>CAUVZT010000019.1:0-1360602 GCA_963556525.1 Cochlearia excelsa
AAATTGGTTTAGAGTCCTAGAAACGCGTTGTTAGATGTTTCATAAGTTCGTCAAACATATACAAAGCTCATTGAGACACTTATAAGCACTCATGTTGCATGAAACTTGGTTTAGAGTCCTAGAAAGGTTATATTAGATGTTTCATAAGTTCGCCAAACTAGTACAAAGCTCATTGAGACACTTAAAAGCACTCATGGTTCATGAAACTTTGTTTAGAGTATTAGAAATCGCGTTGTTAAATGTTTCATAAGTTCGTCAAACAAGTACAATGCTCATTAATTGAGACACTTATAAGCACTCATGTTGCATGAAACTTGGTTTAGAGTCCTAGAAACGCGTTGTTAGATGTTTCATAAGTTCGTTAAACTTGTACAAAGCTCATTGAGAAACTTAGATGCACTCATGTTGAATGAAACTTGGTTAAGACTCCTAGAAACGCGTTGTTAGATGTTTCATAAGTTCGTCAAACTATTACATAGCTCATTGAGACACTTATTAGAACTCCTGTTGCATGAAACTTGGTCTAGAGTCCTAGAAACGTGTTGTTAGATTTTTCATAAGTTCGTCAAACTAGTACAAAGCTCATTGAGACACTTATAAGCACTCATGTTGCATGAAACTTGGTTTTGAGTCCTAGAAACGCGTTGTTAGAAGTTTCATAAGTTCGTCAAACAAGTACAAAGTTTATTGAGACAGTTATAAGAAATCATGTTGCATGAAACTTGTCTTAGAGTCCTAGAAACGCGTTGTTAGATGTTTCATAAGTTCGTTAAAGTTGTACAAAGCTCATTGAGACACTTATATGCACTCATGTTGAATGCAACTTTGTTAAGACTCCTAGAAACGCGTTGTTAGATGTTTCATAAGTTCGTCAAACTAGTACAAAGCTCATTGAGACACTTATAAGCACTCATGTTGCATGAAACTTGGTTTAGAGTCCTAGAAACGCGTTGTTAGATGTTTCATAAGTTCGTCAAACTAGTACAAGGCTCATTGAGACACTTATAAGCACTCATGTTGCATGAAACTTGGTTTAGAGTCCTAGAAACTGCGTTGTTAGATGTTTCATAAGTTCGTCAAAATAGTACAAAGCTCATTGAGCCACTTATAAGCACTCTTGTTTCATGAAACTTCGTTTAGAGTCCTAGAAACGCGTTGTTAGATTTTCATAAATTCGTCAAACAAGTAAAAAGCTGATTGAGACACTTATAAGCACTCATGTTGCATGAAACTTGGTTTAGAGTCCTAGAAACACGTTGTTAGATGTTTCATAAGTTCGTTAAACTTGTACAAAATTCATTGAGACACTTATATGCACTCATGTTGAATGCAACTTTGTTAAGACTCCTAGAAATGGGTTGTTAGATGTTCATAAGTTCGTCAAACTTGTACAATGCTCATTGAAACACATAAGTACTTATGTTGCATGAAACTTGGTTTAGAGTCTTAGAAACGCCTTGTTAGATGTTTCATAAGTTCGTCAAACTTGTACAAAGCTCATTGAGACACATATATCCACTGATGTTGCATGAAACTTGGTTAAGACTCCTAGAAACGCGTTGTTAGATGTTTCATAAGTTCGTCAAACTAGTACAAAGCTCATTGAGACAATTATAAGCACTCATGTTGCACGAAACTTGGTTTAGAGTCCTAGCAACCACGTTGTTAGATGTTTCATAAGTTCGTCAAACTTGTACAAAGCTCATTCTGACACTTATAAGCACTCATGTTGCATGAAACTTGGTTTAAAGTCCTATAAACGCGTTGTTAGATGTTTCATAAGTTTGTCAAACTAGTACAAAGCTCATTTAGACACTTATAAGCACTCATGTTGCATGAAACTTGGTTTAGAGTCCTAGAAACGAGTTGTTAGATGTTTCATAAGTTGCTTAAACTTGTACAAAGCTCATTGAGACACTTATATGAACTCATGTTGCATGAAACTTGGTTTAGAGTCCTAGAAAGCGCGTTGTTAGATGTTTCATAAGTTCGTCAAACAAGTACAAAGCTCATTGAGACACTTATAAGCACTCATGTTGCATGAAACTTGGTTTAGAGTCCTGGAAACACGTTGTTAGATGTTTCATAAGTTCGTTAAACTTGTACAAAATTCATTGAGACACTTATATGCACTCATGTTGAATGCAACTTTGTTAAGACTCCTAGAAACGGGTTGTTAGATGTTCATAAGTTCGTCAAACTTGTACAATGCTCATTGAAACACATAAGTACTCATGTTGCATGAAACTTGGTTTAGAGTCCTAGAAACGCCTTGTTAGATGTTTCATAAGTTCGACAAACTTGTACAAAGCTCATTGAGACACATATATGCACTGATGTTGCATGAAACTTGGTTAAGACTCCTAGAAACGCGTTGTTAGATGTTTCATAAGTTCGTCAAACTAGTACAAAGCTCATTGAGACAATTATAAGCACTCATGTTTCCCGAAACTTGGTTTAGAGTCCTAGCAACCACGTTGTTAGATGTTTCATAAGTTCGTCAAACTTGTACAAAGCTCATTCTGACACTTATACGCACTCATGTTGCATGAAACTTGGTTTAGAGTCCTAGAAACCGCGTTGTTAGATGTTTCATAAGTTCGTCAAACAAGTACAAAGCTCATTAAGACACTTATAAGATCTCATGTTGCATGAAACTTGGTTTAGAGTCCTATAAACGCGTTGTTAGATGTTTCATAAGTTCGTCAAACTTGTACAAAGCTCATTGAGACACTTATATGCACTGATGTTGCATGAAACTTGGTTAAGACTCTTAGAAACGCGTTGTTAGATGTTTCATAAGTTCGTCAAACTAGTACAAAGCTCATTGAGACAATTATAAGCACTCATGTTGCATGAAACTTGGTTTAGAGTCCTAGAAACGCGTTGTTAGATGTTTCATAAGTTCGTCAAACTAGTACAAAGCTCATTAAGACACTTATAAGCACTCATGTTGCATGAAACTTGGTTTACAGTCCTAGAAACGCGTTGTTAGATGTTTCATAAGTTCGTCAAACTTGTACAAAGCTCCTTGAGACACTTATATGCACTCATGTTGCATGAAACTTGGTTAAGACTCCTAAAAACGCATTGTTAGATGTTTCATAAGTTCGTCAAACTAGTACAAAGCTCATTGACACACTCATGTTGCATGAAACTTGTTTTAGAGTCCTAGAAACGCGTTGTTAGATATTTCATAAGTTCTGCAAACTAGTAGAAAGCTCATTGAGACACTTATAAGCACTCATGTTGCATGAAACTTGGTTTAGATTCCTAGAAACGCGTTGTTTGATGTCTCATAAGTTCGTCAAACTAGTACAAAGCTTATTGAGACACTTATAAGCACTCATGTTGCATGAAACTTGATTTAGAGTCCTAGAAACGCGTTGTTAGATGTTTCATAAGTTCGTCAAACTAGTACAAGGCTCATTGAGACACTTATAAGCACTCATGTTGCATGAAACTTGGTTTAGAGTCCTAGAAACCGCGTTGTTAGATGTTTCATAAGTTCGTTAAACTAGTACAAAGCTCATTGAGCCACTTATAAGTACTCATGTTGCATGAAACTTGGTTTAGAGTCCTAGAAACGCGTTATTAGATGTTTCATAAGTTCGTCAAACAAGTACAAAGCTCATTGATCCACTTATAAGCACTCATGTTGCATGAAACTTGGTTTAGAGTCCTAGAAACACGTTGTTAGATGTTTCATAAGTTCGTTAAACTTGTACAAAACTCATTGAGACACTTATATGCAATCATGTTGAATGCAAAGACTCCTGGAAACGTGTTGTTAGATGTTTCATAAGTTCGTCAAACTTGTACAAAGCTCATTGAGACACATATAAGTACTCATGTTGCATCAAACTTGGTTTAGAGTCCTAGAAACGCGTTGTTAGATGTTTCATAAGTTCGTCAAACTTGTACAAAGCTCATTGAGACACTTATATGCACTGATGTTGCATGAAACTTGGTTAAGGCTCCTAGAAACGCGTTGTTAGATGTTTCATAAGTTCGTCAAACTAGTACAAAGCTCATTTGAGACAATTATAAGCACTCATGTTGCATGAAACTTGGTTTAGAGTCCTAGCAACCACGTTGTTAGATGTTTCATACGTTCGTCAAACTTGTACAAAGCTCATTGAGACATTTATAAGCACTCATGTTGCATGAAAGTTGGTTTAAAGTCCTAGAAACGCGTTGTTAGATGTTTCATAAGTTCGTCAAACTAGTACAAAGCTCATTGAGACACTTATAAGCACTCATGTTACATGAAGCTTGGTTTAGAGTCCTAGAAACGAGTTGTTAGATGTTTCCTAAGTTCCTTAAACTTGTATAAAGCTCATTGAGACACTTATATGCACTCATGTTGCATGAAACTTGGTTTAGAGTCCTAGAAACCGCGTTGTTAGATGTTTCATAAGTTCTTCAAACAAGTACAAAGCTCATTGAGACACTTATAAGATCTCATGTTGCATTAAACTTGGTTTAGAGTCCTATAAACGCGTTGTTAGATGTTTCATAAGTTCGTCAAACTTGTACAAAGCTCATTGAGACACTTATATGCACTGATGTTGCATGAAACTTGGTTAAGACTCTTAGAAACGCGTTGTTAGATGTTTCATAAGTTCGTCAAACTAGTACAAACCTCATTGAGACAATTATAAGCACTCATGTTGCATGAAATTTTGTTTAGAGTCCTAGAAAGGCGTTGTTAGATGTTTCATAAGTTCGTCAAACTAATACAAAGCTCATTGAGACACTTATAAGCACTCATGTTGCATGAAACTTGGTTTAGAGTCCTAGAAACGCGTTGTTGGATGTTTCATAAGTTCGTCAACCTTGTACAAAGCTCATTGAGACACTTATATGCACTGATGTTGCATGAAACTTGGTTAAGACTCCTAGAAACGCGTTGTTAGATGTTTCACAAGTTCGTCAAACTAGTACAAAGCTCATTGAGACAATTATAAGCACTCATGTTGCATGAAACTTGGTTTAGAGTCCTAGAAAGGCGTTGTTAGATGTTTCATAAGTTCGTCAAACTAGTACAAAGCTCATTGAGACACTTATAAGCACTCATGTTGCATGAAACTTGGTTTAGATTCCTAGAAACGCGTTGTTAGATGTTTCATAAGTTCGTCAAACTAGTACAAAGCTTATTGAGACACTTATAACCACTCATGTTGCATGAAACTTGGTTTAGATTCCTAGAAACGCGTTGTTAGATGTTTCATAAGTTCGTCAAACTAGTACAAAGCTTATTGAGACACTTATAAGCACTCATGTTGCATGAAACTTGGTTTAGAGTCCTAGAAACGCGTTGTTAGATTTTTCATAAGTTCGTTAAACTTGTACAAAATTCATTGAGACACTTATATGCACTCATATTGCATGAAACTTGGTTTAGAGTCCTAGAAACCTCGTTGTTAGATGTTTCATAAGTTCGTTAAACTTGTACAAAGCTCATTGAGCCACTTATAAGCACTCATGTTTTATTAAACTTGGTTTATAGTACTAGAAACGCGTTATTAGATGTTTCATAAGTTCGTCAAACAAGTACAAAGCTCATTGAGACACTTATAAGAACTCATGTTGCATGAAACTTGGTTTAGAGTCCTAGAAACACGTTGTTAGATGTTTCATAAGTTCGTTAAACTTGTACAAAACTCATTGAGACACTTATATGCACTCATGTTAAATGCAACTTTGTTAAGACTCCTATAAACGGGTTGTTAGATGTTTCATAAGTTCGTCAAACTTGTACAAAGCTCATTGAGGCACATATAAGTACTCATGTTGCATGAAACTTGGTTTAGAGTCCTAGAAACGCGTTGTTAGATGTTTCATAAGTTTGTCAAACTTGTACAAAGCTCATTGAGACACTTATATGCACTGATGTTGCATGAAACTTGGTTAAGACTCCTAGAAACGCATTGTTAGATGTTTCATAAGTTCGTCAAACTAGTACAAAGCTCATTGAGACAATTATAAGCACTCATGTTGCATGAAACTTGGTTTAGAGTCCTACCAACCACGTTGTTAGATGTTTCATAAGTTCGTCAAACTTGTACAAAGCTCATTGAGACACTTATAAGCACTCATGTTGCATGAAAGTTGGTTTAAAGTCCTAGAAACGCGTTGTTAGATGTTTCATAAGTTCGTCAAACTAATACAAAGCTCATTGAGACACTTATAAGCACTCATGTTGCATGAAACTTGGTTTAGAGTCCTAGAAACGAGTTGTTAGATGTTTCATAAGTTCCTTAAACTTGTTCAAAGCTCATTGAGACACTTATATGCACTCATGTTGCATGAAACTTGGTTTAGAGTCCTAGAAACCGCATTGTTAGATGTTTCATATGTTCGTCAAACAAGTACAAAGCTCATTGAGACACTTATAAGATCTCATGTTGCGTTAAACTTGGTTTAGAGTCCTATAAACGCGTTGTTAGATGTTTCATAAGTATGTCAAACTTGCACAAAGCACATTGAGACACTTATATGCACTGATGTTGCATGAAACTTGGTTAAGACTCTTAGAAACGCGTTGTTAGATGTTTCATAAGTTCGTCAAACTAGTACAAAGCTCATTGAGACAATTATAAGCACTCATGTTGCATGAAACTTGGTTTAGAGTCCTAGAAACGCGTTGTTAGATGTTTCATAAGTTCGTCAAACTAGTACAAAGCTCATTAAGACACTTATAAGCACTAATGTTGCATGAAACTTGGTTTACAGTCCTAGAAACGCGTTGTTAGATGTTTCATAAGTTCGTCAAACTTGTACAAAGCTCCTTGAGACACTTATATGCACTCATGTTGCATGAAACTTGGTTAAGACTCCTAGAAACGCGTTGTTAGATGTTTCATAAGTTCGTCAAACTAGTACAAAGCTCATTGAGACACTTATAAACACTCATGTTACATGAAACTTGGTTTAGAGTCATAGAAACGCGTTGTTAGATATTTCATAAGTTCTGCAAACTAGTAGAAAGCTCATTGAGACACTTATAAGCACTCATGTTGCACGAAACTTGGTTTAGATTCCTAGAAACGCGTTGTTAGATGTCTCATAAGTTCGTCAAACTAGTACAAAGCTTATTGAGACACTTATAAGCACTCATGTTGCATGAAACTTGATTTAGAGTCCTAGAAACGCGTTGTTAGATGTTTCATAAGTTCGTCAAACTAGTACAAGGCTCATTGAGACACTTATAAGCACTCATGTTGCATGAAACTTGGTTTAGAGTCCTAGAAACCGCGTTGTTAGATGTTTCATAAGTTCGTTAAACTAGTACAAAGCTCATTGAGCCACTTATAAGCACTCATGTTTCATGAAACTTGTTTTAGAGTCCTAGAAACGCGTTATTAGATGTTTCATAAGTTCGTCAAACAAATACAAAGCTCATTGAGACACTTATAAGTACTCATGTTGCATGAAACTTGGTTTAGAGTCCTAGAAACAAGTTGTTAGATGTTTCATAAGTTCGTTAAACTTGTACAAAACTCATTGAGACACTTATATGCACTCATGTTGAATGCAAAGACTCCTAGAAACGGGTTGTTAGATGTTTCATAAGTTCGTCAAACTTGTACAAAGCTCATTGAGACATATATAAGTACTCATGTTGCATCAAACTTGGTTTAGAGTCCTAGAAACGCGTTGTTAGATGTTTCATAAGTTCGTCAAACTTGTACAAAGCTCATTGAGACACTTATATGCATTGATGTTGCATGAAACTTGGTTAAGGCTCCTAGAAACGCGTTGTTAGATGTTTCATAAGTTCGTCAAACTAGTACAAAGCTCATTTGAGACAATTATAAGCACTCATGTTGCATGAAACTTGGTTTAGAGTCCTAGCAACCACGTTGTTAGAAGTTTCATACGTTCGTCAAACTTGTACAAAGCTCATTGAGACATTTATAAGCACTCATGTTGCATGAAAGTTGGTTTAAAGTCCTAGAAACGCGTTGTTAGATGTTTCATAAGTTCGTCAAACTAGTACAAAGCTCATTGAGACACTTATAAGCACTCATGTTACATGAAGCTTGGTTTAGAGTCCTAGAAACGAGTTGTTAGATGTTTTATAAGTTCCTTAAACTTGTATAAAGCTCATTGAGACACTTATATGCACTCATGTTGCATGAAACTTGGTTTAGAGTCCTAGAAACCGCGTTGTTAGATGTTTCATAAGTTCTTCAAACAAGTACAAAGCTCATTGAGACACTTATAAGATCTCATGTTGCATTAAACTTGGTTTAGAGTCCTATAAACGCGTTGTTAGATGTTTCATAAGTTCGTCAAACTTGTACAAAGCTCATTGAGACACTTATATGCACTGATGTTGCATGAAACTTGGTTAAGACTCTTAGAAACGCGTTGTTAGATGTTTCATAAGTTCGTCAAACTAGTACAAACCTCATTGAGACAATTATAAGCACTCATGTTGCATGAAATTTTGTTTAGAGTCCTAGAAAGGCGTTGTTAGATGTTTCATAAGTTCGTCAAACTAATACAAAGCTCATTGAGACACTTATAAGCACTCATGTTGCATGAAACTTGGTTTAGAGTCCTAGAAACGCGTTGTTGGATGTTTCATAAGTTCGTCAACCTTGTACAAAGCTCATTGAGACACTTATATGCACTGATGGTGCATGAAACTTGGTTAAGACTCCTAGAAACGCGTTGTTAGATGTTTCACAAGTTCGTCAAACTAGTACAAAGCTCATTGAGACAATTATAAGCACTCATGTTGCATGAAACTTGGTTTAGAGTCCTAGAAACGCGTTGTTAGATGTTTCATAAGTTCGTCAAACTAAGACAAAGCTCATAGAGACACTTATAAGCACTCATGTTGCATGAAACTTGGTTTAGATTCCTAGAAACGCGTTGTTAGATGTTTCATAAGTTCGTCAAACTAGTACAAAGCTTATTGAGACACTTATAACCACTCATGTTGCATGAAACTTGGTTTAGATTCCTAGAAACGCGTTGTTAGATGTTTCATAAGTTCGTCAAACTAGTACAAAGCTTATTGAGACACTTATAAGCACTCATGTTGCATGAAACTTGGTTTAGAGTCCTAGAAACGCGTTGTTAGATTTTTCATAAGTTCGTCAAACTAGTACAAGGCTCATTGAGACACTTATAAGCACTCATATTGCATGAAACTTGGTTTAGAGTCCTAGAAACCTCGTTGTTAGATGTTTCATAAGTTCGTTAAACTTGTACAAAGCTCATTGAGCCACTTATAAGCACTCATGTTTTATTAAACTTGGTTTATAGTACTAGAAACGCGTTATTAGATGTTTCATAAGTTCGTCAAACAAGTACAAAGCTCATTGAGACACTTATAAGAACTCATGTTGCATGAAACTTGGTTTAGAGTCCTAGAAACACGTTGTTAGATGTTTCATAAGTTCGTTAAACTTGTACAAAACTCATTGAGACACTTATATGCACTCATGTTAAATGCAACTTTGTTAAGACTCCTATAAACGGGTTGTTAGATGTTTCATAAGTTCGTCAAACTTGTACAAAGCTCATTGAGGCACATATAAGTACTCATGTTGCATGAAACTTGGTTTAGAGTCCTAGAAACGCGTTGTTAGATGTTTCATAAGTTTGTCAAACTTGTACAAAGCTCATTGAGACACTTATATGCACCGATGTTGCATGAAACTTGGTTAAGACTCCTAGAAACGCATTGTTAGATGTTTCATAAGTTCGTCAAACTAGTACAAAGCTCATTGAGACAATTATAAGCACTCATGTTGCATGAAACTTGGTTTAGAGTCCTACCAACCACGTTGTTAGATGTTTCATAAGTTCGTCAAACTTGTACAAAGCTCATTGAGACACTTATAAGCACTCATGTTGCATGAAAGTTGGTTTAAAGTCCTAGAAACGCGTTGTTAGATGTTTCATAAGTTCGTCAAACTAATACAAAGCTCATTGAGACACTTATAAGCACTCATGTTGCATGAAACTTGGTTTAGAGTCCTAGAAACGAGTTGTTAGATGTTTCATAAGTTCCTTAAACTTGTTCAAAGCTCATTGAGACACTTATATGCACTCATGTTGCATGAAACATGGTTTAGAGTCCTAGAAACCGCATTGTTAGATGTTTCATATGTTCGTCAAACAAGTACAAAGCTCATTGAGACACTTATAAGATCTCATGTTGCGTTAAACTTGGTTTAGAGTCCTATAAACGCGTTGTTAGATGTTTCATAAGTATGTCAAACTTGCACAAAGCACATTGAGACACTTATATGCACTGATGTTGCATGAAACTTGGTTAAGACTCCTAGAAACGCGTTGTTAGATGTTTCATAAGTTCGTCAAACTAGTACAAAGCTCATTGAGACAATTATAAGCACTCATGTTGCATGAAACTTGGTTTAGAGTCCTAGAAACGCGTTGTTAGATGTTTCATAAGTTCGTCAAACTAGTACAAAGCTCATTGACACACTTGCTTCTTCTTGGTCAGAATCAGAAGCTTGTGGTATTACTTCTTCGTTGTCTAGATCATAAATACCTTCTTGTTGGGGCAGTTTCTCAAGCAATGTCCCAACCCTTGACATCTAAAACACCTAACATTGCTTGAGGAGGTGTTGCTTCTGCCTCTATAGAATCATACTTGACCTCTTCTTTAGCTGTGGAAGTAGGCTTGGTGTCTTTTGAGAAGGGTGGCCGAGTAGGTGTGAAGTCCTTTGGCTTGTTTGGCTTGGAGGAGAAGCTAGGTTTGGCGTATCTCCTCTTGTTCTGACTCTCCACTAGCTCTGCCTTGTGTACAAACTCCTCAAGGTCTACATAAGTCTGAAGCTCCACCTTGTCTTGTATGTCTCGGCTAAGTCCACCAATAAACCGCGCCATGGTAACTTCATCATCTTCCTCTAGGCCGGCTCGGATAAGGAGGGTTTTCATCTCTTGGAAGTAGTCTCGGACAGTGGTGGACACTTGAGTTAGCTTCCTAAGCTTTTTGAGAACCTTTCGGTGGTAGTGGCTGGGAACAAACCGTTTCCTCATGTGTGTAGTGAGTTGGTGCCAAGTAAGGATAGGCTGCTCATTGTGGCGGTTCCTTGAGGTGCAAAGCTGATCCCACCAAAGAAGCGC
This sequence comes from Cochlearia excelsa, assembly GCA_963556525.1. NCBI lineage: Eukaryota > Viridiplantae > Streptophyta > Magnoliopsida > Brassicales > Brassicaceae > Cochlearia > Cochlearia excelsa. The sequence goes on from CAUVZT010000019.1 coordinate 11,119, forward strand.
ATAGTCACTAAACTCTGAAACGACTATATTCACCTTGTTGGAAGCATATGTGTCATGGCACAAGAAACTAGACTCCATCTTCCTCTCCCAATCAAGGTAGGCTTCTAGGTCATTCTTGTCATGGAAAGGTGGAAACTTGGCCTTAATATGCTTCAATTGCTGTCTCTCCGGGTCTCTAGGGTCGTCCCTATCACGTCTCTCACGTCTCTCACGTCTTTGACTTCGCCTACTACGATCTGAGGCGTTGATTCCACATTTGTAGACGCGTTGCCCGGGCTATGGTCTTGGTTTGAAGGTGTTGGGCAGCGTATGGCCTACGTCTTAGAGCCCTTTCTTCTTGCTCACTAAGCTCAGCATACCGGCGATGCCTTTTCCTTTGGCGATCCTCATGGCCTCGGAAGGAGTCGGTGTGTGTCCACTCTCGGACTCCGAAGTCACCTCCTTGGCTTCCTTGGCTTGTTTCTCACGTTCGAAGGTTAGTTGTTGGGATATTTGTTGAGGCAAAAGTTGGGTCGTGGCCTCGGCGACTTCCGTAGCGATGAGCTTCCTTAAATCGTCAGTTGCCTCCGGTGAGAGCGCCATGTACATGTTTCAAAAAAAGGAGACTCGAAGTAAGGTGTTCACAAACGGATAATCACGTAAAGAGCAAGACAGAATAAGGCACAACTCAACACAAAACAAAACACGTATAAGCACACAAAAGGAAATCCGAACACACACAGTTTTGAAGAAAAGAAATTTGGTTCTTTAATGAAACGTGAGTTTTGAGAAAAAAGGAAATCAAGTAACAACAAGTTTAACGAAACGCGTTAGGGTTTTGAAAGATCTATCAAACTAACTTGCAGCCGTCATGTTAAGAACAACAAGAACACGAAGAACAATAGTTTAACAACCTCCTAACAATGGTTCTATATCAAATCAAACAACTACTTAACAAAACATATTCAATCGATCAATTAGGTTTCTCTCTTTTTAAGCAAATCAATTTTCCGAGAGTTCGTATGCAAGTCAAGTAACCTAACAAGATCTAATCAGCACGAAACTAAACTAAAGAGAAAAAGGATAGGAAGAACTCAGCCTTGTGGTTCAGAGTTGGCTCTGATACCATGTGATACACTCTTGGCCAAGGAAGCAACTTCGAGTACAAGGTAAGCTCTTCTCTTATGGTGGATGGAGAATTGGTAGGTAATAAACGAAGGTAAAGAACCGGTAGATATGGTGGTGTAGCGGCGCGGAATGGTGGTGTACGTCTCAAGGAAGTTATGGACTACTTCCTTGATGGATATGAGAAACTCTTGGAAGCAATCGGCTTGTAAGAGTCTCAGATTCAAAGAATTAATCGGTGTGAGTCGAAACAAAGTTTTGTATAAAAGTTTGACTAAAGAATACAAAGGGTGGCGTGAAGCTTATATAGAGGAGCATAAGTCGCTTCGTCTTTAGGGCTTCACGCAAAAGTACAAAAAGAAATTGTCTAGAGAAATGGAAATCGCTACATAACAAAAAGGAAATTGTAAAACAACATAATGTTTTAAACAAGCTAAACATCGTGTAGTTTCACCGATAGGACAACGAGTAGTTTAAGTGTCTCGCTTAGTACACTCTTCAAGGTAACATCATTAAGTAACCAACGTAGTGCTCTTCTTGGCCTAGTTATAACCCTTGCATAGTAAACCCAATGGGACAAACCTACCAAAAGGGAAAGAGTACCGAGCCGAAACACTTAGTTACTTAGTTTCATTACCTTGGTCATTTTTCTAGGCAATGATGAAGATGTTGAAGAAGCTCCTAGCTGCTCCTCCAATTTCCTCTAAGATCAATGCTTGAACGTCATTAGCTAGCTTCTTGGCCATCGCTCGTGTAACCACTCCTTCGTGTTGCTCGGTGCTTGGTGCGTGATCATTGATTATAAATGTCTCAATAAGCTTTGTACAAGTTTGGCGAACTTATGAAACATCTAACAACGCGCTTCTAGGACTCTAAACCAAGTTTCATGCAACATGAGTGCTTATAAGTTCCTCAATGAGCTTTCTACAAGTTTCACGAACTTATGAAACTTCTAAAAACGACTTTCTAGGACTCTAAACCAAGCTTCATGAAACATGAGTGCTTATAAGTGTCTCAATGAGCTTTGTACAAGTTTTACGAACTTATGAAAAATCTAACAACGCGGTTTCTAGGACTCCAAATCAAGTTTCATGCAACATGAGTTCTTATAAGTGTCTCAATGAGCTTTGTACAAGTTTGACGAATTTACGAATCATCTAACAACGCGTTTCTAGGACTCTAAACCAAGTTTCATGCAACATGAGTGCTTATAAGTTCCTCAATGAGGTTTGTACAAGTTTCACGAACTTATGAAACATCTAACAACGCGTTTCTAGGACTCTAAACCAAGTTTCATGCAATATGAGTGATTATAAGTGTCTCAATGAGCTTTGTACAAGTTTCACGAACTTATGAAACATATAACAACGAGTTTCTAGGACTCTAAACCAAGTTTCAGGCAACATGGGTGCTTATAAGTTCCTCAATGAGCTTTGTTAAAGTTTAACGAAGTTGAGAAACATCTAACAACATGGTTTCTAGGACACTAAACCAAGGTTCATGCAACATGTGTGCATATAAGTGTCTCAACGAGCTTTGTACAAGTTTGACGAACTTATGAAACATCTAACAACGTGGTTTCTAGGACTCTAAACCAAGTTTCATGAAACAAGAGTGCTTATAAGTGTCTCAATGAGACTTGTACAAGTTTGAAGAACTTATGAAACATCTACCAACACGTTTCTAGGACTCTAAACTAAGTTTCATGCAACATGAGTGCTTATAAGTGTCTCAATGAGGTTTGTAAAAGTCTGACAAACTTATGAAACATCTAACAATGTGGTTTCTAGGAATCTAAACCAAGTTTCATGCAAAATGAGTCCTTATAAGTGTCTCAATGGTCTTTGTACAAGTTTGACGAACATATGATACATCTTACAATGCGTTTCTAGGATTCTAAACCAAGTTTCATGCAACATGAGTGCATATAAGTTTCTCAATGAGATTTCTACAAGTTTCACGAACTTATGAAACATCTAACAACGCGTTTATGGGACTCTAAACCAAGTTTCATGCAACATGAGTTCTTATAAGTGTCTCAATGAACTTTGTACAAGTTTGACGAACTTATGAAACATCTAACAACGTATTTCTAGGACTCTAAACCAAATTTCATGAAACATGAGTGTTTATAAGTTCCTCTATGAGCTTTGTACAAGTTTGACGAACTTATGAAACATCTAACAACGCGTTTCTAATTAAGACTTTAAATCAAGTTTCGTTCAAATTGAGTGCTTATAAGTGTAGAGATTTGAAGATAATAATAAAGAGATTGTATAGAATAAGGAGATTTAAGAGAGAGAGAGTAAGTAACAATGGAGATTTATTAAGAATAGAGAAGATAGGCATTAGCCTCCTTAAGTTTTCTTTACACAAGGTTACAAGATATATATAGAGGAAGAGAGAGATATGGGTGTTAAGAGATAAGGTTACAAGATAAGATCTTTTGACTACTTTAATTTGAATTGTGTACATCACATTTCTTGTCTTGGAGCAAGGATGAGCTTGCGAAGACTAGTCTTGCTTGACCTTATCCAATTGACATCTTTGACCACTCTTTAGCGACTATTCTTCTCCTTGGCGCCCAAGCTACCTTTTGAACTTTTTTGGGGCGCCATGTAATTCTACTTGGCGCCTAATCCTTTCCTATATATTTGAATCTTTTCCTTGTAATGCACTTATCATCTTCTTCTTGACATGTCTCCGACCTAATACCCTTTAGGGTTATCATTAGTCTCAACAATCCCCCTCAAACTTAGCCTAATGAAATGGCTTAGCTTAGACAACCACTCGACAATCCTCATTAAAACTCTTAATGGGAAAACCACTTGGGATAAAACCACATTAAGGGGAAAATAGTGTAAGTCGATGTGGTTAGAGGTCTTCTATGGTGAGCTTTGAGTTCCTCTATGACTTGCCTTGAAAGGCTTCCAATTTGAACTCCTTTGCTCGCCGAAACTCCCCCTTGAGTAGATAATGGTTCAAGCTCTTCGCCTTTGACCTTTCTTCATAAGGGTTCTTCATACTTCTCAATCTTTGATATACTCTTCATATTATCATAGATTGAGTTGGTGTAGACTTTTTTCTTTGATTCCTATTCACGGTTTTGTTCTTCACAAGCTTGAGTGTGAAAGGACTTGACCGAACGCTTTGGCTTCCTCCTTTCTTCTCTTTATTTCTCCTTAGTAGCTTTCTCCTGGTCATCCAAGCAACCGAGTATGATCACCTCACTTTTAGCTTCCTTTTATCCTTCAAGAGATTTCAAGAAATACATAAGCTTGGTGAAAAGATTGACTTGATATGATTAGATAGAAATGCATACAAGAAGCTAAGTCTAAATGCACCTAATTAATCCATGATAAATTTTGCAATTAAACCTAAGTTTCTAGCAAATTTCAAGTGATCTTATTTAGGCCAATAGACAAGGCAAACTTTTAACAAGGGCATGATTAGTTTTAACAAGAACTAAGCAAGATGATATGATGCGGCTCTCGTTCTTATGATATTACTAATGATAATAAAGAGAGAAAGGATTTAGGGACGACATTTAGTTCGTAGTGGTTAATTTGGGTTCTCTTGTAGTTGCACTTTGATAGGGTCTTTGACTTCTTCATGAGGCCTTTTGACTTTCTTATTTGTGCAATTGGGACAAGGTTAATGAATTTGGTTCAACCTTGCTCTTTGGAGGATGCTTAGCCGGATGTGGATGATGAAGTGGTTTGGATTTTCTCTTGGAAGATGCTTAGCCAAATTGGTGATTTAGGATTTGTTAGGTGCATGGTGACCAGTCGCCGGTGTCCGAGCGCGAATTGGGATGAATGGATGAATGGATCCGGGTATTCATGCTTTGACCGGATCGATGGATGGCTTCACACTTAATAGATGCTTTAGCCGAAAGTTAGACTGTCCATTTTTGATCATGGAGTCAAGGTATGAGTTCCCACGTGCTTTTCTTCTCCCCCTAATGATTGAGAGGGAGAGCTTTCACAATGGTTTCTTCTTCTTCACGGCTTGCCTTAAACGAGCTTTAAGGTGAAGAAGTTCTCATCTTTTCTTTGGATACCATTCTTTTGCCGTTTCTTCCTTTTCTTTTACTTCTCCTTTCTTTCCACATTTTTTAGTCAACCACCAATACTTAGGGTTACTCATTGTGGATCTCTTCTTGTCTTTAGTTATAGTGATCCTACACCATTACAAAGACAAAATTTATTTAAGTACAATGAAAACGGCAAAGAAGTTGACAATACTTTTTGTTACAAACCATTTAACTACTAACACAATCGCAAGGAAGGATACAAAGAAGAGCTTAAGCCTTAGTTCAATTAATTTCCCTAAGACAATATACTAAGCCCGAGTATAGAATTGCACCTCACCACAATTTTAAGAGTTAGCTAGCTCTATGATCCGCATACAAACATATCAAGTGAACAAAGAAAATAACAATTTAAAGCTCTAATGAACACTTAAGCAAGTATATTATTAATACGAATAAGGGGAGTAGAGAGTTTTTTGAAATGGTCATTTCTAGGTTATGTTCCTTGATTAGATGGTCATATGGAGAAGTCATATACTCTTTAGAGCATCTTAACGATTAGTCTACAATTGAGTTCATGACTTCTCGTATGAAAAGTTTCTTCATTGCTTATTACCTACACATAAGGAAAGGTTAGCAACAAGACTCTTATATGGCTTCTTGCCTTTAGACTTAATAAGGGGACCATGGTCTTAAATGCACAAAGGCGAACCATGATCATAAGAAAACACAAAACAAGAATCCTTGTAAATTTTGAATGCTTTCATAGCAAGTTACTCATATTTTATCATAAACTTAGATGCACAAAGGCGGTTAATGATTTCAACATAGATCATCATTATAAATTCATCTTATTTAGATATAAATGTTTATGAATTATTTCCCCATATGTCTAAATTGGATTCATCATGACCTTTGAAGGTTTTGCCTTTTATAAAATCATGGTTCACCTCTTTAGGCTTTTCGTTAGCCGAGGATCACATGGATTCAACGAGATCAAATGTGTATTAAACACTTAATGATACTCGGTTCTCTATCCTCTAAGGGAGTTTTGGAATTCACCAAGACCTTATCAAAAGATTACTTGGTTCCCTACTCCTTTTAAACCGAGATCAATTAGATTAACCAATGACTTATAAAAGTCTTGTATCTTATGATCTATTTAAAAACACTAAGCAACTAATCGTTTCAATTAGGAACCGACGATTAGAGCTTTGAATATTAGTGAATTCATTAACAAGATGCCTATAAAACTATCATTCACTAAGAATCTAGTTAGGCACTATTCGACTGAACTCAAAGAGAACTCAAATTTATTAATGGGATATAAGAGAGATAAGGTATATCGAGTGATTAGCTAAATCCATTGTGATCTAAAGATCATTGGATTCAATGTCTCAAACAAGATCATTCATTAATTATCTAATGAGGCTACTACTAACAACCTTATTTCTCTTTTGAATATCAAACCGCCATTAACTTATCTATTCATTGTCCTTAGAGATTTGAAATTCAAACAAGAGCATGTATTGACTTGGAGATTATAAAGATTGAAGTTTTAAGATGAAAGATTAAATCTTTCCCTTATAAAGACAATTAGTTTTACTTCATCAAATCTCTTCATTGTCAAAACTTTTAAAGATGAAAAACCGACTAGTACATGCTCGTAAATTTAAATAATTCAAAGAGATTTATAGATTCAATAAGTCAATTAAGCACATAATACTTATTGAACAAGTATCACTCTCTTTTAGCTCTCAAGTACCAAGTTTTTATCTTGATAACTTGGTCCTTGCCTAATTAAAGCCTAGAGTAATTCGGATTTTACATACATATGTTCTCATAAGAGACATTAGGTATTGTTCCTTACTCTTTGACTCTCAAGTTCCAAGCTTTTTATACTTAGGTGACTTGGTCATTGTCTAAAAGAGGTTTTGGATTCAACACTAGGTTATACTCTTCATGAGTTAACACAAGTGGTTCACTAACCTTTAAACTCCGAAGCTTCGAGTTTTGTTCTTGAATACTTGATCATTGTTTTATGCCAAAGTTAAATAGATCTTGGATTCATCAAGGTTCCTTTAAGACTCATAAGTGTGAGGAAGCAATGATTCTCATCTTTTAACTTTCGGCCTTATACAAAGATTATTTAAAGAGACTACACAATCAAGACATCGATTTTCCATTTAGCTAGATCTTAAAAGATCAAATCTTTTCATGAATCGGTCTTTGATTAGTGTGTTCTTTAATGAGGATTTGGATTCAACGAGTTATCTTTATCTCATAAGAGTAATAAGCAGTTCGGTTCTCTTCCTTTGATCTTTGTATTAAACAAAAGCATAGAGTTTCGGATTCAACATGTTTTTGTTCTCACAAGAGACAATCTACATGGTTCTCTTACTCTTTTAGCTCACAAGTTCCGAGCTTTTGATGCTTTGGATACTTGTTCATATCCTAAATGCCTATGATAAGTGATTATTGGATTCATCAAGGTTCCTTAAACTCATATGACCAAGGAATCCATGGTTCTCAATCAATAACTTTCGGCTTAATTATGATCTTGTAAGAAAAACACAAGCAAACTCGGATTTGCCATGTAGCAAGATTCAACATCTAAGCTTACATGAACCGGCCTTGTTTGGATTGTTCTTTAAATAGGGACATGGATTCATCATGTTCTTATCACTCATAAGAATAAAAGGGAATCATGGTTCCTTCACCTAAGAGATCTTAATGTTTATAAACATAAAAGAGGGGATCTTGGATTTATCAAGCTGCTTATACTCATAAGAGTAAAGAGACAAGATTCTCATCCTCTATGGCTCACAATTACCAAGCTATCTTGGTTGTTCTTGTTCATAGCCCTATGAACTACTTGCGGAAAATAAAGAACATAGATCCTAGAGAAGAAAGAGAGATTCACCATGTTCATCATACTCATAAGAGATGATTTTGAACAATGGTTCTCATCTTTTTACAAGATTCATCGTCGAAGCTTGTCTTGTTTCTCATAGATACTATGAACTACTAAACTAATGCGGAAAATAAACACACAAGAGCTTCATGCTCTGATACCATGTAGAGATTTGAAGATAATAATAGAGAGATTGTAGAGAATAAGGAGATTTAAGAGAGAGAGAGAGAGAGTAAGTAACAATGGAGATTTATTAAGAATAGAGAATATAGGCATTAGCCTCCTTAAGTTTTCTTTACACAAGGTTACAAGATATATATAGAGGAAGAGAGAGATATAGGTGTTAAGAGATAAGGTTACAAGATAAGATCTTTTGACTACTTTAATTTGAATTGTGGACAACACATTTCTTGTCTTGGAGAAAGGATGAGCTGGCGGAGACTGGTCTTGCTTGACCTTATCCAATTGGCATCTTTGACAACTCTTTAGCGCTTATTCTTCTCCTTGGCGCCCAAGCTACCTTTTGAACTCTTTTGGGGCGCCATGTAATTCTACTTGGCGCCTAATCCTTTCCTATATATTTGAATCTTTTCCTTGTAATGCACTTATCATCTTCTTCTTGACATGTCTCTAACCTAATGCCCTTTGGGTTATCATTAGTCTCAACAATAAGTGTCTAAATGAGCTTTGTACAAGTTTGACAAACTTATGAAAATCTATCAATGCATTTCTAGGACTCCAAACCAAGTTTCATGCAACATGAGTGCTTATAAGTGTCTCAATGAGCTTTGTAAAAGTTTGACGAACTTATGAAACAATTAACAACGCGTTTCTATGATTCTAAACCAAGTTTCATGCAACATGAGTGCTTATAAGTTCTTCGATGAGCTTTGTATAAGTTTCACGAACTTATGAAACATCTAACAACACGTTTTTAGGACTCTAAACCAAGTTTCATGCAACATGAGTGCTTATAAGTGTCTCAATGAGCTTTGTACTAGTTTGACGAACTTATGAAACATCTAAAAACGTGGTTGCTAGGACTCTAAACCAAGTTTCATGCAACATGAGTGCTTATAAGTGTCTCAAAGAGATTTTTACAAGTTTCACGAACTTATGAAACATCTAACAACTTGTTTCTAGGTCTCTAAGCCATGTTTCATGCAGCAAGAGTGCTTATCGATGAGATTGAAGTTTAACATCAATCACATACAACGCCAAGTGCAAGGAACAAGTTGTTGTAGTAATATAAGGATCAAATCCACAAGGAGATTGAACTAGAACAACGAGAGTACAAGAACCTAGCTTAGAATAGACCTGTCAATTAACATTGTTTGTAACCAAACTATATCAAATGCGATAAAATAAAAGTCAACTTAAGGTTAACTAATCGACGAATAACTAAAACGAAGCCAAATAAGATAAAGCTTGGATCTTGGGGTTAAGATCGTTGGTTTTCGATGGATGGGATGAAGCTAGTGACACTAAGAATAACAAAGGAGATGTCTTTCTAGAACAAGATCACTAATCTAGATTAGATCACTTCCATAACTCAAATCCATTCTATAATCATAAAAATCACAAATCTTCCAATCGAGCCTAGATGATTAGAGATTATTAAGTATAAGTCCTTAAAAGTTCATCAAAGAAAATGAATGTTAAAAACACCTAAAATACACAGTCATCAAAGAACAAAGTGGAGGAGGGATCTCAAAACAAAAAAGCTAAGCTTAAGCGTATGCAATGTTAACTAAGGCAATGAAGCACTTCGAGAAAATGTTTATCCATAAGTAATGAGAACTTTCAATCAAGTATCCATCACACACTATCACAATTACTAGCTAGATTCAATGCTCATGTCCATTCACTCTTTCATTCACTACTCCTTAGGTTTATTAATAAGTAACCGGTGGTCTCGCTAAGATGCAATGCAAAGATTTTCAATCGGTTTTGGAAAAGGTATCATTTAATTGGTTTAGTGTTTAAATGTTTAAGTTTTTAGTAGGGCTTACTCTCAAAAGCAAATAAGTAGTGTAAACATAATGCAGAAGTAAGGAAGACTAGGAACAAATACGTACAAACCTTTAAATCCCATGTTCTACCCTTCCTACTTTTCGTTCTAAGAACTCACTCCTTCCTTTTTCTTGCTCACTCCCCTTTTGATCTTTAAACCCCCACTCAAATTCTTTCTTTTAATCCTAACTCTACCCTTTATTCCCTTTGGGTTTCTTTCTTTGGTGTAGTAAGTCTTTCTTTTACCTTTGCACTCTATCCTTAAGGGTTTTCATTTTGGTTTAGGTTTCACTCTTTTCACTCCTATTTTCTACCCTTTGTGTTTGGGTTTTCTTATCTTTTGTGGTTTAGGAGTTTTTAACTTGTTTTTATTGCCTTTCTTTTACTTTTTAAACCTCCCTTAAGGTAGTCACTCTATTAGTTTTGGTGTTTATACTTTTCTAATGATAACCCCACTCTCTTTTTCTTTCATTTCCTCACTTCCCTCACCCATTACCAAATAAAAAATTATTAACCACCTAGATGGGATGTGGGACTTGTCGTTCCCGATACTTAAAAAGTGTTGTTAATGTAACAATTTACAAAAAGATCTCACTTAAAGAATTAAATGGGGGCTTGAAGGAATGGACTAGGGTTAATGTAAGGCCATATAAAAATGAGATGGTTATCTAAACAAAAAAGAGGGTGGTAAAAAGGGATAAAGTTTGGATATATATATCATGAAACTACAATGCACATTATCGAGCGAGAAATTAATGATTAATTTAGGTTCAATATTCATGGAGTACTTTCAAATTAAGTGAACATCAAACAAGCAATATCCTCTTAAACTAAGAAAGTTCAAGATGTACAATTTCAACAATTTAAAAGATTCTAGCAATTATAACAAACAATTTCGAGAAGGATTCACATTGCAATACTTTTTCTAAACCTTTTACGAGGCAATATCATCATTGATCCCGAGATGAGTGTGCATGCAACTATATGCTAAAGACTCGATCCTAGACTATATGAATGTTTAAAACAAAAATAAAACTAAGTTTCTTTTTGTGTTTTTCAAATTATTCGATTTTTTGTTGTTTTTGAATACATATAACTATTAACAAATGCAATGCATAATCATACACAACTAAAACACGAAATATGATTAGTAACTAATTACCCTTCCCCCCACACATAAATCACACCGTCTCGGTGTGAACAAGTAGTCAAGTAAGGTCATTCTAAAGAAAAACCAAAATTCTTAAAATGAAAAGCTAATCTAAATATGAATGGTATATACCATGGTTATGAAAGGTACCTTGGTTTACCAATGGTAAGGGATTTGGTTCCTCAGTTGTGAAATATCGAAGTAAAACCAAGTAGGGAGGCGGAAGCGTATACCGTCATTTTAATTCGTGTGGGAGTATTGGGGATTTGGTAGGAAACAACACATCGACATCATTCTCTCGTCCATGAATGTGTCTTCGTTGACACGACATGCGCTCGTCTTCGTCATTACCATGTACTCTTCATCCATGTAAGCGTTCGGTAGCTCATCATACCGATTAAGGGCATTCCCCCAATGCCTATACCATGGTCTCGACCCTCAATCTCTTCTTCATGTCTAATACCTATTAGGTATTTGAGGAACTCGGATGCCTTGCATAGGTTGCTCTCTCCTTGGTCCACGTGAAGACAGGACGGTGTGCTTAGCAATGACCTCAACGGTTCATAGATGAAAATGAGGTCCACCCTCGTTGTTGTGTATGGTTGAGGTATTGCGAAGAATGTGTTTCATAGGAGCCTTAGTATGTATCTAAAGGGGGGGGGGGTTCCTACCCTTCTTGTTTAATTAAAGACACAGAAACAAATTGTGAGCAAAATTAGAATGGCAATATAATTCAAGATTTTAATGGGAGCAACAATGGAGGTTTGAAGTTTTTGAAGATAATACCTTTGATTTTTGATAGATTTGATGAAGATGAATGATTAGATTAATGTTTTGTGCTTAGAAAACTTATTTGAAAATGGTTTTTGTGCAAAATTTTGGCAAAAATGGAGTTTTGGGGCATAGATGAATGGGTGGGGGGAATTAGGGTTTTTCGCATTTATAGGGGAAGAAGAAGATGTGTGTCAATTTCAGCGGTTTGGGTCGGCGGTTTGGTGACCGCTGAAATCGACACTGCGACACTCACCTGTTTCAGATATTTTTGTTCATTCCAGCGGTCTTGATCGTCGGTTTGGTGACCGTTGGAATGAACGCCAGAAGCACTTACATGACGCGCATAACGGCGGTTTGGCATAGCGGTTCTGACCGGTGGACTGGTTCAGGTTGTTTTTGTCCTCTTTTTCTCCTACACTTAAAGCATAAACTAGATAAAAATGAAAAGACTTAATCTTGAAAGCATGTATATAAAATGATAGACATAGAATTGCCTCCCAAGTGCGCTTGATTAATGTCACTAAGCTTGACATTGACGAATCTTAGGCGGTTGGGGAAACCGCGTGAGAAGTATTCGAGTCCTCTTCATGCTCGCCACCTTCCCTGGTGCTCGTAGTATGGTGGTTTTCTCCCTAATCATCTTAGCTTGTGGGTGTTCAACCTTATCACCCAAGTTTCATTCTTTGAATTTCATCTTCAACCTCTCCATGCTTGGATCCTCTTCGTTCTTGATGTTCCGACCTCCTTCTTTTGTGGTTATCATCCCACATAGGACCTTCCTTGAAGAGCCGGTAGAGTAGTAAACCCTTTCATCAACGTTGAGGAGGATCATCCTACCTATCTCGTAAGCGATCCTTTCCCCCACGGTTTCCAAGAATGGTCTTCCTAAGATGAGGGAGACCTCATTACCATCGTTGGAGCCTTTAATCACCACGAAGTCAGTAGGGATGATCTTATGGCCTATCGACACCGTGTAGCTCTATAAGCTTCCCATTGGTCGTCCAACCGAAGAGTCTCCGAACATGAGAACCTTCTCACAACTAGAAACACGAGAAATTCCCATTCTCTCAAGCATTCTCATACTTATGACGTTCACACTAGACTCGGTATCGATCATGGCATTGTTAACTCGGAGTCGTCCAAGTATGGCACTTATAATGAATGCTCTGGGTCTTGATTCTTCGAGAGAGGGCTTCTTTGGCATGAAGTTGGGGTTATGTCAATGTCCTTGATCATCTAAGTGCCCTTAGGGGGGGGGAATTAGGGTTTTTTCGCATTTATAGGGGAAGAAGAAGATGCGTGTCAATTTCAGCGGTTTGGGTCGGCGGTTTGGTGACCGCTGAAATCGACACTGCGACACTCACATGTTTCAGATATTTTTGTTCATTCCAGCGGTCTTGATCGTCGGTTTGGTGACCGTTGGAATGAACGCCAGAAGCACTTACATGACGCGCATAGCGGCGGTTTGGCATAGCGGTTCTGACCGGTGGACTGGTTCAGGTTGTTTTTGTCCTCTTTTTCTCCTACACTTAAAGCATAAACTAGATAAAAATGAAAAGACTTAATCTTGAAAGCATGTATATACAATGATAGACATAGAATTGTCTCCCAAGTGCGCTTGATTAATGTCACTAAGCTTGACATTGACGAAACTTAGGTGGTTGGGGAAACTGCGTGAGAAGTATTCGAGTCCTCCTCATGCTCGTCACCTTCCTTGGTGCTCGTTGTTACGTAGTCTCCTTTGTTTTTGTCCCATACCATCGTAGCTCCTCGTAGTATGGTTGTTTTCTCCTTAATCATCTTAGCTTGTGGGTGTTCAACCTTATCACCCAAGTTCCATTCTTTGAATTTCATCTTCAACCTCTCCATGCTTGGATCCTCTTCGTTCTTGATGTTCCGACCTCCTTCTTTTGTTGTTATCATCCCACATAGGACCTTCCTTGTAGAGCCGGTAGAGTAGTAAACCCTTTCATCAACGTTGAGGAGGATCATCCTACCTATCTCGTAAGCGATCCTTTCCCCCACGGTTTCCAAGAATGGTCTTCCTAAGATGAGGGAGACCTCATTACCATCGTTGGAGCCTTTAATCACCACGAAGTCAGTAGGGATGATCTTATGGCCTATCGACACCGGGTAGCTCTATAAGCTTTCCATTGGTCGTCCAACCGAAGAGTCTCCGAACATGAGAACATTCTCACAACTAGAAACACGAGAAATTCCCATTCTCTCAAGCATTCTCATACTTATGATGTTCACACTAGACTCGGTATCGATCATGGCATTTTTAACTCGGAGTCGTCCAAGTATGGCACTTATAATGAATGCTCTGGGGTCTTGATTCTTCGAGAGAGGGCTTCTTTGGCATGAAGTTCGGGTTATGTCAATGTCCTTGATCATCTCCTCCGCCTAATCCTTGTTATCTATGATTAGGGTTTTTTCGCATTTATAGGGGAAGAAGAAGATGCGTGTCAATTTCAGCGGTTTGGGTCGGCGGTTTGGTGACCGCTGAAATTGACACTGCGACACTCACCTGTTTCAGATATTTTTGTTCATTCCAGCGGTCTTGATCGTCGGTTTGGTGACCGTTGGAATGAACGCCAGAAGCACTTACATGACGCGCATAGCGGCGGTTTGGCATAGCGGTTCTGACCGGTGGACTGGTTCAGGTTGTTTTTGTCCTCTTTTTCTCCTACACTTAAGCATAAACTAGATAAAAATGAAAAGACTTAATCTTGAAAGCATGTATATACAATGATAGACATAGAATTGTCTCTCAAGTGCGCTTGATTAATGTCACTAAGCTTGACATTGACGAAACTTAGGCGGTTGGGGAAACCGCGTGAGAAGTATTCGAGTCCTCCTCATGCTCGTCACCTTCCTTGGTGCTCGTTGTTACGTAGTCTCCTTTGTTTTTGTCCCATACCATCGTAACTCCTCGTAGTATGGTGGTTTTCTCCTTAATCATCTTAGCTTGTGGGTGTTCAACCTTATCACCCAAGTTCCATTCTTTGAATTTCATCTTCAACCTCTCCATGCTTGGATCCTCTTCGTTCTTGATGTTCCGACCTCCTTCTTTTGTGGTTATCATCCCACATAGGACCTTCCTTGAAGAGCCGGTAGAGTAGTAAACCCTTTCATCAACGTTGAGGAGGATCATCCTACCTATCTCGTAAGCGATCCTTTCCCCCACGGTTTCCAGGAATGGTCTTCCTAAGATGAGGGAGACCTCATTACCATCGTTGGAGCCTTTAATCACCACGAAGTAAGTAGGGATGATCTTATGGCCTATCGACACCGGGTAGCTCTATAAGCTTTCCATTGGTCGTCCAACCGAAGAGTCTCCGAACATGAGAACCTTCTCACAACTAGAAACACGAGAAACTCCCATTCTCTCAAGCATTCTCATACTTATGACGTTCACACTAGACTCAATATCGATCATGGCATTGTTAACTCGGAGTCGTCCAAGTATGGCACTTATAATGAATGCTCCGGGGTCTTGATTCTTCGAGAGAGGGCTTCTTTGGCATGAAGTTCGGGTTATATCAATGTCCTTGATCATCTCCTCCGCCTAATCCTTGTTATCTATGATTTTCTTGATGAACTCTACGTAGGCGGAGACGTGATCCACGTGGTGAAGGTAAGGAATGGTGATCCCTTGTCTTGAGAAGTTCTCGCTTAGCCTTGAAAGGACGTTCATTCGATACTTAGGGAAAAAAGGTTCTCCTTCTCCTTCATTGATAACACTCCCCCTTCTACACTATCCTCTGTTTTGATATTGAGTATAACATTGCAAAATTTATTGGGGTTAGCTATCGTCTTCCCGGGAAGATTTACCGTTGATCCTTTAGAGCAGGAGGCTACTTGTGCGCTTTGATGGTCTAGAATCTTGACGTGAGAGGCTAGTCGATCGTACTTGGCGTTTAGTTCAACATAGGCCCCATCAACCTTTGCATGTATTTTGGATAGTCTCTTTTTTACCTCTGAAGCATGTCTCCCTTGACCATCTAGTATTTGCTTGAATATTCTTGAGTTCTCTTCCACAGTGGAGGGAATGATGGTGTTGTTTGTTTGATTTGCTTGTTGTCCTTAGTTGAAATTTCCTCGTTGGGCGTATTCTCCTAGGTTGTTGGGTTTGTATTCTTGAGGTTTTTGAGCCGGGTATACTTGATCTTGGGGTTCTCCATATTGTTGCTTAGATAGGAGAGGAAGTTGTTATCATTGTTGTAGCCTTGATTGAAGGGCCTTTGGTAGTTGTACCGTCGACCTTGGCCTTTTACTTGTATGTAATGAACATCCTCTTGTTCCTATCCGTAGAAGCCATCTCCTTGTTCATTCTCTTCTCCACTTCCCATGAAATGGATGGGTTTCTTTAGTGCTTGGAGGACTTTGTCGAACTTGTCATTAAGCTCCTTGTACCGCGAGTCATCACATCTATACTCAACCCTTGGTTCCCTTATAGTCCTATCATAGTCTTTTCCTCCCATTTGCTCACTTTGAGAAAGATTTTCGACCAATTTCTATCTTTTGGGAATGGTAAGACTAGCAAAATCTCCGTTGCTCGCCGTATTGAGAGCGAGTTGATAATCTTTAGGAATTCCATGGTGGAAGATGCTAAGAATGGACTCCCTTCACATACCATGGTGTGGACAAGCCCTCGTGTATTGGTTAAATCTCTCTCACGCCTCGTATAGACTCTCCATGCCTCCTTGCTTGAAAGTTGCAATGTCGTTTCTAATCTCTGCAGTGTTTTGAGTGGAAAAGAACTTGGCTAGAAACTTCTTCTTACATTCATCCCAAGTGGTAACGGTTGAGGTCACAAAGCTCTTATCCCATTGAGCCGCCTTGTCTCCAAGTGAGAAAGGGAAAAGGTTTAGGTTTAGGACATATTTGGGGACACCTCCCATCTTAATGGTCCCACATTGTCGATCGAAGTTATCGAGATGCTCTAGAGGGTGCTCATTGGGTTGACAAAAGAACTTATTATTTTGCACCATGTTTATCAGGCTCGATTTGATCTCCAAGTTGTTGACCGGGAAAGGAGGTGGACGGCGCCAAAAACTTGATGAGATCGAAATTTAACCTCAATCACATACAACCCCAAGTGCAAGGCACAAGTTGTTGTAGTAATATAAGGATCGAATCCACAAGGAGATTGAAGTAGAACAACGAGTATACAAGAACCTAGCTTAGAATAGACCTATCAATTAACATTGTTTGTAACCAAACTATATCTAATGCGATAAAATAAAAGTCAACTTAAGGTCAACTAATCGACAAATAACAAAACCGAAGCTGAATAAGATAAATCTTGATCTTGGGGTTAAGATCATTGGTTTTGGATGGATGGGATGAAGCTAGTGATATTAAGACTAATAAAGGAGATGACTTTCTAGAACAAAGATCACTAATCTAGATTAGATCACTTCCATGACTCAAATTCATTCTCTAATCATAAAAACCACAAATCTTCCAATGGAACCTAGATGATTAGAGATCATTAAGTAGAAGTCCTTAAAAGTTCATCTTAAACCTTAGACATCGAACACCTTCTAGGCATGAAACATCCTCTAAGTACTAAGCTAGATCAGCTACTCCTATCTTAGTATTAAGCAGATCTAATGTTATAGAAACCATAACCTAAACATCCTAATCATCAATAACCATCATCTAGAATTCTAACCTATATAAACCCCAAAATCCAAAAGATTACTAATGATTAAACATAAAGACATGATTAAGAGATATTCAAAAGATTAAAGATAAGAAAGCATAAGAGTCAACATTCAAATAAAACTCTAAGGTTTCAACAAAGTGGCTAAAACTTAGAGAGAAAATAAAATGTGATACGATGTCCCATTAACATAAACCCTAGTAGTATTTATAGGGAAAAGGGGAAATATAAAAAGGTCGTGCATGACCCATCGGTTTATTCCACCCGTCTGTTGACCGCTCGACTGAACATCCGCGGGTAGTCTTCACTGTGTCTTCTTCGGCGGTTTCTTCTGGCGACTTGGTGGTTGCCCGAACTCGCACCCGCAAGTCTGCTTCTGCACGCTTTATCCGGCTGTTTGGATCGACGGTATCAACCGTTGGGTTCGTCATCTTCAGGACGCTTCAGCTGCTTCCAGGACTCTAAACTAAGTTTCATGCAACATGAATGCTTATAAAACATCTAAAAACGCGTTTCTAGGACTCTAAACCAAGTTTCATGCAACATGAGTGCTTATAAGTTCCTTAATGAGCTTTGTTAAAGTTTGACGAACTTATGAAACATCTAACAACGTGGTTTCTAGGACTCTAAACCAAGCTTCATGCAACATGAGTACTTATAAGTTTCTCAATGAGCTTTGTACAAGTTTGATGAACTTATAAAACATCTAACAATGTTGTTTCTAGGACTCTAAACCAAGTTTCATTCAACATGAGTTCTTATAAATGTCTCAATGAGCTTTTTACATGTTGTAAGAACTTATGAAACATCTAACAACGTGGTTTCTAGGAATCTAAACCAAGTTTCATGCAACATGACTGCTTATAAATTCTTCAATGAACTTTGTTAAAGTTTAACAAACTTATGAAACATCTAACAACGTGGTTTCTAGGACTCTAAACCAAGCTTCATGCAACTTGAGTGCTTATAAGTGTCTCAATGAGCTTTGTATAAGTTTGACGAACATATGAAACATCTAACAACGTGGTTTCTTGGAATCTAAAATAGGTTTCATGCAACATGAGTACTTATAAGTGTCTCAATGAGCTTTGTACAAGTTTCACGAACTTATGAAACATCTAACAACGTGTTTCTAGGACTCTAAACCAAGTTTCATGAACCATGAGTGCTTATAAGTGTATAAATGAGCTTTGTACTAGTTTGGCGAACTTATGAAACATCTAATAACGCCTTTCTAGGACTCTAAACCAAGTTTCATGCAACATGAGTGCTTATAAGTGTCTCAATGAGCTTTGTACTAGTTTCATGAACTTATGAAACATCTAACAACGCGTTTCTAGGACTTTAAACCAAGTTTCATGCAACATGAGTGCTTATAAGTGTCTCAATGAGCTTTGTACAAGTTTGACGAACTTATGAAACATCTAACAACGTGTTTCCAGGACTCTAAGCCAAGTTTCATGCAACACGAGTGTTTATAAATGTCTCAACTAGCTTTGTACAAGTTTGACGACCTTATGAAACATCTAACAACACGTTTCTAGGACTCTAAGCCAAGTTTTATGCATTATGAGTGCTTATAAGTTTCTCAATGAACTTTGTACTAGTTTGACGAACTTATGAAACATCTAACAATGCGGTTTCTAGGACTTTAAACAAAATTTAATTAAAATTGGGTGCTTATAAATTTCTAAATGAGCTTTGTACAAGTTTGATGAAATTATGAAAATCTAACAACGCGTTTCTAAGATTCTAAACAAGGTTTCATGCTACATGAGTGCTTAAGTATCTCAATGATCTTTGTACAAGTTTGAAAAACTTATGAAACATCTAACAACGTGGTTTTAGGACTCTAAACCAAGTTTCATTCAACATAAGTCCTTATAAGTGTCTGAATGAGCTTTGTAAAATTGTGACGAACTTATGAAACATCTAACAATGCGTTCCTAGGACTCTAAACCAAGTTTCATGCAACATGAGTTCTTATAAGTTCCTCAATGAAACATCTAACAACGAGTTTCTAGGACTTTAAACCAAGTTTCATGCAACATGAGTGCTTATAAGTGTCTCGATGAGATTTGTACTAGTTTGATGAACTATGAAACATCTAACAACGTAGTTGCTAGGACTCTAAACCAAGTTTCATGCAACATGAGTGCTTATAAGTGTCTCAATGAGCTTTGTACAAGTTTTACGAAGTTATGAAACATCTAACAACATGTTTATAGGACTTTAAACCAAGTTTTATGCAACACGAGTGCTTATAAGTGTCTCAATGAGCTTTGTACAAGTTTGACGAACTTATTAAACATTTAACAACCCGTTTCTAGGACTCTAAACAGAGTTTCATGCAACATTAGTGCTTATAAGTTCCTCAATAAGCTTTGTACAAGTTTCACGAACTTATGAAACATCTAACAACGCGTTTTTATTACTCTAAGCCAAGTTTTATGCAATATGAATGCTTATAAGTGTCTCAATGAGCTTTGTAAAAGTTTGACGAACTTATGAAAAATCTAATAACGCGTTTCTAGGACTCTAAACCAAGTTTCATGTAATATGAATGCTTATAAGTTTCCCAATGAGCTTTGTACTAGTTTGACGAACTTACTAAACATCTAACAACGTGGTTTCTAGGACTCAAAACCAAGTTTTATGCAACATGAGTGCTAGTGAGTGTCTCAATGGGTTTTGTACAAGTTTCACGAACATATGAAACATCTAACAACGTGTTTCCAGGACTCTAAACCAAGTTTCATGCAACACGAGTGCTTATAAATGTCTCAATGAGCTTTGTACAAGTTTGACGATCTTATGAAACATCTAACAACGCGTTTCTAGGACTCTAAGCCAAGTTTTATGCAATATGAGTGCTTATAAGTTTCTCAATGAGCTTTGTACTAGTTTGACGAACATATGAAACATCTAACAACGCGGTTTCTAGGACTTTAAACAAAGATTCATTCAAATTGAGTACTTATAAGTGTCTAAATTAGTTTTGAAGCAGTTTGACGAACTTATGAAAATCTAACAACGCTTTTCTAGAACTCTAAACCAAGTTTCATGCAACAAGAGTTCTTATAAGTGTCTCAATAAGCTTTGTACAAGTTTGACGAATTTATGAAACATATAACAACGCGTTTCTAGGACTATAAACTAAGTTTCATGCAACATGAGTTCTTATAAGTTCTTCAATGAGCTTTGCACAAGTTTCAGGAACTTATGAAACATCTAACAACGCGTTTCTAGGACTCTAAACCAAGATTCATGCAACATGAGTGCTTATAAGTTCCTCCATGAGCTTTGTTAAAGTTTGACGAAGTTATGAAACATCTAACAACGTGGTTTCTAGGACTCTAAACCAAGCTTCATACTACATGAGTGCTTATAAGTGTCTCAATGAGCTTTGTACAAGTTTGTCGAACTTATGAAACTTCTAACTTGGTTTCTAGGACTCTAAACGAAGTTTCATGCAAAATGATTCCTTATAAGTGTCTCAATGAGCTCTGTACAAGTTTGACGAACTTATGAATCATCTACCAACGCGTTTCAAGGACTCTAAACAAAGTTTCATGCAACATGAGTGCTTATAAGTTCCTCAATGCGCTTTCTACAAGTTTCACGAACTTAAGAAACTTCTAAAAACACGTTTCTAGGACTCTAAACCTAGTGTCATGCATCATGAGGGCTTATAAGTTCCTGAATTAGCTTTGTACAAGTTTCACGAACTTATGAAACAACTAACAACAGTTTCTAGGACCCTAAACCAAGTTTCATGCAACATGAGTGATTATATATGTCTCAATGAGCTTTGTTAAAGTTTGACGAACTTATAAAACATCTAACAACGTGGTTTCTAGGACTCTAAACAAAGCTTCATGCAACAGGAGTGCTTATAAGTGTCTCAATGAGCTTTGTAAATGTTTGACGAAATTACGAAACATCTTACAACGTGTTTCTAGTACTCTAAACCAAGTTTCATGCAATATGAGTGCTTATAAGTTCCTCAATGAGCTTTGTTAAAGTTTGAAGACCTTATAAAACATCTAACAACGTGGTTTGTAGGACTCTAAACAAAGCTTCATGCAACTTGACTGATTATAGGTTCCTCAATGAGGTTTGTTAAAGTTTGACGAATTCATGAAAAATCTAACAACATGGTTTCATGCAAAATGAGTGCTTATAAAATCCTTAATGAGCTTTCTACAAGTTTAAACGAACATATGAAACATCGAACAACGCGTTTCTAGGACTCTAAACAAGGTTTCATGCAACATAAATTCTTATAAGTGTCTCAATGAGCTTTGTACAAATTTGACGAACTTATGAAACATCCAACAACACGTTTCTAGGACTCTAAACAAGGTTTCATGCAACATGAGTGATTATAAGTGTCTCAATGAGATTTGTACAAGTTTCCCGAACTTATGAAACATATAACAAGGCGTTTCTAGGACTCTAAACAAATTTTCATGCAACATGAGTTCTTATAAGTTCCTCAATGAGCTTTGCTAAAGTTTCACGAACTTATGAAACATCTAACAACGTGGTTTCTAGGATTCTAAACAAAGCTTCATGCAACATGAGTGCTTATAAGTGTCTCAATGAGCTTTGTACAAGTTTGAAGAACTTACGAAACATCTAACAATGCGTTTCTAGGACTCTAAACCAGGTTTCATGCAACATGAGTGCTAATAAATTCCTCAATGAGGTTTGTACAAGTTTCACGAACTTATGAAATATCTAACAACGCGTTTCTAGTATTCTAAACCAAGTTTCATGCAACATGAGTCCTTATAAGTTCCTCAATGAGGTTTGTACAAGTTTCAGGAAATTATGAAACATCTAACAACGCGTTTCTAGGACTCTAAACCAAGTTTCATGCAACCTGAATGCTTATAAGTTCCTCAATGAGCTTTGTTAAAGTTTGGCGAACTTATGAAACATCTAACAAAGTGATTTCTAGGACTCTAAACCAAGCTTCATGCAACATAAGTGCTTATAAGTGTCTCAATGAGCTTTGTACAAGTTTGACGAACTTATGAAACATCTAACAACGTGGTTTCTAGGACTCTAAACAAATTTTCATGAAACAAGAGTGCTTAGAAGTGTCTCAATGAGTTTTGTACAAGTTTCACCAACTTATGAAATATATAACAAGGCGTTTCTAGGACTCTAAACAAATTTTCATGCAACATGAGTGCTTATAAGGTCCTCAATGAGCTTTGCTAAAGTTTCACGGACTTATGAAACATCTAACAACATAGTTTCTAGGATTCTAAACAAAGCTTCATGCAACATGAGTGCTTATAAGTGTCCCAATGAGCTTTGTACAAGTTTGACGAACTTACGAAACATCTAACAATGCGTTTCTAGGACTCTAAACCATGTTTCATGCAACATGAGTGCTTATAAGATCCTCAATGAGCTTTGTTAAAGTTTGACGAACTTATGAAACATCTAACAACGTGGTTTCTAGGACTCTAAACTAAGTTTCATGGAACATGAGGCTTTATAAGTGTCTCAATGAGCTTTGTACAAGTTTGACGAACTTATGAAACATCTAACAACGCGTTTCTAAGACTCTAAACCAAGTTTCATGCAACAAGAGTGCTTATAAGTTTCTCAATGAGCTTTGTAAAAGTTTTACAAACTTATGAAACATCTAACAATGCGTTTCTAGGACTCTGAACAAAGTTTCATGCAACATGAGTGCTTATAAGTCCTCAATGAGCTTTGTACAAGTTTCACGAACTTATGAATCATCTAACAACGCGTTTTTAGGACTCTAAACCATGTTTCATGCAACATGAGTGCGTATAAGTGTCTCAATGAGCTTTGTACAAGTTTCACAAAGTTATGAAACATCTAACAACGTGGTTTTTAGGACTCTAAACCAAGTTTCATGCAACATGAGTGCTTATAAGTTCATCAATGAGCTTTGTTAAAGTTTGACGAACTTATGAAACATCGAACAACGTGGTTTCTAGGACTCTAAACCAAGTTTCATGTAACATGAGTCTTTATAAGTGTCTCCATGAGCTTTGTACAAGTTTAACGAACTTATGAAACATCTAACAACACGTTTCTAAGACTCTAAACCAAGTTTCAAGCAACATGAGTGCTTATAAGTGTTTCAATGAGCTTTGTGCAAGTTTGACGAACTTATGAAACATCTAACAACGCGTTTCAAGGACTCTAAACCAAGTTTCATGCAACATGAGTTCTTATAAGTGTCTCAATGAGTTTTGTACTAGATTGTCTAACTTATGAAACATCTAAAAACGTGCTTGCTAGGACTCTAAACCAAGTTTCATGCAACATGAGTGATTATAAGTGTCTCAATGACCTTTGTGCAAGTTTGACGAACATATGAAATATCTTACAATGTGTTTCTAGGACTTTAAACCAAGTTTCATGCAACATGAGTGCTTATAAGTTCCTCAATGAGCTTTCTACAAGTTTCCCGAACTTATGAAACATCTAACAACGTGTTTCTAGGACTCTAAACCAAGTTTAATGCAACTCGAGTGCTTATAAGTTTCTCAATGAGCTTTGTACACGTTTGACGAACTTATGAAACATTTAACAACGTGGTTTCTAGGATTCTAAACCAAGCTTCATGCAACATGAGTGCTTATAAGTTCCTCAATGAGCTTTGTACAAGTTTCACGAACTTATGAAACATCTAACAACGCGTTTTTAGGACTCGAAACCAAGTTTTATGCAACATGAGTGCGTATAAGTGTCTCAATGAGCTTTGTACAAGTTTCACAAACTTATTAAACATCTAACAACGTAGTTTTTAGGACTCTAAACCAAGTTTCATGCAACATGAGTGCTTATAAGTTCATCAAAGAGCTTTGTTAAAGTTTGACGAACTTATGAAACATCTAACAACGTGGTTTCTAGGACTCTAAACAAAGCTTCATGCAACTTGACTGATTATAAGTGTCTCACTGAGCTTTGTACAAGTTTCACGAATTTATGAAACATATAACAACGCGTTTCTAGGACTCTAAACCAAGTTTCATGTAACATGGGTGCTTATAGGTTCCTCAATGAGGTTTGTTAAAGTTTGACGAATTCATGAAACATCTAACAACGTAGTTTCATGCAAAATGAGTGCTTATAAAATCATTAATGAGCTTTCTACAAGTTTCACGAACATATGAAACATCGAACAACGCGTTTCTAGGACTCTAAACAAGGTTTCGTGCAACATAAGTTCTTATAAGTGTCTCAATGAGCTTTGTACAAATTTGACGAACTTATGAAACATCTAACAACACGTTTCTAGGCTTCTAAACCAAGTTTCATGCAACATGAGTGATGACAAGTTTGACGAATTTATGAAACATCTAACAACGCTTTTCTAGGACTCTAAAACTAGTTTCATGCATCATGAGTGCTTATAAGTTCCTGAATGAGCTTTGTACAAGTTTCACGAACTTATGAAACATCTAACAAGAGTTTCTAGGACTCTAAACAAGGTTTCATGCATTATGAGTGATCATAAGTGTCTCAATGAGCTTTGTACAAGTTTCACGAACTAATGAAATATATAACAAGGCGTTTCTTGGACTCTAAACAAATTTTCATGCAACATGAGTGCTTATAAGCTCCTCAATGAGCTTTGCTAAAGTTTCACGAAGTTATGAAACATTTAACAACGTGGTTTCTAGGATTCTAAACAAAGCTTCATGCAACATGAGTGCTTATAAGTGTCTCAATGAGCTTTGTACAATTTTGACGAACTTACGAGACATCTAACAATGCGTTTCAAGGACTCTAAACCAAGTTTCATGCAACATGAGTCCTTATAAATTCCTCAATGAAGTTTGTACAAGTTTCACGAACTTATGAAATATCTAACAACGCGTTTCTAGTACTCTAAACCAAGTTTCATGCAACATGAGTCCTTATAAGTTCCTCAATGAGCTTTCTACAAGTTTCATGAAATTATGAAACATCTAACAACGCGTTTCTAGGACTCTAAACCAAGTTTCATGCAGCCTGAGTGCTTATAGATTCTTCAATGATCTTTGTTAATATTTGGCGAACTTATGAAACATCTAACAAAGTGGTTTCTAGGACTCTAAACCAAGCTTCATGCAACATGAGTGCTTATAAGTGTCTCAATGAGCTTTGTACAAGTTTGACGAACTTATGAAACATCTAACAACGTGGTTTCTAGGACTCTAAACAAAGTTTCATGCAACATGAGTGCTTAGAAGTGTCTCAATGAGCTTTGTAAAAGTTTGACGAACTTATGAAACATCTAACAACGCGTTTCTAAGACTCTAAACCAAGTTTCATGCAACATGAGTGCTTATAAGCGTCTCAATGAGCTTTGTACTAGTTTGACGAACTTATTGAAACATCTAATAACGGGTTTCTAGGAATCTAAACAAAGTTTCGGGAAACAAGAGTGCTTATAAGTTCCTCAATGAGCTTTGTACAAGTTTCACGAACTTATGAAACATCTAAAAACGTGTTTTTAAGACTTTAAACCAAGTTTCATAAAACATGATTGCTTATAAGTGTCTCAATGAGCTTTCTTAATGTTTGACGAACTTATGAAACATATAACAAAGTGGTTTCTAGGACTCTAAACTAAGCTTCATTCAACAT
The DNA here is from genome assembly GCA_963556525.1 of Cochlearia excelsa. Lineage (NCBI taxonomy): Eukaryota > Viridiplantae > Streptophyta > Magnoliopsida > Brassicales > Brassicaceae > Cochlearia > Cochlearia excelsa. The sequence continues at coordinate 37,415 of CAUVZT010000019.1, forward strand.
GAGTGCTTATAAGTTCCTCAATGAGGTTTGTACAAGTTTCACAAACTTATGAAACATCTATCAACGCGTTTCTAGTACTCTAAACCAAGTTTCATGCAACATGAGTGCTTATAACTTTTTCAATGAGCTTTGTACAAGTTTCAGGAAATTATGAAACATTTAACAACGCATTTCTAGGACTCTAAACCAAGTTTCATGCAACGTGAGTGCTTATAAGTTTCTCAATGAGCTTTGTTAAAGTTTGACGAACTTATGAAACATCTAACAAAGTGGTTTCTAGGACTCTAAACCAAGTTTCATGCAAAGTGAGTGCTTATAAGTTTCTCAATGAGCTTAGTTAAAGTTTGACGAACTTATGAAAGATCTAACAAAGTGGTTTCTAGGACTCTAAACAAAGCTTCATGCAACATAAGTGCATATAAGTGTCTCAATGAGCTTTGTACAAGTTTAACGAACTTATGAAACATCTAACAACGTGGTTTCTGGGTCTTTAAACCAAGTTTCATGCAACATGAGTGCTTATAAGTGTCTTAATTAGCTTTGTACTAGTTTGACGAACTTATGAAACATTTAACAACGTGTTTCTAGGACTCTAAACCAATTTTCATGCAACATGAGTGCTTATAAGTTCCTCAATGAGCTTTGGACAAGTTTCAAGAACTTATGAAACATCTAACAACAAGTTTTTAGAACTCTAAACAAAGTTTCATGCAACATCAGTGCGTATAAGTGTGAAAATAAGCTTTGTATAAGTTTGACGAACTTATGAAATATCTAACAACGCGTTTATAGGACTCTAAACCAAGTTTCATGCGATGTGATTGGTTATAAATTCATCAATGAGCTTTGTACAAGTTTCAAGAACTTATGAAACATCTAACAATGTGGTTTCTAGGACTCTAAACCAAGTTTCATGCAACATGAGTTCTTATAAGTTCCTCAATGAGCTTTGTTAAAGTTTGACGAACTTATGAAACATCTAACAACGTGGTTTCTAGGACTCTAAACCAAGTTTCATGCAAAATGAGTCCTTATAAGTGTCTCAATGAGCTTTGTACAAGTTTTACGAACTTGTGAAACATCTAACAACGCGTTTCTAAGACTCTAAACCAAGTTTCATGCAACATGAGTGCTTATAAGTTCCTCAATGAGTTATGTTAAAGTTGACGAACTTATGAAACATCTAACAACGTGGTTTCTAGGACTCTTTACCAAGATTCATGCAACATGAGTGGTTATAAGTGTCTCAATGAGCTTTGTACAAGTTTGACGAACTTATGAAACATCTAACAACCTAGTTTCGAGGACTCTAAACCTAGTTTCATGCAACATGAGTCCTTATAAGTGTCTCAATGAGCTTTGTACTAGTTTAACGAACTTATGAAACATCTAACAACGCCTTCCTAGGACTCTAAACCAAGTTTCATGCAACATGAGTGCTTATAAGTTCCTCAATAAGCTTTGTACAAGTTTCACGAGCTTATGAAACATCTAACAACGATTTTCTAGGACTTTAAACCAAGTTTCATGCAACATGAGTGCTTATAAGTGTCTCAATGAGCTTTGTAGAAGTTTTACGAACTTATGAAAAATCTAACAACGTGTTTCTAGGACTCTAAAAAAAGTTTCATGCAACACGAGTGCTTATATGTGTCTCAATGAGCTTTGTACAAGTTTGACGAACATATGAAACATTTAATAACGCGTTTCTAGGACTCTAAACAAAGTTTCATGCAACATGAGTGCTTATAAGTTCCTCACTGAGATTTGTACAAGTTTCACGAACTTATGAAACATCTAACAACGTGGTCTCTAGGAATCTAAACAAAGTTTCATGCAAAATGAGTGCTTATAAGTTCCTCAATGAGCTTTGTTAAAGTTTGACGAACTTATGAAACATCTAACAACGTGGTTTCTAGGACTCTAAACCAAGTTTCATGCAACATGAGTCCTTATAAGTTTCTCAATGAGCTTTGTACAAGTTTGAGGAACTTATTAAACATCTAACAACGCGTTTCTAGTACTCTAAACCAAGTTTCATGCAACGTGAGTGCTTATAAGTTACTCAATAAGCTTTGTACAAGTTTCATGAACTTATGAAACATCTAACACTGCGTTTCTAGGACTCTAAACCAAGTTTCATGCAACATGAGTGCTTATAAGTTCATCAATGAGCTTTGTACAACCTTGTGCTTGGATCTAAGCTTAAAGCCTTGTCTTGTGTCACACAAAGAACCGGATGAAGAAGATTGGGAGCTTTATGAAGTGAGAACCGAAACTTTATGAAATGAGATTTATTTAGAATCGAAATAAATAGATGAGATTAGGCGGAAGCTTTAGAATAGGTTCAAGAGCTTAATGCTCTGATACCATGTAAGATTTAAGAAGAGATTAGGCTAGTATCGATGAGTTTAAGATATTGTGTTCTTGAGTTTTCACAAGAACATCAAGAACAAGAGAGAGAGAATGGAGAGTAAGAGATTTTCATTTCATAAAGGTTATATCATTACAATGAATAGTGACCACATAATATAGAGAGAAAAAGAGGAGTTTAAGCGATAAGACACATGTGACATTTCCTTAGCTTGACATGTGACTCGTACGGACGCGGATGGATTATCTCCGCACGTGACTCGATTGAGATACACTCGCCTAACGGCTACTTAGAAACGGTTACATTTCATTCTCTTCTTCTTGTGTCCTTATGATCTCTAACAGTAACAAGAGTGAGGAGAGATCTCTGCCTGGATGGACAAGTCATGTTTGGACAAAGTATTAGTCTCTTCAATAATAAGTTCCTCAATGAGCTTTGTTAAAGTTTGCCGAACTTATGAAACATCTAACAACGCGTTTCTAGGACTCTAAACCAAGTTTCATGCAACATAAGTGCTTATAAGTCTAAATGAGCTTTGTACAAGTTTCACGAACTTATGAAACATCAAACAACGGATTTCTAGGACTCTAAACAAGGTTGCATGCAACATGAGTGCTTATAAGTGTCTTAAGGAGTTTTGTACAAGTTTGACAAACTTATGAAACATCTAACAACGCATTTCTAGGACTCTAAACCAAGTTTCATGCAACATGAGTGCCTATAATTGTCTCAATGATCTTTGTACAAGTTTGACGAAGTTATGAAATATCTAACAACGCGTTTGTAGGACTCTAAACCAAATTTAATGCAACATGAGTTCTTATAAGTGTCTAAATGAGCTTTGCACAAGTTTGACGAACTTATGAAAGATATAACAACGCGTTTCTAAGACTCTAAACCAAGTTTCATGCAACATGAGTGCTTATAAATTCCTCAATGAGTTTTGTTAAAGTTTGACGAACTTATGAAACATCTAACAACATGGTTTCGAGAACTCTAAACCAAGCTTCATGCAACATGAGTTCTTATAAGTGTCTCAATGAGCTTTTTACAATTTTTACGAACTTATGAAACATCTAACAACGCGTTTCTAGGACTCTAAACAAAGTTTCATGCAACGTGAGTGCTTATAAGTATATGAATTAGCTTTTTACAAGTTTGACGAACTTATGAAACATCTAAAAACATGGTTTCTAGGACTCTAAACCAAGTTTCATGCAACTTGAGTGCTTATAAGTTCCTCAATGAACTTTGTACAAGTTTCACGAACTTATGAAACATCTAACAACGCGTTTCTAGGACTCTAAACCAATTTTCATGCAATATTAGTAATTATAAGTGTCTCAATGAGTTTTGTACAAGTTTCACGAACTTATGAAACAACTAACAACATGGTTTTTAGGACTGTAAACCAGGTTTCATGCAACATGATTGCTTAAAAGTGTCTCAATGAACTTTGTACAAGTTTCACAAAATTATGAAACATCTAATAACGGGTTTCTAGGACTCTAAACAAAGTTTCATGCAACATGAGTGATTATAAAGTATCTCAATGAGCTTTGTACAAGTTTGAAGAACTTATGAAACATCTAACTACGTGTTTCTAGGTCTCTACACCAAGTTTCCCGCAACATGAGTGATTATAAGTATCTCAATGAGCTATGTACAAGTTTGACGATTTTATGAGACATCTAACAACGTGGTTTCTAGGACTCTAAACCAAGTTTCATGCAACATGAGTTCTTAGAAGTGTCTCAATGAGTTCTGTAAAAGTTTGATGATCTTATGAAACATCTAACAACGTGTTTTTAGGACTCTAAACCAAGTTTCATGCAACATAAGTGCTTATAAGTGTCTCAATGAGCTCTGTACAAGTTTGACGAACTTATGAAACATCTAACAACTCGTTTCTAGAACTCTAAACCAAGTTTCATGCAACATGAGTGCTTTTTGTTGGATTTTGAGTATAAGGATGGGAGATTAGAGCTTGTGAGGCTCAGATTTGAAGTTTAAGAGAGTATAACCGAGTTTGTGATGTTCGGTTCTTGAGAGAGAGCTTAGAGAGAATATGTGTGGAGAGTAATTAGATTATGAAGTGAGGACTAGCCTCCTTAAATTTACAAAGAGAAAGATACAATAGTATTTATAGAAGAAGGGAGAGAGAGGCGCCTAGGTTTAGAAGTAGCCTTTTATGGATAAGGCTTCATGAGCAGTCCATGAGTTGTCTTGACCGTACTATCACATGGGTGATTGGTAGTATCGCCTAATGATTGGCTCTCCTTGGTTTTGGCTCCTTTTGGCTTGTTATCTGGACTTTATTCCTTTTTACCTTCAAAATATCTTCTTCCCTTCCTTATATACTTAATGACCGTTGCTCATTTGAATTCAAGTGTTGACTTCTTTGTTGACCGGGACTTGTTCCTCACGATTCATACTTGTTTATTTTATGTTTCGACCTAATGGTGTTTAGGGTTATCATTAGTCTTAACACTCCCCCTCAAACTTAGCCTAATTAAATGACTAAGCTTGGACATCACACCAACAAACCTCATTAAAACCTTGGTGAGAAAACCCATTGGGATAAAACTACACCGAAGGGAAAAAGAGTATAAGTTAGTGTGATAGAGGTATTCTTTGATGAGCCTTGAGTTCTTCTTGACTTGTCTTCAAAGGCTTCTCAATTGAACTCTTTCTAGCTCGCCAAACAAACTCCCCGTTAAGTAAAAACCGGTTCAAGCATTTGTCTTTACCGTTTCTTCACTAAGGGTTCTTCTACGCTTCTCATCTTGATCTTGTTCTTCACACTTTGGATGATGAAGTTATCTATAAGCTTTCTTCAAGCTTTGAGTATGGATTAGAGTGGACGAACGTTTTTAACTTGTTCTTTGGTTCCACGGCTTTGTTCTTCACAAGCTTGAGTGTGAATGGACTTGACCGAACACTCTTGGCTTCCGCCTTTCTTCTCTTTACTTCTCCTTAGTGTCTTTCTTCTTGTCATTTAAGTAACCAAGAATGATCACTTCGCTTTTACTTCCTTTATCCTTCAAAAGATTCAAGATAGACATAAAGCTTAGTGAAAGAGTTTACTTGATATGTTTAGATAGAAATGCACACAAGAGTTCTAAGTCTAGATGCAACTTAATGAATCAATGAGTAATTTTGCTATTTAAACCTTAGTTTCTTAACAAATTTCAAATGATTTCATTTAGGCCAATCGACAAAGCAAACTTTTAACAAGGGCGATGATTAGTTTTAACAAGAACTAAGCAGGAGTATATGATGCGGCTCTAGTTCTTATGAGATTACTATAATCATAATAAAGAGAGTTAGATTTTAGGGACAACCTTTAGTTCCTAGTGGTTTGATTCATATATGCTCTCTTCTTGATGTTTGACTTTGATTGAGCTCTTTTGACTTCTTCATGAGGTCTTGTGGCTTCGTTCTTTGTGCAGTTGGAACAAGGTTAAAGGTTATTGACTTGGCGAATGATGGATGGCTTGCTCTTAGTAGATGCTTAGTCATTTGATTCGACTTTGCTTGTTGAACGAGACTTAGCCGAATTTATGATCGAAGATTTGTTGGGCGCCCGATGCCCGGGCGCCGGTGTTCGCGCGCCAATATCCGAGCGCCGGTGTTCACACGCCAATGTCCGAGGGACGGTGTCTGAGCGCCAATTGTGATTGTGACTTGACTCGGCTTTACTCCTTGATAGATGTTTGGCCAATTATAGATGATGAATGGCTTGCTCCTTGTAGATGCCTTAGCCATTTGATAAATTGGCTCGGCCTTGTTCTTGCTAGAAACTCGGCCAAGTGATTGTCTCGGTCTTGCTTCAAAAATGCTTTAACCGAGTTGATAAGCCTTGTCCTTGCTAGTGACTAGGCCAAATGATGGATTGGTAGAATGATGGCTTTTTCTCTTGATAGATGCCTTAGCCGAATGGTAGACTCTACACTTTGACGGCTTTTCTCTTGATAGTTGCCTTAGCCGAATGGTAGATTCTCCGAATGATAGACTCTCCATTTTGATCATCGAGTTAGGACATGTGTTTAACCACTATTCTTCTCTCCCTCATGATTAAGATGGCGTAGTCTTAGACTTGTTTCCCCTTTCTCGACTTTGTTCTTAACAAGCTTGAATGAGAAGAGGTTCTCATCTCTCTTTGGACACCTTTTGTGACCTCTTTCATACTCCTCTTTACTTCTCTTCTCTTTAACTCTTCTTAGTCACCTCTTCATGCTTAGGGATTTCTCATTGATAATCTCTTTTGGTCTTTTAGTGATGGTGATCCTACACCATAACAAAGACAAAATTGATTTAAATATCATGATAACCGGCATGGAATTAGCAACATATTCAAATTTACAAATTACTTAACAACAATGACATGTACAAGGAAGAATGCAAATGAGGGTTTAAGACTTAGTTCAATTTATTCCCTAAGACATTTAGCTAAACCCGAGTATAGAATGTATCTTAACACATGTCAAGTTCAAGTCTAGTTTTCATAATTCGCAAATTCTATATCCATTCTTAGCTAAGCGATCAAGGAAACTAATTCAATGAAGAACTAATGATCATTTAAGAAAATATCTAACTATATAAGTATTGAGAGTAAAGAGTTTTAGAAATGACCCTTTATAGTTCCTTGAGTTGATGGTCATTAGGAGGAGTCATGATACTCTTAAGAGCGCCTAACCGGTTAGTCTTATACGTGAGTTCATGACTTCCCTTATGAGATTCTCTTGATTGATTCCTTCCTACACATATAACAAGTTAGCAACAAGAGTCTTTATTAATATGGCTCCGTGTCATAAAGACTTTTAGAGAGGATCATGGTCTTTAAAGGCTTAAAAACAAGAGTATGATCTTTAACACAACCGAGGATCATTATGACTTTTGAAATGCTTTTATAGCAAGTTACTTCTCTCGGATCATTGACTTAAGTGCACAAAGGCGGTCAATGATCTTAACAAATAAATCATCATGTCAAACCTATCCTATTTGGATTTAAAAGAGTTATGATCATGAATCATTTCCCCATATCATAAATGATATGTTAGCTGAGGGTTAATGGATTCAACAAGATCATGAGTGCTCTTTAAACACCCAATTGTTCTTGGCTCTTTACCCTCTAAGAGAGTTTCGGATTCCATAAGACCTTAGGTGCTTAATCACAAGCGGATCTATGGTTCCTTGCCCTTTGATTAAACCGGAGATCCTTTGGATTAACCAAGGTCTTAAGTGCACTTAGTCTTAAAGACACAAAGAATAAAATCACTTCACCAAACAAGGACTAGTGATTTGATCTTAGACATATAGACTTATGCGGACCTTGGATCCTAGACCTTTTCAAGACACAAACAATTTAACCATTTAAGGATTAGTGATTTGGTCTTTAATAGAGTTTAACCGATTCCTTAATTATCTTTAAAGATCTTTAGGACTCAAGGTAGCTACTAATCTCTTTATCTCCCACTTGTGTTTCCACTTACACAACCACCATTAAACCATCTTCATTGTCTTTAGAGATTTGAAATTCAAACAAGAGCATGTATTGACTTGTAAATTATAAAGATTGATGCTTTAAAATGAAAGATTAAATTTTTCCCTTATAAAGACAATTAGTCTTACTTCATCAAATCTCTTCATTGTCAAAACTTTTAAAGATGAAAACCGACGAGTACATGCTCATAAATTTAAATAATACAAAGAGATTTGAATTCAACAAGTCAATTAAGCACATAATACTTATTGAACAAGAATCACTCTCTTTTAGCTCTCAAGTATCGAGCTTTTAACTTGATAACTTGGTCCTTGCATAAAATAGGTTTTGGATTCAACACGAGGTTATACTCTTCATGATTTAACACAAGTGGTTCACTAACCTTTAAACTCTCAAGCTTCAAGTTTTATTCTTGAATTCTTGGTCATTGTTCTATACCAAAGTTTAATAGATCTCAGATTCATCAAGGTTCCTTTAGACTCATAAGAGTGAGGAAGTCATGGTTCTCATCTTTAGAACATTTGGCCTTATACAAAGATTATTTAAAGAGACTACACAAATAGGAAACCGATTTTACATGTAGCTAGTATTAAAAGATCAAATCTTTTCATGAATCGGTCTTTGATAAATGTGTTCTATAGAGAGGATTTGGATTCAACGAGTTATCTTTATCTCGTAAGAGAATAAGAAGCTCGGTTCTCTTCCTTTGATCTTTGTATGGAAAGAAAGCATAGAGTTTCGGTTCATAAGAAACAACATGTTTTGTTTTCACAAGAGACAATCAACATGGTTCTCTTACTCTTTTAGCTCGCAAGTTTCAAGCTTTGATGCTTTGGATACGTGTTCATAGCCTAAATGCCTATGCAAAGTGATTATTAGATTCATCAAGGTTCCTTAAACTCCTATAAGCAAGGAAACCATGGTTCTCAATCAATAGCTTTCGGCCTAATTAACATCTTGTAAGAACAACACAAGCAAACTCGGATTTGCCATGTAGCAAGATTCAAAAATCTAAGCTTTACATGAACCGGCCTTGTTTGGATTGTTCTTAAATAGGGTCATGGATTCATCATATTCTTATCACTCATAAGAGGAAAAGTGAATCATGGTTCCTTCACCTAAGAGATCTTAATGTTTATAAACATAAAAGAAAGGATCTTGGATTTATCAAGCCGCTAACACTCATAAGAGTAAAGGGACAAGATCTTATCCTCTATGGCTCACAATTACCAAGCTATCTTGGTTGTTCTTATTCATAGCCCTATGAAACTAAATAAAGAAGAAAGGGTATGAGATTCATCAAGTTCTTAAACTCATAAGATTAAAGGAGCAAGGATCTTTACCCATAAACAAAATTAAGCTTGCGGAAATGTTTGGAGAGGAGCTAAATGCTCTGATACCATGTTGGATTTTGAGTATAAGGATGAGAGATTAGAGCTTGTGAGGCTCCTCAGATTTGGAGTTTCAGAGAGTATAACCGAGTTTGTGATGTTCGATTCTTGATAGAGAGTTCAGTGAGAATATGTGTGGAGAGTAATTAGATTAAGTGAGGACTAGCCTCCTTAAATTTGACAAGTCCTCACTTCATAATCTAATTACTCTCCACACATACTCTCTCTAAACTCTCTCTCAAGAACACTCTCAAGAACCGAATATCACAAACTCGGTTATACTCTCTTAAATTCCAAATATGAGCCTCGCAAGCTCTAATATCCGATCCTTATACTCAAAATCCAACATGGTATCAGAGCATTTAGCTCCTCTCCTAAGCATTTCCGCAAGCTTAGTTTTGTTTATGGGTAAAGATCCTTGCTTCTTTACTCTTATGAGTGTAAGAACTTTATGAATTTGATACCCTTTCTTCTTTATTTAGTTTTATAGGGCTATGAACAAGAACAACCAATATATTGGTAATTCTGAGCCATAGAGGATAAGATCTTGTCCCTTTACTATTATGAGTGTAAGCGGCTTGATAAATCCAAGATCCTCTCTTTTATGTTTATAAACATTAAGATTTCTTAGGTGAAGGAACCATGATTCGCATGTCCCTATTTAAGAACAATCTAAACAAGGCCGGTTCATGTAAAGCTTAGATGTTGAATCTTGCTACATGGCAAATCCGAGTTTGCTTGTGTTGTTCTTACAAGATCTTAATTAGGCCGAAAGCTATTGATTGAGAACCATGGATTCCTTGCTCATAGGAGTTTAAGGAACCTTGATGAATCTAAGAATCACTTAGCATAGGCATTTAGGCTATGAACAAGTATCCAAAGCATCAAAGCTTGGAACTTGCGAGCTAAAAGAGTAAGAGAACCATGTTGATTGTCTCTTGTGGGAACAAAACATGTTGAATCCGAAACTCTATGCTTTCTTTATATACAAAGATAAAAGGAAGAGAACTGAGCTTCTTATTCTCTTATGAGATAAAGATAACTCGTTGAATCCAAATCCTCTTTATAGAAGACACTTATCAAAGACCGATTCATGAAAATATTTGATCTTTTAATAGATCTAGCTACATATAAAATCGGTGTCTTAATGGTGTAGTCTCTTTAAATAATCTTTGTATAAGGCCAAATGTTCAAAAGATGGGAACCATGGCTTCCTCACTCTTATGAGTCTAAAGGAACCTTGATGAATCCGAGATCTATTAAACTTTGGCATAGAACAATAACCAAGTATTCAAGAACAAAACTTGAAGCTTGAGAGTTTAAAGGTTATTGAACCACTTGTGTTAAATCATGAAGAGTATAACATGGTGTTGAATCCAAAACCTCTTTTAGGCAAGGACCAAGCTATCAAGTTAAAAGGTCAGTACTTGAGAGCTGAAAGAGAGTGATCCATGTTCAATAAGTATTATGTGCTTAATTGACTTGTTGAATCCAAATCTCTTTGTATTATTTAAATTTATGAGCATGTACTAGTGGGTTTTCATCTTTAATAGTTTTGACAATGAAGAGATTTGATGAAGTAAGACTAATTGTCTTTATATGGGAAAGATTTAATCTTTCATCTTAAAGCTTCAATCTTTATAATTTCCAAGTCAATACATGCTTTTGTTTGAATTTCAAATCTCTAAATACAATGAAGATGGTTTAGTGGTGGTTGTTTAAGAGGAAACACAAGAGAGATAAATAGATTAGTAGCTACCTTGAGTCCTAAAGATCTTTAAAGATAATTAAGGAATCGGTTAAATTCTATATTCTTTATCCTCTTCATACCCCACTATAACATCCAAGTCTTGATTCTTTTTAAAGACCAAATCACTAATCCTTAAATGGTTAAGTTGTTTGTGTCTTGGAAGGATCTAGGATCCAAGGTCCGCATAAGTCTATATGTCTAAGATCAAATCACTAGTCCTTGTTTGGTAAAGTGGTTTGATTCTTTATGTCTTTAAGACTAAGTGCACTTAAGACCTTGGTTAATCCAGAGGATCTCCGGTTTAATCAAAGGGTAACGAACCATAGATCTGCTTGGGATTAAGCACCTAAGGTCTTATGGAATCCGAAACTCTCTTAGAGGGTAGAGAGACAAGGACAAGAACTATCTTGTTGAATCCATTAACCCTCGGCTAACATATCTTTTATGATATGGGGAAATGATTCATGATCATAACTCTTGTAAATCCAATTAGGATAAGTTTGACATGATGATCTATTTGTTAAGATCATTGACCCCCTTGGTGCACTTAAGTCAATGATCCAAGAGAAGTGACTTGCTATAATAGCATTTCAAAATTCACAATGATCCTCGGTTGTGTTAAAGATCATGGTCTAGTTTTTAAGCCTTTAAAGACCATGATCCCCTCTAAAAGTCTTTATGGCACAGAGCCATATTAATAAAGACTCTTGTTGCTAATTTGTTATGTGTGTAGGAAGGAAGGAATCAATAGAATCTCATAAGGGAAGTCATGAACTCATGTATAAGACTAACCGGTTAGGCGCTCTTAAGATTATCATGACTCCTCCTAATGACCATCAACTCAAGGAACCCATTACTTCATACGCCAAAGACAACTGCGAAATTCCTTCAACACAACCATCATAGAGTGGTTCACTAGCTGCTTCAAAGGCTCTGTAAATATTATCGTGGTTTGGCTCTTCCTCAATATTATCATGGATAATGTCTTCTGTTGGAACTCCTTGTTCTTCTCTCATATTAACATGACCATAATTAGGATTGTCATGAACATTCCAAGCTTCTTCTCATGGTACATAGTGACTCGGCATCGAAGACTCCCCAACATCGTAACAATTTTCACCGTGGCTTGTCCAAACGTAGTAATTTTTCTTGAAACCGACTCTATAGAGGTATTTTAAAACTGTATATGCATCACGTTGTTTCAAATTTCGGCACCGAGAACACGGACATGGCATAGTACCACGCTCTTGATATGATTGTTGGTTGGAAGCCAAAACAATGAACATATTAATACCCTTTCCAAATTCTTCAGAAACACAATTTCTCATAGGATAAATATGGCGATCCATCCACTCTCTAGAACGAAAGAAATCTGACATTTTGAACTCTTCAAAATCGCCAAATTAAGTGAAGAAAACGAAGAGATGAGGAAAAATCGTTTTACCTTGTGTTTTACCAAGGGAGAGGGAAGAAGAACCATGGGATATCTTTACACGAAGCCACGGATTAGCCACGGATTATATCCGTGGCTAATTCAAATTATTATACTGATAGTTTTTAAAGTGACTGGACGTATCACGGAGACCCACTTGGCTTGCCGACATCAAGTTTGCCACGGAATAGCCACAAATATATGTCGTGGCTACCGTTAGCCACGGATTGCCACGAAAGGTTTCGTGACAATCTTTTATTGTTCCATTCGTAGCTATTTCGTGGCAAACTTCTGCCACGACTTTTTTCCGTGGCAAAATCGTGGCTAACTTACCACGGAAAGCCACGATTTATCCACGAAACTTTTATTATTTTTTTCGTGACTTTCCGTGGAAAATTCGTGGCTATATCCCGTTTAGCCACGATTATTTCGTGACTATGTCGTGGCTATATCTGTCTTTTCTTGTAGTGTTGGCTCCTGCGATGCATATGCTACGCAAGCGGTCCCTACTCTCTCTCTGTCTCCATACAACGATAGAATTGCATTATTTGTTCCATGGTTTGTCATACGAGTGGTCGTTTGGGTACCCGTTCGGGTTCGAGTCCGGTCTATTCGGGTTTCGGGTTTTCGGGTAAAGGATTGTAGGACTCGTTCGGGTATTTCGATAAATTTTTCGGGTTCGGTTCGGGATTGGTTTGTTTTCTTTCGGGTTCGGTTCGGATTCGGGTACCCGAAATTATAAAAAAAAATTCCATAATTATAAATTAAAATATTATAAAATATTCGAAAATATATAGTTTATTAGTATGATCCGAATAATAGCAATTAAAACTATTCAAATTTACTTAAATTATACAAAACTACTCGAAATATTAGAAAATGTTATAATTTTTGAAATAAATTTACTAAAATATATAAAATTTCTAATATTTATATACATTTAATTAAATTTTCGGGTAGTTAGGATACCCATTCGGGTTTCGAGTTCAGGTCCATTCGGGTTCGGGTTTTCGGGTTTTGAAATTTAAAACCCGTTCATGTATTTGGTCGATTTCGGTTCGGGTTCGGATCCTCTCTTTCGGGTCGGGTTCGGTTTTTTTGCCCACCCCTAGTTTGTCAGTCAGTGGGCTTTCGACTATCAAAGATTTTTAGGAGATGAGAAACATTGGGAATTTCCCTCTGCTTTCGTCGATGTATTCAACAGAGAAGCTCCTAAAAGATCAATGACGCATAAAAATTAGGTTATAGATGGTGATATTTTGTATATGACGCCCAACCTCAATTGTGATCATTGGGTTGTATTAGAGTTAATCTTGAGAGCTCGCCGGATCAAAGTTTATGATAGTATAATCATGCTAAACTCTGAAGAGGTGGTGATAGAGTCATGTAAACCATATAGTCATATAAACCATATAGTCATTTAAACCATATAGTCGGATGATTCCGCTATTGATTCAAGCTATCACTAGTAAAAAAATATGTAATACCCACGAAAATTTTCGTGGGGTTTTAGGCATTTTTTCGTGGGTAAGCCACGAAAACTCACAAAAAAATTTCGTGGGTATAACATCGTGGGTAGAAATTTTCGTGGGTTTTCGTGTGTACGCTGAATAAATTTTTTTAAAAAATAAAATCCTATTTTGATTTATAAAATTTTAAATTTATACATTAAAATTAAAACCAAATGAAATAGAAAGAAAATAATGTTTCATAATTAAAACCGTAAATCAAATTGTTTAACAAACTTAAAAGTTTTATAAAAAAAAAAATATTTCGGCAAATTAAAAAAAAACTACGGGATATAATAAAAATCGTCAAGAGTGTCCAGGTGGGTTGGATCGAAGCCGTCGAGCTGGATCGGGCCCTGCGGCACTAGAGTCGGGTCCTGCGTGCCTTGACTCAGGTCATGCGGATCCTGCGGGACTTGACCCGGCCCCGCCGAACTGGAAGCTTCAAGGAGATCTAACCTCTTTGAAACGGTACCCTTGAACTCTTCGAAGTCACCGCGCAAATCACCTTGTGTCCACGACGGATAAGGGACGTAAGGCTGATAGAACTGCGTCTTTGCACTACCTCCAAGTATAATCGGTTAACTCGTTCCCGATAAGACACACCCTGTAACTCACCCTGTGAATAAGCTGTGCTCGACGAACCTTGGTACTGAGAAGCCTCTTCTTCAACCTCTCTAACGATTCCCTCAATGTATGGATCACTGTAGGTGCCATCGGCGCGTCGATGTGTTTTCTTGACCAAATCAAGAAGGGATCATGGGATTCGGGATCCTCTTGCTGCTGTATTTTTAAAAAAATAAACCGAATGAAATAGAAATCAAACGTATACGTTAATATTAACATTAATAACAACAAAAAAAATTATTTGTAAGTATTGATTAATGTATTTATTAAACTTACCAAATTATAGTTTATTTTTGAGAAGGAATTGGGGCCGCCGTAGTGTATGTGCATTGTCGTGCCGTCTATCTTTGTCTTACGGCTTGTTGCTGCCTTCTCACTTTTCGACTTGGCTTTTGCAGTATCCCACTCTTCAAAAGGATAGTCCAGTCATCAGCGCTGATATACGTGGGTTGCACACCCTTTCTATGCTTCTTACTGATCTCCTCGTCGATTCCTTTCTTCGTCTTTTCCTTCCACTCGTAATAGACGAGGTCCTCGTAGATGGGATCCCAGTAGAAATTGGCCTACAACTCGAAAACACAATTGTTAATATAAAATTTTACACAATAAACGCTTAAATATTTTAAAATTTTAACTTACCACGAATGATCCCCACCAATTCATAATTTTCTCAGGTTTTTTTTTTTTTTACATCGGTCCAATTCTTCCAAAGACCCCAGAAATTTTTTGACACGTCTTTCTAATAAAATTGGTGACCGAATCATCGATCCCAGTATTTAATAAAAATTTGTAAAACGTGAGAAATAAATTTTAAAACACAAAGCATTATATATATAGTTGGTAAAAATATAAGATGATTACCAAAGTCCTCCGTTTTCCTTATAAGGATGGAGGTGAGACTATGATCTCCTAAGAAGCGATTCGTATACCGTTTGTAAGCGGTAAAGATACTCATTCGAAGCACTCCTGGCAGATTGGGGGAGATCGAAATGCGGCCTGCTAGAACGAGAGTGGGTACCCCTAGACGAAGACATAACTACAAATATAAGCTAAAAATCAAACTTTAAAACAAACAATACTTAACAACCTTTGTAAACTAAATTCAATTTCAACCAAACAAACAAACATAAATTTATGTAAAAAACAAGGCATCACAAATCCAATCTTAGCAATGCTAGCATATAAAACATGGCATCACGAAAAACATGACTTCACAAAAAACATGGCATCACACAACCATATTCAATCAAACAACAAAATCAAACAACTACACACTTTGTATAAGAATTGCCCAAAAATTACATGATGTTTCCTTGGTCGATTAAAAGGAAAAAAAAGATTTTGTATACCTAATTAAGCATAAGTTAAAGAGTTTAACTATTAAACACGGAGGTTTTGAAAATATTTTTGGACTTAAAAATTTAGAAAATTTATATTTGTGGTGAAATATTAGAAAATTTATATACATGAATACAATAAGAAAATTTATATACATGAATACAATAAGAAATTTTATATGCATGGATACAATAAAACTTATATTTGTGGCCGTGAAATAATAAGAAAATTTATATTTGTGTTAATACTTCAATTATAGATATTTTAGCATATACAATAAGAAAGAAAATATCAAATTTATTTATGGATACGCATACATATGGCTCCGGAATTTCTAAGGAAGAAAATGTCTACATAAACTTTCACCGTTTAGAGGGTCAAGACAGTTCCTCAAAACCATTAGATTGGTGACTGTGGCGTTTATGCACTGGAATATATAGAGTGTTCGACTATGGGGATAACTTTTGATGGGTTCTGTGATGCAGCAATGTCCATAATTAGAGCAAAACATGGATTGCTTTGTGCATAAGCCAAACTCCCAACCCCGTGGAACAAATCAAGAGGTTGTTGAAGTCATATCCAGATGTTGATTTTGGACTCATCTATTTCCAGACTTTATTTTGCCAGACTTCTGTTTGCACACTTTATGTGGACAAACTTTATTATGTTAGACTTATGTTACCAAAATTTAAAGTAATTTAAATTGAATTTATGTGTTTACATAAAGTGTATGAACAAATGGTTTAAAAAGTACAAGTAAAGTAACATGATTCTCACAATCATATGGTTTTAGGGTTAGAATTACATAGGTTTGACTATAGTTTTTTAGTTTCATTTAGGGTTAAGTATAGTGTTTCCATTTATCTAGAAACAAAAACAAACAAATGGTTAAAAAAGTACAAGTAACATGATTCTCACTATCATAGGGTTTTAGGGTTAGAATTACATTGGTTTGACTATAGTTTTTTAAATTCATTTAGGGTTAAGTATATTGTTTCCATTTATCCAACGACAAGTACAAACAAATGGTTAAAAAGTACAAGTAAAGTAACATGATTCTCACTATCATAGGTTTTTAGGGTTAGAATTACATTGGTTTGACTATAGTTTTTTAGTTTCATTTAGGGTTAAGTTTAGTGTTTCCATTTATCCAGCAACAAGTACAAACAAATGGTTAAAAAAGTACAAGTAGCATGATTATCATTACTATAATACATTACAAGAAAACAGGGATTTGCGGAATGTAAAATCAGTCGCATAATAGTCGCTGAAAGACCAGTTACGACTCTTGCACGACTAAACCATGTAGTCGGAAATCATTAGTCGCTAAACTGAATAGTCGTAAATTTAGTCGCTAATTAACGACTATATTACGACAACGAACAACAGTCGTAACATAGTCGCTCAATAGTCAGTGTATATGACGCCTATTTCATGACTAAACTACGATTACTAAACTTGAATAAGAGAAGCTTTACAATAGTCGTAAGGTAGTCGTATTATTTAGTGACTATATAGAGACTATTTTACGATTATTTGATATGAGTAGGTGTAACTTTAAGGTAGTCGGTAAATACTCGTAACAATGTAGTGACTAATTTACGACTATATAACGACTAAATCATAGAAAACAAATTATTGTATTCAATCGTAAAGTAGACGTTATTATTTTGCGACTACCTTGCGACTACTTGACGACTGTTTTATGTCTACTTGGCGACTACTATTAATAGACTACTGTTCATTTGGTAATCGTTTTGTTTCCTTTGCCATTTGATTTAATTCTTGAAATCTGCTGCAAACATAATACGATTTAATCTAAATAAACATCATACGATGGAATATAAACATAAATTCGTCAAATTATCCAAAGAAACATACATAAACATCAATTCAAAACAAAAGAAAATTAACATGAACATTCAAAATCAAATCATGGGATAAGTTTTAGTAACCTAAGAAGGAGGGGAAGTTGAGAGAGGTTGTTCGGTACCTTTTGTTCTATTAAAAACACTTTTCACTTTGTACCTTTTCCTTTATAATTTGGTATTTAACGTCAACAGACTTTACCAAAATTTTGTTGTACCTAAACGCTGATTTATTGTCACAAGAAAACATTATTGATTTTATATTCTTTATATAATCGCACCCAAGTGACACAATATTTCAGTCAATTCCTTATTGGATCGCTTATAGATTACTACAAAATTTTATGTAGACTTTCTATTAGCTTGACATCCATATAAAATCAGAATCAGAATATTCAATAATCTCCAAATTTTCTGATGTCTGATTCGTGAGCATATAACATTTATTCTCTCTTAATACTTTATCTCTCTTATGGTTAGTTTCCAATGGTCAATGTTTAGATTACTTAAACATGTTTTTAAACTCTAATTAACAATGTACGCAATATCCATACACGTACATACATGAGAATACATCAGACTCCCTAATGTCGATGCATAAAGGATCTTTTATATCTCCTAAATTTCTAAAGTTTCTTTAGAACACCTAATTGAAATAAAATTTGTCTCCTTTACTAATTGGGTTATCATCTGATTTGCAAAACTGCATGCCAAAACACTTAAGTACTTTATCAATATAACTCTTTTGTGTTATCAAAGAATTCTTCGAGACATGTCTAGATGAATCTCGATCCCAATACAAAAGATGCTTCACTAGCATGTTAATATTGTTAATGGCAAGCGGTATGTCTCCACATGCATAATCAGACAAATACACTTACTCCCACTGAAGTTTTGATACACACAATTCTCAACAAAATTCATCTCAAAAACTGAACGATATTATATCCTCATGAAATTTGTGGTACCAATGACAAAAAACTTATTTTAGCTCATAGATGAATTTTCTTAACTTGCAAACAATTTTCTTTGAATCAATACAAAGTTTAATTTTGCACCATATATTTTAGTTTCATCAATGTCACCATTGAGAAACACCGTATTTAAATCCATATGATGAAACTCCAAATGATAATGTGCAACATGGGTTATAATTATCCCAAAAAATTCCATCAGGATTACCAAACAGAAGGTATCTTAACAGACAATCATTTCCATTTAAGTATAGCCTTAAGCCACTAGACGAACTTTAAATTCTTGGACATTACCACTCGAATCTTTCTTGGCTTAAAACCAATATGATTCTTTCCTTCTCGTAATTCAATAAGAAGTCAAACTTTTTTGTCTAGTATTGACTAATACTTTTCCTTAGATGTTATAGTCCACTTATCTAAATTAGAACAACTCATAGCCTTACGGAAGTTAATTGAATCATTCTTCCAGTAGAGTTTAATTTCTTTATGTTCTATCAGAAATACTGTATAATCATCCAAACCAGTATTTCTCCTTATTTTCGTGAATCTACACAAAACAACTTAATCTTGTTGCACTAGGTCTTGAGGATCTTGAATTTGAACTTAGTGTTAGATAACATTATCATCTTGACTTAGAGGAAAAGCTTTATTATCAACTTGAGGAGAAAGATTTGTTTTATTTAAAGCAACTATATGAATAGATAGAGAGGCCGAAGTCGATTCTTCCTCAAAGATGATAACTCTAACTTTATTTCTCCCACTAAATTCAATGTCCTCATAGAACGTAATTATTCCGTCTCAAAATATTTCAATGTGGGATCATGAAATTAAAAGTTCAAAATTGTTCCGGATAACCAATAAAGTAACTACTCACACTTATGGAGTCTAATTAATCTCAAATAGCTTATAAAGCCTAACCTTATGTGGACATCCCTGGATGTGAAATGCTTTAGACTGAGTTTTTCAATCTAAAGCTCATAAGGGGCTTTATGCATTTGCTTTAATGGTATAATATTAAGAATGTAAGATGCAGTCTATAGTGCCTTTCTCCAGAGTGATTCATGTAAGGTGTAATGAATAATCACACTTCTTAACATGTCTTTAAGAATGCGATTGCGCCTTTCCGGCATACCACTCATGATGGGAGGCCCATGCATGGTTTAATGTGGTACAATCCCTTATTCCTCTAGATATTTGGCAAATAATCTCAGACGTAATTATCCTAATCTATCATAATGACCGTAGTAATTTGATAGCTTTAATTCTTTGGTCGAGTAGATTTTCAACCTCAGTTTTAAACTTTAATTATGAACACGTCTAGAGATTTAAGATTCTCTTGAATAAGGAATAAGTACGCATATCGAGAATCATAGTCAATTAATGATACGAAGTATTTTTGACCGTTTCAACATAGAGTATAAAACGACCCACAATTGTATGTATGTATCAACTTAATGACTTCCACAACTCTTAATGCATCAAATTTGTTATTCTTGGTTTGTTTCCTTATAATGCAATCAACACAAACATCAAAATTTGTGAAGTTACCGAACTCAATATATACCATTAGACACAAGGCGCTTAACTCTATTTCTAGAGATGTTACTTAGGCGTTTGTACCACAAAGTGCATGAATTTGCATTTTTCCAAACTTTTGTTTAGTACCCCTTAATTCAACACTTCAACTTTATTCCTAAAAAGTTATAGTGTTGAATATACCAAGACTATGTTCATCCAAAGTTTATTTTTCGGTCCCTAACAATTTTGAATTTAAAGACAAAGCACCAACTTTGTTCTTTGTTAGACAAGAATAACCAGATTTGTCTAAGTAAGAAGCAAAGAAACTAAATTACGTATAAAAGACGTTACCACCAAAGTTGTCTTTCAAATTCAGAAAATGATCAAATTTAAACAATAGTTTGTAAAGCATGATTGCCTCCAAATGCATATGAAAAACACTATCTATATTAAATGTATCTTTCAACATTAGTTGGTTTTCAGTAGCTTAGGCAATCCTACTTTGAAACACTTATGTTAGGATTTTGTATCAGAATCTAACCATTTAAGTGTTTATGGTAGTTCATCAAACTTAATTTATTAACAAACCAAAACGAGAAATTAACCCTTATTTTCACACCGACTGTGATATTTTTGTCGGTCATTCGGTGTCCAAAAGGAAAAATCTCCTCAAGAGAGGTCTCTTTGGAGACATCTATTATCAATCAATCCAATTCAAATATTAAACATGTATAATCTAATTTAAATATTGATTTAATAAATTGCTTTATTATTCATGTGCAGACATTTATTAATTTGTATGTGAAACTACATACAAGAATTCTTAAGTGGCTTAGAGGTTCAAGAAAGGGGAGCTAGTATGCCAGAACCGAACATGTGTTCGAACAAGAAAGGGGGACTAAAAAGTTGTTTTCACACCGACTGTGATATGTTTAAAATTCCGTTCTTAAATCTTAGACCTTAGAGGTGTCAACTGTATAAGTACTTTTAGTCCGTGCTTGTTTCGATTGAAACAATATTAGACATTTTCAATATGTACTTCTAAAAATTTCATTTGCTATGAAATTATTTTGAACTAAAGCGATGCAAAAGCATGCTTATTTCCGTTGTATCGCGTCTTACGAAGCCCAAATCCTAGCAAAGAACTCGATTGAGATCTTGATCTCATCGTCATCACCTCTAAAGTTTTTCAAATTGGTGTTTTATGCTTAAAATCAGGCCAATACAATTAAAGTTTTCTCACTTCTCATAAACTGTATTATACTCAGCAACGCCGGTATCCTTAAGTAGAAGTAAGTTATTTCAACTTTAATGCAATGTCAAGATATATATACCCAATAATAAATTTAACTTTATTTTCTACTATTTAAAGTAGAAATCTGAAAATGTTGGAATTTCCTAAACTTATCTATATTGTAGTGATATGCACTGATGAGAGAGAACCTTAATTAAGTATTAGCTCACTAACCGAATAAAATCAATAATAAATTATGAATGATTATACGTTCCACCCAAGATACCAAATATAACATTAATATCAAGTCTTTGGACAGTAATATTAACTACTAGCGGTACTCTTGTTGCAATGAATATTACTGACAATAATTCATGATAATAATAGACTTTCTTTGGGCCGATCTATTATTCACATGTTTTAATCCAAAAAATTGTCACATATCTCTCATTACCGCAACGATCAAACACTGGCAATAATCCATAGTAAACAATAAATCTTCATTTGGGCCGAATTATCATTCATATGTTTTAATCCAAATAATTGTCACGTATTTATCATCGTAACTGTGTATATATTCCAGCCAAATATAAATCTTCCTTTGGGCCGATTAAATATCCGCATGGAAAACATACTCACAACATTTAATATTATTCATGGAAAAATCTCCTCAAGAGAGGTCTCTTTGGAGACATCTATTATCAATCAATCCAATTCAAATATTAAACATGTATAATCTAATTTAAATATTGATTTAATAAATTGCTTTATTATTCATGTGCAGACATTTATTAATTTGTATGTGAAACTACATACAAGAATTCTTAAGTGGCTTAGAGGTTCAAGAAAGGGGAGCTAGTATGCCAGAACCGAACATGTGTTCGAATCCCAGCTGCGACAAAATTAATTATTTTATGTCAATTCTTTAAGTGGGTTTGGGCCTAATCCGAATCACTCTTCTCCGTATTTAAGGTTTATTTAATTAAGTTAATGATGATTCTTAATGGGCCGAAAATTCTTAAGCCCATACCAAAAAATAATTAGGTGTCTTTAACATGAAGAGTTAAACATAAACCCTAATAACTTAACCAAATTAACAAAACGACCGTCAATGGCAAAAAATACAGATCCGAAAATTTCAGAAAAAATTTTATAAAATTTTCGAAATATTATTTTTTCTGAAACGATGTTACTGTCACCTTAATCGCAAAACATATTTTACTTTTTTCATAAAATTTTAGATCCAATAATAAAACACAACTAAACAACATGAACGGAAAGAACATATCTAATAGAAACAAATTACCACAGGTTCCAAAATTCAAAATTTAACCACAGTTTTATAAAATATCAGATTTACATATCCAAAAATTTTCATAACTTAAAATCCGAATTTATTTTAATAAACTAAACAAATCCAAAAATTATTTGATAAAACCTGATTATCAAACAGAAACTAATTATGGTGGCTCTGATACCAATTGTTGGAATTTACCAAAGTTTATATCATAATAAACTATAAAGTCATATCAGTTTCTGATGATCAAACATAAGCGGAAGCGTACCTGATTTAGTCATGATGAATTTGTGGTTGGAGATCTGAAGTTGGCTATGGATCTTCCAAAACATACCCTGAATTTATTTTAGGTCTCTGGTGATGGGATGGAGAGAGATTTTTATATTTCAGGTTAGGGTTATTTGGGGGACCATAACCCTCTATATATATAGACTACTAATTCAGAATTCGGCCCTTCATCAAATTATAAATTACTTAAGGCATCCACAACTTAATTTTCCATAACATTTATGCCTCCAGTCTTTTACTTTATTACAAAAGTGACCACATAAGTTTGACTTATTAAATAATGACCTTATCACATATTGATATATGTGTGACCCCATAAAATAAATCTTACACCGTCATTTCTTCGAGAGTGGTCAACACGTCATGGAATTTCCTACTTATAGTTTCTTGTGAATGACCAAATATTTTCCCAACGTACCTTTGTGTTGCGTGTTGAGCACATATCGTGAGAAAAATAGCAGCACTTTTTTGACGGTTACCTCATCACTCTCCGGCAAATGATAATCCTCCTTAAGCTTTTCACATAAACGAATATACACTGGAGGATACATTTGAATTATGTCATAGCATTGTTGTTGATGTCCATGAATTAATTCATATACGTATCTTCTACCTTGTTATGGATCTAAATTCATTCGTTGTCTTTCCATGGTCATAGAGAAAAGATCAATGATTGATTCTCCAAAGTTAATGCTTCCCTCTTCTACATCATCATCTTCAAACATTCTGTATAATGCTTCATTCTATATAAAAATAAAAAGGAATAATCAAACATAAATTTTATTATTTCAACATAAAAAACAATTATTTAATACAAATCAGAAACTAAATTATTCAATAAATAAAACTAAATTATTCCATAAATAAAAGAAATTTTTTATTAAATTATTATTTTAGTTCAGTTATTCAACTAATCGGTCGATTTCAGTCATACGCTCGAGATATCTAATTTTAGCATTATCATCAGGTAGCGTGAGATAAACACGTGCATGTGTCTCGTTGCTCTGCTTCCTAAAAATGATACTATATAATTCTTGATTTTTTTTTTTTAGAGGACCACTACACCAATTAATAAGCTTCATCTCATTCTCATATACTTCAAGAAAAATTTGAACGTTTGTATCGTTCCATTGTATTTTTCCCCTTTATTGTATACACACAATTAATCTACTAAATTATGATCGGATAAACTTTAAATCACAATTTTAAAGCATATAATAATATATTAAATAAAAATACTTCTTTGATGTTTGATGATTTCCCTTGATTTTCCATACCTACAATGATATATACCACTAAACTAATATGTAAAATTATAAATAATTTTTTTTAAAAAAATAAACTTAATTAAATAAGTTTTATTTTGAAGAATACTATATATACACTGATATTTTTAAAATATTTCTTGTGTATATACTTAATATAATCTGTCGTTTAATTTTCGTAGGAAAATATAAACTTTATATTTTATTTACCACAAATACACAAAAATCTTTATAAAAAGCTACTATAAAAAATCTTTTATCAAAAGTTTTCGATCACATAAAAAATTCTTTGAACAAAAAATGAAAGATTTCAAATACCTTTATCAAAAGTCTTTGATTTGTTCTAAGGTGATCGCTTGTCTCTTCCTTCATTAGTGTAGTTTTGATATATCTTATATAGAGAGCATGACGTCTAAATAAAGAATTTGTTGTAACAAAAAAAAAATATATATATATATATTAAAATGACTTGGCAAAATAAAGTATATAAACCGAAAGAACCGAGTTTTTAGTTTTTATGTAGAAAAGAGTAAAATTTGGAGGAAACTAGTTTTCCTGAAAATTTGGAAATCATTTTGGACAAAAACTTGATTGGTGTAAAAAGTGGTTTTTGCCAAAACTTGATTGGCGTAATTTGTCCCCTTCACAACATTAAGATCTAATGAAAATTTATAGCTACAATCAACCGTCTTCCTCACAAGAGAGCATGAAACATCAGAGGTTGCCAAGGAGATGGACAATTTTGAATCCCCAAAAAATGTTTATGTGGTAGAAATATAGAGCTACGCACAATGATTACTAGTAATAAAAAGGGTGGCGATACTATAGTTGCGAATCGTTCAAAGTATAAATATAATTGTATAAATCTATGCCTATAGAACCCCTTCTACGAAGCTCCTTTGTGTTGACATTGTAGGTCGAAAATGACCATATATGGAAATGGTGGTAGGAGGCGATGATGGAACAAATCGAATCTTTAAGTTATCAAATCCAATACAATGTCAAAATAAGGTGGAACTTTCGCGCGAGGACTGACCAACTGGCCTTCCGTGACCCCATCAAGGATGTCCGTCACCCCATCGAGGATGTTCGTCGCCTTGAAGATGAGTTTCTCTTAACAGACCTTGAGATATGTGAGCTTAAAGCTCTCTTAACAAGGCACAAGGAGCTTATAAGTTCCAACAAGAAAATACACATAATGGTGGGTGTGGTTGGTCTACTGGTGCTCTTCACAGTGACGACAACCCATTGTTTCTTCTAAATGTGTATCATCTTATGTGTTCTTGCTTATGTCGTGGCAGTTTTTTGTAATTGAAAACTGTGTGATGTCATAATTTTTTGTGTTACATGACACCTCATAACTTTACACCATGAAAACCAAACCCTAAACCCTAAGATCAATTGGTAATTTATGTCGGACTTTTATGTTTTATACTAAACCCTAAACCCAAACCCAAAACACGAAAATAATATAACCAAAACAATAAAACCAAAACGTAAAACGAAACATATATGTTCGGAAACACAACACAAATACAACATTTAAGCTGAAACAAGAACAAGAAACACACACAAACAAGAAACAATAACATATGTGCCCTACTTGAACGAACTCATGTAGGATTAGGGCATGGCGTACGGTTGTGCCCTGATTGATTTCACTTAGAACATGTGTGACCCTTCCTCATACGTTTTTCTCTCTTTGGTTTTTCAAAAGCGCATTTCATTCAAGATTTCCTAGGCCTTCCAAGAGGTTGCCGCACATTTGGTGGCAAACATGTTTTTTTCTTCACTTCTTCATGTATGAACATGGAAAATTCTCGAGGCATAACCACTGTCGTGTATGCATTCACTAAATAAATCCTCGAAAAATAAGAATTACATAACACAGTTCTTGAATCTTGAGAAGCCTCTGTTGCGAGTGCATGTATGCACGATAACTTATCTAAGTCAAAACGGCGACATGAACATGATCTACTATGTAGGTTTACAAAATGGGTATGCTGACTATTTGAGACCTCACTTTGAACATCGTCTATTGGTTGCACCGTAAGATGTTCAACTTCTTGAAAACATTTCTATGAGATGTAAATTTTCCATTAATAAATTCATAATACGAGGACAATAAAAGTATTTTTTAAAAATGGTTACGAACCGATAAAAGCTTCTCAACGTCCCTTGGTAGTTGTGTATGAAGTTTATCCATGTCGTTCCTTCGATTGCAAATCCATTGTGTAAGCTTCACATAAATTGGCAAATTCCTTGACCGAGATAAAATTTGATTCATAGAGTCAGCAATGTTGGACGTTGTTATATTATATTTGTTTCCCAGGAAATGAACACGTGCCCATTTATGCACATCGGCTCCTACCAAATAGTTGCGTAATGCCGGATTTAATATTTGAACCATCCGAAAAAGTGCCTCAAATTCAGTTAGCGTAAAACAAGTAGTCGCTTTCTTAACCAAACCAAATGTTTCCCTCCCTCTAAATTGCACAAAAATATTTTTGTAGAGATGGTAAGTACATTTTCCTCTATTAGCTAATGGATAAACCTTGTTTATTGCATTACCAATAGATATATGTCTATCCGATATGATAGCCAAAGATTCATCATCAGGAATAACGTAGCTTAGTTTACGAAAAAACCATTTCCACGAATCATCATTTTCAGTGCCTACAATAGCGAAACCAAGAGGGAAAATATGAAAGTTACCATCTTGAGCTCTTGCATCTTTTTGCTAGATTTTCTTACTTGATTTATCAGATTACTTGAACCTCTTTAAGTTTCCTTTCCAATAGCAAGTAAGGTCTAAGTTTTCAAATTATTTGTAGCTCGTTAAGAAGAACTTGATGCAGCTTCTTAACAACTAACAATGTGTGCCTTTCCGATACTCGTATTTTCTCCTTCTTGGTTGATTCTCTTCTCAAAAGGAGGTGGAGCCTCTCCGTGACTATGCATTCATTAGGAGAAAGAATCAAAATTCATGTCAAGCTCTCTAACAACATTGTTAACTAGTGCAAATATTGACCAAATCCTTGTGTTGAACAGAATTGTTTCAAAAATCCTTTTAGGAATTATTGGGGCTTATATAATATAAAAGGGCAACAAAAACTTTAATGATTACTATAGTGTAGTGGTTAAGTAGTATTCTCTTCCATTCCACGTGGATGGTTTGAACCTAAGTAATCTCTTATGTTTGGGTCTTTTTAATTAGGTTCATTTGTTACGGACCGACCATTATTCGTTATTGTTCGTTCTATTAAGGATGATTTAAGCGAATAGAAGCTTTCATTTTTCGCTTTAAATTCATATAACGAAATAATATCCATTAATAACAAAATATGTAGTTTATAATTGGGACAATTACAAAACTACACATTTTAAATTGCATTTTACAAAAGTACGTCATTTTATAATCGCTTTTGAAAACTATACCTAAACAATCCAAATTAAATTAGAATAAATCCTACCCAAACAATCACACCCCTTTAATAATATACCCTAAACATTAATGATTAGCAAACGCAAGTGAAAAGATTAGTTTTTGGTAATTTTTGATAAGGTAATTCATTCATTTTAAATTTTGAGAGGATGTAGATATGTAAAATTATTGCATTAGGTGTAGTTTTGTGAATGAAGTGTTGAAAGGGTATAGTATTGTGAATTCATCTTTATTATTTGTCTATATTTTTTTTTTTATAACAACATCATAAAGAAAGAAACAAACTAAATCGTAGCGACAATATTTGCTGCCCAGCTTGGAGGGAGCTCACCCATGTACTCTAATGTTTATGCGATTGCTCGTCCTGCCCGTGCTAGCTTGTCCGCTTGCAAGTTTTTTGTTCTTGGAATAACTTTGATTCTGAATTCCGTGAAATATACAAGCAAAGTCTTAAAATGTTCGAACATTGTGGTAAAAGCAGGCCACTCAGAGGGGTTATGCAAGATTGCCACCAATGTCGTACTATCCGTCTCGAAAGTCTAACAGGGAATACGTCGTACTTGGATAACTTCCATAGCCCACAATAGGGCTTCAAACTCAGCATGTAAAGGAGATAAGCTCCTTCTATAACACCTCCCTCCTAACAAATGACATGAACCATCTCCATTGAAACACACCCTACCTAGCCCCTCAAACGTCTCTGTATTTTTTCATGATCCATCCGTCTGACACACTAGCCCGAATTATTAACTTGTGTCTTCTCCACCAGAGTATGGCATCGGGTAACCTTTGTTCCCTCGTCGTTATTTTGGGCTTCTGACAAAGCTTTCGCTTGCTTTCGCTTCCTTTTTCGCTTGTTCCACTATATATGGAGGGTCAACATCGACATCCTCAAAAACCTTCTGATTTCGCGATTTCCATATATACCATAATAACCATGGGTAACACCATATAAATTGTTGACCCTCTCTTGCTTGTAGTCTCGAGAACAAGTAAACTATATTTGCGTAGATACCACCCTCTGGGAACTCCGAATTAATTAAAATAGGTGAGATGCCTCATGTATATAGCGAATGAGTGCATTCAAAAAACACATGATTAATCGTCTCAGTTTCTTCCTCATATCTCGGACAGACAGTATCACATTGTATACCTCTATAATATAATATTTCCCTAACACCCAAAGTTCATGATATAATTTGCCACAAGAAGTACTTAAGTTTCCGAGGGCATTGTATCTCTCATGCTTTCGCCTTTAACGCTTTAGTATTTGGTCCCCATTGTTCAGTCGTCGATGTCTCTTACTCATTCGCTGCCAAAGGTGATATCCTGACTTAACCGTATACCTCCTTGATTGCGAGTAATGCCAAATCCACCCATCTACATCTGTGTTTTTACTTATAGGCATACTCTCAATCAATTTCCTATCATCTAAGCTAACTAATGCGGTTAATGCCCCTCTATCCCACACTTCTCTATTCTGATTAATTAAATCTCTTATTTTCAGATTTGGAAATAACAAGATGCCTCTCCCCTGTGCCGGCCTTGGATTCGTATCTGGAACCCAATTGTCCTCCCAAACCGACATTTGACTTAGTTTCCCGAGATTTTCCTCATACCTCTCATTAATAGACTTTTTGAGGAATATAAACTTTTCCAACCAAATGAGGGTGAGTGTGGTTTCTTTGCCAGGAACAAATGAACTCTCGCAAAATATCTACCCTTTAGTACCCGTGCTACCAATGAATTAGGGAATTGTGAAAGCCTCCAATATTGTTTTGCCAACAAAGTCTTGTTGAAATCTTGTAACGATCGAAATCCAAGTCCACCATCGTGTTTGGACTCACACATTTTTCCCATGCCACCCAGTGGAGATCGCGGTTTTTTCCATTCGAACTCCACCAGAATTTTGATATCGCACTAGTTAACTTTTTTGTTAACGTCTGGGGTAACTCGAAGCATGACATAACATGCAAAGGGAGGGCTAAAGCCACTGACTTAATCAGTGTTTATTTTCCTCCACGTGATAAGAATTTAGATGTCCATCCATTTATTCTTTCATTTAACCGTTCTTTCACATAATTGAAAAGATTTTACTCTTAGCACCACCTAGACTTTCCGGGATACCCAAATAGGCTCCCATCCCCCCATCTTTGTGAATGCCAAGAATATTCTTCATATGTATCCTAACTTGTGTATCCACATTATTTCCAAACATCACCGAGGATTTCGAAATATTTATCTCTTGTCCCGATGCTCTTCCTTATCGATCTAAGAGTCGAAGGATAGCCCTACACTCCCTCTCTTCTACTTTACAAAAGAAAAGACTATCGTCAGCAAAGAGCAAGTGTGTTACCATCGAACTGTTACCCGCCACCTTAATTCCGGAAATGAGAGAGTATTCTTTCGCCTTCTTGACCAGTGAAATCAATACCTCCGTACACATTATAAACAAGTACGGGGACAATGGATCTCCTTGTCTTAAGCCCCTTTCCGGCTTGATCGACCCCCTAGGTTGACCATTAATTAAAACTTGGTAAGAAACCGAACTTACACACGACATAATCCATTTCAACCATTTGACACTAAACCCGAGTTTAAGTAGAACAACTTCCAGGAATGACCATTCAACTCTATCGTAGGCTTTACTCATGTCCGTCTTAATTGCCATATGTTCGAACCTGCAGTTATGATTAGTCCGTAGGCCATGAACCATCTCTTGGGCCAAGAGAATGTTATTTGTTATTAGTCTTCCTGAGACAAAAGCTGATTGGGTCTCTGATATCATTTTTGGCAAAAAATTTATGAGTCTTAAACATAGTACCTTAGAGATTACCTTATAGACTACGTTACACAAGCTAATTGGACGGAGCTCCTCCATCCTCTTCGGTTTATCCACTTTTGGTATAAGACAGATATTGGTTTCATTTAATATGTGGTCAAGACTCCCTATCCTCATAAATTCCTTGACCAAAGATACTAGGTCTTGCTTAACAACGTGCCAGAATCGTTGATAAAATAATGTTGTCATCCATCGGGCCCGGGGCCTTCTCTGGATGCATTGAATATAAAGCCTTTCTTATTTCCCCTTCTGAAACATCTTTCGTTAGCTGGGTAATAATGGATTCCGAGACAACAACTCTCAAACCACCTAACACCTCATCTATGTTACCGCTACTTGAGGTTGTGAAAAGTTGTTGGAAGTAATTTGTAGCAATATTCTCCATTCCCTGTTTCGTGTCGTCTATTTGTCTATTCGGCCCCATTAAACCTGAGAGCTTGTTCCTTGCCCTTCTTTTCTTCGTAGTGGAATGGAAAAATTTGGTATTTTTGTCTCCCTCTCTCAGCCACATATTCCTGCTTTTTTGTTTCCAATATATCTTTTCCTCAAGATACGCTTCTCTTAGCTTCCTTGTTAATAATTCCACTTTTTCTTCAGGGATCTGATCGTCCCCTTGTGCCTCTTCCAATTCGACTCTCAGGTTTTCGATAGTCACCAAGCTCGATGGTACATTATCCTTACACCATTTTGCCAAATTGTTTCTGCATTTTGCTATGCGATCATATATTCCCAAACTAGTGTTACTCCCCGAGTTCGAACCTGCCTCGATTGTCTCCTTTAAGCCATCCTTCCCGATCCACCTTTTATAAAACCGAAAGTTCTTCTTCACTGAGGAGTTCTTGAAACGACAATCTGCTAAGATTGGCCTATGATCTGAACCAATCAGCTCCAGATACTTTACCTTTGTGTACGGATACAATTCATGCCAATCCTCATTTCCAACCGCCCGGTCAAGTTTACACCTTATTCTTTCCTTATTTGGCCTGAAGGTCCTTCCTCGCCATGAGAAATGATTGCCTAAACAAGGAAATTCCAACATACCACAGGAACTGATCATAACATTTAAATCAACAAATGTCGACGCCCTTCTCATGATCCCACCTTTCTTGTCCTTGTTCCCAGTTATTTCATTAAAATCTCCTACCATTAACCAAGGTGCTGCTCTAAATGCATTTTTCCGAATTAGTTCTTCCCAAAAAACCACTCTCATGTTCTGTGATACCGGATCTCCGTAAATAAACGAGATATACACTTGTTGATTCCTTACTGTTGCACTCGTGTCAATAATTTGGTTATTTGCCGATATTATTTGTAGATTCATATCGTTTATAGTAATAAATAGCCAATCCCCCACTACTACCAATCAGGTCCACCGTAAAACCTTTATCATATCCAAAGTGTGATAAAAAGTTATTCATAAATGAATTTTTTTGTTTTGTTTCAGAAACAAATAAAATATCAAGTTTAAATTTGGTCCATAGATTTTTTAGAGTTGCTATTGTCAACTTGGCTCCCAGCCCTTGACAATTCTAACTTAGGATTTTCACGTTTTTGTCGTTGGTTTCGGAAGAGCCACCATCCCCTTTTTATTTGTTTTGATAATTATATCCATGATTTTCCTTTGGTATATCCAATTAAGATATTCCTTTCTAGTTCCCTTCAGTGTTTGTAAGCCTTTGTACCTGATTTTCCTCTGTAGCTTCACTTTAATATCGCTCTCCTTAACCACCTTATTTCTATCCAAACGTAAAGGACGCATGCCATCATCGATTGTTGTCTTCTTAACATTCTCCCCAATGTTTTTACCCTTTCCCTCCAAATAACCTAATTTACCACTCATTTTAAACTTGATGACCATAAAAACCATAGTAGTTCTTTTTCTTAGAGCCTTGTCCTTTACACCACCGTTTCCAAATTTTGTGATTAATAAACTCCTAGATCTAGATTTATCCTCCTTTATAACCATTATTTGTACAACCCCTAGTGATCTTTCCTCCCTATCATATATATCGTCTAATATAGACCTTATTGGAAGAAGATAACCGATCACGCATCTAGTCAGATGCTTTAGTATCATAACCCACCAATATACCTTATAATTTAAAAATCTAGCTATATAGCCTTGTACTATCTTTTTCCTCACAACAACACTTTTAATTCCTATCCTCTGTCTTTTCCACCCACATTTCCATATAGTACCATACATAAATTCCCATAAGCAAACATTTATTCCATTAAACTCATGAATAACAATAAAACAGAGTGTTAAACTGGTGTAAAACCAAATCATAGACCAAAGACAACCAAATAAAGTTTGGGTCCAACCCCTAAAAACCAAATAACTTTCTAACAAGTTACACCATCCATAGTTTTCAAAAAACACTTAAAGAACATAAACATTAAAATCACTTCTTAAAAATAGGTTTTGGGATTCCTCCTCCCGCCGAGCATTTCTTTCCCTTCCCGTTACCGTCGCTTCCTCCCTTGTTAATGTCTTTAACCCCTGATACACCAACATCTTTCTTAGCCAAGATATCAACAAGATTAGTTTTAAATTTTAGTTCTTTGGCCGGTGATTTCTTGGTGCCATAAATTCTGTTTAACAACAGTCTCTTTTTGGGGGAAGCTTGCACAACCGTGCTATATTTTCTGCCTCCTAAACCTATAAGCTTTTTATTACTAACCGTTTCTATATCTAAATTATTTTCATTCACTTGTACGGAGAATGATTTTGTACCTTTGTCCAAGGAAGTATCCTCTTCACCTTGATCCATTGCCAATTCCTTATCTGCCCCTTCATCCTCTGTCAGGTCATCAAACTCATATTCATATTCTACCTCTTCCTTCTTATTCTCATCCTCAACGCTCCCGTTTTGGTTATCTTCAGTCAAGGCATCACCCATATCCTCAACCTCTTTCCCTTCCACTGTTGCATCCACTTCCGTTGGTGTGATCTTTGGTATTGTTTTGGAACCTCAACCCGAATTGCAGCCTTTAGAGGCAACTCTGGAACCATCTTCCTTGTAGTTTCTGCTGATTTAGCTTGGTAGTACGAGTGTGGTCCTGAGGAAGAACAAGCACCCCTGCTTCTCCCTTGATAGCCATGCCTTGTAGCTGGGTATTTCTCTTTATCTCTATGATTATCCTCTCTTTCCCTTTGGTTGTCGTCACGGTGAGATCCTTGGGACCTTTCCCTACCCATCTTCTTATGAGGGAAGACTTGTCTCTCCTCCTCCTCGTAATCCAGGGACCTTTTGGATGAGACTCTTCGATGTGTTTTCCACCTTGGCCCTGAAATGTTCTGATATGTCACCTCTTCAAAGGTACCCTTCCCTTAGTCCTCTTTCACCTTGGCCTGCTCCTACACTTCATTAATACCCTCAGGAAAATTCTCTTCATCGTGTGTCAACTTGAAACATTTACCACATAAACCAGTGAGTTTACTGTAATTCAACCCCACATTCAACTCAATACCCGAGTCACACGGTACGTCAGTCTAGAAGAGCAAGCTCTTAAACCCATCAAGCGTAACGAAGACGCTCCCTGATCCGACATCTGTTCCCACCACTTCTAGAAGAGTCTCACCGACAAGCCTGAGTATGGCTTCACTAATGACATGGCACGAGACATCCAGTAGTTGAACCCAAAACCCTAATATCCGATGGGTAGTTCGGTGCAAAACTTGGTTCCCATTTCACCAGAGACACCATAAATCAATCAAAATGGTAAGGGCAGAGGGACAAAACACAATTCATTTCTTCCTCTGTTTCGAAGTCGAAAGTAAACCTTCCCGCTCCAAGGTCCATGCCCACCACCTTGTCCTAGAGCTTCCAAATTTTCGGTATATTCTCTAACAGATGATCCATCTTCTGCACTGTTGGATTCAACAGTCTCTCTATCAGTGTGAGCTCGAAAGACTTCACTTTCTCCTCCATATATGTATCTTAAACTCTCAACATTTGAGTTTTCAACACTGGAGCTTTACCCTTAGCAGCCAATGCTCTCGCCATTGCTTGAGTTATATGTGGCGATATTCTTGCCTTAACTAGAGAAAAGATTAAACCTTTGGTGATTGAAAGTGTACAACTTGTGATACCTACCCTCTTCCTCGCTTGCCTGTTAAATACCCTTGACCCCTTCTCCTTTCTTTCCTTCGAACCTGATTCTCCGTATCTTTCTTTTACGATCTTCTTCTTGTTCTTTCCTTGAGTATTGTCTTGTAAGATCCGAGCCTTAATTTGAGAATCAGTCAATGTGATACGGGAAATATATTGTTTCCATAAGAATCCTTATTCCCAATAAAGCCCACCTTCTACTCTCCATATTCGAAGGATCTTCTTTGCCCTGTGTATCTCCACGATGATATAAGACCTTTCCTTAACCATCCTTGCCTTGATTTTGATCTCAGATTCCCATATCTGGTCGTATCTTCCAATTGCCCAGCTTTAAAACGACGAAAATACGGGTATCTCCTTGATACACCGATCTCGCCTCCGAATATACTCATCAATCATTATGATCGAGAGAGTAGATTCGCCAATCTCTGAGAAACTCTTTCCTCTTCGACAATCCCCTTTCTCATCGCCGCTTTTTAGGGGTTTTTAGAAGAATACTAATTTCATAATTTTTCACTTTTTGTCTATATGTATTTAACAATGTGATTTTGAAACATTTCAGTTAAATATTTATATCTTGAGTGTGACAAATTAATGTAACTTATACATTTGTTTTAAATGATCACATACCAATATTTAAATTAAAGTTTAATCGAAAGATTTGTTAATATCAATTATTTATTTTAGATAAGTAGTATCATATTTTTATTACATTGTATATGATTTCTTTTAACTTATGACATTTTTATTTTAAAATTTAAATGATTAAAATTGGTAATATTTTTATTGTTGGTGTTGTGCTAAATCATCAATTACATAATCACTACAAGAAACTGAGCAATTTACAACGATTTTTTTCGTTGTAAACATAGGACCAGTTAACGACTACTTAACAACGAATTTGGAAATCGTACTTAAATCGTCGTAAATAAACAACGAAATGAATAGTCGTAAAATCATCGTTAATTTACAACGATTTAAGTACGATTGTCCAAATATTTTCTGAATCGTCGTTAAATCTTGGTAAATGTATGACGATTTTACGAGAATCTGCTTTTACCGAAGAAATCGTTGTAAAATCGTTGTTAATTAACAACGATTTTACAACAAAATCATTTTGGGACATTTTACCGAAGATTTTTCAAACATTTTATGGTAATTGAAAACGTGTATTTACTGCTACACATAATTTTTTACAACTTTCATTTTAGTAGTTTAATCGTTGTACATTCGTTGTAAATTAGTGGTTAATTTTCGTTGGTAAAAAGTTGGTAAATTTTCAAAATCCTATAAATATATCCTCACTGCTCACCACAAATCATCTCTCTACAAAATTCGGAAGTGGATGTACATACATCGAGGCGATGACGGATCGGTGACAAGAGAGTTCCTCGACGGGGTTGAAATATTCATGCAGGATGCTACAAATCTACCGGTCACTATCGAAAGCGGTAAGATGTTTTGTCCTTGTATCAAATGCGACAATAGACGGTTCATTTTGGTTGAAAATGTTTGGAAGCATTTGTTCAATAGAGGACTTACACCACAATATTATATATTGTTTCAGCATGGGGAAGGTTATTGTGGTAATGTTACTAGTAGTAGTAATTATCATCAGGAATCTGTAGATTATGACCAGCATGTACAAAATGAGTATGATTATTATAATTGTCATCATGATCATTGAAATGAACTGGATAGGATAAATGACATGGTTAGCGATGCATTTCGTCCTGAAGTTAACATTGTTGCATTCTCACAAGATGGAAATTTAGTCAAAGAACCTAATTTAGATGTTAAAAGATTCTACGACATGTTAAATGCTGCAAATCAACCAATATATGATAATTGTAGAGAAGGGCACTCTAAATTGTCATTAGCTGTTAGAATGATGAATATTAAAACATACCATAACTTATCTAAGGTGTGCATGGATGAGTGGGCTTCATTGTTATAAGAATATCTACCCTCTGATAATTTAGCTGTTGAAACGTTTTATTAGGTTCAACAATTGGTTATGAGTCTTGGTCTTCCGTATCAGTCAATTGATGTATGTGTAGACAATTGTATGATATATTGGAAAGACGACGACATTCTTGAGGAATGTCGTTTTTGCAAAAAAGCAAGATACATGCCAGAAGGAGTAGGTCGGAAGATGTGGTATTTGCCTATAACAGACAGGCTACAAAGGATGTATCACTCGGAGAGGAAAACTTCTTCGATAAAGTGGCATGCAGAACATACACAAAGGCCTGGAGAGGTGACCCACCCATGAGATGCGAAAGCCTGGAAACACTTTAACTCGGTGTACCCCGATTTTGCTTGGCGAAAAGATAACGTCTACCTTAGTTTATGTACAGATGGATTTAGTCCATTTGGTATGTCAGGTAGGCAGTATTCTTTATGGCCCGTCATCGTAACCCCTTATACCCTCCCACCAGAGATGTGTATGCAAAGGGAATTTTTATTTTTGAGTATATTAGTCCATGGACCTAAACATCCAAAAAGATCCCTTGATGTTTTTCTACAGCCTTTGGTGGAAGAGTTGAAGGAGTTATGGCACATTGGAGTAAAGACTTACGATTGTTCGAGGAAACATAATTTTACAATGCGTGTAGTGCTCCTATGGACGATCAGCAACTTTCCCGCTTACGGAATGTTGTCGGGCTGGACTACACACGGACGACTCTCTTGTCCTTACTGCATGCATCGTACTAACGCCTTCCAATTGAAGCATGGAAGGAAAAATAGATGGTTCGATTGTCACCGTCACTTTATTAGTCTGCGCCACCCTTAACGGTAAAACAAACAAATGTTTAAGAAGATCAAAGTGGTTCGTGATCCTCCATCGGTGTAATACACGGGCGAACAAGTTGAGGCGCATATGGATCATTACTTTGCGAATTACACAGTTCACCGTGGAGGAAACTAGCATGTCCCGCCTAATCTGCCTAATGGTTATCTTACGGAACACAACTGACATAAGAAAAGTATTTTCTGGGAGCTTCCATACTGGAAAGATCATCTACTCCGAGACAATCTTGACGTGATGCACATAGAGAAGAACTTATTCGATAACATTATGAACACTCTTTTGAATGTGCAGGGAAAGACAAAAGACAATTTTAAATCACGTCTTGACTTGGCTGAGATATGTGCGAGATCCGAATTGCACATTGATAAAGACGGAAAAGCGCCAGTACCTATATTCAGATTATCGAATGCAGCGAAGGCGTCGTTGTTCCAGTGGGTGGTCTCTGAAGTTAAGTTTCCTGATGGTTTTGTTTCTAATATTTCCCGGTGTGTATATGGTAGTAAATTCACAGGTATGAAAAGTCACGATTGTCATGTTTTCATGCAACGTCTGCTACCATTTGTCTTGGCGGAACTTGTTCCACATAATGTGCACGAAGCAATTGCTGGTAAATAATGTCTAATTAATTAATAAAATATTTCATAACTGAATAAATCGTATTACGTTTGATTTAATTTATGTAGGTGTTGGGTTGTTCTTTCGTAATCTTTGCAAAAGAACGTTGAACGATGAAGTAATAAGACAACTCGACGAGAACATTCCTCTCATTTTGTGTAATTTGGAGAAAATATTCCCCCCATCCTTTTTTGATGTTATGGAGCACCTACCAGTACATCTCCCACACGAAGCAGAACTAGGGGGCCCGTTCACTTCCGATGGATTTACCCTTTCGAAAGATTTATGAAACATCTAAAAGGGAAGGCGAAGAATCTAGCTAAATTCGAGGGTTCAATCGTTGTGGGTAGTATTACAGAGGAGACGTCTCACTTTACGTCATAATACTTTGCACCAACCGTGAGGACACGTAAAAGAGCGCCAAGGAGATATGATGACAGAGGCATTCAAACAACGTACGCGGTGGAAGGAGTGCCTGACATATTTTGTCCAATTGGTCGGCTCAGCGGACGCATAAAAGAGGTTTGGTGGAGCAACGAGGATGAAATTCATTGTGCCCACATGTACATTCTATTGAACTACGATATTGTCACTTCATGGGAAAGGTAAAATTCAATGTTTTAATACTCTTTCATTACAACATGGCATAAAATCATTGTTTACTTATGATATTGTCATATAGTATCTTCGTCGAACAAGTTCGAGAAGGAATTCAGGGGATATCTGAAGATGAGCTCGATTCCCGTAAAGCTCAATACTTTGTGATGTGGTTGCAGAGACATGTATGAAAATATCGAATATGCATTTCGGTAGTGAAATAAAATAGCAACTCATATATTTAAACAAAATTAATTTTGAGGCCTGCAGATTGAGTACAAGGACGAATCTTATCCGGTGTGGTTCCACGAGATGCTACAACGTCCCCTTTCGAAGATTCATACATCACCAATGTATTTTACAAGAGGTTATGCTTTCCACGCGTACGAGTACGTTCGACATCGAACAAGTGTTAACTACGGTGTTTGTGTTAGAGGAGACATTGATTTCTACAGAATCATCCAAAAAATTATAGAAATAACGTTTCCCAGGTTTCTCATGTTCAAGTTTTCAAATGCGAGTGGTTTGATCCTACGATCGAAAGAGGTGTACAAATAAGCAAGTCTGGGATCGTTGATGTCAATTAGAGTAGAAGATACAACAAATTCGAGCCTTTAATTCTTGCATCGCAAGCTGAGCAAGTAAGTTTCATTCCTTATCCGCGTCTTAAGTCGACGGGAATACATTGGGTATCCGTCATCAAAATTGCCCCAAGAGGGTACATAGTCAGGGAAGAAGAATCAACACTCCAGAATGACACGCCCGTCGATATTCCTTCGCCAGAACTAAGCACGGACATGGTCTTACTCGTCGATCCACATAATAGGGAAGTTGAAGAGGTGAATGAGGACGAAGAAGAAGTCGAAGAGACAGACGAATTTGATGAATCTATCTCCGAGGACAAATATGAGTCTAATGATGACTCCGAGTAATAAATAAGTTGTCTGTTTAAATGAAAAAAATGAAAATTATGTAAATTTACGACGATTTAACGACGACTAATGTTCCTACGACGAATTAACGACGATCAATCTTAGTACGAGGTTGTTAGATCATACGAGTTTGTACTTTGCCGTACAAATACAACTTCGTCGTAAACTAGACGTAAAATAGTCGTATATTTACCTCTGTTTTACAACGTTTTTATAAACCCTAAACCCTAAACATTTTCAAAAGTATGTCTTATATTACGTACAAACACTCATAAAGGACTCTAAAGTTAATGAATAACTATAAAAACAATGCTAAAATAGCTTATCAATAAATTTTGTTAAATATTCTTAGAATTTCTAAAGTTTAAGGTAAATTGTATTATATATATTGTGCTTAATACATATATATGTTCTAATTTTACCAGAACTTGTTTTTTTGCAATCATATGACTTATTATGATTTCATATGCATACATTACCATAACAATATTCAACATGAAGTCAAATGTACGATGAATATCATTGAATTCCATTTAGTGTAAAGAATCGTCGTAAATTCGTTGTTAGATTACGACGATTTTACGACGATTCTAACCAAATCGATGTAAAATCATCGTACTATAACAACGAATTTACGACCAAACATGAAACCTTGATCAAACTCTAAATGTCACATCCTCAGGTGTTTTGTGTGTACGAGGTTGTCAACCTCAACGATTACCACGACTTTACAACGATTTAATAGGTACTCGTTGTAATTTGTTTGTAATATAACGATGGTTTTACGACGATTTGGTGTTTTGGGAATTAAAATTCACATTTACATAAGCCAATCAGAACCGTTCAAAATTCTCTTTTAGCGACGGTTGTACGAGGAATCGTTGTAAATTCGTTGTTCCTGTACAACGAATTTACGACGATTCCAAATTTCATTTCCCTCCAACACGCGCCAAACCAAAACATTTGAACTACCATGGCGACGCGTGTACGAGGAATCGTCGTCAAATCGTCGTAAATTTACGACGATTTTATGACGATTGCAAATACTATATATACTCGAACAAATTTCTTCTCTTCCTCGCTCATTCTCCCCAACACTCTCTCTCTCTAAACTCTCTCTTCACAACTCTCACACTCTACAACTCTCACACTCTCTCTCAACAACCTAAAAGATAAATATATTTAATATATTTGTTTTAGAACTGGATTTTAGGATTAGTTTTAGGATTTGTAATTTAATTTTAGGCTCGTATTTTAGTTTTAGGATTCAGATTTTAGATTTAGGTTTGAAACACAATTAATTATTAAATTATTAATGTTTTTTTGGCAGGTACTTATACATGGCTCCTAGGAAGGGCAAGACCATAACTCCATGCTACATGCAGATGATGGCGGAGAGGGCCGCCGCTTCCCGAGAAGCTACGGTTCCGGTTCCGCTTCTGGTTCCGGAACCTTGTATGTTTCTACTACCCCGACTCCACATCTCCATGTCGGGACATCATCACCGGTCCAGACCTAGACGCCTCCATCCGTCCATGCCGAGCCGCCTCCACCTCCACCTCCTCCTATGTCCGCCGTGCTCGTCGTCCCCGCCGCAGCCGACGGAGTTGTCCCGGGACCGGTACATCCAGAGTTGGATGTACCGGGACACGTGTCGTACGCCACCCTCCGGGTTGAGAAAATCCTCGCTCTACCCGGACATGACGGTCTGCGCCGCTTGGATCCGCACAACTCCGCGGACACTTATTGGTAAGTTTGTTAATTATTTTAATACTTTATTAATAATTTGATTTCTTTATATATTAATCAATCCAAATTTGTTTTTTTAAAGGTTCAAGTACGACAATCAGGTCGCGCGTTCTATCGCGGACATCATCAATGGGTATTTCACCGAGTCTCATCCCAACTGGAGCAAGACACCGGAGCACATCAAGAAGACGTGGTTCAAATGCTTCGCGGTAATGTTTTTCTTTTTCTTAATTAAATTCATTTATTTAACTTTAAATTATTTATTATTACTCTCGTAAACTAATGCTATAATTTCTCAACTTTTGCAGCAAAAGTGGCATTGAGATGTCTCGATCAACGAGTCCGTTAAGACGGAGTTCAACAAGACGACGAATTTTCGTCTCGCCAACACGGTGTCCAACTGGAAGGACAAGTGGAAGTCGGTGTTTCTTGCGGCCACGGTTTGGGACGACTTGAAGAAATACTGAACAAATTACCACAATGTCAGCGTAGCTGAGAAGTGTTCCACCTCCAGGAACGCTAAACTACCTGACGGGACACCGAAGGAGATGGATCACTCGTTCGGACAAATCCCCTTCGCAGGTCGGATATACGACATGGTAAATTTTTTCTTACTTAATCTTTTAAATTTATTTTTATTTTTAAATTATTAATGTTATATATATACTAATGTGTTTACAATTTGATTTTAGACCAAGCAGCTGGGCCACAAGCCGGCCGTGAGTGCCGTCTTCGAGAAAACGCACAGACAAAAGACCGGCGAGTTCGTTGACGCCCACTCGGAGCGGATATTCAACGACCTGGAAACTCGGAAGATGGAGATCGAGACTCACCGATCTCAGAGATCCCCGGGAGGCACTCAACAACCCGGCGAGCCGCTTACGACCGCCGAGCTCGATCATATTTTTGAACATGTAAAATTTTATTTATAATGTTTCTTTTTTCTCAAATTATTGAACTTAAACGTTCATTTTTACTAATCGCTTTATTTTATAGGTTGTTCAAAAGAAGAAAGGGCGGTTTATAGGCATGAGATCCATGAATGACGTCCCGCTGGCTCCTACTTCGTATCGATCTCCGGCTCAGATGGAGCCTGAGATTCAGAAGCTACGGACGACTCAGGCGGAAGGGGCGAAGACTATGGCCTTCTACAATAGCCTCTTCAAGGTCCTTTCTGCTTCCAACCCAGATTTACTTCAGACGATGCAGACACATCCCGACCGCCCGACCCAGGCTGGACCAAGCACCATCGATCCCGACCACGCAACACATAACTATTTCGGGGATGATATTGATTTCAACTTGCCTGACGAGCATCAAAATCCGGATCGTGTTTAGAACTTTGTTATATTTTTGTATTTATTTTGAAATTGTATAAAATTTTGTATATTTTTTTAATATAATATTTTTTTATGTAAAATATCGTCAATCGTTGTAACATCGTCGCTAATTAAGGAAGAGTTTACGACGATATCTTTTAATAATATTTTTATAATCGTCGTAAATTCGTCCCTAATTTAGGACGAAATTACGACGATGTTTAGCAACGTATTTACAACGATTTTTAACCATATACTAATTTATTTTAATTGTAAATTTACAACCAAATAGTCGTTATAAATTTTTAACCATAGATTAAGTGCCTCAATGATCTTGGTCAAAGTTTCAACAAGTTACGCAACATCTAACAATATGTTTCTAGGACTATAAACCAAGTTTCATCCAACATAAGTGCTTATTAGTGCCTCAATGATGTTTGTAAAGGTTTCACGAACTTATGAAACATCACACAACACATATTTTATGACTCTTAACAAAGTTTAATGCAACATCCTTATAAGTGCCTCAATGATCTTTGTACAAGTTTAACAAAATTTTGAAAGATATAAAAACGTATATTCTAGGATTGTAAACAAAGTTTCCTGCAACATGAGTATTTATAAGTGCCTCAATGATCTTTGTACATGTTTCACGAACTTATGAAACATCTAACAACCCATATTCAAGGACTCTAAACCAAGATTCATGCAACATTAGTGCTTATAAGTGCCTCAATAATCTTTGTACAAGTTTCACAAACGTATGAAACATCTAACGACACATTTTCTAGGACTCTAAACAAAGTTTCATGCAATATGCTTATAAGTGCCTCAATGATCTTTGTACAAGTTTCACGAACTTATGAACCATCTAACAACGCATATTATAGGACTCTACACTAAGTTTCTTGAAACATGAGTGCTTATAAGTGTCTCGATGATCTCTGTACAAGTTTCACAAATTTACAAAAAATCTAACAACACATATTCAAGGACTCTAAACCAAGATTCATGTAACATGACTGCTTACAATTGCCTCAATGATCTTTGTACAAGTTTCACGAACTTATGAACCATCTTACAACACATATTCTAGGGCTCTAAAAAAAATTTCATGCAACATGAGTGTTTAAATGTGCCTCAACGATCTTTGTACAAGTTTCACGAACTTACGAAACATCTAACAACGCATATTCTAGGACTTTAAACCGAGTTTCATGCAACATAAGTTCCTAAAGGATCTTTGTACAACTTTCATGAATATATGAAACTTCTATCAACGCATATTTTAGGACTCTTAACCAAGTTTTATGCAACATGAGTGCTTATTAAGTGCTTCAATGATCTTTGTACAAGTTTCAAGAACTTATGAAACATCTAACAACGCATATTCTAGGACTCTAAAAAAAATTAAAGCAACATGAGTGCTTATAAGTTCATGAATGATCTTTGTACAAGTTTTCACGAAAATATGAAACTTCTAAAATCGCATATTCAAGGACTCTTAACCAAGTTTCATCCAACAAGAGTGCTTATAAGGGCCTCAATCATCTTTTTAAAAGGTTCACGAACTTATGAAACTTCTATCAATGCATATTATAGGACTCTTAACCAAATTTCATGCAAAATAATTTCATGCAAAATAATTTCATCCATATTCGAGGACTCTAAACCAAGTTTCATGTAACATGAGTGCTTATAAATGCCTCAATTATCTTTGTATAAGTTTTAAGA
Source organism: Cochlearia excelsa (assembly GCA_963556525.1). NCBI lineage: Eukaryota > Viridiplantae > Streptophyta > Magnoliopsida > Brassicales > Brassicaceae > Cochlearia > Cochlearia excelsa. The sequence continues at coordinate 81,948 of CAUVZT010000019.1, forward strand.
ACTAATAAAACTTCTAACAATAGTTATTCTAGGACTCTTAACCGAGTTCCATGCAACATGAGTTCTTATAAATACTTCAATGATCTTTGTTGAAGTTTTATGAACTTATGAAACATCTAACAACGCATATTCTAGGACTCTAAACCAATTTTCATGCAATATGATTGCTTACAAGTGCCTCAATGATCTTTACAGGTTTCACGAACTTTTGAAACATCTAACAACGTATATTCTAGGACTATCAACCAAGTTTCATGCAACATGAGTATTTTTAAATGCCTCAATGATCTTGGTCCAAATTTCAACAAGTTACGAAACATCTAACATCGTGTTTCTAGGACTATAAACCAAGTTTCATCTAACCTGAGTGCTTATAAGTTCCTCAATGATGTTTGTACAAGTTTCATGAACTTATGAAACATCTAACAACACATATTTTATGACTCTTAACAAAGTTTCATGCAACATGATTGTTTATAAGTGCCTCAATGATCTTTGTACAAGTTTAACAAACTTTTGAAACATATAAAAACGTATATTCTAGGACCGCAAACAAAGTTTCCTGCAACATGAGTATTTATAAGTGCATCAATGATCTTTGTACATGTTTCACAAACTTATGAAACATCTAACAACCTATATTCTAGGACTCTAAACCAAGTTTCATGCAACATTAGTGCTTATAAGTGCCTCAATGATCTTTGTACAAGTTTCACAAACTTATCAAACATCTAACGACGCGTATTCTAGGAATCTAAACAAAGTTTCATGCAATATGCTTATAAGTGCCTCAATGATCTTTGTACAAGTTTCACGAACTTATGAACCATCTAACAACACATATTATAGGACTCTAAACCAAGTTTCTTTAAACATGAGTGCCTATAAGTGTCTTGATGATCTCTCTACAAGTTTGGCGAACTTACAGAAAATCTAACAACGCATATTCAAGGACTCTAAACCAAGTTTCATGCAACATGAGTGCTTACAATTGACTCAATGATCTTTGTAACAACACATATTCTAGGGCTCTAAAACAAGTTTCATGCAACATGAGTGCTTATATGTGCCTAAACGATCTTTGTACAAGTTTCATAAACTTACGAAACATCTAACAACACTGTTCTAGGACTCTAAACCGAGTTTCATGAAACATAAGTGCTTATAAGTGCCTAAAGGATCGTTGTACAAATTTCATTTATAAGGATCGTTGTACAAATTTCATTTATATATGAAACTTCTATCAACGCATATTTTAGGACTCTTAAGCAAATTTCATGCAACAAGAGTTCCTATAAGTTCGTCAATGATCTTTGTAGAAGTTTCAAGATTTTATGAAACATCTAACAACGCATATTCTAGGACTCTAAACAAAAATCCATGCAACATGAGTGCTTATAAGTGCCTCAATGGTCTTTGTACAAGTTTTCACGAAAATATGAAACTTCTAAAATCGCATATTCAAGGACTCTTAACCAAATTTCTTGTAACAAGAGTGCTTATAAGGGCCTCAGTCATCTTTGTATAAGTTTCACAAACTTATGAAACTTCTATCAACACATATTATAGGACTCTTAACCAAAGTTCATGCAAAATAAGTGCTTGTAAGTGCTTTAATGATCTTTGTACAAGTTTCACGAACTTATGAAACTTCTAAAAACACATATTCGAGGACTCTAAACCAAGTTTCATATAACATGAGTTCTTATAAGTGCCTAAATTATCTTTGTACAAGTTTTAAGAACTTATGAAACTTCTAACAAAAGTTATTCTAGGACTCTAAACCGAGTTCCATGGAATATGAGTGCTTATAAATACCTCAATGATCTTTGTAGAAGTTTCATGAACTTACGAAACATCTAACAACACATATTCTAGGACTCTAAACCAAGTTTCATGCAACATGATTGCTTACAAGTTCTTCAATGGTCTTTACAAGTTTCACGAACTTTTGAAACATCTAGCAACGTATATTCTAGGACTATGAACCAAGTTTCATGCAGCATGAGTATTTTTAAGTGCCTCAATGATCTTCGTCCAAGTTTCAACAACTTACGTAATATCTAACAACCTGTTTCTAGGGCTATAAACCAAGTTTCTTCCAACATGAATGCTTATAAATGCCACAATAATGTTTGTACAAGTTTCACGAATTTATGAAACATCTAACAACACATATTTTATGACTCTTAACAAAGCTCCATGCAACATGATTGCTTATAAGTTCCTCAATGATTTGTGTACAAGTTTAACAAACTTTTGAAACATATAAAAACATATATTCTAGGACTATAAACTAAGTTTCCTGCAACATGAGTATTTATAAGTGCCTCAATGGATCTTTGTACATGTTTCACGAACTTATAAAACATCTAACAACCCATATTCTAGGACTTTAAACCAAGTTTCATGCAACATGAATGCTTATAAGTGTCTCAATGAGCTTTGTACTAGTTTTACGAACTTATGAAACATCTAACGAGGCATATTCTACGACTCTAAACAAAGTTTCACGCAATATGCTTATAAGTGCCTCAATAAACTTTGCACAAGTTTCACTAATTTATGAACCATCTAACAATTCATATTATAAGACTCTAAACCAAGTTTCTTGAAACATGAGTGCTTATAAGTACCTCGATGATCTCAATACAAGTTTCACGAACTTACGAAACATCTAACAACGCATATTGAAAGACTATAAACCAAGTTTCATGCAACATGAGTGTTTTCAATTGCCTCAATGATTGTTTTAAAAGTTTCACGAACTTATGAACCATCTAACATCACATATTCTAGGGATCTAAAACAAGTTTCATGCACCATGAGTGCTTATATGTGCCTCAACGATCATTGTACAAGTTTCACGAACTTACGAAACATCTAACTACGCATATTCTAGGACTCTAGACCCAGTTTCATGCAACATAAGTGCTTATAAGTGCCTAAAGGATCTTTGTACAACTTTCATGAATATTTGAAATTTCTATCAACGCATATTTTAGGAATTTTAACCAAGTTTCATGCAACAAAAGTGCTTATAAGAGCCTCAATAATCTTTGTACAAGTTTCACGAACTTATGAAACTTTTATCAACGCCTATTCTAGGACTCTTAACTAAATTTCTTGGAAAATAAGTGCTTCAATGATCTTTGAAACATCTAACATTGTATATTCTAGGACTCTAAACCAAGTTTCATTAAACATGAGTGTTTATAAGTGCCTAATTGATCTTTGTACAAGTTTCAAGAACTTACAAAACTTCTAATAAAATGTATCTAGGACACTTAAGCAAGTTTGTACAAAAGTGCCTCAATGATCGTTGTAAAAATTTAACAAAATTATGTAACTTCTATCAACGCATATTCTAAGACTTTGAAACCTAGTTTCATGCATGGTGAGTGCTTGTAAGTGCCACTATGATCTTTGTACATTTTCTCAAAGTTATAAAATTTCTAAAAACTCATATTCTAGGACTCTAAACCAAGTTTCCTGCAACATGAGTGCTTATAAATGCCTCAATGATCTTTGTAGAAATTTCACGAACTTACAAAACATCTAACAACGTATTTCTAGTAGTCTAAACCAAGTTTCATGCAATATGAGTGTTTATGAATGCCTCAATGATCTTTGTACAAGTTTCACGAACTTACGAAACATCTAACAACGTTAGTAGATATATGGGCCTCAATGATCTTTGTACGAGTTTCACGAACTTATGAAACATCTAACAACACAAATTATAAGACTCTAAACCAAGTTTCATGCAACCTGAGTGCTTATAAGTGCATCAATGATCTTTGTACAACCTTTCACGAAATTATGAAACTTCTATCAACGCATATTCTAGGATTCTAATCCAAGTTCAATGCATCATGAGTGCTTGTAAGTAACTCAATGATCTTTGTAAAGTTTCCCGATCTTATGAAACTTCTAAAAAAACATAATCTAGGACACTTAACTAAGTTACATGAAAAAAGATTGCTTATAAGGGCCTCAATGATCTTTGTATAAGTTTCTCGAACTTATGAAACATCTAAAAAAGCATATTCTAGGACTCTAAATCATGTTTCATGCAACATGAGTTCTTCTAAGTGCCTCTCGTATCTTTGTACAAGTTTCACGAAATTAGGAAAAATCTAACAACGCATATTCAAGGACTCTAAACCAAGTTTTTTTTTAAACATGGGTACTTATATAAACCTCAACGATCTTTGTACAAGTTTCATGAACTTAGGAAATATCTAACAACACATATTCTAGGATTCTAAACCAAGTTTCATGAAACATGAGTGCTTTAAATTACCTCCATGATCTTTGTACAAGTTTTCACGAAATTATGAAACTTCTATCAGAGTAGATTCTAGGACTCTAAACCAAGTTCATGCATCATGAGTGCTTGTAAGTGCCTCAATGATCTTTGTACAATTTTTCGAACTAATATAACTTCTAAAAAGAAATATTATAGGACTCTTAACTAAGTTTCATGCTACAAGAGTGCTTATAAGGGCACTCTTGTTGCATGCAACGTGTTTCAAGGACTCTAAACTAAGTTTCATGCAACAAGAGTGCTTATAAGTGTCTCAATGATATTTGTACAAATTACTCGAACTTATGAAACAACTAAATACACATATTCTAAGACTCTAAACAAAGTTTCATGTAACATGAGTGCTTCAATGATTTTTGTACAAGTTTCACGAACTTATGAAACTTCTAACAACACATATTCAAGGACTCTAAACCAAGTTTCATGTAACATGAGTGCATATAAATGCCTCGATTATCTTTGTACAAGTTTTAAGAACTTATGAAACTTCTAACAATAGTTATTCTAGGACTCTAAACCGAGTTCCATGTAACATGAGTTCTTATAAATACCTCAATGATATTTGTTGAAGTTTCATGAACTTATGAAACATCTAACAACGCATATTCTAGGACTCTAAACCAATTTTTACGCAACATGATTGCTTACAAGTGCCTCAATGATCTTTACAAGTTTCACGAACTTTTTAAACATCTAACAACGTATATTCTAGGACTATGAATCAAGTTTCATGCAACATGAGTATTTTTAAATGCCTCAATGATGTTTGTACAAGTTTCATGAACTTATGAAACATCTAACAACACATATTTTATGACTCTTAACAAAGTTTCATGCAACATCATTGTCAATGATCTTTGTACAAGTTTAACAAACTTTTGAAACATATAAAAACATATATTCTAGGACTATAAAATAAGTTTCCTGCAACATGAGTATTTATAATTGTCTTAATGATATTTGTACATGTTTCACGAACTTATAAAACATATACCAACCCATATTCTAGGACTCTAAATCAAGTTTCATGCAACATTAGTGCTTATAACGGCCTCAATGATCTTTGTACAAGTTTCACAAACTTATGAAACATCTAATGAGGCATATTCTATGACTCTAAACAAAGTTTCATGCAATATACTTATAAGTGCCTCAATAAACTTTGTACAAGTTTCACTAATTTATGAACCATCTAATAACGCATATTATAAGACTATAAACCAAGTTTCTTGAAACATGAGTGCTTATAAGTGTCTCGATGATCTTAGTACAAGTTTGACAAAGTTACGAAACATCTAACAACGCATATTGAAAGACTATAAACCAAGTTTCATGCAGCCTGAGTGCTTTCAATTGCCTCAATGATTGTTTTACAAGTTTCACGAACTTATGAACCATCTAACATCACATATTCTAAGGCTCTAAAACAAGTTTCATGCAACATGAGTGCTTATATGTGCCTTAACGATCATTGTACAAGTTTAACGAACTTACGAAACATCTAACTACGCATATTCTAGGACTCTAGACCCAGTTTTATGCAACATAAGTGCTTATAAGTGCCTAAAGGATCTTTGTACAACTTTCATGAATATTTGAAATTTTTATCAACGCATATTTTAGGAATCTTAACCAAGTTTCATGCAACAAGAGTGCTTATAAGAGCCTCAATAATCTTTGTACGAGTTTCACGAACTTATGAAACTTTTATCAACTCATATTCTAGGACTCTTAACCAAATTTCTTGGAAAATAAGTGCTTCAATGATCTTTGAACAAGTTTCACGAACTTATGAAACTTCTAACAACACATATTCGAGGACTCTAGACTAAGTTTCATGTAACATGAGTTCTTATAAGTGCCTCAATGATCTTTGTACAAGTTTCACGATCTTTTGAAATTTCTAACAACACATATACACTACAAGAATCTGCGCAAATTACACCGAAAAATTTACAACGATTATAATCGTCGTAAACTTACGACGACATTACGACGATTTTACGACGATTTTGGTATTCGTCGTAAAATCTTCGTAAACTTTACAACGATTAAAATCGTCGTAAATTTACGACGATTTTACAACGATTTTCCGATTAAGCACCAAATCGTTGTAAATTCGTGGTAAATTTACAACGATTTACCGACGTTTTGATTTATAAGAATATTTCGTCGCTAAATCGTTGCTAATTTACCACGAATTTACATCTTCTGATTTTGGGACTTTTTAACAACGATTTAAAGACATTTAATCTGGTAGTTGAAAACGTGTATTTACTGTTGCACCTAATTATTTACAACTTTCATTTTAGTCGTTAAATCGTTGTAAAATCGTTGTAAATCCCTTGTTAAATTATGAATCGTTGTAAATTAGTAGTTAATTTCCTTGGTAAAAAGTTGGAAAATTTTAAAAAATCCTATAAATACATCCTCATCTTTCACCATAAATCACACCATCAATTTTATATCTCTTTATCTCTCTCACTTACAAAAAAACTCTTTTTGTAAAAAAAATAATGTCCGGAGGCGATATTTACGAAATCCGAAAATGGATGTACATACATCGAGGCGATGACGGATCGGTGACACGGGAGTTCCTCGACGGGGTTGAAGTATTCATGCAGCAAGCCACAAATCTACCTGTCACTATCGAAAGCGGTAAGATGTTTTGTCCTTGTATCAAATGCGACAATAGACGGTTCATTTTGGTTGAAAATGCTTGGAAGCATTTGTTAAATAGAGGACTTACACCACAATATTATATATGGTTTCAACATGGGGAAGGTTATTCTGGTAATGTTGCTAGTAGTAGTAATTATCATCAGGAATCTGTAGACTATGACCAGCATGTAGAAAATGAGTATGATTTTTATAATTTTCATCATGATCATGGAAATGAACCGGATAGGATAAATGACATGGTTAGCGATACATTTCGTCCTGAAGTTGCATCTGATGGAAATTTAGTTGAAGAACCTAATTTAGATGCTAAAAAATTCTATGACATGTTAAATGCTGCAAATCAACCAATATATGATAATTGTAGAGAATGACACTCTAAATTGTCATTAGCTGCTAGAATGATGAATATTAAAACAGACCATAACTTATCTGAGGTTTGCATGGATGATTGGGCCTCATTGTTAAAAGAATATCTACCCTCCGATAATTTAGGCTGCTGAAACGTTTTATGAGGTTCAAAAATTGGTTATCGATCTTGGTCTTCCGTATCGGTCAATTGATGTTTGTGTAGACAATTGTATGATATTTTGGAAAGACGACGACATTCTTGAGGAATGTCGTTTTTGCAAAAAACCAAGATATAGGGCGAGAAGGAGTAGGTCGGAAGAGGGTACCGTACCGGAAGATGTGGTATCTCGCCTATAACGGACAGGCTACAAAGGATGTATCACTCGGAGAGGACAACTTCTTCGATGAGGTGGCATGCGAACATACACGAAGCCTGGAGAGGTGACCCACCCATCCGATGCGAAAGCGTGGAAACACTTTAACTCGGTGTACCCCGATTTTGCTAGACGAAAAGGTAACGTCTACCTTGGTCTATGTACGGATGGATTTAGTCCATTTGGTATGTCGGGTATGCGATATTCTTTATGGCCCCGTCATCGTCACCCCGTATAACCTCCCACCAGAGATGTGTATGCAAAGGGAATTTTTATTTCGAGTATTTTAGTCCATGGGCCTAAACATCCAAAAAAGATCCCTTGATGTTTTTCTACGGCCTTTGGTGGAAGAGTTGAAGGAGTTATGGCACACTGGAGTAAAGACTTACGATTGTTCGAGGAAACGGAATTTTACAATGCGTGCAGTGCTTCTATGGACGCTTATGGAATGTTGTCGGGCTGGACTACACACGGACGACTATCTTGTCCTTACTGCATGCATCGTACTGACGCCTTCCAATTGAAGCATGGAAGGAAAACTAGCTGGTTCGATTGTCACCGTAAGTTTCTAAGTCTGCGCCACCCTTATCGGAAAAACAAACGAATGTTTAAAAAGAACAAAGTGGTTCGTGATCGTCCACCAGTGTATTACACGGGCGAACATGTTGAGGCGGATATGGATCATTACTATGCGAATTACACAGTTCCCCAATGAGGAAACTGACATCTCCCGCCTAATCTGCCTAATGGTTATCTTACGAAACACAATTGGCACAAGAAAAGCATTTTTTGGGAGCTTCCATACTGGAAAGATCATCTACTCCGACACAATCTTGACGTGATGCACATAGAGAAGAACTTTTTCGATAACATTATGAACACTCTTTTGAATGTGCGGGGAAAGACAAAAGACAATTTTAAATCATGTCTTGACTTGGCTGAGATATGTGCGAGATCCGAATTGCACATTGATAATGACGGAAAAGCCCTAATACCTATATTCAGATTATCGAGTGCGGCGAAGAGACGTCGTTGTTCCGGTGGGTGATCTCTCGAATTTAAGTTTCCTGATGGTTTTGTTTCTAATCTTTCTCGGTGTGTAGATGGTAGTAAATTCATAGGTATGAAAAGTCACGATTGTCATGTGTTTATGCAACGATTTGCTACCATTTGTCTTGGCCGAAACTTGTTCCACAAAATGTGCACGAAGCAATTGCTGGTACGTAATGTCTAATTAATTAATAAAATATTTCATAACTGAATATATCGTAATACGTACGTTTTATTTAATTTGTGTAGGTGTTGGGTTGTTCTTTCGTGATCTTTCCACAAGAACGTTGAACGATGAAGTAATAAGACAGCTCGACAAGAACATTCCTCTCATTTTGTGCAATTTAGAGAAGATATTTCCCCCATCCTTTTTTGATGTTATGGAGCACCTACCAGTACATCTCCCACACGAAGCAGAACTAGGGGGGCCCGTTCACTTCTGATGGATGTACCCTTTCGAACGATTTATGAAACATCTAAAAGGGAAGGCGAAGAATCTAGCTAAAGTCGAGGGTTCATCGTTGCTGTAGTATTACAGAGGAGACGTCTCACTTTACGTCGTACTACTTTGCACCAACTGTGAGGACACGTAAAAGAGCGCCGATGAGATATGATGACGGAGGCATTCAAACAACGTACGCGGTGGAAGGAGTACCTGACATATTTTGTCCCATTGGTCGGCTTAGCGGACGCATAGAAGAGGTTTGGTGGAGCAACGAGGATGAAATTCATTGTGCCCACACGTACATTGTATTGAATTGCGATATTGTTACTCCATGGGAAAGGTAAAAGTAAATGTTTTTTAATATTCTTTAATTCATTACAACACTCATAAAATATTGCTTACTTATGATATTTTCATATAGTGTCTTCGTCGAACAAGTTCAAAAAGGGATTCCGGGGATATCTGAAGATGAGCTCGATTCCCGTAAAACTCAACACTTTGTGATGTGGTTGCAAACACAGGTATATGAAAATATCAAATATGAAATTACATATAAACATAATATATTTAAACAAAATTATTGTTGGTGTCTGCAGATTGAGTACGAGGACGAATCTTATCCGGTGTGGTTCCACGAGATGCAACAACGTCCCCTTGCGAAGATTCGGACATCGCCAATGTATTTTACAAGAGGTTATGCTTTCCACGCGTACGATTACGACCGACATCGAACAAGTTATAACTACGGTGTTTGTGTTAGAGGAGACATTGATTTCTACGGAATCATCCAAGAAATCATAGAAATAACGTTTCCCGGGTTGCTCATGTTGAAGTGCGTACTCTTCAAGTGCGAGTGGTTTGATCCTACGATCGGAAGAGGTGTACGAATCAACAAGTCTGGGATCGTTGATGTCAATAAGAATAGAAGATACAACAAGTTCGAGTCTTTCATACTTGCATCGCAAGTTGAGCAAGTAAGCTTCACTCCTTATCCGCGTCTTAAGTCCACATGAATACATTGGCTATCCGTCATCAAAATTGCCCTGAGAGGGTACATAGTAAGGGAAGAAGAATCACCACTACAGAATGACACGTTCGTCAATATTCGTTCGCCAGAACTACACACGGACATGGTCTTACTCGTTGATCCACATAATAGAGAAGCTGAAGAGGTGAATGAGGACGAAGAAGAAGTCGAAGAGACTGACGAATTTGATGATTCTGACTCCGAGGACGAACATGAGTCTGCTGATGACTCCGAGTAATAAATTAGAAAATTATGTATTTTAATTTTGTTTTATAAAATAAATTAACAATCGTCGTAAATTCGTGGTAAATTTACCACGAATTTACGACTTTTTTTGTATTTTGCACAAACCGTGGTAAAATCGTTGTAAATTGACCACGAATTTATGACTTTTGTTATATTTTACAAATATCGTGGTAAAATCGTTGTACATTTACCATGAATTTACGACGTTTGTGAAATTTACACATATCGTGGTAAAATCGTTGTAAATTTACGATGATTTTACCACGACTAATCTTATAATTCGTTGTCTTATAAAGACCTCTAATCCTCAGAAGTTTTGTTTGTACGAGGTTGTCAACGTCAACGATTTTACAACGCTTTAAAAGGTAATCGTCGTAAAATCGTGGTAAATTTACCACGATTTTACAACTTTTTTTTTGTATAAACACCTAAACCCCAAACATTTTCAAAAGTATGTCTTATATTACGTACAAACACTCGTTAAGACCTCTAAAGTTAATGAATAACTATAAAAACAATGTTAAAATTGCTTATCAATAAGTTTTGTTACATATTCTTAGAATTTATAAAGTTTAAGATAAAGTGTACTATAACGCGGCAAACCAAACGATTTTACGACGATTTTATTTTCATCATTCCCAAAACGCGGCAAACCAAACGAACCAAAACGTTTCAATTTTTTTTTCCAACGATTTAACGAGGAATCGTCGTAAAATCGTCGTATATTTACGACGATTGCTGAGTCTATATATAGTCGACCAAAATTTTTCATTTTCACTCATTCTCTCTAAATCTCTATCTCTCTCTAAAATTTTCTCTCTCTAAAACTCTACAACTTTCACTCTTCTTCAACATCCCCAAAGGTAAATATTTTTAATATATGTGTTTTAAAACCGGATTTTAAAATTAGTTTTAGGAATTGGAATTTAGTTTTAGGATTTGGAATTAGTTTTAGGATTTAGAATTAGTTTTAGGCTCGGATTTTAGTTTTATGATTCGGATTTTAGTTTTATATGTTTAGAACATATAATTAATTATTAAAATACTTAATGTTTAGTTTTTAAAATATTTAAAACTTATTACTTAACATAATTAATTTTTAATCTTAGTTTTTAAAATACATAATTAATATTAAAATACTTAATATTTAGTTTTTAAAATACTAATGTCATTAAAATACTTATATAATGTTTAGTTTTTAAAATACTTAATAATTTTTAAATACTTAATGTTTATTATTTAAATATTTAATGTTTTTTGTGGCAGGTACTTATATATGGCTCATAGCAGAGGGAAGACCTTACCGCCGGACTACATGCAGATGTTGGCGGAGAAGAGGGTTTCCCGGGAAGCCTCGTGTTCTGGTTCAGCTTCAGCTTCCAGGACATCTCCTGTCCACACCGGGACGTCCGTCCATGGCGAGCAGCCTCCTCCTCGTTATGTGCCCGCCGCCGACGCCGCTGACGCCGCAAACGACGATATCCCGGGCCCGGTACATCCAGAGTTGGATGTACCGGGACACGCGCCGTACGCCAACCTCCGGGTTGAGGATATCCTCGCTCAACCCGGACATGACAGTCTCCGCCGGTTGGATCCGTACAAGTCTCTGGACACTTACTGGTAATTATTTTAATATTTTATTTTTTTATTTTTTAATATATTAATAAATCAATTAATGTTTTTTTCAGGTTTAATTACGACAACCAGGTCTCGCGTTCTATCGCGGACATAATCAAGGGATACTTCACCGAGTCGCATCCCAATTGGAGCAAGACACCCGAGCACATCAAGAGAACGTGGTTCAAATGTTTCGCGGTAATGTTCTGATTTAATTTCAATTAAATTTATTTATTTAACTTTAAATTTTTTATTATATATTATTCGCGTAAAGTAACTTATAATTTCTCATATTTTGCATCAAAAGTGGCATTGGGATGCAGACCGTGAGGACGGAGTTCAACAAGATGGCGAAATTTTGTCTCGTCAACACGGTCTCCGACTGGAAGGACAAGTGGAGAGTCGTCGACGACGCGGGGAAGCCGGTATATCTCTCGGTCGCGGTCTGGGACGGCTTGAAGAAATATTGGACGGATGGCCACAACGCTACCGTAGCTGAGAAGTGTTCCACCTCCAGGAACGCGAAGCTACCTGACGGGACGCCGGCGAGATGGCTCACACGTCCGGACAAATCCCGTTCGCGGGTCGGGCGCACGAAATGGTAAGTCTTTCTTACTTACTCTTTCAAATTATTTTTATTTTCAAATTACTAATATTATACTAATGCACATGTTTTTATTATTTGTTTGTAGGCCAAGCAGTTGGGTCACAAACCGGCCGCCTGTGCCGTATTCGAGAAGACGCACAGGAAAAATACCGGCGAGTTCGTTGACTCCCATTCCGAGCGGATATTCAACGATCTTGAATCTCGGAAGACGGAGATCGAGACTCAACGATATCAGAGATCCCCGGGAGACACTCAATATGTTGGCGAGCCGCTAAAACGTTCATTTACTAATTGTTTAATTTTATAGGTTGCTCCTAAGAAGAAAGGACGGGTTCTAGGCATGGGATCCATGCAGGACGTCCCACTTGCTCCTTCCTCTTACCGATCTCCGGCTGAGTTGGAGGCTGAGATGCAAAACATGCAGAACATGCACGCGACTCAGATGAAGACAATGCAGTTCTACAACAGCATGTTTACGGTGCTTTCTGCATCTAACCCGGAACTTCTTCGGGCGATGCAGACACATCCCGACCGTCCGTCGAATGAGCAGGCCGGAACAAGCAGTGTAGATCCCGAGAACGCGACGCAAGACTATTTCGGGCCTAATTTCAATTTAGACGACTAGTTTTTTTTTATTTTGTATTTTGAAATTGTAAAAAATATTTTATTAATATAAAATAAAGTATTATTTTTTTTACAATCGTCGTAATTAGGGACGATTTTACGACGATTTGGAAAATTTATATTTCTTACAATCGTCGTACAATCGTCCCTAATTAGGGACGATTTTACGACGATTTGTAAAATTTATATTTCTCACAATCGTCGTAAACTCGTCCCTAATTAGGGACGAATTTACGACGATTTTAAGAATTTTCGATTTATTATAATTACAAATTTACAACCAAATATTCATTGTAAACTCGTTGTAACAATTACAACGATTTTACAACGAATATTTTACCACGAATTTACAACGAATTTGCTTCGTCGTAAAATTTACCACGATTTTACGACGATTTGGTTTTTACTTCGATCGATTAACGACGAAATGTAAATCGTCGTTAAACCGTGGTAAACTGCGTTTTACCACGATTTTACAACGATTATGGTCGTGGTAAAAGTCGTGATTTCTTGTAGTGATACTAGGACTTTAAACCACGTTTTATGCAACATGACTGCTTATAAGTGCCTCAATGATCTTTACACGTGTTTTTGGAACTTATGAAACATCTAACAACGCATATTCAAGGACTTTAAACCAAGTTTCATGCAACATGAGGGCTTATAAGTTACTCAATAATCTTTGTACAAGTTACCCGAACTTATGAACCATCTAACAACGCATAGTCTAGGACTCTAAACCAACTTGCATGGAACATGAGTTCTTATATGTGCCCCAACGATCTTTGTAAAAGTTTCACGAACATACGAAATATCGAACAATGCATATTCTAGGACTCTAAACCAGGTTTCATGCAACATGAGTGCTTATAAATGCCTTAATGATCTTTGCAGAAATTTCAAGAACTTACAAAACTTCTAACAACGTGTTTCTAGGATTCTAAACAAAGTTTCATGCAACATGAATGCTTATGAGTGCCTCAATGATCTTTGTAAAAGTCTCACCAACTTATGAAATATTTAACAACGCATATTTTAGTACTCCAAAAAAAATTTCAAACAACATGAGTGCTTATAAATGCCTCAATGATTTTTGTATAAATATCACTAACTTACGAAACATCTAACAACGTGATTCTAGGATCACAAACCAAGTTTCATCGAACAACGCATATTTTATGACTCTAAACCAAGTTTCATAACACACGAGTGCTTATAAGTGCCTCAATGATCTTTGTACAAATTTCACGAAATTATTAAATTTCTTACAACGCATAGTCTAGGTCTCTAAATCAAGTTTAATGCAACATGAAAATGATTTTTGTACAAGTTTCACGAACTTACAAACCATCTAACTACGTTTTTCGAGGACTCTAAACAAAGTTTCATGAAACATGTCCGCGTATGAGTCCCTCAATGATCTTTTTCAAGTTTCACGAACTTACGAAATATCTAACAACGTGATTCTAGGTCTCTAAACCAAGTTACATGCAAAAAAGTGCTTATAAGTGCCAAAATGATCTTTGTACATGTTTTACGAACTTATGAAAAATCTAACAACACATATTCTAAGACTCTAAACCAACTTTCATGCAACATTATTTCGTATAAGTGCCTCAATGATATTTGTACAAATTTTACGAACTTAGGAAACATCTAACATTGTATATTCTAGGACTCTAAACCAAGTTTTATTCAACATGAGTGTTTATAAATGCCTAATTGATCTTTGTACAAGTTTCAAGAACTTACAAAACATCTAATAAAATGTTACTAGGATTCCTAAGCAAGTTTGTACAAAAGTGCCTCAATGATCTTTGTACAAATTTAACAAAATTATTTAACCTCTATCAATGCATATTCTAGGACTTTAAAACCTAGTTTCATGCATCGTGAGTGCTTGTAAGTGCCACTATGATCTTTGTAGATTTTCCCAAACTTATGAAACTTCTAAAAACGCATATTCTAGGACTCTAAACCAAGTTTCCTATAACATGAGTGCTTATAAATGCCTCAATGATCTTTGTAGAAATTTCACGAACTTACAAAACATTTAACAACGTTTTTCTAGGACTCTAAACCAAGTTTCATGCAATATGAGTGCTTATGAATGCCTCAATGATCTTTGTACAAGTTTCACCAACTTACGAAACATCTAAAAACTTTAGTAGATATATGTGCATCAATGATCTTTGTATGAGTTTCACGAACGTATAAAACATCTAACAACACAAATTATAAGACTCTAAACCAAGTTTCATGCAACATGAGTGCTTATAAGTGCATCAATGATCTTTGTACAAGCTTTCACGAAATTATGAAAATTCTATCAACGCATATTCTAGGACTCTAATCCAAGTTCAATGCATCATGAATGCTTGTAAGTAACTCAATGATCTTTGTAAAGTTTCCCGATCTTATGAAACTTCTAAAAAACATAATCTAGGACACTTAACTAAGTTACATGCAAAAAGATTGCTTATAAGGGCCTCAATGATCTTTGTACAAGTTTCTCGAACTTATGAAACATCTAAAAACGCATATTCTAGGATTCTAAATTATGTTTAATGCAACATGAGTGCTTCTAAGTGCCTCTCGTATCTTTGTACAAGTTTCACGAACTTAGAAAAAATCTAACAACGCATATTCAAGGACTCTAAACCAAGTTTTTTTAAACATGGGTGCTTATATAAACCTCAACGATCTTTGTACAAGTTTCATGAACTTAGGAAATATCTAACAACGCATATTCTAGGATTCTAAACCAAGTTTCATGAAACATGATTGCTTACAAGTTCTTCAATGGTCTTTACAAGTTTCACGAACTTTTGAAACATCTAGCAACGTATATTCTAGGACTATATGAACCAAGTTTCATGCAGCATGAGTATTTTTAAGTGCCTCAATGATCTTGGTCCAAGTTTCAACAACTTACGAAATATCTAACAACGTGTTTCTAGGGCTATAAACCAAGTTTCTTCCAACATGAATGCTTATAAGTGCCTCAATAATGTTTGTAAAAGTTTCACGAAATTATGAAACTAATTATATCAGAGCATATTCTAGGACTCTAAACCAAGTTCATGCATCATGAGTGCTTGTAAGTGCCTCAATGATCTTTGTACAGTTTTTCGAACCAGTATAACTTCTAAAACCAAATATTATAGGACTCTTAACTAAGTTTCATGCAACGTGTTTCAAGGACTCTAAACTACGTTTCATGCAACAAGAGTGCTTATAAGTGTCTCAATGTTATTTGTACATGTTACTCGAACTTATGAAACAACTAAATACACATATTCTAAGACTCTAAACAAAGTTTCATGCAACATGACTGCTTATGAGTGCCTCAATGATTTTGGACAAGTTTTAAGAACTAATAAAACATCTAACAACGCATATGTTAGTACTATAAACCAAGTTTCAAGCAAAATATGTGCTTATAAGTGGCTAAATGATCTTTGTATAAATTTAAAAAACTTACAAAACATCTAACAACGTGTTTCAAGGACTCTAAACCATGTCTCATGCAACATGAGTGCTTATAAGTGCCGCAATGATCTTTGTAGAAGTTTGAGGAAGTTATGAAACATCTATAAACACATTTTATAGGACTCTAAACCAATTTTCATGCAACATGAGTGCTTCTAAGTGCCTCAATGATCTTTGTACAAATTTCACGAACTTACAAAACATCTAACAACGTTTTTCTAGGACTCTAAACAAAGTTTCATGAAACATGAGTGCTTTTGAGTGCCTTAATGATCTTTGTAAAAATTTCAAAAACTTATGAAATATCTAACAACACATATGTTAGGACTCTAAACCAAGTTTCAAGCAACATGAGTGCTTATAAGTGCCTCAATGATCTTTGTAGAATTTTCAGAAAATTATGAAACATCTAACAACACATATTCTAGAATTCAAAAGCAAGTTTCATGCCACATGAGTGCTTTTAAATGTCTTAATGATCTTTTTCTAAGTTTCACCAACTTACGAAACATCTAGTAACGTGTTTCTAGAACTCTAAACATAGTTTCCTATAACATGAGTGCTTTTAAGTGCCTCAATAATATTTGTACAAGTTTGAGGAACTTATGAAATTTTATCAATTCATATTCTAGGACTCTAAACCAAGTTTCATGCAACTTGAGTGCATGAATGTGCCTCAATGATCTTTTAAAATGTTTCACGAACTTATGAAACTTCTAACAACACATATTTTAAAATCGTAAACCAAGTTTCATGCAAAATGAGTGATAGTAACTGCCTCAATGAACTTTGTACAAGTTTAACGAACTTATGAAACTTATTACAACACATATTCTCATAATCTAAACCAAGTTTCATGCAACACGAGTGCTTATATGTGTCTCAATGATCTTTGTACAAGTTTCTCGAACTTATAAAACTTCTAATAACTCATATTCTAGGAGTGTAAACAAAGGTTCATGCAACTTGAGTGCTTATAAGGGCCTCAATGATCTTTGTACAAGTTTAACGAATTTATCAAACATCTAACAACGCATATTCTAGTGCTTATAAGTGCCTCAATGATATATGTAAAAGTTTCAAAAACTTATGAAACATTTTACAACGCATGTTCTAGGACTCAAAACCAAGTTTCATGCAACACGAGTGCTTATATGTGCATCGATGATGTTTTTACAAGTTTCCCAAACTTATAAAACATCTAAAAACGCATATTCTAGGAGTCTAAATCAAGTTTCAAGACACATCAATTCTTATAAGGGTCTCAATGATCTTTGTACAAATTTCACGAACTTATAAAACTTCTATCAATGCATATTCTAGGTTTCTAAACCAAGTTTCATTCAGCATGAGTGTTTATAAGTGCCTTAATGATCTTTGTACACGTTCTACAAACTTACGAAACATCTAATTCAAGGACTCTTAACCAAGTTTCATTCAACATGAGTGCTTATATGTGCCTCAATGATCTTTGGGCAAGTTTCAAGAACTTACGAAACATCTAACAACGCATAATCTAGGACTCTAAACCAAGATTCATGCAACATGAGTTCTTATAATTGCCTCAATGATCTTTGTACAAGTTTCACGAACTTATGAAACTTCTATCAACGCATATTCTAGGATTCTAAACCAAGATTCATGCAACATGAGTTCTTATAATTGCCTCAATGATCTTTGTACAAGTTTCACGAACTTATGAAACTTCTATCAACGCATATTCTAGGATTCTAAATCAATTTCATGCAACATGAGTTCTTGTAAATGCCTCAATGATCTTTATAAAAGTTTCAATATTTTATGAAATTTCTGACAACGCATATTATTGGACTCTAAACCAAGTGTCATGAAGCATAAGTGTTTATAGGTGCCTTAGTGATCTTCGTATAAGTTTCACGAATTTATGAAACTTCTAACGACGCATATTCTAGGACTCTAAACCAAATTTTAACCAGCATGAGTGCTTATGTGTCAAAATGATCTTTGTAAACGTTTCACAAACAGATGAATGATGAGAAGAATTGAACAACAACATATTTGGCGTTTAAAAGAGATGAACCGTGACCAACAAGGCGAAGTCAACATAAAGTCAAAGGCGCCCAAATAGTGAGAAATAAGAAATAAGATAAGTGATTAAAAGAGATTATAAGAAGAAGTGATAAAGAAGATAACAACTAGTAGGTGCCGCTACGCGTGAAAACCTTATCCGCGCACAAGAATGTGATAGTGCGTAGGTGCCAGTACTTATGGAATAAAACGGAGTTTAACTCCACATGCTTTGCTTATCTTTCAACGAATTTTTTAATCTAGAATCTTCTTATAACTCTTTATAAATGTATTATCCGCGTTATACGCTAGACGTACGGTAGACCACAGTATAGCGTCTGGGTGTATATACGGACGACTATACGGGGTATATACGGTGAATACTTTTAGGGAAATATATTAATAATATAAAAATTATATGTACAAGAAAAATAAAAAGTGACAAAATAAAGTCCACATTAACAAATATCATAAAATATTTAGTTTATAATAATATATATTATGAATATATAATTAAACAAAATTTTATTTATTTATTTTTAATTTATTTGAAAAAGTGTTAACCTTTTAATAATATTCAATAAAATGAATTTTTATATCAAATCCAAAGTTTTAGTATAATTTTTAAAGTTCGAGTAATGATTTCACCGTATATACAATTGTATAGCCGGTTTATGCCGTATATACGGCCGTATTAACCGTATATACGACCGTATTATTCAAAAACGCATTTTTCACCGTATAACTTAAAAACGGTACGGTTCTCCACTGTATAGCGTATAGTCGCCGTATATACAGCCTTATTAACCGTATTTTAGAACACTTATTATCCCTTTGTTGTAAATCAAGGAACTTTTTTCCTCTATTCTAAACATAAACCGAAACTATTTCAAACACTAATCTCTTCTTAATCTCTATTGATTACTCTCTAATCTTTTCATAACACACTTTTACATGGTATCAGAGCGTAATAGCTCCCAATCTCTTTATTCCGCATCTTATTCTCGTGATTTTAAGCACTCACAAGCTCAAAGTCACCATATTTCTTACAAACTTTCACATTCTCGAGATTTTAAGCATTCAAAAAGCCCAAAGTCATCTCTCTCTCATAAATTTCCTATCTTTTTCATTTTTCTATCTTCACCATGGATGAAGCCAAGGAAAGCTTGAAGTTTTATCTAGCTACGATGATACTAAAAGGCATAAACTACTTTTCTTGGACAAGAACCATCAAGATGGAGCTTTGTAGCCGAGGACTTTGGATTCATGTTCTTACCACTAACGCTCCAATAGACCTCGCACAAGCAACAAGCGGAGATGAAGTTATTGCCAAGGAAGATGCAAAGTGGTTCCAAGAAGATCCAAAAGTGTTGGGAATCATCCAACAGTCTCTAGATCCACCAATACTCGAAGCATACTCCTATTGCGAGCCGCAAAAGAGTTATAGGTTACTCTCCAAACGGTGTATGTGAATATCTCCAATATAAGTCGTGTGTATGAAGTTAAGATAACACTTACGGATCTTACCCAAGAAGATGCAAAATTTACTCAGCATTTTGGTAAATTTAGAGCTCTTTGGGCCGAAAAAACGAGGTAGAGACCAAACTCAATCGATGCAAAAGTAATAGCTGAGAGAAAAGAGCATGATAAAATCTGGATCACGGTTCGTAAGTGTTAGGAAGGCGATGATATGTGAACATTGCAAGAAGAAGTCTATGATATGTGAACATTGCAAGAAGAAGGGGCACGTGAAGGACAAATGTTGGAGCCTACATCTCACTCCAAACAAGTTCAAAGACTCAGAAGCCAACTACTATCAAAAGGAATCAACAGAAGGAGGAAGCAAGTCCAGCCAAGGAAGAGACGAGGAAGCCTTAGTCGTGGTTCCTTCCACCTATGAATATATGAAGAATTAGTATCTAGAGGCTCTCATTAAGGCCCTAAAAGGGTCCGATATGAGTTCTTACTCTTTGAATGTGCGTAGTATTGACAAGTAAATAGTGAAAGATTCGGGAGCCTCACACCATATGATTAGTAACCGGAAACTTATAAGCAATGTTAAACTTAGGTAATGTAATTGTAGCAAATGGTGATAAGGTTCCAATAGAAGGATTAAGTAATCTTATAAGTGCCTCAATGATCTTTGTAAAATTTTACAAATTTATGAAACTTCTAATAACGCATATTTTATGTCTCTAAACCAAGTTTCATGCAACATGAGTGCTTATAAAGGCCTCAATAGTCTTTGTAAAGATTTCACGAACTTATGAACTTCTATCAACCCACATTCTAGGAATCTTAACCAAGTTTCATCCAACATGAGTTCTTGTAAGTGCCTCAATCATCTTTTAACAAGTTTCAAGAACTTATGAAACATGTAACAACGAATATTGTAAGACTCTAAACCAAGTTACATGAAACGTAAAAGCTTATAAGTGAAAAAATGATCTTTGTACAAATTTAACAATTATGAAACATCTAACAACCAATATTCTAGGATTCTAAACCAATTATTCATGCAACATGAGTACTTATAAATGCATCAATGATCTTTGTACAAGTTTCACGAATTTACGAAAAATCTAACAACATGTTTCTAGGACTTTAAACCAAGTTTCATGAAACATGAGTGTTTAATGATGTTTGTACAATTTTCACGAACTTATGAAACATCTAACAACGCATGTTATAGGACTCTAAAACAAGTTACATGAAACATGAGTGCTTATAAGTCTCTCAATGGTCTTTGTACAAGTTTTACGAACTTATGAAACATCTTATTACGTGTTTCTAGGAATCTAAACCAAGTTTCACGCAACATGAGTGCTTGTAAGTGCATCAATGATCTTTTTACAAGTTTCACGAACTTATGAAACATCTAACAACACATATTATTGGACTCTAAACCAAGTTTCATGCAACATGAATGCTTATATGTGCCTCAATGATCTTTGTACAAGTTTCAAGAGATTACGAAACATCTAACAACGTGTTTGTAAGACTCTAAGCCAAGTTTGATAGAGCATGAATGCTTATAAGTGTCTCTAGGATCTTAGTACAAGTTTCACGAACATATGAAACATCTAAAAACGTGTTTCTAGAACTATAAACAAAGTTTCATGAAACATGAGTGCTTATAATCAGGGGAGGACGAACGTATGTAATGGGAGGGGCAGTTGCCACCCCTAAACTTTTCCAATATAGCGTAATTTTATAAATAATTTAATTATGCCCCCTTTGATAAATTATTTTCTGCCCCTGGTACTTTATTGTTTGTTTGTTTGCCCCCAATTTTTTTTGTCAAACTCCCCCACGTTTTAGTATTTTTGTCCCGGGTAAATTTATTTTCTAGATCCGCCACTGCTTATAAGTGCCTCAATGATCTTTGAACAAGTTTCACAAACTTATAAAACATCTACCAACACATATTTTAGGACTCAAAACGAAGTTTCATGCAACATGTGTGCTTATAAGTGCCTCAATGATATTTGTAAAAGTTTCACTAACTTATGAAACATCTAACGACGCATATTCTATGACTCTTAAACAAGTTTCACGCAACATGAGTGCTTATAAGTTCCATTGATCATTGTACAAGTTTAACAAACTTTTGAAACATCTAACACCGTATATTCGAGGACTATGATCCAAGTTTCATGCAACATGATTATTTGTAAGTGCCTTTATGGTCTTTGTACAAGTTTCACGAACTTATGAAACATCTAACAATCCATATTCTAGAACTCTAAACCAATTTTCTTGCAACACAAGTGCTTATAAGTGCCTCAATGATCTGTGTACAAGTTTTACAACCTTGTGAAACATCTAACGACACATATTCTAGAACTCTAAAACAAGTTTCAAGAACTAATGAAACTTGTAACAACGCATATTCTAAGACACTAAACCAAGTTACATCACACGTAAGTGCTTATAAGTGCAAAAATGATCTTTGTACAATTTTCACAAACTTATGAAACATCTAACAACGCATATTCTAGGACTCTAAACCAAGTTACATGCATGCAACATGAGTGCTTATAAGTGTCTCAATGATCTTTGTACAAGTTTCACGAACTTCTGAACCATCTAACAACCAATATTATAGGACTCTAAACCAAGTTTCATGCAACATGAGTGCTTATACATGCCTAAATGATCTTTGTACAAGTTTCAAAAACTTATGAACCATCTAACAACATTTATTCTAGGGCTCTAAACCAAGTTTCATGCAACATGAGTGCTAATATGTGCCTCAACGATCATTGTACAAGTTTCACGAACTTACGAAACATATAACATTACATATTCTAGGACTCTAAACCCAGCTTCATGCAACATGAGTGCTTATAAGTGCCTAAATGACCTTTGTACAACTCTCATGAATTTATGAAACTTCTATTAACGCATATTATAACACTCATAACCAAGTTTCATGCAACATGAGTGCTTATAAGTGTCTCAATGATCTTTGTACAAGTTTCACGAACTTATGAAATATCTAACAACGTTTATTCTTGGACTCTAAACCAAAATTCATGCAACTTGAGTGTTTATAAGTGCCTCAATGATCTTTGTACAAGTTTTCAAGAAATTATGAAACTTCTAAAACGCATATTCTAGGACTCTAAACCAAGTGTCTTGCAACAAGAGTGCTTCTAAGGGCCTCAATCGTCTTTGTACAAGTTTCACCAACTTATGAAACTTCTATCAACGCTTATTATAGGATTCTTAACCAAATTTAATGCAAAATAAGTGCTTGTAAGTTCCTCAATAATATATGTACAAGTTTCACGAACTTAGGAAACCTCTAACAACACATATTTGATGACTCTAAACCAAGTTTCATGTAACATGAGTGATAATAAGTGCCTCAATGATCTTTGTACAAATTTCACGAACTTTTGAAACTTTTAACAACACATATACTAGGATTCTAAACCAAGTTTTATGCAACATGATTGCTTATAAGTGCCTCAATGAAACATCTAACAAAGCATATTCTAGGACACTTAACCAAGTTTCATGGAACATGAATGCTTTTATGTGCCCCAACGATCTTTGTAAAATTTTCACGAACTTACGAAATATCGAACAATGCAGGTCTAGGTCTATAAACCAAGTATATTACAACATCAATGCTTATAAATGCCATAATTATCTTTGTACAAGTTTCACGAACATACGAAACATTAACAACGCATTTTCTAGGACTCTAAACCAAGTTTCATGCTTATAAGTGCATCCATGATATTTGTATAGTTTCCCGAAATTATGAAACTTCTAAAAAGCATAATCTAGGACTCTAGACGAAGTTTAAGGAAACATGAGTGCTTATAATGATCTTTGTATAAATTTCACGAACCTACAAAACATCTAACAACGTTTTTCTAGGACTCTAAACAATGTTTCATGCAACATGAGTGCGTATGAGTGCCTCAATGATCTTTGTACAAGTTTCACGAACTTAGGAAACATCTAACAACGTGATTCTAGGACTCTAAACCCAAATACATGCAACATGAATGCTTATAAGTGTCAAAATGATATTTATACAAGTTTCACGAACTTATGAAAAATCTAACAATTCATATTCTAGGACTCTAAACCAACTTTCATGCAACATGATTTCTTATAAGTGCCTCATTGATCTTTTGTACAAGTTTTACGAATTTAGGAAACATCTAACAAATTTTATTCTAGGACTCTAAACCAAGATTCGTGCGACATGAGTGTTTATAAGTGCGTCAATGATGTTTGTATAAATTTCAAGAACTTAGAAAACATCTAATAACGTGTTTCTAGGATTCTTAACCATGTTTCATGCAACATGAGTGCTTAAAAGTGCCTCAATGATCTTTGTACAAATTTCACAAAATTATGAAACTTCTAAAACGCATATTCTAGGAATCTAAACCAAGTTTCATGCAACATGAGTGCTTTGTAGAAATTTCACGAACTTACAAATCATCTAACAACGTTTTTATAGGAATCTAAACAAAATTTCATGCAACATCAATGCTTATAAGTGCCTCAATGATCTTTGTACAAGTTTCACGAAATTATGAAACATCTAACAACGTGTTTCTAGGACTCTAAACCAAGTTACATGCAACATAAGTGCTTATAAATGCCAAAATGATCTTTGTACAAGTTTCCCAAACTTATGAAAAATCTAACAACGCATATTCTAGGATTCTAAACCAACTTTCATGCAACATGATTGCTTATAAGTGTCTCAATGATCCTTGTACAAGTTTCAAGATATTAGGAAACTTCTAACAATGAATATTTTAGGGAAAACGGTCGATTTCTACATCAACTAAGACCATCGTGCGAATTTCGACATGAACTATTCAAGCATGCCAATTTATACCTAATATACAGTTAATTTTTAATTTCCTACTCACACATCTAAAATGTGGCTAATTTTTTGCTTTTTGTTTAACACTGTTAATTTGAACGTTAACCCATGCCATATGGCAAATTAAAAATAAAAGATAACACTTAACCAAAATGACGTGGTTTTGTCTACGTCACTTAAGTTTTAAAAAACAGAAATCAAATTGGGGCTAGGGTTCTTACGGGATCTAACCTTTCGTTTGTAATTTTTCTCTAAAAATTTCAAAAATGAACGGAGAAAGAGACGGAGGAATAACTTTTTGTTGTCGATGTGGAGGACAACAAGGACTTTGAAGATTCCATGGAGACTCTTTAATTTTTGTCGATTTGGGGAGGAGGTAAGTGTTCATCTTTGTTAAAACTTATCAAAGATTTACACTTAAATAAGAGTTAAATTGTTGACGTTTTTACAAGATAGTATCTACCATTTGTTCAAGTGGACTGACGAGGCAATGTTTGAAGAAATCGAAGGCATCTTACAAAAGATCGATGAGATTGAATTGATGTGAGGGAACTTAAGAAAGGCATAAACGTTTGTGAATCCGAGATTTATAATATGACAACGAAGACACGTACTTTTGAAAATATCGTTTATGGATTTCAAAATGAAATTCGAGCTTGTCAAATGGATTTAAGGAGTTTGAAGAACATGTTTGGTTGTGTTGTTGAGTTGCTATCTTTTTATATGTTCTTGATTTAGTAAGTGTGGTATGTTTTTATAATGTATGTTCTTGAGTTTGTTGAAGTTCTTGGAATTTCTTGTTGTATTGTTGTGTTCTTTATCTTGTTCTTCTTTTGTTTTGTTTTG
The DNA here is from genome assembly GCA_963556525.1 of Cochlearia excelsa. Lineage (NCBI taxonomy): Eukaryota > Viridiplantae > Streptophyta > Magnoliopsida > Brassicales > Brassicaceae > Cochlearia > Cochlearia excelsa. The sequence continues at coordinate 108,046 of CAUVZT010000019.1, forward strand.
TTTTGTTTTGATGACAATTGAAGTTTAAATTTCAGATAAATTAGTTTAAAATACCACTAAGTTTAGAAATGACAAAATACCACATACTTAAATCTTGAGTTCAAAAATACCACAAAGTTTAGAAATAACAAAATACCACATAGTTTAGAAATGACACAATAACATAACCAAAAAACAGAAGGACAAAACAAAACACACATTAGTCTTCACAAAAACACACATTAGTCTTGAGTTTGTTGGCTTGGTACCTCGCCATGGTCGAATGTATAAGTGTCAGAGCCTTCTCTTTCTTTAGCATTCAAGGTACACATTAAAACCAAGGTTAGGACACTTTCTTGTGTTATGGCCTTTTTACCCACAATTTCCAAACTTGACAATTCTTCTTTCTCTTGAGACTTTATTCTTCTTTGTTGGGGACTCATTACCCTTTTTTCTCTTCGGAATTGGTTTACGACCTTGTCTCACAGGATGTGGTGGTGGTTCAAGCTCATTTTGACCAGACCTTTCCAAAAAGTTGATCCCATTTGCAGGGTTGATAGGAAATGAATATTGTTGAAGCCACTTTGATGTCACGAATTGATATGAGATATAATCTTCTTGATTAAACTGTTTATCTAATATAATCTTTAAAAAATGACGACAAGGAAGTCCAAACATGTCCCACTTCCTATAATTTCAATTCTTTCTGTTTAGATATACCTTGAATGCTTTGTTCTTTTCCGTTACCTCGTACGCACCATCACCTCATGGATATACACGACAATTCTTGATTTCCTTATGCTCAAGTTCAATTGTTGCCATTGCCTTTAAGGTGAATCTAATTTTGTGCTTTATAACTTAATCTTTTCTTTGCTCAATCCATATCATAGCTTGCCTCCGAATAGTTTACAACATTTCAACCAAAGGCATAAGCCTTGCTGGATCAATGGAATTATTATAAGCTTCAGAGATGTTATTTACATCCTCACAAGTTGATGTAGGATGGGAGAATGCATGGCTGCAGTTTTTAGGATTCTTCGACATTATGGACTCATAAACTCCAAGATCATGAGTCTTCGTTGCTTCCACATTAAGATTATAATCTGCCATGGTATAGCTCTTTGCCACTCTCCAAAACAAGCCTTTCATATAAGCTATGTGAGGATGAGCTTTCTTTAGGTTACCATAAATGTGTCTTGCACACATATTGTGCTCAACTTTGGGAAAAATCTGAGCTACAACATTAAGTAAATCCTAGAGAAAATAACGTCAACATTCAAGTTCATAAAAAAACGTAGAATCTGTAAAATTTATCACGTCCAACATCACTAAGGACAGTTTCAAGCAACACTGAAGATGCAGAGTTTGAGCTACACAAACAAGCACAAATTAGTATCCACATATTATTAACAAAAACAAAAAATACAAACACTTACTCCAACATCAAAAGCCAACTACTATCAAGATGAATCAACATAAGGAAAAAGCACATTAATCTAAGGCAAATACGAGGAAGCCTTGGTCGTGGTTCCTTTCACCTATGAATATGTCAAGAATTAGGATCTAGAGGCTCTCATTAAGGCCATAAAAAGGGTCTCGTATGAATTCTTACTATTTGAATGTGCGTAGTATTGATAAGCAAATAGTAAAAGATTCGGTGTCTCACACCATGTGATTAATAACCTGAAACTTATAAGCAATGTTAAACCGGTGTTAGGTAATGTAATTGTAGCAAATGGTGATAGGTTTCAATAGATGGATTCGGTAATCTTAGGCTATTTGATAGAAACATGGAAGCTCTTTACATGCCTACGTTTACATCTAATCTCTTATCCGCAAGAGAATTGCTAATGATTGGAATTGTCATGCTACATTTGGACCTAACAAAGTTTTATTTTAGGATATTGATACTAACAGAATCATTGGTAAAGGGAGCACTGAGGGAGATCTTTACGTTCTTGATGATAATCCAAACTTTCAACTATCTTTTGCTTTTAATTTCGTTTTAACAGAGTTAAAAAATGTTATATGGCATGCTAGATTAGGACATCCCGATTCTAGAGCTCTTAAACTTATGTTACCTCTTGTTTCTTTTGGTAATAAAACTTGTGAATCTTGCATCCTTGGTAAACGTTTCAAAATCGTTTTTTAAATAATGTTTTGAACTTATACATGTAGATGTATGGACTTCTCCTTGTTTTTCTAGAGAAAATCATAAGTATTTTGTTACTTTTATAGATGAGAAGTCTAAATTCATTTAGATAACATTGTTACCATCAAAAGATAAAGTATTTCAGGTCTGATAATGGTGGTGAATACATAGGCAAAATGTTTAAAGACTACTTAGCTAAACAAGAAATTGTTCACCAAACTAGTTGTCCATACAAACCACAACAAAATGGTGTAGTCGAGAGAAAGAATAGGTATCTCATGGAAGTTGCAAGATCAATGATGTTTGACACAAATGTACCAAAGAGATTATGGGAAGATGCAGTCACATCGTTTTGTTACTTGATCAATATGACATCGTTTCACTTACGCGTTTTTGGGTGTGTGTGCTTTGTTTTAGTTTCAGGGTGAACAAAGAAGTAAACTTGATGCAAAGATCACAAAGGGGATATTTATTCGCTACTTAACTACACAAAATGGGTTAAAAAAGTTACATACCAGAGACAAGGAGGGTTTTTAATCTCAAGAGACGTAAAGTTTCTTGAAGCGCAAGGCTACTATGAGGCTAAGAATTGGGAGAACATCTGGATCTATACACATCAGGCCAAGATAGAGCAACATACCTCAAGAGATTAATGGAAGATCTCGGCCTAAAACTCAATGACATTCCAAGTTGTGAAGAACCACAAAACAATCAAGAACCCCACCTTTACCGTGAGGGGGAGAATAATCAACACAAGAAGAAACCCATGAACATCATGTGGTTTATTCAAGTTACAATCTAAGTCCGGTTCATGATGTGGAGGAAGAACAAATAAAACCTCTTAGAAGAAGTACTAGAATCAAACATCCACCATCTAATTGGGTCAATACAAGGATCTACTTCAACAATCAAGCGGTGGCACATCCTATTCAAGTTATATGCAATATGGTTTCATTTCCTTAAGAGCGTCAAGTCTTTATGGCCAAAATTGATAAGAATTGGATACCAAAGACATACGAGAAATTTGTGGAACATGATGTGTGGATAAAAAACGTTGGAGGAGAAGATAAAGCCATGGAGCTTAAAGAAACTTGGGAAAAGGCTAATTTACCTCAAAACAAGAGAACCGTAAGCTCAAGATACGTATTCACTATCAAGTACAAGAGTAATGGAGAGATAAAAAGGCACAAAGATCGACTATTTGCAAGAGGGTTTACACAAACCTACGAAGAGGACTACCTTGAAACATTTTCTCTTGTTGCTAAACTACACATCGTAAGAGTGATCTTCTCAATAACCACCAATCTTGAAAGGGATCTACGACAAATGGACATGAAAAATGTTTTCTTACAACGAGAACTTCAAGATGAATTCTATATGACACCACCTCCCGTTGTAGTGAACAAGATTACCATGGGCAAAGTGCTTAGGCTAAAGAAAGTTATCTATGGTTTAAAACAAACTATGAGAGTTGGTAATACAAATTAAGCATCAGTCTCCTTGATCAAGGCTTCAAGAAATCAGAAGCCGACCACACTCTATTCACTAGCAAGCGTCGACCATGTTGAGTAGTTATCCTCGTGTATGTTTATGAAATAATCATCACCGGGGATGACAAGGTAAGAGTAGAGGCTATCAAAGCTCAACTTAAATCTATCTTTGATATAAAAGATCTTGGAGAACTTAAGTACTTTCTTGGAATTGAAGTTTGTAGGTCTAGATAAGCCCTATTCTTATCCCAAATAAAGTATACTCTTGATCTCTTGATTGAAGCAAGGAAACTTGGATCAAAACAAGAAAAGACACCCGTGCACGAGAATCACAAAGATATCCGAAAGGGAGAGTTTGAAGATGAGCCATACAAGCATCCAAAACAATATCATATACTTGTTGGTAAACTTATATACCTTACTATTACTAGACCTGTGATATATGTTATGTCGTGAATATGGTTTCAGACACATGCAAAAGCCAAACAACCACCATTGGAACTTGGTAGTTAGAGTGCTAAGGTATCTCAAAAGAGCACCGCAACAAGGAATATTGATGGGATGCGAAAAGAACACGAAGATTTTAGGCTATTGTGACGCGGATTTGTCAGGTGAACGAGGAGATAGACGATCTACAACTGGATATTGCAAATTCATATGAGGCAACCTTGTTACTTGAAAGAGCAAGAAACAAAAGGTGGTCTCATGCTCACCAACCGAGTCAGAATATAGAGCAATGTTGAACCTAACTTAAGAGTTGATTTGGCTAAGATATTTGGTCACAGACTTGGGGATAGAAGTTAAGATGCCAATGAACATGCACGCCGAAAAAAAATCAGCTACTAGCCTCGCATCCAATTCGGTGTTTCATGAAAGAACCAAGCACGTTGAAGTTGATTGTCACAAAGTACGATAGGCAATAGTAAAGATGATCGTTCTACCTTTCTTCACTCTAAAATGGGACTAACAAAGCTCATCAAGCAATAAGAACCCTAACCGAAGCATCTAGTACTTTTTCCTTGACATGTTTTTATCCCAAGTGGTTTTACTTGTTAAGGTTTTAAACCAAGTTTCATGCAACATGAGTGCTTACAATTTCCAAAATGATATTTTTACAAGTTTCACGAACATATGAAACTTATAAAAACGCATATTCTAGGGCTCTAAACCAAGTTTCATGCAACATGATCATGTTGTGTGAAACTTGATTGATAGTCCTATAATATGCGCTGTTAGATGTTTTGTAAGTTCGTGAAACTTGTACAAAGATCATTGCGGCAACTTATAAACACTTATGTTACATAAAAATTGATTTAGAGACCTAGAAAATGTATTGTTAAATGTTTCATAGGTTTGTAAAACTTGTACAAAGATCATAGTGGCACTCTTATAAGCACTCACGCTGCACGAAACATTATTTAGAGTCCTGAATATGCGTTGTTAGATGTTTCTTAAGTTCGTGAAACTTGTACAAAGATCATTGAGGCACTAATAAGACCACATGTTGCATGAAACTTGGTTTAGAGTCCTAGAAACACATTGTTAGATGTTTCGTAAGTACGTGGAACTTGTACAAATATTATTGAGGCATTTATAAGCACTCATGTTGCATAAAACTTGGTTAAGAGCCCTAGAATATGTGTTGTTAGATGTTTCATATGTTCGTGAAATTTTTATAAAGATAATTGTGGCATTCATAAGCACTCATGTTGCATGAAATTTTAGTTAGAGTCCTAGAATATGCATTGTTAGAAGTTTCATAAGTTCGTGAAACTTGTGAAAATAGAATTGAGACACTTATAAGGACTCATGTTGCATGAAATCTTGTTTAGAGTCCAAGAACCATTTTGTTAGATGTTTTGTAAGTTTTTGAAAATTGTATACATATAATTGATGCCCTTATAAGAACTTATATTGCATGAAACTTGGGTTAGCGTCCTAGAATATGCGTTGTGAGAAGTTTAATGCACTTGTACTAAGATTATCAAGACACTTATAAGCACTCATTTTTCATGAAACATGATTTAGAGTCCTGAATAAGCATTGTTAGATGTCTCATAAGTTCGTGAAAATTCTACAAAAATCATTGAGAACTCATGTTCAATGAAACTTGGTTTATAATCCTAGAATATGCGTCGTTAGAAGTTTCATAAGTTCGTAGAAGTTGTACAAATATCATTGAGGCACTTATAAACACTCATGTTGCGTGAAACTTGGTTTATATTCCTAGAAACACATTTTTAGAAGTTTCGTAAGTTCATGAAACTAGTAGAAAAATCATTGAGCCACTTAAAAGAACGCATGTTGCATGAAACATGGTTTATAATCTTAGAATATGTGTGGTTATATGTTTCATAAGTGAAACTTGGTTTAGAGTCATATAATATATGTTGTTAGATGTTTCTTAAGTTTGTAAAACTTGTACAAAGATCATTGTGGCACTTATAAATACTTATGTTACATGAAACTAGATTTAGAGTCCTAGAAAAGGCGTTGTTAGATGTTTCATTTTTTTTTGTCGAAAGTTGTTAGATGTTTCATTAGTTTGTGAAACTTGTACAAAGATCATTGCGACACTTATAAGAACTCATGTTGCACGAAACATTATTTAGAGTCGTAAAATATGTGTTGTTAGATGTTTCTTAATTTCGTGACTTGTACAAAGATCATTGTGGCATTTGTAAGCACTCATACTGCATGAAACTTTTTTTAGATTCCTAGAATATGCGTTTTTAGAAGTTTCATAAGTTCGTAAAACTTGTACAAAGATCATTGAGGCACTTCTAAGCTCTCATGTTGCATGAAACCTTTTTTGGAGTCCTAGAAACACGTTGTTAGATATTTCGTACGTTGGTGAAACTTGTACAGAGATCATTGATGCACTTATAAGAAATCATGTTGTATGAAACTTGGTTTAGATTCCTAGAATATGTGTTGTTAGAAGTTTCATAAGTTCGTGAAACTGGAAATAAGATCAGTGAGGCCCTATTAAGCACTCATGTTGCATGAAACTTGGTTTAGAATCCTAAAATATGCGTTGTTAGAAGCTTCATAAGTTCGTGAAACTTTTAGAAACGGAGGCACTTATAAACACTCATGTTGCATAAAACTTGGTTTAGATTACAAGAAACACATTGTTAGATGATTTGTAAATTCGTGAAACTTGGAGAAAGATCATTGAGGCACTTAAAAGAACTCATGTTGCATGAAACTTGATTTAGAGTCCTAGAATATGCGTTGTTCGAATTTTAATAAGTTTGTGAAACTTGTACATAGATCATTGAGGCACTGATATGCACTTATCTTTCATGAAAATTGGTTTAGAGTCCTAGATGTGAGTTGTTAGACGTTTCATAAAATTGTGAAATTTTTAAAAAGATCATTGAGGCACGTATAAGCACTCTTGTATCATGAAACTTGGTTCAGATACCTAGAATATGTGTTTTTAGAAGTTTCATAAGTTTGTGGAACTTGTACAAAGATCACTGTATCACTTATAAACACTCATGTTGCATAAAACTTGGTTTAAAGTCCTAGAACCTGGTTGTTAGATATTTCGTATGTTCGTGAAACTTGTACAAAGATCATTAAGGCACTTATGATCACTCATTTTACATGAAACTTGGTTTAGGGTACTAGAATATGTGTTTTTAGATGTTTCATAAGTTCGTGAAACTCGTACAAAGATCACTAAGGCACTTATAAGAAGTCATGTTGCATGAAAGTTCGTTTAAAGTCCTCGAAAACGCGTTGTTAGATGGTTTATATGTTCGTGAAACTTATACAAAGATCATTGAGGCACTTATAAGCACTCATGAGGCATGACATTTGGTTTAGAGTCCTAAAATATGTGAAGTTAGATGTTTCATAAGTTCGTGGAACTTGTACAAAGATCATTCAAACACTTATAAGTACTCATCTTGCATGTTGTATGAAACTTGGTTTAGAGTCCTAGAATATGCGTTGTTCGATGTTTCATAAGTTCGTGAAACTTGTACAAAGAACATTAAAGAACGTATAAGCACTCATGTTTCATGAAATTTGGTTTAGAGTCCTAGAATGTGCTTTGTTAGATATTTCATATATCTGTGAAACTTGTACACAAATCATTGAGACATTTATAAGAGCTCATTTTGCATGAAACTTGGCTTAGAGTCCTCGAATATGCATTGAGCCATTGCTAGATGTTTTCTAAGTTTGTGAAACTTTTACAAAGATCAATGAGGCACTTATAAGCACTCTTGTTGCATGAAACTTGGTTTATATTTCTATAAACACGTTATTAGATGTTTTGTAAGTTCGTCTAACTTGTTAAAAAGATCGGTGAGGCACTTATAAGAACTCATGTTGCATGAAGTTTGGTTTGGAGTCCTACAATATCTGTTTTCAAATGTTTTATAAGTTCGTGAAACTTGTATAAAGATCATTGAGGCTTTTATAAGCACTCATATTGCATGAAAATTGGTTTAGAGTTTTAGAATATGTTTTGTTAGAAGTTCCATAAGTTCGTGAAACTTGTACAAAGATCATTGAGGCATTATTCATCACTCATGTTGCATGAAACTTAGTTTAGAATTCTAGAATATGCGTAGTTAGATGTTTCATAAGTTCGTGAAACTTATACATAGATCATTGAGGCACTTATAAGCACTCATGTTGCGTGAAATTTGGTTTATAGTTCTAAAATATGTGAAGTTAGATGTTTCATAAGTTCGTGAACTTGTACAAAGATCATTGAGACACTTATAAGCACTCATCTTGCATTAAACTTGGTTTAGAGTCCTCAAATATGCGTTGTTATATGATTCATAAGTTTGTGAAACTTGTGCAAAGATTACTGCGACACTTTTAAGCACTCATGATGCATGAAACTTGGTTTAGAGTCTTAAAATATGCAAAGTTAGATGTTTCATAAGTTCGTGAAACTTGTACAAATATCATTGAGGAACTTATAAGAACTCATGTTACATGAAATTTGATTTAGAGTCCTAGAAAATGCGTTGTTAGATGTTTCATAATTTTGTAAAAGTTGTACAAAGATTATTATGACACTTATAGGCACTCATGTTGCACGTAACATGGTTTAGAGTCGTAAAATATTTGTTGTTTAGATATTTCTTAAGTTCTTGAAACTTATACAAAGATCATTGAGGCACTTATAAGCACTCATGTTGCATGAAACTTGGTTTAGATTCCTATAATATGCATTGTTAGAAGTTTCTTAAATTCGTGAAACTTGTACAAAGATCATTGAGGCACTAAAAAGCACTTATGTTGCATGAAACTTCGTTTAGAGTCCTTGAAACACATTGTTAGATGTTTCCTAAGTTCGTGAAACTTGTAATAAGATTATTGAGGCACTTATAAGCCCTCATGATGCATGAAACTTGGTTTAGAGTCCTAAAATATTCATTTTTAGGAGTTCGTAAGTTCGTGAAAGTTTTGCAAAGATCATTGAGGCACTTATAAGCACTCACGTTGCATGAATCATTGTTTAGAGTTCTAGAAACACGTTGTTAGATGTTTTGTGAGTTTGTGAAACTTGTACAAGGATAATTGAGACACTTATAAGAACTCATGTTGCATGAAACTTTGTTTAGAGACCAAAAATAAACGTAGGTAGAAGTATCATAAGTTCGTGATACATGTACTAAGATCATGGAGAAACTTATAAGCAATCATGATGCATAAAACACTATTTAGAGTCCTAGAATATGCGTCCTTAGATGTTTCTTAAGTTCATGAAACTTGTACAAAGATAATTGAGGAACTTATAAGCACTCATGATGCACGAAAGTTGAGTTAGAGTCCTATAATATGCGTTGTCAGAAGTTTCATAAGTTCGTGAAATTTGTACAAAGATAATTGAGGCACTTATAAGAACTCATGTTGCATGAAACTTGATTTAGAGTCCTAGAATATGCGTAGTTAGAAGTTTCATAAATTCGTGAAACTTGTACAAAGATGAATGAGGCACTTACAAGCACTCACGTTGAATTAAACTTGGTTTAGAGTCCTAGAATATATGTTGTTAGATGTTTCATAAGTTCGTGAAACTTTTACAAAGATCATCGAGGCTTTCATGCTTCTCATGTTGTATAAATTCCTAGAAACACGTTGTTAGATTTTTCGTATGTTCGAGAAATAGGTACAAAGTTCATTGAGGTATTTATAAGAACTCATGTTGCATGAAACTTTATTTAGATTCCTATAATATACGTTGTTAGATGTTTCATAACTTCGTGAAACTTGGACAAAGATTACTGAGGCATTTATACGCACTCATGTTCCATGAAACTTGATATAGAGTCCTAGAATATGCGTTGTTAGAAGTTTCATAAGTTCGTAAAACTTGTATAAAGATGAATGAGGCACTTACAAGCACTCACGTTGAATTAAACTTGATTTAGAGTCCTAGAATATGCGTCGTACAAAGATTATTGAGGCACTTATAAGCACTCACGTGTCTTGACAATTGGTTTAGAATCCTAGAAACATGTTATTATATGTTTCGTAAGTTCATGAAACTTGTACAAAGAACATTGAGGCACTTAAAAAGTCATGTTGCATGAAACTTTTTTGGAAACTTGTACAAATATCATTGAGGCTTTCATGCTTCTCATGTTGTATAAAACTTGCTTTTGAGTCCTAGAATATGCGTTGTTAGATGTTTCATAAGTTCTTGAAACTTGTACAAAGAAAATTAAAGCACTTATAAGTACTCATGTTTCATGAAACTTGGTTTAGAGTCCTAGAATATGTGTTGTTAGATATTTCATATATATGTGAAACTTGTACACAGATCATTGAAGCATTTATAAGATCTCATGTTGCATGAAACTTGTTTTAGGCTCCTCGAATATGCATTGTTAGATGTTTTATAAGTTCATGAAACTTTTAAAAAGATCAATAAAGCACTTATAAGCACTCTTGTTGCATGAAACTTGGTTTAGAGTTCTATAAACACGCTATTAGATGTTTTGTAAGTTCGTGAAACTTGTTAAAAAGATCGCTGAGGCACTTATAAGAACTAATGTTGCATGAAGTTTGGTTTGGAGTCCTAGAATATCTGTTGTAAGATGTTTCATAAGTTCGTGAAACTTGTACAAAGATCATTGAGGCTTAGAATATGCATTGTAAGAAGTTTCATAAGTTCGTGAAACTTTTACAAATATCATTGTTTAGAGTCTTAGAATGTAAGTTGTTAGATATTTCATATATACGGGAAACTTGTACAAAAATCATTGAGGCACTTATAAGAACTCATGTTGCATAAAACTTGGTTTAGAGTAGTAGAATATGCATTATTAGATGTTTTATAAGTTCGTGAAACTTGTACAAAGATCATTGAGGCACTTATAAGCACTAATGTTGCATGAAATTTGGTTTAGAGTCCTAGAAATACGTTATTAGATGTTTCGTAAGTTCGTGAAACTTGTAAAAAGATCACTGAGACACTTATAAGAACTCATGTTGCATGAAGCTTGGTTTGGAGTCCTATAATATCCGTTGTAAGATGTTTCATAACTTCGTGAAACATGTACAAAGTTCATTGAGGCTTTTATAAGCACTCATGTTACATGAAACTTTGTTTAGAGTCTTAGAATATGCATTAATAGAAGTCTCATAAGTTTGTGAAACTTTATATCATTGAGAGACTTATATCTACTCAAGTTGCTTGAAAATTGGTTTAGAGTCCTAGAATATGCTTTGTTAGATGTTTCATAAGTTCGTGAAACATTTTATAATGATCATTGAGACATTTATAAGCACTCATGTTGCATGAAACTTGGTTTAGAGTCCTAGAATATGAGTTATTAGAAGTTTCATAAATTTCATGAAACTTGTAAAAAGATCATTGAGGCACTTATAAGCACTCATGTTGTATTAAACTTTGTTTGGAGTCCTAGAAAAACTTTATAAGATGTTTCGTATATCCGTGAAACTTGTACAAAAATCATTGAAGAATTTTAGCTACTTATATGAAACTTGTACAAAGATGATTGAGGCACTTTGTTTGGAGTCCTGGAATATGAAGTAGTTAGATGTTTCATAAGTTCGTGAAACTTGTACAAAGATCATTGAGGATCTTATAAGCACTCATATTGCATGAAACTTGGAATAGAGTATTAGAAACACGTTATTAGATGTTTCGAATTTACAGGAAACTTGTACGAAGATAAATATGGCACTTATAAGAACTCTTGTTGCATGAAGCTTGGTTTAAAGTCCTAGAATATGCGTTGTTAGATGTTTGATAAGTTCGTGAAACTTTTACAAAGATCATTGAGGCACTTATAAGCACTCATGTTGCATGAAACTTGGTTTAGAGTCTTAGAAACACGTTATTAGATGTTTCGTAAGTTCGTGAAACTTGTACAAAGATCATTGAGGCACTTATAAGAAATAATGTTTCATGAAACTTGGTTTAGAGTCCTAGAATATGCGTTGTTAGATGTTTAAGAAGTTCGTGAAAGTTGTACAAAGATCATTGAGGCTTTAATAAACACTCATGTTACATGAAACTTTGTGTAGAGTCCTAGAATATGTGTTGTTAGAAGTTTCATAAGTTCGTGAAACTTCTACAAAGATCATTGAGGCACTTATAAGTAGTCATGTTGCATGAAACTTTGTTTAGAGTCCTAGAATATGCGTTTTTAGAAGTTTCATAACTTCGTGAAACTTATACAAATATCATTAAGGCACTTATAAGCACTCTTGTTGCATGAAACTTGGTTTAAAGTCCTAGAATATGCGTTGTTAGATGTTTTATAAGTTCGTGAAACTTGTAAAAATATCATTAAAGCACTTATAAGAAAACATGTTGCATGAAATTGGGTTTAAGACTTCTAGAAACACGTTATTAGATGTTTCGTAAGTTCTTGAAACTTGTAAAAAGATCATTGAGGCACTTATAGAACTCATGTTGCTTGAAAGTTGGTTTATAGTCCTAGAATATCTTTTGTAAGATGTATCATAAGTTCGTGAAACTTATACAAATATCATTTAGGCATTTATAAGCACTCATGTTGCATGAAACTTTGTTTAGAGTCCTAGAATATGCATTATTAGAAGTTTCATAAGTTCGTGAAACATATACAAAGATCATTGAGGCATTTATAACTACTCATGTTGCATGAAACTTGGTTTAAAGTCTTAGAATATGCGTAGTTAGATGTTTCATAAATTCGTGAAACTTGTATAAAAATTACTAAGGCATTTATATGCACTCATGTTGCATGGAACTTGGTTTAGAGTCCTGGAAGATGGGTTGTTAGAAGTTTCATAAGTTCGTGAAACTTGTACAAAGATCATTGAGGCAAATATAAGCATTCATGTTGCATGAAACTTGATTAGAGTACTATAATATGTGTTATTAGATGTTTCATAAGTTCGGGAACTTGTACAAAGATATTTGAGGCACTTGTAAGAACTCATGTTGCATGAAACTTGGTTTAGAGTCCTATAAACATATTGTTATATGTTTCTTAAGTTCGTTAAACTTGTTAAAACATCATTGAGGCACTTACAAGCACCCATGTTGCATTAAACTTGATTTAAAATCCAAGAATTTGCGTTATTAGAAGTTTCATTAGTCGGTGAACTTTTACAAAGATCATTGCGGCACTTAGAAGACCACATGTTGCATGAAACTTGATTTAGAGTCCTAGAATATGCGTTGTTTGAAGTTTCATAAGTTCGCGAAACTTGTACAAAGATTATCGATGCACTTTTAAGCACTCATGTTGCATGAAACTTGGTTTAGCGTACTAGAAACACGTTATTAGATGTTTCATAAGTTCGTGACGGCTATTCTAACAAAAAACGGATTCTAGACGGCTATTATAACAAAAAACATTAAAAAATAATATATTCATATATTAATTTATAAATTATTAATTTTCATATTAAAGTACTTATTCTGTTCAATTAATCTTACAAATATAAGACATTTATAAATAACAAAATACATATTTATTATTTTTACATAAATTTGTATGTATTTTTTTCATTAATATCATTTTTTGTTTTAAAACTTATATTCACATACAAAACTATATAAAATTTAACATTTAAAACTCCAATTTAACATTTAAAACTCCAATTTTACTTTCTTTACTCACAAAATCTATATATTTAGGTAAAACATATTATATATAATTTTTAACTCTTAAAATTGTCCAGCCGCGTAAATCCGCGTAAGACCGATTAGGCGTCCGCGTATACGGCTAGGCGCTAGGCCCTCACTCACCGCCTACCAAGCGCCTAGCGCGTTTTCGAAGACTGATTCTTATAAATAACATACATTCATGAAACTTGAACAATGATCACAGAGGTACTTATAACTACTCATGTTGTACGGAACTTAGTTTAGAGTCCTCGAATATGGTTTGCTATATCTTTCATAAGTTTGTTAAACTTGTGCAAAGATCACACTACAAGAATCTGCAAAAATAACAACGAAAAATTTACAACGATTTTAATCGTCGTAAACTTTACAACGATTTTAGTCGTTGTAAATTTACGACGATTTAACGACGATTTTCCGAATATAGACGTAATCGTCGTTTAATCGTCGTAAATTTACAACGATTTAACGAAATTTTGGTTTAAAAGAAAATTTTGTCGCTAAATCGTTTTAACGAACAAGTTCAAAAAGGAATTTTGGGGATATCTGAAGATGAGCTCGATTCCCGTAAAACTCAACACTTTGTGATGTGGTTGCAAAGACAGGTATATGAAAATATCGAATATGAAATTAAATAGCAACATAATATATTTAAACAAAATTAATTTTGATGTCTGCAGATTGAGTACAAGGACGAATCTTATCCGGTGTGGTTCCACGAGATGCTACAACGTCCCCTTGCGAAGATTCGGACATCGCCAATGTATTTTACAAGAGGTTATGCTTTCCACGCGTACAAGTACGACCGTCATCGAACAAGTGTTAACTACGGTGTTTGTGTTAGAGGAGACATTGATTTCTACGGAATCATCCAAGAAATCATAGAAATAACGTTTCCGGGGTTGCTCATGTTGAAGTGCGTACTCTTCAAGTGCGAGTGGTTTGATCCTACGATCGGAAGAGGTGTACGAATCAACAAGTTTGGGATCGTTGATGTCCATAAGAATAGAAAATACAACAACTTCGAGCCTTTCATACTTGCATCGCAAGCTGAGCAAGTAAGCTTCATTCCTTATCCGCGTCTTAAGTCCACATGAATACATTGGCTATCCGTCGTCAAAATTTCCTCGAGAGGGTACATAGTCAGGGAAGAAGAATCAGCACTCCCGAATGACACGTCCGTCGATATTCCTTCGCCAGAACTAAACACGAACATGGTTTTACTCGTTGATCCACATAATAGGGAAGCTGAAGAGGTGAATGAGGACGAAGAAGAAGTCGAGAGACTGACGAATTTGATGAATCTGACTCCGAGGACGAACATGAGTCTAATGATGACTCCGAGTAATTAATAAGTTGTTTGTTTAAATGTAAAATGAAAATTATGTATTTTAATTTTTTTTATAAAATAAATTTAAAATCGTCGTAAATTTACGACGAATTTACGACTTTTTTTGTATTATACACAAATCGTGGTAAAATCGTTGTAAATTTACCACGAATTTACGACTTTTTTATATTATACACGAATCGTGGTAAAATCGTTGTAAATTTACCACGAATTTACGACTTTTTTTATATTATACACAAATCGTGGTAAAATCGTTGTAAATTTACGACAAATTTACGACATTTTTTATCATACACAAATCGTGGTAAAGTCGTTGTAAATCTACGACGATTTCCCGACGATTCGTCTTATAATTCGTTGTCCGGTCATACGATGTTGAACTTTGCCGTACAAATACACAATCGTCGTAAATAAGAAGTAAATTAGTCGTTTATTTACATCTGTTCTACAACATTTTGTTTTTATAAACCCCTAAACACCAAACATTTTCAAAAGTATGTCTTATATTACGTACAAACACTCATAAAGACCTCTAAAGTTAATGAATAACTATAAAAACAATGTTAAAATTGCTTATCAATAAGTTTTGTTACATATTCTTAAAATTTATAAAGTTTAAGATAAAGTGTACTATATATATTGTGCTTAATACGTATATATGTTCTAATTTTACCAAAACTTTTTTTTTTGCAATCATATGACTTAGTATGATTTCATATGCATACAATATCATAACTATATTAAACATGAAGTCAAATGGCAGATGAATTTCAGCGAAATCCATTTAGTGTAATGAATCATCGTAAATTCGTTATAAATTTACCACGAATTTACGACGATTCTCACAAAATCGATGTAAAATCGTGGTAATCTAACAACGAATTTACGACCAAACATGAAACTCTAAACGTCACATCCTCATGAGTTTTGTTGGTACGAGGTTGTCAACATCAACGATTACCACGATTTTACAACGATTTAAAAGATAATCGTCGTAAAATCGTGGTAAATTTACCACGATTTTACGACGATTTTAATTTTATCATTCCCAAAGCGCGGCAAACCAAAACGAACCAAAACGTTTGAACTTTTTTTACGACGATTTAACGAGGAATCGTAAATTTACGGCGATTTTACGACGATTGCTTATAGTATATATAGTCGACCACATTTTTTCATTTTCTCTCATTCTCTCTAAAACTCTCTCTAAAATTTTCTCTCTCTAACCCTTAAACACTCTACAACTTTCACTCTCTTTCAACATCCCCAAAGGTAAATATATTTAATATATGTGTTTTAAAACCAGATTTTAGATTTGTTTTAGGATTTGAAATTTATTTTTAGGATTTGCATGGTTTAAGGCTTGGATTTTAGTTTTAGGATTCAGATTTTAGATTTATGTTTAGAACATAATTAATTATTAAAATACTTAAAACTTATTATTTAACATAATTATATATTAACTTTAGTTTTCAAAATACATAATTAATATTAAAATACTTAATGTTTAGTTTTTAAAATACTAATGTCATTAAAATACTTATATAATGTTTAGTTTTTAAAATACTTAATAATTAATTATTTAAATTGTTAATGTTTTTTTTGCAGGTACCTATACATGGCTCCTAAGAGAGGCAAGACTTTACCTTCGGACTACATGCAGATGTTGGCGGAGAGGAGGGCTTCCTGGGAAGCTACGGGTTCCGGTGAGGCTTCAGCTTCCGGGACATCACTTGTCCACACCGTGACGTCCGTCCATGGCGAGCAGCCTCCTCCTCCTCATGTACCCGACGCAGACGCCGCTGACGCCGCAGACGCCGTTGACGCCGCAGACGCCGCTATCCTGGGCCCGGTACATCCAGAGTTGGATGTACCGGGACACGCGCCGTACGACACCCTCCGGGTTGAGGATATCCTCGCTCAACCCGGACATGACAGTCTGCGACGTTAGGATCCGCACAAGTTTGCGGACACTTACTGGTAAGTTAAATTCATTTGTTAATTATTTAAATACTTTATATTTTTGATTTTTTAATATATTAATAAATCAAATATTGTTTTTTTCATGTTCAAGTACGACAACCAGGTTGCGCGTTCTATCGCGGACATAATCAAGGGATACTTCACTGAGTCGCATCCCAACAGGAGCAAAACACCCGAGCACATCAAGAGGACGTGGTTCAAATGTTTTGCGGTAAGGTTTTGATTTAATTTTAATTAAATTAATTTATTTAACTTTAATTTTTTATTATATATTACTCTCGTAAACGTAACTTTACTAATGTTATATAATTTCTCATATTTTGCAGCAAAAGTGGCATTTGGATGTCTCGATCAACGAATCTGTGAGGACGGAGTTCAACAAGACGACGAAATTTCGTCTCGCCAACACGGTCTCCGACTGGAAGGACAAGTGGAGGCTCGTCAGCGACACGAGGAAGTCAGTTTTTCATTCGGTCGCGGTATGGGACGGCTTGGAGAAATACTGGACAGATGGCCACAACGCGAGCGTAGCTGAGAAGTGTTCCACCTCCAGGAACGCGAAGTTACCTGACGGGACGCCGAAGCAGATGGCTCACACGTCCGGACAAATCCCGTTCGCAGGTCGGATGCACGAAATGGTAAGTCTTTCTTACTTACTCTTTCAAATTTATTTTTATTTTCAAATTATTAATGTTATACTAACGCGCATGTGTTTATTATTTGTTTGTAGACCAAGCAGCTGGGTCAGAAACCGCCAGCCAGTGCCGTCTTCGAGAAGACGCACAGGAAAAAGACCGGCGAGTTTGTTGACTCCCATTCCGAGCGGATATTCAACGAACTTGAAGCTCGGAATACGGAGATCGAGACTCAGTGATCTCAGAGATCCCCGGGAGGCACTCAACATCCTGGCGAGCCGCTTACGACCGCCGAGCTCGATCAGATTTATCATCAGGTAAAATTTTACTTATATATAATGTTTCTTTAATTTTCTCTAAAATTATTTTTTAAAACGTTCATTTACTAATTGTTTAATTTTATAGGTTGCTCCTAAGAAGAAAGGGCGGGTTCTAGGAATGGGATCCATGCAGGACGTCCCGCTTGCTCCTACCTCTTACCGATCTCCGGCTGAGATGGAGGCTGAGATTCAGAACTTATATGCGACTCAGGTGAAGAACATGGGGTTCTACAACAGCATGCTGACGGTGCTTTCTGCATCTAACCCGAAACTACTTCGGGCGATGCAGACACATCCCGACCGCCCAACTGATCAGGCTGGAACAAGCACCGTCGATCCCGACAACGCGACACAAGACTATTTCGGCCCTGATTTCAACCTAGACGACTAAAATCGGGATCGCGTTTAGTTTGCTTTTTTTGTAATTTTATTTATAATTTTATAAATCGTCGTAAAATCGTCCCTAACGACGATTTATAAAATTGAATATTTTTTGTTCTCGTCGTAATTATAAATTTACAATGAAATATTCGTTGTAAAATGGTTGTAAACATTACAACGAACATTTTACCACGATTTTACGACGAATTTGGTTCGTCGTAAAATTTACCACGAATTTACGACGATTTGATTTTTTACTTCGATCGATTAACGACGAAATTGAAACCGTCGTTAAATCGTTGTTAGTTGCGTTTTATCACGATTTAACAACTCATGTTGCATGAAACTTGGTTTAGAGTCCTATAAACATATTGTTAGATGTTTCTTAAGTTCGTTAAACTTGTTAAAACATCATTGAGGCACTTACAAGCACCCATGTTGCATGAAACTTGATTTAAAATCCAAGAATTTGCGTTGTTAGAAGTTTCATTAGTCGGTGAGCTTTTACAAAATCATTGCGACACTTAGAAGACCACATGTTGCATGAAACTTGATTTAGAGTCCTCGAATATGCGTTGTTTGAAGTTTCATAAGTTTGCGAAACTTGTACAAAGATTATCGAGGCACTTTTAAGCACTCATGTTGCATGAAACTTGTTTTAGAGTACTAGAAACACGTTATTAGATGTTTCATAAGTTCGTGAAACTTGTACAAAAATTATTGAGGCACTTATAAGAACTCATGTTGTATGAAACTTGGTTTAGAGTCCTAAAATATGTGATGTTAGATGTTTGAGAAATTTGTGAAACTTGTACAAAGATCATTGAGACTTTTATAAGCACTCATGTTGCATGAAACTTTGTGTAGAGTCCTAGAATATGCATTGTTATAAATAACATACATTCATGAAACTTGTACAATGATCACAAAGGTACTTATAACTACTCATGTTGTACGGAACTTAGTTTAGAGTCCTCAAATATGGTTTGCTATATCTTTCATAAGTTTGTTAAACTTGTGCAAAGATCATTAAGGTATTTATAAGCACTCATGTTGAATGAAACTTGGTTTTGAGTTCTAGAATGAGCGTTTTTAAATGTTTCCTAAGTCCGTGATACTTGTACAAAGTTCATTGAGGCACTTATAAGAACTCATTTTGCATAAAAATTTGTTTAGAGTCCGAGAATATGCGTTGTTAAATGTTTAATACGTTTTCGTGAAACTTGTACAAGGATCATTGAGGCACTATACACACTTATGTTTCATGAAATTTGGGTTAGAGTCCTAGAATATTCGTTGTAAGATGTTTCATAAGTTCGTGAAAGTTGTACAAAGATCATTGAGGCTTTTATAAGCACTCATGTTGCATGAAACTTTGTTTAGAGTCCAAGAATATGCATAGTTAGAAGTTTCATAAGTTCGTGAAACTTGTACTAAGATCACAAAGACACTTATAACTACTCATGTTGTACGAAACTTAGTTTAGAGTCATAGAATATGTCTTGTTATATGTTTCATAAGTTCGTTACACTTTTACAAAGGCACTTATAAGAACTCATGTTGCAGGAAACTTGGTTTAGAGTCCTAGAATAAGCGTTGATAGATGTTTCATAAATCTTTGAAACTAGTACAATGTTCATTGAGGCACTTATAAGAACTCATGATGCATGAAACTTGGTTTAGAGTCCTAGAATATGCGTTGTTAGATGGTTGAGAAGTTCGTGAAACTTGTACAAAAATCATTGAAACTTTTATAAGCACTCATGTTGCATGAAACTTTGTGTAGAATCCTAGAATATGCATTTTTAGAAATTACATATATTCGTAAAACTTGTACAATGATCAAAGAGGCACTTATAACTACTCATGTTGTACGAAACTTAGTTTAGATTCCTAGAATATGTTTTGTTATATGTTTCATAAGTTCATTAAACTTGTACAAAGATAATTAAGGCACTTATAAGCACTCATGTTGCATGAAACTTGGTTTAGAGTCCTAGAATATGTGTTGTTAGAAGTTTCATAAGTCCATGAAATTTGTAAAAAGTTCATTGCGGCACTTATAAGAACTCATTTTGCATGAAACTTAGTTTAGAGTCCTAGAATATGCGTTGTTAGATGTTTAATATGTTTCCGTGAAACTAGTACAAGGATCCTTAAGGCACTTATAAGCACTCATGTTGCATGAAACTTTGTTTAGAGTCCTAGAATATGAATTGTTAGAAGTTTCATAAGTTCGTGAAACTTATACAAAGATCATTGAGGCACTTATAAGCACTCATGTTGCATGAAACTTGGTGAAACTTGTACAAAGATCATCGAGCCACTTATATGCACTCATCTTGCATGAAACTTTGTTTAGAGTCCTAGAATATGCGTCGTTCGATGTTTCATAAGTTCATGAAACTTGTACAAAGATCATTGAGGCACTTATAATAACTCATGCTGCATAAAATTTGGTTTAGAGCCTTAGAATATGCGTTTTTAAAAGTTTCAAATGTTCGTGAAACTTATACAAAGATCATTGAAGCACATATAAACACTCATGTTGCATGAATCTTGGTTTAGAGTCCTAGAATATACGTTGTTCGATGTTTCATAGGTTTGTGAAACTTGTACAAAGATAATTGAGGCACTTATAAGCACTCGTGTTGCATGAAACTTTGTTTAGAGTCCTAGAATATGTGTTGTTCGATGTTTCGTAAGTTCGTGAAACTTTTACAAATATCATCTAGGAATTTAGAAGCACTCATGTTTCATGAAACTTTGTTTAGAGTCCTAGAAACTTGTTTTTAGATGTTTCCCATGTTCGTGAAACTTTGACAAAGATCATTGAAGCACTTATAAGCACTCATGTTGCATGAAACTTGGTTTAGAGTCATAGAATATGTGTTGTTAGTTGTTTCATAAGTACGTGAAACTTGTACAAAGATCATTGAGGCAATTATAATAACTCATGTTGCATAAAACTTGGTTTAGAGCCCTATAATATGGATTTTTAGATGTTTCAAATGTTCGTGAAACTTATACAAAGATCTTTGAGGCACATATAAGCACTCATGTTGCATGAAACTTAGTTTAGAGTCCAAGAATATGCGTTGTTTGATGTTTCATAAGTTCGTGAAACTTGTAAAAAGATAATTGAGGCACTTATAAGCACTCATGTTGCTTGAAACTTTGTTTAGAGTCCTAAAATATGTGTTGTTCGATGTTTCATAAGATCGAGAAACTTGTACTACGGTCATTGAGGCACTTATAAGCTTCCATGTTGCATGAAACTTAGTTTAGATTCATGGAATATGCGTTGTTAGATGTTTTGTAAGTAAGTAAAACTTTTACAAAGATCTATGAGGCCTTTACATATAAGCAGTTATGTTGCATGAAAGTTGGTTTAGAGTCCTAGAATATTCGTTGTTTGATGTTTCATAAGTTTGTGAAACTTGTACAAAGATCATTGAGGCACTTATAATAACTCATGTTGCATAAAACTTAGTTTAGAGCACTAGAATTTACATTTTATATGTTTCAAATGTTCGTGAAACTTATACAAAGATCATTGAGGCACATATAAGCACTCATGTTGCATGAAACTAGGTTTAGAGTCCTAGAATATGTGTTGTTAGATGTGTCATTAGTTTGTGAAATTTATAAAAAGATCATTGAGATACTTATAAGGACCCATGTTGCATGAAACTTGGTTTAGAGTCCTACAATATGCGTTGTTAAATGTTTCATAAGTTTTTGAAACTTGTACAAAGATCATTGAGGTACTATCAACACTCATGTTGCCTCAAACATGAATTAGTGTCCTAGAATATGTGTTGTTGGATATTTTATAAGGTTGTGAAACTTTTACAAAGATCATTGAAGAATGTACAAACACTCATGTAGCATGAACTTTAGTTTAGAGTCGTAGAAACACGTTGTTAGATTTTCCGTAAGTTCGCGAAACATGTACAAAAGTCTATGAAACACTTACAAGCCCTCAAGTTGCATGAAACTTATTTTAGAGTCCTAGAATATGCATTGTTAGATATTTTATAAATTTTTGAAACTCATCCAAATATCATTGAAGCTCTTATAAGCACTTATTTTGCATGAAACTTGTTTTAGAGTACTAGAAATATGTTGTTAGATGTCTCTTAAGTTCGTGAAAATTGTACAAAGATCATTGAGGCACTTATAAGCACTCATGTTGCTTGAAACTGTGTTTAGAGTCTTTTAGACACGTTGTTATATGTTTTGTAAGTTCGTGAAACTTTTACAATGATCATGGGGGCACTTATAACTCATGTTGCATGAAACTTTGTTTAGAACCCTAGAATATGTGTTCTTAGATGTTTCATAAATTCGTGAAACTTGTACAAAGATCACTGAGACACTTATAAGCACTCATGTTGCATGAAACTTGTTTTAGAGTACTGGAAATATGTTGTTAGATGTCTCTTAAGTTCGTGAAAATTGTACAAAGATCATTGAGGCACTTATAAGCACTCATGTTGCTTGAAACTTTGTTTAGAGTCTTTTAAACACGTTGTTAGATGTTTTGTAAGTTCGTGAAACTTTTACAATGATCATGGAGGCACTTATAACTCATGTTGCATGAAACTTTGTTTAGAACCCTAGAATATGTGTTCTTAGATGTTTCATAAATTCGTGAAACTTGTACAAAGATCATTGAGGCACTTATAAGTACTCATGTTGTATGAAACTTGGTTTAGAGCCCTAGAAAAACTTTGCTAGATGTTTCGTAAATTCGTGAAACTCGTAGAAAAATCATTGAGGCACTTATAAGCACTCATTTTGCATGAAAGTTGGTTAATATTCTTATAATATGCGTTGTTAGATGTTTCATAAGTTCGTGAAACATATACAAAAATCATTGAGGCATTTATAAACATTTATGTTGCCTGAAACTTGGTTTATAACCGTAGAAAATGTGTTGTTAGATGTTTTATAAATTCGTGAAACTTGTACAAAGATCATTGAAGCACGTATAATCTCTCATGTTACATGAAACTTGGTTGAGAGTCCTAAAATATGCATTGTTAAATGATTCATAAGTTTGTGAAAATTGTACAAAGATCATTAAGACACTTATTCAGCACGCATGTTTCCCGAAACTTGGTTTACGACCCTAGAATATGCGTTGTTAGATGTTTTATAAATTTGTGAAACTTGTACAAATATCATTGAAGCACGTCTAAGCACTCATATGTTGCATAAAACTTGGTTTAGAGTCTTAGAAACATGTTGTTAGATGTTTTGTAAATTCGTGAAACTTGTACAAAGATCATTTAGGAATTTAGAAGCACTCATGTTGCATGAAACTTTGTTTAGAGTCCTAGAAACTTGTTTTTAGATGTTTCACATGTTCGTGAAACTTGTACAAAGATCATTGAGGCACTTATAAGCACTTATGTTGCATGAAACATGGTTTAGAGTCCTAGAATATGCGTTGTTAGATGTTTCATAAGTGCGTGAAACTTCCACAAAGATCATTTAGGCACTTACAAGGACTCATGTTGCATGAAACATGATTTATAGTCTTAGAATATGTGTTGTTAAAAGTTTCATAAGTTATTAAAATTCTACAAAATTCATTGAGGCACTTACAAGCACTCATGTTGCATTAAACTTACTTTATAGTCCAAGAATCACTACAAGAAAACTGATATTTTCCGACTGTAATATCAGTCGCATAATAGTTGCTGAAAGACCAGTTACGACTCTTGCACGACTAACCCATGTTGTCGGCAATCCTTAATCGCTAAACTGAATAGTCCTAAATATAATCGCTATTAACTACACCATTACGACAACTAATAGTAGTTGTAACATAGTCGCGCTAGATTTAGTGTATATGACGACTATTTAATGACTAAACTACGATTAATAAACTTGAATAAGATAAGCTTTACAATAGTCGTAAGGTAGTTGTATTATATAGTGACTATGTAGAGACTGTTTTACGATTACTTCATATGAGCATGTGTATCTTTAAGGTAGTCGGTAAATAGTTGTAACAATATAGTGACTAAATTACGACTAATTAACAGAAAAAAATATTGTATTCAATTTTAAAATAGTCGTTAATATTTTGCGACTACCCTGCGACTACCTGACGACTGTTTTATGTCTATTTGGTGACTACTACTTGATAACTTGCATATTTTACATATTTTACCTTAGTTTATGCATTAGAATTAACTCATTTAGGCTGCATTTAGTATCATATAGGTTGCATTTTGGTTTGTTTCATGTATTTCAGGTTTCGGAGCGTTAAAACGGCAAAAGACGAGGAATTTAAGCCAAAAAGAAGTGGAAACACTTGCATCGGCTTGTTGTATCGGTTTGCTATGACCGATGTAGAAGAACTGTTTTTGCCGAGACTTGTATCGACCTGTCGTATCGGTCACACCTGGTCGATACAAGCTAAGGAGATCCTGAAGACATCGTATCGACATGCTGTACCGGTTTGGAGTGGCCGGTACAGAGAAAAAGGAAGAAGAAGCACTTGTACCGACATGTTGTATCGGCTTGGTCTGGCCGATACGAAGGAAACGAAGCTGAAGCAAGGCTACCGACCAGTGCATATCGACCAGCCTGTACCGGTTTCAACTGACCGATACAGGCTGCGAAAATAAATGGAAAGTCGGTTTTATGTTGTAAAAAGGAAAATCAATTCCTAAACCAAATTGGTTTTCCTTTATTTTTTTGGTTTAAACATATATTAGGGTTTTTTGCTTTGTTTTTGACGAGGGATTTTTTAGTTTTTTGTTTTCCATCGTTTGTTTTCTTTTTGCTTTGGACTTGGGAGATTTGCTTGGTGATTGCTTCTTGGCCACCTTTGTAGTCTTCATCATCAATAAGATTTTCTTGAACCCTTATTCTCTTGTCTTTGTTTATGTTTATGTTTTCTTTGAATCTAATTGATTTGAATTTCAACATGCTTAGTGAGTAGTTTCCCATAGACAATTAGGTTGGGGAAAAAGGGTGAATCAACTCTAGGGTTGATCGATGTCTAGAACTTAAAACCTGATAAAACTTTAATCTAGTGTAACAATCTTAATGCTTTAATTGACCTGATCAATCAATTGATAGAACCCATGAAACTTCACATCCGAGAGGTCTGTGAGGATTCCTGAACAATTACCCTAGAACTAAACCTAGCTTAACCGAGAGATCTGTGTTAATAAGTTTAGTGGTTAAATTGATTTGAACTTTAATGTTTTCTAAAATTTAAACTATCCAATATATTGTTTTAGTTTACTTGTTAGGAAAAGGATCTCTGTCACGAGAGTGGATTGATCTAAAATCGTTTTCAAAACCTTAAAGTACTTTAATAAAAGACAACGAAAAACCTGAAAGTTGATGAACCCGTTAAAGTACCCTGACCTGGTTGTTTAGCTTTTTAATTTGAATCTTTACAACTTGCAATTTCGTTTTATTTCTTTGTTAATCTTTACAAAATCACATAAACAAAACCATCTTTCACTACAAGAAGATCATGTAGTTAACTTTTTGGTTATGAAACATCATGTATTTGTTTGTTTGTTAAGTTAATTTCATGGATTGTAGTTTATATTCAGTTATATAAGTTTCTTATTGATTACAACAGATTTTCTTTCTTCTATTTCGTGAATACAATCAAATGGCAATAAGAAACAAAACAATAACCAAACGTGCTATTTGTTATGAAAAATAGTCACCATATAGTCGCAAACACGTCGTTATGTAGACGGAAAACGGTCGCAAAATAGTCGTTAAATATTTACGACTATTTCCCTACTACTTTAGAGATACGAGTTGTTAACGTATACGAATCATTAAATAGTCGTAGAAAAGTCACTAATATTACCACTATTATACGACTACCGGAAAATCTTTTAATCATGTATATTAATCGTAAACAAGTCGTAACATAGTCGTAATATATGGTGACTCATTTACGACTAACTTACGACTCTACAATTTTGTCGTAATGTAGTCGTAATTTTACGACTACATTACGACTATTAGAATTAACGACTAAGGATTACCGACTACAAACAGAGGTCGTATTGTAGTCGTAACTGTTGCTTTAACGACTACTTGGCGATTAATTAAGCAGTCGGAAAACCTCTGTTTTCTTGTAGTGTTTTAAATCGCTTAGACTAAGATTGATTCCTTGCAAACTTTAGTAATTTAATTGCTCCTGATTCGGATTGACACCTCAAGTACTACAATTGAGACATTAGATTTAACGAGGGTAAAATCTCGTTTATCACTACTAGTAAAATACTGTGAATTTGGTAATTGTTTTGTTTCTTTTGCCATTTGATTTAATTCTTGAAATCTGCTGCAAACATAATACGATCTAATCAAAATAAACCTCATACAATTGAATATAAACATAAATCCATAAAATTATCGAAAGAAACATACATAAACATCAAGTCACAACCAAAAAATATAACATAAACATCCAAAAATAAAAGTGTTTAGTTCATGGGATAGTTTTTAGTAACCTAAGAATCAGAGGAAGTTGAGAGATGTGTGGTGGTGTCTTGAGCTGCTTCAGTCTCCATGAAGTCGAGTAAGGCCGGATCAGTTTTGCGTAAATACTTCTCGACCTTAGCTTGTTGGTCAGCCAAAACTTTGAGATGTTGTTCTTCCCTCCTTTTACTAGCAGCGGCTTGTTCTTCGATTTTCTGTTGTGCAACCTTCAATTTCTCTTGAATAGAAACAAATGATGAAGACTCTCCTTGTGTGTTTCTCCTGCTAGTGGCCACATTCTCAAGACTCTCCTTGAGGCTTACTACTCCATAAATAGGTACCTTCGGAGTTGACTGTGAATAGGAAGCCAAAACAATAACCAAAAAACATAAACTTAAAATCTATAAATGTGGATTATGAAAAATGTTTCTGAGTACCTCGAGAAAGATGGCGGTATATTCATCTGTTGTGAGCTCGTGAGGTCGCGAAGCACCGTCTGTAATGGAAGAATTATGTTCCCCAAGCTGAGACAATTTCGGTTGCAAATTTTTTTCATAATTTGAAGCATTCTTCTCCGCCTTGTTATCCACATACGTATCATCCGACTTGGTGTGTGTCTTAATTAAAACCTCAACAATAGACACGAGTCTTCCCAATTTCTCTTCCTACAATGTTACAAAACAAAGTTAAATTAGTTGCACATGAGTAGGAAAATTATAGAACATATTTGTTATATTTACTAACCATTCTGTATTAGATTTGTTGATACGACTTCAGACCCGATAAGTGGATATGATGACCGAGACCACCACGTTTAGATATGCGAGCATGAGAATAAATGACAGTCTTTTCTTTAGCTTCATCTGTATCCCAATAGGTTGTCATTTCTTTCCATAGAGTTTCCCGGATCCATGTTGGGCGCTCTCAAGAAGTCCTCACGGCTGAAACTATGTCCTTCATACGCCGTTGACAGATTCTATCAAAATGTTGTTGAACGGTTCCTGTTATCAACGGATCCCAAGTGTGGGTTTTTTACAAAACAAAGAAAGATAATACTTTAATGTTAGTGACAACAAAACACAGAGAGAGCAATGAGAATTAATAAACTTACCGCGAAGTCGAGAAAGTATCTTTCTTGTCTATTCTGAGGCACACAAGTCCAACTATAGAAGGGACTATCAAACTTGATTGTAAAAACTTTTGTAATTTTACGAACAAGCTTAGATCCCTTGTCGCGAGTAAACCTGCAAACGTCAAGAAGCAAAGCAAAGCAGTAAAACCCAAATGAAGACGAAGCTTACTCATGAATCAAAAGACAAATAAATGTAGTCGTGGATCAAAAGACAAACAAAGCAAAAGACAACGGATAATGAATCGTAAATCAATGAACCAATCAATGGACAAAGTAAACAACGGACCCCAAATGAAGAGAAACAAACCAAAAGTAAAAAGAAAATCATGAATCATGGTTCAATAAACAAATCAATGAATAAAGCAAATCAAGAGAATCATTGAAGAAGTGAGAAACATACCAAGTAGTGTTTGGCGTCGGTGCGGGTGAGAGAACCGTTACAAACTTCTCACGTCCTGGCATCCTCAACAGAGCATTTAGCGTTGTCAATGTCTCCTCCCGAAGCTCCGGTAAAGCATCCTCAACATCTCCGATGTTCATGCAACATGAGTGCTTATACATGCCTAAATGATCTTTGTACAAGTTTCAAAAACTTATGAACCATCTAACAACATTTATTCTAGGGCTCTAAACCAAGTTTCATGCAACATGAGTGCAAATATGTGCCTCAACGATCATTGTACAAGTTTCACGAACTTACGAAACATCTAACATTACATATTCTAGGACTCTAAACCCAGCTTCATGCAACATGAGTGCTTATAAGTGCCTAAATGACCTTTGTACAACTCTCATGAATTTATGAAACTTCTATTAACGCATATTATAACACTCATAACCAAGTTTCATGCAACATGAGTGCTTATAAGTGTCTCAATGATCTTTGTACAAGTTTCACGAACTTATGAAATATCTAACAACGTTTATTCTTGGACTCTAAACCAAAATCATGCAACTTGAGTGCTTATAAGTGTCTCAATGATCTTTGTACAAGTTTTCAAGAAATTATGAAACTTCTAAAAACGCATATTCTAGGACTCTAAACCAAGTGTCTTGCAACAAGAGTGCTTATAAGGGCCTCAATCATCTTTGTACAAGTTTCACCAACTTATGAAACTTCTATCAACGCTTATTATACGATTCTTAACCAAATTTAATGCAAAATAAGTGCTTGTAATTTCCTCAATAATATATGTATAAGTTTCACGAATTTAGGAAACCTCTAACAACACATATTTGATGACTCTAAACCAAGTTTCATGTAACATGAGTGATAATAAGAGCCTCAATGATCTTTGTACAAATTTCACGAAATTTTGAAACTTTTAACAACACATATTCTAGGAAATTATGAAATTATGAAACATCTAACAAAGCATATTCTAGGACACTTAACCAAGTTTCATGGAACATGAATGCTTTTATGTGCCCCAACGATCTTTGTAAAAGTTTCACGAACTTACGAAATATCGAACAATGCAGGTCTAGGTCTATAAACCAAGTATATTACAACATCAATGCTTATAAATGCCATAATTATCTTTGTACAAGTTTCACGAACTTACGAAACATTAACAACGCATTTTCTAGGACTCTAAACCAAGTTTCATGCTTATAAGTGCATCCATGATATTTGTATAGTTTCCCGAAATTATGAAACTTCTAAAAAGCATAATCTAGGACTCTAGACGAAGTTTAAGGAAACATGAGTGCTATAATGATCTTTGTAGAAATTTCACGAACCTACAAAACATCTAACAACGTTTTTCTAGGACTCTAAACAATGTTTCATGCAACATGAGTGCGTATGAGTGCCTCAATGATCTTTGTACAAGATTCACGAACTTAGGAAACATCTAACAACGTGATTCTAGGACTCTAAACCCAAATACATGCAACATGAGTGCTTATAAGTGCCAAAATGATATTTGTACAAGTTTCACGAACTTATGAAAAATCTAACAATTCATATTCTAGGACTCTAAACCAACTTTCATGCAACATGATTTCTTATAAGTGCCTCAATGATCTTTTGTACAAGTTTTACGAATTTAGGAAACATCTAACAAATTTTATTCTAGGACTCTAAACCAAGATTCGTGCGACATGAGTGTTTATAAGTGCGTCAATGATGTTTGTATAAGTTTCAAGAACTTAGAAAACATCTAATATCATGTTTCTAGGATTCTTAACCAAGTTTCATGCAACATGAGTGCTTAAAAGTGCCTCAATGATCTTTGTACAAATTTCACAAAATTATGAAACTTTTGAAACGCATATTCGAGGAATCTAAACCAAGTTTCATGCAACATGAGTGTTTTGTAGAAATTTCACGAACTTACAAATCATCTAACAACGTTTTTATAGGAATCTAAACAAAATTTCATGCAACATCAATGCTTATAAGTGCCTCAATGATCTTTGTACAAGTTTAACAAAATTATGAAACATCTAACAACGTGTTTCTAGGACTCTAAACCAAGTTACATGCAACATAAGTGCTTATAAATGCCAAAATGATCTTTGTACAAGTTTCCCAAACTTATGAAAAATCTAACAACGCATATTCTAGGACTCTAAACCAACTTTCATGCAACATGATTGCTTATAAGTGTCTCAATGATCTTTGTACAAGTTTCAAGATATTAGGAAACTTCTAACAATGAATATTTTAGGGAAAACGGTCGATTTCTACATCAACTAAGACCATCGTGCGGATTTTGACATGAACTATTCAAGCATGCCAATTTATACCTAATATACAGTTAATTTTTAATTTCCTACTCACACATCTAAAATGTGGCTAATTTTTTGCTTTTTCTTTAACACTGTTAATTTGAACGTTAACCCATGCCATCTGGCAAATTAAAAATAAAAGATAACACTTAACCAAAATGACGTGGTTTTGTCTACGTCACTTAAGTTTTAAAAAACAGAAATCAAATTGGGGATAGGGTTCTTACGGGATCTAACCTTTCTTTTTTAATTTTTCTCTAAAAATTTCAAAAATGAACGGAGAAAGAGACAGAGGAATAACTTTTTGTTGTCGATGTGGAGGACAACAAGGACTTTGAAGATTCCATGGAGACTCTTTCTTTTTTTTTGATTTGGGGAGGAGGTAAGTGTTCATCTTTGTTAAAACTTATCAAAGATTTACACTTAAATAAGAGTTAAATTGTTGACGTTTTTACAAGATAGTAGCTACCATTTGTTCAAGTGGACTGACGAGGCAATGTTTGAAGAAATCGAAGGCATCTTACAAAAGATCGATGAAATTGAATTGATGTGAGGGAACTTAAGAAAGGCATAAAATTTTGTGAATCCGAGATTTATAATATGACAACGAAGACACGTACTTTTGAAAATGTCGTTTATGGATTTCAAAATGAAATTCGAGCTTGTCAAATGGAGTTAAGGAGTTTGAAGAACATGTTTGGTTGTGTTGTTGAGTTGCTATCTTTTTATATGTTCTTGATTTAGTAAGTGTGGTATGTTTTTATAATGTATGTTCTTGAGTTTGTTTAGGTTCTTGGAATTTCTTGTTGTATTGTTGTGTTGTTTATCTTGTTCTTCTTTTGTTTTGTTTTGTTTTGTTTTGTTTTGATGACAATTGAAGTTTAAATTTCAGATAAATTAGTTTAAAATACCACTAAGTTTAGAAATGACAAAATACCACATACTTAAATACTTGAGTTCAAAAATACCACAAAGTTTAGAAATAACAAAATACCACATAGTTTAGAAATGACACAATAACATAACCAAAAAACAGAAGGACAAAACAAAACACACATTAGTCTTCACAAAAACACACATTAGTCTTGAGTTTGTTGGCTTGGTACCTCGCCTTGGTCGAATGTATAAGTGTCAGAGCCTTCTCTTTCTTTAGCATTCAAGGTACACATTAACACCAAGGTTAGGACACTTTCTTGTGTTATGGCCTTTTTACCCACAATTTCCAAACTTGACAATTCTTCTTTCTCTTGAGACTTTATTCTTCTTTGTTGGGGACTCATTACCCTTTTTTCTCTTCGGAATTGGTTTACGGCCTTGTATCACAAGATGTGGTGGTGGTTCAAGCTCATTTTGACCATACCTTTCCAAAAAGTTGATCCCATTTGCAGGGTTGATAGGAAATGAATATTGTTGAAGCCACTTTGATGTCACGAATTGATATGAGATATAATCTTCTTGATTAAACTGCTTATCTAATATAATCTTTAAAAAATGACGACAAGGAAGTCTAAACATGTCCCACTTCCTATAAGTTCAACTCTTTCTGTTTAGATATACCTTGAATGCGTTGTTCTTTTCTGTTACCTCGTACGCACCATCACCTCATGGATATACACGACAATTCTTGATTTCCTTATGCTCAAGTTCAATTGTTGTCATTGCCTTTAAGGTGAATCTAATTTTGTGCTTTATAACTTTATCTTTTCTTTGCTCAATCCATATCATAGCTTGCCTCCGAATAGTTTCCAACATTTCAACCAAAGGCATAAGCCTTGTTGGATCAATGGAATGATTATAAGCTTCAGAGATGTTATTTACATCCTCACATGTTGATGTAGGATGGAAGAATGCATGGCTGCAGTTTTTAGGATTCTTCGACATTATGGACTCATAAACTCCAAGATCATGAGTCTTCGTTGCTTCCACATTAAGATTATAATCTGTCATGGTATAGCTCTTTGCCACTCTCCAAAACAAGCCTTTCATATAAGCTATGTGAGGATGAGCTTTCTTTAGGTTACCATAAATGTGTCTTGCACACATATTGTGCTCAACTTTGGGAAAAATCTGAGCTACAACATTAAGTAAATCCTAGAGAAAATAACGTCAACATTCAAGTGCATCAAAACAAACGTAGAATATGTAAAATTTGTCACGTCCAACATCACTAAGGACAGTTTCAAGCAACACTGAAGATGCAGAGTTTGAGCTACACAAGCAAGCACAAATTAGTATCCACATATTACTAACAAAAACAAAAAATACAAACACTTACTCCAACATCAAAAGCCAACTACTATCAAGATGAATCAACATAAGGAAAAAGCACATCAATCTAAGACAAACACGAGGAAGCCTTGGTCGTGGTTCCTTTCACCTATGAATATGTCAAGAATTAGGATCTAGAGGCTCTCATTAAGGCCCTAAAAAGGGTCACGTATGAATTCTTACTATTTGAATGTGCGTAGTATTGATAAGCAAATAGTAAAAGATTCGGTGTCTCACACCATGTGATTAATAACCTGAAACTTATAAGCAATGTTAAACAAGTGTTAGGTAATGTAATTGTAGCAAATGGTGATAGGTTCCAATAGATGGATTCGGTAATCTTAGGCTATTTGATAGAAACATGGAAGCTCTTTACATGCCTAAGTTATCTAATCTCTTATCCGTCAAGAGAATTGCTAATGATTGTAATTGTCATGCTACATTTGGACCTAACAAAGTTTTGTTTTAGGATATTGATACTAATAGAATCATTGGTAAAGGGAGCATTGAGGGAGATCTTTACGTTCTTGATGATAATCCAAACTTTCAACTATCTTTTGCTTTTAATTTCGTTTTAACAGAGTTAAAAAATGTTATATGGCATGCTAGATTAGGACATCCCGATTCTAGAGCTCTTAAACTTATGTTACCTCTTGTTTCTTTTGGTAATAAAACTTGTGAATCTTGCATCCTTGGTAAACGTTGCAAAATCGTTTTTTAAATAATGTTTTGAACTTATACATGTAGATGTATGGACTTCTCCTTGTTTTTCTAGAGAAAATCATAAGTATTTTGTTACTTTTATAGATGAGAAATAACATTGTTACCATCAAAAGATAAAGTATTTCAGGTCTGATAATGGTGGTGAATACATAGGCAAAATGTTTAAAGACTACTTAGCTAAACAAGGAACTGTTCACCAAACTAGTTGTCCATACACACCACAACAAAATGGTGTAGTCGAGAGAAAGAATAGGTATCTCATGGAAGTTGCAAGATCAATGATGTTTGACACAAATGTACCAAAGAGATTATGGGAAGATGCAGTCACATCGTTTTGTTACTTGATCAATATGACATCGTTTCACTTACGCGTTTTTGGGTGTGTGTGCTTTGTTTTAGTTCCAGGGTGAACAAAGAAGTAAAATTGATGCAAAGAGCACAAAGGGGATATTTATTCGCTACTTAACTACACAAAATGGGTTAAAAAGTTACATACCATAGACAATGAGGGTTTTTAATCTCAAGAGACGTAAAGTTTCTTGAAGCGCAAGGCTACTATGAGGCTAAGAATTGGGAGAACATCTGGATCTATACACATCAGGCCAAGATAGAGCAACATACCTCAAGAGATTAATGGAAGATCTCGGCCTAAAACTCAATGACATTCCAAGTTGTGAAGAACCACAAAACAATCAAGAACCCCACCTTTACCGTGAGGGGAGAATAATCAACACAAGAAGAAACCCATGAACATCATGTGGTTTATTCAAGTTACAATCTAAGTCCGGTTCATGATGTGGATGAAGAACAAATACAACCTCTTAGAAGAAGTACTAGAATCAAACATCGACCATCTAATTGGGTCAATACAAGGATCTACTTCAACAATCAAGCGGTGGCACATCCTATTCAAGTTATATGCAATATGGTTTCATTTCCTTAAGAGCGTCAAGTCTTTATGGCCAAAAGTTATAAGAATTTGATACCAAAGACATACGAGAAAGCTATGGAACATGATGTGTGGGTAAAAAACGTTGGAGGAGAAGATAAAGCCATGGAGCTTAACGAAACTTGGGAAAAGGCTAATTTACCTCAAAACAAGAGAACCGTAAGCTCAAGATACGTATTCACTATCAAGTACAAGAGTAATGGAGAGATAAAAAGGCACAAAGCTTGACTATTTGCAAGAGGGTTTACACAAACCTACGAAGAGGACTACCTTGAAACATTTTCTCTTGTTGCTAAACTACACATCGTAAGAGTGATCTTCTCAATAACCACCAATCTTGAAAGGGATCTACGACAAATGGACATGAAAAATGCTTTCTTACAACGAGAACTTCAAGATGAAGTCTATATGACACCACCTCCCGTTGTAGTGAACAAGATTACCCCTGGGCAAAGTGCTTAGGCTAAAGAAAGTTATCTATGGTTTAAAACAAACTCTGAGAGTTGGTATTACAAATTAAGCATCAGTCTCCTTGATCAAGGCTTCAAGAAATCAGAAGCCGACCACACTCTATTCACTAGCAAGCGTCGGACATGTTGAGTAGTTATCCTCGTGTATGTTTATGAAATAATCATCACCGGGGATGACAAGGTAAGAGTAGAGGCTATCAAAGCTCAACTTAAATCTATCTTTGATATAAAAAATCTTGGAGAACTTAAGTACTTTCTTGTAATTGAAGTTTGTAGGTCTAGATAAGTCATATTCTTATCCCAAATAAAGTATACTCTTGATTGAAGCAAGGAAACTTGGATCAAAACAAGAAAAGACACCCTTGCACGAGAATCACAAAGATATCGGAAAGGGAGAGTTTAAAGATGAGCCATACAAGCATCCAAAACAATATCATATACTTGTTGGTAAACTTATATACCTTACTATTACTAGACCTGATATATGTTATGTCGTGAATATGGTTTCACACACATGCAAAAGCCAAACAACCACCATTGAAACTTGGTAGTTAGTCTAGAATCACAAACTATTGAACTCAGAGATCAATAAGAACAACGCTTCTTATTATTAAGGAAAACTAGCTCAAAAACCTTAATCTCAAATCTCATAAGTTGTGCTACAACCTAACATCTCTTTATATAGGAAAATACTTAAAACTCTTTTAGGAAAATTAACTTTAGACAACTCCTAAAGAAAAGTAAAACTCACATATTAGATATGTATATTTAGTCTCTCCTAAATATACTTAGCTTGATCCCCAAGCTACTTCAAGCTTTAACAACATTCTCACCCTTAAGCTTGAAAACATCTTCACTTGCATTTTGAACTCCAATGTAATCTCTCATTTCTTTGAACTTGATTCTCCCAAGTGCTTTAGTCAATATGTCAGCCTTTTGCTCTTCTCCCGGAACATACTCAACCTCTACTTGTTCATTCCCAACACACTCACGAATAAAATGGTAGCGCTTGTGTATATGTTTGCTTCGACCGTGGAATACCGGATTCTTAGTAAGCTCAATCGCTGACTTGTTATCAATCCGAATAGTGACCTTCTCGCATTCCTTTCCAGTGATCTCGGCAAAGAGCTCTTGAAGCCATATGGCTTGTTTTGCTGCTTCCGTAGCAGCCATGAATTCAGCCTCGCATGACGATAGAGCTACGGTTCCTTGTTTCTGCGTACACCAAGTGATTGGACAATCATCCTCATCAACGTTGTGCGAGCTGTCACTATAACCCACGAGTTTTACACCATTAGATATTGCAAAAACAAGACCATAAGACGAAGTTCCTCTCAAGTATCGGAGAATCTGTTTTAGTGCTGCTCCATGAGATTCTTTAGGCTCTTGCATGTATCTACTCAAGACTCCAACACTATAGGATAAGTCTGGTCGCGTGTGAAGTAAATAGCGTAGACAGCCAATGCTTCTTCTATACTCCTTCTCATCGATATTTCTCTCCTTTTGGGACTTTGACAACTTCAGACTTTGATCCATTGGAACATGGCACAAGTTGCAACCTTCCATTCCAGTTTCTTGTATTATCTTCATCGCATATCTTTCTTGTTTCAAAACAATACCTCCTTCACACTGATGCACTTCAATTCCGAGATAAAAGGTCAATTTTCCAAGATCACTCATTTCAAATTTTGTTGCCATCTCCCTTTTGAACTCTAATATCGACTTCAAAGATGAACCAGTGATGAGTAGATCATCTACATACACAACTACGACGAGAAGTTCCCCATGTTCCTCCTTTTGATACAACGATGGCTCCTTTAAGCATTTATGAAACTTCAACTCTTTGAGAATCTTGTTAAGCTTATCATTCCAAGCTCTAGGTGCCTGTTTTAGACCGTAAAGAGCTTTGTGCAGCTTATACACTTTGTCTTCATTTCCTAAGCTCATGAATCCTTCCGGTTGGGTGACATAGACTTCTTCTTTCAATTCACCATGGAGAAACGCGGTTTTTACATCAAGATGATGTATTTCCCATCCCTTTGAGGCTGCTAGAGCAATAATGAAACGAATTGTCTCAATGCGTGCCACACGAGCGAAAACTTCATCATAATCAATTCCATGCCTTTGAACGTATCCTTTAGCCACCAAACGCGCTTTGTACTTATTGATACTTCCATGAGAATTGTGTTTTATTTTGAAGACCCACTTTAGTCCAATAGGCTTGACTCCAACAGGAAGATCCACCAAGGTCCAAGTCCTATTCCTTTCAATAGAAGACAACTCATCTTCACATGCTTCTATCCAGACCTTTAACTTTCTTGCTTCAGTAAAGCTCCATGGCTCCTCATTCATAGTCAATAGAAGACGTTCACCTTCATATTCTGCGAGAAGAATATAGTCGTTTAAGTACGCTGGTCTTACACTCACTCTCGTTGACTTCCGCAATTGTGGTTGTACAACATGTTCTGCATCAATATCGCTATCTTCTCCATGTTTTTCATCTTCACCATCAAATTTTTCTGCTTCTGTTGCATCTGCTTCATTATTCACCACATTGTCACTAATTTCTTGAATATCTTGTTCATACTCCTCTGTTTCTCCAATCGTTTCAAACTCTTTGATGCCTTTATTACCAAATTTTCCCAAATTAATAACGAACATCCCGGATTCTCTACTTGTCTCTCTTACAACTTTGCTCCAGTTCCAGCTTTTTCTTTCATCAAAAACTACGTCTCGACTTACGATTACCTTTCGATTCACCGGATCGTATAAACGATAGGCCTTTGAACCAGGTTCTGTTCCCAGATGCACCAATGGTCTTGACCTGTCATCTAGCTTCCTTCTCCCAGCAGTCTCCGTTCTTGTGTATCCGACACAATCGAACACTTTTAGATGCTCTAGATTTGGTTTTTTCTCCTTGAGCATTTCATACGGCGTGGACTTTGCTAATGATCTTGTTGATATCCTATTAATCAAATATGTAGCGTGTCGTACCGCCTCTCCCCACAAGTAGTTTGGTACCTCCATATGCTTCAAGATACTTCTAGTCATCTCCAAAAGAGTTCTATTTCGTCTTTCAACAACTCCATTTTGTTGAGGAGAATATGGTGTCGTTAAATGCCTCTTGATTCCATACTTGTCACAATAGGCTTGAAATTCATGAGAAACAAACTCTCCACCTCTGTCCGTTCGAAATGTTTTAATAACAGCCCATGTTTCTCGTTCAACAAGTGTCTTGAAAATCTTGAATTTCTCAAATGCTTCACTCTTTTCCTTTAACAAAACAGTCCACATGTACCTTGAGTAGTCATCAATAAGCACAAAGACATACCTCTTATGACCAGCAGTGGGAGGTGTAATAGGTCCACACAAGTCACCATGAATAAGCTCAAGACCAGCAGTTGAGTAGCTCGATAGGTAGTCGCTGGAGGAAAGGATTTTCTGGTCTGTTTTCCGACAAG
Organism: Cochlearia excelsa; assembly: GCA_963556525.1. Taxonomy (NCBI): domain Eukaryota; kingdom Viridiplantae; phylum Streptophyta; class Magnoliopsida; order Brassicales; family Brassicaceae; genus Cochlearia; species Cochlearia excelsa. The sequence goes on from CAUVZT010000019.1 coordinate 146,683, forward strand.
ACAAGAAGCACAAATCTCCTTTTCTACTGCGAATTTGGGTATACCGCTCACTAGCTCATTTTTAATCATCATCTTCATAGTCTCCAAGTTAATATGACCCAGCCGTGCATGCCACTTTGATGATTCTGTAGATGTTGTCAGTTGGAAACATTTTGTATCATCGATGTCCATGACCACCTTGTACAAACGATTTCTTGCTCTTGTTGTCTTCACCAGTAGTTGTCCTTGACGATCATATATAATTAGAGAATCTTCTTTCATTCTAACATCACACCCTGCTTCAGTGGCTTGACCAAGGCTTATGATATTGCTTTTTAACTCGGGTATGTAATACACGTTGTGTAAGACTTTCTTCACACCATTCTCGAACACAAATCGTATAGAGCCTTTACCTTTTATGTCAATGCGGGAATCATCTCCGAACCTCACCATTCCAGTCACACTTTCATCAAGGTTCCCAAAATCTCTCGATTTCCACTCATATGATTACTTGCGCCATTGTCAAGATACCATACGTTTTTGCAGTCGAGATTCACATCAAGACGAGTTGGTTTGACCTTCTGCTCATTGAGATAAACCACTTCATGCATCATTGATTCATCAGCTTCGTGTGTTTCATCTTCCTTTTTATCAACCACTTCTTGGAGTTTAAGCAGTCTGTCAGGACAATTAAGAGCAAAGTGTCCCTGTTTATCACACCGAAAACACGTTATCGTAGCCTCACGCTCTTTATCACGCACTTGTCTGTATGATCCGTTTTGATTGTAACCAAAACGCCCACGGCCTCTTCCTCTCCAGTAAGATCTTCCTCCTCTTCCTCTGTTACTTCCAAAAGTTTCTTGTCGAGAATCGGTATTGACGTACATGAGCTTTCCCTGATCGTCTTGTGGTTCTTCATCTTCTTCATTGATTCGCTCTTCATATGCTTTTAGCCTTCCCACAATATCTTCAAAAGTTGTTGTTTTCAGGTTGAGAACTTGTTCAAGAGATGCAACGATGTGTATATACTTCTTCCGTGGTAAAGTTTTAAGAAACTTCTTTACAAGCTTAGATTCTTCAATTGTTTCTCCGAGTGAAGTCGAATTTGAAGAAATCTCAGCAAGTTTACCAGCAAAAACATCAATTGTATCCTCTCCCTTCATCTTGATTCTATCAAACTCACTCATGAGAGTTTGTAATCTAGCTTCTCGTACTCTCTCTGCACCAACATGTCTCGCCTTGATGGCTTCCCAAACACCTTTTGATGTGTCATGCTCTCCAACTTGTAGAACCAAAGATTCAGATATGGATTGAAACAACAGAGCAATTGCCATATTGTTTTTCTCTTCATCTTTGTTCCCAGGGTCAATAGTTTCCCATACCTTGTGAACCTTGAGAGCGATCTTCATGCGCATAGCCCAGACCGTATAATTTGTAGACGTTAGCATAGGAAACTTAACCGAGGAAGTTGCACCATCCTTGCCTTTGACCGTCATATTTTTCTCATCATCACTCATCTCTCTTTCTAACACGGTACCGCTCTGATACCAAATCTAGAATCACAAACTATTGAACTCAGAGATCAATAAGAACAACGCTTCTTATTATTAAGGAAAACTAGCTCAAAAACCTTAATCTCAAATCTCATAAGTTGTGCTACAACCTAACACCTCCTTATATAGGAAAATACTTAAAACTCTTTTAGGAAAATTAACTTTAGACAACTCCTGAAGAAAAGTAAAACTCACATATTAGATATGTATATTTAGTCTCTCCTAAATATACTTAGCTTGATCCCCAAGCTACTTCAAGCTTTAACAACAGTTAGAGTGCTAAGGTATCTCAAAAGAGCACCGCAACAAGGAATATTGATGGGATGCGAAAAGAACACGAAGATTGTAGGCTATTGTGAAGCGGATTTGACTGGTGAACGAGGAGATAGACGATCTACAACTGGATATTGCAAATTCATAGGAAGCAACCTTGTTACTTGAAAGAGCAAGAAACAAAAGGTGGTCTCATGCTCACCAACCGAGTCAGTATATAGAGCAATGTTGAACCTAACTTAAGAGTTGATTTGGCTAAGATATTTGGTCACAGACTTGGGGATAGGAGTTAAGATGCCAATGAACATGCACGCCGAAAAAAAATCAGCTACTAGCCTCGCATCCAATTCGGTGTTTCATGAAAGAACCAAGCACGTTGAAGTTGATTGTCACAAAGTACGATAGGCAATAGTAAAGAAGATCATTCTACCTTTCTTCACTCTAAAATGGGACTAACAAAGCTCATCAAGCAATAAGAACCCTAACCGAAGCATCTAGTACTTTTTCCTTGACATGTTTTTATCCCAAGTGGTTTTACTTGTTAAGGTTTTAAACCAAGTTTCATGCAACATGAGTGCTTACAAGTTCCAAAATGATATTTTTACAAGTATCACGAACATATGAAACTTATAAAAACGCATATTTTAGAGCTTTAAACCAAGTTTCATGCAACATGATCATGTTGTGTGAAACTTAATTGATAGTCCTATAATATGCGCTGTTAGATGTTTTGTAAGTTCGTGAAACTTGTACAAAGATAATTGCGGCACTTATAAACACTTATGTTACATAAAAATTGATTTAGAGTCCTAGAAAATGTGTTGTTAAATGTTTCATAAGTTTGTAAAACTTGTACAAAGATCATAGTGGCACTTATAAGCACTCACGTTGCACGAAACATTATTTAGAGTCCTGAATATGCGTTGTTAGATGTTTCTTAAGTTCGTAAAACTTGTACAAAGATCTTTGAGGCCCTAATAAGACCACATGTTGCATGAAACTTGGTTTAGAGTCCTAGAAACACATTGTTAGATGTTTCGTAAGTACATGGAACTTGTACAAATATTATTGAGGCATTTATAAGCACTCATGTTGCATAAAACTTGGTTAAGAGCCCTAGAATATGTGTTGTTAGATGTTTCATATGTTCGTGAAATTTGTATAAAGGTAATCGTGGCATTCATAAGCACTCATGTTGCATGAAATTTTAGTTAGAGTCCTAGAAAATGCATTGTTAGAAGTTTCATAAGTTCGTGAAACTTGTGAAAATATAATTGAGACACTTATAAGGACTTATGTTGCATGAAATCTTGTTTAGAGTCCAAGAACCATGTTGTTAGATGTTTTGTAAGTTTTTGAAAATTGTACACATATAATTGATGCACTTGTAAGAAATGATATTGCATGAAACTTGGGTTAGCGTCCTAGAATATGCGTTGTGAGAAGTTTAATAATTTTGTGAAACTTGTACTAAGATTATCAAGACACTTATAAGCACTCATTTTGCATGAAACATGATTTAGAGTCCTGAATATGCATCGTTAGATGTTTCATAAGTTCGTGAAAATTCTACAAAGATCATTGAGCCCTTTATAAGAACTCATGTTCAATGAAACTTGGTTTATAATCCTAGAATATGCGTTGTTAGAAGTTTCATAAGTTCGTAGAAGTTGTACAAATATCATTGAGGCACTTATAAACACTCATGTTGCGTGAAACTTGGTTTATATTCCTAGAAACACATTTTTAGAAGTTTCGTAAGTTCATGAAACTTGTAGAAAAATCATTGAGCCACTTAAAAGAACGCATGTTGCATGAAACTTGGTTTATAATCTAAGAATATGTGTGGTTATATGTTTCATAAGTGAAACTTGGTTTAGAGTCATATAATATATGTTGTTAGATGTTTCTTAAGTTTGTGAAACTTGTACAAAGATCATTGTGGCACTTATAAACACTTATGTTACATAAAACTAGATTTAGAGTCCTAGAAAAGGCGTTGTTAGATGTTTCATTTTTTTTTGTCGAAAGTTGTTAGATGTTTCATAAGTTTGTGAAACTTGTACAAAGATCATTGCGACACTTATAAGAACTCATGTTGCACGAAACATTATTTAGAGTCGTAAAATATGTGTTGTTAGATGTTTCTTAATTTCGTGACTTGTACAAAGATCATTGTGGCATTTGTAAGCACTCATACTGCATGAAATTTGTTTTAGATTCCTAGAATATGCGTTTTTAGAAGTTTCATAAGTTCGTAAAACTTGTACAAAGATCATTGAGGCACTTCTAAGCTCTCATGTTGCATGAAACCTTTTTTGGAGTCCTAGAAACACGTTGTTAGATATTTCGTACGTTGGTGAAACTTGTACAGAGATCATTGATGCACTTATAAGAAATCATTTTGTATGAAACTTGGTTTAGATTCCTAGAATATGCGTTGTTAGAAGTTTCATAAGTTCGTGAAACTGGAAATAAGATCAGTGAGGCCCTATTAAGCACTCATGTTGCATGAAACTTGGTTTAGAATCCTAAAATATGCGTTGTTAGAAGCTTCATAAGTTCGTGAAACTTTTAGAAATGGAGGCACTTATAACCACTCATGTTGCATAAAACTTGGTTTAGATTACAAGAAACACATTGTTAGATGATTTGTAAATTCGTGAAACTTGGAGAAAGATCATTGAGGCACTTAAAAGAACTCATGTTGCATGAAACTTGGTTTAGAGTCCTAGAATATGCGTTGTTCGAATTTTAATAAGTTTGTGAAACTTGTACAAAGATCATTGAGGCACTGATATGCACTTATCTTTCATGAAAATTGGTTTAGAGTCCTAGATGTGAGTTGTTAGACGTTTCATAAAATTGTGAAATTTTTAAAAAGATCATTGAGGCACGTATAAGCACTCTTGTATCATGAAACTTGGTTTAGATACCTAGAATATGTGTGTTTTAAAAGTTTCATAAGTTTGTGGAACTTGTACAGAGATCACTGTAGCACTTATAAACACTCATGTTGCATAAAACTTGGTTTAAAGTCCTAGAAACTGGTTGTTAGATATTTCGTATGTTCGTGAAACTTGTACAAAGATCATTGAGGCACTTATGATCACTCATTTTACATGAAACTTGGTTTAGAGTACTAGAATATTTGTTGTTAGATGTTTCATAAGTTCGTGAAACTCGTACAAAGATCACTAAGGCACTTATGAGCAATCATGTTGCATGAAACTTGGTTTTAAGTCCTAGAATATGCGTTGTTAGAGCTTTCATAAATTCGTGAAACTCGTACAAAGATCACTAAGGCACTTATAAGAACTCATGTTGCATGAAAGTTCGTATAAAGTCCTCGAAAACGCGTTGTTAGACGGTTTATATGTTCGTGAAACTTATACAAAGATCATTGAGGCACTTATAAGCACTCATGAGGCATGAAATTTGGTTTAGAGTCCTAAAATATGTGAAGTTAGATGTTTCATAAGTTCGTTGAACTTGTACATAGATCATTCAAGCACTTATAAGCACTCATCTTGCATGTTGTATGAAACTTGGTTTAGAGTTCTAGAATATGCGTTGTTCGATGTTTCATAAGTTCGTGAAACTTGTACAAAGAACATTAAAGAACGTATAAGCACTCATGTTTCATGAAACTTGGTTTAGAGTCCTAGAATGTGCTTTGTTAGATATTTCATATATATGTGAAACATGTACACAAATCATTGAGACATTTATAAGAGCTCATTTTGCATGAAACTTGTCTTAGAGTCCTCGAATATGCATTGCTAGATGTTTTCTAAGTTTGTGAAACTTTTACAAAGATCAATGAGGCATTTATAAGCACTCTTGTTGCATGAAACTTGGTTTATAGTTCTATAAACACGTTATTAGATGTTTTGTAAGTTCGTCAAACTTGTTAAAAAGATCGTTGAGGCACTTATAAGAACTCATGTTGCATGAAGTTTGGTTTGGAGTCCTACAATATCTGTTTTCAAATGTTTTATAAGTTCGTGAAACTTGTATAAAGATCATTGAGGCTTTTATAAGCACTCATATTGCATGAAAATTGGTTTAGAGTTTTGGAATATGCTTTGTTAGAAGTTTCATAAGTTCGTGAAACTTGTACAAAGATCATTGAGGCATTATTCATCACTCATGTTGCATGAAACTTGGTTTAGAATTCTAGAATATGCGTAGTTAGATGTTTCATAAGTTCGTGAAACTTATACAAAGATCATTGAGTCACTTATAAGCACTCATGTTGCGTGAAATTTGGTTTATAGTTCTAAAATATGTGAAGTTAGATGTTTCATAAGTTCGTGAACTTGTACAAAGATCATTGAGGCACTTATAAGCACTCATCTTGCATGAAACTTGGTTTCGAGTCCTCAAATATGCGTTGTTATATGATTCATAAGTTTGTGAAACTTGTGCAAAGATCACTGCGACACTTTTAAGCACTCATGATGCATGAAACTTGGTTTAGAGTCTTAAAATATGCAAAGTTAGATGTTTTATAACTTCGTGAAACTTGTACAAATATCATTGAGGAACTTATAAGGACTCATGTTACATGAAATTTGATTTAGAGTCCTAGAAAATGCGTTGTTAGATGTTTCATAATTTTGTAAAACTTGTACAAAGATTATTATGACACTTATAGTCACTCATGTTGCACATAACATGGTTTAGAGTCGTAAAATATGTGTTGTTTAGATATTTCTTAAGTTCTTGAAACTTATACAAAGATCATTGAGGCACTTATAAGCCCTCATGATGCATGAAACTTGGTTTAGAGTCCGAGAATATCCATTGTTAGATGTTTCATATGTTCGTGAAACTTGTATAAAGATCATCGCGACACTTATAAGCACTCAGATTGCATGAAATTTAGGTTAGAGTCCTAGAATATTCATTTTTAGGAGTTTCGTAAGTTCGTGAAAGTTTTGCAAAGATCATTGAGGCACTTATAAGCACTCACGTTGCATGAATCCTTGTTTAGAGTTCTAGAAACACGTTGTTAGATGTTTTGTGAGTTTGTGAAACTTGTACAAGGATAATTGAGGCATTTATAAGAACTCATGTTGCATGAAACTTTGTTTAGAGACCAAAAATAAACGTAGGTAGAAGTATCATAAGTTCGTGATACATGTACTAAGATCATGGAGAAACTTATAAGAAATCAAGATGCATAAAACACTATTTAGAGTCCTAGAATATGCGTTCTTAGATGTTTCTTAAGTTCATGAAACTTGTACAAAGATAATTGAGGAACTTATAAGCACTCATGATGCACGAAACTTGGGTTAGAGTCCTATAATATGCGTTGTCAGAAGTTTCATAACTTCGTGAAATTTGTACAAAGATAATTGAGGCACTTATAAGAACTCATGTTGCATGCAATTTGATTTAGAGTCCTAGAATATGCGTAGTTAGAAGTTTCATAAATTCTTGAAACTTGTACAAAGATGATTGAGGCACTTACAAGCACTCACGTTGAATTAAACTTGGTTTAGAGTCCTAGAATATATGTTGTTAGATGTTTCATAAGTTCGTGAAACTTTTACAAAGATCATTGAGGCTTTCATGCTTCTCATGTTGTATAAATTCCTAGAAACACGTTGTTAGATGTTTCGTATGTTCGAGAAATAGGTACAAAGTTCATTGAGGTATTTATAAGAACTCATGTTGCATGAAACTTTATTTAGATTCCTATAATATACGTTGTTAGATGTTTCATAACTTTGTGAAACTTGGACAAAGATTACTGAGGCATTTATACGCACTCATGTTCCATGAAACTTGATATAGAGTCCTAGAATATGCGTTGTTGGAAGTTTTATAAGTTCGTGAAACTTGTATAAAGATAAATGAGGCACTTACAAGCACTCACGTTGAATTAAACTTGGTTTAGAGTCCTAGAATATGCGTCGTACAAAGATTATTGAGGCACTTATAAGCACTCATGTGTCTTGACAATTGGTTTAGAATCCTAGAAACATGTTATTATATGTTTCGTAAGTTCATGAAACTTGTACAAAGAACATTGAGGCACTTAAAAAGTCATGTTGCATGAAACTTTTTTGGAAACTTGTACAAATATCATTGAGGCTTTCATGCTTCTCATGTTGTATGAAACTTGCTTTTGAGTCCTAGAATATGCGTTGTTAGATGTTTCATAAGTTCTTAAAACTTGTACAAAGAAAATTAAAGTACTTATAAGTACTCATGTTTCATGAAACTTGGTTTAGAGTCCTAGAATATGCGTTGTTAGATATTTCATAAATATGTGAAACTTGTACACAGATCGTTGAAGCATTTATAAGATCTCATGTTGCATGAAACTTGTTTTAGACTCCTCGAATATGCATTGTTAGATGTTTTATAAGTTCATGAAACTTTTTCAAAGATCAATGAAGCACTTAAAAGCACTCTTGTTGCATGAAACTTGGTTTAGAGTTCTATAAACACGCTATTAGATGTTTTGTAAGTTCGTGAAACTTGTTAAAGAGATCGCAAAGGCACTTATAAGAACTCATGTTGCATGAAGTTTGGTTTGGAGTCCTAGAATATCTGTTGTAAGATGTTTCATAAGTTGGTGAAACTTGTACAAATATCATTGAGGCTTAGAATATGCATTGTAAGAAGTTTCATAAGTTCGTGAAACTTTTACAAATATCATTGAGGGTCTTATATCAACTCATGTTGCATGAAAATTGGTTTAGAGTCCTAGAAGATGCTTTGTTAGAAGTTTCATAAGTTCGTGAAACTTGTACAAAGATCATTGAGTAATTTATAATAACTCATGTTGCATGAAACTTGGTTTAAAGTTCTAGAGTATGCGTAGTTAGTTGTTTCATAAGTTCGTGAAAACTTGTATAATGACTATTGAGGAACTTATAAGCACTCATGTTGCATAAAACTTGATTTGGAGTCCTAGAATATGAGTTGTTAGAAGTTTTATAAGTTTCGTGAAACTTGTACGAAGATCATTGAGGCACTTATAAGCACTCATGTTGTATGAAACTTGGTTTGGAATCCTAGAAATATATTGTAAGATGTTTCGTATGTCCGTGAAACTTGTACAAAGATAATTGAGGCATTTTTGCTACTCATGTTGTATGAAACTTTGTTTAGAGTCTTATAATATGCATTGTAAGAAGTTTCATAAGTTCGTGAAACTTTTACAAATATCATTGAGGGTCTTATATCAACTCATGTTGCATGAAAATTGGTTTAGAGTCCTAGAAGATGCTTTGTTAGAAGTTTCATAAGTTCGTGAAACTTGTACAAAGATCATTGAGTAATTTATAATAACTCATGTTGCATGAAACTTGGTTTAAAGTTCTAGAGTATGCGTAGTTAGTTGTTTCATAAGTTCGTGAAAACTTGTATAATGACTATTGAGGAACTTATAAGCACTCATGTTGCATAAAACTTGATTTGGAGTCCTAGAATATGAGTTGTTAGAAGTTTTATAAGTTTCGTGAAACTTGTACGAAGATCATTGAGGCACTTATAAGCACTCATGTTGTATGAAACTTGGTTTGGAATCCTAGAAATATATTGTAAGATGTTTCGTATGTCCGTGAAACTTGTACAAAGATAATTGAGGCATTTTTGCTACTCATGTTGTATGAAACTTTGTTTAGAGTCTTATAATATGCATTGTAAGAAGTTTCATAAGTTCGTGAAACTTTTACAAATATCATTGAGGGTCTTATATCAACTCATGTTGCATGAAAATTGGTTTAGAGTCCTAGAAGATGCTTTGTTAGAAGTTTCATAAGTTCGTGAAACTTGTACAAAGATCATTGAGTAATTTATAATAACTCATGTTGCATGAAACTTGGTTTAAAGTTCTAGAGTATGCGTAGTTAGTTGTTTCATAAGTTCGTGAAAACTTGTATAATGACTATTGAGGAACTTATAAGCACTCATGTTGCATAAAACTTGATTTGGAGTCCTAGAATATGAGTTGTTAGAAGTTTTATAAGTTTCGTGAAACTTGTACGAAGATCATTGAGGCACTTATAAGCACTCATGTTGTATGAAACTTGGTTTGGAATCCTAGAAATATATTGTAAGATGTTTCGTATGTCCGTGAAACTTGTACAAAGATAATTGAGGCATTTTTGCTACTCATGTTGTATGAAACTTTGTTTAGAGTCTTATAATATGCATTGTTAGATGTTTCATAAGTTCGTGAAACTTGTACAAAGATCATTGAGGCAGTTATAAGCACTCATATTGCATGAAAATTGGTTTAAAGTATTGGAAACACGTTGTTAGATGTTTCGTATTTTCGGGAAACTTGTACGAAGATCAATAAGGCACTTATAAGAACTCTAGTTGCATAAAACATGGTTTAGAGTTCTAGAATACTCTTTGTTAGATGTTTGATAAGATCATGAAACTTTTACAAAGATTATTGAATCAGTTATAAGCACTCATGTTTCATGAAACTTAGTTTAGAGTCTTAGAATGTAAGTTGTTAGATATTTCATATATACGGGAAACTTGTACAAAGATCATTGAGGCACTTATAAGAACTAATGTTGCATGAAACTTGGTTTAGAGTAGTAGAATATGCATTATTAGATGTTTTATAAGTTCGTGAAACTTCTACAAAGATCATTGAGGCACTTATAAGCACTCATGTTGCATGAAACTTGGTTTAGAGTCCTAGAAATACGTTATTAGATGTTTCGTAAGTTCGTGAAACTTGTAAAAAGATCACTGAGACACTTATAAGAACTCATGTTGCATGAAGCTTGGTTTGGAGTCCTATAATATCCGTTGTAAGATGTTTCATAACTTCGTGAAACATGTACAAAGTTCATTGAGGCTTTTATAAGCACTCATGTTGTATGAAACTTTGTTTAGAGTCTTAGAATATGCATTAATAGAAGTCTCATAACTTTGTGAAACTTTATATCATTGAGAGACTTATATCTACTCAAGTTGCTTGAAAATTGGTTTAGAGTCCTAGAATATGCTTTGTTAGATGTTTCATAAGTTCGTGAAACATTTTATAATGATCATTGAGACATTTATAAGCACTCATGTTGCATGAAACTTGGTTTAGAGTCCTAGAATATGATTTATTAGAAGTTTCATAAATTTCATGAAATTTGTAAAAAGATCACTAAGGCACTTATAAGCACTCATGTTGTATTAAACTTGGTTTGGAGTCCTAGAAAAACTTTATAAGATGTTTCGTATATCCGTGAAACTTGTACAAAGATCATTGAGGAATTTTAGCTACATATATGAAACTTGTACAAAGATGATTGAGGCACTTTGTTTGGAGTCCTAGAATATGAAGTAGTTAGATGTTTCATAAGTTCGTGAAACTTGTACAAAGATCATTGAGGATCTTATAAGCACTCATATTGCATGAAACTTGGAATAGAGTATTAGAAACATCTAATTTAGATGTTTCGAATTTACAGGAAACTTGTACGAAGATAAATATGGCACTTATAAGATTTCTTGTTGCATGAAGCTTGGTTTAAAGTTCTAGAATATGCGTTGTTAGATGTTTGATAAGTTTGTGAAACTTTTACAAAGATCATTGAGGCACTTATAAGCAGTCATGTTGTATGAAACTTGGTTTAGAGTCTTAGAAACACGTTATTAGATGTTTCGTAAGTTCGTGAAACTTGTACAAAGATCATTGAGGCACTTATAAGAAATAATGTTTCATGAAACTTGGTTTAGAGTCCTAGAATATGCGTTGTTAGATGTTTAAGAAGTTCGTGAAAGTTGTACAAATATCATTGAGGCTTTAATAAACACTCATGTTTCATGAAAATTTGTGTAGAGTCCTAGAATATGTGTTGTTAGAAGTTTCATAAGTTCGTGAAACTTCTACAAAGATCATTGAGGCACTTATAAGTAGTCATGTTGCATGAAACTTTGTTTAGAGTTATAGAATATGCGTTTTTACAAGTTTCATAACTTCGTCAAACTTATACAAATATCATTAAGGCAGTTATAAGCACTCTTGTTGCATGAAACTTGGTTTAAAGTCCTAGAATATGCGTTGTTAGATGTTTTATAAGTTCGTGAAACTTCTACAAATATCATTAAAGCACTTATAAGAAAACATGTTGCATGAAATTGGGTTTAGAGTCCTAGAAACACGTTATTAGATGTTTCGTAAGTTCTTGAAACTTGTAAAAAGATCATTGACGCACTTATAGAACTCATGTTTCTTGAAAGTTGGTTTAGAGTCCTAGAATATCTGTTGTAAGATGTATCATAAGTTCGTGAAACTTATACAAATATCATTTAGGCATTTATAAGCACTCATATTGCATGAAACTTTGTTTAGAGTCCTAGAATATGCATTATTAGAAGTTTCATAAGTTCGTGAAACTTATACAAAGATCATTGAGGCATTTATAACTACTCATGTTGCATGAAACTTGGTTTAAAGTCTTAGAATATGCGTAGTTAGATGTTTCATAAGTTCGTGAAACTTGTATAAAAATTACTAAGGCATTTATATGCACTCATGCTGCATGGAACTTGGTTTAGAGTCCTGGAAGATGGGTTGTTAGAAGTTTCATAAGTTCGTGAAACTTGTACAAAGATCATGGAGGCAAATATAAGCATTCATGTTGCATGAAACTTGATTAGAGTATTATAATATGTGTTATTAGATGTTTCATAAGTTCGGGAAACTTGTACAAAGATATTTGAGGCACTTGTAAGAACTCATGTTGAATGAAACTTGGTTTAGAGTCCTAGAAACATATTGTTAGATGTTTCTTAAGTTCGTTAAACTTGTTAAAACATCATTGAGGAACTTACAAGCACCCATGTTGCATGAAACTTGATTTAAAATCCAAGAATTTGCGTTGTTAGAAGTTTCATTAGTCGGTGAACTTTTACAAAGATCATTGCGGCACTTAGAAGACCAGATGTTGCATGAAACTTGATTTAGAGTCCTAGAATATGCGTTGTTAGATGTTTGATAAGTTCGTGAAACTTTTACAAAAATCATTGAGGCACTTATAAGCACTCATGTTGCATGAAACTTGGTTTAGAGTACTAGAAACACGTTATTAGATGTTTCATAAGTTCGTGAAACTTGTACAAAAATTATTGAGGCACTAATAAGAACTCATGTTGTATGAAACTTGGTTTAGAGTCCTAAAATATGTGCTATTAGATGTTTGAGAAATTTGTGAAACTTGTACAAAGATCCTTGAGACTTTTTGTAGAGTCCTAGAATATGCATTGTTAATTTGTTATAAATAACATACATTCATGAAACTTGTATAATGATCACAGAGGTACTTATAACTACTCATGTTGTACGGAACTTAGTTTAGAGTCCTCGAATATGGTTTGCTATATCTTTCATAAGTTTGTTAAACTTGTGCAAATATCACACTACAAGAATCTGCAAAAATAACAACGAAAAATTTACATCGATTTTACTCGTCGTAAATTTAAGTCGAAATTACGACGATTTTTGTAATCGTCGTAAACTTTACGACGATTTTAGTCGTTGTAAATTTACTACGATTTAACGACGATTTTCCGAATATAGACGTAATCGTCGTTTAATCGTCGTAAATTTACAACGATTTAACAACATTTTGGTTTAAAAGAAAATTTCGTCGCTAAATCGTTGATAATTTACAACGAATTTACAACTTCTAATTTTCTGACATTTTAACAACGATATAGTATCTTCGTCGAACAAGTTCAAAAAGGAATTCTGGGGATATCTGAAGATGAGCTCGATTCCCGTAAAACTCAACACTTTGTGATGTGGTTGCAAAGACAGGTATATGAAAATATCGAATGTGAAATTACATAGCAACATAAAATATTTAAAAAAATTAATTTTGATGTCTGCAGATTGAGTACGAGGACAAATCTTATCCGGTGTGGTTCCACGAGATGCTACAACGTCCCCTTGCGAAGATTCGGACATCGCCAATGTATTTTACAAGAGGTTATGCTATCCACGCGTACGAGTAAGGCTGACATCGAACAAGTGTTAACTACGGTGTTTGTGTTAGAGGAGACATTGATTTCTACGATTCATCCAAGAAATCATAGAAATAACGTTTCCCGGGTTGCTCATGTTGAAGTGCGTACTCTTCAAGTGAGAGTGGTTTTATCTTACGATCGGAAGAGGTGTACGAATCAACAAGTCTGGGATCGTTGATGTCAATAAGAATAGAAGATACAACAAGTTCGAGCCTTTCATACTTGCATCGCAAGCTGAGAAAGTAAGCTTCGTCCTTATCCGCGTCTTAAGTCCACAGGAATACATTGGCTATCCGTCATCAAAATTGCCCCGAGAGGGTACATAGTCAGGGAAGAAGAATCAACACTCCAAAATGACACGTCCGTCGATATTCCTTCGCCAGAACTAAACACGAACATGGTTTTACTCGTTGATCCACATAATAGGGAAGCTGAAGAGGTGAATGAGGACGAAGAAGAAGTCGAAGAGACTGACGAATTTGATGAATATGACTCCGAGGACGAACATGAGTCTAATGATGACTCCGAGTAATAAATAAGTTGTTTGTTTAAATGTAAAATGAAAATTATGTATTTTAATTTTTTTTTATAAAATAAATTAAAAATCGTCGTAAATTTACGACGAATTTACGACTTTTTTTGTATTATACACAAATCGTGGTAAAATCGTTGTAAATTTACCACGAATTTACGACTTTTTTATATTATACACGAATCGTGGTAAAATCGTTGTAAATTTACCAAGAATTTACGACTTTTTTTATATTATACACGAATCGTGGTAAAATCGTTGTAAATTTACGACGAATTTACGACATTTTTTTATCATACACAAATCGTGGTAAAATCGTTGTAAATTTACGACGATTTCCCGACGATTCGTCTTATAATTCGTTGTCCGGTCATACGATGTTGTACTTTGCCGTACAAATACACAATCGTCGTAAATAAGAAGTAAATTAGTCGTTTATTTACATCTGTTTTACAACGTTTTGTTTTTATAAACCCCTAAACCCCAAACATTTTCAAAAGTATGTCTTATATTACGTACAAACAATGCTCTAAAGTTAATGAATAACTATAAAAACAATGCTAAAATTGCTTATCAATAAGTTTTGTTACATATTCTTAGAATTTATAAAGTTTAAGATAAAGTGTACTATATATATTGTGCTTAATACGTATATATGTTCTAATTTTACCAAAACTTGTTTTTTTGCAATCATATGACTTAGTATGATTTCATATGCATACAATATCATAACTATATTCAACATGAAGTCAAATGGCAGATGTATTTCAGCGAAATCCATATGTGTTGTTAGATGTTTGAGAAATTTGTGAAACTTGTACAAAGATCATTGAGACTTTTATAAGCACTCATGTTGCATGAAACTTTGTGTAGAGTCCTAGAATATGCATTGTTATAAATAACATACATTCATGAAACTTGTACAATGATCACATAGGTACTTATAACTACTCATGTTGTACGAAACTTAGTTTAGAGTCCTCGAATATGGTTTGCTATATCTTTCATAAGTTTGTTAAACTTGTGCAAAGATCATTAAGGTACTTATAAGCACTCATGTTGAATGAAACTTGGTTTAGAGTTCTAGAATGAGAGTTTTTAAATGTTTCCTAAGTCCGTGTTACTTGTACAAAGTTCATTGAGGCACTTATAAGAACTCATTTTGCATAAAAAATGGTTTAGAGTCCGAGAATATGCGTTGTTAAATGTTTAATACGTTTCCGTGAAACTTGTACAAGGATCATTGAGGCACTATACACACTTATGTTTCATGAAATTTGGGTTAGAGTCCTAGAATATCCGTTGTAAGATGTTTCATATGTTCGTGAAAGTTGTACAAAGATCATTGAGGCTTTTATAAGCACTCATGTTGCATGAAACTTTGTTTAGAGTCCTAGAATATGCATAGTTAGAAGTTTCATAAGTTCGTGAAACTTGTACTAAGATCACAGAGACACTTATAACTACTCATATTGTACGAAACTTAGTTTAGAGTCATAGAATATGTCTTGTTATATGTTTCATAAGTTCGTTACACTTTTACAAAGGCACTTATAAGAACTCATGTTGCATGAAACTTGGTTTAGAGTCCTAGAATAAGCGTTGATAGATGTTTCATAAATCTTTGAAACTAGTACAATGTTCATTGAGACACTTATAAAAACTCATGATGCATGAAACTTGGTTTAGAGTCCTAGAATATGCGTTGTTCGATGGTTTAGAAGTTCGTGAAACTTGTACAAACATCATTGAAACTTTTATAAGCACTCATGTTGCATGAAACTTTGTGTAGAGTCCTAGAATATGCATTTTTAGAAATCACATATATTCGTGAAACTTGTACAATGATAAAAGAGGCACTTATAACTACTCATGTTGTACGAAACTTAGTTTACAGTCCTAGAATATGTTTTGTTATATGTTTCATAAGTTCGTTAAACTTGTACAAAGATAATTAAGGCACTTATAAGCACTCATGTTGAATGAAACTTGGTTTAGAGTCCTAGAATATGTGTTGTTAGAAGTTTCATAAGTCCATGAAACTTGTACAAAGTTTATTGCGGCACTTATAAGAACTCATTTTGCATGAAACTTAGTTTAGAGTCCTAGAATATGCGTTGTTAGATGTTTAATACGTTTCCGTGAAACTAGTACAAGGATCGTTAAGGCACTTATAAGCAATCATGTTGCATGAAACTTTGTTTAGAGTCCTAGAATATGAATTGTTAGAGGTTTCATAAGTTCGTGAAACTTATACAAAGATCATTGAGGAACTTATAAGCACTCATGTTGCATGAAACTTGGTGAAACTTGTACAAAGATCAATGAGACACTTATATGCACTCATCTTGCATGAAACTTTGTTTAGAGTCCTAGAATATGCGTCGTTCGATGTTTCATAAGTTCATGAAACTTGTACAAAGATCATTGAGGCACTTATAATAACTCATGCTGCATAAAATTTGGTTTAGAGCCTTAGAATATGCGTTTTTAGAAGTTTCAAATGTTCGTGAAACTTTTACAAAGATCATTGAAGCACATATAAACACTCATGTTGCATGAAACTTGGTTTAAAGTCCTAGAATATACGTTGTTCGATGTTTCATAAGTTTGTGAAACTTGTACAAAGATAATTGAGGCACTTATAAGCACTCATGTTACATGAAACTTTGTTTAGGGTCCTATAATATGTGTTGTTCGATGTTTCGTAAGTTCGTGAAACTTTTACAAATATCATCTAGGAATTTAGAAGCACTCATGTTTCATGAAACTTTGTTTAGATTCCTAGAAACTTGTTTTTTAGATGTTTCCCATGTTCGTGAAACTTTGACAAAGATCATTGAAGCACTTATAAGCACTCATGTTGCATGAAACTTGGTTTAGAGTCCTAGAATATGTGTTGTTAGTTGTCTCATAAGTACGTGAAACTTGTACAAAGATCATTGAGGCAATTATAATAACTCATGTTGCATAAAACTTGGTTTAGAGCCCTTTAATATGGATTTTTAGATGTTTCAAATGTTCGTGAAACTTATACAAAGATCTTTGAGGCACATATAAGCATTCATGTTGCATGAAACTTAGTTTAGAGTCCAAGAATATGCGTTGTTTGATGTTTCATAAGTTCGTGAAACTTGTAAAAAGATAATTGAGGCACTTATAAGCACTCATGTTGCTTGAAAACTTTGTTTAGAATCCTAAAATATGTGTTGTTCGATGTTTCATAAGATCGAGAAACTTGTACTACGGTCATTGAGGCACTTATAAGCTTCCATGTTGCATGAAACTTAGTTTAGAGTCATGGAATATGCGTTGTTAGATGTTTTGTAAGTACGTAAAACTTTTACAAAGATCTATGAGGCCTTTATAAGCAGTTATGTTGCATGAAAGTTGGTTTAGAGTCCTAGAATATTCGTTATTTGATGTTTCATAAGTTTGTGAAACTTGTGCAAAGATCATTGAGGCACTTATAATAATTCATGTTGCATAAAACTTAGTTTAGAGCACTAGAATTTACATTTTATATGTTTCAAATGTTCGTGAAATTTATACAAAGATCATTGAGGCACATATAAGCACTCATGTTGCATGAAACTTGGTTTAGAGTCTTCGAATATGTGTTGTTAGATGTTATATCAGATCGTGAAACTTGTACACATATAATTGAGAAACTTATAACCACCCATGTTGCATGAAACTTTGTTTAGAGTCCTAGAATATGCATTGTTCGATATTTCGAAAGTTCGTGAAACTTGTACAAAAATCATTGAGGCACTTATAAGAACTTATGTTGCATGAAACTTTGTTATTATTCCTAGAATATGCGTTGTTAGATGTTTCATAAGTTTGTGATTCTTGTACAAAGATCATTGAGACACTTACAAGCACTCATGTTGTATAAAACTTGGTGTAGAGTCTTAGAATATGTGTTGTTTGATATTTCATAAGTTCGTGAAACTTGGTGTAGAGTCTTAGAATCACTCATGTTACATGAAACTTTGTTTAGATTCCTAGAAACTTGTTTTTTATATGTTTTGCATGTTCGTGAAACTTGTACAAAGATCATTGAGGCACTTATAAGCATTCATTTTGTATAAGGTCCTGGAACATTTACAAAGATAATTGAGGCACTCATGTTTCATGAAACTTTATTTAGATCCCTAGAATATGTGTTTTTAGATGTTTCATATGTTCGTGAAACTTATACAAAAACCATTGAGGCATATATAAGAACGCATGTTGTATGAAAATTGGTTTAGAATCCTAGAATATGCGTTGTTAGATGTTTCATAAGTTCGTGAAACTTGTACAAAGATCATAGAGGAACTTATAAGCACTCATGTTGCATGAAACTTGGTTTAGAGTCCTAAACGTTGTTAGATGTTTCTTAAGTTCGTGAAACTTGTAAAAAGATTTATAATAATTCATGTTTCATGAAACTTGGTGTAGAGTCCTAGAATATTCGTTGTTAGATGCTTCATAAGTTCGTGAAATTTGTACAAAGATCGTTGAGGCACTTATAAGCACTCATGTTGCATAAAACTTAGTTTAGAGTCCTAGAATATGTGTTGTTAGATGTTTCATTAGTTTGTGAAATTTATAAAAAGATCGTTGAGATACTTATAAGCACCCATGTTGCATGAAACTTGGTTTAGATTCCTAGAATATGCGTTGTTAAATGTTTCATAAGTTTGTGAAACTTGTACAAAGATCATTGAGGTACTTATCAGCACTCATGTTGCCTCAAACATGAATTAGTGTCCTAGAATATGTGTTGTTAGAAATTTTATAAGGTTGTGAAACTTTTACAAAGATCATTGAAGAACGTATAAACACTCATGTAGCATGAACCTTAGTTTAGAGTCTTAGAAACACGTTTGTTAGATTTTCCGTAAGTTCGCGAAACATGTACAAAAGTCATTGAAACACTTACAAGCCCTCAAGTTGCATGAAACTTATTTTAGAGTCCTAGAATATGCATTGTTAGATATTTTATAAATTTTTGAAACTCATCCAAATATCATTGAAGCTCTTATAAGCACTCATTTTGCATGAAACTTGTTTTAGAGTACTAGAAATATGTTGTTAAATGTCTCTTAAGTTCGTGAAAATTGTACAAAGATCATTGAGGCACTTATAAGCACACATGTTGCTTGAAACTTTGTTTAGAGCCTTTTAAACACGTTGTTAGATGTTTTGTAAGTTCGTGAAAATTTTACAATGATCATGGGGCACTTATAACTCATGTTGCATGAAACTTTGTTTAGAACCCTAGAATATGTGTTATTAGATGTTTCATAAATTTGTGAAACTTGTACAAAGATCATCGAGACACTTATAAGCACTCATGTTGCATGAAACTTGTTTTAGAGTACTAGAAATATGTTGTTAGATGTCTCTTAAGTTCGTGAAAATTGTACAAAGATCATTGAGGCACTTATAAGCACTCATGTTGCTTGAAACTTTGTTTAGAGTCTTTTAAACACGTTGTTAGATGTTTTGTACGTTCGTGAAACTTTTACAATGATCATGGAGGCACTTATAACTCATGTTGCATGAAACTTTGTTTAGAACCCTAGAATATGTGTTCTTAGATGTTTCATAAATTCGTGAAACTTGTACAAAGATCATTGAGGCACTTATAAGCACTCATGTTGCATGAAACTTGGTTTAAAGCCCTAGAAAAACTTTGCTAGATATTTCGTAAATTCGTGAAACTCGTAGAAAAATCATTGAGGCACTTATAAGCACTCATGTTGCATGAAAGTTGGTTAATATTCCTATAATATGCGTTGTTAGATGTTTCATAAGTTCGTGAAACATGTACAAAAATCATTGAGGCACTTATAAACATATATGTTGCCTGAAACATGGTTTATAACCGTAGAAAATGCGTTGTTAGATGTTTTATAAATTCGTGAAACTTTTACAAAGATCATTGAAGCACGTATAATCACTCATGTTACATGAAACTTGGTTGAGAGTCCTAGAATATGCATTGTTAAATGATTCATAAGTTTGTGAAAATTGTACAATGATCATTGAGACACTTATTCATCACGCATGTTTCCCGAAACTTGGTTTACGACCCTAGAATATGCGTTGTTACATGTTTTATAAATTTGTGAAACTTGTACAAATATCATTGAAGCACGTCTAAGCACTCATATGTTGCATGAAACTTGGTTTAGAGTCTTAGAAACATGTTGTTAGATGTTTTGTAAATTCGTGAAACTTGTACAAAGATCATTTAGGAATTTAGAAGCACTCATGTTGCATGAAACTTTGTTTAGAATCCTAGAAACTTGTTTTTAGATGTTTCACATGTTCGTGAAACTTGTACAAAGATCATTGAGACACTTATAAGCACTTATGTTGCATGAAACTTGGTTTAGAGTCCTAGAATATGTGTTGTTAGATGTTTCATAAGTTTGTGAAACTTGTACAAAGATAATTTAGGCACTTACAACGACTCATGTTGCATGAAACTTAGTATATAGTCCTAGAATATGCGTTGTTAGATGTTTCATAAGTGCGTGAAACTTCCACAAAGATCATTTAGGCACTTACAAGCACTCATGTTGCATGAAACATGATTTATAGTCTTAGAATATGTGTTGTTAAAAGTTTCATAAGTTATTAAAATTCTATAAAATTCATTGAGGCACTTACAAGCACTCATGTTGCATGAAACTTAGTTTAGAGTCCAAGAATCACTACAAGAAAACTGATATTTTCCGACTGTAATATCAGTCGCATAATAGTTGTTGAATGACCAGTTACGACTCTTGCACGACTAACCCATGTTGTCGGCAATCCTTAATCGCTAAACTGAATAGTCGTAAATATAATCACTATTAACTACACCATTACGACAACTAATAGTAGTTGTAACATAGTCGCGCTCGAGTCAGTGTATATGACGACTATTTAATGACTAAACTACGATTAATAAACTTGAATAAGATAAGTTTTACAATAGTCGTAAGGTAGTTGTATTATATAGTGACTATGTAGAGACTGTTTTACGATTACTTCATATGAGCATGTGTATCTTTAAGGTAGTCGGTAAATAGTCGTAACAATATAGTGACTAAATTACGACTAATTAATTAACAGAAAAATAGTGTATTCAATCGTAAAATAGTCGTTAATATTTTGCAACTACCCTGCGACTACCCTGCGACTACCTGACGACTTTTTTATGTCTATTTGGTGACTACTACTAGTAAAATACAGTGAATTTGGTAATTGTTTTGTTTCTTTTGCCATTTGATTTAATTCTTGAAATCTGGTACAAACATAATACGATCTAATCAAAATAAACCTCATACAATTGAATATTAACATAAATCCATAAAATTATCCAAAGAAACATACATAAAAATCAAGTCACAACCAAAAAATATAACATAAACATCCCAAAATAAAAGTGTTTAGTTCATGGGATAGTTTTTAGTAACCTAAGAATCATCGGAAGTTGAGAGAGGTGTGGTGGTGTCTTGAGCTGCTTCAGTCTCCATGAAGTCGAGAAAGGCCGAATCAGTTTTGCGTAAATACTTCTCCACCAAGGATAATTGTGCGACCTTAGCTTGTTGGTCAGCCAAAACTTTGAGATTTTGTTCTTCCCTCCTTTTACTAGCAGGGACTTGTTCTTCGATTTTCTGTTGTGCAACCTTCAATTTCTCTTGAATAGAAACAAATGATGAAGACTCTCCTTGTGTGTTGCTTTTGCTAGTGCCCACATTCTCAAGACTCTCCTTGAGGCTTCCTACTCCATAAATAGGTACCTTCTGAGTTGACTGTGAATAGGAAGCCAAAACAATAACCAAAAAACATAAACTTAAAATCTATAAATGTGGATTATGAAAAATGTTTCTGAGTACCTCGAGAAAGATGGCGGTATATTCATCTGTTGTGAGCTCGTGAGGTCGCGAAGTACCGTCTGTAATGGAAGAATTATGTTCCCCAAGCTGAGACAATTTCGGTTGCAAATTCTTTTCATAATTTGAAGCATTCTTCTCCGCCTTGTTATCCACATACGTATCATCCGACTTGGTGTGTGTCTTAATTAAAACCTCAACAATAGACACGAGTCTTCCCAATTTCTCTTCCTACAATGTTACAAAACAAAGTTAAAGTAGTTGCACATGAGTAGGAAAATTATAGAACATATTTGTTATATTTACTAACCATTCTGTATTAGATTTGTTGATACGACTTCAGACCCGATAAGTGGATGTGATGACCGAGACCACCACGTTCAGATATGCGAGCATGAGAATAAATGACAGTCTTTTCTTTAGCTTCATCTATATCCCAATAGGTTGTCATTTCTTTCCATAGAGTTTCCCCGATCCATGTTGGGCGCTCTCAAGAAGTCCTCACGGCTGAAACCATGTCCTTCATATGCCGTTGACAAATTCTCTCAAAATGTTGTTGAACGGTTACTGTTATCAATGGATCCCAAGTGTGGGTTTTTTACAAGACAAAGAGAGATAATACTTTAATGTTAGTGACAACAAAACACAGAGAGAGCAATGAGAATTAATAAACTTACCGCGAACTCGAGAAAGTATCTTTCTTGTCTATTCTGAGGCACACAAGTCCAACTATAGAAGGGACTATCAAACTTGTTTGTAAAATTTTTTGTAATTTTACGAACAAGCTTAATTAGATCCCTTGTCGCGAGTAAACCTGCAAACTTAAAGAAGCAAAGCAAAGCAATAAAACCCAAATGAAGATGAAGCTAACTCATGAATCAAAAGACAAATATATGTAGTCGTGGATCAAAAGACAAACAAAGCAAAAGACAACGGATAATGAATCGTGAATCAATGAACCAATCAATGGACAAAGCAAACAACAGACCCCAAATGAAGATAAACAAAGCAAAAGTAAAAAGAAAATCATGAATCATGGTTCAATAAACAAATCAATGAATAAAGCAAATCAAGAGAATCATTGAAGAAGTGAGAAACATACCAAGTAGTGTTTGGCGTCGGTGCGGGTGAGAGAACCGTTACAAACTTCTCACGTCCTGGCATCCTCAACAGAGCATTTAGCGTTGTCAATGTCTCCTCCCGAAGCTCCGGTAAAGCATCCTCTGCATCTCCGATGTTGTTGCCTTTAGAAGACAGACGACTATGTGCTTGAGAGTGATGAGGAGTAGCCGAGTTCTCCAATTCTTCACTACGCTTGGTTTGATTATGATGAGGAGGTTCCGATTTCAAGAAGCCTTTGGGGGTGGATAATCACTAACTCCTTGTGGTGGTGGCTTTGAAGCAATCTCTGCCGCCGGTGTGAAATTATACTGAGCGGGAAGAATCGTTCGCTTTTGCACCGTCGGGGTCATGAAAACGTTGTGTGTAGTCTTCCTCTTTCGTCCTTTCTTTTGTTGATTCATCGTGAGATGGAGAAGAGAAACTTGAGACTCGTCTGATTCGGTTGGAGAAGACGGCGGCAGAGACTCGACGAAGCCAACGAGTGGAGGATTTGACGGAGTCTCGACGGACAATCGACGGAGACTCGACGGACAATCAACTGAGCATCGTCGGATATAACGACGGAGAATCGTTGGAGATTAGGACGGAAAACCGTCGAAGATTGAGAGCTTGGAGACAATAATGAGTAGACAAAATTGAAGAGATTAGGGTTATGAATTGGGGAAAAACCAATTAGTCGCCAAAGAGTCGGGAAACAATCGTTAAATAATTAGTCGCTAAAAAGTCTCTTTACAGTCATAATACCATAATTCAATTTTAACTAAAGTTTATACCTTTTAGTAAAAAGTTATACCAAAATAATGAATTTTGATAAGAAATTTTCTTTAATTTCAATTAATAATAATAATACATTATTTTGAATTTTAGAAATACATTATACGACAAATTATTCTTCATCTTCTTTTTCATCATCAGAAGAAGACAAATTACACTGAAATTCATCATCTGGTTCCAAATTTCCAACATTGTAATCAAGATTTATTCGGTTTACTCCGTCTTCGAAATTGTCTACTTCGAGATCTTCAATTCTAGTCACCAATACAGCATCATCATTTTCAGTTGCAAAAGTGTCGGTTCGTTGTTCACATATTGTACATCAATGTTTGTCGTCGGGTTCACATTTACAACATTCAACCACGCTTTCTTCGGCCTCTTTACATATGGGTACGGAATATAACAAACTTGATGCGCTTGAGAGGATTTTTTGCAATATAAAAATGTTGCAATCAGAGACTGATCACACGTATAAGATATTAATGGTAGTAAATAAAGTGTATATATATATGTTTATGTACATAAAATAAATGGTTCGTACTTATTATATTTTCTCGAAAAAAACGTCTACGATGCAACCATTACTCGTACGAGTGCCTCTGCCAATAAAATGGTCATATCACTGACACTTAAATAGTGTAATTCTCAAATTAACCATCCTCTCATGCTAAGTTCCATGATATCCGTAAAATTCCCATAAAAATCCACTTTGTCAAATGCGTCCGTGTAATTTTCACCTTTAACGCTAACCCCGTAGTTACATGTCCTTCGTCGAGTGTCGTGATTTTGCGTATGAAACAAATAACATATGGTGAAATACATTGCCCTTGTTTTCACCTTGTTTAGAGGTCCATGAACTAGATCTTGAACCCATATAGGAAACAGATTTGTGGGGTTCCAATAAGTCACATGCATGTATATATATGGAAACAAATCATCAACACATATGTAAAATAATCATTTATATTATTAGAAATTGTATCATTATATCATTCACGTACATAATCTTTAACCTATGAATGGTACTCATCAGCTCTTTTCACAGAGAGTTCTTTTTCGAAGAGTCCTACATATTTGTCTGTGATAAAATCGTAGAACATGCTAGTATATACGACAAATATGAGAAAGTGTATATTTATTGATATAAAAATGGGAAGAAGTTGAAATAAAGATGGATGTTTATATATCGCTCAATAGGTTGAAAATATTCATAATTTCTCAACACATATGAGTGTGCGCATTAATAGTTTCGCTCTGAAAGCCATAATTCGTGCATTTCTCCATTTGGACAGCCTACTTGAGTAAATATAGAAGGCACACAAGGGACATGATATGTAGGGGCATCACCTTCATCTTCAAACATTCTGTATAATCCTTCATTCTATATAAAAATAAAAAGGAATAATCAAACATAAATTTTATTATTTCAACATAAAAAACAATTATTTAATACAAATCAAAAACTAAATTATTCAATAAATAAAACTAAATTATTCCATAAATAAAAGAAATTTTTTTATTAAATTATTATTTTAGTTCAGTTATTCAACTAATCGGTCGATTTCAGTCATACGCTCGAGATATCTAATTTTAGCATTATCATCAGGTAGCGTGAGATAAACACGTGCATGCGTCTCGTTGCTCTGCCTCCTAAAAATGATACTATATAATTCTTGATTTATTTTATTTTTTTAGAGGACCACTACACCAATTAATAAGCTTCCTCTCATTCTCATATACTTCAAGAAAAATTTGAACGTTTGTATCGTTCCATTGTATTTTTCCCTTTATTGTATACACACAATTAATCTACTAAATTATGATCGGATAAACTTTAAATCACAATTTTAAAGCATATAAAAATATATTAAATAAAAATACCTCTTTGATGTTTGATGATTTCCCTTGATTTTCCATACCTACAATGATATATACCACTAAACTAATATGTAAAATTATAAATAATTTAAAAAAAAAAAAATAAACTTAATTAAATAAGTTTTATTTTGAAGAATACTATATATATACACTGATATTTTTAAAATAGTTCTTGTGTATATACTTAATATAATCTGCCGTTTAATTTTCATAGGAAAATATAAACTTTAGATTTTATTTACCAAAAATACACAAAAATCTTTATAAAAAGCTACTATACAAAATCTTTTATCAAAAGTTTTCGATCACATAAAAAATTCTTTGAACAAAAAATGAAAGATTTCAAATACCTTTATCACAAGTCTTTGATTTGTTCTAAGGTGATCGCTTGTCTCTTCCTTTATTAGTGTAGTTTTGATATCGTTTATATAGATAAGAGAGCCATGACGTCTAAATAAAGAATTTGTTGTAACAAAAAATATATATATATATTAAAATGACTTGGCAAAATAAAGTATAAAAACCTAAAGAACCGAGTTTTTAGTTTTTATGTAGAAAAGAGTAAAATTTGGAGGAAACTAGTTTTCCTGAAAATTTGGAAATCATTTTGGATAAAAACTTGATTGGTGTAAAAAGTGGTTTTTGCCAAAATTTGATTGGCGTAATTTGTCCCTTCACAACATTAAGATCTAATGAAAATTTATAGCTACAGTCAACCGTCTTCCTCACAAGAGAGCATGAACATCAGAGGTTGCCAAGGAGATGGACAATTTTGAATCCCCAAAAAATGTTTATGTGGTAGAAATATAGAGCTACGCACAATGATTACTAGTAATAAAAAAAGGGTGGCGATACTACAGTTGTGAATCGTTCCAAGTATAAATCTAATTGTATAAATCTATGGCTATAAAACCCCTTCTACGAAGCTCCTTTGTGTTGACATTGTAGGTCGGAAATGACCACATATGGAAATGGTGGTAGGAGGCGATGATGGAACAAATCGAATCTTTAAGTTATCAAATCCAATACAATGTCAAAATAAGGTGGAACTTTCGCACGAGGACTGACCAACTGGCCTTCCGTGACCCCATCATGGATGTCCGTCACCCCATCGAGGATGTTCGTCGCCTTGAAGATGAGTTTCTCTTAACAGACCTTGAGATATGTGAGCTTAAAGCTCTCTTAACAAGGAACGAGGATCTTATAAGTTCCAACAAGAAAATACATATAATGGTGGGTGTGGTTGGTCTACTGGTGCTCTTCACAGTGACGACAACCCATTGTTTCTTCTAAATGTGTATCATCTTATGTGTGCTTGCTTATGTCGTGGCAGTTTTTTGTAATTGAAAACTATGTGATGTCATAATTTTTTGTGTTAGATGACACCTCATAACTTTACACCATGAAAACCAAACCTAAACCCTAAAATCAATTGATAACTTACGTCGGACTTTTATGTGTTATACCAAACCCTAAACCCAAACCCAAAACACGAAAACAATATAACCAAAACAATAAAACCAAAACGTAAAACGAAAATACTTGAACGACACACAAACAAGAAACACAACACAAATACAACGTTTAAGCTGAAACAAGAACAAGAAACACACACAAACAAGAAACAATAACATATGTGCCCTACTTGAACGAACTCATGTAGGATTAGGGCATGGCGTACGGTTGTGCCCCCTGATTGATTTCACTTAGAACATGTGTGACCCTTCCTCAGACGTTTTTCTCTCTTTTGTTTTTCAAAAGCGCATTTCATTCAAGATTTCCTAGGCCTGCCAAGAGGTTGTCGCACATTTGGTGGCAAACATGTTTTTTTCTTCACTTCTTCATGTATGAACATGGAAAAATCTCGAGGCATAACCACTGTCGCGTATGCATTCACTAAGTAAATCCTCGAAAAATAAGAATTACATAACACAGTTCTTGAATCTTGAGAAGCCTCTACTGCCAGTGCATGTATGCACGGTAACTTATCGAAGTCAAAACGGCGATATGAACATGATCTACTATGTAGGTTTACAAAATGGGTATGCTGACTATTTGAGACCTCACTTTGAACATCGTCTATTGGTTGCACCGTAAGATGTTCAACTTCTTGTAAACGTTTCTATGAGATGTAAATTTTCCATTAATAAATTCATAATACGAGGACAATAAAAGTATTTTTTAAAAATGGTTACGAACCGATAAAAGCTTCTCAACGGCCCTCGGTAGTTGTGTATAAAGTTTAGCCATGTCGTTCCTTCGATTGCAAATCCATTGTGTAAGCATCACACAGATAGCTTCTAGGAGACCAATAATTGGCAAACTCCTTGACCGAGATAAAATTTGATTCATAGAGTCAGCAATGTTGGACGTTGTTATATTATATTTGTTTACCAGGAAATGAACACGTGCCCATTTACGCACATCGGCTCCCACCAAATAGCTGCGTAATGCCGGATTTAATGTTTGAACCATCCGAAAAAGTGCCTCAAATTCAGTTAGCGTAAAACAAGTAGTCGCTTTCTTAACCAAACCAAATGCTTCCCTCCCTCTAAATTGCACAAAAATATTTTTGTAGAGATGGTAAGTACATTTTCCCCTATTAGATAATGGATAAACCTTGTTTATTGCATTACCAATATATATATGTCTATCCGATATGATAGCCAAAGATTCATCATCAGGAATAACGTAGCTTAGTTGACGAAAAAACCATTTCCACGAATCATCATTTTCAGTGTCTACAATAGCGAAAGCAAGAGGGAAAATATGAAAGTTACCATCTTGAGCTCTTGCATCTTGTTTCTAGATTTTCTTACTTGATTTATCAGATTACTTGAACCTCTTTAAGTTTCCTTTCCAATAGCAAGTAAGGTCTAAGTTTTCAAATTATTTGTAGCTCGTTAAGAAGAACTTGATGCAGCTTCTTAACAACTAACAATGTGTGCCTTTCCGATACTCGTATTTTCTCCTTCTTAGTTGATTCTCTTCTCAAAAGGAGGTGGAGCCTCTCCGTGACTATGCATTCATTAGGACAAAGAATCAAGATTCATGTCAAGCTCTCTAACAACATTGTTAACTAGTGCAGATATTGACCAAATCCTTGTGTTGAACATAATTGTTTCAAAAATCCAAAATAGAAACTCGGTTACCAAACTCCACTCGTTACTAATATCATCCTATGTGATCCGTTACAGATTTGCAGAGTAATAAAGTTTTAAAATTTAGGAATTATTGGGGCTTATATAATATAAAAGGGCAACAAAAACTTTAATGGTTACTATAGTGTAGTGGTTAAGTAGTATTCTCTTCCACTCCACGTGGACGGTTTGAACCTAAGTAATCTCTTATTTTTGGGTCTTTTTAATTAGGTTCATATTTGTTACGGACCGACCATTATTCGTTATTGTTCGTTCTATTAAGGATGATTTAAGCGTTAAATTCATATAAAGAAATAATAACCATTAATAACAAAATATGTAGTTTATAATTGGGACAATTACAAAACTACACATTTTAAATTGCATTTTACAAAAGTACGTCATTTTATAATCGCTTTTGAAAACTATACCTAAACAATCCAAATTAAATCAGAATAAATCCTACCCAAACAATCACACCCCTTTAATAATATACCCTAAACATTAATGATTAGCAAACGCAAGTGAAAAGATTAGTGTTTGGTAATTTTTGATAAGGTAATTCATTCATTTTAAATTTTGAGAGGATGTAGATATGTAAAATTATTGCATTAGGTGTAGTTTTGTGAATGAAGTGTTAAAATGGTATAATATTGTGAATTCATCTTTATAATTTGTCTATATGTATTTTTTTTATAACAACATCATAAAGAAAGAAACAAACTAAATCGTAGCGACAATATTAGCTGCCCATCTTGGAGGGAGCTCACCCATGTACTCTAATGTTGATGCGATTGCTCGTCCTGCCCGTGCTAGCTTTTCCGCTTGCAAGTTTTTCGCTCTTGGAATAGCTTTGATTCTGAATTCCGTGAAATATACAAGCAAAGTCTTAAAATATTCGAACATTGTGGTAAAAGCAGGCCACTCAGAGGGGTTATGCAAGATTGCCACCAATGTCGTACTATCCGTCTCGAAAGTCTAACAGGGAATACGTCGTACTTGGATAACTTCCATAGCCCACAGTAGGGCTTCAAACTCAGCATGTAAAGGAGATAAGCTCCTTCTATAACACCTCCCTCCTTACAAATGACATGAACCATCTCCATTGAGACACACCCTACCTAGCCCCTCAAACGTCTCTGTATTTTTCCATGATCTATCCGTCTGACACACTAGCCCTGAATTATTAACTTGTGTCTTCTCCATCAGATTATGGCATCGAATAACCTCTGTTCCCTCGTCGTTATTTTGGGCTTCTTATAAAGCTTTCGCTTCCTTTTTCGCTTGCTCCACTATATCTGGAGGGTCAACATCGACATCCTCAAAAACCTTCTGATTTCGCGATTTCCATATATACCATAATAACCATGGGTAACACCATATAAATTGTTGACCCTCTCTTGCTTGTAGTCTCGAGAACAAGTAAACCATATTTGTGTAGATACCACCCTGTGGGAACTCCGAATTAATTAAAATAGGTGAGATGCCTCATGTATATAGCGAATGAGTGCATTCAAAAAACACATGATTAATCGTCTCTGTTTCTTCCTCACATCTTGGACAGACAGTATCCCATTGTATACCTCTATAATATAATCTTTCCCTAACACCCAAAGTTCCTGATATAATTTGCCACAAGAAGTACTTAAGTTTCAGAGGGCATTGTATCTCCCATGCTTTCGCCTGTAACGCTTTAGTATTTGGTCCCCATTGTTATGTCGTCCTTGTCTCTTACTCATTCGCTGCCAAAGGTAATATCCTGACTTAACTGTATACCTCCCTGATTGCGAGTAATGCCAAATCCACCCATCTACATCTGTGTTTTTACTTATAGGCATACTCTCAATCAATTTCCTATCATCTAAGCTAACTAATGTGGTTAATGCCCCTCTATCCCACACTTCTCTATTCTGATTAATTAAATCTCTTATTTTCAGATTTGGAAATAACAAGCTGCCTCTCCCCTGTGTCGGCCTTGGATTCGTATCCGGAACCCAATTGTCCTCCCAAACCGACATTTGACTTAGTTTCCCGGGATTTTCCTCATACCTGTCATTAATAGACTTTTTGAGGAATATAAACTTTTCCAACCAAATGAGGGTGAGTGTGGTTTCTTTGCCAGGAACAGATGAACCCTCGCAAAATATATTCCCTTTAGTACCCGTGCTACCAATGAATTAGGGAATTGTGAAAGCCTCCAATATTGTTTTGCCAACAAAGTCTTGTTGAAATCTTGTAACGATCGAAAGCCAAGTCCACCATCGTGTTTGGACTCACACATTTTTTTCCATGCCACCCAGTGGAGATCGCGGTTTTTTTCCATTGGAACTCCACCAGAATTTTGATATCGCACTAGTTAACTTTTTTATTAACGTCTGGGATAACTCGAAGCATGACATAACATGCAAAGGGAGGGCTAAAGCCACTTACTTAATCTGTGTTTATTTTCCTCCACGTGATAAGAATATAGATATCCATCCATTTATTCTTTCATTTAACCGTTCTTTCACATAATTGAAAAGATTTTACTCTTAGCACCACCTAGACTTTCCGGGATACCCAAATAGGCTCCCATCCCCCCATCTTTGTGAATGCCAAGAATATTCTTCATATCTATCCTAACCTGTGTATCCACATTATGTCCAAACATCACCGAGGATTTCGAAATATTTATCTCTTGTCCCGATGCTCTTCCATATCGATCTAAGACTCGAAGGATAGCCCTACACTCCCTCTCTTCTGTTTTACAAAAGAAAAGACTATCGTCAACAAAGAGCAAGTGTGTTACCATCGGACTGTTACTAGCCACCTTAATTCCGGAAATGAGAAAGTATTCTTTCGCCTTCTTGACCAGTGAAATCAATACCTCCGTACACATTTTAAACAAGTACGGGACAATGGATCTCCTTGTCTTAAGCCCCTTTCCGGCTTGATCGACCCCCTAGGTTGACCATTAATTAAAACTTGGTAAGAAACCGAACTTACACACCACATAATCCATTTCACCCATTTGACACTAAAGCCGAGTTTAAGTAAAACAACTTCAAGGAGTGACCATTCAACTCTATCGTAGGCTTTACTCATGTCCGTCTTAATTGCCATATGTTCGAACCTGCAGTTATGATTAGTCCGTAGGCCATGAACCATCTCTTGGGCCAAGAGAATGTTATCCGTTATTAGTCTTCCTGAGACAAAAGCTGATTGGGTCTCTAATATCATTTTTGGCAAAAATTTCCTGATTCTTAAACATAGTACCTTAGAGATTACCTTATAGACCACGTTACACAAGCTAATTGGACGGAGCTCCTCCATCCTCTTCGGTTTATCCACTTTTGGTATAAGACAGATATTGGTTTCATTTAATATGTATTCAAGACTCCCTATCCTCATAAATTCCTTGACCAAAGATACTAGGTCTTGCTTAACAACGTGCCAGAATCGTTGATAAAATAATGCCGTCATCCCATCGGGCCCGGGGCCTTCTCTGGATGCATTGAATATAAAGCCTTTCTTATTTCCCCTTCTGAAACATCTTTCGTTAGCTGGGTATTAATGGATTCCGAGACAACAACTCTCAAACCACCTAACACCTCATCTATGTTACCGCTACTTGAGGTTGTGAAAAGTTGTTGGAAGTAATTTGTAGCAATATCCTCCATTCCCTGTTCCGTGTCGTCTATTTGTCCATTCGGCCCCATTAAACCTGAGAGCTTGTTCCTTGCCCTTCTTTTCTTCGTAGTGGAATGGAAAAATTTGGTATTTTTGTCTGCCTCTCTCAGCCACATATTCCTGCTTTTTTGTTTCCAATATATCTTTTCCTCAAGATACGCTTCTCTTAGCTTCCTTGTTAATAATTCCACTCTTTCTTCAGGGATCTGATCGTCCCCTTGTGCCTCTTCCAATTCGACTCTCAGGTTTTCGATAGTCACCAAGCTCGATGGTACATTATCCTTACGCCATTTTGCCAAATTGTTTCTGCATTTTGCTATGCGATCATATATTCCCAAACTAGTGTTACTCCCCGAGTTCGAACCTGCCTCGATTGTCTCCTTTAAGCCATCCTTCCCGATCCACCTTTTATCAAACCGAAAGTTCTTCTTCATCGAGGAGTTCTTGAAACGACAATCTGCTAAGATTGGCCTATGATCTGAACCAATCAGCTCCAGATACTTTACCTTTGTGTACGGATAAAATTCGTGCCAATCCTCATTTCCAACCACCCGGTCAAGTTTACACCTTATTCTTTCCTTATTTGGCCCGAAGGTCCTTCCTCGCCATGAGAAATGATTACCTAGACAAGGAAATTCCAACATACCACAGGAACTGAGCATAGCATTGAAATCAACAAATGTCGACGCCCTTCTCATAATCCCACCTTTCTTGTCCTTGTTCCCCGTTATTTCATTAAAATCTCCTACCATTAACCAAGGTGCTGCTCTCGATGCATTTTTCCGAATTAGTTCTTCCCAAACCACTCTCATGTTCTGTGATACCATATCTCCGTAAATAAACGAGATATACACTTGTTGATTCCTTACTGTTGCACTCGTGTCAATAATTTGGTTATTTGCCGATACTATTTGTAGATTCATATCGTTATAGTAATTAAATAGCCAATCCCCCACTACTACCAATCAGGTCCACCGTAAAAACTTTATCATATCCGAAGTGTGAGAAAAAGTTATTCATAAATGAAGTTTTTTGTTTTGTTTCAGAAAGAAATAAAATATCAAGTTTAAATTTGGTCCATAGATTTCTTAGAGTTGCTATTGTCAACTTGGCTCCCAGCCCTTGACAATTCCAACTTAGGATTTTCACGTTTTTGCCGGTGGTTTCGGAAGAGCCACCATCCCCTTTTTATTTGTTTTGATAATTATATCCATGATTTTCCTTTGGTATATCCAATTAAGATATTCCTTTCTAGTTCCCTTGAGTGTTTATAAGCCTTTGTACCTGATTTTCCTCTGTAGCTTCAATTTAATACCGCCCTCCTTAACCACCTTATTTATATCCAAACGTAAAGGACGCATGCCATCATCGGTTGTTGTCTTCTTAACATTTTCCCCAATGTTTTTACTCTTTTCCTCCAAATAACCAAATTTACCACTCATTTTAAACTTGATGCCCATAAAAACCATAGTAGTTCTTTTTCTTAGAGCCTTGTCTTTTACACCACCGTTTCCAAATTTTGTGATTAATAAACTCCTAGATCTAGATTTATCCTCCTTTATAACCATTATTTGTACAACCCCTAGTGATCATATATATCGTCTAATATAGACCTTATTGGAAGAAGATAACCGATCACGCATCTAGTCAGATGTTTTAGTATCATAACCCACCAATATACCTTATAATTTAAAAATCTAGCTATATAGACTTGTACTATCTTTTTCCTCACAACAACACTTTTAATTCCTACCCTCTTTCTTTTCCACCCACATTTCCATATAGTACCATACAGAAATTCCCATAAGCAAACATTTATTCCATTAAATTCATGAATAACAATAAAACAGAGTGTTAAACTGGTGTAAAACCAAATCATAGACCAAAGACAACCAAATAAAGATTGGGTCCAACCCCTAAAAACCAAATAACTTTCTAACAAGTTACACCATCCATAGTTTTCAAAAAAACACTTAAAGAACATAAACATTAAAATCACTTCTTAAAAATAGGTTTTGGGATTCCTCCTCCCGCCGAGCCTTTCTTTCCCTTCCCGTTACCGTCGCTTCCTCCCTTGTTAATGTCTTTAACCCCTGATACACCAACATCCTTCTTAGCCAAGATATCAACAAGATTAGTTTTAAATTTTAGTTCTTTGGCCGGTGATTTCTTGGTGCGATAAATTTTGTTTAACAACAGTCTCTTTTTGGGGGAAGCTTGCACAACCGTGCTATATTTTCTGCTGCTAAACCTATAAGCTTTTTATTACAAACCTGAGCATTATTATCCTTAGTCCTAGCCGTTAATAACTTAACCTTACTGAGCGAGTTACTAACCGTTTCCATATCTAAATTATTTTCATTCACTTGTAAGGAGAATGATTCTGTACATTTGTCCAAGGAAGTATCCTCTTCACCTTGATCCATTGCCAATTCCTTCTCTGCCCCTTCATCCTCTGTCAGGTCATCAAACTCATATTCATAATCTACCTCTTCCTTCTTATTCTCATCCTCAACGCTCCCGTTTTGGTTATCTTCGATCAAGGCATCACCCATATCCTCATCCTCTTTTCCTTCCACTGTTGCATCAACTTCCGTTGGTGTGATCTTTGGTATTGTTTTGGAACCTCATCCCAAATTGTAGCCTTTAGAGGCAACTTTGGAACCATCTTCCTTGTAGTTTCTGTTGATTTAGCCTGGTAGTACGAGTGTGGTCCTGAGGAAGAAGAAGCACCCTGCTTCTCCCTTGATAGCCATGCCTTGTAGCTGGGTATTTCTCTTTATCTCTATGATTATCCTCTCTTTCCCTTTGGTTGTCGTCACAGTGAGATCCTTGGGACCTTTCCCTACCCATCTTCTTATAAGGGAAGACTTGTCTCTCCTCCTCCTTGTAATCCAGGGACCTTTTGGATGAGACTCTTCGCTGTGTTTTCCACCTTGGCCCCCGAAATGTTCGATATGTCACCTCCGCATAGGTACCCTTCCCTTTGTCCTCTTTCACCTTGGCCTGCTCCTGCACTTCATTAATACCCTCAGGACAATTCTCTTCATCGTGTGTCAACTTGAAACATTTACCACATAAACCAGTGAGCTTATTCTAATCCAACCCCACATTCAACTCAATACCCGGGTCACACGGTACATCAGTCTGGAAGAGAAAGCTCTTAAACCCATCAAGCGTAACGAAGACGCTCCCTGATCCGATATATGTTCCCAACACTTCTACAAGAGTCTCACCGACAAGCCTGAGTATGGCTTCGCTAATGACATGGCACGACACATCCAGTAGTTGAACCCAAAACCCTATATCCGATGGGTAGTTCGCACTACAAGAATCTGCGCAAATTACCACGAAAAATTTACAACGATTTTAATCGTCGTAAATTTACGACGAAATTACGACGATTTTACGACGATTTTTGTAATCGTCGTAAAATCGTCGTAAACTTTACAACGATTAAAATCGTCGTAAATTTACGACGATTTTACAACGATTTTCCGAATAAAGACGAAATCGTTGTAAATTCGTGGTAAATTTACCACGATTTTACGACTTTTGTTATATTTTACACAAATCGTGGTAAAATCGTGGTAAATTTACCACGATTTTACGACGATTTAAAAAGTAATCGTGGTAAAATCGTGGTAAATTTACCACGATTTTACAACGGTTTTTTTATATAAACCCCTAAACCCCAAACATTTTCAAAAGTATGTCTTATATTACGTACAAACACTCATTAAGACCTCTAAAGTTAATGAATAACTATAAAAACAATGTTAAAATTGCTTATCAATAAGTTTTGTTACATATTCTTATAATTTATAAAGTTTAAGATAAAGTGTACTATATATATTGTGCTTAATATGTATATATGTTCTAATTTTATCAAAACTTGTTTTTTTGCAATCATACGACTTAATATGATTTTATATGCATACAATATCATAATTATATTCAACATGAAGTCAAATGGCAGATGAATTTCAACGAAATCCATTTAGTGTAATGAATCGTCGTAAATTCGTGGTAAATTTAACACGAATTTACGACGATTCCCACAAAATCGATGGAAATTCGTGGTAATTTAACAACGAATTTACGACCAAACATGAAACTCTAAACGTCAAATCCTCAGGAGTTTTGTTTGTACGAGGTTGTCAACGTCAACAATTACCACGATTTTACAACGATTAAAAAAGTAATCGTCGTAAAATCGTGGTAAATTTACCACGATTTTACGACGATTTTATTTTCATCATTCCCAAAACGCGGCAAACCAAAACGAACCAAAACGTTTGAACTTTTTTTACAACGATTTTACGAGGAATCGTCGTAAAATCGTCGTAAATTTACGACGATTTTGCGACGATTGTTATTCTATATATAGTCGACCACATTTTTTCATTTTCTCTCATTCTCTCTAAATCTCTCTCTCTCTAAAATTTTCTCTCTCTAAACCTCTTAAACACTCTACAACTTTCACTCTCTTTCAACATCCCCAATGGTAAATATATTTAATATATGTGTTTTAAAACCGGATTTTAGAATTAGTTTTAGGATTTGGAATTTAGTTTTAGGATTTGGAATTAGTTTTAGGCTCGGATTTTAGTTTTAGGATTTAGAATTAGTTTTTTTTGTATTTTGAAATTGTAAAAAAATATTTTATTAATATAAAATATTTTTTTTATAAAATATTTTTTTTTATATATAATTTTACAAATCGTCTCTAATTAGGGACGATTTTACGACGATTTGTAAAATTATAATTTTTTTCTAATCGTCGTAAAATCGTCCCCTAATTAGGGACGAATTTACTTCGATTATAAAAATTTTCAATATATTATAATTATAAATTTACAACCAAATATTCGTTGTAAAATCGTTGTAATGTTTACGACGATTTTACAACGAACATTTTTTACCACGAATTTACGACGAATTTGGTTCGTCGTAAAATTTACCACGATTTTACGACGATTTGGTTTTTACTTCGATCGATTAACGACGAATTTGAAATCGTCGTTAAATCGTGGTAAATTGCGTTTTACCACGATTTTACAACGATTATGATCGTTGTTAAATTCGTGATTTCTTGTAGTGTCGGTGCAAAACATGGTTCCCATTTCGCCAGAGACACCATAAATCCATCAAAATGGTAAGGGCAGAGGGACAAAAC
This sequence comes from Cochlearia excelsa, assembly GCA_963556525.1. Lineage (NCBI taxonomy): Eukaryota > Viridiplantae > Streptophyta > Magnoliopsida > Brassicales > Brassicaceae > Cochlearia > Cochlearia excelsa. The sequence goes on from CAUVZT010000019.1 coordinate 184,677, forward strand.
ACCATTCATTTCTTCCTCTATTTCGAAGTCGAAAGTAAACCTTCCCGCTCCAAGGTCCATGCCCACCACCTTGTCCTGGAGCTTCCAAATCTTTGGTATATTCTCTAACAGATGATCCATCTTCTGCACTGTTGGATTCAACAGTTTCCCTATCAGTGTGAGCTCGAAAGACTTCACTTTCTCCTCCATATATGTATCTTGAACTCTCAACATTGGAGTTTTCAACACTGGAGCTTTACCCTTAGCAGCCAATGCTCTCGCCATCGCTTGAGTTATCTGTGGCGCTATTCTTGCTTTAACTAGAGAAAAGATTAAACCTTTGGTGATTGAAAGTGTACAACTTGGATACCTACCCTCTTCCTCGCTTGCCTGTTAAATATCCTTGACCCCTTCTCCTTTCTTTCCTTCGAACCTGATTCTCCGTATCTTTCTTTTACGATCTTCTTCTTGTTCTTTCCTTGAGTATTGTCTTGTAAGATCCGAGCCTTAATTTGAGAATCAGTCGATGTGATATGGGAAATATATTGTTTCCATAAGAATCCTTATTCCCAATAAAGCCCACCATCTACTCTCCATATCCGAAAGGTTCTTCTTTGTCTTGTGTATCTCCACGATGATATAAGACCTTTCCTTAACCATCCTTGCCTTGATTTCGATCCCAGATTCCCAGATATGGTCGTCTCTTCCAATTGCCCAGCTTTGAAACGGCGAAAATACGGGTATCTCCTTGATACACCGATCTCGCCTCCGAATATACTCATCAATCATTATGATCGAGAGAGTAGATTCGCCAATCTCTAAGAAACTATTTCCTCTTCGACAATCGCCTTTCTCATCGCCGCTTTTTTAGGGGTATTTAGAAGAATATTAATTTCATAATTTTTCACTTTTTGTCTATATGTATTTAACAATGTGATTTTGAAACATTTAAGTTAAATATTTATATCTTGAGTGTGACAAATTAATGTAACTTATACATTTGTTTTAAATGATCACATACCAATATTTAAATTATAGTTAAATCGAAAGATTTGTTAATATCAATTATTTATTTTAGATAAGTAGTATCATATTTTTATTACATTGTATATGATTTCTTTTAACTTATGACATTTTTATTTTAAAATTTAAATGATTAAAATTGGTAATATTTTTATTGTTGGTGTTGTGCTAAATCATCAATTACATAATCACTACAAGAAACTGAGCAAATTACAACGATTTTTTTCGTTGTAAACATAGGACCAGTTAACGACTACTTAATAACGAATTTGGAAATCGTACTTAAATCGTCGTAAATAAACAACGAAATGGATCGTCGTAAAATCATCGTTAATTTACAACGATTTAAGTACGATTGTCCAAATATTTTCGGAATCGTCGTTAAATCTTGGTAAATGTACGACGATTTTACGAGAATCTGCTTCTACCGAAGAAATCGTTGTAAAATCATTTTGGGACATTTTACCGATGATTTTTTAAACATTTTATGGTAGTTGAAAACGTGTATTTACTGCTACACCTATTTTTTTACAACTTTCATTTTAGTAGTTTAATCGTTGTACATTCGTTGTAAATCCTTTGTTAAATTCAAAAGTTGTAAATTAGTGGTTAATTTTCGTTGGTAAAAAGTTGGTAAATTTTCAAAATCCTATAAATACATCCATCCTCACTCCTCACCACAAATCAGCTCTCTACGAAATTCGGAAGTGGATGTACATACATCGAGGCGATGATGGATCGGTGACAAGAGAGTTCCTCGACGTGGTTGAAATATTCATGCAGCATGCTACAAATCTACCGGTCACTATCGGAAGCAGTAAGATGTTTTGTCCTTGTATCAAATGCGACAATAGACGATTCATTTTGGTTGAAAATGTTTGGAAGCATTTGTTAAATAGAGGATTTACACCACAATATTATATATGGTTTCAGCATGGGGAAGGTTATTGTGGTAATGTTGCTAGTAGTAGTAATTATCATCAGGAATCTGTAGATTAAGACCAACATGTAGAAAATGAATATGATTATTATAATTTTCATCATGATCATGGAAATGAACTTAATAGGATAAATGACATGGTTAGCGATGCATTTCGTCCTGATGTTAACACTGTTTCATTCTCATAAGATGGAAATTTAGTCAAAGAACCTAATTTAGATGCTAAAAGATTCTACGACATGTTAAATGCTGCAAATCAACCAATATATGATAATTGTAGAATGATGAATATTAAAACATACCATAACTTATCTGAGGTGTGCATGGATGAGTGGGCTTCATTGTTAAAAGAATATCTACCCTCTGATAATTTAGCTGCTGAAACGTTTTATCAGGTTCAAAAATTGGTTATGAGTCTTGGTCTTCCGTATCAGTCAATTGATGTCTGTGTAGACAATTGTATGATATATTGGAAAGACGACGACATTCTTGAGGAATGTCGTTTTTGCAAAAAACCAAGATACAGGCCAGAAGGAGTAGGTCGGAAGAGAGTATCGTACCAGAAGATGTGGTATTTGCCTATAACCGACAGGCTACAAAGGATGTATCACTCTGAGAGGACAACTTCTTCCATGAGGTGGCATGCAGAACATACACAGAGGCTTGGAGAGGTGACCCATCCATTAGATGCGAAAGCCTGGAAACACTTTAACTCGGTGTACCCCGATTTTGCTAGGAGAAAAGGTAACGTCTACCTTGGTCTATGTACATATGGATTTAGTCCATTTGGTATGTCAGGTAGGCAGTATTCTTTATGGCCCGTCATCGTCACCCCTTATAACCTCCCACCAGAGATGTGTATGCAAAGGGAATTTTTATTTCTGAGTATATTGGTCCATGGACCTAAACATCCAAAAAGATCCCTTGATGTTTTTCTACAGCCTTTGGTGGAAGAGTTGAAGGAGTTATGGCACATTGGAGTAAAGACTTCCGATTGTTCGAGGAAACATAATTTTACAATGCGTGTAGTGCTCCTATGGACGATTAGCGACTTTCCCGCTTACGAAATGTTGTCGGGCTGGACTACACACAAACGACTCTCTTGTCCTTACTGCATGCATCGTACTAACGCCTTCTAATTGAATCATGGAAGGAAAAATAGATGGTTCGATTGGCACCGTCACTTTATTAGTCTGCGCCACCCTTAACGGTAAAACAAAACGAATGTTTAAGAAGAACAAAGTGGTTCGTGATCCTCCACCGGTGTATTACACGGGCGAACAAGTTGAGGCGCATATGGATCATTACTTTGCGAATTATACAGTTCACCGTGGAGGAAACTAGCATGTCCCGCCTAATTTGCCTGATGGTTATCTTACGGAACACAACTGACATAAGAAAAGTATTTTCTGGGAGCTTCCATACTGGAAAGATCATCTACTCCGACACAATTTTGACGTGATGCATATAGAGAAGAACTTATTCGATAAAATTATGAACACTCTTTTGAATGTGCAGGGAAAGACAAAAGACAATTTTAAATCACGTCTTGACTTGACTGAGATATGTGCGAGATCCGAATTGCACATTGATAAAGACGGAAAAGCGCCAGTACCTATATTCAGATTATCGAGTGCAACGAATGCGTCGTTGTTCCAATGGGTGGTCTCTGAAGTTAAGTTTCCTGATGGTTTTGTATCTAATCCTTCTCGGTGTGTATATGGTAGTAAATTCACAGGTATGAAAAGTCACGATTGTCATGTGTTCATGCAACGACTGCTACCATTTGTCTTGGCGGAACTTGTTCCACAGAATGTGCACGAAGCAATTGCTGGTAAATAATGTATAATTAATTAATAAAATATTTCATAACTGAATAAGTCGTAATACATTTTATTTAATTTATGTAGGTGTTGGGTTGTTCTTTCGTGATCTTTGCACAAGAACGTTGAACGATGAAGTAATAAGACAACTCGACGAGAACATTCCTCTAATTTTGTGCAATTTGGAGAAAATATTTCCCCCATCCTTTTTTGATGTTATGGAGCACTTACCAGTACATCTCCCACACGAAGCAGAACTAGGGGGCCCGTTCACTTCCGATGGATGTACCCTTTCGAAAGTTTTATGAAACATCTAAAAGGGAAGGCGAAGAATCTAGCTAAAGTCGAGGGTTCAATCGTTGCGGGTAGTATTACAGAGGAGACGTCTCACTTTACATCGTACTACTTTGCACCAACCGTGAGGACACGTAAAAGAGCGCCAAAGAGATATGATGACAGAGGCATTCAAACAACGTACCCGGTGGAAGGAGTGCCTGACATATTTTGTCCAATTGGTCGGCTCAGCGGACGCATAAAAGAGGTTTGGTGGAGCAACGAGGATTAAATTCATTGTGCTCACACGTACATTCTATTGAACTGCGATATTATCACTCCATGGAAAAGGTAAAATTCAATGTTTTAATATTCTTTCATTACAACATGGCATAAAAACATTGTTTACTTATGATATTGTCATATAGTATCTTCGTCGAACAAGTTCAAGAAGGAATTCAGGGGATATCTGAAGATGAGCTCGATTCCCGTAAAGTTCAATACTTTGTGATGTGGTTGCAGAGACATGTATGAAAATATCGTATATGCATTTCGGTAGTGAAATTACATAGCAACTCATATATTTAAACAAAATTAATTTTGATGCCTGCAGATTGAGTACGAGGACGAATCTTATCCGGTGTGGTTCCACGAGATGCTACAACGTCCCCTTGCGAAGATTCGGACATCCACTAGTAAAAAAACTGCCCATACCCACGAAAAAGCCACGAAAATTTTCGTGGGTATGGGATAAAAGCCACGAAATTCCACGGAAAGCCACGATGAACAATAATTTACTAACCACAAAAATTTTCGTGTCTTTTTCGTGCTACCCACGAATTACCCACGGAAATTTTCGTGGGTTTTGAGCTACCCACGGAAAAGCCACGAAAAATTTCGTGGGTATTGTTCTACCCACGACTACCCACGTAAATTTTCGTGGGTAGCTTGAAACCCACGAATTACCCACGAAAATTTTTGTGGGTACTTTGAAACCCACGAATTAGCCACGAAAATTTTCGTGGGTAGCGAGAAAAATACTTGTAACACTAATTTCTTCGTGTGTACAAAAAAACCCAATATTAATATGTTTTTGTTCACTATTTTCATGAGTTTTTTCACTATTTTCATGAGTTTGTTCACTACTTTTTTAAGTTTGCTACATTTATAAACATATTATAACGCGTTATTTGTTAAACGTTATTATTCATTACTCATATAATAAAATATCACATTACATAACAGCATTATTTTAAACGCGTACAAAAGATGGAAGGAAAATAGTAAATATTAAAGTGACATAAAGAGTTCGGTGTTGAACGCGATTATTATTTGTAAACATTGACGAATTGAATGTTTATTCATCGTCTGATTCAGGAACTATTTCGTACTCGTAACCAGTTCCTTCATCTGCTTCAGCTGGTGTAGATGTTACAGTTGGTTCGTACCCAGCGATCATCGAATTAGCCCCAATTATCTGTTTAAAAAAATATTTTAGTTTGTACTTATAAGTATATATATACTAATTAACAACCTTAAGGAGAACCTACCTTGACAACGTTTCGCTCAGTGATGTTGAGGTACTTAGAATTCATGTTGAAACGGGTTACAGATACATTTTTTAGAATGACAACTACACCTACACCAGTATTGACTCTGTATTCGTCATTGTTGAAGATGTTATGGTGCATGGTTCCCTCGATTATTCCAGACGGATCTTTTAAGGTTACTAGAAGGTCTCCTTTGGCTATTGGGGGACGCATTGGAAAGCATAGCGACAACCTGTAAAAATGATTACTTATAAGAAACATTATATTTTTATTTTAAATGAAATAATATTGGTAGACAAAGGAAACCTTTTTCACTTTGACAAACTGCGAACGAGGGCATTGTATTTCAGCAATTTGGGTCCAAAATGGTGTGGTCCTATTGTTATGAGTACCTATATATTATGAATGATATAGTTAGTCATCTACAATTATTAGTATAATGCTAAAAATTTCATTTTCGTTTATACCTTCGCGCAACATGTAATCGATAGTAGAAGTCCACCGAGGACTACTAAAATCATGGTCTCCCTTTTGTGGCTCATTGATGACCTCACGAATGAAATCTTGTGTTGGGCGTGCATGTCCGCGCTGTATGGGTCTGGGCAGGTCCCGATATAAGGCCTGTTTGGATTTCAGATCGTTGTGATGGTTGAACTGAAATTATTGGTTCAACATCAATAACATATAAGTTATCGTATGGATGGCTAGAAGCAACACAATTTGCCATGATGAAATATGTTTTTGTGTTATGTTTTTCTGTTAAATTACCTCGATTTATATAGACAAAACCGATGTGTTTTTAGGGTTCACGTGTCGACTAATATGTGAATATAAGAAAAAAACAATTTATTAGAAATTATATTAAATTAGTGGGCTATGTCGGCCACCATATGGTGATTTGAGTTGTCGACATTAAATGACGAACGAAAATTTGGCCACCAGACGGTGTTTTAAACAGAGGTATCCGTTTCAACTTATTAGAAAAAAACAAATAATATTCCACATATTATTATACAACAATCCACAACATATTTTAACAAAGACGAAAATTATATTACATAATATATTACAAATTTCAGGATCACATTGATACACAATTTTTATTCATCACCGGAAGATGAATCAACTTCTGAACATTCGTTTTCAGTTAGCTCATTATCGGATGTGTACATATCGTTTGTATGTTGATCGGGTAAATCATCATAATTGTCCATGTCTTCAACATTTAGCATTTCTTACACCTCTGGGTACCACTTTCGTACAAGCTAACCATTCCGTCCCATGCCTCCTACTAACCTTTGGATATGATACGTAACAAGCTTGGTCACACTGTTCAGGAGTAATGAACGGATCATATTGTCGATACTGTTTGTCTGCAGCAACATCCACTAGTCCCGAACGACTAATACGCATTCCACTTCCACTAGTGATGTCATACCAAAAACATTTGAAGATAACCACATTCAATCCGCCACCGCCACCGTACTCAAGCAATCTGATGTCGTCCACTATACCATAATATTCCGTATCAGTCGTTCCCCTAACGCAAACACCGAAATTCTGAGTCTTTTTGTTTGCATTCCTACTAAATGTGCGAATAAGAACCCTCTTGTTGCATACGATGGCCATGATGTGTAAGCACGAGCTGGACCTTGTACAAAATCAACGAGCCATGCGGCATAATTTGTCATCCTTTGATTATTAACCGTAATAAAATAAATGCATTAATTTAACATTATTAATAAAAGGAAGTCATTAAAAATCACTTACATAATCTTTGCACCAGTTTGCGAAGTTATTGTCTTTCAACAATTGTAGGTTAGAAGCAGACAATGCCGGATATGTAGCTCGCATGAAATCTTCAAACATCCTATCACTACAAGAATGCAGGCTATTTCCGACCGTAGTTTTGGTCGGAAATCGGTCGGAAATGTCTATTTCCGACGGATTTCCGACCAAAATTGCGTCGTCGGTTTCAGATGGTCGGAAACCGATTTTGGTCGGAAATTTGGTCGGAAATGTGGTCACAAATGTGGTCGGAAATTTCCGACCACTCTCCTACCAAAATGTGGTCGGAAATTTACGACCACTCTCCTACCAAAATGTGGTCGGAAATTTCCGACCACATTTCCGACCACATTTTCCGACGGATTTCCGACGGAAATAAATTACAATTCCGACGGAAATAATTTTTTTTTAAAAAAAATTAAATTCTATTTCCTACGGATTTCCGACCACAATAAATTAATTATATTAAAATTTAATTGTGGTCGGAAATCGGTAGGAAATTCCGACCGAATTCCGACCACAATAAATTAATTATATTAAAATTTAATTGTGGTCGAAAATCGGTAGGAAATTCCGACCGAATTCCGACCAAAATAATTAATTGACCGCCAAACTGAAAAATTTGGCGAAAAAAAGAGCGGTCAAAATTATTGTGGTCGGAATTCGGTCGGAATTTCTACCGATTTCCGACCACAATAATTAATTATATTAAAATTTAATTGTGGTTGGAAATCGGTAGGAAATTCCTACCAATTTCCGACCACAATAAATTAATTATTTTAAAATTTAATTGTGGTCGGAAATTGGTAGGAAATGTCATTTAATCCATGCGAACACTTAGCAGTTTCGGGTAAATTTCAAGAACTACGGTCGGATAAAAACGTATTTCGAATAAGTTTAATGGAGTGTTTATATAAGATTTCTTGAACATAACAATATATAAGTATAATATGTTTCACGTTTTTAAATGTTTTTATAAAAATACCAAAATTTTGAAAAAACATATGAAAGTTACATAACTAAGTTGAAATGAAACATATATTTATAAAAATTAAAACTATTTTGCATTTTATGATCATTTTAGACATTTTGTAGAGTTTATTTTATTTCTAAAACGTATTATATAAAGGTATTTCATTGATTCGACAAAAAAAAACATCATTTTGAAATGAAACCCTATAACGGTCGAATTCGGTCGAAGCGCTAAGTGTTCGCATGGATTAAATGACATGCATTTTTCGTCGGAATTCGGTCGGAAATTCCTACCGAATTCCGACCACAAGAAATTAATTATTTTAAAATTTAATTGTGGTCGGAAATTGGTAGGAATTTCCTACCAATTTCCGACCACAATTAATTAATTATATTAAAATTTAAATGTGGTCGGAATTCGGTAGGAAATTCCAACCGAATTCCGACTGAATATGCATGTCATTTAATCCATCCGAACACTTAGCAGTTTCGGGTAAATTTCAAGAACTACGGTCGGAAATCGGTAGGAAATTCCTACCGATTTCCGACCAAAGTTCGTGATTTAGTGTATATTTAGTGTTTCGCATAAAAACGTATTTCGAATAGGTTTAATGGAGTGTTTATATAAGATTTCTTGAACATAACAATATATAAGTATAATATGTTTCACGTTTTCAAATGTTTTTATGAAAATACCAAAATTTTGAAAAAACATATGAAAGTTACATAACTAAGTTGTAATGAAACATATATTTATAAAAATTAAAGCTATTTTGCATTTTATGATCATTTTAGACATTTGTAGAGTTTATTTTATTTCTAAAACGTATTGTATAAAGGTATTTCATTGATTCGACAAAAAAAAACATCATTTTGAAATGAAACCCTATAACGGTCGGAATTCGGTTGGAAATTTCCTACCGATTTCCGACCACAAATCAAAAAACGGTAGGAAATCGGTCGGAAATTTCCTACCGAATTCCGACCGAATTTGGGGTTTCGATTTAGTACGAGGTAATTTAGTTTTGGCGGCTATCGACGGATTTCCGACCGATTTCCGACCGTTTTTTTTTAAATTAAAAAAAAAATTAATTTTTTTAAAATTACTCGATTTGGTACGAGGTAATCGAGTTTCGCCGCTACCGACCGATTTCCGACCGAATTCCGACCGCAGTGTAAAAAAATAAAAAAAAAATTTAAAAATTTGAAAACGTGTAAAATTTTTGAAAACTCGTTGAAAACTCGTTGAAAACTCTTTTCAAAAACTCTTTTCACTTAAAACTCTTTGAAAAAGTGTAAAATTTTTGAAAACTCGTTGAAAACTATTTAATTGAAAAGTCTTTGAAAACTATTTCAAAAAGTGTAAAAGAATTTAAAACTCTTTGAAAACTTTTTTTAAAACTCTTTGAAAACTCTTTGAAAAATTGTAAAATATTTGAAAATTCTTTGAAAACTATTTGAAAAATCTTTGAAAACTCTTTGAAAAAGTGTTAAAGAATTTAAAACTCTTTAAAAAACTTGTTGAAAACTTATTGTAAAATCTTTAAAAACTATTTCAAAACTCTTAATTTGAAAAGTCTTTGAAAAGTGTTTTAAAAATATTTTCAAAAAATTTGAACTTTTTTCAAACATTTCATTCGGATTCGGTTGAGTCTTCGGTGGCGAATCGATCCCTCCTCAAATTCTCCAACCTCTTCTTCGGACTCTTCATGTACAACAAAATCAGCATCTTCTGTTAAATCTACAACCAAATTCACTTGTAATGAAACATCCACTTCTCCCAAATGCCCAACTGTTGTCGCTTGCAAAGGAGGATCGACCTCTGAAGAACTACCATGAACTCTTCCCCTCGGGTTTATTTCTCGTAACAACTATCCAAGGATCCTGTCCGCCGTGTGGTCGCGGATAAGTCATGTATGATACTTGGTTGGCACTGCGATCCAAAAATGAACGGATAATATTTTTGTAACCTCCTCCGAGAATGTATTGTAGTAACACCAAACTCGTCCGTACGTACACCATGTCCGCAACGGGGCTACGGGGCTATACCAATCACAATATAACGTAACACATCTTAGATCGAGCATCCCGCTATCATCGGGGCCGCTATAATGCACTTCTAATATCCAATCACGTAATACCCCGTAGTAAACCAAATCTCCGGCTACCGCTGACACCCCATGGTTTGCCGTCGACCTTGAATTTCCCTCACGAAATATTTTAAAAGCGTATCCACGCGTGCAGTACATCGGGTGTGAAACAGCAATATATTGTGGACCGTTCACCACCTCTTCTAACCATGTTGGAATTAACTCTCCTTCGCGCTGCCTGCCGTATACATATAACTTTAACCATTCTACAAATTCTCTTTCTTTGACTTCATTTAATTCATCGTCTGTTGCTTCCGAATGTTCAAATCGTTTTTGCGCCATGTAAATCTCCTCGTACGGCACCAAATCTTCGCAGTTGGTCAAAATATACATGTGCACATTAGCATGCTCAACCTCGCTGAGTCTTCGCCTTTTACCCTTTCCACTTAAACGCCCAACCTGTCTAAAAAGTTCTGGTACATATACAGGATAACAAGCATGCACTCCTCCATCATCATGTCGTTTTTGTTTTCCACTCTTTGTTTGGGTTTGTGGTGGAAAGTAGTACCCAGCTAAGTTAGATCTCTCTTCGTTTATGCTTTGGGCAATAATTGAACCTTCAACCCTCGCTAAATTCTTCACTTTTTTCTTCAAATGGTACATGTAGCGCTCGAAAGGATACATCCACCGATATTGAACAGGACCACCAAGTTCTACTTCCCGAGGCAAGTGAATTGGCAAATGTTCCATAACGTCGAAGAAAGAAGGCGGAAATATCTTCTCTAGGTTGCACAATATCACAGGGATCTTCTCGTCAAGATTTCGGATTTCTTCGGCGGAAAGGGATCTCGCAAAAATGTCTCTGAAAAAAGCTCCTATTCCTGCAATCGCTTCATGGACTTTTTGCGGAAGAAGCCCGTCGAATGCAAATGGAAGAATACGTTGCATAACAACATGACAATCATGACTCTTCATCCCTGAAAACTTACCTTCTCCACGATCAACACAGTTTCTAAGGTTAGAAGAGTAACCATCCGGAAACTTAACACCGTCCATTATCCAACTAAAGAATTCATGCTTTGCTGAAGCGTTTAACCGAAAAGCAGTTGGGGATATTTTCCTTGACTGGTGACATGAAGTTCCTTCCGAGAACAAATAGTCGGCAAGTCTAATCTGGACTTCAAGTTGTCTTTCGTCCTCCCTTTCACGTTCATAATGGTGAACATGATGTTGTCAAAGAAGTTCTTCTCGATGTGCATAACATCTAGGTTGTGCCGAAGTAAATGATCCTTCCAATAAGGCAAATCCCAAAATATGCTCTTTTTGTGCCGTTATGATGTTCACCATATCCATCCACAACTTGATGTCCGTTACCACCACAACGTACTGTCTTCTCAGCTCCAAAATCTCTAAGTTGAGTTAGTATATGTTCACCGCTTACTTCTTCGGGAGGTCCCTCATAGATTTTCTTCTTCTTCGTAAACAAAGTAGTGCTCCGACGGTATGGATGATCGTTTGGTAAAAATCGTCGATGACAATCAAACCAACATGATTTACGTCCGTTCTTCAATTGGAAAGCATCGGTGTTATCTTGACAATAAGGACAAGATAACCGTCCATGTGTGGTCCATCCAGATAACATACCATATGCCGGAAAATCGCTAATAGTCCACATTAGTACTGCTCGCATCATGAAGTTTTGTTGCATTGATATGTCGAACGTTTCAACTCCACTCTCCCATAACATCTTCAACTCATGTATCAACGGCTGCATAAATATGTCTAGTGCTCTTTTCGGATGCTCTGGCCCAGGAACAAGAATAGATAGGAACAAAAACTCCCTAACCATGCACAATGACGGAGGCAGGTTGTAAGGCGTGACGATCACCGGCCATAAAGAATATTGTCTCCCATGTTTCCCAAAAGGGTTGAAACCATCAGTACTTAATCCCAAATACACATTGCGACTCTCACTTGCGAAACTAGGATACACATTTTGAAAATGTTTCCATGCTTGAGCATCCGAAGGATGTGCTATCTCTCCATTTAACATCTCATGTTCCGCATGCCATCTCATCGAACTTGCTGTGCGCTCCGACCGATATAACCTCTTCGGTCTATCCGTTAACGGCAAATACCACATTCTCTTATAAGGTATGGACACTCTTCCACCAGTTTCTTTATATCGTGGTTTCTTACGAACCGGCATGCCGAGCGGTTTTCATCTCTTCTCCAATATAACATACGGTTATCGACGCACACATCGATAATCTGATACGGTAATCCTAGACCAGATACCAACTTCTCGATTTCATAATACGTCCCCGGTGCCATATTATCTTCGGGCAAAATGTCTTTGATCGACCAGCCCACGCATCCACACAATCTTTTGAAAGATTGTAATCCGTTTTGATAGACATCATTCTTGTCGCAGTGAAAGAGGTGAATGACCTTCTCTACACCCACCATATAACGGGTTCTTAGCGGCATCCAACATGTCAAAGAATTTATGCGCTTCCACATTTGGCTCCTCCAATGTAGGCTCATGATGATCTCCAACAAACGACGGCATAGTTTCGCGAAAAAATATCATTTACCATTTGCACGGTCCTATCTACAGATATAGGTTCTTCTACCGGAGGGACAACTAAATTATTATCATAATATTGTACATTACTACTACTAGGATAATTTACCATCAAATCATTTTCCCCATGAGAATACCATATTTTATACCCCGGCGTAAAACCAACATTATATAAATGCTTCCATACTACTTTTACCAAAACATTTCTACGATTATCGCAATTTTTACAAGGACAATACATTTTACCTGTTGCTACGGTTCTTTCTTGAATTGCGGCAAACTCCATAAATTGTTTAAGCCCCTCCGCAAATTCTTCCGAAAGTAATCCCGTCGCCGGATCTTTATGATTTCCATCCATCCACGATCTAAAATAACTCATTATAATAATTTTTATTTAATTTTGTGGTAAATGGAGATTGATAAGAGAAATTGTTAATTTGTATTGAATTTTGTGGTAAATGGAGATTGATAAGAGAAATTGTGAGAAAGAAGAAGTGAGGGTGTGATATATATAAGAAAAATTTCCTACCGATTTCCGACCGATTTCCTACCACAATTGATCCGTTGCACAACGGTACCGAAACGTTAAAATATCGGTCGAAAATCGGTCGGAAATGTTTTCCGTCGGAAATTGGTCGGACAGTGGTAGGAAATTTCCTACCAATTTCCGACGGATTACTTTTCCGACCGATTTACGACCGATTTCCGACCGATATTTTAACGTTTCGTTACCGTTGTACAACGGATCAATTGTGGTAGGAAATCGGTCGGAAATCGGTAGGAAATTTTCGACGGAAATCCGACCAAAATAAATTCCGACGGAAATCCGACCGATTTCCTACCAAATTCCGATCAAATTTTTGTGTCGGAATTTGGTCGGAAATTTCCGACCGATTTCCGACCAATATCCATGTAGTCGGAAATCGGTCGGAAAGTGGTCGGAAATTTTCGACCACGTTTTTACGGTCGGAAATGTGGTAGGAAATTACCCTGTTTTCTTGTAGTGTATGTATACAATTTATATAATTTAAAAATAATTATAATTAATTACTGAATAATTATATTGTGCTAACTCTGGACAATTATTCATTAGAAATGTTTGCAAAACATTATACTCTTCGTCTGATATCCATCCCTTTGAAGATTTACCAATGAACCTTCCTCTTTGTTTGAACAATGTTGGGACATCGTCAAAGGCGTAGAGGTAAATGTTTTCACCATGCCATCCTTCATTACCTCGAGGGATTGGTTTTCCAAGCCAATGGGTAGCTAGCGCAGATATTTCTTCTTGAACACAATGCTCGACGATAGACCCTCCGATTTGTGCTTTGTTCCTAACCTTTTTTTTTAAGTGGTACATGTACCGCTCAAATGGATACATCCACCTATATTGTACCGGTCCACCTAAGATTGCCTCGTCCGGAAGGTGTACAGGTAGATGCTCCATGACTTCAAAAAACGAAGGTGGAAATATCTTCTCGAGGTTGCATAATTTGACAGCTATATTATCCTTCATTGTTTGAACATCTTGTTCTTTTAATGATGGGGCAGCAATGTCTCGGAAAAACAAAGCGATTTCTGTGTAATAAAAATAACAAAACAATTTTTATGGCAACATTATTTATTTGTATGATAACAAATTAAAATACATACCTGAAATCGCTACGTGTACCGACTTGGGCAAAAGTTCCATCAAAGCGAAAGGTAGAAGTCTTTCCATTATGACATGACAGTCATGGCTTTTGAGTCCAGAAAGAGTACCATTAATTTCGTTCACACATCTACCAAAGTTGGAAGCATACCCGTCTGGAAAACGAATATCTTTCTTCAACCAAGATAAAAATTTCTTTTTCGCTTCCTTTGACATGCGAAATATCGGCACCGGAGCAATTCCAGTTGAAGTAAGTTCCAACGCTCTACGGTTGCATATTATCGCCATATCTAGCCTAGATTTGATGTTATCTTTTGTTTTCCCCGGACGTTCAAGATAGTTTTTATAATATTATCAAAGAAATTTTTCTCAATATGCATAAAATCTAGGTTGTGTCTAAGCAATAGATTCTCCCAATAGGGCAAAGACCAGAAAATTGATTTTTTGTACCAATTATGATATTGACCATAACCATTTACCGTTTTAGAAGGGTCATTGTGTCCGTTGCCACCACACTCGACACTCATTTGCGACCTTCTATATGGTTCATGGAGTGCAATATTTCTCTTCCACTACGCCATAAAGGTGGTTGATCTTCGACTTCCTTAGACTTAGTGAACGCAACTCCATTCCGCCTGTACGGGTGATCGTTCTTCAGAAACTTACGGTGACAATCAAACCAACAGTGTTTGCGACTATTCGATAACCAGAACGAATTGGTTGAATCCATACAGTATGGACATGCCAGTCGTCCGTGAGTCATCCACCCTGATAACATCCCGTAAGCTGGGAAATCACTAATCGTCCACATAAGTGCCGCTTTCATCTTAAATGAATTGTGTGATGATATATCGTAGACGTCAGCGCCGTGCATCCACAGTTGTTGAAGTTCGTCGATTAAAGGTTGAAGGTACACATCTAGACTTTTTTCGGGTGTGTTGGACCGGGAACCAAAATCGAGAGAAATAAAAACTCCCGCTTCATACACATACCAGGAGGTAGATTGTATGGTGTCACTATCACCGGCCATATCGAGTGTGCCTGCCCACTCATGCCGAGTGGATTAAAATCATCTGTTGACAAGCCAAGGTAGATGTTTCTTGGTTCAGAAGCAAACCCCGGATAAACGCTCTGGAAATGTTTCCACGCGGCCCCGTCTGATGGATGGATCATTTCGCCTTCAACATTAATATGATCGGCGTGCCAACGCATATGTCCCGCAGTTGATTGACATTGGTATAATCTTTTCAAATGATCGGTAATGGGAAGATAAAACATTCGCTGTTTTGGAATCTTTTTGCCATGACCATTCCACGGATGATATCGTTCACTAAGACAAAACCGACACTGATCGAGCGTTGCATCTTCTCCCCGCCAAAATAACAAGCAATTGTTCTCGCATACATCAATTTTATGAACGGGTAAGCCTAGGGTCTTTGTAATTTTTGTTGTTTCGTAGTACGACTCTGGAGCAGTATTCGGGCTTGGTATAATCCTTTTGATAGTACTAGCAATGTCGTCTACAACACCCGCTGATATATTGTGCTCCGTCTTCCAACGTAGAATACATGACGCCAAATATAATTTTGAATTCTCCGTTTCGCAACCTTCGTATAAAGGTTGATTAACTTCCATGAATGCTTCATATGACTTGTCTACGCCTACCAGAATTTTGACTTCTTCACTATATCGCTGCTCTTGCATCTCTGGAATGTCATTAACATCTTCGAATGTTTCATGAAATGTTTCGTGTACATCAACATGATGATCATAATAACGTTCACGGTTGGCTCTTCCATCAAATTGTGTTCCAGCAGAGGATTCTCCTGTAACCATGAAAGATTCTCCATGATTACTCCAAACCTAGTAATTGCCTTTGAATCCAACCGTGTAAAGATGACGGGTCACCACCGTTCTTGTTTGATGCTTTACATTCTTGCATCGGGCACATGGACAAAGGAGTTTCCCGGTTGCCTGAAATGATGGTTGCTGACAACACTACAAGAATGCAGGCTATTTCCGACCGTAGTTTTGGTCGGAAATCGGTCGGAAATGTCTATTTCCGACGGATTTCCGACCAAAATTGCGTCGTCGGTTTCAGATGGTCGGAAACCGATTTTGGTCGGAAAGTGGTCGGAAATTTCCGACCACATTTGTAGTCGGAAATTTCTGACCACTCTCCTACCAAAATGTGGTCGGAAATTTCCGACCACTCTCCTACCAAAATGTGGTCGGAAATTTCCGACCACATTTCCGACCACATTTTCCGACGGATTTCCGACGGAAATAAATTACAATTCCGACGGATTTCCAACGGAAATAATTTTTTTTAAAAAAAATTAAATTCTATTTCCTACGGATTTCCGACGGAAATAAATAAATTTTAAAAAAAATTAAATTACATTTCTGACGGATTTCCGACGGAATCAAATAATTGTTTTAAAAAAAATAAATTACATTTCCGACGGAAATTCGACGGAAATAAATAAATTTTTTAAAAAAATTTAATTACATTTCCGACGGATTTCCGACGGAAATGAGTATTTTTTTAAAAAAAATAAATAAATATTTCCGACGGATTTCCGACGGAAGTTAATTTTTAAATAAAAATTTTTTTATTAAAAATACGAATATTAAAAAAAAATTACAAAAAACGAAAATAAAAAAAAACGAAAATTAAAAAACGAAAATTAAAAAAAATTAGAAAAAAGAGAAAAAAAACAAATAATGAAAATAAAAACTAAATTCCTGTTCCCGACCCCGATCCAGATCCTGGAGGATAATCTGGGAAACGGCTCATCAAATACTCATTCATCTTCTGGATTTGAGCGCTTGTTTCTTGTCGGATCTTATCAATTGCTTCATCTTTTTCTTTATTCGCATTTCGAAACGCATCTTTCAGCTGAGAGATCTCGAGAAGAAGCGATGGATCAGTGGTTGGTACGTAAGGCAAAGACGTCTCTTAGGATTCAGGAAGGGTCCCTAAACCGAAAGGTTTACCTCGATACATAGGAGTCTCCTAGGATCGGAAATTTAAATTATTAATATAATTATATTTTTTTTTAAAAACTATTTAAATATAAAATATTACCTCGAGAACCAACCGGTTTATTTCCGAATTGGTTAGGGTGTTGGAACCGGTTGATTCGTCGGAAGATTGAGTTAAGTGGGTGACTTTCGTTTGCACCCGTTCGACGACGTTACGAACCTTTGGTATAATTTCACCCGTCTTTTTGTTGGTATGGGTGGTCTCCATAACCTTTAACCAATGAGGTTCGTGACCACCCTCTCGGACTCTCTATTACGGAATTAAAATTTAAATGTTAGTATGATTAATCATAATTATTATAATTTGTATATATTTAGTTGGTTTAAAATATACCATGCCATCCGAGAACTACAAGAAAAACGGCAAATAGCAACGCCGTTTTTCGTCGCTATTGGCAACTAGCGACGATTTAGCGACGAGAATATTTTCGTCGCTATACGCTCGTCGCTATTCAATATTCGTCGCTAAATCGTCGCCATTTTCAAATCGTCGCTATTTCGTCGCCAATGTTTCGTCGCTAATTCGTCGCTAATTTAGCGACGAATTAGCGACGTTTGTCGTAAAATATTAGCGACGAATTAGCGACGTTCACCGTAAAATATTAGCGACGAATTAGCGACATTGGTCGTATAATATTAGCGACGAATAAGCGACGGTATAAAAAATAAATTTCCAAATTAAATATTTTGCGAAAACAAATCCTTGCTAATTCGTTGCTAAATTAGCGACGAATTAGCAACGATTATAAAACACATCGTTGCTAATTCGTCGCTAATTTAGCAACGAATTAGCAAGGATGGCTTGACACGTCCTTGCTAATTCGTCGCTATATTAGCGACGAATTAGCGACGATTTAAAAAAAAAAATTTTAAAAAAAACAAATTTAAAAAAAACAAATTTTAAAAAAACAATTATAAAAATATTAAAAAAATACAAAATATTTTAAAAATACAATAAATTAAAACTAAACAGCGGGATCAGCGGGATCATCGGGATCGACGACGTAATCATCAATCCCGATATCACGTCCGAGGTCTTGAGCTGCCGCTGCCGCTACATCTGGAGGGATCACTGGTGGCTGAGTTGGTTGGACTCCCCGCTGCTGCATCAACCTCGCGAGGTTTGGACTTTCCATCGCGATAATGGAGAAGAAGTCCGTGATGTTCTGATAGCGGACTTCTTGTGCAGCGAGCTGCTCCCTCAACCGAACATTCTCTTCGGCGTGATCTTGGGCGGTGGGACGAGGCTGCGAAGAAGAAGCGCGGGAACCGTCTCAATCGAACCGACTCCAAAAGTGCGGTTCTTCTTCGTCTTCGGGGCCACCTATATAGACAATTTAAAATCGTTAGATATTAATAAAATAAATATTATTTTGAATTAAATTAAATTATTTAAAATTATTACCTCATAGTAGATCTTGTCGCACTCGGTGACCGACAATTGTCCCGAGGAGTTGACCGAACTACCTTCGGTCGACGTCGAACCCTGACTAAGCCGCTCGGCGACTCTAGCCTCATATGCGTTCACGATCTTTTCAGATCGTGAACTCACATAGGTCCCGTCCTTCCTCTTCTGGACCTTCTTCAAAATTTCTACAATGGGCGGAAGTTCGCCCATCTCCTCGCGCTATTGAAAATTATATTAATTAAATTATATATTTTTAAATTTTATATTATTTGAAAAAATAATGAAATTTTAAATATATATTAATTAATACCATCTTTATACGCCGTTCGGCGTAAGAAGTCGGTCCCGATGTGTGGACATACGGACCGGTCTCGTCGATCGGTGTGAGTCGGGACTTGGAGCGGCTACCCGCAACTTGAACCGAATGCGGGTTCGTCCAATAGTCGCAAAGGCCCTTCCACACCGCCCCATCCATTGCTATGGGTTTCGCCTCGTCTCCCTTCTTCAGCCACTTCGTCTTCCATTTGTTGATAATCCCAGTAAGACGATGCATGGCTTTCTCCTCGAAACCCTTTCCCGCCAATGCCATTTTTGCTATTTGAGTTTTTTAAAATATTAAAATAAATTTTAAATAATAAAAAAATAAATTTTGTAATAATTATTACATTTTATATAATATATAAGTTATTTTATTACAATAAATATTTATATATTAACTTTTTATAATGTTTAATTTTTTAAATTTAAATAATTAAAAATTTTACTTACCGCAAAAGATTCGAACCGAGATGTCCCTTATATAAGGAGGGGTCCGCGACCGGTTGACGTGCGGCTCCACGAAATACGTCTTCATCACATCCGAGACACTCCTACTAACCTTGTTATCGCAAAACCTACGAAAAATAAATTTATCGTTAGCAATTATTATATTTGAAAATCAATTAATTAAATAATATAAAAATCAATTAATTAAAATAAATCAATTAATTAAATAATATAAAAATCAATTAATTATTAAAATCAATTAAATAATTACCAAAATGTCCCTTGTGGCCGCTTGGAGTGGAGCAACGGTAGGTACTGGTGGCTCTCCTGCCGAAGAAAGTCGAGGATCCGCTGCATGTGCGGTCCAAGATGCTGAGGTGGTGGTAAATCGACGGGGGGATCAGCTGGAGCATCGGGAATAGGATCTTGACTCGGGTTTTGTTGGGGTGGGTCTTGTTGGGGTGGGTTTTGTTGGGAAGGGTTTTGTTGGGATGGGTTTGAAGTAGAGGTGGAACCGGATCGGTTCCTTATGAAATTATAGTAATGAGGGGGTTGGTTATTTTGAGACATGTTTTTGAAGTTGGGTTTTGGAATTGGGTTTATTTAGAGATAATGAAATGTTTAGAGAGAGAGAGAATGAGATTGTGTGAAATGAGGGAAAAACTCGTCGGGTATATATAGTATTTTGTGTCGTCGCCATTTCGTCGCTTCTTTTGGTTCAAACCTTTTGGTTTCCCACCCGCGGCAAACGAAAAAAAGGCGACGATTTAGCGACGATACAATATAGCGACGATTTAGCAACGATTCGTTGCTATTTCGTCGCTATATGGTAACGTGACACGAAGCGATTTACATCGTATTTAATAAGTACATGCATGTCGAATTCGTTGCTATTTCGTCGCTATGTATATTTAGCGACGATTTAGCAACGAATCGTTGCCAATTCGTTGTTAATTCGTAGCTATATGTTAACATGACACGAAACGACATTCATCGTATTTCCAAGTACGAGGATGTAAGGAGGTTTAACATTAGCGACGAAATAGCAACGAATTCGTCGCTAAATCGTCGCTAAAGGTCAATAGCGACGAAATAGCAACGATTCGTTGCTAAATCGTCGCTAATGCTAAACCCTTATTTTAGGGTTTGGAACCCTAAATTTGGTTTGTATCGTTTTTTTACCACTTTTTCGTTAAAACGAGTTTATAACATTGATCATATGAAGTCACAAACTCAATATATGACAAAAAAACTTGTAAACTAGTTTATTATGAACTTTATAATATAAACTCTTATAAGTTATGGTTTACTTAGCTTAAATGTGTTAAGTATAATTTTGTAATCTATAATTTTTATTGGTTTATACAAATATATTACTAGTTTTGTACACTTTTTTAGTTAAGTAAAACTCGTATAAATCGATATTAAGTGGTGTTTTAGGGGTTTAAAGTTCGAAGGATTGCAACGACTTAGCAACGAATTGGCAAAGAATCATGGTTAGCAACGAAATGGCGACGATTTAGCAACGAAATGCAATTAAGTTTAGCGACGATTTAGCAACGATCTTGAACCCCTAAATCTGTAATCCATCGAAAATTAGATTTTTTATAAATCGTTGCCAATTCGTCGCTATATTAGCGACGAAATGGCAACGAAAGAAGCAAAGCGTTGCTAAATCCTCGCTTATTAGCGACGACTTGGCAACGAAAGAAGCGTAGCGTTGCTAAATCCTCGCTAATTAGCGACGATTTAGCAACGGAAATTACAAATCCTGGCTATTTCGTTGCTAAATTAAATATTATTTTAAAAAAAAATAATTACAAAAACACACACAATTATTACAAAAACACACAAAGATTACAAAAACACACACAAATATTACAACTAACACATGTACACAATTATATTACAAAAACACAAAGAAAATTAATTATTCATTATTATCGGAATCAACAGATTCGATTTCGCTACTTTCATCGAATTCATCGCACCTCCGTCGTCTTCATCATCCACAATATCTTCAACAACTTGATTATCGGGGTCGACAAGAAATACATCTTCGTCGATTGATTTGTTGGAATGATTGTCCCACTAATGACATCTTGTTGCATAGGAACTTCATCGTTACCCATAATTAAACCTCTTAGAACGATTCGGACTACGCACTCCATGCTATACCGCTAGTCTTAACCCGAGGATAAGGTATGAAAGTAACTTGTTCAGCTTGCGATCCAAGGATAAAAGGTTCAAACTTCCGATATCGTCGTGACTGGTTGACGTCAATCACACCAAATTTGTTGTACCGAACACCACGACCGAGTGTTGGATCAAACCAATCACATTTGAAGAGGGTTGTTCGTAAATTGACTAATCCCGGATACTGCACTTCAATAATATCCGTTAGAAGACCATAAAAAACTGAATCACCTGACACAGTTACCCCATAATTCGCGGTTGCTCGACGTTGACCATGACTTAAGGTGTGGAACACGTAACCACGAGTGAAATACATAGGAGAAGTTGTGATCTTTCCGAGCGGTCCTTGTATTAACTCGCGAAACCACACCGGATACGTTGTGTCACCATATGCGATCTGCGTTTTCAGCCAAGCTGCAAAATCTCGTTCTTTAAGAGCGGTTACTTCGTCTTTTGAAAGCCCTGGATAAACCTCATCCACTTGCTCCTCAAACATTCTAAAACAACGCAGAAAACTGAATCAAAATTAAATATTTATGCATATATAATGGGTTTGCGAATGAATAGTTTCATGCATACCTTTCAAAAGGTCGGGCATATTCACAATTAAGGAGGATGTAAGTATGTGCGCTTTGCCGATGTTGATCACTTTCCCACCAAACTTCTTTTATTTTTCCGGCAGCTCTTCCGATTGGTGAAAATATATCGGTACCCCTTCCATTCCATACACCGCGCCAACACCTCCATCATCGTAGCGTCGTGTTGTTGTTCTACGTGTTTTTACATTGGAACCGAAATAATATGAGGCGAAATGAGACGTCTCTTGAGTTAAAGATCCAGCAACAATAGATCCTTCAACCCTTGCAAGGTTTTTCGCCTTTCCTTTCAAATATCCCATAAATCGTTCGAAAGGATACATCCACCGAAACTGCACAGGCCCTCCTAATTCTGCCTCGTGAGGAAGATGTATTGGAAGGTGTTCCATAACATCGAAAAAGGATGGAGGGAAAATCTTCTCCAAGTTGCACAACACAATCGGGATACTGTCACGTAACTGTTCAATGACCTCTTCTGTAAGCGTACGAGTGCATAGATCTCGGAAAAATGCACCGATCTCTGGAAAATTTTAAACATTATATTAATTATTATATATATATATATATACTTAATCAAAATTAAAATATAAACATTTTAGGGTTCAATGATACCTGCTATTGCTTGTGTGTGCGGGTTCGGGTAAAAGCTCATCGAAAGCAAAAGGTAAAAGTCGTTGCATAAACACATGACAGTCGTGACTTTTCATACCTGAAAACTTTTGACATTCTCAACACATGCAGATAACTTGGAAACATATCCGTCGGGAAACTTGACATACGAAGTGACCCATTTGAATAACGCGTTTTTTGCTTCGTTTCAATCTGTAGATTGGGACCGGAGCCTTACCATCGTTCGTGATATGCAACTCACTTCTAAAACATATTTCGGGCAAATCTAGTCTTGTCTTCAAATTGTCTTTAGTTCTCCCCTGTACATTCAACAATGTGTTTATAATATTATCAAAAAAGTTTTTTTCAATGTGCATAACGTCGAGGTTATGTCTCAACAAGTGATTTTTCCGGTACGGGAGTTCCCAAAAAATGCTTTTCTTGTGCCAGTTATGGCTTTCTCCGTATCCATCGGGTAAATTAGAAACATGCCAATTACCACCCCGTCTACATGTTTTTTGCGCCCCATAATTATCCAACTCCTCCAATAACTCGCCCCGTCGGATAAAGTAGGGGTGGATGTTTAACGACTCGATTCTTCTTAAATAACCTTCTGTTCTTTCGATATGGATGATTGATTGGAAGGAAACGTCGGTGACAATCAAACCAACTTGTTTTCCTTCCATGTGGGAGTTGAAACGCATCAGTCCGATGACGACAATATGGACAAGACAATCGTCCATGCGTTGTCCAACTTGCTAACATGCCATAAGCGGGAAAGTCACTAATAGTCCACATGAGCATCGCACGCATCGTAAAATTTCTCTTGCGTGAGATATCATACGTACGAACCCCAGTGGACCATAGCTCTTTTAACTCATGTATCAAAGGTTGCGAGAAAAACATCAAGAGCTCTCTTTGGGTGCTTCGGACTCGGTACTAAAATGCTTAAGAAAAGAAATTCTCTTTGCATGCACATATTGGGAGGTAGATTATACGGAGTTAGTATAACTGGCCACAAAGAGTACTGTCTACCAGACATACCGAATGGACTAAATCCGTCAGTGCATAAACCAAGGTATACATTACGAACCTCTCTCGCGAAATCAGAGTATACCGTGTTGAAGTGCTTCCAAGCCTTTGCATCTGACGGATGAGTGACTTCCCCATCTTCAACTGAGTGTTCTGCATGCCATCTCATCGAATCAGATGTCCTCTCTGATTGATACAATCTTTTGAGTCTGTCTGTGATGGGTAAGTACCACATCCGTTGATACGGGACTTTACTCCCCTTCCCTTGGACCTTATATCTCGGTTGACGACAAAAACGACATTCAAGCAATTCATCATCATCTTTCCAATAAATCATACAATTGTTAACACAAATATCAATCATTTCAGAAGGCAATCCAAGACTAAAAACCAACTTTTGTATTTCGTAATACGACTCAGCAGCTACATTACCCTCAGGCAGATATTCTTTCAGTAACTCCGCCCATGAGTCCATGCAAAACTCACTCAAATTATTATCAGATTTTATATTCATCATCCTAGATGCTAATGATAGTTTTGACAATCCAACTTTACATCCCTCGTAAATTGGTTTATTCGCAGCGTCTAACATATCATAAAATCGTTTAGCATCTAGGTTAGGTTCCTCAACTACATTTTCGGATAAATACTCCCTCGTATCATGAAATGCATCAGCAACCATTTCATGATATCTATTATCATCTACATGCACAGAACCACCGCCCTGATCATGATCATAGTTACTATCAAAATGAGGCGGTAAATTAGCAGGTTCGTTACTAACATGATCACTAACAGGAAACGTATAACTACTATCTCCAACTTCGGTATTATAATTAGAGTTATACCCTTCCCCATGTTGAAACCAAACAAAATACTGCGGCATAAAACCTCTATTAAAAAGATGTTTCCATACGGTTTCAACAAACACGTATTTAGTGTTAACGCACTTCTTACATGGACAATACATTTTACCGGTATCTTGCGTATTCGCATGTTTCCGGCCTCGCGCATGAATGCTTGAAGTCCCTCCGTAAATTCGTCCGTAACTACCCCCGATCGATCTTTATGCCGATACATCCAAGACCGTAACTCGTATATATTGTTATTACCGTGAGACATATTGAAATTTTTAGAGTGTTTATATTTTTATAGAGTTATTGATTTTGTATTGTGTTGTGGTGTGATTTTTTGAAGAGTGTAGATGGGTTTATATAGATGGAAAATTAGCAACGAATTAGCAAAGAAATCAAATTAGCAACGATTTAGCAACGTTTTTGAAAACGTGCTTACCTACTTAGCGACCCTCGTCGCTAATTCGTCGCTAATTAGCAAGGATATATATTCGTCGCTAAAAATCGTCGCTAAATCGTAGCCAATTAGCAAGGATATATATTCGTCGCTAAATCGTCGCTAAGTAGCGACGATTTAGCGACGCGGCTCTAATTCGTCGCCAAAATCGTCGCTAAATCGTAGCCAATTTAGCGAGGAAAACATACCTCGGCAAATAGCGACGATTTAGCGACGACATTATTCTCCGTTGCTATTTCGTCGCCAATTCGTTGCTATTACGTTGCTATATTTATTCGTCGCTATTTCCTTGCTAAATTTCGTTGCTAAAAGCCCAGTTTCTTGTAGTCGAAAGTGTTTGCGCCGGCATTGTGAGTTGGAGGCGCCTTCTCGATGGACCCGTCCCCACCTCTGCGGTTTGTGGCGTTTCGCTTGGCTTTTTTTCCGGCCGCTTCCGTCGTCCAATAGTTTTTAAACCCGTCCCAAACAGAAGGGTTTAGGAACGAAGGTTTGTCCCCACCCAAACGCCATTTTTCCTTCCACTCGAACATATGATTCGAGTAGGAAGTCGCACAAGCCTTGTCAAATTCTTCTTGAATTTGACTAGTGAGTTGTGGTTCCCAATTAAACTCTTGCTGGAAATTTAAAGTTTATAAATAAATTTCATAAGTTTTTTTAATTTATTTAATAATTTTTTGAGTAAATAAAAAAATTTATTTACTAACCGCAAAAGAACGGAACCATATTTCCCGAAGTTCGGCTGGGAAATCTCGGTATCTTGGATACGGAGCGGGTAACATTCCGTGGATGCATTTAAGAATAGCTTTTGGGATTTTTCCCTCATGTTTAAACCTTAAATTATTTTATAACTAATAATTAATATTTTTAGGTATTATTTTTTTGTAAATTTAAATGTTTGTAAATATTTACCAAGTGACTCGGTTATTGGGAACGGCTTCAAAGTTGGGATCGAGCCGAATCAGTCTCTCCCGTCCTGCCTGCTGGACCAAATCTTCAACAGACATTCTCACGGATTGTGAGGATTCAATACCATCATTAGACCTAATATATTAAAAACATATAAAAAAAACAAATTAGTATTAATTAA
The DNA here is from genome assembly GCA_963556525.1 of Cochlearia excelsa. Classification (NCBI taxonomy): domain Eukaryota; kingdom Viridiplantae; phylum Streptophyta; class Magnoliopsida; order Brassicales; family Brassicaceae; genus Cochlearia; species Cochlearia excelsa. Next base: position 211,405 of record CAUVZT010000019.1, read on the forward strand.
AAAAACAAATATAAATAATATTTTAAAAAAAATGAAATTACATTTTTTGGAGAGATTTTGGAGAGATTTTGGAGAATTTTCGGAAGTGTTTTTTTTGTAGAGAGATGTTTGTTGTTTGAGTTGTGAAAAAATGAAAGGGAAGGGGGGTATATATACGAAAATTTCCGACGGAAATTTCGGTCGGAAAACGGTAGGAAATGAAAATTGACCGCCAAAGTGAAAAATTTGGCGGAAAAAGAGCGGTCAAAATTCATTGTGGTCGGAAATCGGTAGGAATTTCCGACCGATTTCCGACCACAATTAAATTTTAATATAATTAATTATTGTGGTCGGAAATCGGTAGGAAATTCCGACCGAATTCCGACCAAAATAATTAATTGACCGCCAAACTGAAAAATTTGGCGAAAAAAAGAGCGGTCAAAATTATTGTGGTCGGAATTCGGTCGGAATTTCTACGATTTCCGACCACAATAATTAATTATATTAAAATTTAATTGTGGTCGGAAATCGGTAGGAAATTCCTACCAATTTCCGACCACAATAAATTAATTATTTTAAAATTTAATTGTGGTCGGAAATTGGTAGGAAATGTCATTTAATCCATGCGAACACTTAGCGATTTCGGGTAAATTTCCGAACTACGGTCGGATAAAAACGTATTTCAAATAGGTTTAATGGAGTGTTTATATAAGATTTCTTGAACATAACAATATATAAGTATAATATGTTTCACGTTTTCAAATGTTTTTATGAAAATACCAAAATTTTGAAAAAACATATGAAAGTTACATAACTAAGTTGTAATGAAACATATATTTATAAAAATTAAAACTATTTTGCATTTTATGATCATTTTAGACATTTGTAGAGTTTATTTTATTTCTAAAACGTATTGTATAAAGGTATTTCATTGATTCGACAAAAAAAAACATCATTTTGAAATGAAACCCTATAACGGTCGGAATTCGGTCGAAAATTTCCTACCGATTTCCGACCACATATCAAAAAACGGTAGGAAATCGGTCGGAAATTTCCTACCGAATTCCGACCGAATTTGGGGTTTCGATTTAGTACGAGGTAATTTAATTTTGGCGGCTATCGACGGATTTCCGACCGATTTCCGACCGATTTCCGACCGTTTTTTTAAAAATAAAAAAAAAAAAATTAATTTTTTTAAAATTACTCGATTTGGTACGAGGTAATCGAGTTTCGCCGGCTACCGACCGATTTCCGACCGAATTCCGACCGCAGTGTAAAAAAATAAAAAAAAAATTTAAAAATTTGAAAACGTGTAAAATTTTTGAAAACTCGTTGAAAACTCTTTTCAAAAACTCTTTTCACTTAAAACTCTTTGAAAAAGTGTAAAATTTTTGAAAACTCGTTGAAAACTATTTAATTGAAAAGTCTTTGAAAACTATTTCAAAAAGTGTAAAAGAATTTAAAACTCTTTGAAAACTTTTTTTAAAACTCTTTGAAAACTCTTTGAAAAATTGTAAAATATTTGAAAATTCGTTGAAAACTATTTGAAAATTCTTTGAAAACTCTTTGAAAAAGTGTTAAAGAATTTAAAACTCTTTAAAAAACTTGTTGAAAACTTATTGTAAAATCTTTAAAAACTATTTCAAAACTCTTAATTTGAAAAGTCTTTGAAAAGTGTTTTAAAAATATTTTCAAAAAATTTGAACTTTTTTTCAAACATTTCATTCGGATTCGGTTGAGTCTTCAGTGGCAGAATCGAGATCCCTCCTCAAATTCTCCAACCTCTTCTTCGGACTCTTCATGTACAACAAAATCAGCATCTTCTGTTAAATCTACAACCAAATCCACTTGTAATGAAACATCCACTTCTCCCAAATGCCCAACTCGTTGTCGCTTGCAAAGGAGGATCGACCTCTGAAGAACTACCATGAACTCTTCCCCTCGGGTTTATTTCTGTAACAACTATCCAAGGATCCTGTCTGCTGTGTGGTCGCGGATAAGTCATGTATGATACTTGGTTGGCCTGCGATCCAAGAATGAACGGATAATATTTTTGTAACCTCCTCCGAGAATGTATTGTAGTAACACCAAACTCGTATGTACGTACACCATGTCCTGCAACGGGGCTATACCAATCACAATATAACGTAACACATCTTAGATCGAGCATCCCGCTATAATGCACTTCTAATATCTCATGTAATACCCCGTAGTAAACCAAATCTCCGGCTACCGCTGACACCCCATGGTTTGCCGTCGACCTTGAATTTCCCTCACGAAATATTTTAAAAGCGTATCCACGCGTGCAGTACATCGGGTGTGAAACAGCAATATATTGTGGACCGTTCACCACCTCTTCTAACCATGTTGGAATTAACTCTCCTTCGCGCTGCCTGCCGTATAAATATAACTTTAACCATTCTGCAAATTCTCTTTCTTTGACTTCATTTAATTCATCGTCCGTTGCTTCCGAATGTTCAAATCGTTTTTGCGCCATGTAAATCTCCTCGTACGGCACCAAATCTTCGCAGTTGGTCAAAATATACATGTGCACATTAGCATGCTCAACCTCGCCGAGTCTTCGCCTTTTACCCTTTCCACTTAAACGCCCAACCCGTCTACTAAGTTCGGTACATATACGGGATAACAAGCATGCACTCCTCCATCATCATGTCGTTTTTGTTTTCCACTCTTTGTTTGGGTTTGTGGTGGAAAGTAGTACCCAGCTAAGTTAGATCTCTCTTCGTTTATGCTTTGGGCAATAATTGAACCTTCAACCCTCGCTAAATTCTTCACTTTTTTCTTCAAATGGTACATGTAGCGCTCGAAAGGATACATCCACCGATATTGAACATGACCACCAAGTTCTACTTCTCTAGGTTGCACAATATCACATGGATCTTCTCGTCAAGATTTCGGATTTCTTCGGCGGAAAGGGATCTCGCAGAAATGTCTCTGAAAAAAGCTCCTATTCCTGCAATCGCTTCATGGACTTTTTGCGGAAGAAGCCCGTCGAATGCAAATGGAAGAATACGTTGCATAACAACATGACAATCATGACTCTTCATCCCTGAAAACTTACCTTCTCCACGATCAACACAGTTTCTAAGGTTAGAAGAGTAACCATCCGGAAACTTAACACTGTCCATTATCCAACTAAAGAATTCATGCTTTGCTGAAGCGTTTAACCGAAAAGCGAGGTTGGGGATATCTTCCTTTACCGGTGACATGAAGTTCCTTCCGAGAACAAATAGTCGGCAAGTCTAATCTGGACTTCAAGTTGTCTTTCGTCCTCCCTTTCACGTTCATAATGGTGAACATGATGTTGTCAAAGAAGTTCTTCTCGATGTGCATAACATCTAGGTTGTGCCGAAGTAAATGATCCTTCCAATAAGGCAAATCCCAAAATATGCTCTTTTTGTGCCGGTTATGATGTTCACCATATCCATCCACAACTTGATGTCCGTTACCACCACAACGTACTGTCTTCTCAGCTCCAAAATCTCTAAGTTGAGTTAGTATATGTTCACCGCTTACTTCTTCGGGAGGTCCTTCATAGATTTTCTTCTTCTTCGTAAACAAAGTAGTGCTCCGACGGTATGGATGATCGTTTGGTAAAAATCGTCGATGACAATCAAACCAACATGATTTACGTCCGTTCTTCAATTGGAAAGCATCGGTGTTATCTTGACAATAAGGACAAGATAACCGTTCATGTGTGGTCCATCCAGATAACATACCATATGCCGGAAAATCGCTAATAGTCCACATTAGTACTGCTCGCATCATGAAGTTTTGTTGCATTGATATGTCGTACGTTTCAACTCCACTCTCCCATAACATCTTCAACTCATGTATCAACGGCTGCATAAATATGTCTAGTGCTCTCTTCGGATGCTCTGGCCCAGGAACAAGAATAGATAAGAACAAAAACTCCCTAACCATGCACAATGACGGAGGCAGGTTGTAAGGCGTGACGATCACCGGCCATAAAGAATATTGTCTCCCATGTTTCCCAAAAGGGTTGAAACCATCAATACTTAATCCCAAATACACATTGCGACTCTCACTTGCGAAACTAGGATACACATTTTGAAAATGTTTTCATGCTTGAGCATCTGAAGGATGTGCTATCTCTCCATTTAACATCTCATGTTCCGCATGCCATCTCATCGAACTTGCTGTGCGCTCCGACTGATATAACCTCTTCAGTCTATCCGTTAACGGCAAATACCACATTCTCTTATAAGGTATGGACACTCTTCCACCAGTTTCTTTATATCGTGGTTTCTTACGAACCGGCATGCCGAGCGGTTTTCATCTCTTCTCCAATATAACATACGTTATCGACGCACACATCGATAATCGATACGGTAATCCTAGACCAGATACCAACTTCTCGATTTCATATTACGTCCCCGGTGCCATATTATCTTCGGGCAAAATGTCTTTGATCGACCAGCCCACGCATCCACACAATCTTCGAAAGATTGTAATCCGTTTTGATAGACATCATTCTTGTTGCGGTGAAAGAGGTGAATGACCTTCTCTACACCCACCATATAACGGGTTCTTAGCGGCATCCAACATGTCAAAGAATTTCTGCGCTTCCACATTTGGCTCCTCCAATGTAGGCTCATGATGATCTCCAACAAACGACGGCATAGTTTCGCGAAAAATATCATTTACCATTTGCACGGTCCTATCTACAGATATAGGTTCTTCTACCGGAGGGACAACTAAATTATTATCATAATATTGTACATTACTACTACTAGGATAATTTACCATCAAATCATTTTCCCCATGAGAATACCATATTTTATACCCCGGCGTAAAACCAACATTATATAAATGCTTCCATACTACTTTTACCAAAACATTTCTACGATTATCGCAATTTTTACAAGGACAATACATTTTACCTGTTGCTACGGTTCTTTCTTGAATTGCGGCAAACTCCATAAATTGTTTAAGCCTCTCCGCAAATTCTTCCGAAAGTAATCCCGTCGCCGGATCTTTATGATTTCCATCCATCCACGATCTAAAATAACTCATTATAATAATTTTTATTGAATTTTGTGGTAAATGGAGATTGATAAGAGAAATTGTTAATTTGTATTGAATTTTGTGATAAATGGAGATTGATAAGAGAAATTGTGAGAAAGAAGAAGTGAGGGTGTGATATATATAAGAAAAATTTCCTACCGATTTCCGACCGATTTCCTACCACAATTGATCCGTTGCACAACGGTAACGAAACGTTAAAATATCGGTCGGAAATCGGTCGGAAATGTTTTCCGTCGGAAATTGGTAGGACAGTGGTAGGAAATTTCCTACCAATTTCCGACGGATTACTTTTCCGACCGATTTTCGACCGATATTTTAACGTTTCGTTACCGTTGTGCAACGGATCAATTGTGGTAGGAAATCGGTCGGAAATCGGTAGGAAATTTTCGACGGAAATCCGACCAAAATAAATTCCGACGGAAATCCGACCGATTTCCTACCAAATTCCGATCAAATTTTTGTGTCGGAATTTGGTCGGAAATTTCCGACCGATTTCCGACCAATATCCATGTAGTCGGAAATCGGTCGGAAAGTGGTCGGAAATTTCCGACCACGTTTTTACGGTCGGAAATGTGGTAGGAAATTACCCTGTTTTCTTGTAGTGCAAGCAAATTCCATGAACACGTTAATCCCATGACAAAATTCTTCAGTGTTGATGGATCAATCCGGAGATCCATCCATCTTCTAAAATGGTTTGAGAAAGACATAACTAATTTTTAAATGATTTGGAATACTAGTGTTATGTGTTACAAATTATGAACATATAGACAATGTCTTTATAATACCATGAATAATACGAAAATTCATACCAAAAAAAATGAATAATACGAAAATTTAACACCTACCCACGAAAATTTTCATGGATTTTTCGTGGGTACAATTTTAATATGATACTACATATGAAGTGAAAATTCATATGAAATGACAACTCCCTGCAAAACCCACTGCGAAAAGTACTCTTACCCACGAAAATTTTCATGGCTTTTTCGTGGGTATATATGCCACTTGCAAATCTGATACTATATATGAAGTGACATTTCATATGAAACGACAACTCCTACCCACGAAAATTTTCATGGGTTTTTCGTGGGTACATATGAAAAGACATCTCTCTGAAACCCACTGCAAAAAGTATACTCCCACCCACGAAAAATTTCAAGGCTTTTTCGTGGGTATATATGTCACTTGCAAATATGATACTATATATGAAGTGACAATTCATTTGAAATGACAACTCCTACCCACAAAAATTTTCATGGGTTTTTCGTGGGTACATATGAAAAAACATTTCTCTGAAAACCCATTACGAAAAGTAAACTCCCACCCACGAAAAATTTCATGGCTTTTTCGTGGGTACTGCACTACTAACAAAAACTCCACAAAATCTTTAGTAAGTCTATAACTATAGACTTGTTAGAGAAAATTAGTAAATACGAAACATATAAAATAAACATGTCAAAGAAAAATGTTAATCGCTCAGAGGAAGATAAAATAATAAACACTTTCGTAGAGTCTTTACCAGAAACATACACCCATGTTTCTTCCACCATTCACTTCAATAACACAACGAACAAGAGTCATGGTTCTACTTCACGTGCTCCTCCTAAGCCTCGTAAAGGACGCTCTCCAGTCCGAGCTGAAAAAAAAGTACTGAAAAAACCTACATCGACCGAGGTTGTAGATGATTTCGAGGAACCAGATCTGATTTTCAAATGTCCAAATGACTATTACGGTTGTTGTGACAAACACATGTTAAAATTTGAGCTGGATCATTAAGAAACGTGTTTAGTTATTAATGCACCACTACAATAAGTGCATATATGCATGAATTTTATGTTTCCTTTTATTAATAATGTGTGGATCATTAACAAAACGTGCATCTTTATGTAACAGTTTTATACGTAATGCTTTTTATTTAAAATATTGTATCAAAGTTTAAATTATCTTATTTTGTACTAGTTGGACAACCAATACATTCACACATGATTTGACAATTCATATATAAATGTATTATCACTATTTGCAAATTATCTTAATTTAACTATAAATACATATGATGGTTTGTGTATATCTTTAACATATATCCAAAAAAAAATGTCTTCAAACTCAGATGATGAAAACTCTGAATCAAAAAACCCACATGTGTTATTTCCTCTTCCAAAATATTCATGGGAAACCGAAACTCCGATTGCCGAATTCTATGAAGAGATACCAACTTACTCATGGGAAAATGAAACTCTGTCACCAATCTATGATAATAAACCAGAAGGTCATGCCTTTGACCGGGTCACCGATGATGTTTTTTGTAAGGAAATTGAAGAGTTAGAACCATCTCAATTAAAGTCAAATACTTACGGTGGCAGTCCTGTAAGTGAATCATATAGTCAATACTATGATGATGATTTTGCACAAAGACCAGAAAGCCCTAACTTAAATCTAGATCTTGATGCAATCCAAAGGGAATTGTGTGACGATTTAACTGATACCTACGGTGAAAGTTCTTCTAAGGGTTGCAAGGATCATTACTATGATGATGATTTTGCCCAAAGACTAGAGAGCCCTAACTTTAATTTAGATCTTGATGCAATTCAAAGGATGTGTGACGAAGATTTATATTCTCTAGAAAAAAAACTAAAGGGAAAGAAAAGATTCTGATAAGTTTGTATTCTATAATGTTTAAAATGTTTAATATATATGTTTAATATTTTAAATTCTCTAATGCGTCATTTTATAAGTTTTAACAAGTTGTAAGTCAAATTAGTAAGTAATGTAATGTGTTATATTATTAAATAAAAACATCATGTAATTTTTTTTATAAGTATATAAAAGAACCCACGAAAATTTTCGTGGCTTTTTCGTGGGTTTGCGTAGACAAGCCACGGAAATTTTCGTGGGTTTTTCGTGGCTTTACCGTACCCACAAAAATTTTCGTGGGTTTTTCGTGGCTTTTTTAAGTACCCACGAAAATTTCCGTGGCTTTTTCGTGGGTACTTCGTCTTCTACACAGACCTAATTTTCGCCGCTGTTTCTTTATTTTCAGGCGATTTTCGTGACTTTTCGGGCGATTTCCGGCGATTTGAGGCGATTTTCACACGATTTTCAGGCAAAACTCAGATTTAACTTATATATGTTAATTTGGTAGTTTGATTTTAGTTTTTGATCTTGTTGTTCATGGATCTTGTTGTTCATGGATCTTGTTGCTCATGGATCTTGTTGTTTATGTTAATAAAAAAAAATTCATGGATCTTGTTGTTGATTATGTTGTTTTAACATTATATATATACAAAATCTTGACTATATTTGACTATATATATACAAAATTCATGGATTTTGTTGATTATTTTTTTTTCCTAATATAAAAAAATATAAAAAAATTGATGTTGTTGATTTAGATCTTGTTGTTTAGATCTTGTACTTTTATTAGATCTTGTAGTTTGATTAGGTTATCAATGTTTAATTAGGTTATCAATGTTTAATTAGGAAAAAATATAAAATATATATATTATAAGGACATAAATAATTATAAGGTCATTCATAATTATAAGGTCATAAACAATTGAAACTTAAAAATTATACATTTGTAACAATTTTCTCCATTACAAATCTTAGGAATATTGTCTTTCTATAATTGTTTATTTTTCTTAAACTTTCTAATATTGTTTTTGTAATGAATTTGGTATAAATTTTAAAACATTAATCATATGTGACAAAATATGTGAATTTTACTTAAAATTTCTTTGGTTAAAATTTGATTGTTAGGTTCTATTTGTAGTACTTATGTCTTCGTCTAGGGGTACACAATCCCGTTCTAGTAGGCCGCAGTTGGGTTTCCCCCAATCTGCCGTAGGTGCTTCTGCTGAGTATCGTTATCGCTTACAAGCGGTATACCAATCGCCTTATAGGAGAGAGCAGCCTTGCCTCCATCCTCAAAAGGAAAATGGAGCACTATGATATTTAATCATCTTATTTTTTGCAATTATATACATATTATGCATTGTGTTATAAAATGTATTTATGATGTTTTACAAATTTTTATTAAGGATTGGGATCGATGACTCGGTCAACAATTTTATTAGAAAGACCTGGCAAGGTAATTTTTGGGGTCAATGGAATAATTGGACCGACGTTAAAAAATATCAACCCGACAAAATTGAAAGCTGGTGGGGATCTTTCGTGGTAAGTTACAGTTTTAAAATATTTAATCGTTTAATGTATACACTTGTTGATTCCTTACTGTTGCACTCGTGTCAATAATTTGGTTATTTGCCGATACTATTTGTAGATTCATATCGTTATAGTAATTAAATAGCCAATCCCCCACTACTACCAATCAGGTCCACCGTAAAAACTTTATCATATCCAAAGTGTGAGAAAAAGTTATTCATAAATGAAGTTTTTTGTTTTGTTTCAGAAACAAATAAAATATCAAGTTTAAATTTGGTCCATAGATTTCTTAGAGTTGCTATTGTCAACTTGGCTCCCAGCCCTTGACAATTTCAACTTAGGATTTTCACGTTTTTGCCGGTGGTTTCGGAAAAGCCACCATCCCCTTTTTATTTGTTTTGATAATTATATCCATGATTTTCCTTTGGTATATCCAATTAAGATATTCCTTTCTAGTTCCCTAGAGTGTTTATAAGCCTTTGTACCTGATTTTCCTCCGTAGCTTCAATTTAATACCGCCCTCCTTAACCACCTTATTTATATCCAAACGTAAAGGACGCATGCCATCATCGATTGTTATCTTCTTAACATTCTCCCCAATGTTTTTACTCTTTCCCTCCAAATAACCAAATTTACCACTCATTTTAAACTTGATGCCCATAAAAACCATAGTAGTTCTTTTTCTTAGAGCCTTGTCTTTTACACCACCGTTTCCAAATTTTGTGATTAATAAACTCCTAGATCTAGATTTATCCTCCTTTATAACCATTATTTGTACAACCCCTAGTGATCATATATATCGTCTAATATAGACCTTATTGGAAGAAGATAACCGATCACGCATCTAGTAATTTAGTATCATAATCCACCAATATACCTTATAATTTAAAAATCTAGCTATATAGCCTTGTACTATCTTTTTCCTCACAACAACACTTTTAATTCCTACCCTCTTTCTTTTCCACCCACATTTCCATATAGTACGATACAGAAATTCCCATAAGCAAACATTTATTCCATTAAATTCATGAATAACAATAAAACAAAGTGTTAAACTGGTGTAAAACCAAATCATAGACCAAAGACAACCAAATAAAGATTGGGTCCAACCCCTAAAAACCAAATAACTTTCTAACAAGTTACACCATCCATAGTTTTCAAAAAAACACTTAAAGAACATAAAAATTAAAATCACTTCTTAAAAATAGGTTTTGGGATTCCTCCTCCCACCGAGCCTTTCTTTCCCTTCCCGTTACCGTCGCTTCCTCCCTTGTTAATGTCTTTAACCCCTGATACACCAACATCCTTCTTAGCCAAGATATCAACAAGATTAGTTTTAAATTTTAGTTCTTTGGCCGGTGATTTCTTGGTGCGATAAATTATGTTTAACAACAGTCTCTTTTTGGGGGAAGCTTGCACAACCGTGCTATATTTTCTGCCTGCTAAACCTATAAGCTTTTTATTACAAACCTGAGCATTATTATCCTTAGTCCTAGCCGTTAATAACTTAACCTTACTGAGCGAGTTACTAACCGTTTCCATATCTAAATTATTTTTATTCACTTGTAAGGAGAATGATTCTGTACATTTGTCCAAGGAAGTATCCTCTTCACCTTGATCCATTGCCAATTCCTTCTCTGCCCCTTCATCCTCTGTCAGGTCATCAAACTCATATTCATAATCTACCTCTTCCTTCTTATTCTCATCCTCAACGCTCCCGTTTTGGTTATCTTCAGTCAAGGCATCACCCATATCCTCATCCTCTTTCCCTTCCACTGTTGCATCAACTTCCGTTGGTGTGATCTTTGGTATTGTTTTGGAACCTCATCCCAAATTGTAGCCTTTAGAGGCAACTTTGGAACCATCTTCCTTGTAGTTTCTGTTGATTTAGCCTGGTAGTACGAGTGTGGTCCTGAGGAAGAAGAAGCACCCTGCTTCTCCCTTGATAGCCATGCCTTGTAGCTGGGTATTTCTCTTTATCTCTATGATTATCCTCTCTTTCCCTTTGGTTGTCGTCACAGTGAGATCCTTGGGACCTTTCCCTACCCATCTTCTTATAAGGGAAAACTTTTCTCTCCTCCTCCTTGTAATCCAGGGACCTTTTGGATGAGACTCTTCGCTGTGTTTTCCACCTTGGCCCTGAAATGTTCTGATATGTCACCTCTGCATAGGTACCCTTCCCTTTGTCCTCTTTCACCTTGGCCTGCTCCTGCACTTCATTAATACCCTCAGGACAATTCTCTTCATCGTGTGTCAACTTGAAACATTTACCACATAAACCAGTGAGCTTATTGTAATCCAACCCCACATTCAACTCAATACCCGGGTCACACGGTACATCAGTCTGGAAGAGCAAGCTCTTAAACCCATCAAGCGTAACGAAGACGCTCCCTGATCCGATATATGTTCCCAACACTTCTACAAGAGTCTCACCGACAAGCCTGAGTATGGCTTCGCTAATGACATGGCACGACACATCCAGTAGTTGAACCCAAAACCCTATATCCGATGGGTAGTTCGGTGCAAAACATGGTTCCCATTTCGCCAGAGACACCATAAATCCATCAAAATGGTAAGGGCAGAGGGACAAAACACCATTCATTTCTTCCTCTATTTCAAAGTCGAAAGTAAACCTTCCCGCTCCAAGGTCCATGCCCACCACCTTGTCCTGGAGCTTCCAAATCTTTGGTATATTCTCTAACAGATGATCCATCTTCTGCACTGTTGGATTCAACAGTTTCCCTATCAGTGTGAGCTCGAAAGACTTCACTTTCTCCTCCATATATGTATCTTGAACTCTCAACATTGGAGTTTTCAACACTGGAGCTTTACCCTTAGCAGCCAATGCTCTCGCCATTGATTGAGTTATCTGTGGCGCTATTCTTGCTTTAACTAGAGAAAAGATTAAACCTTTGGTGATTGAAAGTGTACAACTTGGATACCTACCCTCTTCCTCGCTTGCCTGTTAAATACCCTTGACCCCTTCTCCTTTCTTTCCTTCGAACCTGATTCTCCGTATCTTTCTTTTACGATCTTCTTCTTGTTCTTTCCTTGAGTATTGTCTTGTAAGATCCGAGCCTTAATTTGAGAATCAGTCGATGTGATATGGGAAATATATTGTTTCCATAAGAATCCTTATTCCCAATAAAGCCCACCATCTACTCTCCATATCCGAAGGATCTTCTTTGTCCTGTGTATCTCCACGATGATATAAGACCTTTCCTTAACCATCCTTGCCTTGATTTCGATCCCAGATTCCCAGATATGGTCGTCTCTTCCAATTGCCCAGCTTTGAAACGGCGAAAATACGGGTATCTCCTTGATACACCGATCTCGCCTCCGAATATACTCATCAATCATTATGATCGAGAGAGTAGATTCGCCAATCTCTAAGAAACTATTTCCTCTTCGACAATCGCCTTTCTCATCGACGCTTTTTTAGGGGTATTTAGAAGAATACTAATTTCAGAATTTTTCACTTTTTGTCTATATGTATTTAACAATGTGATTTTGAAACATTTAAGTTAAATATTTATATCTTGAGTGTGACAAATTAATGTAACTTATACATTTGTTTTAAATGATCACATACCAATATTTAAATTATAGTTAAATCGAAAGATTTGCTAATATCAATTATTTATTTTAGATAAGTAGTATCATATTTTTATTACATTGTATATGATTTCTTTTAACTTATGACATTTTTATTTTAAAATTTAAATGATTAAAATTGGTAATATTTTTATTGTTGGTGTTGTGCTAAATCATCAATTACATAATCACTACAAGAAACTGAGCAAATTACAACGATTTTTTTCGTTGTAAACATAGGACCAGTTAACGACTACTTAATAACGAATTTGGAAATCGTACTTAAATCGTCGTAAATAAACAACGAAATGGATCGTCGTAAAATCATCGTTAATTTACAACGATTTAAGTACGATTGTCCAAATATTTTCTGAATCGTCGTTAAATCTTGGTAAATGTACGACGATTTTACGAGAATCTGCTTCTACCGAAGAAATCGTTGTAAAATCGTTGTTAATTAACAACGATTTTACAACAAAATCATTTTGGGACATTTTACCGATGATTTTTTAAACATTTTATGGTAGTTGAAAACGTGTATTTACTGCTACACCTAATTTTTTACAACTTTCATTTTAGTAGTTTAATCGTTGTACATTCGTTGTAAATCTTTTGTTAAATTCAAAAGTTGTAAATTAGTGGTTAATTTTCGTTGGTAAAAAGTTGGTAAATTTTCAAAATCCTATAAATACATCCATCCTCACCCCTTTCACAAATCATCTCTCTACGAAATTCGGAAGTGGATGTACATACATCGAGGCGATGATGGATCGGTGACAAGAGAGTTCCTCGACGGGGTTGAAATATTCATGCAGCATGCTACAAATCTACCGGTCACTATCGGAAGCGGTAAGATGTTTTGTCCTTGTATCAAATGCGACAATAGACGGTTCATTTTGGTTGAAAATGTTTGGAAACATTTGTTAAATAGAGGATTTACACCACAATATTATATATGGTTTCAGCATGGGGAAGGTTATTGTGGTAATGTTGCTAGTAGTAGTAATTATCATCACGAATCTGTAGATTAAGACCAACATGTAGAAAATGAGTATGATTATTATAATTTTCATCATGATCATGGAAATGAACTTAATAGGATAAATGACATGGTTAGCGATGCATTTCGTCCTGATGTTAACACTGTTTCATTCTCATAAGATGGAAATTTAGTCAAAGAACCTAATTTAGATGCTAAAAGATTCTACGACATGTTAAATGCTGCAAATCAACCAATATATGATAATTGTAGAGAAGGGCACTCTAAATTGTCAGTAACTGCTAGAATGATGAATATTAAAACATACTATAACTTATCTGAGGTGTGCATGGATGAGTGGGCTTCATTGTTAAAAGAATATCTACCCTCTGATAATTTAGCTGCTGAAACGTTTTATCAGGTTCAAAAATTGGTTATGAGTCTTGGTCTTCCGTATCAGTCAATTGATGTCTGTGTAGACAATTGTATGATATATTGGAAAGACGACGACATTCTTGAGGAATGTCGTTTTTGCAAAAAACCAAGATACAGGCCAGAAGGAGTAGGTCGGAAGAGAGTATCGTACCAGAAGATGTGGTATTTGCCTATAACAGACATACTACAAAGGATGTATCACTCTGAGAGGACAACTTCTTCCATGAGGTGGCATGCAGAACATACACAGAGGCTTGGAGAGGTGACCCATCCATCAGATGCGAAAGCCTGGAAACACTTTAACTCGGTGTACCCCGATTTTGCTAGGAGAAAAGGTAACGTCTACCTTGGTCTATGTACATATGGATTTAGTCCATTTGGGTATGTCGAGTAGGCGAGTATTCTTTATGGCCCCGTCATCGTCACCCCTTATAACCTCCCACCAGAGATGTGTATGCAAAGGGAATTTTTATTTCTGAGTATATTGGTCCATGGACCTAAACATCCAAAAAGATCCCTTGATGTTTTTCTACAGCCTTTGGTGGAAGAGTTGAAGGAGTTATGGCACATTGGAGTAAAGACTTCCGATTGTTCGAGGAAACATAATTTTACAATGCGTGTAGTGCTCCTATGGACGATTAGCGACTTTCCCGCTTACGAAATGTTGTCGGGCTGGACTACACACAAACGACTCTCTTGTCCTTACTGCATGCATCGTACAAACGCCTTCTAATTGAAGCATGGAAGGAAAAATAGATGGTTCGATTGGCACCGTCACTTTATTAGTCTGCGCCACCCTTAACGGTAAAACAAAACGAATGTTTAAGAAGAACAAAGTGGTTCGTGATCCTCCACCGGTGTATTACACGGGCGAACAAGTTGAGGCGCATATGGATCATTACTTTGCGAATTACACAGTTCACCGTGGAGGAAACTAGCATGTCCCGCCTAATCTGCCTGATGGTTATCTTACGGAACACAACTGACATAAGAAAAGTATTTTCTGGGAGCTTCCATACTGGAAAGATCATCTACTCCGACACAATTTTGACGTGATGCATATAGAGAAGAACTTATTCGATAAAATTATGAACACTCTTTTGAATGTGCAGGGAAAGACAAAAGACAATTTTAAATCACGTCTTGACTTGGCTGAGATATGTGCGAGATCCGAATTGCACATTGATAAAGAAGGAAAAGCGCCAGTACCTATATTCAGATTATCGAGAGCAGCGAAGGCGTCGTTGTTCCAGTGGGTGGTCTCTGAAGTTAAGTTTCCTGATGGTTTTGTTTCTAATCCTTCTCGGTGTGTATATGGTAGTAAATTCACTGGTATGAAAAGTCACGATTATCATGTGTTCATGCAACGACTGCTACCATTTGTCTTGGTGGAACTTGTTCCACAGAATGTGCACGAAGCAATTGCTGGTAAATAATGTATAATTAATTAATAAAATATTTCATAACTGAATAAGTCGTAATACATTTTATTTAATTTATGTAGGTGTTGGGTTTTTCTTTCGTGATCTTTGCACAAGAACGTTGAACGATGAAGTAATAAGACAACTCGACGAGAACATTCCTCTAATTTTTTGCAATTTGGAGAAAATATTTCCCCCATCCTTTTTTGATGTTATGGAGCACTTACCAGTACATCTCCCACACGAAGCAGAACTAGGGGACCCGTTCACTTCCGATGGATGTACCCTTTCGAAAGTTTTATGAAACATCTAAAAGGGAAGACGAAGAATCTAGCTAAAGTCGAGGGTTCAATCGTTGCGGGTAGTATTACAGAGGAGACGTCTCACTTTACATCGTACTACTTTGCACCAACCGTGAGGACACGTAAAAGAGCGCCAAAGAGATATGATGACAGAGGCATTCAAACAACGTACCCGGTGGAAGGAGTGTCTGACATATTTTGTCCAATTGGTCGGCTCAGCGGACGCATAAAAGAGGTTTGATGGAGCAACGAGGATTAAATTCATTGTGCTCACACGTACATTCTATTGAACTGCGATATTATCACTCCATTACAACATGGCATAAAAACATTGTTTACTTATGATATTGTCATATAGTATTTTCGTCGAACAAGTTCAAGAAGGAATTCAGGGGATATCTGAAGATGAGCTCGATTCCCGTAAAGCTCAATACTTTGTGATGTGGTTGTAGAGACATGTATGAAAATATCGAATATGCATTTCGGTAGTGAAATTACATAGCAACTCATATATTTAAACAAAATTAATTTTGATGCCTGCAGATTGAGTACGAAGACGTATCTTATCCGGTGTGGTTCCACGAGATGCTACAACGTCCCCTTGCGAAGATTCGGACATCCACTAGTAAAAAAACTGCCCATACCCACGAAAAAGCCACAAAAATTTTCGTGGGTATGGGATAAAAGCCACGAAATTCCACGGAAAGCCACGATGAACAGTAATTTACTACCCACAAAAATTTTCGTGGCTTTTTCGTGCTACCCTTTTTCGTGCTACCCACGAATTACCCACGAAAAAGCCACGAAAAATTTCGTGGGTATTGTGCTACCCACGAATTACCCACGAAAATTTTCGTGGGTACTTTGAAACCCACGAATTACCCACGAAAATTTTCGTGGGTAGCGAGAAAAATACTTGTAACACTAATTTCTTCGTATGTACAAAAAAACCCAATATTAATATGTTTTTGTTCACTATTTTCATGAGTTTTTTCACTATTTTCATGAGTTTGTTCACTACTTTTTTAGGTTTGCTACATTTATAAACATATTATAACGCGTTATTTGTTAAACGTTATTATTCATTACTCATATAATAAAATATCACATTACATAACAACATTATTTTAAACGCGTACAAAAGATGGAAGGAAAATAGTAAATATTAAAGCGACATAAAGAGTTCGGTGTTGAACGCGATCATTATTTGTAAACATTGACGAATTGAATGTTTATTCATCGTCTGATTCAGGAACTATTTCGTACTCGTAACAAGTTCCTTCATCTGCTTCAGCTGGTGTAGATGTTACAGTTGGTTCGTACCCAGCGATCATCGAATTAGCCCCAATTATCTGTTTTAAAAAATATTTTAGTTTGTACTTATAAGTATATATATACTAATTAACAACTTTAAGGAGAACCTACCTTGACAACGTTTCGCTCAGTGATGTTGAGGTACTTAGAATTCATGTTGAAACGGGTTACGGATACATTTTTTAGAATGACAACCGCACCTACACCGGTATTGACTCTGTATTCGTCATTGTTGAAGATGTTATGGTGCATGGTTCCCTCGATTATTCCAGACGGATCTTTTAAGGTTACTAGAAGGTCTCCTTGGCCATTGGGGGACGCATTGGAAAGCATATCGACAACCTGAAAAAATGATTACTTATAAGAAACATTATATTTTTATTTTAAATGAAATAATATTGGTAGACAAAGGAAACCTTTTTCACTTTGACAAACTGCGAACGAGGGCATTGTATTTCTGCAATTTGGGTCCAAAATGGTGTGGTCCTATTGTTATGAGTACCTATATATATTATGAATGATATAGTTAGTCATCTACAATTATTAGTATAATGCTAAAAATTTCATTTTCGTTTATACCTTCGCGCAACATGTAATCGATAGTAGAAGTCCACCGAGGACTACTAAAATCATGGTCTCCCTTTTGTGGCTCATTGATGACCTCACGAATGAAATCTTGTGTTGGGCGTGCAGGTCCGCGCTGTATGGGCTGGGCAGGTCCCGATATAAGGCCTGTTTGGATTTCAGCTCGTTGTGATGGTTGAACTGAAATTATTGGTTCAACATCAATAACATATAAGTTATCGTATGGATGGCTAGAAGGAACACAATTTGCCATGATGAAATATGTTTTTGTGTTATGTTTTTCTGTTAAATTACCTCGATTTATATAGACAAAACCGATGTGTTTTTAGGGTTCACGTGTCGACTAATATGTGGATATAAGAAAAAAACAATTTATTAGAAATTATATTAAATTAGTGGGCTATGTCGGCCACCATATGGTGATTTGAGTTGTCGACATTAAATGACGAACGAAAATTTGGCCACCAGACGGTGTTTTAAACAGAGGTATCCGTTTCAACTTATTAGAAAAAAACAAATAATATTCCACATATTATTATACAACAATCCACAACATATTTTAACAAAGACGGAAATTATATTACATAATATATTACAAATTTCAGGATCACATTGATACACAATTTTTATTCATCATCGGAAGATGAATCAACTTCTGAACATTCGTTTTCAGTTAGCTCATTATTGGATGTGTACATATCGTTTGTATGTTGATCGGGTAAATCATCATAATTGTCCCTGTCTTCAACATTTAGTGTTTCGACCCTTAGGAGCCCTGAAGGTGCAACAGTAGTATTCCTAGAATCCTCTTGAAAGGCTTCTTGTAAAATATGAGTAGCATTTCTTACACCTCTGGGTACCACTTTCGTACAAGCTAACCATTCCGTCACATGACTTCTACTAACCTTTGGATATGATACGTAACAAGCTTGGTCACACTGTTCAGGAGTAATGAACGGATCATATTGTCGATACTGTTTGTATGCAGCAACATCCACTAGTCCCGAACGACTGATACGCATTCCACTTCCACTAGTGATGTCATACCAAAAACATTTGAAGATAACCACCTTCAATCCGCCACCGCCACCGTACTCAAGCAATCTGATGTCGTCCACTATACCATAATATTCCGTATCAGTCGTTCCCCTAACGCAAACACCGAAATTCTGAGTCTTTTTGTTTGCATTCCTACTAAATGTGCGGAATAAGAACCCTCTTGTTGCATACGATGGCCATGATGTGTAAGCACGAGTTGGACCTTGTACAAAATCAACGAGCCACTGCGGCATAATTTCTGCCATCCTTTGATTATTAACCTGTAATAAAATAAATGCATTAATTTAACATTATTAATAAAAGGAAGTCATTAAAAAATCACTTACATAATCTTTGCACCAGTTTGCGAAGTTATTGTCTTTCAACAATTGTAGGTTAGAAGCAGACAATGCCGGATATGTAGCTCGCATGAAATCTTCAAACATCCTATGTATACAATTTATATAATTTAAAAATAATTATAATTAATTAGTGAATAATTATATTGTGCTAACTCTGGACAATTATTCATTAGAAATGTTTGCAAAACATTATACTCTTCGTCTGATATCCATCCCTTTGAAGATTTACCAATGAACCTTCCTTTTTGTTTGAACAATGTTGGGATATCGTCAAAGGCGTAGAGGTAAATGTTTTCACCATGCCATCCTTCATTACCTCGAGGGATTGGTTTTCCAAGCCAATGGGTAGCTAGCGCAGATATTTCTTCTTGAACACAATGCTCGACGATAGACCCTCCGATTTGTGCTTTGTTCCTAACCTTTTTTTTTAAGTGGTACATGTACCGCTCAAATGGATACATCCACCTATATTGTACCGGTCCACATAAGATTGCCTCGTCCGGAAGGTGTACAGGTAGATGCTCCATGACTTCAAAAAACGAAGGTGGAAATATCTTCTCCAGGTTGCATAATTTGACAGCTATATTATCCTTCATTGTTTGAACATCTTGTTCTTTTAATGATGGGGCAGCAATGTCTCGGAAAAACAAAGCGATTTCTGTGTAATAAAAATAACAAAACAATTTTTATGGCAACATTATTTATTTGTATGATAACAAATTAAAATACATACCTGAAATCGCTACGTGTACCGACTTGGGCAAAAGTTCCATCAAAGCGAAAGGTAGAAGTCTTTCCATTATGACATGACATTCATGGCTTTTGAGTCCAGAAAGAGTACCATTAATTTCGTTCACACATCTACCAAAGTTGGAAGCATACCCGTCTGGAAAACGAATATCTTTCTTCAACCAAGATAAAAATTTCTTTTTCGCTTCCTTTGACATGCGAAATATCGGCACCGGAGCAATTCCAGTTGAAGTAAGTTCCAACGCTCTACGGTTGCATATTATCGCCATATCTAGCCTAGGTTTGATGTTATCTTTTGTTTTCCCCGGGACGTTCAAGATAGTTTTTATTATATTATCAAAGAAATTTTTCTCAATATGCATAAAATCTAGGTTGTGTCTAAGCAATAGATTCAGAAAATTGATTTTTTGTACCAATTATGATATTTACCATAACCATTTACCGTTTTAGAAGGGTCATTGTGTCCGTTGCCACCACACTCGACACTCATTTGCAGACCTTCTATATGGTTCATGGAGTGCAATATTTCTCTTCCACTACGCCATAAAGGTGGTTGATCTTCGACTTCCTTAGACTTAGTGAACGCAACTCCATTCCGCCTGTACGGGTGATCGTTTTTCAGAAACTTACGGTGACAATCAAACCAACAGTGTTTGCGACTATTCGATAACCAGAACGAATTGGTTGAATCCATACAGTATGGACATGCCAGTCGTCCGTGAGTCATCCACCCTGATAACATCCCGTAAGCTGGGAAATCACTAATCGTCCACATAAGCGCCGCTTTCATCTTAAACGAATTGTGTGATGATATATCGTAGACGTCAGCGCCGTGCATCCACAGTTGTTGAAGTTCGTCGATTAAAGGTTGAAGGTACACATCTAGACTTTTTTCGGGTGTGTTGGACCGGAAACCAAAATCGAGAGAAATAAAAACTCCCGGTTCATACACATACCAGGAGGTAGATTGTATGGTGTCACTATCACCGGCCATATCGAGTGTGCCTGCCCACTCATGACGAGTGGATTAAAACCATCTGTTGACAAGCCAAGGTAGATGTTTCTTGGTTCATAAGCAAACCCCGGATAAACGCTCTGGAAATGTTTCCACGCGGCCCCGTCTGATGGATGGATCATTTCGCCTTCAACATTAATATGATCGGCGTGCCAACGCATATGTCCCGCAGTTTATTGACATTGGTATAATCTTTTCAAATGATCGGTAATGGGAAGATAAAACATTCGCTGTTTTGGAATCTTTTTGCCATGACCATTCCACGGATGATATCGTTCACTAAGACAAAACCGACACTGATCGAGCGTTGCATCTTCTCCCCGCCAAAATAACAAGCAATTGTTCTCGCATACATCAATTTTATGAACGGGTAAGCCTAGGGTCTTTGTAATTTTTTTTGTTTCGTAGTACGACTCTGGAGCAGTATTCGGGCTTGGTAGAATCCTTTTGATAGTACTAGCAATGTCGTCTACAACACCCGCTGATATATTGTGCTCCGTCTTCCAACGTAGAATACATGACGCCAAATATAATTTTGAATTCTCCGTTTCACAACCTTCGTATAAAGGTTGATTAACTTCCATGAATGCTTCATATGACTTGTCTACGCCTACCGGAATTTCGACTTCTTCACTATATCGCTGCTCTTGCATCTCTGGAATGTCATTAACATCTTCGAATGCTTCATGAAATGTTTCGTGTACATCAACATGATGATCATGATAACGTTCACGGTTGGCTCTTCCATCAAATTGTGTTCCAGCAGAGGATTCTCCTGTAACCATGAAAGATTCTCCATGATTACTCCAAACATAGTAATTGCCTTTGAATCCAACCGTGTAAAGATGACGGGTCACCACCGTTGCTGTTTGATGCTTTACATTCTTGCATCGGGCACATGGACAAAGGAGTTTCCCGGTTGCCTGAAATGATGGTTGCTGACAAGCAAATTCCATGAACACGTTAATCCCATGACAAAATTCTTCAGTGACAGTATTTGTTGATGGATCAATCCGGAGATCCATCCATCTTCTAGAATGGTTTGAGAAAGACATAACTAATTTTTAAATGATTTGGAATACAAGTGTTATGTGTTACAAATTATGAACATATAGACAATGTCTTTATAATACCATGAATAATACGAAAATTTAACACCTACCCACGAAAATTTTCATGGATTTTTCGTGGGTACAATTTTAATATGATACTACATATGAAGTGACAATTCATATGAAATAACAACTCCCTGCAAAACCCACTGCGAAAAGTACTCTTACCCACGAAAATTTTCATGGCTTTTTCGTGGGTATATATGCCACTTGCAAATCTGATACTATATATGAAGTGATATTTCATATGAAACGACAACTCCTACCCACGAAAATTTTCATGGGTTTTTCGTGGGTACATATGAAAAGACATCTCTCTGAAACCCACTGCAAAAAGTATACTCCCACCTACGAAAACTTTCATGGCTTTTTCGTGGGTATATATGTCACTTGCAAATATGATACTATATATGAAGTGACAATTCATTTGAAATGACAACTCCTACCCACGAAAATTTTCATGGGTTTTTCGTGGGTACATATGAAAAGACATTTCTCTGAAAACCCACTGCGAAAAGTAAACTCCCACCCACGAAAAATTTCATGGCTTTTTCGTGGGTACTGCACTACTAACAAAAACTCCACAAAATCTTTAGTAAGTCTATAACTATAGACTTGTTAGAGAAAATTAGTAAATACGAAACATATAAAATAAACATATCAAAGAAAAATGTTAATCGCTCAGAGGAAGATAAAATAATAAACACTTTCGTAGAGTCTTTACCAGAAACATACACCCATGTTTCTTCCACCATTCACTTCAATAACACAACGAACAAGAGTCATGGTTCTACTTCACGTGCTCCCTCCTAAGCCTCGTAAAGGATGCTCTCCGTCCCGAGCTGAAAAAAAAGTACTGAAAAAACCTACATCGGCCGAGGTTGTAGATGATTTCGAGGAACCAGATCTGATTTTCAAATGTCCAAATGACTATTACGGTTGTTGTGACAAACACATGTTAAAATTTGAGCTGGATCATTAAGAAACGTGTTTAGTTATTAATGCACCACTACAATAAGTGCATATATGCATGAATTTTATGTTTGCTTTTATTAATAATGTGTGGATCATTAACAAACTGTGCATCTTTATGTAACAGTTTTATCTGTAATGCTTTTATTTAAAATATTGTATCAAAGTTTAAATTATCTTATTTTGTACTAGTTGGACAACCAATACATTCACACATGATTTGACAATTCATATATAAATGTATTATCACTATTTGCAAATTATCTTAATTTAACTATAAATACATATGATGGTTTGTGTATATCTTTAACATATATCCAAAAAAAAAATGTCTTCAAACTCAGATGATGAAAACTCTGAATCAAAAAACCCACATGTGTTATTTCCTCTTCCAAAATATTCATGGGAAACCGAAACTCCGATTGCCGAATTCTATGAAGAGATACCAACTTACTCATGGGAAAATGAAACTCTGTCACCAATCTATGATAATAAACCAGAAGGTCATGCCTTTGACCGGGTCACCGATGATGTTTTTTGTAAGGAAATTGAAGAGTTAGAACCATCTCAATTAAAGTCAAATACTTACGGTGGCAGTCCTATAAGTGAATCATATAGTCAATACTATGATGATGATTTTGCACAAAGACCAGAAAGCCCTAACTTAAATCTAGATCTTGATGCAATCCAAAGGGAATTGTGTGACGATTTAACTGATACCTACGGTGAAAGTTCTTCTAAGGGTTGCAAGGATCATTACTATGATGATGATTTTGCCCAAAGACTAGAGAGCCCTAACTTTAATTTAGATCTTGATGCAATTCAAAGGATGTGTGACGAAGATTTATATTCTCTAGAAAAAAAAACTAAAGGGGAAAGAAAAGATTCTGATAAGTTTGTATTCTATAATGTTTAAAATGTTTAATATATATGTTTAATATTTTAAATTCTCTAATGCGTCATTTTATAAGTTTTAAGAAGTTGTAAGTCAAATTAGTAAGTAATGTAATGTGTTATATTATTAAATAAAAACATCATGTAATTTTTTTTATAAGTATATAAAAGAACCCACGAAAATTTTCGTGGCTTTTTCGTGGGTTTGTGTAGACAAGCCACGAAAATTTTCGTGGGTTTTTCGTGGCTTTACCGTACCCACAAAAATTTTCGTGGGTTTTTCGTGGCTTTTTTAAGTACCCACAAAAATTTCCGTGGCTTTTTCGTGGGTACTTCGTCTTCTACACAGACCTAATTTCCGCCGCTGTTTCTTTATTTTCAGGCAATTTTCGTGGCTTTTCGGGCGATTTCAGGCGATTTGAGGCGATTTTCACACGATTTTTAGGCAAAACTCCGGCAAAACTCAGATTTAACTTATATATGTTAATTTGGTAGTTTGATTTTAGTTTTTGATCTTGTTGTTCATGGATCTTGTTGTTCATGGATCTTGTTGCTCATGGATCTTATTGTTTATGTTAATAAAAATAAATTCATGAATCTTGTTGTTGATTACGTTGTTTTAACATTATATATATACAAGATCTTGATTATATTTGACTATATATATACAAAATTCATGGATTTTGTTGATTATTTTTTTTTCCTAATATAAAAAAATTAATGTTGTTGATTATATTTGATTTAGATCTTGTTGTTTAGATCTTGTAATTTTATTAGATCTTGTAGTTTGATTAGGTTATCAATGTTTAATTAGGAAAAAAATATAAAATATATATATTATAAGGACATAAATAATTATAAGGTCATTCATAATTATGAGGTCATAAACAATTTAAACTTAAAAATTATACATTTGTAACAATTTTCTCCATTACAAATCTTAGGAATATTGTCTTTCTATAATTGTTTATTTTTTCTTAAACTTTCTAATATTGTTTTTGTAATGAATTTGGTATAAATTTTAAAACATTAATCATATGTGACAAAATATGTGAATTTTACTTAAAATTTCTTTGGTTAAAATTTGATTGTTAGGTTCTATTTGTAGTACTTATGTCTTCGTCTAGGGGTACACAATCCCGTTCTAGTAGGCCGCAGTTGGGTCTCCCCCAATCTGCCTTAGGTGCTTCTGCTGAGTATCGTTATCGCTTACAAGTGGTATATCAATCGCCTTATAGGAGAGAGCAGCCTTGCCTCCATCCTCAAAAAGAAAATGGAGCACTATGGTATTTAATCATCTTATTTTTTTTGCAATTATATACTATTATGCATTGTGTTATAAAATGTATTTATGACGTTTTACAAATTTTTATTAAGGAATGGGATCGATTACTCGGTCAACAATTTTATTAGAAAGACCTGGCAAGGTAATTTCTGGGGTCCATGGAATAATTGGACCGACGTTAAAAAAAAACAACCTGACAAAATTGAAAGCTGGTGGGGATCTTTCGTGGTAAGTTACAGTTTTAAAATATTTAATCGTTTAATGTGTAAACTTTCATACTAATAATTGTGGTTTCGAGTTGTAGGCTAACTATTATTGGGATCCCTCACACGAGGACCTTGTCTATTTCGAGGGGAAGGAAAAGACTAAGAAGGGAATCGGGGAGGAAATAAGTAGGAAGCACAGAAAGGGAGTGCGACCTACTTACATTAGCAATGACGATTGGGTCCGCCTTTTGGCAGAGTGGGATACTCCCAAAGCCAAATTGAGAAGTGAGAAGGCGGCAACAAGCCGTCAAACTCCTATAGACGGGAGTACAATGCACGTCCACTACGGCGGGCCCAATTCATTCTCCAAAATCAATTATAATATGGTAAGTTTTATAAATACATTAATAAATACATATGAATAAATGTAACATTAACGTGTACATTTGAATTTTAACAAATACAACAACAAGATGATCCCCAATCCCGGGATTACTCTCTTCTTGATTTAGTCAAGAAGACACATCGACGCCCGGATGGCACCTACAGTGATCCCTACATTGAGGGAATTATTAGGGCGGTTGAAGAAAAGGCTTCTCCGTACGAAGGTACGTCGAGTACGGCTTATTCACCGGGTGAAGAGACGTATACTCAACGAGTCAACCAGTTATATTTAGAGGTAAATTTATTTAATTTTCTATTGCTATAAATTTTAATATGTTTTCGTATTAATTATGTAATGTTTAAATGTGCAAAAGGTCAACCCGAGATACGGAGAGGCCTACAGCGTTGGTAGTGCGAAGACGCAGTTCTATCAACCGTACGGCCATTATCCGTCCTCGACACAAGAGGTTACGCGCAGTGAGTTCGACGCGTTCAAGACTAGCACTCAAGGAAGGTTAGATCGCCTTGAAGCTGGAAGCTCGACGGGGTCGGGTCAAGTCCCGCATGACCAAGAAGACCAGAGTCAGGGCACGCTAGACCCGACTATAGCACATCAAGGCGGGATCCAGCTCGAGGAGTTCAACACAACCCATCTGAACTCGCTTGGGAATTTCGATTATAATATGTAGTTTTTTGTATTTTGCAACAACTTTATTTAATTTATATAACTATGAATTTTGTTAAACTATTTGCTTTTGCGGTTTTAATATTCAAATATTATTGTCTTTTTAAATCTGTTTTAATTTTAATTTTTAAATTTATAATTTCATAAATCAAAATTGAATTATTATTTTTTTTAAAAAAAATTTCAGACTACCCACGAAAATTTTCGTGGGTTTTTCGTGGTTTGTTGAGCACCCACGAAATACCCACGAAAATTTCTACCCACGACGCTATACCCACGAAAATTTTTCGTGGCTTTTCGTGGCTTACCCACGAAAAAATAGGCAAAATACCCACTAAAATTTTTGTGGGTATCTTGATTTTTTTTACTAGTGATCACCAATGTATTTAACAAGAGGTTATGCTTTCCACGCGTACGAGTACGTTCGACATCGAACAAGTGTTAACTACGGGGTTTGTGTTAGAGGAGACATTGATTTCTACGGAAACATCCAATAAATCATAGAAATAACGTTTCCCAGGTTGTTCATGTTCAAGTGCGTACTCTTCAAGTGCGACTGGTTTGATCCTACGATCGGAAGAGGTGTACGAATAAGCAATTCTGGGATCGTTGATGTCAATAAGAGTAGAAGATACAACAAATTCGAGCCTTTCATTCTTGCATCGCAAGCTAAGCAAGTAAGTTTCATTCCTTATCCGCGTCTTAAGTCGACGGGAATACATTGGGTATCCGTCATCAAAATTGCCCCAAGAGGGTACATAATCAGGGAAGAAGAATCAACACTCCAAAATGACACGCCCGTCGATATTCCTTCGCCATAACTAAGCACGGACATGGTCTTACTCGTCGATCCACATAATAGGGAAGTTGAAGAGGTGAATGAGGACGAAGAAGAAGTCGAAGAGACTGACGAATTTGATGAATCTAACTCCGAGGACAAATATGAGTCTAATGATGACTCCGAGTAATAAATAAGTTGTATGTTTAAATGAAAAAATGAAAATTATGTAAATTTACGACGATTTAACGACGACTAATGTTCCTACGACGAATTAACGACGATCAATCTTAGTACGAGGTTGTCAGATCATACGAGGTTGTACTTTGCCGTACAAATACAACTTCGTCATAAACTAGTCGTAAAATAGTCGTATATTTACATCTGTTTTACAATGTTTTTTTTATAAACCCCTAAACCCTAAACATTTTCAAAAGTATGTCTTATATTACGTACAAACACTCATAAAGGCCTCTAAAGTTAATGAATAACTATAAAAACAATGCTAAAATATCTTATCAATAAATTTTGTTACATATTCTTAGAATTTCTAAAGTTTAAGGTAAAGTGTATTATATATATTCTGCTTAATACATATATATGTTCTAATTTTACCAGAACTTGTTTTTTGCAATCATATGACTTAGTATGATTTCATATGCATACATTACCATAACTATATTCAACATGAAGTCAAATGTACGATGAATATCATTGAATTCCATTTAGTGTAAAGAATCGTCGTAAATTCGTTGTTAGATTACGACGATTTTACGACGATTCTAACCAAATCGATGTAAAATTGTCGTACTATAACAACGAATTTACGACCAAACATGAAACCTTGATCAAACTCTAAATGTCACATCCTCAGGTGTTTTGTGTGTACGAGGTTGTCAACCTCAACGATTACCACGACTTTACAACGAATTAATAGGTAATCTTTGTAATTGTTTGTAATATAACGACGGTTTTACGACGATTTGGTGTTTTGGGAATTAAAATTCACATTTACATAAGCCAATCGGAACCGTTCAAAATTCTCTTTTAGCAACGGTTGTACGAGGAATCGTCGTAAATTCGTTGTTCCTGTTCAACGAATTTACGACGATTCCAAATTTCATTTCCCTCCAACACGCACCAAACCAAAATGTTTGAACTTCCATGGCGACGCGTGTACGAGGAATCGTCGTCAATTTACGACGATTTTATGACGATTGCAAATACTATATATACTCGAACATATTTCTTTTCTTCCTCGCTCATTCTCCCCAACACTCTCTCTCTAAAACTCTCTCTCTCTAAACTCTCTCTTCACAACTCTCACACTCTACAACTCTCACACTCTCTCTCAACATCCCAAAAGATAAATATATTTAATATATTTGTTTTTAAACGGGTTTTAGGATTAGTTTTAGGATTTGGAATTTAGTTTTAGGCTCCGATTTTAGTTTTAGGATTCAGATTTTACATTTAGGTTCGGAAAACAATTAATTATTAAATTATTAATGTTTTTTTGGCAGGTACTTATACATGGCTCCTAGGAAGGGCAAGACCATAACTCCAAGCTACATGCAGATGATGGCGGAGAGGGCCGCCGCTTCCCGGGAAGCTACGGTTCCGGTTCCGCTTCTGGTTCCGGAACCTTGTCCGTTTCTACTACCCCGACTCCACATCTCCATGCCAGGACATCATCATATGTCCAGACCTGAACGCCTCCATCCGTCCATGCCGAGCCGCCTCCACCTCCACCTCCTCCTGTGTCCGCCGTGCTCGTCGTGCCCGCCGCAGCTGACAAAGTTGTCCCGGGACACGTGTCGTACGTCACCCTCCGGGTTGAGGATATCCTCGCTCAACCCGGACATGACAGTCTGCGCCGCTTGGATCCGCACAACTCCGCGGACACTTATTGGTAAGTTTGTTAATTATTTTAATATTTTATTAATAATTTGATTTCTTTATATATTAATCAATCCAAATTTGTTTTTTTAAAGGTTCAAGTACGACAATCATGTCGCGCGTTCTATCGCGGACATCATCAAGGGGTATTTCACCGAGTCGCATCCCAACTGGAGCAAGACACCGGAGCACATCAAGAAGACGTGGTTCAAATGCTTTGCGGTAATGTTTTTCTTTTTCTTAATTAAATTCATTTATTTAACTTTAAATTATTTATTATTACTCTCGTAAACTAATGCTATAATTTTTCAACTTTTGCAGCAAAAGTGGCATTGGGATGTCTCGATCAACGAGTCCGTTAAGACGGAGTTCAACAAGACGGCGAAGTTTCGTCTCGCCAACACGGTTTCCGACTGGAAGGACAAGTGGAGGGTCGCCGGCGACGCGGGGAAGCCGGTGTTTCTTGCAGCCACGGTTTGGGACGACTTGAAGAAATACTGAACAAATGACCACAATGTCAGCGTAGCTGAGAAGTGTTCCACCTCCAGGAACGCTAAGCTACCTAACGGGACACCGAAGGAGATGGATCACACGTTCGGACAAATCCCCTTCGCATGTCGGATATACGACATGGAAATTTTTTTCTTACTTAATCTTTTAAATTTATTTTTATTTTTAAATTATTAATGTTATATATATACTAATGTGTTTACAATTTGATTTTAGGCCACAAGCCGGCCGTCAATGTCGTCTTCGAGAAAACGCACAAACAAAAGATCGGCGAGTTTGTTGACGCCCACTCGGAGCGGATATTCAACGACCTGGAAGCTCGGAAGATGGAGATCGAGACTCACCGATCTCAGAGATCCCCGGGAGGCACTCAACAACCCGGCGAGCCGCTTACGACCGCCGAGCTCGATCAAATTTTTGAACAGGTAAAATTTTATTTATAATGTTTCTTTTTTCTCAAATATTGAACTTAAACGTTCATTTTTACTAATCGCTTTATTTTATAGGTTGTTCAAAAGAAGAAAGGGCGGTTTATACGCATGAGATCCATGCAGGACGTCCCGCTGGCTCCTACTTCCTATCGTTCTCCGAATCAGATGGAGGCTGAGATTCAGAAGCTACGGACGAATCAGGCGGAGGGGGCAAAGACTATGGCCTTCTACAACAGCCTCTTCAAGGTCCTTTCTGCTTCCAACCCAGATTTACTTCAGACGATGCAGACACATCCCGACCGCCCGACCCAGGCTGGACCAAGCACCATCGATCCCGACCACGCAACGCAGAACTATTTAGGGAATGATATTGATTTCAACTTGCTTGACGACCATCAAAATCCGGATCGTGTTTACAATAGGACAAATTTGTCTAGTATTTAAACTTATTAGTGTCTCAATGATCTTTGTACAAGTCTCACAAAATTTTAAACATCTAACAATGTATATTCAAGGACTATGAACCAAGTTTCATGCAACATTAGTATTTATAAGTGCCTTAATGATCTTTGTACAAGGTTCATGGAGTTATAAAACGTCTAACAACAGATATTCTAGGAATCTAAACAAGTTTCATGCAACATGAGTGCTTGTAAGGACCTCAATGATCTATGAACAAGTTTCATGCAACTGAAGTGCTTATAAGTGCCTCAATGATCTTTTTACAAGTTTCAAGAACTTATGAAACTTCTAACAACACATATTCTAGGACTCTAAACCAAGTTCCAATGCAACATGAGTGCCTCAATAATCTTTGTACAAGTTACATGAACTTATGAAACATCTAACAACGCATATTCTAGAACTCTAAACCAAGTTTCATGCAACACGATTTCTTACAAGTGCCTGAATGATCTTTACAAGTTTCATGAACTTTTGAAACATCTAACAACGTATATTCTAGGACTATGAACCAATTTTCATGCAGCATGAGTACTTTTAAGTGTCTCGATCATTTTGGTTCAAGTTTCAACAACTTACGAAATATCTAACAATGTGTTTCTAGGACTATAAACCAACTTCATCCAACATGAGTGCCTCAATGATCTTTGTAAAAGTTTCACGAAATTATGAACCATCTAACAACGCATATTTTATGACTCTTAACCAAGTTTCATACAACATGAGTGCTTATAAGTGTCTTAATTATCATTGTACAAGTTTAACAAACTTTTGAACATATAAAACGTATATTCTAGGAATATAAACCAAGTTTCCTACAACATGAGTATTTATAAGTGCTTCAATGATCTTTGTACAAGTTTCACGAACTTATGAAACATCTAACAACCAATATTCTAGGACTCTAAACCAAGTTTCATAAAACATGAGTGATTATAAGTGCCTCAATGATCTTTGTACAAGTTTCACGAACTTATGTACCGTCTGACAACGCATATTATAAGACTCTAAACCAAGTTTCTTGAAACATAAGTGCTTATAAGTGCTTCAATGATCTTTGTACAAGTTTCACGAACATATGAAACATCAAACAACGCATATTGTAGGACTCTAAACCAAGTTTCATGCAATATAAGTGCTTACAATTGCCTCAATGATCTTTGTACAAGTTTCACGAATTTATGAACCATCTAACAACACATATTCTAGGGCTCTAAAACAAGTTTCATGCAACATGAGTGCTTATATGTGCCTCACCGATCTTTGTATAAGTTTCACGAACTTAGGAATCATCTAACAACGCATATTGTAGGACTCTAAACCCAGTTTCATTCAACATAAGTGCTTATAAGTGCCTAAAGGATCTTTGTACAAGTTTCAAGATCTTATGAAACATCTAACAACACATATTCTAGGACTCTAAACAAAAATTCATGAAACATGAAGGCTTATAAGTGCCTCAATGATCTTTTTACAAGTTTTCACGAAAATATGAAACTTCTAAAATCGCATATTCAAGGACTCTTAACCAAGTTTCATGTAACAAGAGTGTTTATAAGGGTCTCAATCATCTTTGTACAAGGTTCACGAACTTATGAAACTTCTATCAATGCATATTATAGGAATCTTAACCAAATTTCATGCAAAATAAGTGATTGTAAATGCTTCAATGATTTTTGTACAGGTTTCCGAACTTATGAAACTTCTAACAATAGTTATTCTAGGACTATAAACCGAGTTCCATGCAACATGAGTTCTTATAAAAGCCTCAATGATCTTTGTAGAAGTTTCATGAACTTATGAAACATCTAACAACGCATATTCTAGGACTCTAAACCCAATTTCATGCAAAATGATTGCTTACACGTGCCTCAATGATCTTTACAAGTTTCACGAACTTTTGAAACATCTAACAACGTATATTCTAGGATTATGAACCAAGTTTCATGCAACATGAGTATTTTTAAGTGCCTCAATGATCTTGGTCAAAGTTTCAACAAGT
This sequence comes from Cochlearia excelsa, assembly GCA_963556525.1. NCBI lineage: Eukaryota > Viridiplantae > Streptophyta > Magnoliopsida > Brassicales > Brassicaceae > Cochlearia > Cochlearia excelsa. The sequence continues at coordinate 244,033 of CAUVZT010000019.1, forward strand.
TACGCAACATCTAACAATATGTTTCTAGGACTATAAACCAAGTTTCATCCAACATGAGTGCTTATTAGTGCCTCAATGATGTTTGTAAAAGTTTCACGAACTTATGAAACATCACACAACACATATTTTATGACTCTTAACAAAGTGTAAAGCAACATGCTTATAAGTGCCTCAATGATCTTTGTACAAGTTTAACAAAATTTTGAAAGATATAAAAACATATATTCTAGGATTGTAAACAAAGTTTCCTGCAACATGAGTATTTATAAGTGCCTCAATGATCTTTGAACATGTTTCACGAACTTATGAAACATCTAACAACCCATATTCAAGGACTCTAAACCAATATTCATGAAACATTAGTGCTTATAAGTGCCTCAATAATCTTTGTACAAGTTTCACAAACGTATGAAACATCTAACGACACATTTTCTAGGACTCTAAACAAAGTTTCATGCAATATGCTTATAAGTGCCTCAATGATCTTTGTATAAGTTTCACGAACTTATGAATCATCTAACAACGCATATTATAGGACTCTAAACTAAGTTTCTTGAAACATGAGTGCTTATAAGTGCCTCGATAATCTATGTACAAGTTTCACGAATTTACAAAAAATCTAACAACGCATATTCAAGGACTTTAAACCAAGATTCATATAACATGAGTGCTTACAATTTCCTCAATGATCTTTGTACAATTGCCTTCATGCAGCATGAGTATTTTTAAGTGGCTCAGTGATCTTGGTCCAAGTTTCAACAACTTACGAAATATCTAACAACGTGTTTCTAGGGCTATAAACCAAGTTTCTTCCAACATGAATGCTTATAAGTGCCTCAATAATGTTTGTAAAAGTTTCACGAATTTATGAAACATCTAACAACACATATTTTATGACTCTTAACAAAGCTCCATGCAACATGATTGCTTATAAGTGCCTCAATGATTTGTGTACATGTTTAACAAACTTTTGAAACATATAAAAACATATATTATAGGACTATAAACTAAGTTTCCTGCAACATGAGTATTTATAAGTGCCTCAATGATCTTTGTACATGTTTCACGAACTTATAAAACATCTAACAACCCATATTCTAGGACTCTAAACCAAGTTTCATGCAACATGAGTGCTTATAAGTGTCTCAATGAGCTTTGTACTAGTTTGACGAACTTATGAAACATCTAACGAGGCATATTCTACGACTCTAAACAAAGTTTCACGCAATATGCTTATAAGTGCCTCAATAAACTTTGTACAAGTTTCACTAATTTATGAACAATCTAACAACTCATATTATAAGACTCTAAACCAAGTTTCTTGAAACATGAGTGCTTATAAGTGCCTCGATGATCTCAATACAAGTTTCACGATCTTATGAAACATCTAACAACGCATATTGAAAGACTATAAACCAAGTTTCATGCAACATGAGTGTTTTCAATTGGCTCAATGATTGTTTTACAAGTTTCACGAACTTATGAACCATCTAACATCACATATTCTAGGGCTCTAAAACAAGTTTCATGCACCATGAGTGCTTATATGTGCCTCAACGATCATTGTACAAGTTTCACGAACTTACGAAACATCTAACTACGCATATTCTAGGACTCTAGACCCAGTTTCATGCAACATAAATGCTTATAAGTGCCTAAAGGATCTTTGTACAAATTTCATGAATATTTGAAATTTCTATCAACGCATATTTTAGGAATTTTAACCAAGTTTCATGCAACAAAAGTGCTTATAAGAGCCTCAATAATCTTTGTACAAGTTTCACGAACTTATGAAACTTTTATCAACGCATATTCTAGGACTCTTAACCAAATTTCTTGGAAAATAAGTGCTTCAATGATCTTTGAAACATCTAACATTGTATATTCTAGGACTCTAAACCAAGTTTCATTAAACATGAGTGTTTATAAGTGCCTAATTGATCTTTGTACAAGTTTCAAGAACTTACAAAACATCTAATAAAATGTTTCTAGGACTCTTAAGCAAGTTTGTACAAAAGTGCCTCAATGATCGTTGTACAAATTTAACAAAATTATTTAACTTCTATCAACGCATATTCTATGACTTTGAAACCTAGTTTCATGCATGGTGAGTGCTTGTAAGTGCCACTATGATCTTTGTACATTTTCCCAAAGTTATGAAATTTCTAAAAACGCATATTCTAGGACTTTTAACCAAGTTTCCTGCAACATGAGTGCTTATAAATGCCTCAATGATCTTTGTAGAAATTTCACGAACTTACAAAATATCTAACAACGTTTTTCTAGTAGGCTAAACCAAGTTTCATGCAATATGAGTGTTTATGAATGCCTCAATGATCTTTGTACAAGTTTCACGAACTTACGAAACATCTAACAATGTTAGTAGATATATGTGCCTCAATGATCTTTGTACAAGTTTCACGAACTTATAAAACATCTAACAACACATATTATAAGACTCTAAACCAAGTTTCATGCAACATGAGTGCTTATAAGTGCATCAATGATCTTTGTACAAGCTTTCACGAAATTATGAAACTTCTATCAACGCATATTCTAGGACTCTAATCCAAGTTCAATGCATCATGAGTGCTTGTAAGTAACTCAATGATCTTTGTAAAGTTTCCCGATCTTATGAAACTTCTAAAAAACATAATCTAGGACACTTAACTAAGTTACATGCAAAAAGATTGCTTATAAGGGTCTCAATGATATTTGTACAAGTTTCTCGAACTTATGAAACATCTAAAAACGCATATTCTAGGACTCTAAATCATGTTTCATGCAACATGAGTTCTTCTAAGTGCCTCTCGTATCTTTGTACAAGTTTCACGAATTTAGGAAAAATCTAAAAACGCATATTCAAGGACTCTAAACCAAGTTTTATTTAAACATGGGTGCTTATATAAACCTCAACGATCTTTGTCCAAGTTTCATGAACTTAGGAAATATCTAACAACACATATTCTAGGATTCTAAACCAAGTTTCATGAAACATGAGTGCTTTAAATTGTCTCCATGATCTTTGTACAAGTTTCCACGAAATTATGAAACTTCAATCAGAGCATATTCTAGGACTCTAAATCAAGTTCATGCATCATGAGTGCTTGTAAGTGCCTCAATGATCTTTGTACAGTTTTTCGAACCAATATAACTTCTAAAAACAAATATTATAGGACTCTTAACTAAGTTTCATGCAACAAGAGTGCTTATAAGGGCACTCTTGTTGCATGCAACGTGTTTCAAGGACTCTAAACTAAGTTCATGCAACAAGAGTGCTTATAAGTGTCTCAATGATATTTGTAAAAGTTACTCGAACTTATGAAACAACTAAATACACATATTCTAAGACTCTAAACCAAGTTCCATGCAACATGAGTGCTTCAATGATTTTTGTACAAGGTTCACGAACTTATGAAACTTCTAACAACACATATTCAAGGACTATAAACCAAGTTTCATGTAACATGAGTGCTTATAAATGCCTCAATTATCTTTGTACAAGTTTTAAGAACTTATGAAACTTCTAACAATAGTTATTCTAGGACTCTAAACCGAGTTCCATGTAACATGAGTTCTTATAAATACCTCAATGATATTTGTTGAAGTTTCATGAACTTATGAAACATATAACAACGCATATTCTAGGACTCTAAACCAATTTTCATGCAACATGATTGCTTACAAGTGCCTCAATGATCTTTACAAGTTTCACGAACTTTTGAAACATCTAACAACGTATATTCTAGGACTATGAACCAAGTTTCATGCAACATGAGTATTTTTAAATGCCTCAATGATATTTGTACAAGTTTCATGAACTTATGAAACATCTAACAACGCATATTTCATGACTCTTAATAAAGTTTCATGCAACATCATTGTCAATGATCTTTGTACAAGTTTAACAAACTTTTGAAACATATAAAAACATATATTCTAGGACTATAAACTAAGTTTCCTGCAACATGAGTATTTATAATTGTCTCAATGATATTTGTACATGTTTCACGAACTTATAAAACATCTAACAACCCATATTGTAGGACTCTAAATCAAGTTTCATGCAACATGAATGCTTATAACAGCCTCAATGATCTTTGTACAAGTATCACAAACTTGTGAAACATCTAATGAGGCATATTCTATGACTCTAAACAAAGTTTCATGCAATATGCTTATAAGTGCCTCAATAAACTTTGTACAAGTTTCACTAATTTATGAACCATCTAACAACGCATATTATAAGACTAAAAACCAAGTTTCTTGAAACATGAGTGCTTATAGGTGCCTCGATGATCTCAGTACAAGTTTCACGAACTTACGAAACATCTAACAACGCATATTAAAAGACTCTAAACCAAGGTTCATGCAGCATGATTGCTTTCAATTGCCTCAATGATTGTTTTACAAGTTTCACGAACTTATGAACCATCTAACATCACATATTCTAGGGCTCTAAAACAAGTTTCATGCAACATGAGTGCTTATATGTGCCTCAACGATCATTGTACAAGTTTAACGAACTTACGAAACATCTAACTACGCATATTCTAGGACTCTAGACCCAATTTCATGCAACATAAGTGATTATAAGTGGCTAAAAGATCTTTGTACAACTTTCATGAATATTTGAAATTTCTATCAACGCATATTTTAGGAATCTTAACCAAGTTTCATGCAACAAGAGTGCTTATAAGAGCCTCAATAATCTTTGTACAAGTTTCACGAACTTATGAAACTTTTATCAACTCATATTCTAGGACTCTTAGCCAAATTTCTTGGAAAATAAGTGCTTCAATGATCTTTGAACAAGTTTCACGAACTTATGAAACTTCTAACAACACATATTCGAGGACTCTAGACCAAGTTTCATGTAACATGAGTGCTTATAAGTGCCTCATCGATCTTTGTACAAGTTTCACGATCTTTTGAAATTTCTAACAACACATATACTAGGACTTTAAACCACGTTTTATGCAACATGACTGCTTATAAGTGCCTCAATGATCTTTACACGTGTTTCAGGAACTTATGAAACATCTAACAACGCATATTCAAGGACTTTAAACCAAGTTTCATGCAACATGAGGGCTTATAAGTTCCTCAATAATCTTTGTAAAAGTTACCCGAACTTATGAACCATCTAACAACGCATAGTCTAGGACTCTAAACCAACTTGCATGGAACATGAGTGCTTATACGTGCCCCAACGATCTTTGTACAAGTTTTACGAACATACGAAATATCGAACACTACATATTCTAGGACTCTAAACCAGGTTTCATGCAACATGAGTGCTTATAAATCCCTTAATGATCTTTGCATAAATTTCAAGAAGTTACAAAACTTCTAACAACGTGTTTCTAGGATTCTAAACAAAGTTTCATGCAACATGAATGCTTATGAGTGCCTCAATGATCTTTGTAAAAGTCTCACCAACTTATGAAATATTTAACAACGCATATTTTAGTACTCCAAAATTTTTTTCAAACAACATGAGTGCTTATAAATGCCTCAATGATTTTTGTATAAATATCACTAACTTACGAAACATCTAACAACGTGATTCTAGGATTATAAACCAAGTTTCATAAAATATGAGTGCTTCTAAGTTCCTCAATGATCTTTATACAAGATTCAAGAATTTATAAAACATCGAACAACACATATTTTATGACTCTAAACCAATTTTCATAACACACGAGTGCTTATAAGTGCCTCAATGATCTTTGTACAAATTTCACGAAATTATGAAATTTCTTACAACGCATAGTCTAGGTCTCTAAATCAAGTTTAATGCAACATGAAAATGATTTTTGTACAAGTTTCACGAACTTACAAAACATTAACAACGCATTTTTTAGGTGCCTCCATGATCTTTGTATAGTTTCCCGAAGTTATGAAACTTCTAAAATGCTTATAAGTGTCTCAATGATCTTTGTAGAAACTTCACGAACTTACAAACCATCTAACTACGTTTTTCGAGGACTCTAAACAAAGTTTCATGCAACATGACTGTGTATGAGTCCCTCAATGATCTTTGTACAAGTTTCACGAACTTACGAAATATCTAACAACGTGATTCTAGGTCTCTAAACCAAGTTACATGCAAAAAAGTGCTTATAAGTGCCAAAATGATCTTTGTACATGTTTTACGAACTTATGAAAAATCTAACAACACATATTCTAGGACTCTAAACCAACTTTCATGCAACATTATTTCTTATAAGTGCCTCAATGATATTTGTACAAATTTTACGAACTTAGGAAACATCTAACATTGTATATTCTAGGACTCTAAACCAAGTTTTATTCAACATGAGTGTTTATAAGTGCCTAATTGATCTTTGTACAAGTTTCAAGAACTTACAAAACATCTAATAAAATGTTACTAGGATTCCTAAGCAAGTTTGTACAAAAGTGGCTCAATGATCTTTGTACAAATTTAACAAAATTATGTAACTTCTATCAATGCATATTCTAGGACTTTAATTCCTAGTTTCATGCATCGTGAGTGCTTGTAAGTGCCACTATGATCTTTGTACATTTTCCCAAAGTTATGAAACTTCTAAAAACGCATATTTTAGGACTCCAAACCAAGTTTCCTATAACATGAGTGCTTATAAATGCCTCAATGATCTTTGTAGAAATTTCACGAACTTACAAAACATCTAACAACGTTTTTCTAGGACTCTAAACCAAATTTCATGCAATATGAGTGCTTATGATTGCCTCAATGATCTTTGTACAAGTTTCACGAACTTACGAAACATCTAACAACTTTTGTAGATATATGTGCATCAATGATCTTTGTATGAGTTTCACGAACTTATGAAACATCTAACAACACATATTATAAGACTCTAAACCAAGTTTCATGCAACATGAGTGCTTATAAGTGCATCAATGATTTTTGTACAAGCTTTCCTCTATTCTAAAACATAAACAAAAACTATTTCAAACACTAATCTCTTCTTAATCTCTATTAATTACTCTCTAATCTTTACATAACACACTTTTACATGGTATCACAGCGTAATAGCTCCCAATCTCTTTATTCCGCATCTTATTCTCCTGATTTTAAGCACTCACAAGCTTAAAGTCACCATATTTCTTACAAACTTTCATATTCACGAGATTTTAAGCATTCAAAAAGCCCAAAGTCATCTCTCTCTCTCATAAATTTCCTATCTTTTTCATTTTTCTATCGTCACCATGGATGAAGCCAAGGAAAGCTTGAAGTTTTATCTAGCTACGGTGATACTAAAAGACATAAACTACTTTTCATGGACAAACCATCAAGAAGGAGCTTTGTAGCCGAGGACTTTGGAGTCATGTTCTTACCACTAACGCTCCAATAGACCTCGCACAAGCAACAAGCGGAGATGAAGTTATTGCCAAGGAAGATGCAAAGTGGTTCCAAGAAGATCCAAAAGTGTTGGGAATCATCCAACAGTCTCTAGATCCACCAATACTCGAAGCATACTCCTATCGCGAGCCGCAAAAGAGTTATAGGATACTCTCCAAACGGTGTATCTGAATATCTCCAAGATAAAATCTGGATCACGGTTCGTAAGTGTTAGGAAGGCGATGATATGTGAACATTGCAAGAAGAAGTCTATGATATGTGAACATTGCAACAAGAAGGGGCACGTGAAGGACAAATGCTGGAGCCTACATCTCACTCCAAACAAGTTCAAAAACTCAAAAGCCAACTACTATCAAGAGGAATCAACAGAAGGAGGAAGCAAGTCCAGCCAAGGAAGAGACGAGGAAGCCTTAGTCGTGGTTCCTTCCACCTATGAATATATCAAGAATTAGTATCTAGAGGCTCTCATTAAGGCCCTAAAAGGGTCCGATATGAGTTCTTACTCTTTGAATGTGCGTAGTATTGACAAGTAAATAGTGAAAGATTCGGGAGCCTCACGCCATATGATTAGTAACCTGAAACTTATAAGCAATGTTAAACTTAGGTAATGTAATTGTAGCAAATGGTGATAAGGTTCCAATAGAAGGATTAAGTAATCTTATAAGTGCCTCAATGATATTTGTACAAATTTACAAACTTATGAAACTTCTAATAACACATATTTTATGTCTCTAAACCAAGTTCCATGCAACATGAGTGCTTATAAATGCCTCAATAGTCTTTGTAAAGATTTCACAAACTTATGAACTTTTATCAACCCACATTCTAGGAATCTTAACCAAGTTTCATCCAACATGAGTTCTTGTAAGTGCCTCAATCATCTTTTAACAAGTTTCAAGAACTTATGAAACATGTAACAACGCATATTGTAAGACTCTAAACCAAGTTACACGAAACGTAAAAGCTTATAAGTGCAAAAATGATCTTTGTACAAATTTAACAATTATGAAACATCTAACAACCAATATTCTAGGATTCTAAACCAATTATTCATGAACCATGAGTGCTTATAAATGCATCAATGATCTTTGTACAAGTTTCACGAATTTACGAAAAATCTAACAACATGTTTCTACGACGTTAAACCAAGTTTCATGCAACATGAGTGTTTATAAGTTCCTCAATGATGTTTGTACAATTTTTACGAACTTATGAAACATCTAACAACGCATGTTATAGGACTCTAATATAAGTTACATGAAACATGAGTGCTTATAAGTCTCTCAATGATCTTTGTACAAGTTTTACGAACTTATGAAACATCTTATTACGTGTTTCTAGGAATCTAAACCAAGTTTCATGCAACATGAGTGCTTGTAAGTGCCTCAATGATCTTTGTACAAGTTTCACGAACTTATGAAACATCTAACAACACATATTATTGGACTCTAAACCAAGTTTCATGCAACATGAATGCTTATATGTGCCTCAATGATCTTTGTACAAGTTTCAAGAGATTACGAAACTTCTGACAACGTGTTTGTAAGACTCTAAGCCAAGTTTAATAGAGCATGAATGCTTATAAGTGTCTCTAGGATCTTAGTACAAGTTTCACGAACATATGAAACATCTAAAAACGTGTTTCTAGAACTATAAACAAAGTTTCATGCAACATGAGTGCTTATAATCAGGGGCGGGCAAACGTATGTAATGGGAGGGGCAGTTGCCACCCCTAAACTTTTCCAATATAGCGTAATTTTATAAATAATTTAATTATGCGCCCTTTGATAAATTATTTTATGCCCCTATTACTTTATTGTTTGTTTGTTTGCCCCCAGTTTTTTTTGTCAAACTCCCCCACGTTTTAGTATTTTTGTCCCGGGTAAATTTATTTTTTAGATCCGCCACTGCTTATAAGTGCATCAATGATCTTTGAACAAGTTTCACAAACTTATGAAACATCTACCAACACATATTTTAGGACTCAAAACGAAGTTTCTTGCAACATGTGTGCTTATAAGTGCCTCAATGATCTTTGTAAAAGTTTCACTAACTTATGAAATATCTAACGACGCATATTCTATGACTCTTAAACAAGTTTCACGCAACATGAGTGCTTACAAGTTTAACAAACTTTTGAAACATCTAACACCGTATATTCTAGGACTATGATCCAAGTTTCATGCAACATGATTATTTCTAAGTGCCTTTATGGTCTTTGTATAAGTTTCACGAACTTATGAAATATCTAACAACCCATATTCTAGGACTCTAAACCAAGTTTCTTGCAACACAAGTGCTTATAAGTGCCTCAATGATCTGTGTACAAGTTTTACAACCTTGTGAAACATCTAACAACACATATTCTAGAACTCTAAAACAAGTTTCAAGAACTAATGAAACTTATAACAACGCATATTCTAAGACACTAAACCAAGTTACATCACATGTAAGTGCTTATAAGTGCAAAAATGATCTTTGTACAAGTTTCACGAAATTATGAAACATCTAACAACACATATTCTAGGACTCTAAACCAAGTTACATGCATGCAACATGAGTGCTTATAAGTGTCTCAATGATCTTTGTACAAGTTTCACGAACTTCTGAACCATCTAACAACCAATATTATAGGACTCTAAACCAAGTTTCATGCAACATGAGTGCTTATACATGCCTAAATGATCTTTGTACAAGTTTCAAAAACTTATGAACTATCTAACAACAATTATTCTAGGGCTCTAAACCAAGTTTCATGCAACATGAGTGCTAATATGTGTCTCAACGATCATTGTACAAGTTTCACGAACTTACGAAACATCTAACATTACATATTCTAGGACTCTAAACCCAGCTTCATGCAACATGAGTGCTTATAAGTGCCTAAAGGACCTTTGTACAACTCTCATGAATTTATGAAACTTCTATTAACGCATATTATAACACTCATAACCAAGTTTCATGCAACATGAGTGCTTATAAGTGTCTCAATGATCTTTGTACAAGTTTCACGAACTTATGAAATATCTAACAACGTTTATTCTTGGACTCTAAACCAAAATTCATGCAACTTGAGTGCTTATAAGTGCCTCAATGATCTTTGTACAAGTTTTCAAGAAATTATGAAACTTCTAAAAACGCATATTCTAGGACTCTAAACCAAGTGTCTTGCAACAAGAGTGCTTATCAGGCCCTCAATTATCTTTGTACAAGTTTCACCAACTTAAGAAACTTCTATCAACGCTTATTATACGATTCTTAACCAAATTTAATGCAAAATAAGTGCTTGTAAGTTCCTCAATAATATATGTACAAGTTTCACGAATTTGATGTAACATGAGTGATAATAAGTGCCTCAATGATCTTTGTACAAATTTCACGAACTTTTGAAACTTTTAACGACACATATACTAGGATCTTTATATAAGTGCCTCAATCATCTTTATACATGTTTCACGAACTTATGAAACATCTAACAAAACATATTCTATGCCACTTAACCAAGTTTCATGGAACATGAATGCTTTTATGTGCCCCAACGATCTTTGTAAAAGTTTCACGAACTTACGAAATATCGAACAATGCAGGTCTATGTCTATAAACCAAGTATATTACAACATCAGTGCTTATAAATGCCATAATTATCTTTGTACAAGTTTCACGAAATTACGAAACATTAACAACGCATTTTCTAGGACTCTAAACCAAGTTTCATGCTTATAAGCATCCATGATATTTGTATAGTTTCCCGAAATTATGAAACTTCTAAAAAGCATAATCTAGGACTCTTTGTAGAAATGATCTTTGTAGAAATTTCACGAACCTACAAAACATCTAACAACGTTTTTCTAGGACTCTAAACAATGTTTCATGCAACATGAGTGTGTATGAGTGCCTCAATGATCTTTGTACAAGTTTCACGAACTTAGGAAACATCTAACAACGTGATTCTAGGACTCTAAACCCAAATACATGCAACATGAGTGCTTATAAGTGCCAAAATGATATTTGTACAAGTTTCACGAACTTATGAAAAATCTAACAATTCATATTCTAGGACTCTAAACCAACTTTCATGCAACATGATTTCTTATAAGTGCCTCAATGATCTTTTGTACAAGTTTTACGAATTTAGGAAACATCTAACAAATTTTATTCTAGGACTCTAAACAAAGATTCGTGCGACATGAGTGTTTATAAGTGCGTCAATGATGTTTGTATAAGTTTCAAGAACTTAGAAAACATCTAATAACGTGTTTCTAGGACTCTTAACCAAGTTTCATGCAACATGGGTGCTTAAAAATGCCTCAATGATCTTTGTACAAATTTCATAAAATTATGAAACTTCTAAAACGCATATTCTAGGAATCTAAACCAAGTTTCATGCAACATGAGTGCTTTGTAGAAATTTCACGAACTTACAAATCATCTAACACCGTTTTTATAGGACTCTAAACAAAATTTCATGCAACATCAGTGCTTATAAGTGCCTCAATGATCTTTGTACAAGTTTCACGAAATTATGAAACATCTAACAACGTGTTTCTAGGACTCTAAACCAAGTTACATGCAACATAAGTGCTTATAAATGCCAAAATGATCTTTGTACAAGTTTCCCAAACTTATGAAAAATCTAACAACGCATATTCTAGGACTCTAAACCAACTTTCATGCAACATGATTGCTTATAAGTGTCTCAATGATCTTTGTACAAGTTTCAAGATATTAGGAAACTTCTAACAATGAATATTTTAGGGAAAACGGTCGATTTCTACATCAACTAAGACCATCGTGCGGATTTCGACATGAACTATTCAAGCATGAATTTATACCTAATATACAGTTAATTTTTAATTTCCTACTCACACATCTAAAATGTGGCTAATTTCTGTTTTTTGTTTAACACTGTTAATTTGAACGTTAACCCATGCCATCTGGCAAATTAAAAATAAAAGATAACACTTAACCAAAATGACGTGGTTTTGTTTACGTCACTTAAGTTTTAAAAAACATAAATCAAATTGGGGCTAGGGTTCTTACGGGATCTAACCTTTCTTTTGTAATTTTTCTCTAAAAATTTCAAAAATGAACGGAGAAAGAGACAGAGGAATAACTTTTTGTTGTCGATGTGGAGGACAACAAGGACTTTGAAGATTCCATGGAGACTCTTTCATTTTTGTCGATTTGGGGAGGAGGTAAGTGTTCATCTTTGTTAAAACTTATCAAAGTTTTTCACTTAAATAAGAGTTAAATTGTTGACGTTTTTACAAGATAATAGCTACCATTTGTTCAATTGGACTGACGAGGCAATGTTTGAAGAAATCGAAGGCATCTTACTGATATCTTGTATATTTTGCATGTTTTTACTATGATTTGTGCATTAGAATTAACATATTTAGCGCACATTTAGTGTCATATAGGTTGCATTTGTGTTTGTTCATGCATTTTCAGGTTCATGAGTGCCAAAGTGACAAAAAGGCGAGGAAAAGGAGTTTAAAGTGGAAAAACGACCATATTGGTGACTTGTACTGATTAGCAGTGGTCGACACGCAAAGGAAAGGCGAAAAAGAGAAGAAGAAACCAGTATCGATCAGTTGTATCGACCAGAATCTGGTCGATATTGAGCGAAAACTCATATCGATCTGCTGTATCGACCAGAAATTGGTCGATATCGACCAAGTGTATCGACCGAAATCTGGTTGATATCGAGCGCGTAAAACAAAGAAAAGGAAAAGGCCCAAGACGTTTTTCAGAAGGCCCAAGACGAGTTTTAGGTTTAGAAACATTATTTTTCAGCAGACTTTGGTTTTTTTATCATCAGACTTTTGTTCTTGAGTTTTTTCTTCTAGTTTTTGATTGGGATTTAGCTTGTTCTTGCTTTGAGATTGGGAAGCATAAGGATTCCTGTAAACCTTGATTTCAATAACAGAGTTCTTCTTTCCCTTAATCTTGTTATTTATTTTCATGTTGTCTTTGATCTTGATTGTCTTGGTATTCATAATGTTTAGTGAGTAATCTTCCTTAGACAATTAGGTTAGGGGAAAAGGGTGAATCAATATTAGGATTGTTAAATGTCTTGATCTAAAACTTTACAAAATTTTAATCTAGGGTAACATTCTTAATGCTTTAGTTGAATTGGCCATTCAATTGATAGAAACTAGGAAACTTCACCTTTGGGAAAAGTGTGGAGATTCCTGAACAATTACCCTAAAACTAAACCTAGCTTAACCGAGGAATCTGTGTTAATAAGTTTAGTGGTTGAATTGAATTGAGTTTAACGTTTTCTAAAATTTAAACTATCCAAGGTATTGTTTTAGTTTAACTAATAGGAAAATAATCATTACCACGGGAGTGGATTGATCTAATCAAATGTTATCAAAACATTAAAGTTATTTTTGTAAAAGACATTTAGAAATCTGAAATTTGATCACCCGTTAAAGTACCCTGACCTGGTTGTTTTGCTTTAATTTGAATCTTAAAAACTTGTTTAATTAATTTTTCGATTTCTCGTAATTCATCATCGGTTACAAAAACAAAACAATTCTTTTAATTTGCTTAAACTGGGTGTAGTTTCTCATAAGATTTAATACATTAGTTGCTCATGATTCGGATTGACACCTTAAATACTACACATTAAGGCATTCGAAATAACGAGAGTGAAAAATCTCGTTTATCAAATTGGCGCCGTTGCCGATTCAGGAACTCGACTAATTATTAAAACTTTGAAATCGCTTGGGATTAAGTTTTACTTCTTGTTACTAATACTTTCTCTTTTGTGTGGTTTCTCGTTCTCTCAGGTGTATGCAAAGAAGAAGTCACAGACAAAGTGACAACCTACTTTTCTTTGCGGATATCAAAGCACGCGAACGAGCAATCGCCAGAGAAAGAAGACTCGATCAACAATCAGACTCGTTCCAATCGGATATATCATATTCAGATTCATATTCCAAAATGGGTGATGCAATCAACACCAACAATGGGACGCGTACGATTGGAACCGACGACGTGCCTTCTAACGTCACCAACCGTAGTTGTATCACACCACCAGCCATCGGCAACAACAACTTCGAGATAAAGTCTAGTCTCATCAACATGATCTCAGGCAACAAGTTCTACGGCTTGCCTAGTGAGGACCCGATTGACCACCTTCATCAATTCGATATGCTATGCGATACGGTGAAGATCAACGGTGTCAACGAGGACATGTTCAAGCTGCGATTGTTCCCTTTCTCACTAGGGGACAAAGCACACCAATGGCAAAAGAACCTTGTCAAAGACACCATCCAGACTTGGGATGCTTGCAAGAATGCTTTCCTAACAAAGTTTTCTCGGTGGTTCGGACGTCAAAGCTAAGGAATGAGATCTCAGCTTTCGCTCAAAAGGACCAAGAAACATTCAGCGAAGCTTGGGAAAGATTCAAGGGTTATACGGCCGAGATGTCCACACCACGGATTCTCGGGAGAAATTTTGCTTAGCACATTCTACCGAGGTCTAAAACCCAAGTTCAAAATGCTTCTTGATTCAGCTAGCCAAGGAAACTTTCTTGGGAAGACGGAAGCGGATGGGCAGCAGTTGGTGGAGAACTATGCGCTGAGTGATAGCAACTATGGCGAAGATTATGATCGCAACATCCGCAGCTACGGAAATGATGAGCAATTCAAGAGAGAGATAAAGGCGGTGAATGAGAAGCTTGACAAGCTAATCATGTCTCAACAAGTGGGGATTAACTTCGTAGGAAGTGGAGAAGAACAGTTGCCCCCAATCGAGGGAAATCAGGAGGAGATAAACTACATGGGGAATCAGAACGGTTGGCGTTTCAACAATTACTCTCAACACCCAAACCTCTCCTACCGCAACAACAACGTAGCTAACCCCAATGATCAAGTCTATCCCCAAGAAGGACAAGGAGGTTACCAAGGTAAACATCAATACAACCAAGGAGGGTACGCACCGAGACCACCACCTAATCGACCTCCGGGTTACAACCATCCTCCCGCTGCCCAAGGAGTAGTTTCTTCACCAGCTCCCCAAGGTGATCAAACTACCCAACTCTTGAAACAAATCCTCGACGGTCAAACCCGTCATAGCATGGAGTTCAACACCTTCAAGAAGGAGATTCACGCCAAGGTAGACAACTCCTACAATGATCTCAACGCCATGTTTGAATCAGTGAGCTCGCACTTGAAGGCTCTGGATAACCAAGTCGGTCAAAACACTTCCTCATCTAAGCTACCAATGGGTCATCTTCCAGGGAAACCAGAAGCTAATCCGAAAGAGTATGTCAACGCTCTACACCTCCGTAGTGGTCGACAATTACCTTCTGGGATCGCATCGAGGACAATGTGAATCAGGACGAGGGGGTGGACCACTCGACAGAGACAGAAAACGCGGTTACTCGCGAGGGAAACCCCGAAGCTGAGGCAAAGGAAAAATTCGGTGAAGAGAAAGAAGCAGATGGTCAATATCGACCTGTGGTATCGACCAGTGATATCGACCAAAAATCTGGTCGATATCGAGGGTGAAAAGTCGGATTGTCAAGATCGACCTGTGGTATCGACCACCAATATCGACCAGAAATCTGGTCGATACAGAGGAGAAAATCGACAAAAATAAAAAAACGGCATACGTGACATCTCCTTATGCGCCCAAGCTTCCTTTTCCGGGTCGAGCTAAGAAGCAGCTTTTAGAGAAGTACAAAGCGCAATTCGAAAAGCAAATGAAAGAAGTTCAAATTGCTATGCCCCTCATCGACGCTTTCAAACTTGTTCCTCACTATAACAAGATCCTCAAAGATGCCATCAAGAACAAGTTTCAAGACTTTGACGATACGGTGATTCTTTCGCACGAGTGTAGCGCGATCATCCAGAGAAACTCTCCTAAGAAGCTAAGCGATCTGGGGAGATTTACAATACCATGTGCCATTGGTCCTTTGGTTTTCGAAGGGTGTTTGTGCGATTTGGGAGCTAGTGCTAGTCTAATGCCATTGTATATTGCTCAAAGACTTGGATTCTCATCCTTCAAGCCAACAAGAATCTCCCTAGTGCTTTTGGATAGGTCCGTAAGGATACCTACGAGAGTGTTAGAAGACATCCCGGTTAAGCTTGGAAACGCGTTCATCCCTACAGATTTCATTGTCTTGGCGATGGATGAAGAACCTAAGGATCCGCTTATCCTGGGTAGACCCTTCTTAGCCACCGTTGGAGCCATCATCGATGTAAAGAAAGGAAAAATCGATTTTCACCTTGGAGAGGACCTCGTCCAAAGGTACGACATCAACGATGCAATCAAGAAGCCGACTATCGAAGGGAAAATCTTTTACATCGACTTGATGGATGAGCTCGCTGACGAGTTCTTGGACTAGCATCTGAAGATGAGCTCCATCTTGCCTTGACAACACGAGAAGAAGGGTGCAGAACCGCTAGAAGCGACGTCATGGCAATGCAAAGGAGAATCGACTCCCACCCCATTGACTAGGAGGCCGATTTTCTTGACCTGTCAGATGTATCTCCGTGCGACGCAAAAGCAATAATGACGGGGAACAACGCTAGCAATGGTAAGCCTAGCGACGGTAATGACGATTGGAGCGAGCTCAAAGCGCCAAAGGTAGAACTCAAACCTCTTCCTAAAGGGCTAAGGTACGTTTTCTTGGGGCTTAACTCCACCTATCCGATAATTATCAATGTCTCGCTTAGCGATGAAGAAGTTAAAACCTTGACTTATGAGCTTAAAAAATTTAGAAAGGCCATAGGTTATTCTCTAGATGATATCACAGGGATATCACCCTCATTGTGTATGCATCGTATACATCTAGAGAACGAATCTATGTCCTCAATAGAACACCAACGTAGGCTGAACCCTAACTTGAAAGAAGTGGTCAAGAAAGAGATAATCAAGCTATTGGATGCGGGGATAATCTACCCTATATCCGATAGCAATTGGATCTCTCCCGTTCATGTAGTGCCGAAAAAGGGTGGGATTACCGTGGTTAAAAACGAAAAAAACGAATTAATCCCAACGAGAACTATCACGGGTCATAGAGTTTGCATCGATTACCGTAAGTTAAACGTTGCGACTCGAAAAGACCACTTCCCCCTACCCTTCATTGACCAAATGCTTGAAATATTAGCAAACCATCCATATTATTGTATCCGGATTCCGGATTTTTCCAAATACCCATCCACCCCCAAGACCAAGAGAAAACAACCTTCACATGTCCCTATGGTACATTTGCTTATCGTAGAATGCCTTTTGGGTTGTGTAATGCACCCGCGACATTCCAACGATGCATGATGTCCATATTCTCTGATTTAATTGAAAACATTGTGGAAGTTTTTATGGATGATTTCTCTGTATATGGTTCTTCGTTTGCCTCTTGTTTGTCTAATCTTTGCAGGGTACTTAAAAGGTGCGAGAAATGCCATTTGGTTCTGAATTGGAAAAAGTGTCACTTCATGGTTAAAGATGGTATAGTTTTGGGTCATCGAATCTCGGAAAAAGGTATTGAGGTTGATAGAGCGAAGATCGATGTAATGGCTAACCTTGGATCTCCGAATTCGGTAAAGGGTATAAGAAGCTTTCTCGGTCACGCGGGTTTCTATAGGAGGTTCATCAAGGACTTCTCAAAGATAGCTAGACCTCTCACGAGATTGCTATGCAAGGACATCGCTTTTCAGTTTGATAAAGAGTGTCTCGAAGCCTTTCACAAGATCAAGCAAGAGCTGATAAGTGCTCCTATTGTGCAACCACCGGATTTGGATCTTCCCTTTGAGATCATGTGTGACGCTAGTGACTATGTTGTTGGCGCGGTTTTAGGCCAAAGGAAGGATAAGAAACTCCATGTCATCTACTATGCTAGTAAGACAATGGACGAAGCTCAAACCAAGTACGCTACCACGGAGAAAGAGCTTCTCGCCATCGTGTTCGCTTTCGAGAAGTTTAGATCATATTTGGTGGGTTCAAAAGTAATAGTCTACACCGACCACACGGCGTTGAGACACTTGCTAGCGAAGAAGGATGCGAAACCTAGATTGTTGAGATGGATCTTGTTACTCCAAGAATTCGATTTGGAGATTAAAGACAAGAAAGGCATCGAGAATGGAGTCGCGGATCACTTGTCACGATTGCGCGTAGACGACCTCCTCCCCATTGATGATTCATTCCCCGAGGAACAACTAATGACGATCATGTTAAAGAAATCTCGGGGAGAGCAAGAGCATGAGATTGAAGAGCTTTTTGCCGTCGAGAAAGAACCTTGGTACGCGGACATCGTGAATTATTTGGTCACGGGACAAGAACCGCACCATTTGGAGGGGTATCAAAAGAAGAAATTTTTTCACGACTTGAAACGGTTTTATTGGGACGAACCTTATCTCTACACCTTGAGCAAAGATGGTATATACCGAAGATGTGTAGCGGATGAAGAGATAAATGGCATACTTATGCATTGCCACGGTTCAGCTTACGGAGGACACTTCGCAAGTTTCAAGACGGTCTCTAAGATACTACAAGCTAGGTTTTGGTGGCCTACTATGTTCAAGGATGCCCACGAGTTCGTTCAAAGGTGTGATCCTTGTCAAAGGAAAGGGAACATAACCAAGCGCAACGAGATGCCACAAAACCCGATCATGGAAGTTGAGATTTTCGACGTATGGGGAATTGACTTCATGGGTCATTTCCCATCTTCATACGGAAAGAAGTATATCCTTGTGGCGGTTGATTATGTTTCCAAGTGGGTTGAGGCTGTAGCGTGTGTAACGAACGACTCGAAAGTAGTTGTTAATCTTTTCAAGACGATCATCTTTCCAAGGTTCGGAGTTCCTAAGGTTGTGATTAGTGACGGTGGATCCCATTTCATCAACAAGGTTTTCGAGAGTCTTCTTAAGAAGTACGGTGTTAAGCACAAGGTGGCAACGCCTTATCATCCCCAAACAAGTGGCCAAGTTGAGGTTTCCAACCGACAAATCAAAGCCATCCTCGAGAAAACGGTTGGTGTGACGTGGAAAGATTGGTCCGTCAAGCTCGACGACGCTCTTTTGGCATATAGAACCGCGTTTAAGACGCCTTTGGGGACAACACCTTTTAACTTGTTGTATGGGAAAGCATGCCATTTACCAGTGGAGATCGAGTACAAAGCCAGCTGGGCAATCAAGCTTCTCAACTTCGATCTTAAGAGCGCGAAAGAGAAGAGGGAGTTTCAACTCGAGGAATTGGACGAGATAAGGCAACAAGCCTATGAGAGTTCAAAGATCTACAAGGAAAGAACCAAAGCCTTCCACGACAAAAAGATCACCAAGAAAGAGTTCAAGGTGGATGACTTGGTTTTGCTTTTCAACTCGAGGTTGAAGATTTTTCCGGGTAAACTCAAATCCCGTTGGTCCGGTCCATTCAAAGTCAAAGAAGTAAGACCACTCGGAGTGGTGGTCCTCTGGAACAAGCACGGTGGGGAATTTGTGGTGAACGGTCAAAGACTCAAGCCGTACTTCGCGAACGAAGCTGTCACCGAGGGAGACTCATTGTCTCTTTCGGATCCCAACGTCGCTTAAAACAACGGGTAAAGTCAAGCTTTGTGACTATAAACAAGCTCACTTAGGAGGAAGTCCCATGTCTATCCTTGTATATACATGCTTTATTTTCGTTTTTCAACTTTTATTCTTTTAGTTTTCTTTTGTCTTAGTGGTTTTCAGGAAAAACAGAGCGGAAAATGGCGAAGTCAGGCAGTATCGGACAATTATATCGACCAGAAACAGGTCGATATTGGACCAAAACTCGTATCGACCTGTAGTATCGACCTGAACTGGTCGATATCAAGTCAGACGCAAAGGCCAAACCTGTATCGAGGTGTAGTATCGACCAAATCTGGTCGATATCAGAACAGAACTGAAGGCCAAATACATATCTACGTATCATATCGACCAAATCTGGTCGATATTGGAGCAGGCATCGAGGATCGAGGAGTAATATCGGTTTGATCAAACCGATACAAATAATTAATATCGACCAAATTAAGGTCGATATCAATTGGTCGATATCGACCAGTTGTATCGACCAAAATCTGGTCGATATCGGGTAAAATTTCGCGACTTAAAAAAGAAAAAAACAAGGGTTTCTCTTTCCCTTAACACTTTTTCATATCAGTCGTTTTTGTGCTAAAATATTGTGCGATTTTTGAGATTTTAAAACGTCGATTTCTCCTTCGTTTCTCAACGAAATTGCTTGATTTTGGGCTCAATCTCTTAGTTTTCTTCTCCTCTTTCAGGTTATACCAATTTCATCTTCGATCTACAAGCTTTCACATCCTCCAAAATCCTCCTTAGAACTTCAATGGGACCAAAAACAAATTTGAAGCCAAAGGCAACCTCCAAGGACAAGGGAAAGGGGATTGCTATCCCGGAAGAGCCTCGAGTCAAGAGGATTAATCGAGGAGGAGGTCCGGTGATAAGAGACCACGTTGATGAACCTCCAAGAGCTCCGCCAAGCCGAGCGCGGCGAGATACGGAAAGCCACGTCGCTCACGCGACGGAATTAGATGAAGGGGAAGAGTTCACAACGGATAATGAGGAAGAAGAAGCTCCACGGGCTCGCGGTTTCACTTTTCCACCAAGGCTCGAGGATGAGCCTTTTGTAAGAGACTCTAAGGTAGAACCAACCGCGAATGAGCTCTTTTACGCGTTCATGGAGATGGAATTCTGCCCCTCCGCCTTTGCGGATCCGGTGACATTTAGGAAATTGGGTATCTACGACGAAGTCAAAGAGATCATGGATCACATGGGCATATCAAGCACCCTTGGTATGAGCTTTGCTTCCTTTCAAGAAGAGACCTGCCAATTCCTCGCCACCTTTAGGATTAGGTGCCACCGAGAAGGTATAGCGGACTACGAAGAAGATCACGGGGGTTTCATCGAGTTCTCGGGAAACAACGGGACTACTTACCGCGTTCCATTCGCAAGATTGGAGCAATTGTACGGTTTCTCGAGCGAGGTTCCTGCTACCTTCGAAACCGCGGTGGGTGAGAGTGTATATCTTTGGGAAATGATTGCCGATGGAGATTTCATACCGGGTAAAGCCAAAGCGAGAAAGATTCGACATCCGGCTACGCGGTATGTGCGCCAACTTCTTTCACATGCATTCTTTCCTAGGCACGAGACGGGTTGCGTCCATCCAGATGAAATGGCATTCCTGCAACAAGGACTCGCTCCCATTATACGGAGACGTAGTGGCAGAGACGATCTTTTCCCAAGATGCGAGGAACAAAGGCCAAGTATTTTGAAGATCTTCCTCAAAGGTCTACTAAGCTTGCAGCATTGGGCGTGGTCCCACAGGGTTAAGAAGCCGACATTGAGCATTGGAGGATGGCTCACTCCGATCCTGCGACTTGTGGCACATATCTCGTTGCGAGGCAAGTGCGAGGAACCAAAGCTCATGGATGTACCCTACATGGCCAAGCTTACTTGGCTTAATGGCGAGCTCGACGGGAGCTATGGGTACACATTCGACCTCGACTCTCATCAGCGCATGGTCCTCTTGCCAAATGAGCGGTGGACGTCCTTCCGATACCGCGACGCGGTGTATTTTCGGCCAAACCGGTTTCACAACGCGGGCGAAGCACCACTTGCACCTATCAGAGGACCGCGCAAACCCGTGATACCAATCGGACCGCCTCAAGAACAATCCTCCAAGCTCCCCTACACGACCTACGGAAGCCAGCGATACCGCCCCGGCAGGATGGCGATGCCAAGCAAATCAGGGCCACTTCAGGATATTTACGTGGAGATGAAGAACATGATGCGCTGGAACAGGTTTCAGGATCGCACCATCGGAAAAATTGTCAAGGAAGTTAAGTACTTGAAGAAAAAGCTAGCCAAGGTGGCTAATTGTGCGAGTTGTAGTACGAGTCGGAACGCACCATCCGATGTGAGGGAACCCGAGGGAACCCAAGTTGAGCCGCGCAGGTCCGAGAGGAGACTCCGACGCTACATCGCTTCACCACCTCGTCATGAATCAGATAATGAGTCTCCAACTTTCTCGACAGACGATGAGGAGTTCGACGCGTCGCGTCACTACTATTGAGGTAACTCCTGAAACCATTGTACATAAGCATATTTCTTTTGCATTAGTTTTTGCATATAGGATCTTCTCCAAATACTTTCTTCACACAGAGACTGTGTGATTTAAGTTTGGGGGAGTAGTCATATAGTTTCATATTAGTTTGCATATAAAAAAAAAAAAAAAAATTAAAAAACTCAAAAACACAAAAAAATGCATGTAGGATTAGTTCATCTCATTTAGGTCATACGCATAGGGGATCTATGATGATTTTAGCCTTATAAAGCGACGCGTCTAGTGTTTTAAACGATATCTTAGGTGTAGTGTCTTAATCAAACGACTTAGAACTCGGCGAAAATCTTGAAATCTCGACCCTCTACATTGATGTTTAAAAAAGCCAATAGTGTGGTTATGAAGCTTGATAGTTCTAGGTTGCCTTCAAAAATTATTTGAACCTTAACTTGACTTTTAATTAGCATGGTTGAGAGTTTTTGAGAGAATCTCTATGGCTTTGTGATTTCTACGGATTGTGCTTCCTAAGCCGAAACACTTTAAGCGCAATCCGGTCATTCTCATTCTAAGGATGATTCCCCTCTCACCCCTTAAACCTTAACCCAAACACTTGTGAGAATTCTTTTCATTTAGTGATTGTTTGGTTTCGCAAAAACTTGAAAGTATAGGGAGCGACAAGAAAGGACATCCATTGGGCTAGTTTTTCTTAGATTAGTGGTTTTGAAAGGGATAATGGTTTGGTGAGACACGTCTTTGAGTTTTGAAAAATAAAAAATTAAACACGAGTAATTGTAAAACACTTAGGGGGTAAAAGAATGACTAAGTAAAAAAAAAAAAAAAAAAAAAAAATTCGAAAAAAAAAAGAAAAGAAACTCAGCCAAAATAAAACCCCCTAAGGTAGTTAAGAAAAGAAACTCGATGTTTAAGTGTTTAAATGTTTAAAAGAAAGACGATTGGTTAGTGGATAGTCTTGAGTAGGAATGGATGTTCGGACTTGTATGCATCAGTTGCTTCTCGTCTTTCCCGGTTTTGCTTAACCTTTTTCACTCCCCGAGAGAAACCGCGTTACAATCGACCACATGCCTGTGTGTTAGCCCATCTTCGTTTGATTTGAAATCCCGTTTTTACCTAGACAAATAGAGAAACTCTTGGAAATCTTTGATCATGTTTCATGCTTTGATTATGCTTAATTGAATGTGAAAGGTGATTAGACTAGACAGGTGGATCACATGCTTTTGGTAATAATAACGGATTTAGACGGAGTTTGAGGTGAATGGTAATAGGTAGAACTAGCTCGGTTGCGATAAGATACTATGTTTAGGATACTCGTTCACTACACTCTTCGTGTTGCTTTTGGTTCTGAGGTCCCCGCCTCTATACTCTTTTAAACTTTGATGTTAGTTCTCTTGCTTGAGGACAAGCAAATGATAAGTTTGGGGGAGTTGATATCTTGTATATTTTGCATGTTTTTACTATGATTTGTGCATTAGAATTAACACATTTAGCGCGCATTTAGTGTCATATAGGTTGCATTTGTGTTTGTTCATGCATTTTCAGGTTCAGGAGTGCCAAAGTGGCAAAAAGGCGAGGAAAAGGAGTTTAAAGTGGAAAAACGACCATATTGGTGACTTGTATTGATTAGCTGTGGTCGACACGCGAAGGAAAGGCGAAAAAGAGAAGAAGAAGCCATTATCGATCAGTTGTATCGACCAGAATCTGGTCGATATTGAGCGAAAACTCATATCGATCTGATGTATCGACCAAGTGTATCGACCGGAATCTGGTCGATATCGAGCGCGTAAAACAAAGAAAAGGAAAAGGCCCAAGACGTTTTTCAGAAGGCCCAAGACGATTTTTAGGTTTAGAAACATTATTTTTCATCAGACTTTGGTTTTTTTATCATCAGACTTTTGTTCTTGAGTTTTTACTTCTAGTTTTTGATTGGGATTTAGCTTGTTCTTGCTTTGAGATTGGGAAGCATAAGGATTCCTGTAAACCTTGATTTCAATAACAGAGTTCTTCTTTCCCTTAATCTTGTAATTTTTTTTCATGTTGTCTTTGATCTTGATTGTCTTGGTATTCATAATGTTTAGTGAGTAATCTTCCTTAGACAATTAGGTTCGGGGAAAATGGTGAATCAATATTAGGATTGTTAAATGTCTTGATCTAAAACTTTACAAAACTTTAATCTAGGGTAACATTCTTAATGCTTTAGTTGAATTGGTCATTCAATTGATAGAAACCAGGAAACTTCACCTTTGGGAAAAGTGTGGAGATTCCTGAACAATTACCTTAAAACTAAACCTAGCTTAACCGAGGAATCTGTGTTAATAAGTTTAGTGGTTGAATTGAATTGAGGTTAACGTTTTCTAAAATTTAAACTATCCAATGTATTGTTTTAGTTTAACTAATAGGAAAATGATCATTACCACGGGAGTGGATTGATCTAATCAAATGTTATCAAAACCTTAAAGTTATTTTTGTAAAAGACATTTAGAAATCTAAAAGTTGATCACCCGTTAAAGTACCCTGACCTGGTTGTTTTGCTTTAATTTGAATCTTAAAAACTTGTTTAATTAATCTTTCGATTTCTCGTAATTCATCATCGGTTACAAAAACAAAACAATTCTTTTAATTTGCTTAAACTGGGTGTAGTTTCTCATAAAATTTAATACATTAGTTGTTCCTGATTCGGATTGACACCTTAAATACTACACATTAAGGCATTCGAAATAACGAGAGTGGAAAATCTCGTTTATCACTTACAAAAGATCGATGAGATTGAATTGATGTGAGGGAACTTAAGAAAGGCATAAACGTTTGTGAATCCGAGATTTATAATATGACAACGAAGACACGTACTTTTGAAAATGTCGTTTATGGATTTCAAAATGTCGAGATTGTCAAATGGAGTTAAGGAGTTTGAAGAACATGATTGGTTGTGTTGTTGAGTTGCTATCTTTTTATATGTTCTTGATTTAGTAAGTGTGGTATGTTTTTATAATGTATGTTCTTGAGTTTGTTTAGGTTCTTGGAATTTCTTGTTGTATTGTTGTGTTGTTTATCTTGTTCTTCTTTTTTTTTGTTTTGTTTTGATGACAATTGAAGTTTAAATTTCAGATAAATTAGTTTAAAATACCACTAAGTTTAGAAATGACAAAATACCACATACTTAAATACTTGAGTTCAAAAATACCACAAAGTTTAGAAATAACAAAATACCACATAGTTTAGAAATGACACAATAACATAACCAAAAAACAGAAGGACAAAACAAAACACACATTAGTCTTCACAAAAACACACATTAGTCTTGAGTTTGTTGGCTTGGTACCTCGTCATGGTCGAATGTATAAGTGTCAGAGTCTTCTCTTTCTTTAGCATTCAAGGTACACATGAACACCAAGGTTAGAACACTTTCTTGTGTTATGGCCTTTTTACCCACAAATTCCAAACTTGACAATTTTTCTTTCTCGTGAGACTTTATTCTTCTTTGTTGGGGACTCATTACCCTTTTTTCTCTTCGGAATTGGTTTACGGCCTTGTCTCACAGGATGTGGTGGTGGTTCAAGCTCATTTTGACCAGACCTTTCCCAAAAGTTGATCCCATTTGCAGGGTTGATAGGAAATGAATATTGTTGAAGCCACTTTGATGTCAGGAATTGGTATGAGATATAATCTTCTTGATTAAGCTGCTTATCTAATATAATCTTTAAAAAATGACGACAAGGAAGTCCAAACATGTCTCACTTCCTATAAGTTTAACTATTTCTGTTTAGATATACCTTAAATGCTTTGTTTTTTTTATGTTACCTCGTACGCACCATCACCTCATGGATATACACGACAATTCTTGATTTCTTTATGCTCAAGTTCAATTGTTGCCATTGCCTTTAAGGTGAATCTAATTTTGTGCTTTATAACTTTATCTTTTCTTTGCTCAATCCATATCATAGCTTGCCTCCGAATAGTTTCCAACATTTCAACCAAAGGCATAAGCCTTGCTGGATCAATTGCATTATTATAAGCTTCAGAGATGTTATTTACATCCTCACAAGTTGATGTAGGATGGAAGAATGCATGGCTGCAGTTTTTAGGATTCTTCGACATTATGGACTCATAAACTCCAAGATCATGAGTCTTTGTTGCTTCCACATTAAGATTCTAATCTGCCATGGTATAGCTCTTTGCCACTCTCCAAAACAAGCCTTTCATATAAGCTATGTGAGGATGAGCTTTCTTTAGGTTACCATAAATGTGTCTTGCACACATATTGTGCTCAACTTTGGGAAAAATCTGAGCTACAACATTAAGTAAATCCTATAGAAAATAACGTCAACATTCAAGTGCATCAAAACAAATGTAGAATCTGTAAAATTTGTCACGTCCAACATCACTAAGGACAATTTCAAGCAACACTGAAGATGCAGAGTTTGAGCTACACAAACAAGCACAAATTAGTATCCACATATTACTAACAAAAACAAAAAAATACAAACACTTACTCCAACATCAAAAGCCAACTACTATCAAGATGAATCAACATAAGGAAAAAACACATCAATCTAAGGCAAATACGAGGAAGCCTTGGTCGTGGTTCCTTTCACCTATGAATATGTCAAGAATTAGGATCTAGAGGCTCTCATTAAGGCCCTAAAAAGGGTCTCGTATGAATTCTTACTATTTGAATGTGGGTAGTATTGATAAGCAAATAGTAAAAGATTCGATGTCTCACACCATGTGATTAATAACCTGAAACTTATAAGCAATGTTAAACCGGTGTTAGGTAATGTAATTGTAGCAAATGGTGATAGGTTCCAATAGATGGATTCGGTAATCTTAGGCTATTTGATAGAAACATGGAAGCTCTTTACATGCCTAAGTTTACATCTAATCTCTTATCCGTAATGAGAATTGCTAATGATTGGAATTGTCATGCTACATTTGGACCTAACAAAGTTTTATTTTAGGATATTGATACTAACATAATCATTGGTAAAGGGAGCACTGAGGGAGATCTTTACGTTCTTGATGATAATCCAAGCTTTCCACTATCTTTTGCTTTTAATTTCGTTTTAACCGAGTTAAAAAATGTTATATGGCATGCTAGATTAGGACATCCCGATTCTAGAGCTCTTAAACTTATGTTACCTCTTGTTTCTTTTGGTAATAAAACTTGTGAATCTTGCATCCTTGGTAAACATTGCAAAATCGTTTTTTAAATAATGTTTTGAACTTATACATGTAGATGTATGGACTTCTCCTTGTTTTTCTAGAGAAAATCATAAGTATTTTGTTACTTTTATAGATGAGAAGTCTAAATTCATTTGGATAACATTGTTACCATCAAAAGATAGAGTCTTAGACGCATTTAGAAACTTTCAAACCTATGCATCCAACCATTAGAATGTCAAGATAAATTATTTCAGGTCTGATAATGGTGGTGAATACATAGGCAAAATGTTTAAAGACTACTTAGCTAAACAAGGAACTGTTCACCAAACTAGTTGTCCATACACACCACAACCAAATGGTGTAGTCGAGGGAAAGAATAGGTATCTCATGGAAGTTGCAAGATCAATGATGTTTGACACAATTGTACCAAAGAGATTATGTGAAGATGCAGTCACATTGTTTTGTTACTTGATCAATATGACATCGTTTCACTTACGCGTTTTTGGGTGTGTGTGCTTTGTTTTAGTTCCAGGGTGAACAAAGAAGTAAACTTGATGCAAAGAGCACAAAGGGGATATTTATTGGCTCTTTAACTACACAAAAGGGGTTAAAAAAGTTACATACCAGAGACAAGGAGGGTTTTTAATCTCAAGAGACGTAAAGTTTCTTGAAGCGCAAGGCTACTATGAGGCTAAGAATTGGGAGAACATCTGGATCTATACACATCAGGCCAAGATAGAGAAACATACCTCAAGAGACTAATGGAAGATCTCGGCCTAAAACTCAATGACATTCCAAATTGTGAAGAACCACAAAACAATCAAGAACCCCACCTTTACCGTGAGGGGGAGAATAATCAACACAAGAAGAAACTCATGAACATCATGTGGTTTATTCAAGTTACAATCTAAGTCCGGTTCATGATGTGGAGGAAGAACAAGTACAACCTCTTAGAAGAAGTACTAGAATCAAACATCCACCATCTAATTGGGTCAATACAAGGATCTACTTCAACAATCAAGCGGTGGCACATCCTATTCAAGTTATATGCAATATGGTTTCATTTCCTTAAGAGCGTCAAGTCTTTATGGCCAAAATTGATAAGAATTGGATACCAAAGACATACGATAAAGCTATGGAACATGATGTGTGGATAAAAAACGTTGGAGGAGAAGATAAAGCCATGGAGCTTAACGAAACTTGGGAAAAGGCTAATTTACCTCAAAACAAGAGAACCGTAAGCTCAAGATACGTATTCACTATCAAGTACAAGAGTAATGGAGAGATAAAGAGGCACAAAGCTCGACTATTTGCAAAAGGGTTTACACAAACCTACGAAGAGGACTACCTTGAAACATTTTCTCGTGTTGCTAAACTACACATCGTAAGAGTGATCTTCTCAATAACCACCAATCTTGAAAGGGATCTACGACAAATGGGCATGAAAAATGCTTTCTTACAACGAGAACTTCAAGATGAAGTCTATATGACACCACCTCCCGCTGTAGTGAACAAGATTACCCTGGGCAAAGTGCTTAGGCTAAAGAAAGTTATCTATGGTTTAAAACAAACTCTGAGAGCTTGGTATTACAAATTAAGCATCAGTCTCCTTGATCAAGGCTTCAAGAAATCAGAAGCCGACCACACTCTATTCACTAGCAAGCGTCGGAAATGTTGAGTAGTTATCCTCGTGTATGTTTATGAAATAATCATCACCGGGGATGACAAGGTAAGAGTACAGGCTATCAAAGCTCAACTTAAATCTATCTTTGATATAAAAGATCTTGGAGAACTTAAGTACTTTCTTGGAATTGAAGTTTGTAGGTCTAGATAAGCCCTATTCTTATCCCAAATAAAGTATACTCTTGATCTCTTGATTGAAGCAAGGAAACTTGTATCAAAACAAGAAAAGACACCCTTGCACGAGAATCACAAAGATATCCGAAAGGGAGAGTTTGAAGATGAGCCATACAAGCATCCAAAACAATATCATATACTTGTTGGTAAACTTATATACCTTACTATTACTAGACCTGATATATGTTATGTCGTGAATATAGTTTCACACACATGCAAAAGCCAAACAACCACCATTAAAACTTGGTAGTTAGAGTGCTAAGGTATCTCAAAAGAGCACCGCAACAAGGAATATTGATGGGATGCGAAAAGAACACGAAGATTGTAGGCTATTGTGACGCGGATTTTACAGGTGAACGAGGAGATAGACGATCTACAACTGGATATTGCACATTCATAGGAGGCAACCTTGTTACTTGAAAGAGCAAGAAACAAAAGGTGGTCTCATGCTCACCAACCGAGTCAGAATATAGAGCAATGTTGAACCTAACTTAAGAGTTGATTTCGCTAAGATATTTGGTCACAAACTTGGGGATAGAAGTTAAGATGCCAATGAACATGCACACCGAAAACAAATCAGCTACTAGCCTCGCATCCAATTCGGTGTTTCATGAAAGAACCAAGCATGTTGAAGTTGATTGTCACAAAGTCCGATATGCAATAGTAAAGAAGATCATTCTACCTTTCTTCACTCTAAAATGGGACTAACAAAGCTCATCAAGCAATAAGAACCCTAACCGAAGCATCTAGTACTTTTTCCTTGACATGTTTTTATCCCAAGTGGTTTTACTTGTTAAGGGTTTAAACCAAGTTTCATGCAACATGAGTGCTTACAAGTTCCAAAATGATATTTTTACAAGTTTCACGAACATATGAAACTTATAAAAACGCATATTTTAGGGCTCTAAACCAAGTTTCATGCAACATGATCATGTTGTGTGAAACTTGATTGATAGTCCTATAATATGCGCTGATAGATGTTTTGTAAGTTCGTGAAACTTGTACAAAGATCATTGCGACACTTATAAACACTTATGTTACATAAAAATTGATTTAGAGTCCTAGAAAATATGTTGTTAAATGTTTCATAAGTTTGTAAAACTTGTACAAAGATCATAGTGGCACTTATAACCACTCACGTTGCACGAAACATTGTTTAGAGTCCTGAATATGTGTTTTTAGAAGTTTCATAAGTTTGTAGAACTTGTACAAAGATCACTGTAGCACTTATAAACACTCATGTTGCATAAAACTTGGTTTAAAGTCCTAGAAACTGGTTGTTAGATATTTCGTATGTTCGTGAAACTTGTACAAAGATCATTGAGGCACTTATGAGCTCTCATTTTACATGAAACTTGGTTTAGAGTACTAGAATATGTGTTGTTAGATGTTTCATAAGTTCGTGAAACTCGTACAAAGATCACTAAGGCACTTATAAGCAGTCATGTTGCATGAAACTTGGTTTTAAGTCCTAGAATATGCGTTGTTAGAGCTTTCATAAGTTCGTGAAACTCGTACAAATATCACTAAGGAACTTATAAGAACTCGAGTTGCATGAAAGTTCGTTTAAAGTCCTCGAAAACGCGTTGTTAGATGGTTTATATGTTCGTGAAACTTATACAAAGATCATTGAGACACCTATAAGCACTCATGAGGCATGAAATTTGGTTTAGAGTCCTAAAATATGTGAAGTTAGATGTTTCATAAGTTCGTGGAACTTGTACATAGATCATTCAAGCACTTATAAGCACTCATCTTTCATGTTGTATGAAACTTGGTTTAGAGTCCTAGAATATGCGTTGTTCGATGTTTCATAAGTTCGTGAAACTTGTACAAAGAACATTAAAGAACGTATAAGCACTCATGTTTCATGAAACTTGGTTTAGAGTCCTAGAATGTGCTTTGTTAGATATTTCATATATTTGTGAAACTTGTACACAAATCATTAAGACATTAATAAGAGCTCATTTTGCATGAAACTTGGCTTAGAGTCCTCGAATATGCATTGCTAGATGTTTTCTAAGTTTGTGAAACTTTTACAAAGATCAATGAGACACTTATAAGCACTCTTGTTGAATGAAACTTGGTTTATAGTTCTATAAACACGCTATTAGATGTTTTGTAAGTTCGTCAAACTTGTTAAAAAGATCGTTGAGACACTTATAAGAACTCATGTTGCATGAAGTTTGGTTTGGAGTCCTACAATATCTGTTTTCAAATGTTTTATAAGTTCGTGAAACTTGTATAAAGATCATTGAGGCTTTTATAAGCACTCATATTGCATGAAAATTGGTTTAGAGTTTTGGAATATGCTTTGTTAGAAGTTTCATAAGTTCGTGAAACTTGTACAAAGATCATTGAGGCATTATTAATCACTCATGTTGCATGAAACTTGGTTTAGAATTCTAGAATATGCGTAGTTAGATGTTTCATAAGTCCGTGGAACTTATACAAAGATCATTGAGGCACTTATAAGCACTCATGTTGGGTGAAATTTGGTTTATAGTTCTAAAATATGCGAAGTTAGATGTTTCATAAGTTCGTGAACTTGTACAAAGATCATTGAGGCACTTATAAGCACTCATCTTGCATGAAACTTGGTTTAGAGTCCTCAAATATGCGTTGTTATATGATTCATAAATTTGTGAAACTTGTGCAAAGATCACTGCGACACTTTTAAGCACTCATGATGCATGAAACTTGGTTTAGAGTCTTAAAATATGCAAAGTTAGATGTTTCATAAGTTCGTGAAACTTGTAAAAATATCATTGAGGAAGTCATAAGAACTCATGTTACATGAAATTTGATTTAGAGTCCTAGAAAATGCGTTGTTAGATGTTTCATAATTTTGTAAAACTTGTACAAAGATTATTATGACACTTATAGGCACTCATGTTGCACGTAACATGGTTTAGAGTCGTAAAATATGTGTTGTTTAGATATTTCTTAAGTTCTTGCACTACAAGAAAACAACCCGATTTCCGACGGATTTTCCGAGGGACAAGTTTCCGTCGGAAATTCCCGAGGGAATTCCGACAGATTTCCTAGGGAAAGAAGCCGTCGGAAAACAGTCGGAAATTTCCGACGAATATATTTTTCCGTCGGAAATTTCCGACGGATTTCCCACGGCTACTTTCCCTGGGAAATCTGTCGGAATTTCCTCGGAAATTTCCGACGAAATTCTGACAGATATAGCCGTTTGAACCTTTCCGACGGTTTTTCCGAGGATTAAAAAATGACCGTTTATATTTCGACGGATTTCCGACGAATTTTTTGAACCGTTGAAAATTAGCCGTTAAGTCCCTCGAAATCCCGTCGGAAATCGTCGAAAAGCTGAGAATGTTTTCCTATAAATACCTCTTTGGTTCTCATTCAAAACACACTTTTGTATATCATTCTCTCTCTAAAATTCAAAATAATTTAAATTTTTTAAATGTCTAACTATTATCGAGCATGGATGGATAAACCGAAGATGGATCCGGTGACAAATTTACTTACCGATGAATACGCTAACGGAATTGGAGAATTCATAGGCGTGGCTCAAAATCAATCGGAAAGCATTAGAACCGGTAAGTTTAAATGTCCATGTTCTCAATGTAGGAATTTGAGAAATGTCAGGGTAGATGAAGCATGGCCTCATTTGTATGCGAATGGTTTTATGCCTAGTTATAAGATTTGGTATTTTCATGGAGAAAGATCTCGCAGTTTATGGTGCTCATAATTCTAGTGGAACATATATTGGCGATAGTTCAAAGAGAAAATAGAGTAGAAGAAGAAACTAGAGGTCATATAGGTAACACTATTCGGATGGTCAATAATGCATATAGGGAAAATATGCAACAGTTTGACGGAGGTTATGATCAGGGTATTAGGATCGAAGAACCGAACTTGGAAGCACGACGTTTTTTTGATATGTTAGATGCAGCAAAACATCCTTTGTACAAAGGTTGTCAGGAGGGTCTTTCCCCTTTATCATCCGCAAGCCGTTTAATGAGCATAAAGACGGATTATAAGTTACCGGAAGAATGTGTGGACGCAGTTGCGAATTTTGTAAAGAGCGTTCTACCTGAAGATAATCTTTCACCAGCATCATACTATGACGTGCAAAAACTAGTAGCTGGTCTCGGATTACCGTATCAAGTTATAGATGTGTGCATTGACAATTGCATGATCTATTGGAGAAGAGACGAAAATCGGACTAGATGTCGTTTTTGTCGTAAACCTCGATATATGGAGACTAGTGGAAGAGTCTCAGTTCCATATAAGCGGATGTGGTACCTACCTTTTGTCGGAAAGATTGAAGAGGTTATATCAATCGAGCGCACGGCTGAACCAATGAGATGACATGCTGAACATACTACTACAAACGGGGAAGTTACGCATCCATCCGATGCACAAGCATGGAAACATTTTCGAGGCATTATATCCAGAATTTGCATCCGAGCGAAGAAACGTGTATTTGGGGTTATGTACGGACGGGTTCAACCCTTTTGGAAAGCATGGAAGACAATACTCGTTATGGCCGTGATCCCGACACCTTACAATTTGCCGTCTTCTTTGTGTATGCGTCGTGAGTACTTGTTCCTTAGCATTCTTGTTCCAGGACTCGAGCATCCGAAGAGATCCCTTGATGTGTTCCTTCAACCATTGATATACGAATTGCAAATGTTATGGGAACACGGAGTTGAAGCATTTGACGTTTCATGGCAACAAAATTTTCAGATGCGCGCGTACTTATGTGGACCATAAGTGATTTTCCAGCATATGGTATGCTTTCGGGATGGACGACTCATGGTCGGTTGTCTTGTCCATATTGTCAAGATAACACTGATGCTTTCCAATTAAGACATGGACGTAAAACGTGTTGGTTTGATTGTCATAGGAGATTTTTGCCAAGTGATCATCCTTACCGTCGGAATGTAAAGTTATTTACGAAGAAGAAGAAAGTGTATGATGGACCACCAACGGAAGCAGACGGTGATAATTTGTTGGAGCAGTTACGAGACTTTGGGGCGGAGAGAACTCCCGATTGCGGTGGTAACGGACATTATCCAGTAGATGGTTGTGGTGTAAACCACAATTGGCATAAAAAGAGTATTTTTGGGATTTGCCTTATTGGAAAGATCATCTTCTAAGGCACAACTTGGATGTGATGCACGTTGAGAAGAATTTTTTTGACAACATCATGAACACCGTGTTAAATGTGCAAGGAAAAACGAAAGACAATTTGAAATCTCGTTTGGACTTACCAGAGATTTGTGCTCGACATGAACTTCATGTTAATGGAGATGGGAAAAGTGCTTTCCCAGCGTATCGGTTATCTAACAATGGAAAGGAAGAATTTTTCAATTGGATCTTGCATAGTGTTAGATTTCCTGATGGTTATGCGTCAAATTTGCGTAACTGCGTTGATTTGAGAGAAGGTAAATTTTCCGGAATGAAGAGTCATGACTGTCATGTTATCATGCAACGACTACTTCCATTTGCGTTTCCAAATTTGTTACCACAAGACGTTCATAAAGCAATTGCTTCTATCGGTGCATTTTTTCGGGATTTATCCACAAGGACACTAACATTAGAAGGGATTACCACACTCGATCGACAAATACCGGTAATTCTTTGTAATTTGGAGAAGATATTCCCACCTTCTTTCTTTGATGTGATGGAACATCTTCCGATTCATCTTCCAAGAGAAGCGGCACTTGGGGGTCCGGTTCAATACCGGTGGATGTATCCTTTTGAGCGATATATGTTTCATTTGAAGAAAAAAGTGAAGAATTTGAGCAGAGTGGAGGGATCTATAATTGCTCAATGCATCAACGAGGAAGCATCAAATTTTGATGAATATTACTTTCCTTCAGAAGTGCGTACAAAAAGTCGTAGGCCTGCGAGACATGATGATGGTGACGAACGACCAAAATATCCCGTCTATGTTCCGGATATGTTCACCCAAGTAGGGACGACTTAGCGGGAAAGGAAAAAAACGACGTCTAACTGAGCAGGAGCAGGTGCACTTGCACACGTACATACTCTCGAACCGCGCGACGATATTGATGAATATGAGAGGTAAATTAAATACATTTATATATATATATATGTTTGATGTGAAATTTAACATTTTTTAACATTGTATGTTATGTTTCAAATAGGATATACATGGCCCAAATTCGCATTCATTACAACAATTACACGGAGGATGAACTACAAACAATTAAAAAAAACGAGTTTGCGAAATGGTTGCAATATTCCGTAAGTGTGAAGAAATTTTTTCCTTTTTAATTTAAATTAATTATAATATTACTAATTAATTAACAATTCATTTGTAGGTTACTTCTTGTGGTCAATCATTTCCCACATGGTTAATGGATATTGTAAACAGTCCAATGGTCGAAGCACGGTCGTATCCGAGATATTGTACTCGAGGATATGCATTTAGGATTCAACAAGCCGAGAGTTCATCAAGGAGCACTTCGGATTATGGAGTGTCGACTCGACTCGAGACAATGTTTATTACGGCATTCTCCGTGAGGTTTTAGAGATTCAATATCCAGGCATGTTAGGATTGAAGTGCATAGTTTTTTTCTCGCGACCGGTACGATAACACTATGGGCCATGGAGTACAAATAGATGCATTTGGAGTTACATCGATACATTCAAGAAAAAAATTACGGCACTATGACCCTTTCATCATGGGCTTCG
This sequence comes from Cochlearia excelsa, assembly GCA_963556525.1. Taxonomy (NCBI): domain Eukaryota; kingdom Viridiplantae; phylum Streptophyta; class Magnoliopsida; order Brassicales; family Brassicaceae; genus Cochlearia; species Cochlearia excelsa. The sequence goes on from CAUVZT010000019.1 coordinate 280,190, forward strand.
CAAGCGGATCGTGTATATATATACACTTAATTGTAAATATATACAAGTTTTTAAAAATATATTTTAAACATATTAATAATTTTAACTTATTAATGCAGGTTTGTTATATTCAATATCCTCGACTAACTAGAAAAGATGATCCATGGATTACCGTTACTCCAATTAACCCGCGAGGAAGAATTTATGGCGTTGCGGGAGCATGATCCACTACAACCAAGTGGTAATTTGATCCCAATGGGTCCGGTGGAAGAATCTCTCCACGTTGACCTCATTGTTGATTTGACCGATTATAGATCGATGATGAAGAAGCATTACATTTGCTATCGAAGAGGAAATTGGCGAATTTGACGATGAAGATTCGATTTCTTCTAACAACTCTTCGATTCGAGTAGTTACTTTTTAAATTATGTGTTTGTGTAATAAAACAAATTTTAAGTTTTAATTTTAATTTCAAATTTTACTCCAGATTCATATTTTAACTTAAGTTTTATTTTTGTTTTAAGTTTAATTTTAATTTGTCAAATATAATTATGCTATTTCTTCTAAAATTAAACAAAAAGTTTTTTTTATAAAAATATAAATGTACAAAAATGATAAATTATATGTTGTTGAACCCCTAAAACATAATTGTTGAACCCCTAAAATTTAAATATCCGTCGGAAATCCTCGAAATTTCCGAGAGATTTCCGACGGATTAAGCATTCCGTCGGAAAAATCCCTCGGAAATTTCGAGGATTTCCGACGATATTTAAATTTTAGGGGTTCACATCAAATATTGTTGAAGCAAGTTTATATCCTACTTATTTGAACTTTTATACATTCACATGATAATGAAAATATATTACGAAAAAAAATAAAAAATTAAAAAATTTAATTCAATAAGGGTTTAAAACTCCTTAAGTAATATGTTTATATTTGTAAAAGTTTTAAAGAGAGTTGTCATTTTTTGTAAATGTTATGTTTTAAGGTTTCTAGTTATGTTCTAAAGTATAAATGTGCACAAAAGTTACATATAAATTATATATGTGTCTAATTATGTAATTTTGGGGTAATTAAACACCTAAATTAACAATCCGTCGGAAATCCCTCATAAATTTCCGACGGATTTCCGACAAAATTTTAATTTCCCGTCGGAATTCTGTCGTAAATTTCTGAGGGATTTCCGACGGGTTTTGATATTTTATGGGTTCGACAACAACCTCGTACACGTTTATGAATTAAAATTTCCGACAGAATTCCGAGGGATTCCAAATTTCCGACGGAATTCCGAGGGATTTAAAATTTCCGACGGAATTCCGAGAGATTCAAAATTTCCGACGGAATTACGAGGGATACAATCCGTCGGAAATCGGGAAACCCTATTTCTTCTTCTCCTTTCTCTTTTCTCCTCTATTTTCTTCTTCTTTGTTTTCTCCTCCTCCGCGGCGATTTACGGCGGCTCCACGGCGATTCTCCTCCTCGGCGATTTCTTCCTTTCCACGGCGGGTCCTCCTCTCCACGGCGGCGGCCCTTCCTCTCTGCGGCTGCTCCTCCTCTCCACGGCGTCTCTTCCTGTCCGCGGCTGCTCCTCCTCTCTACGGCGGCTCCTTCTCTCCACGGCGGCTCCTCCTCTCCACGGCGGCGGCCCTTCCTCTCTGCGGCTGCTCCTCCTCTCCACGGCGTCTCTTCCTGTCCGCGGCTGCTCCTCCTCTCCACGGCGGCTCCTTCTCTCCACGGCGGCTCCTCCTCTCCACGGCGGCTCCTCCTCTCCACGGCGGCTCCTCCTCTTCCACGGCAGCTCTTCCTCTCCCTTTTCATCTCCTATAATCAATGTAAGAAACTCAACTTTTAAATTTTAGATTTGGGTTTTGTTAGATTTATGCAGATTTGAGAGCTTTTGGTTTTGTTTAAGATAATAAACTTTTCATTAAACTAGATTTTGTTACAATTTTGAATTTTTGGTGTGGTATATTTGATATGGTATGATTTTGAATGTTTGGTGGTATTTTAGAAAGTATTGTTGTTTTTGTAATTTGTTATATTTATGGATTTATTTATAACGTTTTGTGGTATTTATAAGAAAATTATAGTATTTTTTACATTAGTGACGATTTTTAAATTTGTTGTATTTATGAAACGTAGAATGTTTTGTAAACAATTTTAGTGTGTTTGTGAATATTATTGGACTATTTACAAGGTTTTTAAAAATTATGTGGTATTTTTGAACAAAATTGTAGTATCTTTAAATTATTGGGGATTTTTTATTTGTAGTAGTTATGGAACTATATCAAACGTTTTATGGTATAACTCAAAACTATTTTAGTGTGTTTGAGAATGAGTTATTTACTAGGTTATTAAACATTATGTGCATTATTGAAAATTGGTATTTTTGGAAAAAGTGGTAATTTTTGAAAATCACAAAATGATCAAAAAAATTTTAGGGACGGTAACTACTCCTCATTTATAGCTTCGCCTTCTAGCCGTGGTGGACACTCGCTAGAGGTCGTGGTTTGACACTCAGTAGAGGTCGTGGTTTGAGTCCCCAATCACTCTCCAACTCCTCCAACTCCGCGGTCTCGGATTCATTCACCGCCTTCGATTGGGCAAACTTCGGTCGGTGCCTCTCCCGTCGTACATATCGATTCAGGAGTTGGTGCAAAAGGATGGTCGGGAATGGTTACCGGTCATCCATCCCAATACCAATATCGGAACGACATGGTTCGAGGACTCACACAACGGCATGAGCAAGTGTGTTTTAAGGATGATGCATTCTCTCCTTAAGCTTCCATATCCGAAGTATACAAAGATGCCTCTTGAAGATCGCGAGTTGTGGTTTCACACTTTTGCGGTAATTTTTTTAATCTTACATCTCACTTAGCTACTTTTTTAAACTATCTTGTTAATCTTTTCGTTTCAAATTTGTAGCAAGAATTTAATTGGGCTCCGAGCATACTTTCACGATCCGTAACGAGTTTAATAGGTATGCGGCGCTACAATACTCACATCACGTCAATGAGTGGAAACAATTGTGGCAAAAGGGCAAAGTGCCGAAAAACGTGTTACCTGCGGTTTTTGATGGCTTAAAGTTGCATTGGGTTAAACCATCAACAGCGAAGGAGTCTAATACGAATTCAATAAACCGAAAAAGTAACGAAACGGCTTAGGACCTTCAACCCATAACCTTGGAGCTACAAGTTCTAAATCTCGAAAAAACAATTGGTAAGTTTTATATTTATTATAGTAAGTTTATATTTTTTAAATCATTGGTAAATAAGTATATGTTTGAAACATTTTTTGTTGTGAAGACGATCGACGGAGTCGAACCTGATTATGGGACCCTCTTGGAGGATGCTCATGCAAACCGCAAGACGGGTTTGATTCAGGATCCGTTAGCTTCCCAAGTCGTTGAGATCATAAAAAAGAAGAAGACCGAGCGGATGACTCAACTATCGCAAGAAGAATCGGCGGATTCAAATGAACTATCTCGGGAAGAAATTAACCAAATTTTCTTCGAGGTAATTAGTATAAATTAATATCTTCTATATTGCAATACTTATAAACTAATACTAATAAATTTATTAATTTTACAAAGCGACTCCGCAGTCTAAAGGTCGCATTTTCGGGTTAGGTAAAAGTTCTCGAAGTATTATTTCTTCCACATCGTCGAGTAACTACAACACGGAGATCCTTCAGAACTCGAAAAGAAGGACGAACGCATTAAAGCCCTCGAGAAAGCTAATGAGGATATAATGGCTCAAAACACTGAGATTCGAGAGCAAAACTTGGAGATTCTTCGTCAACAAGCCGAAACTACAAAGTTCCTAGCCAAAATGAAAGACAAATTCAACATTAATTAGTTTTTTTTTAAATGTTTTTGTTGTTTTAAAAACAATTTTGTTTTTGTATTTTGTTTTAAATGGTGTATTATATAATATGGGATTTCTTTTAAATTATTTTTTTAATTTAAATTTATTAATATTTTATATTTTTTTAAATATTATTTTTTTTGTTGAAAATAATATTATCCCTCGAAATCCGTCGGAAAAAAATCCGTTGTAAATCCGTCGGAAAACAAATCCGTCGGAAATCCGTCGGAAAAACATCCGTCGGAAATCCGTCGAAAAACATCCGTTGGAAATCCGTCGGAAAAAAAAGCCGTGGGAAAATCCGTCGGAAAAAAATTCGTTGGAAATCCGTCGGAAATAAAACCGTGGGAAACCCGTCGGAAATGGTTGTCGGAAATCTGTCGGAAATCCATCGGAAATATATCTGACAGATTTCCGACGAATGAATTTCCGACAAACTTCCGAGAGTTTTTGTTGTCGGAAATTCCTTCGGTAAATCCGTCGGAAAATTTCCGTCGGAAATCCTCGGTTATTTCCGACGGAATTCCGACGTATTTCCTTTTCCGACGACTTAGTTCCGACGAATCAATTTCGTCGGAAATCCGTGGGAAATCGTTGTTTCCGACGGATTTCCGAGGGATTTGTCCCTCGGAAATCGACAGTTTTCTTGTAGTGTTGAAACTTATACAAAGATCATTGAGGCACTTATAAGCACTCATGTTGCATGAAACTTGGTTTAGATTCCTATAATATGCATTGTTAGAAGTTTCTTAAGTTCGTGAAACTTGTAAAAAGATCTTTGAGGCACTAAAAAGCACTTATGTTGCATGAAACTTCGTTTAAAGTCCTTGAAACACATTGTTAGATGTTTCCTAAGTTTGTGAAACTTGTAATAAGATTATTGAAGCACTTATAAGCCCTCATGATGCATGAAACTTGGTTTAGAGTCCGAGAATATCAATTGTTAGATGTTTCATATGTTCGTGAAACTTGTATAAAGATCATCGCGACACTTATAAGCACTCAGGTTGCATGAAATTTAGGTTAGAGTCCTAGAATATTTATTTTTTAGGAGTTTCGTAAGTTCGTGAAAGTTTTGCAAAGATCATTGAGACACTTATAAGCACTCATGTTGCATGAAACCTTATTTAGAATTCTAGAAACATGTTTTTAGATGTTTTGTGAGTTTGTGAAACTTGTACAAGGATAATTGAGGCACCTATAAGAACTCATGTTGCATGAAACTTTGTTTAGAGACCAAAAATAAACGTAGGTAGAAGTATCATAAGTTCGTGAAACATGTACTAAGATCATGGAGGAACTTATAAGCAAACACTATTTAGAGTCCTAGAATATGCATTGTTAGATGTTTCTTAAGTTCATGAAACTTGTACAAAGATAATTGAGGGACTTATAAGCACTCATGATGCACGAAACTTGGGTTAGAGTCCTATAATATGCGTTGTCAGAAGTTTCATAAGTTCGTGAAATTTGTACAAAGATAATTGAGGCACTTATAAGAACTCATGTTGCATGAAACTTGATTTAGAGTCCTAGAATATGCGTAGTTAAAAGTTTCATAAATTCGTGAAACTTGTACAAAGATGAATGAGGCACTTACAAGCACTCACGTTGAATTAAACTTGGTTTAGAGTCCTAGAGTATATGTTGTTAGATGTTTCATAAGTCCGTGACACTTTTACAAAGATCATTGAGGCTTTCATTCTTCTCATGTTGTATAAATTCCTAGAAACACGTTGTTAGATGTTTCGTATGTTCCAGAAATACGTACAAAGTTCATTGAGGTATTTACAAGAACTCATGTTGCATGAAACTTTATTTAGATTCCTATAATATACGTTGTTAGATGTTTCATAACTTCGTGAAACTTGGACAAAGATTACTGAGACATTGATACGAACTCATGTTCCATGAAACTTGATATAGAGTCCTAGAATATGCTTTGTTGGAAGTTTCATAAGTTCGTGAAACTTGTATAAAGATGAATGAGGCACTTACAAGCACTCACGTTGAATTAAACTTGGCTTAGAGTCCTAGAATATGCATCGTACAAAGATTATTGAGGCACTTATAGGCACTCATGTGTCTTGACAATTGGTTTAAAATCCTAGAAACATGTTATTATATGTTTCGTAAGTTCATGAAACTTGTACAAAGAACATTGAGGCACTTAAAAAGTCATGTTGCATGAAACTTTTTTGGAAACTTGTACAAAGATCATTGAGGCTTTCATGCTTCTCATGTTGTATGAAACTTGCTTTTGAGTCCTAGAATATGCGTTGTTAGATGTTTCATAAGTTCTTATAAGTACTCATGTTTCATGAAACTTGGTGAGTCCTAGAATATGCAATGTTAGATATTTCATATATATGTGAAACTTGTACACAGATCATTGAAGCATTTTTAAGATCTCATGTTGCATGAAACTTGTTTTAGAATCCTCGAATATGCATTGTTAGATGTTTTATAAGTTCATGAAACTTTTACAAAGATCAATGAAGCACTTATAAGCACTCTTGTTGCATGAAACTTGGTTTAGAGTTCTATAAACACGCTATTAGATGTTTTGTAAGTTCGTGAAACTTGTTAAAAAGATCGTTGAGGCACTTATAAGAACTCAAGTTGCATGAAGTTTGGTTTGGAGTCCTAGAATATCTGTTGTAAGATGTTTCATAATTTCGTGAAACTTGTACAAAGATCATTGAGGCTTAGAATATGCATTGTAAGAAGTTTCATAAGTTCGTGAAACTTTTACAAATATCATTGAGGGTCTTATATCAACTCATGTTGCATGAAAATTGGTTTAGAGTCCTAGAAGATGCTTTGATAGAAGTTTAATAAGTTCGTGAAACTTGTACAAAGATCATTGAGGAATTTATAATAACTCATGTTGCATGAAACTTGGTTTAGAGTTCTAGAATATGCGTAGTTAGTTGTTTCATAAGTTCGTGAAAACTTGTATAATGATTATTGAGGAACTTATAAGCACTCATGTTGCATAAAACTTGATTTGGAGTCCTAGAATATGAGTTGTTAGAAGTTTCATAAGTTTCGTGAAACTTGTACGAAGATCATTGAGGCACTTATAAGCACTCATGTTGTATGAAACTTGGTTTGGAATCCTAGAAATATATTGTAAGATGTTTCGTATGTCCGATAAACTTGTACAAAGATAATTGAGGCATTTTTGCTACTCATGTTGTATGAAACTTTGTTTAGAGTCTTATAATATGCGTTGTTAGATGTTTCATAAGTTCGTGAAACTTGTACAAAGATCATTGAGGCAGTTATAAGCACTCATATTGTATGAAAATTGGTTTAAAGTATTGGAAACACGTTGTTAGATGTTTCATATTTTCGGGAAACTTGTACGGAGATCAATAAGTCACTTATAAGAACTCTTGTTGCATAAAACTTGGTTTAGAGTTCTAGAATACTCTTTGTTAGATGTTTGATAAGATCGTGAAACTTTTACAAAGATTATTGAATCAGTTATAAGCACTCATGTTTCATGAAACTTGGTTTAAAGTCTTAGAATGTAAGTTGTTAGATATTTCATATATACGTGAAACTTGTACGAAGATCATTGAGGCACTTATAAGAACTCATGTTGCATGAAACTTGGTTTAGAGTAGTAGAATATGCATTATTAGATGTTTTATAAGTTCGTGAAACTTGTACAAAGATCATTGAGTCACTTATAAGCACTCATGTTGCATGAAACTTGGTTTAGATTCCTAGAAATACGTTATTAGATGTTTCGTAAGTTCGTGAAACTTGTAAAAAGATCACTGAGACACTTATAAGAACTCATGTTGCATGAAGTTTGGTTTGGAGTCCTATAATAATTGTTGTAGATGTTTCATAACTTCGTGAAACATGTACAAAGTTCATTGAGGCTTTTATAAGCACTCATGTTGCACGCAACTTTGTTTAGAGTCTTAGAATATGCATTAATAGAAGTCTCATAAGTTTGTGAAACTTTATATCATTGAGAGACTTATATCTACTCAAGTTGCTTGAAAATTGGTTTAGAGTCCTAGAATATGCTTTGTTAGATGTTTAATAAGTTCGTGAAACATTTTATAATGATCATTGAGGCATTTATAAGCACTCATGTTGCATGAAACTTGGTTTAGAGTCCTAGAATATGAGTTATTAGAAGTTTCATAAATTTCATGAAACTTGTAAAAAGATCATTGAGGCACTTATAAGCACTCATGTTGTATTAAACTTGGTTTGGAGTCCTAGAAAAACTTTATAAGATGTTTCGTATGTCCGTGAAACTTGTACAAAGATCATTGAGGAATTTTAGCTACTTATATGAAACTTGTACAAAGATGATTGAGTCACTTTGTTTGGAGTCCTCGAATATGAAGTAGTTAGATGTTTCATAAGTTCGTGAAACTTGTACAAAGATCATTGAGGATCTTATAAGCACTCATATTGCATGAAACTTGGAATAGAGTATTAGAAACACGTTATTAGATGTTTCGAATTTTCAGGAAACTTGTACGAAGATAAATATGGCACTTATAAGAACTCTTGTTGCATGAAGCTTGGTTTAAAGTCCTAGAATATGTGTTGTTAGATGTTTGATAAGTTCGTGAAACTTTTACAAACATCATTGAGGCACTTATAAGCACTCATGTTGCATGAAACTTGGTTTAGAGTCTTAGAAACACGTTATTAGATGTTTCGTAAGTTCGTGAAACTTGTACAAAGATCATTGAGGCACTTATAAGAAATAATGTTTCATGAAACTTGGTTTAGAGTCCTAGAATATGCGATGTTTAAGAAGTTCGTGAAAGTTGTACAAAGATCATTGAGGCTTTAATAAACACTCATGTTACATGAAACTTTGTGTAGAGTCCTAGAATATGTGTTGTTAGAAGTTTCATAAGTTCGTGAAACTTCTACAAAGATCATTGAGGCACTTATAAGTAGTCATGTTGCATGAAACTTTGTTTAGAGTACTAGAATATGCGTTTTTAGAAGTTTCATAACTTCGTGAAACTTATACAAATATCATTTAAGGCACTTATAAGCACTCTTGTTGCATGAAACTTGGTTTAAAGTCCTAGAATATGCGTTGTTAGATGTTTTATAGGTTCGTGAAACTTGTACAAATATCATTAAAGCACTTATAAGAAAACATGTTGCATGAAATTGGGTTTAGAGTCCTAGAAACACGTTATTAGATGTTTCGTAAGTTCTTGAAACTTGTAAAAAGATCATTGAGGCACTTATAGAACTCATGTTGCTTAAAAGTTGGTTTAGAGTCCTAGAATATTTGTTTTAAGATGTATCATAAGTTCGTGAAACTTATACAAATATCATTTAGGCATTTATAAGCACTCATGTTGCATGAAACTTTGTTTAGAGTCCTAGAATATATGTTGTTAGAAGTTTCATAAGTCCATGAAACTTGTAAAAAGTTCATTGCGGCACTTATAAGAACTCATTTTGCATGAAATTTAGTTTAGAGTCCTAGAATATGCGTTGTTAGATGTTTAATACGTTTCCGTGAAACTAGTACAAGGATCGTTAAGGCACTTATAAGCACTCATGTTGCATGAAACTTTGTTTAGAGTCCTAGAATATGAATTGTTAGAAGTTTCATAAGTTCGTGAAACTTATACAATGATCATTGAGGCACTTATAAGCACTCATGTTGCATTAAACTTGGTGAAACTTGTACATAGATCATCGAGACACTTATATGCACTCATCTTGCATGAAACTATGTTTAAAGTCCTAGAATATGCGTCGTTCGATGTTTCATAAGTTCATGAAACTTGTACAAAGATCATTGAGGCACTTATAATAACTCATGCTACATAAAATTTGGTTTAGAGCCTTAGAATATGCGTTTTTAGAAGTTTCAAATGTTCGTGAAACTTATACAACGATCATTGAAGCACATATAAACACTCATGTTGCATGAAACTTGGTTTAGAGTCCTAGAATATACGTTGTTCGATGTTTCATAATTTTGTGAAACTTGTACAAAGATAATTGAGACACTTATAAACACTCATGTTGAATGAAACTTTGTTTAGAGTCCTAGAATATGTGTTGTTCGATGTTTTGTAAGTTCGTGAAACTTTTACAAATATCATCTAGGAATTTAGAAGCACTCATGTTTCATGAAACTTTGTTTAGAGTCCTAGAAACTTGTTTTTTAGATGTTTCCCATGTTCGTGAAACTTTGACAAATATCATTGAAGCAGTTATAAGCACTCATGTTGCATGAAACTTGGTTTAGAGTCCTAGAATATGTGTTGTTAGTTGTTTCATAAGTACGTGAAACTTGTACAAAAATCATTGAGACAATTATAATAACTCATGTTGCATAAAATTTGGTTTAGAGCCCTATAATATGGATTTTTAGATGTTTCAAATGTTTGTGAAACTTATACAAAGATCGTTGAGGCACATATAAGCACTCATGTTGCATGAAACTTAGTTTAGAGTCCAAGAATATGCGTTATTTGATGTTTCATAAGTTCGTGAAACTTGTAAAAAGATAATTGAGGCACTTATAAGCACTCATGTTGCTTGAAACTTTGTTTAGAGTCCTAAAATATGTGTTGTTCGATGTTTCATAAGATCGAGAAACTTGTACTACGATCATTGAGGCACTTATAAGCTTCCATGTTGCATGAAACTTAGTTTAGAGTCATGGAATATGCGTTGTTAGATGTTTTGTAAGTACGTAAAACTTTTACAAAGATCATGTTGCATGAAACTTTGTTTAGAACCCTAGAATATGTGTTCTTAGATGTTTCATAAATTCGTGAAACTTGTACAAAGATCATTGAGGCACTTATAAGCACTCATGTTGCATGAAACTTGGTTTAGAGCCCTAGAAAAACTTTGCTAGATGTTTCGTAATTCGTGAAAATCGTAGAAAAATCATTGATGCACTTATAAGCAATCATGTTGCATGAAAGTTGGTTAATATTCCTATAATATGCGTTGTTAGATGTTTCATAAGTTCGTGAAACATGTACAAAAATCATTGAGGCACTTATAAACATTTATGTTGCCTGAAACATGGTTTATAACCCTAGAATATGCGTTGTTAGATGTTTTATAAATTCGTGAAACTTGTACAAAGATCATTGAAGCACGTATAATCACTCATGTTACATGAAACTCGGTTGAGAGTCCTAGAATATGCATTGTTAAATGTTTCATAAGTTTGTGAAAATTGTACAAAGATCATTGAGACACTTATTCAGCACGCATGTTTCCCGAAACTTGGTTAACGACCCTAGAATATGCGTTGTTAGATGTTTTATAAATTTGTGAAATTTGTACAAATATCATTGAAGCACGTCTAAGCACTCATATGTTGCATGAAACTTGGTTTAGAGTCTTAGAAACATGTTGTTAGATGTTTTGTAAATTCGTGAAACTTGTACAAAGATCATTTAGGAATTTAGAAGGACTCGTGTTGCATGAAACTTTGTTTAGAGTCCTAGAAACTTGTTTTTAGATGTTTCACATGTTCGTGAAACTTGTACAAAGATCATTGAGGCACTTATAAGCACTTATGTTGCATGAAACTTGGTTTAGAGTCCTAGAATATGTGTTGTTAGATGTTTCATAAGTTTGTGAAACTTGTACAAAGATAATTTAGGCACTTACAAGGACTCATGTTGCATGAAACTTAGTATACAAATCTAGAATATGCGTTGTTAGATGTTTCATAAGTGCGTGAAACTTCCACAAAGATCATTTAGGCACTTACAAGCACTCATGTTGCAAGAAACATGATTTATAGTCTTAGAATATGTGTTGTTAAAAGTTTCATAAGTTATTAAAATTCTACAAAATTTATTGAGGCACATACAAGCACTCATGTTGCATGAAACTTAGTTTAGAGTCCAAGAATCACTACAAGAAAACTGATATTTTCCGACTGTAATATCAGTCGCATAATTGTTGCTGAAAGACCAGTTACGACTCTTGCACGACTAACCCTTGATGTCGGCAATCCTTAATCGCTAAACTGAATAGTCGTAAATATAATCGCTATTAACTACACCATTACGACAACTAATAGTAGTTGTAACATAGTCGCGCTAGAGTCAGTGTATATGACGACTATTTAATAAACTTGAATAAGATAAGCTTTACAATAGTCGTAAGGTAGTTGTATTATATAGTGACTATGTAGAGACTGTTTTACGATTACTTCATATGAGCATGTGTATCTTTAAGGTAGTCGGTAAATAGTCGTAACAATATAGTGACTAAATTACGACTAAATAATACGACCGTGGCTATATGATATTTTTCTTGTAGTGATTGTATTCAATCGTAAAATAGTCGTTAATATTTTGCGACTACCCTGCGACTACCTGACGACTGTTTTATGTCTATTTGGTGATTACTACTAGTAAAATACTGTGAATTTGGTAATTGTTTTGTTTCTTTTGCCATTTGATTTAATTCTTGAAATATGCTGCAAACATAATACGATCTAATCAAAATAAACCTCATACAATTGAATATAAACATAAATCCATAAAATTATCCAAAGAAACATACATAAACATCAAGTCACAACCAAAAAATATAACATAAACATCCAAAAATAAAAGTGTTTAGTTCATGGGATAGTTTTTAGTAACCTAAGAATCAGAGGAAGTTGAGAGAGGTGTGGTGGTGTCTTGAGCTGCTTCAGTCTCCATGAAGTCGAGAAAGGCCAGATCAGTTTTGCGTAAATACTTCTCCACCAAGGATACTTGTGCGACCTTAGCTTGTTGGTTAGCCAAAACTTTGAGATGTTGTTCTTCCCTCCTTTTACTAGCAGCGACTTGTTTTTCGATTTTCTGTTATGCAACCTTCAATTTCTCTTGAATAGAAACAAATGATGAAGACTCTCCTTGTGTGTTGCTCTTGCTAGTGGCCACATTCTCAAGACTCTCCTTGAGGCTTCCTACTCAATAAATAGGTACCTTATGAGTTGACTGTGAATAGGAAGCCAAAACAATAACTAAAAAACATAAACTTAAAATCTATAAATGTGGATTATGAAAAATGTTTCTGAGTACCTCGAGAAATATGGTGGTATATTCATCTGGTGTGAGCTCGTGAGGTCGCGAAGCACCGTCCGAAATGGAAGAATTATGTTCCCCAAGCTGAGACAATTTCGGTTTCAAATTCTTTTCATAATTTGAAGCATTCTTCTCCGCCTTGTTATCCACATACGTATCATCCGACTTGGTGTTTGTCTTAATTAAAACCTCAACAATAGACACGAGTCTTCCCAATTTCTCTTCCTACAATGTTACAAAACAAAGTTAAAGTAGTTGCACATGAGTAGGAAAATTATAGAACATATTTGTTATATTTACTAACCATTCTGTATTAGATTTGTTGATACGACTTCAGACCCGATAAGTTGATGTGATGACCGAGACCACCACGTTCAGATATGCGAGCATGAGAATAAATGACAGTCTTTTCTTTAGCTTCATATGTATCCCAAAAGGTTGTCATTTCTTTCCATAGAGATTCCCCGATCCATGTTGGGCGCTCTCAAGAAGTCCTCACGGCTGAAACCATGTCCTTCATACGCCGCTGACATATTCTCTCAAAATGTTGTTGAACGGTTCCTGTTATCAACGGATCCCAAGTGTGGGTTTTTTACAAAACAAAGAGAGATAATACTTTAATGTTAGTGACAACAAAACACAGAGAGAGCAATGAGAATTAATAAACTTACCGCGAACTCGAGAAAGTATCTTTTTTATCTATTATGAGGCACACAAGTCCAACTATAGAAGGGGCTATCAAACTTGTTTGTAAAACGTTTTGTAATTTTATGAACAAGCTTAGATCCCTTGTCGCGAGTAAACCTGCAAACGTCAAGAAGCAAAGCAAATCAATAAAACCCAAATGAAGATGAAGCTTACTCATGAATCAAAAGACAAATACATGTAGTCGTGGATCAAAAGACAAACAAAGCAAAAGACAACGGATAATGAATCGTGAATCAATGAACCAATCAATGGACAAAGCAAACAACAGACCCCAAATGAAGAGAAACAAAGCAAAAGTAAAAAGAAAATCATGAATCATGGTTCAATAAACAAATCAATGAATAAAGCAAATCAAGAGAATCATTGAAGAAGTGAGAAACATACCAAGTAGTGTTTGGTGTTGGTGCGGGTGAGAGAACCGTTACAAACTTCTCACGTCTTGGCATCCTCAACAGAGCATTTAGCGTTGTCAATGTCTCCTCCCGAAGCTCCGGTAAAGCATCCTCTGCATCTCCGATGTTGTTGCCTTTAGAAGACAGACGACTATGTGCTTGAGAGTGATGAGGAGTAGCCGAGTTCTCCAAATCTTCACTCCGCTTGGTTTGATTATGATGAGGAGGTTTCGATTTCAAGAACAGAGCCCTTGGGGGTGGATAATCACTAACTCCTTGTGGTGGTGGCTTTGAAGCAATCTCTGCCGCCAGTGTGAAATTATACTAAGCGGGAAGAATCGTTCGCTTTTGCACCGTCGGGGTCATGAAAACGTTGTGTGTAGTCTTCCTCTTTCGTCCTTTCTTTTGTTGATTCATCGTGAGATGGAGAAGAGAAACTTGAGACTAGTCTGATTCGGTTGGAGAAGACGGCGTCAGAGACTCGACGAAACCAACGAGTGGAGGATTTGACGGAGACTCGATGGACAATCGACGGAGACTCGGCGGACAATCGACGGAGCATCTTCGGATATAACGACGGAGAATCGTTGGAGATTACGAAGGAAAATCGTCGGAGATTGAGAGCTTGGAGACAATAATGAGAAGACAAAATTCAAGAGATTAGGGTTATGAATTGGGGAAAAACCAATTAGTCGCCAAAGAGTCGGGAAACAATCGTTAAATAATTAGTCACTAAACAGTCTCTTTACAGTCATAATACCATAATTCAATTTTAACTAAAGTTTATACATTTTAGTAAAAAGTTAACCCAAAATAATGAATTTTGATAAGAAATTTTCTTTAATTTCAATTATTAATAATAATACATTATTTTAAATTTTAGAAATACATTATACGACAAATTATTCTTCATCTTCTATTTAGTCATCAGAAGAAGACAAATTACACTGAAATTCATCATTTGGTTCCAAATTTCCGACATTGTAATCAAGATTTATTCGGTCTTCGAAATTGTCTACTTCGAGATTTTCAATTGTAGTCACCAATACAACATCATCATTTTCAGTTTGCAAAAGTGTCGGTTCGTTGTTCACATATTGTACATCAATCTTTGTCGTCGGGTTCACATTTACAACATTCAACCACACTTTCTTCGGCCTCTTTACATATGGGTACGGAATATAACAAACTTGATGCGCTTGAGAGGATTTTTTGCAATATAAAAATGTTGCAATCAGAAACTGATCACACGTATAAGATATTAATGGTAGTAAATAATGTGTATATATATGTTTATGTACATAAAATAAATGGTTTGTACTTATTATATTTTCTCGAAGAAAGAACGTCTACGAAGAAAGAGTGTCTCTGCCAATAAAAGGGTCATATCATTGACACTTAAATAGTGTAATTCTCAAATTGACCATCCCCTCATGCTAAGTTCCATGATATCCGTTAAATTCCCATAAAAATCCACTTTGTCAAATGCGTCCGTGTAATTTTCACCTTTAACGCTGACCCCGTAGTTACATGTCCTTCGTCGAATGTCGTGATTTTGCATATGAAAAGAATAACATATGGTGAAATACATTGCCCATGTTTTCACCTTGTTTAGAGGTCCATGAACTAGATCTTGAACCCATATAGGAAACGGATTTGTGGCGTTCCAATAAGTCACATGCATGTATATATATGGAAACAAATCATCAACACATGTAAAATAATCATTTATATTATTAGAAATTGTATCATTATATCATTCACTTACATAATCTTTAATCCATAAATGGTACTCATCAGCTCTTTTCACAGAGAGTTCTTTTTCGAAGAGTCCTACATATTTGTCTGTGATAAAATCGTAGAACATGCTAGTATATACGACAAATATGAGAAAATGTATATTTATTGATATAAAAATGGGAAGAAGTTGAAATAAAGATGGATGTTTATATATCGCTCAATAGGTTGAAAATATTCACAATTTCTCAACACATGAGTGTGCGCATTGATAGTTTCGCTCTGAAAGCCATAATTCGTGCATTTCTCCACTTGGACAACCTATTTGAGTAAATATAGAAGGCACACAAGGGACATGATATGTAGGGGCATCACCTTCATCAAATCTAGTTAATATGCAAAACGAATTAAATGGCTTTTAAAGAATTCGTATTGATAAATATGCAGCATTGATTGTAATTTTCATTTACCTTGAATTTTTTTGTATATTCGCGACAAAGTATTGTTCAGAAAAATAGGCAATCTCGTCATTGATATATGATTGAACAATTGATCCCGCTGCATACCTTTTGTTATTTGCTTTTGATTTCTATTTTTTGAAAAACCTTTCAAAAGGATACATCCACCAATATTGGACAGGTCCTCCTAATTCAACTTCGTATGGCATATGTATAGGCAAGTGCTCCATCACATCAAAAAATGATGGTGGGAAGATCTTCTCCAAATTGCATAGGATTATAATTATGTTATGTTTTAGAATTTGAACCCGACTTGTATGCAAAGTTCTTGAACATAAATCCCAAAAAAATGCGCCAATCTTTAAAACATATGTAATATGTAGTTTAACTCCATCACGTTAATTAATATATAAATAATATTATAAAATAAATCGTGCTCTATCTTCATTATCGTACCTGATAATGTTCGGTGAACATTGCAGTGTAGGAGTTCTGCAAAGATAAATGGAAGTAATCTCTCCATAAACACATGACAATCATGGCTCTTCATGCCTTAAAGCTTTGCATTCTTCATATCAACACAATTAGCCAAGTCTGAAGCATAACCATCTGGAAATTTAACTGAATGTTTCAGACATTCCAATAAACTTGTTTTCGCATCTTCTGACAATGTGTACGGTGGGAAAGGAGCTCTACCCTCACTATCAATATGTAAGTGTGGCCGAGAACAAAATCGTTTTATATCATATCTTGACATGACGTTGTCTTTTGATTTACCCTTCACACTCATAAGAGTATTCATGATGTTGTTAAAAAAATTCTTCTCTTTATGCATCACATAAATATTATGTCACAAATTAAGGTCCCTCTAATACGGTAGCTCCCAAAATATACTTTTTGTGCCAATTATGTTCCTTCCCATATCCACACATCTTTTTTCGTGACCATTTCCACCCACGATCTTACTTCTTGGAGGATTTACACCATCTAACCGCTCATAATAAACTTGCTGGACAGTCAAAGAATGAGGCGGGAACTCTCTCGATGCATCTTTTCCTTTGAGAAAGTCTTTTTTATTCCTTCTTAGTGGATGTCCATAAGGAAGAAATCTCTGATGACAATCAAACCAACATGTCTTCTTTCCATTAGGAAGATAGAAAGTCTTTGTATCTTCCATGCAAACCAGACAAGACAATTTACTATGGGTTGTCCATCCTGATAACATGTCATATGCTGGCAAGTCGCTTATCGTCCACATAAGCACTGCTTTTAGATTAAAATTTTGATTCAACGACACATCGTACGCATCGAATCCAGTAGACCACAACTCTTTTAACTCCGCAATAAGTGGTTGGAGAAAGACATCAAGAATACCTCGCGGATGATTTGGCCCGGAATTTAGAATAGTAAGAAACAAGTACTCTTCATTCATGCACATACCAGGTGGTAGATTATATGGTTTCAAAATCACTGGCCACAATGAATGATTACGAGACATGCCAAATGGATTGAACCCATCTGTGTACAAACCAAGGTAAACATTTTGTGGTTCTTCAGCAAACCGAGGATGTTGATTTTGAAAAATATCTCCAGTATGCCGCATCAAAAGGATGGCTCATTACTCCCTCCCTTGTTTCGTGCTCGGCGTGCCATCTCATTGCCGTTGAAGTCGTGTGGCTCTGATACATCCTCTTCAATCTGTCAGTAACCGGTAGATACCACATATGACTATATGGGACTTTCGTTATACGTTTGTCGTCCTTAGGCTTCCAACTTTGTGCACCACAAAAAGACATTTTTCTTCTTTTTCGTCTTCTTTCAAGAATATCATACAATTGTTAATACAAACATTAATTCTATGATATGGAAGGCCTAAATTGCGCATCAACTTCTCGGTTTCGTAATGTTAACCGGTAGACTTGTTTCCTTCGGATAAATATTTTGTTAGTAATTCGCAAACCGAATCTACTAACTTTTCACTCATATTATACTCAGCCTAATTTTGCATGACTCGAGCAGCTAAGGATAACTGCGAGTGACCTTCACGACAACCACCATATAGTGGATCTTTTGCACCGTCTAACAAGTTGTAAAATTTCTCTGAATGGTTAAATATTGGTTCTTCTACATTTACATAACCACCTTCCTGATGATAATTTTCATTAAAGCCCACGTTTTTCACGGAATGCATCATTAACCATATCCACATATTTATCTTCAAATAAATGGCTCCCACCAATATATGTAGGATCAATGTAACTAGTTCCTAAATTCATATTGATTTCTTCCCCATGCTTATACCAAACAAAATAGTCATGCATAAAGCCTCTACTATAAAGATGATTCCAAATTCTTTTCCCGGGGAGAAACTTCTCGTTTTTGCAAACACTACAAGGGCATAAAAACTTACGCCCGTTAACTTGTGTTAGACGCTGACTATTTGCAAATGTCATGAACTACTCCACTCCCATTCTAACCTCTTCTGAAAATTTTTCCATCTCTTCATCGATTCACGATACATCCACTCCTAAGAATTATTATAATTATAATTACCTGACATTATACGATCATATAACTATATCATCGAGTTTGAGATATCAATTTATTTATTAAGAATCGTTTTATGTTTGTCTTTGTAGAATGAAGAGAAGAAGTGGTCGAGTTTTCATTATATAGACAGTTTATACCAACTACATAGCGATTAATATTACGTAGTCGCATAAAACAGGTACACCTACCAAAAAACGTGTTTGTTGCACCTAAATGATACGACTGTTTTTCCGATAATTTAACGACCCGCCGGAATAGTTGCTATGTAGCCGTTACATACACGACTCACTGAAACAGTCGCATATTAGCCATTAATTATCGACTATTTTCCAACAATGTTTTTTCCTACAGAGATTAGTCGTAAATTAGTCGTTATTTTACGACTAATGTACCGATTACAATTTGTAGTCGTACAATAACGAGATATATAAGACTCAGCCGCTGTAGTCGTTGTACAATCGTGTATTTGTAGCTAACTAGTCACAACCTTAAGCGACTACGCTTTTAGTCGCTGCTTGTAGTCATCAAATCCTTGTTTTCTTGTAGTGAATTTAAGTTGTTAGATGTTTCATAACTTCATGAAACTTGTACAAAGATCATTGAGACACTTATAAGCACTCATATTGCATGAAAATTTGTTTAGAGTCCTAGAATATGCGTTGTTCGATGTTTCATAAGTTCGAGAAGCTTGTAAAAAGATCATTGAGACACTTATAAGCTTACATGTTGCATGAAACTTCTTTTAGGTACCTTGAATATGCGTTGTTAGAAGTTTTATAAGTTCGTGAAACTTGTATAAAGATCATTGATGTTATAAGCACTTATGTTGCATTAAACTTGGTTTAGAGTTATAGATATCCATTGTTAGAAGTTTTATAAGTTCGTGAAATTTGTACAAAGATCAATCATGCACTTATAAGCACTAATGTTAACTGAAACTTAGTTTAGAGTCCTAGAATATGCGTTGTTAGATGTTTCGGAAGTTCGTGAAACTTGTACAAAGATCATTCATGCACTTATAAGCAGCAATATTGACTGAAACTTGGTTCCGGGTCCTTTAAAATGCATTGTTAGAGATTTCGTAAGTTCGTGAAACTTTTACAAAGATTATTGAGGCACTTATAAGCACTCATGTTGCATGAAACTTGGTTTAGACTCCTAGAAACACGTTGTTAGATGTTTCATAAGTTCGTGAATCTTGTACAAAGAAAATTGAGGCACTTATAAGCACTCTTGTTGCATGAAACCTAGTTTAGATTCCTAGAATATGGGTTTTAATATGTGTTTTAAGTTCGTAAAATTTTAAAAAAGATCATTGAGGTAGTTACAAGCACTTATGTTGCATGATACTTGGTTTAGAGTCCTAGAATATGCGTTGTTAGATGTTTCATAAGTTCGTGAAACTTGTACAACGATCATTAATGCAGTTATAAGCAGTCATGTTCTATGACTAGGTTTAGATAACTAGAAACACGTTGATATGGGCTTAGTAAGTTTAAGAAACTTGTAGAAAGATCACTAAGGAACTTATAAGCACATCATGATGCATGAAATTTGGTTTAGAATCCTAGAATTGCGTTGATTGTTGTTTCATAAGTTCGTGAAACTTGTACAAAGATCATTGAGACACTTATAAGCACTCATGTTGAATAAAACTTGTTTTAGAGTCCTAGAATATCCGTTGTCAGATTTTTCCTAAGTTTGTGAAACTAGTTCAAAGATCATTGAGTTGCTTATAAGCACTCATGATGCCTGAAACTTGGTTAAGATTCCAAGAATATGCGTTGTTAGATGTTTCGTAATTTCGTGAAACTTGTAAAAAGATCATTGAGGAACTTATAAGCACTCATGTTGCATGAAACTTGGTTTAAAGTCCTAGAATATGCGTTGTTAGATGTGTCATAAGTTCGTGAAACTTTTACAATGATCATTGAGGCACTTATAAGCACCCATGTTGCATGAAACTTGGTTAAGAGTCCTTGAAACACATTGTTAGATGCTTCGTAAGTTAGAACAACTTGTACAAAGATCATTGACGCACTTATGAGCATTCATGTGCATTAAAACTTGGTTTAGAATCCTAGAATATGTGTTGTTTTATGTTTCATAAGTCCGTTAAACTTTTACAAAGATCATTCATGCACTTATAAGCATTCATGTCGACTGAAGCTTGGTTTAGTGTCCTAGAATATGCGTTGTTAGATGTTTCGTAAATTCAATAAACTTGTAGAAAGATCATTGAGGCACTTATAAGCACTCAAGTTGCATGAAACTTGGTTTAGAGTCCTAGAAACACGATTTTAGATGTTTCGTAAGTTCCTGAAAATTTTACAAAGATCATTGAGGCACTTATAATCACTCACGTTGAAGGAAACTTTTTATAGAGTCCTAGAATATGCATTGCTAGAAGTTTCATAACATCGTGACACTTGTACAAGCACCCATGTTGCATGAAAATTGGTTTAGAGTCATAGAATATGCGTCGATAGAAGTTTCATAAGTTATTGAATATTGTAGAAATATCATTCAAGCACTTAAAAGCACTCATATGGCATGAGGCTTGGTTTAGAATCCTATAATATACATTGTTAGATGTTTCATAAGTTCGTGAAACTTGTACAAAGATCATTGGGGCACTTATAAGCACTCACGTTGCATGAAACTTGGTTTAGAATCCTAGAATATGCATTGTTAGGTTTTTCATAGGTTCCTGAATCTTTTACAAAGATCCATGAGGCACTTATAAGCACTCATGTGGCATAAAACTTGGTTTAGAGTCATAAAATATGTGTTGTTAAAAGTTTCATAATTTAGTGAAACTTGTATAAAGATCATTGAGGCACTTATAAGCCCTCATGTTGCATAAAACTAGGTTTAGGGTCCTAGCATATGCGTTTTCACCTGTTTCCTAAGTTCGTGAAACTTGGAAAAAGACCATTGAGGCATTTATAAGCACTTACGTTGCCTGAAAATTGGTTTATAGTCATAGAATATGTGTTGTTAGATATTTCGTAAGTTCGTGAAAGTTGTACAAAGATCTTCCAGGCACTTACAAGCACTCATGTTGCATGAAACTTTGTTTAGAGTCATTAAATATGTGTTATTTGATGTTTCCTAAGTTCTTGAGACTTGTACAAAGATCATTGAGGCACTTAAAAGCACTCATGTTGTAGGAAACTTGGTTTAGAATCCTAGAATATGTGTTCCTAGAAGTTTCATAAGTTCGTGAAATTTGCACAAAATTTATTAATGCACTTAAAGGCACTCATATTGCATTAAACTTGGTTTAGAGTCCTAGAATATGCGTTTTTTTATGTCGTAAGTTCGTGAAAATTTTACAAAGATCATTGAGGCACTTAAAATCACTCATATTGTATAAAACTTGGTTTAGAATCCTAGAAACAAGTTATTAGATGCTTCGTAAGTTAGAAAAACTTGTACAAAGAGTCCTAGCATATGCGTTTTTTGATGTTTCATAAGTTTGTTAAACTTTTCCAAAGATCATTCATGCACTTATAAGCACTCATGTTGACTAAAAGTTGGTTTAGAGTCCTAGAATATGCGTTGTTAGATGTTTCATAATTTCGTGTAACTTGTAAAAAGATCGTTGGGGAGCACTCATGTTGTATGAAACTTGGTTTAGAGTCCTAGAATATGCATTGTTAGATGTTTCGTAGGTTCTTAAAACTTTTACAAAGATCATTGAGGCATTTATAAGCAGTCATGTTGCATGAGACTTGGTTTAGAGTCCTAGAAAAACGTTAATAGATGCTTGGTAAGTTCTAGAAACTTATACAAAGATCATTGACGCACTTATAAGCACTCTGGTTGCATGAAACCTGGTTTAGATTCCAAGAATATGTGTTGTTATATGTTTCGTAAGTTCGTTAAAGTTGTACAAAGATTATTGAGGCACTTACAAGCACTCATGTTGCATGAAACATAGTTTAGAGTCCAAGAATATGCATTGTTAGATATTTCATAAGTTCGTGAAACTTGAACAAATATCATTGAGGCACTTATAAGCACTCATGTTGCATGAAACTTGGTTTAGATTCCTAGAAACACGTTGTTAGAAGTTTCGTAAGTTTTTGAAACTTGTACAAAGATCATTGAGGCACTTAATAGCACTCATGGTTCATGAAACTTTGTTTAGAGTCTTAGAATAGGGGTTGTTAGATGTTTCATAAGTTCGTGAAACCTGTAAAAAGATCATTGAGACACTTATAAGCACTTATATTGCATGAAACTTTGGTTAGAGACCTAGAATATGCGTTTTTAGAAGTTTCATAAGTTTGTGAAACTTGTACAAAGATTATCAGGGCACTTTTTCATGATTTATCGAGGCACTTATATGCATTGATGTTGCATGAAACTTGGTTTATAGTCCTAGAAACATGTTGTTAGATGTTTTGTAAGTTCATGAACATTGTACAAAGATCATTGAGGCACTTATAAGCACTCATGTGTCATGAAACTTGGTTTAGAATCCTAGAATATGTGTTGTTAGATATTTCGTAAGTTCGTGAAACTTTTACAAAGATGATTGAAACATTTACAAGCACTCATGTGCATAAAACTTGGTTTAGTGTCCTAGAATATGTGTTGTTAGATGTTTCTTAAGTTCGTGAAACATGTACAAAGATAATTGAGGCACTTATAAGCACTCATGTTGCAAGAAACCTTGTTTATATTTCTACAATATGTGTTCAAATATGTTTCGTAAGTTCGTAAAACTTGTACAAAGATCATTGAGGCACTTACAAACACTCATGTTGCATGAAACTTGGTTTAGAGTCCTAAAAACACGTTCTTAGATGTTTCATAAGTTTGTAAAAAGATCATTGAAGCATTTATAAGCACTCATGTTGAATGAAATTTTGTTTAGAGTCCTAGAATATGCGTTGTTAGATCTTTCATAAGTTCGTGAAACTTTTACAAAAATCATTGAGGAACTTAAAAACACCAATGTTGCATGAAACATGGTTTAGAGTCCTTCAAACACGTTGAAACTTATACAAAGATTATTTAGGCCCTTATAAGCACTCATGTTGCATGAAACTATGTTTAAAGTCCCATACTATACGTTGTTAGATGTTTCATAAGTTCTCGAAACTTGTACAAAGATCCTTGAGGCACTTATAAGCACTCATTCTGCATAAAACTTGGTTTAGATTCATAGAATATGCGTTATTAGAAGATCATTGAGCCACTTATAAGCACTCATTTTTTATAAAACTTGATTTAGAGTCCTATATTATGCATTGTTAGATGTTTCCTAAGTTTGTGAAACTTGTACAAAGATCATTGAGGAACATATAAGCACTCATGTTGCATGAAACCTTGTTTAGAGTCATAGAATATGTGTTGTTAGATGTTTCGTAAGTACATGAAAGTTGTATAAAATTCTTTCATGCACTTACAAGCACTCATGGTGCATGAAAATTGGTTTAGAGTCCTAATTAAATATGCGTCGTTTGATATTTCCTAAGTTCTTGAAACTTGTACAAAGATCATTGAGAGACTTACAAGCACTCATGTTGCATGAAACATGGTTTAGAGTCGTAGAATATGCGTTGTTAAAAGTTTCATAAGTTATTAAAATTCAACAAAGATCATAAAGGCAATTACAAACACTCATGTTGAATGAAACTTGGTCTAGATTCCTTGAATATGAGTTGTGAGAAGACTCAAGAGTTCGTGAAACTTGTACAAAGATCAATTATGCACTCATAAGCACTTAAGTTGCATGAATGTTTATTTAGAGTCATAGTAATACCTTTTTAGTTTTTTCGTAGGTTCGTGAAACTTGTACAAAGACCATTAAGGCACTTGTAAGCACTCATGTTCTATGAAACTTTGTTTAGAATCCTAGAATATACGTTTTTAGATGTTTCAGAAATTCGTGAAACTTGTACAACGATCATTAAGTAACTTATAAGTACTCATGTTGCATAAAACTTGGTCTAAAGTCCTAGAATATGCGTTGTTAGATGTTTCTTAAGTTCGTGAAATTTGTAAAAAGATCATTGAGACATTTATAAGCACTCATGTTGCATGAAACTTGGTTTAGAGTCCTAGAATATGCGCTGTTAAATGTTTCATATGTTTGTAAAACTTGTACAAAGATCATTGAGGCACTTATCAGCACTCATGTTGTCTGAAACATGGTTTAGAGTCCTAGAATATTTGTTGTTTGATGTTTTATAAGTTTGTGAAACTTATACAAAGATCATTGAAGAACGTATAAGCACTCATGTTGCATGAAACTTTGTTTAGAATCCTAGAATATGTGATGTTAGATTTTCATAAGTTCCTGAAACTTGTACAAAGATCATTAAGGAACTTATAATCACTCATGTTACATGAAACTTGGTTTAGAGTCCTAGAAACACAAGTTAAATGTTTCGTAAGTTCGTGAAACTTGGCCAAAGATCATTGAGGAACTTATAAGCATTAATGTTGCATGAAACATGGGTTAGAATCCTAGAATACGCGTTGTTAGAAATTTCATAAGTTCGCGAAACTTGGTTTAGATTCCTAGAATATGCGTTGTTAAATGTTTCATAAGACTGTGAAACTAGTACAAAGATCATTGATGCATTTATAAGAACTCATGTTGCATGAAACTTGGTTTCGAGTACTAGAATATGCGTTGTTAGAAGTTTCATAAGTTCGTGAAACATGTACAAAAATCATTCATGCACTTATAAGCAGTCATGTTGACTGAAACTTTGTTTAGAGTCCTAGAAACACGTTGTTAGATGTTTCATAAGTTCCTGAAACTTTTACAAAGATCATTGAGGCACTTATAAGCACTAATGTTGCATGAAACTTGGTTTAGAGTACTAGAATATGCGTTGTTAGATGTTTTATAAGTTCGTGAAACTTGTACAAAGATTTTTGAGGATTTTATAAGCACTCATGTTGCATGAAACTTGGTTTGGAGTCCTAGAAACACTTTGTTAGATGTTTCGTAAGTTCGTGAAAGTTTTACAAAGATCATTGAGGATCTTATACGGAATCATGTTGCATTAAACTTGGTTTAGAGTCCATTAAACACGTTGTTAGATGTTTTGTAAGTTCGTGAAACTTGTACAAAGATCATTGAGACACTTATAAGCACTCATGTTGCATGAAACTTGGTTTAGAACCCTAGAATATGTGTTGTTAGATGTTTCATAATTTCGTAAAACTTGTACAAAAATCATTCAGGCACTTATAAGCACTAAATTTGAATGAAACTTGGTTTAGAGTCCTAGAATATGCGTTGGTAGGTGTTTCGTAAGGTCGTGAAACTTGTACAAAGATCATTGAGGCACTTATAAGAACTTATGTAGCTTGAAACTTGGTTTCGAGTTTTAGAATATGCGTTGTTAGATGTTTCATAAGTTCGTAAAATTTATAAAAATATCATTGAGACACTTATAAGAACTCATGTTGCATGAAACTTGGTTAGAGTCTTAGAATATGCGTTGTGTGATGTTAATCTTTCAGTTAACTGATTTTGACTTCACCATAGTATAATTGTTAAATCTTGACTAATTTTGAGATCCATTGGATATTTTTTTTCTTTCAAGTCTTATAAGACATCTATGTGTATTCGTAGTTTTCATTTAGTTTTCTAATGTTTTGCTTAGCTTTTCTTTCAGGCACTCCTTGCAAAATTCGTTCAGACAAAAAAAATGTCAAAAACTTGATACTGAGAGGTTTTACCCCTAAATTTGATTCACTGCACGTGCGCAACTAATCGTATAATACATAAGGATCAAATCCATAGAGACCAATGTTTACACTACTTTCCTTATATTCATATAAATTAACCGACACAAGAAAGTTTGTTTGGTATTAGTGACAACGAAATAAGGAAAGCCTAATTAAGCAAACGGTTTAAAGCAATATATTACAAGCGTCAGGCATTAGGATTAATCGCAGGTAATAGTTATCACTAAATAGATCTATGATAGAGATAGTAATTCCACACCGTTCTTAAACTCATATCACAAAATATAGATTGACCCCCTCTCGAGTGTATCAATTCCCTATGCTAACATGTATGAAAACTAAACTCTCGTTTGTGTTTAATAAATCTTAGCATGCAGTTCGTCTAAGTCTGATATGTTCACAAAACGCAATAACATCTACTCCAGCAGGCTAATGACGTTTTGCTCATCTAGGTTCTATCGGGTTTCTAAACCAACTCTTGTTGCGCCTAAATAACCTAAGATCATGAACTATAATTCATCAATCAAGTTCAAGCAATGCGAACAACCTATATGAAGAACCCTAATGTAAATTCTCTATCTATCAATCTAATTTAGCAATTCCTAATTTCCTTTGAAACCCTGAAACCTAACAATGAAACTACTCCGACATATTCATATCCAATGAGCAAAGAGATGTAATAGATTTTCATAAAACCAAAAAAATAAAATAAAAGAGGTTCAGAAATGTTCTCCCTAAGGTTATAGATATATCTCCTCGAGAAAGAAAGCAAATTATAAAAGTATAATGAAGTGTTGTGAAAGCGTTCCCTAAACAATGACTAAATTTAGGTATAAATAAGGTTTTGAGCGTTTTGGGCCGAATGTGGTGAATTTTGGCCGAAATTGTAACTTGAGAAGTCCAGATTTTTGTCCATAATGTCGATCGATCAATCAAACAACTAACCGGTCGATCGACCTTGCAGTGTGGCTTCAGATATAGACGTACTCCTCTTGCTCGGCAGATTGACCTGTTTTCACTAAAATTGGAATAACATTTGATCTAATCGTTGGAATCCTTCCAAACCACCTCCAAATCAAATCTAACATCCGCGGCCTTATTGTAGGAAAATATCATAAAGATCATCTGTTGAAACTCTTTGGGTGGATGTTAAACATTTACGCATCTAAATGGTTTCGATCATCATATATTCATATATGCTCCATTATTCTCAAAATCAACATTTAACCTGTAAAAGCTATAAAAGGATAAAAGGACTCTAAAATCATATTTTGACTCGAGAAAAGACTTAATTGTGTCGCGAAACACTAAGGTTAAAACACTAAAATTGCCTCACATCAGAGTTAAAACACTAAATATTTCATAAGTTTGAGAAACTTGTACAAAGATCATAGAGACTCTTATCAACACTCATGTTTCCTGAAACTTGGTTTACAGCCTTAGAATACGCGTTGTTAGATGTTTCCTAAGTTTGTAAAAGTTGGACAAAGATCTTTGAGGCACTTACAAGCACTCATGTTGCATTAAAGTTGGTTTAGAGTTCTAGAATATGCGTTGTTAGAAGTTTCATAAAATTTAGAATCCTACAAAGATCATTGAGGTACTAAAAAGCACTCATGTTGCATGAAACTTTGTTTAGAGTCCTAGAATATGCGTTATTAGATGTTTCATAAGTTCGTGAAACTTGTACAAAGATTATTGAGACGCTTATAAGCACTCATGTTGCATGAAACTTGGTTTAAAATCATAGAATATTCGTTGGTAGATGTTTCGTAAGTTCTTAAATCTTTTATAAAGATCATTGAGGCCTTTATAAGCAGTCATGTTACATGAAACTTTGTTTGGAGTCCTAGAAACACGTTGATAGATGCATTGAAGTTCTAGAAACTTGTACAAAGATCATTCATGCACTTATAAGCACTCATGTTGCATGAAACATTGTTTAGAATCCTAGAATATGCGTTGGTAGATGTTTCGTAAGTTTGTGAAACTTTTAAAAAGATTATTGAGGCACTTATAAGCAGCCATGTTGTATGAAACTTGGTATAGAGTCCTAGAAACATATTGTTAGATGTTTCATAAATTCGTGAAACTTGTACAAAGATCATTAAGGCCCTTCTAAGCCCTCATGTGGCATGAAACTATGTTTAGAGTCTCAGAATATGTATTTTTTAGATGTTTAATAAGTTCGGGAAACTTGTACAAAGATCCATGAGGCACTTATAAGCACTCATGTTGCATAAAACTTTGTTTAAAGCCATAGAATATGCGTTGTTAGATGTTTCGTAAGTTTTTGAAATTTGTAAAGAGAATATTGAGGCACTTATAAGCACTCATGTTGCATAAAACTTGGTTTAGAGTTCTAGAATATGTGTTGTTAGATTTTTCGTAAGTTCGTGAAAGCTGTACAAATATCTTTGAGGGCTTTACAAGCACACATGTTTGATGAAACTTGGTTTAGAGTCCTAAAATAGTTGTAGTTTGACGTTTCCTAAGTTCTTGAAACTTGTACAAAGATAATTGAGAGACTTACAAGCACTCATTTTGCATGAAACATGGTTTAGAGTCCTAAAATATGCGTTATTAGAAGTTTTATAAGTTATTAAAATTCTACAAAGATCATTGAGGCACTTACAAGCACTCATGTTGCATGAAACTTACTTTAGAGTCCTTGAATATGCGGTGTTAGATGTTTCTTAAGTTCTTAAAACTTTTACAAAGATCATTGAGGCATTTATAAGCAGTCATGTTGCATGACACTTTGTTTAAAGTCCTAGAAACACGTTGATAGATGTTTCGTAAGTTTGAGAAACTTGTACAAAGATCGTTGAGGCACTTATAAGCACTCATGTTGCATGAAACTTGGTTTAGAGTCCTATAATATGTATTGTTAGATGTTTCCCAACTTCGTGAAACTTGTAAAAAGATGCGTGGGATACTTATAACCACTAATGTTTCTTGAAACTTGGTTTAGAGTCCTAGAATATGCGTTGTTAGATGTTTCGTAAGTTCTTGAAAGTTGTACAAAGATCTTTGAGGCACTTACAAGCACTCATATTACATGAAACTTGGTTTTGATTCAAAACATATGCGTTGTTTCATGTTTCCTAAGTTCTTAAAACTTGTACAAAGATCATTGAGACACTTACAAGCATTCATGTTGTATGAAACATGGTTTAGAGTCCTAGAATATGCGTTGTTAAAATTTTCATAAGATCTTAAAATTCTACAAAGATCATTGAGGCACTTACAAGCACACATGTTGCATGAAAATTAGTATAGAGTCCTAGAATATTCGTTGTTAGATGTTTCATAAGTTCGCCAAACTTGTACAAAGATAATTGAGGCACTTATAAGCATTCATGTTGCATGAAACTTGGTTTAGAGTCCTAGATCGAATATGGGTTGTTAGATGTTTCGTAAGTTCGTAAAACGTTTACAAAGATCATTGAGACCTTTATAAGAACTCATGTTGCATAAAACTAGGATTACAGTCCTAGAACCACGTTGATGGATGCTTCGTAAATTCAAGAAACGTGTAAAAAGATCATTGAGGTACTTATAAGCACTCATGTTACAAGAAACTTGATTTAAAATAATAGAATATGCGTTGTTATGTGTTTAATAAATTTTTGAAACTTGTATAAAGATCATTGAGGCACTTATAAGCACTCACGTTGCATGAAACCTGGTTTAGATTCCTAGAATATGTGTTGTTATATGTTTCGTAGGTTCGTAAAACTTGTACAAAGATCATTTAGGAACTTACAACCAATAACGTTGACTGAAACTTCGTTTATAGTTCTAGAATATGCGTTGTTGAGGCAATTATAAGCACTAATATTGACTGAAACTTGGTTTAGATTTCTAGAATATGTGTTGTTATTTGTTTCGTAAGTTCGTGAAAGTTTTACAAAGATTATTAAGCCACTTGCAACCACTCATATTGCATGTAACTTGTTTTAGAGTCCTAGAATATGCGTTGTTAGAAGTTTCATAAGCTCATGAAACTTGTACATATATCATTCATGCACTTATAAGTAGTCATGTTGACTGCAACTTGTCTCAATGAGCTTTGTACAAGTTTGAAGAACTTATGAAACATCTATAAACATGGTTTCTAAGACTCTAAACCTAGTTTCATGCAACATGAGTGCTTATAAGTGTCTCAATGAGCTTTCTACAAGTTTGACGAACTTATGAAACATTTAACAACACGTTTCTAGGACTCTAAACCAAGTTTTATACAACATGAGTGCTTATAAGTGTCTCAATGAACTTTGTACAAGTTTTCAATGAACTTTGTACAAGTTTGACGAACTTATGAAACATCTAACAATGCGTTTCTAGGACTCTAAACCAAGTTTCATGCAACATGAGTGCGTATAAGTGTCTCAATGAGCTTTCTACATGTTTGACGAACTTATGAAACATCTAACAACGCGTTTCTATGACTCTAAACCAAGTTTCATGCAACATGAGTGCTTATAAGTGTTTCAATGAGCTTTGTACAAGTTTCACGAAATTATGAAACATCTAACAACACATTTCTAGGACTCTAAACCAAGTTTCATGCAACATGAGTGCTTATAAGTGTCTCAATGAGCTTTGTACAAGTTTGAGAAACATATGAAACATCTAACAACGTGGTTTCTTGGACTCTAAACCAAGTTTCATGCAACATGAGTGCTTTTAAGTGTCTTATTAAGCTTTGTACAAATTTGAGGAACTTATGAAACATCTATCAACGCGTTTCTACGACTCTAAACCAAGTTTCATGCACCTTGAGTGCTTATAATTGTCTCAATGAGATTTCTACAAGTTTTACGAACTTATGAAACATCTAACAACGTGGTTTCTAGGATTCTAAACCAAGTTTCATGCAACCTAAGTGCTTATAAGTGTCTCAAAGAGCTTTGTACAAGTTTGACGAACATATGAAACATCTAACAACGCGTTTCTACGACTCTAAACCAAGTTTCATGCAACATGAGTGCGTATAAGTATCTCAATGAGCTTTCTACAAGTTTGACGAACTTATGAAACATCTAACAACGCGTTTCTAGGATTGTAAACCAAGTTTTATGCAACATGAGTGCTTATAAGTGTTTCAATGAGCTTTGTACAAGTTTCACGAACTTATGAAACATCTAACAACACATTTCTAGGACTCTAAACCAAGTTTCATGCAACATGAGTGCTTATAAGTGTCTCAATGAGCTTTGTACAAGTTTGACGAACTTATGAAACATCTAATAACGCGTTTCTAGGACTATAAAACAAGTTTCATGAAACATGAGTGCTTATAAGTGTCTTAATGACCTTTGTACAAGTTTCACGAAATAATGAAACATCTAACAACACATTTCTAGGACTCTAAACCAAGTTTCATGCAACATGAGTGCTTATAAGTGTCTCAATGAGCTTTGTACAAGTTTGACGAACATATGAAACATCTAACAACGTGGTTTCTAGGACTCTAAACCAAGTTTTATGCAACATGAGTGCTTTTAAGTGTCTTAATAAGCTTTGTACAAGTTTGAGGAACTTATGAAACATCTACCAACGCGTTTCTACGACTCTAAACCAAGTTTCATGCACCTTGAGTGCTTATAATTGTCTAAATGAGATTTCTACAAGTTTTACGAACTTATGAAACATCTAACAACGTAGTTTCTAGGACTCTAAACCAAGTTTCATGCAACCTGAGTTCTTACAAGTGTCTCAATTAGCTTTGTACAAGTTTGAAGAACTTATGAAACATCTAACAACGCGTTTCTAGGACTCTAAACCAAGTTTCATGCAACATAAGTGCTTATAAGTGTCTCAAGGAGCTTTGTACAAGTTTTACGAACATATGAAACATCTAACAACTCGTTTCTACGACTCTAAACCAAGTTTCATGCACCATTAGTGCTTGTAATTGTCTCAATGAGCTTTGTACAAGTTTGACAAAGTTATGAAACATCTAACAACGTGGTTTATAGGTCTGTAAACCAAGTTTCATGCAACATGAGTGCTTATAAGTGTCTCAATGAAATTTGTACAAGTTTGACGAACTTATGAAACATCTAACAACGCGTTTCTAGGACTCTAAACCAAGTTTCATGCAACATGAGTGCGTATAAGTGTCTCAATGAGCTTTCTACAAGTTTGACGAACTTATGAAAAATCTAACAACGCGTTTCTAGGACTGTAAACCAAGTTTCATGCAACATGAGTGCTTATAAGTGTTTCAATGAGCTTTGTACAAGTTTCACGAACTTATGAAACATCTAACAACACATTTCTAGGACACTAAACCAAGTTTCGTGCAACATGAGTGCTTATAAGTGTCTCAATGAGCTTTGTACAAGTTTGACGAACATATGAAACATCTAACAACGTGGTTTCTAGGATTCTAAACCAAGTTTTATGCAACATGAGTGCTTTTAAGTGTCTTAATAAGCTTTGTACAAGTTTGAGGAACTTATGAAACATCTACCAACGCGTTTCTACGACTCTAAACCAAGTTTCATGCACCTTGAGTGCTTATAATTGTCTAAATGAGATTTCTACAAGTTTTACGAACTTATGAAACATCTAACAACGTAGTTTCTAGGACTCTAAACCAAGTTTCATGCAACCTGAGTTCTTACAAGTGTTTCAATTAGCGTTGTACAAGTTTGAAGAACTTATGAAAGATCTAACAACGCGTTTCTAGGACTCTAAACCAAGTTTCATGCAACATAAGTGCTTATAAGTGTCTCAAGGAGCTTTGTACAAGTTTTACGAACATATGAAACATCTAACAACTCGTTTCTACGACTCTAAACCAAGTTTCATGCACCATTAGTGCTTGTAATTGTCTCAATGAGCTTTGTACAAGTTTGGCAAAGTTATGAAACATCTAACAACGTGGTTTATAGGACTGTAAACCAAGTTTCATGCAACATGAGTGCTTATAAGTGTCTCAATGAAATTTGTACAAGTTTTACGAACTTATGAAACATCTAACAACGCGTTTCTAGGATTATAAACCAAGTTTCATGCAACATGAGTGCTTATAAGTGTCTCAATGAGCTTTCTACAAGTTTGACTAACTTACGAAACATCTAACTACGCGTTTCTAGGACTCTAAACCAAGTTTATATGCAACAAGAGTGTTTTTAAGTGTCTCAATGAGCTTTGTACAAGTTTCCTAAACTTATGAAACACCTAACAACGCGTTTCTACGACTCTAAACCAAGTTTCATGCACCTTTAGTGCTTATAATTGTGTCAATGAGTTTTTTACAAGTTTGACGAACTTATGAAACATCTAACAACGTGGTTTCTAGGACTCCAAACCAAGTTTCATGCAACATGAGTGCTTATAAGTGTCTCAACAGAGCCGTGCCACCAATATTTTCTTTCATAAGCGATTAAAAAAATTATGCCCAATTAATTAAAGTATCTTGAAGATTGTTGAAAGATAATCGAAATTTTTTTTTTGTTAAATAGAATCTTAGAAAGACATCGGGATTGATTGGTTAGGTTGTAACTTTGATTTTTTTCGCTGTAGGATTTTGGTTGTAGATTTTTTGGTCGTAGATTTTTTTGCGCTGAATTTTAGAAATACGAAAGCTTTTTTTTGCTTTAGAAAAATTGGCTATGCAAAGCCAAAATAAATTAAAAATAAAATAAAATATCTCTAAAAATTATTTTAAAGACAAATCATAATTAGTTTCTTTATGTGGTTGTAGAAAAATTAATGACTTTACAAAATTTCTAAATTCTCTACCACGAAGTAGAAAACAAACAATTCCCTTTATATTTTACCCTAATTTTTTCAATTTTCAATTTTATGATTCTTTGTTGATTAATTTTTTAAGTAATAAATTATGCCATATGGTACATATTTAGACTTCCAAGATATATATATACTAGATTCTTACCCGTGCGTCCCGCACGAGAGTAATATTTACAAAATATTAATTTGATATTATTTTTAAATTACTTTTTTTGTTGGTGCATGTTAAATAAATTTATATTATATATATATATGTTATAATATTATAAATATTTTTTATAAATCATAAATTATGTATGATATATTTTGACCCGTCGCAAATTTGCGCATGACGTCACGCAAAAGTATCTAAAAGTATTAAAAAATTAAATTTTTTAAATATTTTCGGATGCTTTTTTATTTATTTACATCACCGATTTGAATACCCTAAAAAAATGAAAATATGAAAATATACTATTAATATTGTACGATGGATTATCATGCATTGAAATATTTATAATATTTTATTTTTTTCATTATGTTACCTATTTATTTTTATTTTTTGTTTTCTTAATTTTAACCCAATTAGTTAGGAATAATTTTTTATATTTATATTTTTTAATTTCGTTTTTCTTTTAATCCTATTAAATAGGAATGTTTTTTTTTATTTTTTTAATCAAAAATTACCTTATATTAAAATTTATACAATGACATTACATATAAATAAAAGAAAATTTTAAGGGTTTCTCAAAATTTATCATTCTCAATTAATAGTATAGATATCATATATTATTACTAATATTATTAATATTAATAATAGAAATATAGACTATTAATTATTTTTAGAAATTGGATGCCATAGGCGAAGGTTTCTTTTACCTAAACTGAAGCACGGCTCTGTGTCTCAATGAGCTTTGTATAAGTTTCACGAACTTATGAAACATCTAACAACGCGTTTCTAGGACTTTAAACCAAGTTTCATGCAATATGAGTGATTTTAAGTGTCTGAATGATCTTTGTACAAGTTTGGGAAACTTATGAAACACCTAACAACGCGTTTCTAGGACTCTAAACCAAGTTTCATGCAACATTAGTGCTTATAGGTTCCTCAATGAGCTTTGTACAAGTTTCACGAACTTATGAAACATCTAACAACGAGTTTCTACGACTCTAAACCATGTTCCATGCACCATGAGAGCTTATAATTGTCTCAATTAGCTTTGTACAAGTTTGACGAACTTATGAAACATCTAACAACGTGGTTTCTAGGACTCTAAACCAAGTTTCATGCAACATGAGTGCTTTTAAGTGTCTTAATAAGCTTTGTACAAGTTTGAGGAACTTATGAAACATCTACCAACGCGTTTCTACGACTCTAAACCAAGTTTCATGCACCTTGAGTGCTTATAATTTTCTAAATGAGTTTTCTACAAGTTTTACGAACTTATGAAACATCTAACAACGTGGTTTCTAGGACTCTGAACCAAGTTTCATGCAACATGAGTGCTTATAAGTGTCTCAATGAGCTTTCTACAAGTTTGACGAACTTATGAAACATTTAACAACGCGTTTCTAGGACTCTAAACCAAGTTTTATACAACATGAGTGCGTATAAGTGTCTTAATGAACTTGTGAAACATCTAACAACGCGTTTCTATGACTCTAAACCAAGTTTCATGCAACATGAGTGCTTATAAGTGTTTCAATGAGGTTTGTACAAGTTTCACGAAATTATGAAACATCTAACAACACATTTCTAGGACTCTAAACCAAGTTTCATGCAACATGAGTGCTTATAAGTGTCTCCATGAGCTTTGTACAAGTTTGACGAACATATGAAACATCTAACAACGTGGTTTCTAGGACTCTAAACCAAGTTTCATGCAACATGAGTGCTTTTAAGTGTCTTAATAAGCTTTGTACAAGTTTGAGGAACTTATGAAACATCTAACAACGCGTTTCTACGAGTCTAAACCAAGTTTCATGCACCTTGAGTGCTTATAATTGTCTCAATGAGATTTCTACAAGTTTGACGAACTTAGGAAACCTCTAACAACGTGGTTTCTAGGACTCTAAACCAAGTTTCATGCAACCTGAGTGCTTATGAGTGTCTCAATTAGCTTTGTACAAGTTTGACAAACTTATGAAACATCTAACAGCGCGTTTCTAGGACTCTAAACCAAGTTTCATGCAACATGAGTGCTTATAGGTGTCTCAAGGAGCTTTGTACAAGTTTGACGAACATATGAAACATCTAACAACGCGTTTCTACGACTCTAAACCAAGTTTCATGCACCATTAGTGATTTTAAGTGTCTCAATTTGCTTTTTACAAGTTTGACGAACTTATGAAACATCTAACAACGCGTTTCTAGGACTCTAAACCAAGTTTCATGCAATATGAGTGCTTTTAAGTGTCTGAATGAGATTTGTACAAGTTTGGGAAACTTATGAAACATCTAACAACGCGTTTCTAGGACTCTAAACCAAGTTTCATGCAACATTAGTGCTTATAGGTTCCTCAATTAGCTTTGTACAAGTTTCACGAACTTATGAAACATCTAACAACGCGTTTCTACGACTCTAAACCACGTTCCATGCACCATAAGAGCTTATAATTGTCTCAATGAGCTTTGTACAAGTTTGACGAACTTATGAAACATCTAACAACGTGGTTTCTAGGACTCTAAACCAAGTTTCATGCAACATGAGTGCTTTTAAGTGTCTTAATAAGCTTTGTACAAGTTTGAGGAACTTATGAAACATCCACCAACGCGTTTCTACGACTCTAAACCAAGTTAATTTCATGCACCTTGAGTGCTTATAATTGTCTAAATGAGATTTCTACAAGTTTTACGAACTTATGAAACATCTAACAACGTGGTTTCTAGGACTCTAAACCAAGTTTCATGCAACATGAGTGCTTATAAGTGTCTCAATGAGCTTTGTACAAGTTTGACGAACTTATGAAACATCTAACAACGCGTTTCTATGACTCTAAACGAAGTTTTATACAACATGAGTGCGTATAAGTGTCTCAATGAACTTGTGAAACATCTAACAACGCTTTTCTATGACTCTAAACCAAGTTTCATGCAACATGAGTGCTTATAAATGTTTCATTGAGTTTTGTACAAGTTTCACGAATTTATGAAACATCTAAAAACACATTTCTAGGACTCTAAACCAAGTTTCATGCAACATGAGTGCTTATAAGTGTCTCCAGTAGCTTTGTACAAGTTTGACGAACATATGATACATCTAACAACATGGTTTCTAGGACTCTAAACCAAGTTTCATGCAACATGAGTGCTTTTAAGTGTCTCAAGGACCTTTGTTCAAGTTTGACGAACATATGAAACATCTAACAACGCGTTTCTACGACTCTAAACCAAGGTTCATGCACCATTAGTGCTTATAAGTGTCTCAATGAGCTTTTTACAAGTTTCACGAACTTATGAAACATCTAATAACGCGTTTCTAGGACTATAAACCAAGTTTCATGAAACATGAGTGCTTATAAGTGTCTCAATGAGCTTTCTACAAGTTTTACGAACTTACGAAACATCTAACTACGCGTTTCTAGGACTCTAAACCAAGTTTCATGCAACAAGAGTTTTTATAAGTGTCTCAATGAGCTTTGTACAAGCTTCCCGAACTTATGAAACATCTAACAACGCGTTTCTACGACTCTAAACCAAGTTTCATGCACCTTGAGTGCTTATAATTGTGTCAATGAGTTTTTTACATGTTTGACGAACTTATGAAACATCTAATAACGCGTTTCTAATACTCTAAACCAAGATTTATACAACATGAGTGCTTATAATTGCCTCAATGAACTTTGTACAAGTTTGGCGAACTTATGAAACATCTAACAACGCGTTTCTAGGACTCTAAACCAAGTTTCATGCACCATTAGTGCTTATAAGTGTCTCAATGAGCTTTTTACAAGTTTGACGAACTTATAAAACATCTAATAACGTGTTTCTAGGACTCTAAACCAAGTTTCATGCAACATGAGTGCTTATAAGTGTCTCAATGAGCTTTCTACAAGTTTGACGAACTTGTGAAATATCTAACAACGCTTTTCTAGGACTCTAAACCAAGTTTTATACAACATGAGTGCTTATAATTGTCTCAATGAACTTTGTACAAGTTTGGCGAACTTATGAAACATCTAACAACGCGTTTCTAGGACTCTAAACCAAGTTTCATGCAACATGAGTGCGTATAAGTGTCTCAATGAGCTTTCTACAAGTTTGACGAACTTATGAAACATTTAACAACGTGTTTCTATGACTCTATACCATGTTACATGCAACATGAGTCCTTATAAGTGTCTCAATAAGCTTTGTACAAGTTTGACGAACTTATGAAACATCTAACAACGCGTTTCTAGGACTCTAAACCAAGTTTCATTAAACATGAGTGCTTATAAGTGTCTCAATGAGCTTTCTACAAGTTTTACGAACTTACGAAACATCTAACTACGCGTTTCTAGGACTCTAAACCAAGTTTCATGCAACAAGAGTGTTTATAAGTGTCTCAATGAGCTTTGTATAAGCTTCCCGAACTTATGAAACATCTAACAACGCGTTTCTACGACTCTAAACCAAGTTTCATGCACCTTGAGTGCTTATAATTGTGTCAATGAGTTTTTTACATGTTTGACGAACTTATGAAACATCTAATAACGCGTTTCTAATACTCTAAACCAAGTTTTATACAACATGAGTGCTTATAATTGCCTCAATGAACTTTGTACAAGTTTGGCGAACTTATGAAACATCTAACAACGCGTTTCTAGGACTCTAAACCAAGTTTCATGCACCATTAGTGCTTATAAGTGTCTCAATGAGCTTTTTACAAGTTTGACGAACTTATAAAACATCTAATAACGTGTTTCTAGGACTCTAAACCAAGTTTCATGCAACATGAGTGCTTATAAGTGTCTCAATGATCTTTCTACAAGTTTGACGAACTTGTGAAATATCTAACAACGCGTTTCTAGGACTCTAAACCAAGTTTTATACAACATGAGTGCTTATAATTGTCTCAATGAACTTTGTACAAGTTTGGCGAACTTATGAAACATCTAACAACGCGTTTCTAGGACTCTAAACCAAGTTTCATGCAACATGAGTGCGTATAAGTGTCTCAATGAGCTTTCTACAAGTTTGACGAACTTATGAAACATCTAACAAGGTGTTTCTATGACTCTAAACCAAGTTTCATGCAACATGAGTGCTTATAAGTGTTTCAATGAGCTTTGTATAAGTTTCACGAAATTATGAAACATCTAACAACACATTTCTAGGACTCTAAACCAAGTTTCATGCAACATGAGTGCTTATAAGTGTCTCAATGAACTTTGTACAAGTTTGACGAACTTATGAAACATCTAACAACACATTTCTAGGACCTTAAGCCAAGTTTCCTGCAACATGAGTGCTTATAAGTGTCTCAATGAACTTTGCACAAGTTTGCGAACTTATGAAACATATAACAACACATTTCTAGAACTGTAAACCAAGTTTCATGCAACATGAGTGCTTATAAGTGTCTCAATGAGCTTTGTACAAGTTTGACGAACTTATGAAACATCTAACAACGTGGTTTCTAGGAATCTAAACCAAGTTTCATGCAATATGAGTGCTTATAAGTGTCTCATTGAGCTTTGTATAAGTTTGACGAACTTATGAAACATCTAACAACGCGTTTCTAGGACTATAAACTAAGTTTCATGCAATATGAGTGCTTTTTAGTGTCTTAATGAGCTTTGTACAACTTTGGGGAACTTATGAAACATCTAACAACGCGTATCTAGGACTCTAATCCAAGTTTCATGCAACATGAGTGCTTATAGGTTCCTCAATGAGCTTTGTACAGGTTTCACGAACTTAGGAAACATCTAACAACGCATTTCTAGGACTCTAAACCAAGTTTCATGCAACATGAGTGCTTATAAGTGTCTCCATGAGCTTTGTACAAGTTTGACGAACATATGAAACATCTAACAACGTGGTTTCTAGGACTCTAAACCAAGTTTCATGCACCATGAGTGCTTTTAAGTGTCTTAATAAGATTTGTACAAGTTTGAGGAACTTATGAAACATCTAACAACGCGTTTCTACGAGTCTAAACCAAGTTTTATGCACCTTGAGTGCTTATAATTGTCTCAATGAGATTTCTACAAGTTTGACGAACTTAGGAAACCTCTAACAACGTGGTTTCTAGGACTCTAAACCAAGTTTCATGCAACATGAGTTCTTATAAGTGTCTCAAGGAGCTTTGTACAAGTTTGACGAACATATGAAACATCTAACAACGCGTTTCTAGGACTCTAAACCAAGTTTCATGCAACATAAGTGCTTATAAGTGTCTCAAGGAGCTTTGTACAAGTTTGACGAACATATGAAACATCTAACAACGCGTTTCTACGACTCTAAACCAAGTTTCATGCACCATTAGTGCTTATAAGTGTCTCAATGAGCTTTTTACAAGTTTGACGAACTTATGAAACATCTAACAACGCGTTTCTAGACGAACTCTAAACCAAGTTTCATGCAATATGAGTGCTTTTAAGTGTCGATCTAGTTTCATTTGTACAACGCGTTTGCTTTTAAGGAAACTTATGAAACATCTAACAACGCGAAACTTTCTAGGACTCTAAACCAAGTTTCATGCAACATTAGTGTTTATAGGTTCCTCAATGAGCTTTGTACAAGTTTCACGAACTTATGAAACATCTAACAATGTACGTTTTTACGACTCGAAACCATCTTCCAACTTACCATAAGAAACATTATACAACGGTCTCAATGAGCTCTTGTACAAGTTTGACAAACTTATGAAACATCTAACAACGTGGTTTCTAGGACTCTAAACCAAGTTTCATGCACCATGAGTGCTTTTAAGTGTCTTAATAAGATTTGTACAAGTTTGAGGAACTTATGAAACATCTAACAACGCGTTTCTACGAGTCTAAACCAAGTTTTATGCACCTTGAGTGCTTATAATTGTCTCAATGAGATTTCTACAAGTTTGACGAACTTAGGAAACCTCTAACAACGTGGTTTCTAGGACTCTAAACCAAGTTTCATGCAACATGAGTGCTTATAAGTGTCTCAAGGAGCTTTGTACAAGTTTGACGAACATATGAAACATCTAACAACGCGTTTCTAGGACTCTAAACCAAGTTTCATGCAACATAAGTGCTTATAAGTGTCTCAAGGAGCTTTGTACAAGTTTGACGAACATATGAAACATCTAACAACGCGTTTCTACGACTCTAAACCAAGTTTCATGCACCATTAGTGCTTATAAGTGTCTCAATGAGCTTTTTACAAGTTTGACGAACTTATGAAACATCTAACAACGCGTTTCTAGGACTCTAAACCAAGTTTCATGCAATATGAGTGCTTTTAAGTGTCTGATTGAGCTTTGTACAAGTTTGGGAAACTTATGAAACATCTAACAACGCGTTTCTAGGACTCTAAACCAA
The DNA here is from genome assembly GCA_963556525.1 of Cochlearia excelsa. Taxonomy (NCBI): domain Eukaryota; kingdom Viridiplantae; phylum Streptophyta; class Magnoliopsida; order Brassicales; family Brassicaceae; genus Cochlearia; species Cochlearia excelsa. The sequence goes on from CAUVZT010000019.1 coordinate 321,931, forward strand.
GTTTCATGCAACATTAGTGTTTATAGGTTCCTCAATGAGCTTTGTACAAGTTTCACGAACTTATGAAACATCTAACAATGCGTTTTTACGACTCGAAACCATCTTCCATGCACCATAAGAGCTTATAATGGTCTCAATGAGCTTTGTACAAGTTTGACGAACTTATGAAACATCTAACAACGTGGTTTCTAGGACTCTAAACCAAGTTTCATGCAACATGAGTGCTTTTAAGTGTCTTAACAAGCTTTGTACAAGTTTGAGGAACTTATGAAACATCTACCAACGCGTTTCTACAACTCTAAACCAAGTTTCATGCACCCTGAGTGCTTATAATTGTCTAAATGAGATTTCTACAAGTTTTACGAACTTATGAAACATCTAACAACGTGGTTTCTAGGACTCTAAACCAAGTTTCATGCAACATGAGTGGTTATAAGTGTCTCAATGAGCTTTCTACAAGTTTGACGAACTTATGAAACATTTAACAACGCGTTTCTAGGACTCTAAACCAAGTTTTATACAACATGAGTGCGTATAAGTGTCTCAATGAACTTGTGAAACATCTAACAACGTGTTTCTATGACTCTAAACCAAGTTTCATGCAACATGAGTGCTTATAAGTGTTTCAATGAGCTTTGTACAAGTTTCACGAAATTATGAAACATCTAACAACACATTTCTAGGACTCTAAACCAAGTTTCATGCAACATGAGTGCTTATAAGTGTCTCCATGAGCTTTGTACAAGTTTGACGAACATATGAAACATCTAACAACGTGGTTTCTAGGACTCTAAACCAAGTTTCATGCAACAAGAGTGCTTTTAAGTGTCTTAATAAGTTTTGTACAAGTTTGAGGAACTTATGAAACATCTAACAACGCGTTTCTACGAGTCTAAACCAAGTTTCATGCACCTTGAGTGCTTATAATTGTCTCAATGAGATTTCTACAAGTTTCACGAACTTAGGAAACCTCTAACAACGTGGTTTCTAGAACTCTAAACCAAGTTTCATGCAACCTGAGTGCTGATGAGTGTCTCAATTAGCTTTGTACAAGTTTGACGAACTTATGAAACATCTAACAACACGTTTCTAGGGCTCTAAACCAAGTTTCATGCAACATGAGTGCTTATAAGTGTATCAAGGAGCTTTGTTCAAGTTTGACGAACATATGAAACATCTAACAACGCGTTTCTACGACTCTAAACCAAGTGTCATGCACCATTAGTGCTTATAAGTGTCTCAATGAGCTTTTTACAAGTTTGACAAACTTATGAAACATCTAATAACGCGTTTCTAGGACTATAAACCAAGTTTCATGAAACATGAGTGCTTATAAGTGTCTCAATGAGCTTTCTACAAGTTTGACGAACTTACGAAACATCTAACTACGCGTTTCTAGGACTCTAAACCAAGTTTCATGCAACAAGAGTGTTTATAAGTGTCTCAATGAGCTTTGTACAAGTTTCCCGAACTTATGAAACATCTAACAACGCGTTTCTACGACTCTAAACCAAGTTTCATGCACCTTGAGTGCTTATAATTGTGTCAATGAGTTTTTTACATGTTTGACGAACTTATGAAACATCTAATAACGCGTTTCTAGGACTCTAAACCAAGTTTTATACAACATGAGTGCTTATAATTGTCTCAATGAACTTTGTACAAGTTTGGCGAACTTATGAAACATCTAACAACGCGTTTCTAGGACTCTAAACCAAGTTTCATGCAACATGAGTGCTTATAAGTGTCTCAATGAGCTTTCTACAAGTTTGACGAACTTGTGAAATATCTAACAACGCGTTTCTAGGACTCTAAACCAAGTTTTATACGACATGAGTGCTTATAATTGTCTCAATGAACTTTGTACAAGTTTGGCGAACTTATGAAACATCTAACAACGCGTTTCTAGGACTCTAAACCAAGTTTTATGCAACATGAGTGCGTATAAGTGTTTCAATGAGCTTTGTATAAGTTTCACGAAATTATGAAACATCTAACAACACATTTCTAGGACTCTAAACCAAGTTTCATGCAACATTAGTGCTTATAAGTGTCTCAATGAACTTTGCACAAGTTTGACGAACTTATGAAACATCTAACAACGTGGTTTCTAGGAATCTAAACCAAGTTTCATGCAACATGAGTGCTTATAAGTGTCTCAATGAGCTTTGTATAAGTTTGACGAACTTATGAATCATCTAACAACGCGTTTCTAGGATTCTAAACCAAGTTTCATGCAATATGAGTGCTTTTTAGTGTCTTAATGAGCTTTGTACAACTTTGGGGAACTTATGAAACATCTAACAACGCGTATCTAGGACTCTAATCCAAGTTTCATGCAACATGAGTGCTTATAGGTTCCTCAATGAGCTTTGTACAAGTTTCACGAACTTATGAAACATCTAACAATGCGTTTCTAGGACTCTAAACCAAATTTCATGCAACATGAGGGCTTATAAGTTCCTCAACGAGCTTTATTAAAGTTTAACGAACTTATGAAATACCTAACAACGCGGTTTCTAGGAATCTAAACCAAGTTTCATGCAATATGAGTGCTTATAAGTATCTCAATGAGCTTTGTACAGGTTTGGCGAACTGATGAAACATCTAACAACGCGTTTCTAGAACTCTAAACCAAGTTTCATGCAAGATGAGTGCTTATAAGTGTCTCAATGAGCTTTTTACAAGTTTGACGAACTTATGAAACATCTAACAACGCGTTTCTAGGACTCTAAACCAAGTTTCATGCAGCATGAGTGCTTATAAGTTTCTCAATGAGATTTGTACTAGTTTGAGGAACTTATGAAACATCTAACAACGCGGTTTCTAGGACTCTAAACCAAGTTTCATGCAACGTGAGTGCTTATAGGTGTCTCAATGAGCTTTTTACTAGTTTGACGAACTTATGAAACATCTAACAATGCGTTTCTATGACTCTAAACCAAGTTTCATGCAACATGAGTGCTTATAAGTTCCTCAATGAGCTTTATTAAAGTTTGACGAACTTATGAAATATCTAACAACACGGTTTCAAGGACTCTAAACCTAGTATCATGAAACATGAGTGCTTATAGGTGTCTCAATGAGCTTTGTACAAGTTTGACGAACTCATGAAACATCTAACAACCCCTTTCTAAGACTCTAAACCAAATTTCATGCAACATGAGTGCTTATAAGTTCCTCAACGAGCTTTATTAAAGTTTAACGAACTTATGAAATACCTAAAAACGCGGTTTCTAGGAATCTAAACCAAGTTTCATGCAACATGAGTGCTTATAAGTGTCTCAATGAGCTTTGTACAGGTTTGGCGAACTGATGAAACATCTAACAACGCGTTTCTAGGACTCTAAACCAACTTTCATGCAAGATGAGTGCTTATAAGTGTCTCAATGAGCTTTTTACAAGTTTGACGAACTTATGAAACATCTAACAACGCGTTTCTAGGACTCTAAACCAAGTTTCATGCAGCATGAGTGCTTATAAGTGTCTCAATGAGCTTTGTAATAGTTTGAGGAACTTATGAAACATCTAGCAACGCGGTTTCTAGGACTCTAAACCAAGTTTCATGCAACATGAGTGCTTATATGTGTCTCAAATAGCTTTGTAAAAGTTTGACGAACTTGTGAAATATCTAACAACGCGTTTCTAAGCCTCTAAACAAAGTTTCATGCAACATGAGTGCTTATAAGTTCCTCAATGAACTTTGTTAAAGTTTTAAAAATTTATGAAACATCTAACAACGCGGTTTCTAGGACTCTAAACCAAGTTTCGTGCAACATGAGTGCTTATAAGTGTGTCAATGAGCTTTGTAAAAGTTTTACGAACTTATGAAACATCTAACAACGCGTTTCTAGGACTCTAAACCCAGTTTCATGAAACGTGAGTGCTTATAAGTGTCTCAATGAGCTCTGTACAAGTTCGACGAACTCATGAAACATCTAACAAAGCGTTTTTAGGACTCTAAAGTTAGTTTCATGCAACGTTAGTGCTTATAAGTGTCTCAATGAGCTTTGTACTAGTTTGACGAACTTACGGAATATCTAACAACACGTTTCTAGGACTCTATAACCAAGTTTCATGCAACATGAGTGCTTATAAGTTACTCAATGAGCTTTATTAAAATTTAACGAACTTATGAAATATCTAACAACACGGTTTCTAGGACTCTAAACCAAGTTTTATGCAACACGAGTGCTTAGAAGTGTCTCAATGAGCTTTGTAAAAGTTTGACGAACTTATGAAACATCTATCAACGCGTTTCTAGGACTCTAAACCAAGTTTCATGCAACATGAGTGCTTATAAATGTCTCAATGAGCTTTTAACTAGTTTGACGAACTTATGAAACATCTAACAACGCGTTTCTAGGACTATAAACCAAGTTTCATGCAACATGAGTGCTTATAAGTTCCTCAATGAGATTTGTTAAAGTTTGAAGAACTTATGAAACAACTAACAACGCGGTTCTAGGACTTTAAACCAAGTTTCTTACCAACATAAGTGCTTATAAGTTCCTCAATGAAGTTTGTACAAGTTTGACAAATTATGAACCATCTATCAACGCGTTTCAAGGACTATAAACCAAGTTTCATGCAACATGAGTGCCTGTAAGTGTCTCAATGAGCTTTTAACTAGTTTGACGAACTTATGAAACATCTAACAACGCGTTTCGGGGACTATAAACCAAGTTTCATTCAACATGAGTGCTTATAAGTTCCTCAATGAGATTTCTTAAAGTTTGAAGAACTTATGATACATCTAACAACGCGGTTCTAGGATTATAAACAAAGTTTCTTGCAACATGAGTGCTTATAAGTTCCTCAATGAGTTGTGTACAAGTTTTACGAACTTATGAAACATCTAAAAACGCGTTTCTAGGACTCTAAACCCAGTTTCATGAAACGTGAGTGCTTATAAGTGTCTCAATGAGCTTTTTACTAGTTTGACGAACTTATTAAACATCTAACAATGCGTTTCTATGACTCTAAACCAAGTTTCATGCAACATGAGTGCTTATAAGTTCCTCAATGAGCTTTGTTAAAGTTTTAAGAATTTATGAAACATCTAACAACGCGGTTTCTAGGACTCTAAACCAAGTTTCGTGCAACATGAGTGCTTATAAGTGTGTCAATGAGCTTTGTAAAAGTTTTACGAACTTATGAAACATCTAACAACGCGTTTCTAGGACTCTAAACCCAGTTTCATGAAACGTGAGTGCTTATAAGTGTCTCAATGAGCTTTTTACTAGTTTGACGAACTTATTAAACATCTAACAATGCGTTTCTATGACTCTAAACCAAGTTTCATGCAACATGAGTGCTTATAAGTTCCTCAATGAGCTTTATTAAAGTTTGACGAACTTATGAAATATCTAACAACACGGTTTCAGGGACTCTAAACCTAGTTTCATGCAACATGAGTGCTTATAGGTGTCTCAATGAGCTTTGTACAAGTTTGACGAACTCATGAAACATCTAACAACGCGTTTCTAAGACTCTAAACCAAATTTCATGCAACATGAGTGCTTATAAGTTCCTCAACGAGCTTTATTAAAGTTTAACGAACTTATGAAATACCTAACAACGCGGTTTCTAGGAATCTAAACCAAGTTTCTTGCAACATGAGTGCTTATAAGTTTCTCAATGAGCTTTGTACAGGTTTGGCGAACTGATGAAACACCTAACAACGCGTTTCTAGGACTCTAAACCAAGTTTCATGCAATATGAGTGCTTATTAGTGTCTCAATGAGCTTTTTACAAGTTTGACGAACTTATGAAACCTCTAACAACGCGTTTCTAGGACTCTAAACCAAGTTTCATGCAGCATCGGTGCTTATAAGTGTCTCAATGAGCTTTGTAATAGTTTGAGGAACTTATGAAACATCTAACAACGCGGTTTCTAGGACTCTAAACCATGTTTCATGCAACATGAGTGCTTATATGTGTCTCAAATAGCTTTGTAAAAGTTTGACGAACTTGTGAAATATCTAACAACGCGTTTGTAACCCTCTAAACAAAGTTTCATGCAACATGAGTGCTTATAAGTTCCTCAATGAGCTTTGTTAAAGTTTTAAGAATTTATGAAACATCTAACAACGCGGTTTCTAGGACTCTAAACCAAGTTTCGTGCAACATGAGTGCTTATAAGTGTGTCAATGAGCTTTGTAAAAGTTTTACGAACTTATGAAACATCTAACAACGCGTTTCTAGGACTCTAAACCCAGTTTCATGCAACGTGAGTGCTCATAAGTGTCTCAATTAGCTCTGTACAAGTTCGACGAACTCATGAAACATCTAACAACGCGTTTTTAGGACTCTAAACCCAGTTTCATGCAACGTTAGTGCTTATAAGCGTCTCAATGAGCTTTGTACTAGTTTGACGAACTTACGAAATATCTAACAACACGTTTCTAAGACTCTAAACCAAGTTTCAAGCAACATGAGTGCTTATAAGTTACTCAATGAGCTTTATTAAAATTTAACGAAATTATGAAATATCTAACAACGCGGTTTCTAGGACTCTAAACCAATTTTTATGCAACACGAGTGCTTAGAAGTGTCTCAATGAGCTTTATAAAAGTTTGACGAACTTATGAAACATCTATCAACGCGTTTCTAGGACTCTAAACCAAGTTTCATGCAACATGAGTGCTTATAAATGTCTCAATGAGCTTTTAACTAGTTTGACGAACTTATGAAACATCTAACAACGCGTTTCTAGGAGTATAAACCAAGTTTCATGCAACATGAGTGCTTATAAGTTCCTCAATGAGATATGTTAAAGTTTGAAGAACTTATGAAACATCTAACAACGCGGTTCTAGGACTCTAAACCAAGTTTCTTACCAACATAAGTGCTTATAAGTTCCTCAATGAAGTTTGTACAAGTTTAACAAACTTATGAACAATCTATCAACGCGTTTCTAGGACTCTAAAACAAGTTTCATGTAACATTAGTGCTTATAAGTGTCTCAATGAGCTTTTTACTTTTTGACGAACTTATGAAACATCTAACAACGCGTTTCTAGTACTCTAAACCAAGTTTCATGCAACATGAGTGCTTCTAAGTTCCTCAATAAGTTTATTAAAGTTAAACGAACTTATGAAATATCTAACAACGCGGTTTCTAGGACTCTAAACCAAGTTTCATGCAACATGAGTGCTTATAAGTGTCTCAATGAGCTTTGTAAAAGTTTGACAAACTGACGAAACATCTAGCGACGCGTTTCTAGGACTATAAAACAAGTTTCATGCAACATGAGTGCTTATAACTTCCTCAATGAGCTTTATTAAAGTTTGACGAACTTATGAAATACCTAACAATGCGGTTTCTAGGACTCTAAACCAAGTTTCATACAACATGAGTGCTTATAAGTGTCTCAATGAGCTTTGTACAAGTTTGACGAACTCATGAAACATCTAACAACTTGTTTCTAGGACTCTAAACCAAGTTTCATGCAACATGAGTGCTTATATGTGTCTCAATGAGCTTTGTAAAAGTTTGATGAACTTATAAAATATCTAACAACGCGTTTCTAAGACTCTAAACCATGTTTCATGCAACATGAGTGCTTATAAGTTCCTCAATGAGATTTGTTAAGGTTTGAAGAACTTATGAAACATCTAACAACACTGTTCTAGGACTATAAACAAAGTTTCTTGCAAGATGAGTACTTATAAGTTCCTCAATGAGTTTTGTACAAGTTTTACGAACTTATGAAACATCTAACAACGCGTTTCTAGGACTCTAAACCAAGTTTCATGCAACGTGATTGATTTTAAGTGTCTCAATCAGCTTTGTACTAATTTGACGAACTTATGAAACATCTAACAACGCGTTTCTAGGACTCTAAACCAAGTTTCATGCAACATGAGTGCTTATAAGTTCCTCAATGAGCTTTATTAAAGTTTAACGAACTTATGAAATATCTAACAGCGCGGTTTCTAGGACTCTAAACCAAGTTTCATGCAACATGAGTGCTTATAAGTGTCTTAATGAGCTTTTTAAAAGTTTGACGAACTTATGAAACATCTATCAACGCGTTTCTAGGACTCTAAACCAAGTTTCATGCAACATGAGCATAAGTGTCTAAATGAGCTTTTAACTAGTTTGACGAACTTATGAAACATCTAACAACGCGTTTCTAGGACTATTAACCAAGTTTCATGCAACATGAGTGCTTATAAGTTCCTCAATGAGATTTCTTAAAGTTTGAAGAACTTATGATACATCTAACAACGCGGTTCTAGGACTATAAACAAAGTTTCTTGCAACATGAGTGCTTATAAGTTCCTCAATGAGTTTTGTACAAGTTTTACGAACTTATGAAACATCTAAAAACGCGTTTCTAGGACTCTTAACCCAGTTTCATGCAACGTGAGTGGTTATAAGTGTCTCAATGAGATTAGTACTAGTTTGACGAACTTATGAAACATCTAACAATGCGTTTCTATGACTCTAAACCAAGTTTCATGAAACATGAGTGCTTATAAATGTCTCAATGAGGTTTTAACTAGTTTGACGAACTTATGAAACATCTAACAACGCATTTCTAGGACTATAAACCAAGTTTCATGCAACATGAGTGCTTATAAGTTCCTCAATGAGATTTGTTAAAGTTTGAAGAACTTATGAAACATCTAACAACGCGGTTCTAGGACTCTAAACCAAGTTTCTTACCAACATAAGTGCTTATAAGTTCCTCAATGAAGTTTGTAGAACTTTGACAAACTTATGAACCATCTATCAATGCGTTTCTAGGACTCTAAACCAAGTTTCATGCAACATGAGTGCTTATAAGTGTCTCAATGAGCTTTTTACTTTTTGACGAACTTATGAAACATCTAACAACGCGTTTCTAGGACTCTAAACCAAGTTTCATGCTACATGAGTGCTTATAAGTTCCTCAACAAGTTTATTAAAGTTAAAGGAACTTATGAAATATCGAACAAAGCGGTTTCTAGGACTCTAAACCAAGTTTCATGCAAAATGAGTGCTTATAAGTGTCTCAATGAGCTTTGTAAAAGTTTGACAAACTGATGAAACATCTAGCAACGCGTTTCTAGGACTATAAACCAAGTTTCATGCAACATGAGTGCTTATAAGTTCCTCAATGAGCTTTATTAAAGTTTGACGAACTTATGAAATATCTAACAATGCGGTTTCTAGGACTCTAAACAAAGTTTCATACAACATGAGTGCTTATAAGTGTCTCAATGAGTTTTGTACAAGTTTGACGAACTCATGAAACATCTAACAACTTGTTTCTAGGACTCTAAACCAAGTTTTATGCAACATGAGTGCTTATATGTGTCTCACTGAGCTTTGTACAAGTTTGATGAACTTATAAAATATCTAACAACGCGTTTCTAAGTCTCTAAACCATGTTTCATGCAACATGAGTGCTTATCAGTTCCTCAATGAGATTTGTTAAGGTTTGAAGAACTTATGAAACATCTAACAACACTTTTCTAGAACTATAAACAAAATTTCTTGCAACATGAGTTCTTATAAGTTCCTCAATGAGTTTTGTACAAGTTTTACGAACTTATGAAACATCTAACAACGCGTTTCTAGGACTCTAATCCCAGTTTCATGCAACGTGATTGCTTTTAAGTGTCTCAATGAGCTTTGTACTAATTTGACGAACTTATGAAACATCTAACAACGCGTTTCTAGGACTCTAAACCAAGTTTCATGTAACATGAGTGCTTATAAGTTCCTCAATGAGCTTTATTAAAGTTTAACGAACTTATGAAATATCTAACAACGCGGTTTCTAGGACTCTAAACCAAGTTTCATGCAACATGAGTGCTTATAAGTGTCTTAATGAGCTTTTTAAAAGTTTGACGAACTTATGAAACATCTATCAACGCGTTTCTAGGACTCTAAACCAAGTTTCATGCAACATGAGTGCTTATAAGTGTCTCAATGATCTTTTAACTAGTTTGACGAACTTATGAAACATCTAACAACGCGTTTATAGGACTATAAACCAAGTTTCATGCAACATGAGTGCTTATAAGTTCCTCAATGAGATTTCTTAAAGTTTGAAGAACTTATGATACATCTAACAACGCGGTTCTAGGACTATAAACAAAGGTTCTTGCAACATGAGTGCTTATAAGTTCCTCAATGAGTTTTGTACAAATTTTACGAACTTATGAAACATCTAAAACGCGTTTCTAGGACTCTAAACCCAGTTTCATGCAACGTGAGTGCTTATAAGTGTCTCAATGAGCTTTGTACTAGTTTGACGAACTTATGAAACATCTAACAATGCGTTTCTATGACTCTAAACCAAGTTTCATGAAACATGAGTGCTTATAAGTTCCTCAATGAGCTTTGTACTAGTTTGAGGAACTTATGAAACATCTAACAACGCGGTTTCTAGGACTCTAAACCAAGTTTCATGCAACATGAGTGCTTATATGTGTCTCAAATAACTTTGTAAAAGTTTGACGAACTTATGAAATATCTAACAACGCGTTTCTAAGCCTCTAAACCAAGTTTCATGCAACATGAGTGCTTATAAGTTCCTCAATGAGCTTGGTTAAAGTTTTAAGAATTTACGAAACATCTAAAAACGCGGTTTCTAGGACTCTAAACCAAGTTTCGTGCAACATGAGTGCTTATAAGTGTGTCAATGAGCTTTGTAAAAGTTTTACGAACTTATGAAACATCTAACAACGCGTTTCTAGGACTTTAAACCAAGTTTCATGCAACATAAGTGCTTATATGTGTCCCAATGAGCTTTTTACAAGTTTGATGAACTTATGAAATATCTAACAACGCGTTTCTAAGACTCTAAACCAAGTTTCATGCAACATGAGTGCTTATAAGTGTCTTAATGAGCTTTTTAAAAGTTTGACGAACTTATGAAACATCTATCAACACGGTTCTAGGACTCTAAACCAAGTTTCATGCAACATGAGTGCTTATAAGTGTCTCAATGAGCTTTTAACTAGTTTGACAAACTTATGAAACATCTAACAACGCGTTTCTAGGACTATAAACCAAGTTTCATGCAACATGAGTGCTTATAAGTTCCTCAATGAGATTTCATAAAGTTTAAAGAACTTATGATACATCTAACAACGCGGTTCTAGGAATATAAACAAAGTTTCTTGCAACATGAGTGCTTATAAGTTCCTCAATGAGTTTTGTACAAGTTTTACGAACTTATGAAACATCTAACAACGCGTTTCTAGGACTCTAAACAAAGATTCATGCAACATGAGTGCTTATAAGTGTCTTAATGAGCTTTTTAAAAGTTTGACGAACTTATGAAACATCTATCAACGCGTTTCTAGGACTATAAACCAAGTTTCATGTAACATGAGTGCTTATAAGTGTCTCAATGAGCTTTTAACTAGTTTGACGAACTTATGAAACATCTAACAGTGTGTTTCTAGGAATATAAACCAAGTTTCATGCAACATGAGTGCTTATAAGTTCCTCAATGAGATTTCTTAAAGTTTGAAGAACTTATGAAACATCTACCAACGCGGTTCTAGGACTCTAAACCAAGTTTCTTGCAACATGAGTGCTTATAAGTTCCTCAATGAGGTTTGTACAAGTTTGACAAACTTATGAACCATCTATCAACGCGTTTCTAGGACTCTAAACCAAGTTTCATGCAACATGAGTTCTTTAAGTGTTCCAATGAGCTTTTTACTAGTTTGACGAACTTATGAAACATCTAACAATGCGTTTCTTGGACTCTAAACCAAGTTTCATGCAACATGAGTGCTTATAAGTTCCTTAATGTGCTTTATTAAAGTTAAACGAACTTATGAAATATCTAACAACGCGGTTACTAGAACTCTAAACCAATTTTCATTCAACATGAGTGCCTATAAGTGTCTAAATGAACTTTTTTAAAAGTTTGACAAACTGATGAAACATCTAACAACGCGTTTCTAGGACTATAAACCAAGTTTCATGAAACATGAGGGCTTATAAGTTCCTCAATGAGCTTTATTAAAGTTTGACGAACTTATGAAATATCTAACAATGCGATTTCTAGAACTCTAAACCAAGTTTCATGCAACATGAGTGCTTATATGTGTCTCAATGAGCTTTGTACAAGTTTGATGAACTTATAAAATATCTAACAACGCGTTTCTAAGACTCTAAACCATGTTTCATGCAACATGAGTGCTAATAAGTTCCTCAATGAGATTTGTTAAAGTTTGAAGAACTTATGAAACATCTAACAACGTTTCTTGCAACATGAGTGCTTATAAGTTCCTCAATGAGTTTTGTACAAGTTTTACGAACTTATGAAACATCTAACAACGCGTTTATAGGACTCTAAACTAAGTTTCATGTAAGATGAGTGCTTATATGTGTCTCAATGAGCTTTGTACAAGTTTGACTAACTTATGAAATATCTAACAACGCGTTTCTAAGACTCTAAACCAAGTTTCATGCAACATGAGTGCTTATAAGTTCCTCAATGAGCTTTGTACAAGTTTAACAAACTTATGAAAAATCTAACAACGCGTTTCTAGGAATCTAAAACAAGTTTCATGCAACATAAGTGCTTATAAGTGTCTCAATGAGCATTGTTTAGGTTTGGCGAACTTATGAAACATCTAACAACGCGTTTCTAGAACTCTAAACCAAGTTTCATGCAGCGTGAGTGCTTATAACACTACAAGAAATTTGGACTTTAACAACGACCATAATTGTTGTTAAATCGTGGTAAAACGCAACTAACAACGATTTAACGACGATTTCAATTTCGTCGTTAATCGATCGAAGTAAAAACCAAATCGTCGTAAATTCGTGGTAAATTTTACGACGAACCAAATTCGTCGTAAAATCGTGGGAAAATGTTCGTTGTAAAATCGTTGTAATGTTTACAACCATTTTACAACGAATATTTGGTTGTAAATTTATAATTATAATAAATTGAAAATTGTTATAAAATTATAAAATTATAATTAAAACCATTTTACAACCTAATTAGGGACGATTTTACGACGATTTATAAAATTATATATAAAAAAAATATTTTATAAAAAAAAATATTTTATATTAATAAAATATAAAATTTATACGATTTAAAATTACAAAAATGCAAACTAAACGCGATCCCGATTTTAGTCGTCTAGGTTGAAATCAGGGCCGAAATAGTCCTGCGTCGCGTTGTCGGGATCGACGGTGCTTGTTCCAGCCTGATCAGTCGGGCGGTCGGGATGTGTCTGCATCGCCCGAAGTAGTTCCGGGTTAGATGCAGAAAGCACCGTCATCATGCTGTTGTAGAACCCCATGTTCTTCACCTGAGTCGCATGTAAGTTCAGAATCTCAGCCTCCATCTCAGCCGGAGATCGGTAAGAGGTAGGAGCAAGCGGGACGTCCTGCATGGATCCCATGCCTAGAACCCGCCTTTTCTTCTTAGGAGCAACCTATAAAATTAAACAATTAGTAAATGAACGTTTAAAAAAATACTTTTAGAGAAAATTAAAGAAACATTATATATAAGTAAAATTTTACCCCATGATAAAACTGATCGAGCTCGGCGGTCGTAAGCGGCTCGCCAGGATGTTGAGTGCCTCCCGGGGATCTCTGAGATCGATGAGTCTCGATCAACGTCTTCCGAGCTTCAAGGTCGTTGAATATCCGCTCGGAATGGGAGTCAACGAACTCACCGGTCTTTTTCATGTGCGTCTTCTCGAAGACGGCACTGACAGCTGGTTTCTGACCCAACTACTTGGTCTACAAACAAATAATAAACACATCCGCATTAGTATAACATTAATAACTTGAAAATAAAAATAAATTTGAAAGAATAAGTAAGAAAGACTTACCATTGATGTTGACAACCTCGTACAAACAAAACTCCTGAGGATGTGACGTTTAGAGTTTCATGTTTGGTCGTAAATTCGTTGTTAGATTACCACGATATTACATCGATTTTGTGAGAATCGTCGTAAATTCGTGGTAAATTACCACGATTTTACGACGATTCATTACACTAAATGGATTTCGCTGAAATACATCTGCCATTTGACTTCATGTTGAATATAGTTATGATATTGTATGCATATGAAATCATACTAAGTCATATGATTGCAAAAAAACAAGTTTTGGTAAAATTAGAACATATATACGTATTAAGCACAATATATATAGTACCCTTTATCTTAAACTTTATAAATTCTAAGAATATGTAACAAAACTTATTGATAAGCAATTTGAGCATTGTTTTTATAGTTATTCATTAACTTTATAGGTCTTTATGAGTGTTTGAACGTAATATAAGACATTCTTTTGAAAATGTTTGGGGTTTAGGGGTTTATAAAAACAAAACGTTGTAAAACAGATGTAAATAAACGACTAGTTTACGTCTTATTTATGACGATTGTGTATTTGTACGGCAAAGTACAACATCGTATAACCGGACAACGAATTATAAGACGAATCTTCGGGAAATCGTCGTAAATTTACAACGATTTTACCACGATTTGTGTATGATAAAAAAATGTCGTAAATTCGTCGTAAATTTACAACAATTTTACCACGATTCGTGTATAATATAAAAAAGTCATAAATTCGTGGTAAATTTACAACGATTTTACCACGATTCGTGTATAATATAAAAAAAGTCGTAAATTCGTGGTAAATTTACAACGATTTTATCACGATTTGTGTATAATACAAAAAAACTCGTAACTTCGTCGTAAATTTACGACGATTTGACGACGATTTTTAATTTATTTTATAAAAAAAAATTAAAATACATAATTTTCATTTTACATTTAAACAAACAACTTATTTATTACTCGGAGTCATCATTAGACTCATGTTCGTCCTCAGAGTCAGATTCATCAAATTCGTCAGTCTCTTCGACTTCTTCTTCGTCCTCATTCACCCTTCAGCTTCCCTATTATGTGGATCAACGAGTAAAACCATGTCCGTGTTTAGTTCTGGCGAAGGAATATCGACGGACGTGTCATTCTGGAGTGTTGATTCTTCTTCCCTGACTATGTACCCTCTCGGGGCAATTTTGATGACGGATAGCCAATGTATTCCTGTGGACTTAAGACGCGGATAAGGAATGAAGCTTACTTGCTCAGCTTGTGATGCAAGTATGAAAGGCTCGAACTTGTTGTATCTTCTATTCTTATTTACATCAACGATCCCAGACTTGTTGATTCGTACACCTCTTCCGATCGTAGGATCAAACCACTCGCAGTTGAAGAGTACGCACTTCAACATGAGCAACCCGGGAAACGTTATTTCTATGATTTCTTGGATGATTCCGTAGAAATCAATGTCTCCTCTAACACAAACATTGTAGTTAACACTTGTTCGATGTCGGCCGTACTCGTACGCGTGGAAAGCATAACCTCTTGTAAAATACATTGGCGATGTCCGAATCTTCGCAAGGGGGACGTTGTAGCATCTCGTGGAACCACACCGGATAGGATTCGTCATCGTACTCAATCTGCAGACATCAAAATTAATTTTGTTTAAATATATTATGTTGATATGTAATTTCATATTCGATATTTTCATATACCTGTCTTTGCATCCACATCACAAAGTGTTGAGTTTTACGGGAATCGAGGTCATCTTCAGATATCCCCATAATTCCTTTTTCAACTTGTTCGACGAAGATACTATATGAAAATATCATAAGTAAGCAATATTTTATGACATGTTGTAATGAAAGAGTATTAAAAAACATTTAATTTTACCTTTCCCATGGAGTAACAATATCGCAATTCAATATAATGTACGTGTGGGCACAATGAATTTCATCCTCGTTGCTCCACCAAACCTCTTTTATGAGTCCGCTAAGCCGACCAATGGGACAAAATATGTCAGGTACTACTTCCACCGCGTACGTTGTTTGAATGCGTCCGTCATCATATCTCCTTGGCGCTCTTTTACGTGTCCTCATAGTTGGTGCAAAGTAGTACGACGTAAATTGAGACGTCTCCTCTGTAATACTACCCGCAACGATTGGACCCTCGAATTTAGCTAGATTCTTCGTCTTCCCTTTTAGATGTTTCATAAATCGTTCGAAAGGGTACATCCATCGGAAGTGAACGGGCCCCCTAGTTCTGCTTCGTGTGGGAGATGTACTGGTAGGTGCTCCATAACATCAAAAAAAGGATGGGGGAAATATCTTCTCCAAATTGCACAAAATGAGATGAATGTTCTCGTCGAGTTGTCTTATTACTTCATCGTTCAACGTTCTTGTGGAAATTAAACGTATTACGATATATTCTGTTATGAAATATTTTATTAATTAATTAGACATTACGTACCAGCAATTGCTTCGTGCACATTATGTGGAACAAGTTCGGCCAAGACAAATGGTAGCAGTCGTTACATGAACACATGACAATCGTGACTTTTCATACCTGTGAATTTATTACCATCTACACACCGAGAAAGATTAGAAACAAAACCATCAGGAAACTTAACTTCAGAGATCACCCACTGGAACAACGACGTCTTCTCTACACTCGATAATCTGAATATAGGTACTGGCGCTTTTCCGTCTTTATCAATGTGCAATTCGGATCTCGCACATATCTCAGCCAAGTCAAGACGTGATTTAAAATTGTCTTTTGTCTTTCCATGCACATTCAAAAGAGTGTTCATAATGTTATCGAAAAAGTTCTTCTCTATGTGCATCACGTCAAGATTGTGTCGGAGTAGATGATATTTCCAGTATGGAAGCTCCCAGAAAATGCTTTTCTTATGCCAATTGTGTTCCGTAAGATAACAATCAGGCAGATTAGGCGGGACATGCCAGTTTCCTCCTTGGGGAACTCTGTAATTCGCACAGTAATGATCCATATGCGCCTCAACTTGTTCGCCCGTGTATTACACCGGTGGAGGATCACGAACCACTTTGTTCTTTTTAAACATTCGTTTGTTTTTCCAATAAGGGTGGCGCAGACTAAGAAAGTGACGGTGACAATCGAACCAGCTAGGTTTCCTTCCATGCTTCAATTGGAAGGCATCAGTACGATCCATGCAGTAAGGACAAGAGAGTCGTCCCTGTGTGTAGTCCAGCCCGACCACATTCCATAAGCGGGAAAGTCGCTAAACGTCCATAGAAGCACTGCATGCATTGTAAAATTCCGTTTACTCGAACAATCGTAAGTCCTTACTCCAGTGTGCCATAACCCCTTCAACTCTTCCACCAAAGGCTGTAGAAAAACATCAAGGGATCTTTTTGGATGTTTAGGTCCAAGGACTAATATACTCAGAAATAAAAATTCCCTTTGCATACACATCTCTGGTGGGAGGTTATAAGGGGTGACGATGACGGGCCATAAAGAATATTGCCTACCTGACATACCAAATGGACTAAATCCATCCGTACATAGACCAAGGTAGATGTTACCTTTTCGTCTAGCAAAATCTGGGTACACCGAGTTAAAGTGTTTCCATGCTTTCGCATCTGATGGGTGGGTCACCTCTCCAGGCTTATGTGTATGTTCTGCATGCCATCTCATCGAAGAAGCTGTCCTCTCCGAGTGATACATCCTTTGTAGCCTGCCTGTTATAGGCAGATACCACATCTTCTGGTACGGTACCCTCTTCCGACCTACTCCTTCTGGCCTATATCTTGGTTTTTTGAAAAAACGACATTCCTCAAGAATGTCATCGTCTTTTCAATATATCATACAATTGTCTACACAGACATCAATTGACTGATACGGAAGACCAAGACTGATAACCAATTTTTGAAACTCATAAAACGTTTCAGCAGCTAAATTATCAGAGGGTAGATATTCTTTTAACAATGAAGCCCTATTATCCATGCAAACCTCAGATAAGTTATGGTCTGTTTTAATATTCATCATTCTAGCAGCTAATGACAATTTAGAGCGCCCTTCTCTACAATTATCATATATTGGTTGATTTGCAGCATTTAACATGTCGTAGAATTTTTTAGCATCTAAATTAGGTTCTTCGACTAAATTTCCATCAGATGACAATGCAACTTCATGACGAAATGCATCGCTAACTATGTGATTTATCCTATCCGGTTAATTTCCATGATCATGATGAAAATTATAATAATCATACTCATTTTCTACATGCTGGTCATAGTCTACAGATTTCTGATGATAATTACTACTACTAGCAACATTACCACAATAACCTTCCCCATGCTGAAACCATAACAAATGCTTCCAAACATTTTCAACCAAAATGAACCGTCTATTGTCGCATTTGATACAAGGACAAAACATCTTACCGCTTTCGATAGTGACAGGTAGATTTCTGGCTTGCTGCATGAATACTTCAACCCCGTCGAGGAACTCCCGTGTCACCGATCCGTCATCGCCTCGATGTATGTACTTCCATTTTCGGATTTCGTAAATATCGCCTCCGGACATTTTTTTTTTTAAAAAGGGTTTTTTTCGTATGTGAGAGATATATAAAATTGATGGTGTGATTTATGGGGAAAGATGAGGATGTATTTATAGGATTATAAAAAAATTCTCAACTTTTTACCAAGGAAATTAACTACTAATTTACAACGATTCATAATTTAACAAGGGATGTACAACGAATTTACAACGATTTAACGACTAAAATGAAAGTTGTAAATAATTAGGTGCAACAGTAAATACACGTTTTCAACTACCAGATTAATGTCTTCAAATCGTTGTTAAAATGTCCCAAATTCGTTGTAAATTAGCAACGATTTAGCGACGAAATTTTCTTTTAAACCAAAAGGTCGTTAAATCGTTGGGAATTTACGACGATTAAACGACGATTACGTCTATATTCGGAAAATCGTCGTAAAATCGTTGTAATGTTTTTGTAGTAATTTCGACGTAAATTTACAACGATTCTTTACAAAAATCGTAGTAAAATCGTCGTAATTTCGACGTAAATTTACGACGAGTAAAATTGTTGTAAATTTTTCGTTGTTATTTTCGCAGATTCTTGTAGTATAAGTGTCTCAATGAGGTTTGTACTAGTTTTAGGAACTTATGAAACATCTAACAACGCGGTTTCTAGGACTCTAAACCAAGTTTCATGCAACATGAGTGCTTATATGTGTCTCAAATAGCTTTGTAAAAGTTTGACGAACTTATGAAATATCTAACAACACGTTTCTAAGACTCTAAACCAAGTTTCATGCAACATGAGTGCTTATAAGTTCCTCAAAGAGCTTTGTTAAAGTTTGAAGAACTTATGAAACATCTAAAAACACGGTTTCTAGGACTCAAAACCAAGTTTCGTGCAACATGAGTGCTTATAAGTGTCTCAATGAGCTTTGTACAAGTTTTACAGACTTATGAAACATCTAACAACGCGTTTCTAGGACTCTAAACCCAGTTTCATGCAACATGAGTGCTTATATGTGTCTCAATGAGCTATGTACAAGTTTGATGAACTTATGAAGTATATAACAATGCATTTCTAAGACTCTAAAACTATGTTTCATGCAACATGAGTGCTTATAAGTTCCACAATGAGATTTATTAAAGTTTGAAGAACTTATGAAACATATAACAACGCAGTTCTAGAAATATAAACAAATTTTCTTGCAACATGAGTGCTTATAAGTTCCTCAATGAGTTTTGTACAAGTTTTTCGAACTTATGAAACATCTAACAACGTGTTTCTAGGACTCTAAACCCAGTTTCATGCAACGTGAGTGCTTATAAGTGTCTCAATAAGCTTTGTACTAGTTTGACGAACTTATGAAACATCTAACAACGCGTTGCTAGGACTCTAAACCAAGTTTCATGCAACATGAGTGCTTATAGGTGTCTCAAATAGCTTGACGAACTTATGAAATATCTAACAACACGTTTCTATGACTCTAAACCAAGTTTCATGCAACATGAGTGCTTATAAGTTCCTCAAAGAGCTTTGTTAAAGTTTTAAGAACTTATGAAACATCTAACAACGCAGTTTCTAGGACTCTAGACCAAGTTTCGTGCAACATGAGTGGTTATAAGTGTCTCAATGAGCTTTGTACTAGTTTGATGAACTTATGAAACAACTAACAACGCGTTTCTAGGACTTTAAACCAAGTTTCATGCAACATGAGTGCTTATAAGTTCCCCAATGAGATTTGATAAAATTTGAAGAACTTATGAAACATCTAACAACACTGTTTCTAGGAATCTAAACCAAGTTTCATGCAACATGAGTGCTTATAAGTATCTCAATGAGCTTTGTAAAAGTTTGACAAACGTATGAAACATCTAACAACGCGTTTCTAGGACTATAAACCAAGTTTCATGCAGCGTGAGTGCTTATAAGTGTCTCAATGAGATTTGTACTAGTTTGATGAACTTATGAAATATCTAACAACGCGTTTCTAAGACTCTAAACCAAGTTTCGTGCAACATGAGTGCTTATAGGTTCCTCAATGAGCTTTATTAAAGTTTCTAGGACTCTAAACCAAGTTTCATCGAACCACATCAAGAAGACATAGTTCAAATGTTTCGCGGTAATATCATTTTGTCACTTATTTAATTATTTATATTAAATTTCAAATTAATCAAATTATTTTTCACTGGCATTAATTTTATAATTTGTCTCATTTTGCAGCAAAAGTGGGATTGGGATATTTCGATCAACGAGACGGTGAAGGTGGAGTTCAAACACGTTGTTAGATGTTTCATAAGTTCGTCACCATGAGTGCTTATAAGTGTCACAATGAGCTTTGTACTAGTTTGACGAACTTATGAAACATATAACAACACAGTTTCTAGGACTCTAAACCAAGTTTCAGAGTGCTTATAAGTGTCTTAATGAACTTTGTACTAGTTTGACGAACTTATGAAACATCTAACAACGCGTTTCTAGGACTCTAAACCAAGTTTCATTCAACATGAGTTCTTATAAGTGTCTCAATGAGCTTTGTACAAGTTTTATGAACTTATGAAACATCTAACAACGCGTTTCTAGGACTCTAAACCAAGTTTCATGCAACATGAGTGCTTATAAGTATCTAAATGAGCTTTGTAATAGTTTTACGAACTTATGAAACATCTAACAACGCGGGGTCTAGGACTCTAAACAATGTTTCATTCAGCATGAGTGCTTATAAGTGTCTCAATGAGCTTTTTACTAGTTTGACGAACTTATGAAACATCTAACAACGCGTTTCTAGGACTCTAAACCAAGTTTCATTCAACATGAGTGCTTATAAGTGTCTCAATGAGCTTTGTACAAGTTTTATGAACTTATGAAACATCTAACAACGCGTTTCTAGGACTCTAAACCAAGTTTCATGCAACATGAGTGCTTATAAGTGTCTCAATGAACTTTGTAGTAGTTTGACGAACTTATGAAACATCTAACAACGCGTTTCTAGGACTCTAAACCAAGTTTCATGTAACATGAGTGGTTATAAGTGTCACAATGAGCTTTGTACTAGTTTGACGAACTTATGAAACATCTAACAACCCAGTTTCTAGGACTCTAAACGAAGTTTCATTCAACATGAGTGCTTATAAGTGTCTCAATGAGCTTTGTACTAGTTTGACGAACTTATGAAACATCTAACAAAGCGTTTCTAGGACTCTAAACCAAGTTTCATTCAACATGTGTGCTTATAAGTGTCTCAATGAGCTCTGTACAAGTTTTATGAACTTATGAAACATCCACCAACGCGTTTCTAGGACTCTAAACAGAGTTTCATGCAACATGAGTGCTTATAAGTGTCTCAATGAGCTTTGTACTAGTTTGACGAATTTATGAAACATTTAACAACGCGGTTTCTAAGACTCTAAACCAAGTTTCATGCAACATGAGTGCTTATAAGTGTCTCAATGAGCTTTGTACTTGTTTGACGAACTTATGAAACATCTAACAACGCGTTTCTAGGACTCTAAACTAAGTTTCATGCAACTTGAGTGCTTATAAGTGGCTCAATGAGCTTTGTACTAGTTTGATGAACTTATGGAACATCTAACAACGCGGTTTCTAGTACTGTAAACCAATGAGTTTTGTACTAGTTTGACGAACTTATGAAACATCTAACAACGCGTTTATAGGACTCTAAACCAAGTTTCATGCAACATGAGTGCTTATATGTGTCTCAATGAGCTTTGTACTAGTTTGACGAACTTATGAAACATCTAACAACGCGTTTCTAGGAGTCTTAACAAAGTTGCATTCATCATGAGTGCATATAAGTGTCTCAATGAGCTTTGTACAAGTTTGACAAACTTATGAAACATCTAACAACGCGTTTCTAGGATTCAAAACCAAGTTTCATGCAACATGAGTGCTTATAAGTGTGTCAATTTGTACTTGTTTGACGAACTTATGAAACATCTAACAACGCGTTTCTAAGACTCCAAACCAAGTTTCATGCAACATGAGTGCTTATAAGTGGCTCAATGAACTTTGTACTAGTTTGACGAACTTATGAAAAATCTAACAACGCGTTTCTAGGACTCTAAACCAAGTTTCATGCAACATGAATGCTTATAAGTGTCTCAATGAGCTTTGTACTAGTTTGACAAACTTATGAAACATCTAACAACGCGTTTCTAGGAGTCTTAACCAAGTTTCATTAAACATGAGTGCATATAAGTGTCTCAATGAGCTTTGTACAAGTTTGACGAACTTATGAAACATCTAACAACGCGTTTCTAGGACTCTAAACCAAGTTTCATGCAACATGAATGCTTATAAGTGTCTCAACGAGCTTTGTACTTGTTTGACGAACTTATGAAACATCTAACAACGCGTTTCTAGGACTCTAAACCAAGTTTCATGCAACATGAGTGCTTATAAGTGGCTCAATGAGCTTTGTCCTAGTTTGTCGAACTTATGAAACATCTAACAACGCGATTTCTAAGACTCTAAACCAAGTTTCATGAACCATGAATGCTTATAAGTGTGTCAATGAGCTTTGTACTAGTTTGGCGAATTTATGAAACATCTAATAACGCCTTTCTAGGACTCTAAACCAAGTTTCATGCAACATGCGTGCTTATAAGTGTCTCAATGAGCTTTGTACAAGTTTGACGAACTTATGAAACATCTAACAACTCGTTTCTAGGACTCTAAACCAAGTTTCATGCAACATGAGTGCTTATAAGTGTCTCAATGAGCTTTGTACTATTTTGATGAACTTATGAAACATCTAACAACGCGTTTCTAGGACTCTAAACTAAGTTTCACGCAACATGAGTGCTTATAAGTGTCTCAATGAGCTTTGTACTTGTTTGACGAACTTATGAAACATCTAACAACGCGTTTCTAGGACTCTAAACCAAGTTTCATGCAACATGAATCCTTATAAGTGGCTCAATGATCTTTGCACTAGTTTGACGACCTTATGGAAAATCTAACAATGCGTTTCTAGGACTCTAAACCAAGTTTCATGGAACATGAGTGCTTATAAGTGTCTCAATGAGCTTTGTACTAGTTTGACGAACTTATGAAACATCTAACAACGCGTTTCTAAGCATTTAAACAAAATTTCATGCAACATGAGTGCTTATAAGTGTCTCAATGAGCTTTGTACAAGTTTGACGAATTAATGAAACATCTAACAACGCCTTACTAGGACTCTAAACCAATTTTCATGCAACATGAGAACTTATAAGTGTCTCAATGATCTTTGCACTAGTTTGACAAACTTATGAAAAATCTAACAACACGTTTCTAGGACTTTAAACCAAATTTCATGCAACATGAGTGATTATAAGTATCTCAATGAGTTTTGTACAAGTTTGACGAACTTATAAAACATCTAATAACACATTTTCTAGGACTCTAAACCAAGTTTCATGCATCATGAGTGCTTATAAGTGTCTCAATGAGCTTTGTACTAGTTTGACGAACTTTTGAAATAACTAACAACGCCTTTCTAGGACTCTAAACTAAGTTTCACGCAACATGAGTGCTTGTAAGTGGCTCAATAAGCTTTGCTCTAGTTTGACAAACTTATGAAACATCTAACAACGCGTTTCTAGGAATCTAAACCAAGTTTCATGCAACATGAGTACTTATAAGTGTCTAAATGAGCTTTGTACTTGTTTGACAAACTTATGAAACATCCAACAACGCGGTTTCTAGGACTCTAAAACAAGTTTCATGCATCATGAGTGTTTATAAGTGTCTCAATGAGCTTTGCACTAGTTTGACGAACTTATTAAACATCTAACAACGCGTTTCTAGGACTCTAAACCAAGTTTCATGCAACATGAGTACTTATAAGTGTCTCAATGAGCTTTGTACTTGTTTGACGAACTTATGAAACATCTAACAACCCGTTTCTAGGACTCTAAACCAAGTTTCATGCAACATGAGTGCTTATAAGTGGCTCAATGATCTTTGCACTAGTTTGACGAGCTTATGAAAAATCTAACAACGCGTTTCTAGGACTTTAAACCAAATTTCATGCAACATGAGTGATTATAAGTGTCTCAATGAGTTTTGTACAAGTTTCACGAACGTATGAAACATCTACCAACGCGTTTCTAGGACTCTAAACCAAGTTTCATGCAACATGAGTACTTATAAGTGTCTCAATGAGCTTTGTACTTGTTTGACGAACTTATGAAACATCTAACAACGTGTTTCTAGGACACTAAACCAAGTTTCACGCAACATGAGTGCTTATAAGTGTCTCAATGAGCTTTGTACATGTTTGACGAACTTATGAAACATCTAACAATGCCTTTCTAAGACTCTAAACCAAGTTTCATGCAACATGAGTGCTTATAAGTGTCTCAATGATCTTTGCACTAGTTTGACGAACTTATGAAAAATCTAACAACGCGTTTCTAGGACTTTAAACCAAATTTCATGCAACATGAGTGATTATAAGTGTCTCAATGAGTTTTGTACAAGTTTGACGAACTTATGAAACATCTAACAACGCGGTTTCTAGGACTCTAAACCAAGTTTCATGCATCATGAGTGCTTATAAGTGTCTCAATGAGCTTTGTACTAGTTTGACGAACTTATGAAACAACTAACAACGCCTTTCTAAGACTCTAAACCAAGTTTCATGCAACATGAGTGCTTATAAGTGTCTCAATGATCTTTGCACTAGTTTGACGAAGTTATGAAAAATCTAACAACGCGTTTCTAGGACTTTAAACCAAATTTCATGCAACATGAGTGATTATAAGTGTCTCAATGAGTTTTGTACAAGTTTGACGAACTTATGAAACATCTAACAACACGTTTTCTAGGACTCTAAACCAAGTTTCATGCATCATGAGTGCTTATAAGTGTCTCAATGAGCTTTGTACTAGTTTGACGAACTTATGAAAAATCTAACAACGCGTTTCTAGGACTTTAAACCAAATTTCATGCAACATGAGTGATTATAAGTGTCTCAATGAGTTTTGTACAAGTTTGACGAACTTATGAAACACCTAACAACGCGTTTCTAGGACTCTAAACAAAGTTTCATGCAACATGAGTACTTACAAGTGTCTCAATGAGCTTTGTACTTGTTTGACGAACTTATGAAACATCTAACTACGCGTTTCTAGGACTCTAAACCAAGTTTCATGCAACATGAATCCTTATAAGTGGCTCAATGATCTTTGCACTAGTTTGACGACCTTATGGAAAATCTAACAATGCGTTTCTAGGACTCTAAACCAAGTTTCATGGAACATGAGTGCTTATAAGTGTCTCAATGAGCTTTGTACTAGTTTGACGAACTTATGAAACATCTAACAACGCGTTTCTAAGCATTTAAACAAAATTTCATGCAACATGAGTGCTTATAAGTGTCTCAATGAGCTTTGTACAAGTTTGACGAATTAATGAAACATCTAACAACGCCTTACTAGGACTCTAAACCAATTATCATGCAACATGAGAGCTTATAAGTGTCTCAATGATCTTTGCACTAGTTTGACAAACTTATGAAAAATCTAACAACGCGTTTCTAGGACTTTAAACCAAATTTCATGCAACATGAGTGATTATAAGTATCTCAATGAGTTTTGTACAAGTTTGACGAACTTATAAAACATCTAATAACACATTTTCTAGGACTCTAAACCAAGTTTCATACATCATGAGTGCTTATAAGTGTCTCAATGAGCTTTGTACTAGTTTGACAAACTTTTGAAATAACTAACAACGCCTTTCTAGGACTCTAAACTAAGTTTCACGCAACATGAGTGCTTATAAGTGGCTCAATAAGCTTTGCTCTAGTTTGACAAACTTATGAAACATCTAACAACGCGTTTCTAGGACTCTAAACCAAGTTTCATGCAACATGAGTACTTATAAGTGTCTAAATGAGCTTTGTACTTGTTTGACAAACTTATGAAACATCTAACAACGCGGTTTCTAGGACTCTAAAACCAGTTTCATGCATCATGAGTGTTTATAAGTGTCTCAATGAGCTTTGCACTAGTTTGACGAACTTATGAAACATCTAACAACGCGTTTCTAGGACTCTAAACCAAGTTTCATGCAACATGAGTACTTATAAGTGTCTCAATGAGCTTTGTACTTGTTTGACGAACTTATGAAACATCTAACAACGCGTTTCTAGGACTCTAAACCAAGTTTCATGCAACATGAATGCTTATAAGTGTCTCAACGAGCTTTGTACTTGTTTGACGAACTTATGAAACATCTAACAACGCGTTTCTAGGACTCTAAACCAAGTTTCATGCAACATGAGTGCTTATAAGTGGCTCAATGAGCTTTGTCCTAGTTTGTCGAACTTATGAAACATCTAACAACGCGATTTCTAAGACTCTAAACCAAGTTTCATGAACCATGAATGCTTATAAGTGTGTCAATGAGCTTTGTACTAGTTTGGCGAATTTATGAAACATCTAATAACGCCTTTCTAGGACTCTAAACCAAGTTTCATGCAACATGCGTGCTTATAAGTGTCTCAATGAGCTTTGTACAAGTTTGACGAACTTATGAAACATCTAACAACTCGTTTCTAGGACTCTAAACCAAGTTTCATGCAACATGAGTGCTTATAAGTGTCTCAATGAGCTTTGTACTATTTTGATGAACTTATGAAACATCTAACAACGCGTTTCTAGGACTCTAAACTAAGTTTCACGCAACATGAGTGCTTATAAGTGTCTCAATGAGCTTTGTACTTGTTTGACGAACTTATGAAACATCTAACAACGCGTTTCTAGGACTCTAAACCAAGTTTCATGCAACATGAATCCTTATAAGTGGCTCAATGATCTTTGCACTAGTTTGACGACCTTATGGAAAATCTAACAATGCGTTTCTAGGACTCTAAACCAAGTTTCATGGAACATGAGTGCTTATAAGTGTCTCAATGAGCTTTGTACTAGTTTGACGAACTTATGAAACATCTAACAACGCGTTTCTAAGCATTTAAACAAAATTTCATGCAACATGAGTGCTTATAAGTGTCTCAATGAGCTTTGTACAAGTTTGACGAATTAATGAAACATCTAACAACGCCTTACTAGGACTCTAAACCAATTTTCATGCAACATGAGAACTTATAAGTGTCTCAATGATCTTTGCACTAGTTTGACAAACTTATGAAAAATCTAACAACGCGTTTCTAGGACTTTAAACCAAATTTCATGCAACATGAGTGATTATAAGTATCTCAATGAGTTTTGTACAAGTTTGACGAACTTATAAAACATCTAATAACACATTTTCTAGGACTCTAAACCAAGTTTCATGCATCATGAGTGCTTATAAGTGTCTCAATGAGCTTTGTACTAGTTTGACGAACTTTTGAAATAACTAACAACGCCTTTCTAGGACTCTAAACTAAGTTTCACGCAACATGAGTGCTTGTAAGTGGCTCAATAAGCTTTGCTCTAGTTTGACAAACTTATGAAACATCTAACAACGCGTTTCTAGGAATCTAAACCAAGTTTCATGCAACATGAGTACTTATAAGTGTCTAAATGAGCTTTGTACTTGTTTGACAAACTTATGAAACATCCAACAACGCGGTTTCTAGGACTCTAAAACAAGTTTCATGCATCATGAGTGTTTATAAGTGTCTCAATGAGCTTTGCACTAGTTTGACGAACTTATTAAACATCTAACAACGCGTTTCTAGGACTCTAAACCAAGTTTCATGCAACATGAGTACTTATAAGTGTCTCAATGAGCTTTGTACTTGTTTGACGAACTTATGAAACATCTAACAACCCGTTTCTAGGACTCTAAACCAAGTTTCATGCAACATGAGTGCTTATAAGTGGCTCAATGATCTTTGCACTAGTTTGACGTGCTTATGAAAAATCTAACAACGCGTTTCTAGGACTTTAAACCAAATTTCATGCAACATGAGTGATTATAAGTGTCTCAATGAGTTTTGTACAAGTTTCACGAACGTATGAAACATCTACCAACGCGTTTCTAGGACTCTAAACCAAGTTTCATGCAACATGAGTACTTATATGTGTCTCAATGAGCTTTGTACTTGTTTGACGAACTTATGAAACATCTAACAACGTGTTTCTAGGACACTAAACCAAGTTTCACGCAACATGAGTGCTTATAAGTGTCTCAATGAGCTTTGTACATGTTTGACGAACTTATGAAACATCTAACAATGCCTTTCTAAGACTCTAAACCAAGTTTCATGCAACATGAGTGCTTATAAGTGTCTCAATGATCTTTGCACTAGTTTGACGAACTTATGAAAAATCTAACAACGCGTTTCTAGGACTTTAAACCAAATTTCATGCAACATGAGTGATTATAAGTGTCTCAATGAGTTTTGTACAAGTTTGACGAACTTATGAAACATCTAACAACGCGGTTTCTAGGACTCTAAACCAAGTTTCATGCATCATGAGTGCTTATAAGTGTCTCAATGAGCTTTGTACTAGTTTGACGAACTTATGAAACAACTAACAACGCCTTTCTAAGACTCTAAACCAAGTTTCATGCAACATGAGTGCTTATAAGTGTCTCAATGATCTTTGCACTAGTTTGACGAAGTTATGAAAAATCTAACAACGCGTTTCTAGGACTTTAAACCAAATTTCATGCAACATGAGTGATTATAAGTGTCTCAATGAGTTTTGTACAAGTTTGACGAACTTATGAAACATCTAACAACACGTTTTCTAGGACTCTAAACCAAGTTTCATGCATCATGAGTGCTTATAAGTGTCTCAATGAGCTTTGTACTAGTTTGACGAACTTATGAAAAATCTAACAACGCGTTTCTAGGACTTTAAACCAAATTTCATGCAACATGAGTGATTATAAGTGTCTCAATGAGTTTTGTACAAGTTTGACGAACTTATGAAACACCTAACAACGCGTTTCTAGGACTCTAAACAAAGTTTCATGCAACATGAGTACTTACAAGTGTCTCAATGAGCTTTGTACTTGTTTGACGAACTTATGAAACATCTAACTACGCGTTTCTAGGACTCTAAACCAAGTTTCATGCAACATGAATCCTTATAAGTGGCTCAATGATCTTTGCACTAGTTTGACGACCTTATGGAAAATCTAACAATGCGTTTCTAGGACTCTAAACCAAGTTTCATGGAACATGAGTGCTTATAAGTGTCTCAATGAGCTTTGTACTAGTTTGACGAACTTATGAAACATCTAACAACGCGTTTCTAAGCATTTAAACAAAATTTCATGCAACATGAGTGCTTATAAGTGTCTCAATGAGCTTTGTACAAGTTTGACGAATTAATGAAACATCTAACAACGCCTTACTAGGACTCTAAACCAATTATCATGCAACATGAGAGCTTATAAGTGTCTCAATGATCTTTGCACTAGTTTGACAAACTTATGAAAAATCTAACAACGCGTTTCTAGGACTTTAAACCAAATTTCATGCAACATGAGTGATTATAAGTATCTCAATGAGTTTTGTACAAGTTTGACGAACTTATAAAACATCTAATAACACATTTTCTAGGACTCTAAACCAAGTTTCATACATCATGAGTGCTTATAAGTGTCTCAATGAGCTTTGTACTAGTTTGACGAACTTTTGAAATAACTAACAACGCCTTTCTAGGACTCTAAACTAAGTTTCACGCAACATGAGTGCTTATAAGTGGCTCAATAAGCTTTGCTCTAGTTTGACAAACTTATGAAACATCTAACAACGCGTTTCTAGGACTCTAAACCAAGTTTCATGCAACATGAGTACTTATAAGTGTCTAAATGAGCTTTGTACTTGTTTGACAAACTTATGAAACATCTAACAACGCGGTTTCTAGGACTCTAAAACCAGTTTCATGCATCATGAGTGTTTATAAGTGTCTCAATGAGCTTTGCACTAGTTTGACGAACTTATGAAACATCTAACAACGCGTTTCTAGGACTCTAAACCAAGTTTCATGCAACATGAGTACTTATAAGTGTCTCAATGAGCTTTGTACTTGTTTGACGAACTTATGAAACATCTAACAACGCGTTTCTAGGACTCTAAACCAAGTTTCATGCAACATGAGTGCTTATAAGTGGCTCAATGATCTTTGCACTAGTTTGACGAGCTTATGAAAAATCTAACAACGCGTTTCTAGGACTTTAAACCAAATTTCATTCAACATGAGTGATTATAAGTGTCTCAATGAGTTTTGTACAAGTTTGACGAACGTATGAAACATCTACCAACGCGTTTCTAGGAGTCTAAACCAAGTTTCATGCAACATGAGTACTTATAAGTGTCTCAATGAGCTTTGTACTTGTTTGACGAACTTATGAAACATCTAACAACGTGTTTCTAGGACTCTAAACCAAGTTTCACGCAACATGAGTGCTTATAAGTGTCTCAATGAGCTTTGTACAAGTTTGACGAAATTATGAAACATCTAACAACGCCTTTCTAGGACTCTAAACCAAGTTTCATGCAACATGAGTGCTTATAAGTGTCTCAATGATCTTTGCACTAGTTTTACGAACTTATGAAAAATCTAACAACGCGTTTCTAGGACTTTAAACCAAATTTCATGCAACATGAGTGATTATAAGTGTCTCAATGAGTTTTGTACAAGTTTGACGAACTTATGAAACATCTAACAACACGTTTTCTAGGACTCTAAACCAAGTTTCATGCATCATGAGTGCTTATAAGTGTCTCAATGAGCTTTGTACTAGTTTGACGAACTTATGAAACAACTAACAACGCCTTTCTAGGACTCTAAACTAAGTTTCATGCAACATGAGTGCTTATAAGTGTCTCAATGAACTTTGTACTAGTTTGACGAACTTATGAAACATCTAACATAGCGTTTCTAGGACTTTAAACCAAGTTTCATGCAACATGAGTGCTTATAAGTGTCTCAATGAGCTTCGTACTTGTTTGACGAACTTATGAAACATCT
Source organism: Cochlearia excelsa (assembly GCA_963556525.1). Taxonomy (NCBI): domain Eukaryota; kingdom Viridiplantae; phylum Streptophyta; class Magnoliopsida; order Brassicales; family Brassicaceae; genus Cochlearia; species Cochlearia excelsa. Next base: position 353,214 of record CAUVZT010000019.1, read on the forward strand.
CACAACGCGTTTCTAGGAATCTAAACCAAGTTTCATGCAACATGAGTGCTTATAAGTGGCTCAATGATCTTTGCACTAGTTTGACGAACTTATGAAAAATCTAACAACGCGTTTCTAGGACTTTAAACCAAATTTCATGCAACATGAGTGATTATAAGTGTCTCAATGAGTTTTGTACAAGTTTGACGAACTAATGAAACATCTAACAACGCGTTTCTAGGACTCTAAACCAAGTTTCATGCAACATGAGTACTTATAAGTGTCTCAATGAGCTTTGTACTTGTTTGACGAACTTATGAAACATCTAACAACGCATTTCTAGGACTCTAAACCAAGTTTCATGCAACATGAATCATTATAAGTGGCTCAATGATCTTTGCACTAGTTTGACGAACTTATGAAAAATCTAACAACGCGTTTCTAGGACTCTAAACCAAGTTTCATGGAACATGAGTGCTTATAAGTGTCTCAATGAGCTTTGTACTAGTTTGACGAACTTATGAAACATCTAACAACGCGTTTCTAAGCATTTAAACCAAATTTCATGCAAGATGAGTGCTTATAAGTGTCTCAATGAGCTTTGTACAAGTTTGACAAACTTATGAAACATCTAACAACGCCTTTCTAGGACTCTAAACCAAGTTTTATGCAACATGAGTGCTTATAAGTGTCTCAATGATCTTTGCACTAGTTTGACAAACTTATGAAAAATCTAACAACGCGTTTCTAGGACTATAATCCAAATTTCATGCAACATGAGTGATTATAAGTGTCTCAATGAGTTTTGTACAAGTTTGACGAACGTATAAAACTTCTAACAACACGTTTTCTAGGACTCTAAATCAAGTTTCATGCATCATGAGTGCTTATAAGTGTCTCAATGAGCTTTGTACTAGTTTGACGAACTTATGAAATAACTAACAACGCCTTTCTAGGACTCTAAACTAAGTTTCATGCAACATGAGTGCTTATAAGTGGCTCAATGATCTTTACACTAGTTTGACGAACTTATGAAACATCTAACAACGCGTTTCTAGGACTCTAAACCAAGTTTCATGCAACATGAGTACTTATAAGTGTCTCAATGAGCTTTGTACTTGTTTGACAAACTTATGAAACATCTAACAACGCGTTTCTAGGACTGTAAACCAAGTTTCATGCAACATGAGTGCTTATAAGTAGCTCAATGATCTTTGCACTAGTTTGACGAACTTATGAAAAATCTAACAACGCGTTTCTAAGACTTTAAACCAAATTTCATGCAACATGAGTGATTATAAGTGTCTCAATGAGTTTTGTACAAGTTTGACGAACTTATGAAACATCTAACAACACGTTTTCTAGGACTCTAAACCAAGTTTCATGCATCATGAGTGCTTATAAGTGTCTCAATGAGGTTTGTACCAGTTTGACAAACTTATGAAACAACTAACAACGCCTTTCTAGTACTCTAAACCAAGTTTCATGCAACATGAGTGCTTATAAGTGTCTCAATGAGCTTTGTACTAGTTTGACGAACTTATGAAACATCTAACAACACGTTTCTAAGACTTTAAACCAAGATTCATGCAACATGAGTGCTTATAAGTGTCTCAATGAACTTTGTACTTGTTTGACGAACTTATGAAACATCTCACAACGCCTTTCTAGGACTCTAAACTAAGTTTCATGCAACATGAGTGCTTATAAGTGTCTCAATGAACTTTGTACTAGTTTGACGAACTTATGAAACATCTAACATAGCGTTTCTAGGACTTTAAACCAAGTTTCATGCAACATGAGTGCTTATAAGTGTCTCAATGAGCTTCGTACTTGTTTGACGAACTTATGAAACATCTCACAACGCGTTTCTAGGAATCTAAACCAAGTTTCATGCAACATGAGTGCTTATAAGTGGCTCAATGATCTTTGCACTAGTTTGACGAACTTATGAAAAATCTAACAACGCGTTTCTAGGACTTTAAACAAAATTTCATGCAACATGAGTGATTATAAGTGTCTCAATGAGTTTTGTACAAGTTTGACGAACTAATGAAACATCTAACAACGCGTTTCTAGGACTCTAAACCAAGTTTCATGCAACATGAGTACTTATAAGTGTCTCAATGAGCTTTGTACTTGTTTGACGAACTTATAAAACATCTAACAACGCATTTCTAGGACTCTAAACCAAGTTTCATGCAACATGAATCATTATAAGTGGCTCAATGATCTTTGCACTAGTTTGACGAACTTATGAAAAATCTAACAACGCGTTTCTAGGACTCTAAACCAAGTTTCATGGAACATGAGTGCTTATAATTGTCTCAATGAGCTTTGTACTAGTTTGACGAACTTATGAAACATCTAACAACGCGTTTCTAAGCATTTAAACCAAATTTCATGCAAGATGAGTGCTTATAAGTGTCTCAATGAGCTTTGTACAAGTTTGACGAACTTATGAAACATCTAACAACGCCTTTCTAGGACTCTAAACCAAGTTTTATGCAACATGAGTGCTTATAAGTGTCTCAATGATCTTTGCACTAGTTTGACAAACTTATGAAAAATCTAACAACGCGTTTCTAGGACTATAATCCAAATTTCATGCAACATGAGTGATTATAAGTGTCTCAATGAGTTTTGTACAAGTTTGACGAACGTATAAAACTTCTAACAACACGTTTTCTAGGACTCTAAATCAAGTTTCATGCATCATGAGTGCTTATAAGTGTCTCAATGAGCTTTGTACTAGTTTGACGAACTTATGAAATAACTAACAACGCCTTTCTAGGACTCTAAACTAAGTTTCACGCAACATGAGTGCTTATAAGTGGCTCAATGATCTTTACACTAGTTTGACGAACTTATGAAACATCTAACAACGCGTTTCTAGGACTCTAAACCAAGTTTCATGCAACATGAGTACTTATAAGTGTCTCAATGAGCTTTGTACTTGTTTGACAAACTTATGAAACATCTAACAACGCGTTTCTAGGACTGTAAACCAAGTTTCATGCAACATGAGTGCTTATAAGTAGCTCAATGATCTTTGCACTAGTTTGACGAACTTATGAAAAATCTAACAACGCGTTTCTAAGACTTTAAACCAAATTTCATGCAACATGAGTGATTATAAGTGTCTCAATGAGTTTTGTACAAGTTTGACGAACTTATGAAACATCTAACAACACGTTTTCTAGGACTCTAAACCAAGTTTCATGCATCATGAGTGCTTATAAGTGTCTCAATGAGCTTTGTACCAGTTTGACAAACTTATGAAACAACTAACAACGCCTTTCTAGTACTCTAAACCAAGTTTCATGCAACATGAGTGCTTATAAGTGTCTCAATGAGCTTTGTACTAGTTTGACGAACTTATGAAACATCTAACAACACGTTTCTAAGACTTTAAACCAAGATTCATGCAACATGAGTGCTTATAAGTGTCTCAATGAACTTTGTACTTGTTTGACGAACTTATGAAACATCTCACAACGCGTTTCTAGGACTCTAAACCAAGTTTCATGCAACATGAGTGCTTATAAGTGGCTCAATGATCTTTGCACTAGTTTGACGAACTTATGAAAAATCTAACAACGCGTTTCTAAGACTTTAAACCAAATTTCATGCAACATGAGTGATAAGTGTCTCATAAGTTTTGTACAAGTCTCACGAACTGAAACACCTAACAACGTTTCTAGGACTTGTAAACAAGTTTGACATGAACTTATGAAACACCTAACTCAACGCTTTGTATTTCTAGTTTGACTCTAAACAATGTTTCATGCAACATGAGTACTTATAAGTGTCTCAATGAGCTTTGTACTTGTTTGACGAACATGAGTGCTTATAAGTGTCTCAATGAGCTTTGTACTAGTTTGACGAACTTATGAAACATCTAACAACGCGTTTCTAAGCATTTAAACAAAATTTCATGCAACCTGAGTGCTTATAAGTGTCTCAATGAGCTTTGTACAAGTTTGACGAATTAATGAAACATCTAACAACGCCTTACTAGGACTCTAAACCATGTTTCATGCTACATGAGAGCTTATAAGTGTCTCAATGATCTTTGCACTAGTTTGACAAACTTATGAAAAAACTAACAACGCGTTTCTAGGACTTTTAACCAAATTTCATGCAACATGAGTGATTATAAGTATCTCAATGAGTTTTGTACAAGTTTGACGAACTTATAAAATATCTAATAACACATTTTCTAGGACTCTAAACCAAGTTTCATGCATCATGAGTGCTTATAAGTGTCTCAATGAGCTTTGTACTAGTTTGACGAACTTTTGAAATAACTAACAACGCCTTTCTAGGACTCTAAACTAAGTTTCACGCAACATGAGTGCTTATAAGTGGCTCAATAAGCTTTGCTCTAGTTTGACAAACTTATGAAACATCTAACAACGCGTTTCTAGGACTCTAAACCAAGTTTCATGCAACATGAGTACTTATAAGTATCTAAATGAGCTTTGTACTTGTTTGACAAACTTATGAAACATCTAACAACGCGGTTTCTAGGACTCTAAAACAAGTTTCATGCATTATGAGTGTTTATAAGTGTCTCAATGAGCTTTGCACTAGTTTGACGAACTTATGAAACATCTAACAACGCGTTTCTAGGACTCTAAACCAAGTTTCATGCAACATGAGTACTTATAAGTGTCTTAATGAGCTTTGTACTTGTTTGACGAACTTATGAAACATCTAACAACGCGTTTCTAGGACTCTAAACCAAGTTTCATGCAACATGAGTGCTTATATGTGGCTCAATGATCTTTGCACTAGTTTGACAAGCTTATGAAAAATCTAACAACGCGTTTCTAGGACTTTAAACCAAATTTCATGCAACATGAGTGATTATAAGTGTCTCAATGAGTTTTGTACAAGTTTGACGAACGTATGAAACATCTACCAACGCGTTTCTAGGACACTAAACCAAGTTTCATGCAACATGAGTACTTATAAGTGTCTCAATGAGCTTTGTACTTGTTTGACGAACTTATGAAACATCTAACAACGTGTTTCTAGGACTCTAAACCAAGTTTCACGCAACATGAGTGCTTATAAGTGTCTCAATGAGCTTTGTACAAGTTTGACGAACTTATGAAACATCTAACAACGCCTTTCTAGGACTTTAAACCAAATTTCATGCAACATGAGTGATTATAAGTGTCTCAATGAGTTTTGTACAAGTTTGACGAACTTATGAAACATCTAACAACACGTTTTCTAGGACTCTAAACCAAGTTTCATGCATCATGAGTGCTTATAAGTTTCTCAATGAGCTTTGTACTAGTTTGACGAACTTATGAAACAACTAAAAACGCCTTTCTAGGACTCTAAACCAAGTTTCATGCCACATGAGTACTTATAAGTGTCTCAATGAACTTTGTACTAGTTTGACGAACTTAAGAAACATCTAACATAGCGTTTCTAGGACTTTAAACCAAGTTTCATGCAACATGAGTGCTTATAATTGTCTCAATGAGCTTTGTACTTGTTTGACGAACTTATGAAACATCTCACAACGCGTTTCTAGGAATCTAAACCAAGTTTCATGCAACATGAGTGCTTATAAGTGGCTCAATGATCTTTGCACTAGTTTGACGAACTTATGAAAAATCTAACAACGCGTTTCTAGGAATTTAAACCAAATTTCATGCAACATGAGTGATTATAAGTGTCTCAATTAGTTTTGTACAAGTTTGACGAACTTATGAAACATCTAACAACGCGTTTCTAGGACTCTAAACCAAGTTTCATGCAACATGAGTACTTATAAGTGTCTCAATGAGCTTTGTACTTGTTTGACAAACTTATGAAACATCTAACAATGCGTTTCTAGGACTCTAAACCAAGTTTCATGCAACATGAATCCTTATAAGTGGCTCAATGTTCTTTGCACTAGTTTGACGAACTTATGAAAAATCTAACAACGCGTTTCTAGGACTCTAAACCAAGTTTCATGGAACATGACTGCTTATAAGTTTCTCAATGAGCTTTCTACTATTTTGACGAGCTTATGAAACATCTAACAACGCGTTTCTAAGCATTTAAACCAAATTTCATGCAACATGAGTGCTTATAAGTGTCTCAATGAGCTTTGTACAAGTTTGACGAACTTATGAAACATCTAACAACACCTTTCTAGGACTCTAAACCAAGTTTCATGCAACATGAGAGCTTATAAGTGTCTCAATGATCTTTGCACTAGTTTGACAAACTTATGAAAAATTTAACAACGCGTTTCTAGGACTTTAAACCAAATTTCATGCAACATGAGTGATTATTAGTGTCTCAATGAGTTTTGTACAAGTTTGTCGAACTTATGAAACATCTAACAACGCGGTTTCTAGGAATCTAAACCAAGTTTCATGCATCACGAGTGCTTATAAGTGTCTCAATGAGCTTTGTACTAGTTTGACGAACTTATGAAACAACTAACAACGCCTTTCTAGGACTCTAAACTAAGTTTCATGCAACATGAGTGCTTATAAGTGTCTCAATGATCTTTGCACTAGTTTGACGAACTTATGAAAAATCTAACAACGCGTTTCTAGGACTTTAAACCAAATTTCATGCAACATGAGTGGTTATAAGTGTCTCAATGAGTTTTGTACAAGTTTGACGAACTTATGAAACATCTAACAACGCGGTTTCTAGGACTCTAAACCAAGTTTCATGCATCATGAGTGCTTATAAGTGTCTCAATGAGCTTTGTACTAGTTTGACGAACTTATGAAACAACTAACAACGCCTTTCTAAGACTCTAAACCAAGTTTCATGCAACATGAGTGCTTATAAGTGTCTCAATGATCTTTGCACTAGTTTGACGAACTTATGAAAAATCTAATAACGCGTTTCTAGGACTTTAAACCAAATTTCATGCAACATGAGTGATTATAATTGTCTTAATGAGTTTTGTACAAGTTTGACGAACTTATGAAACATCTAACAACGCGGTTTCTAGGACTCTAAACCAAGTTTCATGCATCATGAGTGCATATAAGTGTCTCAATGAGCTTTGTACTAGTTTGACGAAATTATGAAACAACTAACAACGCCTTTCAAGGACTCTAAACTAAGTTTCATGCAACATGAGTGCTTATAAGTGGCTCAATGATCTTTGCACTAGTTTGACGACTTATGAAACATCTAACAACGTGTTTCTAGGACTCTAAACCAAGTTTCATGCAACATGATTACTTATAAGTGTCTCAATGAGCTTTGTACTTGTTTGACAAACTTATGAAACATCTAACAACGCGTTTCTTGGACTCTAAACCAAGTTTCATGGAACATGAGTGCTTATAAGTGTCTCAATGAGCTTTCTACTAGTTTGACGAGCTTATGAAACATCTAACAACGCGTTTCTAAGCATTTAAACCAAATTTCATGCAACATGAGTGCTTATAAGTGTCTCAATGAGCTTTGTACAAGTTTGACGAACTTATGAAACATCTAACAACGCCTTTCTAGGACTCTAAACAAAGTTTCATGCAACATGAGAGCTTATAAGTGTCTCAATGATCTTTGCACTAGTTTGACAAACTTATGAAAAATTTAACAACGTGTTTCTAGGACTTTGAACCAAATTTCATACAACATGAGTGATTATAAGTGTCTCAATGAGTTTTGTACAAGTTTGTCGAACTTATGAAACATCTAACAACGCGGTTTCTAGGACTCTAAACTAAGTTTCATGCAACATGAGTGCTTATAAGTGTCTCAATGATCTTTGCACTAGTTTGACGAACTTATGAAAAATCTAACAACGCGTTTCTAGGACTATAAACCAAATTTCATGCAACATGAGTGATTATATGTGTCTCAATGAGTTTTGTACAAGTTTGACAAACATATAAAACTTCTAACAACACGTTTTCTAGGACTCTAAATCAAGTTTCATGCATCATGAGTGCTTATAAGTGTCTCAATGAGCTTTGCACTAGTTTGACGAACTTATGAAACAACTAACAACGCCTTTCTAGGACTCTAAACTAAGTTTCATGCAACATGAGTGCTTATAAGTGGCTCTATGATCTTTGCACTAGTTTGACGAACTTATGAAACATCTAACAATGCGTTTCTAGGACTCTAAACAAAGTTTCATGCAACATGATTACTTATAAGTGTCTCAATGAGCTTTGTACTTGTTTTACGAACTTATGAAACATCTAACAACGCGTTTCTAGGACTCTAAACCAAGTTTCATGCATCATGAGTGCTTATAAGTGGCTCAATGATCTTTGCACTAGTTTGACGAACTTATGAAAAATCTAACAACGCGTTTCTAGGACTTTAAACCAAATTTCATGCAACATGAGTGATTATAAGTGTCTCAATGAGTTTTGTACAAGTTTGATGAACTTATGAAACATCTAACAACGCGTTTCTAGGACTCTAAACAAAGTTTCATGCAACATGAGTACTTATAAGTCTCAATAAGCTTTGTACTTGTTTGACGAACTTATGAAACATCTAACAACGTGTTTCTAGGACTCTAAACCAAGTTTCACGCAACATGAGTGCTTATAAGTGTCTCAATGAGCTTTGTACAAGTTTGACAAACCTATGAAACATCTAACAACGCCTTTCTAGGACTCTAAACCAAGTTTCATGCAACATGAGTGCTTATAAGTGTCTCAATGATCTTTGCACTAGTTTGACGAACTTATGAAAAATCTAACAACGCGTTTCTAGGACTTTAAACCAAATTTCATGCAACATGAGTGATTATAAGTGTCTCTATGAGTTTTGTACAAGTTTGATGAACTTATGAAACATCTAACAACACGTTTTCTAGGACTCTAAACCAAGTTTCATGCATCATGAGTGCTTATAAGTGTCTAAATGAGCTCTGTACTAGTTTGCCGAACTTATGAAACAACTAACAACGCCTTTCTAGGAGTCTAAACCAAGTTTCATGCAACATGAGTGCTTATAAGTGTCTCAATGAACTTTGTACTAGTTTGACGAACTTATGAAACATCTAACAACGCGTTTCTAGGACTCTAAACCAAGTTTCATGCATCATGAGTGCTTATAAGTGTCTCAATGAGCTTTGTACTAGTTTGACGAACTTATGAAACAACTAACAACACCTTTCTAGGACTCTAAACCAAGTTTCATGCAACATGAGTGCTTATAAGTGTCTCAATGAGCTTTGTAATAGTTTGACGAACTTATGAAACATCTAACAACGCGTTTCTAGGACTTTAAACCAAGTTTCATGCAACATGAGTGCTTATAAGTGTCTCAATGAGCTTTGTAATTGTTTGACGAACTTATGAAACATCTCACAACGCGTTTCTAGGACTCAAAACCAAGTTTCATGCAACATGAGTGCTTATAAGTGGCTCAATGATCTTTGCACTAGTTTGACGAACTTATGAAAAATCTAACAACGCGTTTCTAGGACTTTAAACCAAATTTCATGCAACATGAGTGATTATAAGTGTCTCCATTAGTTTTGTACAAGTTTGACGAACTTATGAAACATCTAACAACGCGTTTCTAGGACTCTAAACCAAGTTTCATGCAACATGAGTACTTATAAGTGTCTCAATTAGCTTTGTACTTGTTTGACAAACTTATGAAATATCTAACAATGCGTTTCTAGGACTCTAAACCAAGTTTCATGCAACATGAGTGCTTATAAGTGTCTCAATGATCTTTGCACTAGTTTGACGAACTTATGAAAAATCTAACAACGCGTTTCTAGGAGTTTAAACCAAATTTCATGCAACATGAGTGATTATAAGTGTCTCAATGAGTTTTGTACAAGTTTGACGAACTTATGAAACATCTAACAACACGTTTTCTAGGACTCTAAACCAAGTTTCATGCATCATTAGTGCTTATAAGTGTCTCAATGATCTTTGTACTAGTTTGACGAACTTATGACACATCTACCAACGCGTTTCTAGGACTCTAAACCAAGTTTCATGCAACATGAGTGCTTATAAGTGGCTCAATGATCTTTGCACTAGTTTGACGAACTTATGAAAAATCTAACAACGCGTTTCTAGGACTTTAAACCAAATTTCATGCAACACGAGTGATTATAAGTGTACGAATGAGTTTTGTACAAGTTTGACGAACTTATGAAACATCTAACAACACGTTTTCTAGGACTCTAAACCAAGTTTCATGCATCATGAGTGCTTATAAGTGTCTCAATGAGCTTTGTACTAGTTTGACGAACTTATGAAACAACTAACAATGCCTTTCTAGGACTCTAAACCAAGTTTCATGCAACATGAGTGCTTATAAGTGTCTCAATGAGCTTTGTACTAGTTTGACGTACTTATGAAACATCTAACAACGCGTTTCTAGGACTTTAAACCAAGTTTCATGCAGCATGAGTGCTTATAAGTGTCTCAATGAGCTTTGTAATTGTTTGACGAACTTATGAAACATCTCACAACGCGTTTCTAGGACTCTAAACCAAGTTTCATGCAACATGAGTTCTTATAAGTGGCTCAATGATCTTTGCACTAGTTTGACGAACTTTTGAAAAATCTAACAACGCGTTTCTAGGACTTTAAACCAAATTTCATGCAACATGAGTGATTATAAGTGTCTCAATTAGTTTTGTACAAGTTTGACGAACTTATGAAACATCTAACAACGCGTTTCTAGGACTCTAAACCAAGTTTCATGCAACATGAGTACTTATAAGTGTCTCAATGTGCTTTGTACTTGTTTGACGAACTTATGAAACATCTAACAACGCGTTTCTAGGACTCTAAACCAAGTTTCATGGAACATGAGTGCTTATAAGTGTCTCAATGAGCTTTCTACTAGTTTGACGAGCTTATGAAACATCTAACAACGCGTTTCTAAGCATTTAAACCAAATTTCATGCACCATGAGTGCTTATAAGTGTCTCAATGAGCTTTGTACAAGTTTGACGAACTTATGAAACATCTAACAACGCCTTTCTAGGACTCTAAACCAAGTTTCATGCAACATAAGTGCTTATAAGTGTCTCAATGAACTTTGTACTAGTTTGACAAACTTATGAAACATCTAACAACGCGGTTTCTAGGACTCTAAAACAAGTTTCATGCATCATGAGTGTTTATAAGTGTCTCAATGAGCTTTGCACTAGTTTGACGAACTTATGAAACATCTAACAACGCGTTTCTAGGACTCTAAACCAAGTTTCATGCAACATGAGTACTTATAAGTGTCTCAATGAGCTTTGTACTTGTTTGACGAACTTATGAAACATCTAACAACGCGTTTCTAGGACTCTAAACCAAGTTTCATGCAACATGAGTGCTTATAAGTGGCTCAATAATCTTTGCACTAGTTTGACGAACTTATGAAAAATCTAACAACGCGTTTCTAGGACTTTAAACAAAATTTCATGCAACATGAGTGATTATAAGTGTCTCAATGAGTTTTGTACAAGTTTGACGAACTTATGAAACAACTAACGACGCCTTTATAGGACTCTATACCTAGTTTCATGCAACATGAGTGCTTATAAGTGTCTCAATGATCTTTGCATTAGTTTGACGAACTTATGAAAAATCTAATAACGCGTTTCTAGGACTTTAAACCAAATTTCATGCAACATGAGTGCTTGTAAGTGTCTCAATGAGTTTTTTACAAGTTTGACGAACTTATGAAACATCTAACAACGCGGTTTCTAGGACTCTAAACCAAGTTTCATGCATCATGAGTGCTTATAAGTGTCTCAATGAGCTTTGTACTAGTTTGACGAACTTATGAAACATCTAACGACGCCTTTCTAGGACTCTAAACCAAGTTTCATGCAACATCAGTGCTTATAAGTGTCTCAATGAGCTTTGCACAAGTTTGACGAACTTATGAAACATCTAATAACGCGTTTCTAGGACTCTAAAACAAATTTTCATGCAACATGAGTGCTTATAAGTGTCTCAATGAGCTTTGTACAAGTTTAACGATCTTATGAAACATCTAACAACGCGTTTCTAGGACTCTAAACCAAGTTTCATGAATCATGAGTGCTTATAAGTGTCTCAATGAGCTTTGTATTAGTTTAGCGAACTTATGAAACATCTAATAACGCCTTTCTAGGACTCTAAACCAAGTTTCATGCAACATGAGTGCTTATAAGTGTCTCAATGAGCTTTGTACAAGTTTGACGAACTTATGAAACATCTAACAACACGTATCTAGGACTTCAAACCAAATTTCATGCAACATGAGTGCTTATAAGTGTCTCAATGAGCTTTGTACAAGTTTAACGAACTTATGAAATATCTAACAACGTGGTTGCTAGGACTCTAAACCAAGTTTCATGCAACATAAGTGCTTATAACTGTCTCAATGAGCTTTGTATAAGTTTGACGAACTTATGAAACAACTAACAACGCCTTTCTAGTACTCTAAACTAAGTTTCATGCTACATGAGTGCTTATAAGTTCCTCAATGAACTTTGTACAAGTTTCACGAACTTATGAATCATCTAACAACACGTATCTAGGACTTTAAACCAAATTTCATGCAACATGAGTGATTATAAGTGTCTCAAAGAGTTTTGTACAAGTTTGACGAACTTATGAAACATCTAACAACGCGGTTTCTAGGACTCTAAACCAAATTTCATGCAACATGAGTGCTTATAAGTGTCTCAGTGAGCTTTGTACTAGTTTGACGAACTTATGAAACATCTAACAACGCGTTTCTAGGACTCTAAACCAAGTTTCATGCAACATGAGTGCTTATAAGTGTCTCAATGAGCTTTGTACTAGTTTGACGAAATTATGAAACATCAAACAACACGTTTCTAGGACTCTAAACCAAGTTTCATGCAACATGAGTGCTTATAAGTGTCTCAATGAGCTTTGTACAAGTTTAACGATCTTATGAAACATCTAACAACGCGTTTCTAGGACTCTAAACCAAGTTTCATGAACCATGAGTGCTTATAAGTGTCTAAATTTGCTTTGTACTTGTTTGGCGAACTTATGAAACATCTAATAACGCCTTTCTAGGACTCTAAACCAAGTTTCATGCAACATGAGTGCTTATAAGTGTCTCAATGAGCTTTTTACAAGTTTGACGAACTTATGAAACATCTAACAACTCGTTTCTAGGACTCTAAACCAAGTTTCATGCAACATGAGTGCTTATAAGTGTCTCAATGAGCTTTGTACTAGTTTGACGAACTTATGAAACATCTAACAACGCGTTTCTAGGACTTTAAAACAAGTTTCATGCAACATGACTGCTGTTAAGTGTGTCAATGAGCTTTGTACTAGTTTGAAGAACTTATGAAACATCTAACAACGCGTTTCTAGGACTCTAAACCAAGTTTCATGCAACATGAGTGCTTATAAGTGTCTCAATGAGCTTTGTACTAGTTTGACGAACTTATGAAACATCTAACAACGCGTTTCTAGGACTCTAAACCAAGTTTAATGCAACATGAGTGCTTATAAGTGTCTCCATGAGCTTTGTACTTGTTTGACAAAGTTATGAAACATCTCACAACGCGTTTCTAGGACTGTAAACCAAGTTTCATGCAACATGAGTGCTTATAAGTGTCTCAATGAGTTTTGTACAAGTTTGATGACGAACTTATGAAACAACTAACAACGCCTTTCGAAAACTCTAAACAAAGTTTCATGCTACATGAGTGCTTATAAGTTCCTCAATGAGCTTTGTACAAGTTTGACGAACTTATGAAACATCTAACAACGCGGTATCTAGGACTCTAAACCAAGTTTCATGCAACATTAGTGCTTATAAGTGTCTCAATGATCTTTGTACTAGTTTGACGAACTTATGACACATCTACCAACGCGTTTCTAGGACTCTAAACCAAGTTTCATGCAACATGAGTGCTTATAAGTGGCTCAATGATCTTTGCACTAGTTTGACGAACTTATGAAAAATCTAACAACGCGTTTCTAGGACTTTAAACCAAATTTCATGCAACACGAGTGATTATAAGTGTCGAATGAGTTTTGTACAAGTTTGACGAACTTATGAAACATCTAACAACACGTTTTCTAGGACTCTAAACCAAGTTTCATGCATCATGAGTGCTTATAAGTGTCTCAATGAGCTTTGTACTAGTTTGACGAACTTATGAAACAACTAACAATGCCTTTCTAGGACTCTAAACCAAGTTTCATGCAACATGAGTGCTTATAAGTGTCTCAATGAGCTTTGTACTAGTTTGACGAACTTATGAAACATCTAACAACGCGTTTCTAGGACTTTAAACCAAGTTTCATGCAGCATGAGTGCTTATAAGTGTCTCAATGAGCTTTGTAATTGTTTGACGAACTTATGAAACATCTCACAACGCGTTTCTAGGACTCTAAACCAAGTTTCATGCAACATGAGTGCTTATAAGTGGCTCAATGATCTTTGCACTAGTTTGACGAACTTTTGAAAAATCTAACAACGCGTTTCTAGGACTTTAAACCAAATTTCATGCAACATGAGTGATTATAAGTGTCTCAATTAGTTTTGTACAAGTTTGACGAACTTATGAAACATCTAACAACGCGTTTCTAGGACTCTAAACCAAGTTTTATGCAACATGAGTACTTATAAGTGTCTCAATGAGCTTTGTACTTGTTTGACGAACTTATGAAACATCTAACAACGACGCGTTTCTAGGACTCTAAACCAAGTTTCATGCAACATGAATCCTTATAAGTGGCTCAATAATCTTTGCACTAGTTTGAAGAACTTATGAAAAATCTAACAACGCGTTTCTAGGACTCTAAACCAAGTTTCATGGAACATGAGTGCTTATAAGTGTCTCAATGAGCTTTCTACTAGTTTGACGAGCTTATGAAACATCTAACAACGCGTTTCTAAGCATTTAAACCAAATTTCATGCACCATGAGTGCTTATAAGTGTCTCAATGAGCTTTTTACAAGTTTGACGAACTTATGAAACATCTAACAACGCCTTTCTAGGACTCTAAACCAAGTTTCATGCAACATGAGAGTTTATAAGTGTCTCAATGATCTTTGCACTAGTTTGACAAACTTATGAAAAATCTAACAACGCGTTTCTAGGACTTTAAACCAAATTTCATGCAACATGAGTGATTATAAGTGTCTCAATGAGTTTTGTACAAGTTTGACGAACTTATGAAACATCTAACAACGCGTTTGTAGGACTCTAAACCAAGTTTCATGCATCATGAGTGCTTATAAGTGTCTCAATGAGCTTTGTACTAGTTTGACGAAATTATGAAACAACTAACAACGCCTTTCAAGGACTCTAAACTAAGTTTCATGCAACATGAGTGCTTATAAGTGGCTCAATGATCTTTGAAGTAGTTTGACGACTTATGAAACATCTAACAACGCGTTTCTAGGACTCTAAACCAAGTCTCATGCAACATGAGTACTTATAAGTGTCTCAATGAGCTTTGTACTTGTTTGACAAACTTATGAAACATCTAACAACGCGTTTCTAGGACTCTAAACCAAGTTTCATGCAACATGAGTGCTTATAAGTGGCTCAATGATCTTTGCACTAGTTTGACGAACTTACGAAAAATCTAACAACGCGTTTCTAGGACTTTAAACCAAATTTCATGCAACATGAGTGATTATAAGTGTCTGAATGAGTTTTGTACAAGTTTGACGAACTTATGAAACATCTAACAACGCCTTTCTAGGACTCTAAACTAAGTTTCATGCAACATGAGTGCTTATAAGTGGCTCAATGATCTTTGCTCTAGTTTGAAAAACTTATGAAACATCTAACAACGCGTTTCTAGGACTCTAAACCAAGTTTCAGGCAACATAAGTATTTATAAGTGTCTCAATGAGCTTTGTACTTGTTTGAAAAACTTATGAAACATCTAACAACGCGTTTCTAGGACTCTAAACCAAGTTTCATGCAACATGAGTGCTTATAAGTGGCACAATGATCCTTGCACTAGTTTGACGAACTTATGAAAAACCTAACAACGCGTTTCTAGGACTTTAAACCAAATTTCATGCAACATGATTGATTATAAGTGTCTCAATGAGTTTTGTACAAGTCTGACGAACTTATGAAACATCTAACAACGCGTTTTCTAGGACTCTAAACCAAGTTTCATGCATCATGAGTGCTTATAAGTTTCTGAATGAGCTTTGTACTAGTTTGACGAACTTATGAGACAACTAACAACGCCTTTCTAGGACTCTAAACCAAGTTTCATGCAACATGAGTGCTTATAAGTGTCTCAATGAGCTTTGTACTAGTTTGACGAACTTATGAAACATCTAAAAACGCGTTTCTAGGACTTTAAACCAAGTTTCATGCAACATGAGTACTTATAAGTGTCTCAATGAGCTTTGTACTTGTTTGAAAAACTTATGAAACATCTAACAACGCGTTTCTAGTACTCTAAACCAAGTTTCATGCAACATGAGTGCTTATAAGTGGTTCAATGATCTTTGCACTAGTTTGACGAACTTATGAAAAATCTAACAACTCGTTTCTTGGAATTAAACCAAATTTCCTGCAATATGAGTGATTATAAGTGTCTCAATGAGCTTTGTACTAGTTTGACGACCTTATGAAACATCTAACAACGCGTTTCTAGGTCTCTAAACCAAGTTTCATGCAACATGAGTGCTTATAAGTGTCTCCATGAGCTTTGTACTTGTTTGACGAAGTTATGAAACATCTCACAACGCGTTTCTAGGACTGTAAACCAAGTTTCATGCAACATGAGTGCTTATAAGTGTCTCAATGAGTTTTGTACAAGTTTGACGAACTTATGAAACAACTAACAACGCCTTTCGAGAACTCTAAACAAAGTTTCATGCTACATGAGTGCTTATAAGTTCTTCAATGAGCTTTGTACAAGTTTGACGAACTTATGAAACATCTAACAACGCGGTTTCTAGGACTCTAAACCAAGTTTCATGCAACATTAGTGCTTATAAGTGTCTCAATGATCTTTGTACTAGTTTGACGAACTTATGACACATCTACCAACGCGTTTCTAGGACTCTAAACAAAGTTTCATGCAACATGAGTGCTTTTAAGTGTCTCAATGAGCTTTGTACAAGTTTGACGAACTTATATGAAACAACTAACAACGCCTTTCTAGGACTCTAAACCAAGTTTCGTGCCACATGAGTGCTTATAAGTTCCTCAATGAGCTTTGTACAAGTTTGACGAACTTATGAAACATCTAACAACACGTATCTTGGACTTTAAACCTAATTTCATGCAACATGAGTGCTTATAAGTGTCTCAATGAGCTTTGTACAAGTTTAACGAACTTATGAAATATCTAACAACGTGGTTGCTAGGACTCTAAACCAAGTTTCATGCAACATAAGTGCATATAAGTGTCTCAATGAGCTTTGTACAAGTTTGACGAACTTATGAAACAACTAACAACGCCTTTCTAGGACTCTAAACTAAGTTTCATGCTACATGAGTGCTTATAAGTTCCTCAATGAGCTTTGTACAAGTTTCACGAACTTATGAATCATCTAACAACACGTATCTAGGACTTTAAACCAAATTTCATGCAACATGAGTGATTATAAGTGTCTTAATGAGTTTTGTACAAGTTTGACGAACTTATGAAACATCTAACAACGCAGTTTCTAGGACTCTAAACCAAGTTTCATGCAACATGAGTGCTTATAAGTGTCTCAATGAGCTTTGTACTAGTTTGACGAACTTATGAAACATCTAACAACGCGTTTCTAAGACTCTAAACCAAGTTTCATGCAACATGAGTGCTTATAAGTGTCTCAATGAGGTTTGTACTAGTTTGACGAACTTATGAAACATCTAACAACGCGTTTCTAGGACTCTAAACCAAGTTTCATGCAACATGAGTGCTTTTAAGTGTCTCAATGAGCTTTCTACTAGTTTGACGAACTTATGAAACATCTAACAACGCGTTTCTAGGAGTCTTAACCAAGTTTCACGCAACATCAGTGCATATAAGTGTCTAAATGAGCTTTGTACAAGTTTGACGAACTTATGAAACATCTAACAACGCGTTTCTAGGACTCTAAACCAAGTTTCATGCAACATGAGTACTTATAAGTGTCTCAATGAGCTTTGTACTTGTTTGCAAACTTATGAAACATCTAACAACGCGTTTCTAGTACTCTAAACCAAGTTTCATGCAACATGAGTGATTATAAGTGGTTCAATGATCTTTGCACTAGTTTGACGAACTTATTAAAAATCTAACAACTCGTTTCTTGGACTTTAAACCAAAGTTCATGCAACATGAGTGATTATAAGTGTCTCAATGAGCTTTGTACTAGTTTGACGAACTTATGAAACATCTAACAACGCGTTTCTAGGACTCTAAACCAAGTTTCATGCAACATGAGAGCTTATAAGTGTCTCAATGAGCTTTGTACTAGTTTGACGAACTTATGAAACATCTAACAACGCGTTTCTAGGACTCTAAACCAAGTTTCATGCAACATGAGTGCTTTTAAGTGTCTCAATGAGCTTTGTACTAGTTTGACGAACTTATGAAACATCTAACAACGCGTTTCTAGGAGTCTTATCCAAGTTTCATGCAACATCAGTGCATATAAGTGTCTCAATGAGCTTTGTACAAGTTTGACGAACTTATGAAACATCTAACAACGCGTTTCTAGGACTCTAAACCAAGTTTCATGCAACATGAGTGCTTATAAGTGTCTCAATGAGCTTTGTACAAGTTTAACGATCTTATGAAACATCTAACAACGCGTTTCTAGGACTCTAAACCAAGTTTCATGCAACATGAGTGCTTATAAGTGTCTCAATGAGCTTTGTACTAGTTTGACGAACTTATGAAACATCAAATAACACGTTTCTAGGACTCTAAACCAAGTTTCATGCAACTTGAGTGCTTATAAGTGTCTCAATGAGCTTTGTACAACTTTAACGATCTTATGAAACATCTAACAACGCGTTTCTAGGACTCTAAACCAAGTTTCATGAACCATGAGTGCTTATAAGTGTCTCAATGGGCTTTGTACTAGTTTGGCGAACTTATGAAACATCTAATAACGCCTTTCTAGGACTCTAAACCAAGTTTCATGCAACATGAGTGCTTATAAGTGTCTCAATGAGCTTTTACAAGTTTGACGAACTTATGAAACATCTAATAACGCCTTTCTAGGACTCTAAACCAAGTTTCATGCAACATGAGTGCTTATAAGTGTCTCAATGAGCTTTGTACAAGTTTGACGAACTTATGAAACATCTAACAACACGTATCTAGGACTTTAAACCAAATTTCATGCAACATGAGTGCTTATAAGTGTCTCAATGAGCTTTGTACAAGTTTAACGAACTTATGAAATATCTAACAACGTGGTTGCTAGGACTCTAAACCAAGTTTCATGCAACATAAGTGCTTATAACTGTCTCAATGAGCTTTGTATAAGTTTGACGAACTTATGAAACAACTAACAACGCTTTTCTAGGACTCTAAACTAAGTTTCATGCTACATGAGTGCTTATAAGTTCCTCAATGAACTTTGTACAAGTTTCACAAACTTATGAATCATCTAACAACACGTATCTAGGACTTTAAACCAAATTTCATGCAACATGAGTGATTATAAGTGTCTCAAAGAGTTTTGTACAAGTTTGACGAACTTATGAAACATCTAACAACGCGGTTTCTAGGACTCTAAACCAAATTTCATGCAACATGAGTGCTTATAAGTGTCTCAATGAGCTTTGTACTAGTTTGACGAACTTATGAAACATCTAACAACGCGTTTCTAGGACTCTAAACCAAGTTTCATGCAACATGAGTGCTTATAAGTGTCTCAATGAGCTTTGTACTAGTTTGACGAACTTATGAAACATCAAACAACACGTTTCTAGGACTCTAAACCAAGTTTCATGCAACATGAGTGCTTATAAGTGTCTCAATGAGCTTTGTACAAGTTTAACGATCTTATGAAACATCTAACAACGCGTTTCTAGGACTCTAAACCAAGTTTCATGAACCATGAGTGCTTATAAGTGTCTAAATTTGCTTTGTACTTGTTTGGCGAACTTATGAAACATCTAATAACGCCTTTCTAGGACTCTAAACCAAGTTTCATGCAACATGAGTGCTTATAAGTGTCTCAATGAGCTTTTTACAAGTTTGACGAACTTATGAAACATCTAACAACTCGTTTCTAGGACTCTAAACCAAGTTTCATGCAACATGAGTGCTTATAAGTGTCTCAATGAGCTTTGTACTAGTTTGACGAACTTATGAAACATCTAACAACGCGTTTCTAGGACTTTAAACCAAGTTTCATGCAACATGAGTGCTTTTAAGTGTGTCAATGAGCTTTGTACTAGTTTGAAGAACTTATGAAACATCTAACAACGCGTTTCTAGGACTCTAAACCAAGTTTCATGCAACATGAGTGCTTATAAGTGTCTCAATGAGCTTTGTACTAGTTTGACGAACTTATGAAACATCTAACAACGCGTTTCTAGGACTCTAAACCAAGTTTCATGCAACATGAGTGCTTATAAGTGTCTCCATGAGCTTTGTACTTGTTTGACAAAGTTATGAAACATCTCACAACGCGTTTCTAGGACTGTAAACCAAGTTTCATGCAACATGAGTGCTTATAAGTGTCTCAATGAGTTTTGTACAAGTTTGACGAACTTATGAAACAACTAACAACGCCTTTCGAAAACTCTAAACAAAGTTTCATGCTACATGAGTGCTTATAAGTTCCTCAATGAGCTTTGTACAAGTTTGACGAACTTATGAAACATCTAACAACGCGGTTTCTAGGACTCTAAACCAAGTTTCATGCAACATTAGTGCTTATAAGTGTCTCAATGATCTTTGTACTAGTTTGACGAACTTATGACACATCTACCAACGCGTTTCTAGGACTCTAAACCAAGTTTCATGCAACATGAGTGCTTATAAGTGGCTCAATGATCTTTGCACTAGTTTGACGAACTTATGAAAAATCTAACAACGCGTTTCTAGGACTTTAAACCAAATTTCATGCAACACGAGTGATTATAAGTGTCTGAATGAGTTTTGTACAAGTTTGACGAACTTATGAAACATCTAACAACACGTTTTCTAGGACTCTAAACCAAGTTTCATGCATCATGAGTGCTTATAAGTGTCTCAATGAGCTTTGTACTAGTTTGACGAACTTATGAAACAACTAACAATGCCTTTCTAGGACTCTAAACCAAGTTTCATGCAACATGAGTGCTTATAAGTGTCTCAATGAGCTTTGTACTAGTTTGACGAACTTATGAAACATCTAACAACGCGTTTCTAGGACTTTAAACCAAGTTTCATGCAGCATGAGTGCTTATAAGTGTCTCAATGAGCTTTGTAATTGTTTGACGAAACTTATGAAACATCTCACAACGCGTTTCTAGGACTCTAAACCAAGTTTCATGCAACATGAGTGCTTATAAGTGGCTCAATGATCTTTGCACTAGTTTGACGAACTTTTGAAAAATCTAACAACGCGTTTCTAGGACTTTAAACCAAATTTCATGCAACATGAGTGATTATAAGTGTCTCAATTAGTTTTGTACAAGTTTGACGAACTTATGAAACATCTAACAACGCGTTTCTAGGACTCTAAACCAAGTTTTATGCAACATGAGTACTTATAAGTGTCTCAATGAGCTTTGTACTTGTTTGACGAACTTATGAAACATCTAACAACGCGTTTCTAGGACTCTAAACCAAGTTTCATGCAACATGAATCCTTATAAGTGGCTCAATAATCATTGCACTAGTTTGAAGAACTTATGAAAAATCTAACAACGCGTTTCTAGGACTCTAAACCAAGTTTCATGGAACATCTAACAACGCGTTTCTAAGCATTTAAACCAAATTTCATGCAACATGAGTGCTTATAAGTGTCTCAATGAGCTTTGTACAAGTTTGACGAACTTATGAAACATCTAACAACGCCTTTCTAGGACTCTAAACCAAGTTTCATGCAACATGACAGCTTATAAGTGTCTCAATCATCTTTGCACTAGTTTGACAAACTTATGAAAAATCTAACAACGCGTTTCTAGGACTTTAAACCAAATTTCATGCAACATGAGTGATTATAAGTGTTTCAATGAGTTTTGTACAAGTTTGTCGAACTTATGAAACATCTAACAACGCGGTTTCTAGGACTCTTAACCAAGTTTCATTCATCATGAGTGCTTATAAGTGTCTCAAAGAGCTTTGTACTAGTTTGACGAACTTATGAAACAACTAACAACGCCTTTCTAGGAATCTAAACTAAGTTTCATGCAGCATGAGTTCTTATAAGAGTCTCAATGATCTTTGCACTAGTTTGACGAACTTATGAAAAATCTAACAACGTGTTCCTAGGACTTTAAACCAAATTTCATGCAACATGAGTTATTATAAGTGTCTCAACGAGTCTTTTACAAGTTTGACGAACTTATGAAACATCTAACAACGCGGTTTCTAGGACTCTAAACCAAGTTTCATGCACCATGAGTGCTTATAAGTGTCTCAATGAGCTTTGTACTAGTTTGACGAACTTTTGAAACAACTAACAACGCCTTTCTAGGACTCTAAACTAAGTTTCATGCAACATGAGTGCTTATAAGTGGCTCAATGATCTTTGCTCTAGTTTGACAAACTTATGAAACATCTAACAACGCGTTTCTAGGACTCTAAACCAAGTTTGATGCAACATGAGTACTTATAAGTGTCTCAATGAGCTTTGTACTTGTTTGACAAACTTATGAAACATCTAACAACGCGTTTCTAGGACTCTAAACCAAGTTTCATGCAACATGAGTGCTTATAAGTGTCTCAATGATCTTTGTACTTGTTTGACGAAGTTATGAAACATCTTACAACGCGTTTCTAGGAATGTAAACCAAGTTTCATGCAACATGAGTGCTTATAAGTGTCTCAATGAGCTTTGTACTTGTTTGACGAAGTTATGAAACATCTCACAACGCGTTTCTAGGAATGTAAACAAAGTTTCATGCAACATGAGTGCTTATAAGTGTCTCAATGAGCTTTGTACAAGTTTGACGAACTTATGAAACAACTAATAACGCCTTTCGAGAACTCTAAACAAAGTTTCATGCTACATGAGTGCTTATAAGTTCCTCAATGAGCTTTGTACAAGTTTGACGAACTTATGAAACATCTAACAACGCAGTTTCTAGGACTCTAAACCAAGTTTCATGCAACATGAGTTCTTATAAGTGTCTCAATGATCTTTGTACTACTTTGACGAACTTATGAAACATCTACCAACGCGTTTCTAGGACTCTAAACCAAGTTTCATGCAACATGAGTTCTTTTAAGTGTCTCAATGAGCTTTGTACAAGTTTGACGAACTTATGAAACAACTAACAACGCCTTTCTAGGACTCTAAACCAAGTTTTGTGCCACATGAGTGCTTATAAGTTCCTCAATGAGCTTTGTACAAGTTTGGCGAACTTATGAAACATCTAACAACACGTATCTAGGACTTTAAACCAAATTTCATGCAACATGAGTGCTTATAAGTGTCTCAATGAGCTTTGTACAAGTTTAACGAACTTATGAAATATCTAACAACGTGGTTGCTAGGACTCTAAACCAAGTTTCATGCAACATAAGTGCTTATAAGTGTCTCAATGAGCTTTGTACAAGTTTGACGAACTTATGAAACAACTAACAACGCCTTTCTAGGACTCTAAACTAAGTTTCATGCTACATGAGTGCTTATAAGTTCCTCAATGAGCTTTGTACAAGTTTCAAGAACTTATGAATCATCTAACAACACGTATCTAGGACTTTAAACCAAATTTCATGCAACATAAGTGATTATAAGTGTCTCAATGAGTTTTTTAGAAGTTTGACGAACTTATGAAACATCTAACAACGCGGTTTCTAGGACTCTAAACAAAGTTTCATGCAACATGAGTGCTTATAAGGTTCTCAATGAGCTTTGTACTAGTTTGACGAACTTATGAAACATCTAACAAAGCGTTTCTAGGACTCTAAACCAAGTTTCATGCAACATGAGTGCTTTTAAGTGTCTCAATGAGTTTTGTACTAGTTTGACGAACTTATGAAGCATCTAACAACGCGTTTCTAGGAGTCTTAACCAAGTTTCATGCAACATCAGTGCATATAAGTGTCTCAATGAGCTTTGTACAAGTTTGACAAACTTATGAAACATCTAACAACGCGTTTCTAGGACTCTAAACCAAGTTTCAAGCAACATGAGTGCTTATAAGTGTCTCAATGAGCTTTGTACAAGTTTAACGATCTTATGAAACATCTAACAACGCGTTTCTAAGACTCTAAACCAAGTTTCATGCAACATGAGTTCTTATAAGGGTCTCAATGAGCTTTGTACTAGTTTGACGAACTTATGAAACATCAAACAACACGTTTCTAGGACTCAAAACCAAGTTTCATGCAACATGAGTGCTTATAAGTGTCTCAATGAGCTTTGTACAAGTTTAACGATCTTATGAAACATCTAACAACGCGTTTCTAGGACTCTAAACCAAGTTTCATGAACCATGAGTGCTTATAAGTGTCTCAATGAGCTTTGTATTAGTTTGGCGAACTTATGAAACATCTAATAACGCCTTTCTAGGACTCTAAACCAAGTTTCATGCAACATGAGTGCTTATAAGTGTCTCAACGAGCTTTTTACAAGTTTGACGAACTTATGACACATCTAACAACTCGTTTCTAGGACTCTAATCCCAGTTTCATGCAACATGAGTGCTTTTAAGTGTCTCAATGAGCTTTGTACAAGTTTGACGAACTTATGAAACAACTAACAACGCCTTTCTAGGACTCTAAACCAAGTTTCGTGCCACATGAGTGCTTATAAGTTCCTCAATGAGCTTTGTACAAGTTTGACGAACTTATGAAACATCTAACAACACGTATCTAGGACTTTAAACCAAATTTCATGCAACATGAGTGCTTATAAGTGTCTCAATGAGCTTTGTACAAGTTTAACGAACTTATGAAATATCTAACAACGTGGTTGCTAGGACTTTAAACCAAGTTTCATGCAACATAAGTGCTTATAAGTGTCTCAATAAGCTTTGTACAAGTTTGACGAACTTATGAAACAACTAACAACGCCTTTCTAGGACTCTAAACTAAGTTTCATGCTACATGAGTTCTTATAAGTTCCTCAATGAGCTTTGTACAAGTTTCACGAACTTATGAATCATCTAACAACACGTATCTAGGACATTAAACCAAATTTCATGCAACATGAGTGATTATAAGTGTCTCAATGAATTTTGTACAAGTTTGACGAACTTATGAAACATCTAACAACGCGATTTCTAGGACTCTAAACCAAGTTTCATGCAACATGAGTGCTTATAAGTGTCTCAATGAGCTTTGTACTAGTTTGACGAACTTATGAAACATCTAACAACGCGCGTTTCTAGGACTTTAAACCAAGTTTCATGCAACATGAGTGCTTTTAAGTGTGTCAATGAGCTTTGTACTAGTTTGACGAACTTATGAAACATCTAACAACGCGTTTCTAGGAGTCTTAACCAAGTTTCATGCAACATCAGTGCATATAAGTGTCTCAATGAGCTTTGTACAAGTTTGACGAACTTTTGAAACATCTAAAAACGCGTTTCTAGGACTCTAAACCAAGTTTCATGCAACATGAGTGCTTATAAGTGTCTCAATGAGCTTTGTATAAGTTTGACGAACTTATGAAACAACTAACAACGCCTTTCTAGGACTCTAAACTAAGTTTTATTCTACATGAGTGCTTATAAGTTCCTCAATGAGCTTTGTACAAGTTTCACGAACTTATGAATCATCTAACAACACGTATCTAGGACATTAAACCAAATTTCATGCAACATAAGTGATTATAAGTGTCTCAATGAGTTTTGTACAAGTTTGACGAACTTATGAAACATCTAACAACGCGGTTTCTAGGACTCTAAACCAAGTTTCATGCAACATGAGTGCTTATAAGTGTCTCAATGAGCTTTGTACTAGTTTGACGAACTTATGAAACATCTAACAACGCGTTTCTGGGACTCTAAACCAAGTTTCATGCAACATGAGTGCTTATAAGTGTCTCAATGAGCTTTGTACTAGTTTGACGAACTTATGAAACATCAAACAACACGTTTCTAGGACTCTAAACCAAGTTTCATGCAACATGAGTGCTTATAAGTGCCTCAATGAGCTTTGTAAAAGTTTAACGATCTTATGAAACATCTAGCAACGCGTTTCTAGGACTCTAAACCAAGTTTCATGAACCATGAGTGCTTATAAGTGTCTAAATTTGCTTTGTACTTGTTTGGCGAACTTATGAAACATCTAATAACGCCTTTCTAGGACTCTAAACCAAGTTTCATGCAACATGAGTGCTTATAAGTGTCTCAATGAGCTTTTTACAAGTTTGACAAACTTATGAAACATCTAACAACGCGTTTCTAGGACTCTAAACCTTGTTTCATGCAACAAGAGTGATTATAAGTGGTTCAATGATCTTTGCACTAGTTTGACGAACTTATGAAACATCTAACAACGCCTTTCTAGGACTCTAAACCAAGTTTCATGCAACATGAGTGCTTGTAAGTGTCTCAATGAGCTTTGTACTAGTTTGACGAACTAATGAAACATCTAACAACGCGTTTCTAGGACTTTAAAACAAGTTTCATGCAACATGAGTGCTTATAAGTGTTTCATTGAGCTTTGTACTAGTTTGACGAACTTATGAAACATCTAACAACGCGTTTCTAGGAGTCTTAACCAAGTTTCATGCAACATCAGTGCATATAAGTGTCTCAATGAGCTTTGTACAAGTTTGACGAACTTATGAAACATCTAACAACGCGTTTCTAGGTCTCTAAACCAAGTTTCATGCAACATGAGTGCTTATAAGTGTCTCAATGAGCTTTGTACAAGTTTAACGATCTTATGAAACATCTAACAACGCGTTTCTAGGACTCTAAACCAAGTTTCATGCAACATGAGTGCTTACAAGTGTCTCAATGAGCTTTGTACTAGTTTCACGAACTTATGACACATCTAACAACGCGTTTCTGGGACTCTAAACCAAGTTTCATGCAACATGAGTGCTTATAAGTGTCTCAATGAGCTTTGTACTAGTTTGACGAACTTATGAAACATCAAACAACACGTTTCTAGGACTCTAAACCAAGTTTCATGCAACATGAGTGCTTATAAGTGTCTCAATGAGCTTTGTACAAGTTTAACGATCTTATGAAACATCTAACAACGCGTTTCTAGGACTCTAAACCAAGTTTCATGAACCATGAGTGCTTATAAGTGTCTAAATTTGCTTTGTACTGTACTTGTTTGGCGAACTTATGAAACCAAGTCTAATAACGCAACTTTCTAGGACTCTAAACTTTTTACAAGTTTCATGCAACATGAGTGCTTATAAGTGTCTCAATGAGCTTTTTACAAGTTTGACGAACTTATGAAACATCTAACAACTCGTTTCTAGGACTCTAAACCAAGTTTCATGCAACATGAGTGCTTATAAGTGTCTCAATGAGCTTTGTACTAGTTTGATGAACTTATGAAACATCTAACAACGCGTTTCTAGGAATTTAAACCAAGTTTCATGCAACATGAGTGCTTATAAGTTTCTCAATGAGCTTTGTACAAGTTTGACGAACTTATGAAACATCTAACAACGTGTTTCTAGGAATCTTAACCAAGTTTCATGCAACATGAGTGCTTATAAGTGTCTCAATGAGCTTTGTACTAGTTTGACGAACTTATGAAACATCTCACAATGCGTTTCTAGGACTTTAAACAAAGTTTCATGCAACATGAATGCTTATAAGTGTCTCAATGATCTTTGTAGAAGTTTGACGAACTTATGAAACATCTAACAACAAGGTTGCTAGGACTCTAAACCAAGTTTTATGCAACATGAGTGCTTATAAGTGTCTCAATGAGCTTTGTACAAGTTTGACGAACTTATGAAACACCTAACAACGCGTTTCTAGGACTCTAAACCAAGTTTCATGCAATATGAGTGCTTATAAGTGTCTCAATGAGCTTTGTACTAGTTTGACAAACATATGAAACATCTAACAACGCGTTTCTAGGACTCTAAACCAAGTTTCATGCAACATGAGTGCTTATAAGTGTCTCAATGAGCTTTGTACTAGTTTGACGAACTTATGAAACTTCTAACAATGCGTTTCTAGGACTCTAAACAAAGTTTCATGCAACATGAGTGCTTATAAGTGTCTCAATGAGCTTTGTACTAGTTTGACGAACTTATGAAACATCTAACAACACAGTTTCTAGGACTCTAAACCAAACTTCATGCAACATGAATGCTTATAAGTGTCTCAATGAGCTTTGTACAAGTTTGACAAACTTATGAAACATCTAACAACACGGTTTCTAGGACTCTAAACCAAGTTTCATGCAACATGAGTGCTTATAAGTGTCTCAATGAACTTTGTACAAGTTTGACGAACTTATGAAACATCTAACAACGCGATTTCTAGGACTCTAAACCAAGTTTCATGCATCATGAGTGCTTATAAGTGTCTCAATGAGCTTTGTACTAGTTTGACGAACTTATGAAACAACTAACAACGCCTTTCTAGGACTCTAAACTAAGTTTCATGCAACATGAGTGCTTATAAGTGTCTCAATGATCTTTGCACTAGTTTGACGAACTTATGAAAAATTTAACAATGCGTTTTTAGGACTTTAAACCAAATTTCATGCAACATGAGTGATTATAAGTGTCTCAATGAGTTTTGTACAAGTTTGACGAACTTATGAAACATCTAACAACGCGATTTCTAGGACTCTAAACCAAGTTTCATGCATCATGAGTGCTTATAAGTGTCTCAATGAGCTTTGTACTAGTTTGACGAACTTATGAAACAACTAACAACGCCTTTCTAGGACTCTAAACTAAGTTTCATGCAACATGAGTGCTTATAAGTGTCTCAATGATCTTTGCACTAGTTTGACGAACTTATGAAAAATTTAACAATGCGTTTTTAGGACTTTAAACCAAATTTCATGCAACATGAGTGATTATAAGTGTCTCAATGAGCTTTGTACAAATTTCACGAACTTATGAATCATCTAACAACACGTATCTAGGACTTTAAACCAAATTTCATGCAACATGAGTGATTATAAGTGTCTCAATGAGTTTTGTACAAGTTTGACGAACTTATGAAAAATCTAACAACTCGTTTCTTGGACTTTAAACCAAATTTGATGCAACATGAGTGATTATAAGTGTCTCAATGAGTTTTGTTCAAGTTTGACGAACTTATGAAACATCTAACAATGCGTTTTCTAGGACTCTAAACCAAGTTTCATGCATCATGAGTGCTTATAAGTGTCTCAATGAGCTTTGTACTAGTTTGACAAACTTATGAAACAACTAACAACGCCTTTCTAGAACTCTAAACCAAGTTTCATGCAACATGAGTGCTTGTAAGTGTCTCAATGAGCTTTGTACTAGTTTGACGAACTTATGAAACATCTAACAACGCGTTTCTAGGACTTTAAAACAAGTTTCATGCAACATGAGTGCTTATAAGTGTCTCAATGAGCTTTGTACTTGTTTGACGAAGTTATGAAACATCTCACAACGCGTTTCTAGGAATGTAAACCAAGTTTCATGCAACATGAGTGCTTATAAGTGTCTCAATGAGCTTTGTACAAGTTTGACGAACTTATGAAACAACTAATAACGCCTTTCGAGAACTCTAAACAAAGTTTCATGCTACATGAGTGCTTATAAGTTCCTCAATGAGCTTTGTACAAGTTTGACGAACTTATGAAACATCTAACAACGCGGTTTCTAGGACTCTAAACCAAGTTTCATGCAACATGAGTGCTTATAAGTGTCTCAATGATCTTTGTACTACTTTGACGAACTTATGAAACATCTACCAACGCGTTTCTAGGACTCTAAACCAAGTTTCATGCAACATGAGTTCTTTTAAGTGTCTCAATGAGCTTTGTACAAGTTTGACGAACTTATGAAACAACTAACAACGCCTTTCTAGGACTCTAAACCAAGTTTTGTGCCACATGAGTGCTTATAAGTTCCTCAATGAGCTTTGTACAAGTTTGGCGAACTTATGAAACATCTAACAACACGTATCTAGGACTTTAAACCAAATTTCATGCAACATGAGTGCTTATAAGTGTCTCAATGAGCTTTGTACAAGTTTAACGAACTTATGAAATATCTAACAACGTGGTTGCTAGGACTCTAAACCAAGTTTCATGCAACATAAGTGCTTATAAGTGTCTCAATGAGCTTTGTACAAGTTTGACGAACTTATGAAACAACTAACAACGCCTTTCTAGGACTCTAAACTAAGTTTCATGCTACATGAGTGCTTATAAGTTCCTCAATGAGCTTTGTACAAGTTTCAAGAACTTATGAATCATCTAACAACACATATCTAGGACTTTAAACCAAATTTCATGCAACATAAGTGATTATAAGTGTCTCAATGAGTTTTTTAGAAGTTTGACGAACTTATGAAACATCTAACAACGCGGTTTCTAGGACTCTAAACAAATTTTCATGCAACATGAGTGCTTATAAGTTTCTCAATGAGCTTTGTACAAGTTTGACGAACTTATGAAACATCTAACAAAGCGTTTCTAGGACTCTAAACCAAGTTTCATGCAACATGAGTGCTTTTAAGTGTCTCAATGAGTTTTGTACTAGTTTGACGAACTTATGAAGCATCTAACAACGCGTTTCTAGGAGTCTTAACCAATTTTCATGCAACATCAGTGCATATAAGTGTCTCAATGAGCTTTGTACAAGTTTGACAAACTTATGAAACATCTAACAACGCGTTTCTAGGACTCTAAACCAAGTTTCAAGCAACATGAGTGCTTATAAGTGTCTCAATGAGCTTTGTACAAGTTTAACGATCTTATGAAACATCTAACAACGCGTTTCTAAGACTCTAAACCAAGTTTCATGCAACATGAGTTCTTATAAGGGTCTCAATGAGCTTTGTACTAGTTTGACGAACTTATGAAACATCAAACAACACGTTTCTAGGACTCAAAACCAAGTTTCATGCAACATGAGTGCTTATAAGTGTCTCAATGAGCTTTGTACAAGTTTAACGATCTTATGAAACATCTAACAACGCGTTTCTAGGACTCTAAACCAAGTTTCATGAACCATGAGTGCTTATAAGTGTCTCAATGAGCTTTGTATTAGTTTGGCGAACTTATGAAACATCTAATAACGCCTTTCTAGGACTCTAAACCAAGTTTCATGCAACATGAGTGCTTATAAGTGTCTCAATGAGCTTTTTACAAGTTTGACGAACTTATGACACATCTAACAACTCGTTTCTAGGACTCTAATCCCAGTTTCATGCAACATGAGTGCTTTTAAGTGTCTCAATGAGCTTTGTACAAGTTTGACGAACTTATGAAACAACTAACAACGCCTTTCTAGGACTCTAAACCAAGTTTCGTGCCACATGAGTGCTTATAAGTTCCTCAATGAGCTTTGTACAAGTTTGACGAACTTATGAACCATCTAACAACACGTATCTAGGACTTTAAACCAAATTTCATGCAACATGAGTGCTTATAAGTGTCTCAATGAGCTTTGTACAAGTTTAACGAACTTATGAAATATCTAACAACGTGGTTGCTAGGACTTTAAACCAAGTTTCATGCAACATAAGTGCTTATAAGTGTCTCAATAAGCTTTGTACAAGTTTGACGAACTTATGAAACAACTAACAACGCCTTTCTAGGACTCTAAACTAAGTTTCATGCTACATGAGTGCTTATAAGTTCCTCAATGAGCTTTGTACAAGTTTCACGAACTTATGAATCATCTAACAACACGTATCTAGGACATTAAACCAAATTTCATGCAACATGAGTGATTATAAGTGTCTCAATGAATTTTGTACAAGTTTGACGAACTTATGAAACATCTAACAACGCGGTTTCTAGGACTCTAAACCAAGTTTCATGCAACATGAGTGCTTATAAGTGTCTCAATGAGCTTTGTACTAGTTTGACGAACTTATGAAACATCTAACAACGCGTTTCTAGGACTTTAAACCAAGTTTCATGCAACATGAGTGCTTTTAAGTGTGTCAATGAGCTTTGTACTAGTTTGACGAACTTATGAAACATCTAACAACGCGTTTCTAGGAGTCTTAACCAAGTTTCATGCAACATCAGTGCATATAAGTGTCTCAATGAGCTTTGTACAAGTTTGACGAACTTTTGAAACATCTAAAAACGCGTTTCTAGGACTCTAAACCAAGTTTCATGCAACATGAGTGCTTATAAGTGTCTCAATGAGCTTTGTATAAGTTTGACGAACTTATGAAACAAGTAACAACGCCTTTCTAGGACTCTAAACTAAGTTTTATTCTACATGAGTGCTTATAAGTTCCTCAATGAGCTTTGTACAAGTTTCACGAACTTATGAATCATCTAACAACACGTATCTAGGACATTAAACTAAATTTCATGCAACATAAGTGATTATAAGTGTCTCAATGAGTTTTGTACAAGTTTGACGAACTTATGAAACATCTAACAACGCGGTTTCTAGGACTCTAAACCAAGTTTCATGCAACATGAGTGCTTATAAGTGTCTCAATGAGCTTTGTACTAGTTTGACGAACTTATGAAACATCTACGCGTTTCGGGACAACGCGTTTCGGGACTCTAAACCAAGTTTCATGCAACATGAGTGCTTATAAGTGTCTCAATGAGCTTTGTACTAGTTTGACGAACTTATGAAACATCTAACAACGCGTTTCGGGACTCTAAACCAAGTTTCATGCAACATGAGTGCTTATAAGTGTCTCAATGAGCTTTGTACTAGTTTGACGAACTTATGAAACTTCTAACAACGCGTTTCTAGGACTCTAAACCAAGTTTCATGCAACATGAGTGCTTATAAGTGTCTCAATGAGCTTTGTACTAGTTTGACGAACTTATGAAACATCTAACAACGCGTTTCTGGGACTCTAAACCAAGTTTCATGCAACATGAGTGCTTATAAGTGTCTCAATGAGCTTTGTACTAGTTTGACGAACTTATGAAACATCAAACAACACGTTTCTAGGACTCTAAACCAAGTTTCATGCAACATGAGTGCTTATAAGTGTCTCAATGAGCTTTGTAAAAGTTTAACGATCTTATGAAACATCTAGCAACGCGTTTCTAGGACTCTAAACCAAGTTTCATGAACCATGAGTGCTTATAAGTGTCTAAATTTGCTTTGTACTTGTTTGGCGAACTTATGAAACATCTAATAACGCCTTTCTAGGACTCTAAACCAAGTTTCATGCAACATGAGTGCTTATAAGTGTCTCAATGAGCTTTTTACAGGTTTGACAAACTTATGAAACATCTAACAACGCGTTTCTAGGACTCTAAACCTTGTTTCATGCAACATGAGTGATTATAAGTGGTTCAATGATCTTTGCACTAGTTTGACGAACTTATGAAACATCTAACAACGCCTTTCTAGGACTCTAAACCAAGTTTCATGCAACATGAGTGCTTGTAAGTGTCTCAATGAGCTTTGTACTAGTTTGACGAACTAATGAAACATCTAACAACGCGTTTCTAGGACTTTAAAACAAGTTTCATGCAACATGAGTGCTTATAAGTGTTTCATTGAGCTTTGTACTAGTTTGACGAACTTATGAAACATCTAACAACGCGTTTCTAGGAGTCTTAACCAAGTTTCATGCAACATCAGTGCATATAAGTGTCTCAATGAGCTTTGTACAAGTTTGACGAACTTATGAAACATCTAACAACGCGTTTCTAGGTCTCTAAACCAAGTTTCATGCAACATGAGTGCTTATAAGTGTCTCAATGAGTTTTGTACAAGTTTAACGATCTTATGAAACATCTAACAACGCGTTTCTAGGACTCTAAACCAAGTTTCATGCAACATGAGTGCTTATAAGTGTCTCAATGAGCTTTGTACTAGTTTGACGAACTTATGACACATCTAACAACGCGTTTCTGGGACTCTAAACCAAGTTTCATGCAACATGAGTGCTTATAAGTGTCTCAATGAGCTTTGTACTAGTTTGACGAACTTATGAAACATCAAACAACACGTTTCTAGGACTCTAAACCAAGTTTCATGCAACATGAGTGCTTATAAGTGTCTCAATGAGCTTTGTACAAGTTTAACGATCTTATGAAACATCTAACAACGCGTTTCTAGGACTCTAAACCAAGTTTCATGAACCATGAGTGCTTATAAGTGTCTAAATTTGCTTTGTACTTGTTTGGCGAACTTATGAAACATCTAATAACGCCTTTCTAGGACTCTAAACCAAGTTTCATGCAACATGAGTGCTTATAAGTGTCTCAATGAGCTTTTTACAAGTTTGACGAACTTATGAAACATCTAACAACTCGTTTCTAGGACTCTAAACCAAGTTTCATGCAACATGAGTGCTTATAAGTGTCTCAATGAGCTTTGTACTAGTTTGATGAACTTATGAAACATCTAACAACGCGTTTCTAGGAATTTAAACCAAGTTTCATGCAACATGAGTGCTTATAAGTGTCTCAATGAGCTTTGTACAAGTTTGACGAACTTATGAAACATCTAACAACGCGTTTCTAGGAATCTTAACCAAGTTTCATGCAACATGAGTGCTTATAAGTGTCTCAATGAGCTTTGTACTAGTTTGACGAACTTATGAAACATCTCACAATGCGTTTCTAGGACTATAAAAAAGTTTCATGCAACATGAATGCTTATAAGTGTCTCAATGAGCTTTGTAGAAGTTTGACGAACTTATGAAACATCTAACAACAAGGTTGCTAGGACTCTAAACCAAGTTTTATGCAACATGAGTGCTTATAAGTGTCTCAATGAGCTTTGTACAAGTTTGACGAACTTATGAAACACCTAACAACGCGTTTCTAGGACTCTAAACCAAGTTTCATGCAATATGAGTGCTTATAAGTGTCTCAATGAGCTTTGTACTAGTTTGACAAACATATGAAACATCTAACAACGCGTTTCTAGGACTCTAAACCAAGTTTCATGCAACATGAGTGCTTATAAGTGTCTCAATGAGCTTTGTACTAGTTTGACGAACTTATGAAACTTCTAACAATGCGTTTCTAGGACTCTAAACAAAGTTTCATGCAACATGAGTGCTTATAAGTGTCTCAATGAGCTTTGTACTAGTTTGACGAACTTATGAAACATCTAACAACACGTTTCTAGGACTCTAAACCAAACTTCATGCAACATGAATGCTTATAAGTGTCTCAATGAGCTTTGTACAAGTTTGACAAACTTATGAAACATCTAACAACACGGTTTCTAGGACTCTAAACCAAGTTTCATGCAACATGAGTGCTTATAAGTGTCTCAATGAGCTTTGTACAAGTTTGACGAACTTAAGAAACATCTAACAACGCGATTTCTAGGACTCTAAACCAAGTTTCATGCATCATGAGTGCTTATAAGTGTCTCAATGAGCTTTGTACAAGTTTGACGAACTTATGAAACATCTAACAACGCGTTTCTAGGAATCTTAACCAAGTTTCATGCAACATGAGTGTCTCAATGATCTTTGCACTAGTTTGACGAACTTATGAAAAATTTAACAATGCGTTTTTAGGACTTTAAACCAAATTTCATGCAACATGAGTGATTATAAGTGTCTCAATGAGTTTTGTACAAGTTTGACGAACTTATGAAACATCTAACAACGCGGTTTCTAGGAATCTAAACCAAGTTTCATGCATCATGAGTGCTTATAAGTGTCTCAATGAGCTTTGTACTAGTTTGACGAACTTATGAAACAACTATCAACGCCTTTCTAGGACTCTAAAATAAGTTTCATGCAACATGAGTGCTTATAAGTGGCTCAATGATCTTTGCACTAGTTTGACGAACTTATGAAACATCTAACAATGCGTTTCTAGGACTCTAAACCAAGTTTCATGCAACATGAGTACTTATAAGTGTCTCAATGAGCTTTGTACTTGTTTGACAAACTTATGAAACATCTAACAACGCGTTTCTAGGACTCTAAACCAAGTTTCATGAACCATGAGTGCTTATAAGTGTCTAAATTTGCTTTGTACTTGTTTGGCGAACTTATGAAACATCTAATAACGCCTTTCTAGGACTCTAAACCAAGTTTCATGCAACATGAGTGCTTATAAGTGTCTCAATGAGCTTTTTACAAGTTTGACGAACTTATGAAACATCTAACAACTCGTTTCTAGGACTCTAAACCAAGTTTCATGCAACATGAGTGCTTATAAGTGTCTCAATGAGCTTTGTACTAGTTTGATGAACTTATGAAACATCTAACAATGCGTTTCTAGGAATTTAAACCAAGTTTCATGCAACATGAGTGCTTATAAGTGTCTCAATGAGCTTTGTACAAGTTTGACGAACTTATGAAACATCTAACAACGCGTTTCTAGGAATCTTAACCAAGTTTCATGCAACATGAGTGCTTATAAGTGTCTCAATGAGCTTTGTACTAGTTTGACGAACTTATGAAACATCTCACAATGCGTTTCTAGGACTTTAAACAAAGTTTCATGCAACATGAATGCTTATAAGTGTCTCAATGAGCTTTGTACTAGTTTGACGAACTTATGAAACATCTAACAACAAGGTTGCTAGGACTCTAAACCAAGTTTTATGCAACATGAGTGCTTATAAGTGTCTCAATGAGCTTTGTACAAGTTTGACGAACTTATGAAACACCTAACAACGCGTTTCTAGGACTCTAAACCAAGTTTCATGCAATATGAGTGCTTATAAGTGTCTCAATGAGCTTTGTACTAGTTTGACAAACATATGAAACATCTAACAACACGTTTCTAGGACTCTAAACCAAGTTTCATGCAACATGAGTGCTTATAAGTGTCTCAATGAGCTTTGTACTAGTTTGACGAACTTATGAAACTTCTAACAATGCGTTTCTAGGACTCTAAACAAAGTTTCATGCAACATGAGTGCTTATAAGTGTCTCAATGAGCTTTGTACTAGTTTGACGAACTTATGAAACATCTAACAACACAGTTTCTAGGACTCTAAACCAAACTTCATGCAACATGAATGCTTATAAGTGTCTCAATGAGCTTTGTACAAGTTTGACAAACTTATGAAACATCTAACAACACGGTTTCTAGGACTCTAAACCAAGTTTCATGCAACATGAGTGCTTATAAGTGTCTCAATGAGCTTTGTACAAGTTTGACGAACTTAAGAAACATCTAACAACGCGATTTCTAGGACTCTAAACCAAGTTTCATGCATCATGAGTGCTTATAAGTGTCTCAATGAGCTTTGTACTAGTTTGACGAACTTATGAAACAACTAACAACGCCTTTCTAGGACTCTAAACTAAGTTTCATGCAACATGAGTGCTTATAAGTGTCTCAATGATCTTTGCACTAGTTTGACGAACTTATGAAAAATTTAACAATGCGTTTTTAGGACTTTAAACCAAATTTCATGCATGCAACATGAGTGATTATAAGTGTCTCAATGAGTTTTGTACAAGTTTGACGAACTTATGAAACATCTAACAACGCGGTTTCTAGGAATCTAAACCAAGTTTCATGCATCATGAGTGCTTATAAGTGTCTCAATGAGCTTTGTACTAGTTTGACGAACTTATGAAACAACTATCAACGCCTTTTTAGGACTCTAAACTAAGTTTCATGCAACATGAGTGCTTATAAGTGGCTCAATGATCTTTGCACTAGTTTGACGAACTTATGAAACATCTAACAATGCGTTTCTAGGACTCTAAACCAAGTTTCATGCAACATGATTACTTATAAGTGTCTCAATGAGCTTTGTACTTGTTTGACAAACTTATGAAACATCTAACAACGCGTTTCTAGGACTCTAAACCAAGTTTCATGAACCATGAGTGCTTATAAGTGTCTAAATTTGCTTTGTACTTGTTTGGCGAACTTATGAAACATCTAATAACGCCTTTCTAGGACTCTAAACCAAGTTTCATGCAACATGAGTGCTTATAAGTGTCTCAATGAGCTTTTTACAAGTTTGACGAACTTATGAAACATCTAACAACTCGTTTCTAGGACTCTAAACCAAGTTTCATGCAACATGAGTGCTTATAAGTGTCTCAATGAGCTTTGTACAAGTTTGACGAACTTATGAAACATCTAACAACGCGTTTCTAGGAATCTTAACCAAGTTTCATGCAACATGAGTGCTTATAAGTGTCTCAATGAGCTTTGTACTAGTTTGACAAACTTATGAAACATCTCACAATGCGTTTCTAGGACTTTAAACAAAGTTTCATGCAACATGAATGCTTATAAGTGTCTCAATGAGCTTTGTACTAGTTTGACGAACTTATGAAACTTCTAACAATGCGTTTCTAGGACTCTAAACAAAGTTTCATGCAACATGAGTGCTTATAAGTGTCTCAATGAGCTTTGTACTAGTTTGACGAACTTATGAAACTTCTAACAATGCGTTTCTAGGACTCTAAACAAAGTTTCATGCAACATGAGTGCTTATAAGTGTCTCAATGAGCTTTGTACTAGTTTGACGAACTTATGAAACATCTAACAACACAGTTTCTAGGACTCTAAACCAAACTTCATGCAACATGAATGCTTATAAGTGTCTCAATGAGCTTTGTACAAGTTTGACAAACTTATGAAACATCTAACAACACGGTTTCTAGGACTCTAAACCAAGTTTCATGCAACATGAGTGCTTATAAGTGTCTCAATGAGCTTTGTACAAGTTTGACGAACTTAAGAAACATCTAACAACGCGATTTCTAGGACTCTAAACCAAGTTTCATGCATCATGAGTGCTTATAAGTGTCTCAATGAGCTTTGTACTAGTTTGACGAACTTATGAAACAACTAACAACGCCTTTCTAGGACTCTAAACTAAGTTTCATGCAACATGAGTGCTTATAAGTGTCTCAATGATCTTTGCACTAGTTTGACGAACTTATGAAAAATTTAACAATGCGTTTTTAGGACTTTAAACCAAATTTCATGCATGCAACATGAGTGATTATAAGTGTCTCAATGAGTTTTGTACAAGTTTGACGAACTTATGAAACATCTAACAACGCGGTTTCTAGGAATCTAAACCAAGTTTCATGCATCATGAGTGCTTATAAGTGTCTCAATGAGCTTTGTACTAGTTTGACGAACTTATGAAACAACTATCAACGCCTTTTTAGGACTCTAAACTAAGTTTCATGCAACATGAGTGCTTATAAGTGGCTCAATGATCTTTGCACTAGTTTGACGAACTTATGAAACATCTAACAATGCGTTTCTAGGACTCTAAACCAAGTTTCATGCAACATGATTACTTATAAGTGTCTCAATGAGCTTTGTACTTGTTTGACAAACTTATGAAACATCTAACAACGCGTTTCTAGGACTCTAAACCAAGTTTCATGAACCATGAGTGCTTATAAGTGTCTAAATTTGCTTTGTACTTGTTTGGCGAACTTATGAAACATCTAATAACGCCTTTCTAGGACTCTAAACCAAGTTTCATGCAACATGAGTGCTTATAAGTGTCTCAATGAGCTTTTTACAAGTTTGACGAACTTATGAAACATCTAACAACTCGTTTCTAGGACTCTAAACCAAGTTTCATGCAACATGAGTGCTTATAAGTGTCTCAATGAGCTTTGTACTAGTTTGATGAACTTATGAAACATCTAACAACGCGTTTCTAGGAATTTAAACCAAGTTTCATGCAACATGAGTGCTTATAAGTGTCTCAATGAGCTTTGTACAAGTTTGACGAACTTATGAAACATCTAACAACGCGTTTCTAGGAATCTTAACCAAGTTTCATGCAACATGAGTGCTTATAAGTGTCTCAATGAGCTTTGTACTAGTTTCACAAACTTATGAAACATCTCACAATGCGTTTCTAGGACTTTAAACAAAGTTTCATGCAACATGAATGCTTATAAGTGTCTCAATGAGCTTTGTACTAGTTTGACGAACTTATGAAACTTCTAACAATGCGTTTCTAGGACTCTAAACAAAGTTTCATGCAACATGAGTGCTTATAAGTGTCTCAATGAGCTTTGTACTAGTTTGACGAACTTATGAAACTTCTAACAATGCGTTTCTAGGACTCTAAACAAAGTTTCATGCAACATGAGTGCTTATAAGTGTCTCAATGAGCTTTGTACTAGTTTGACGAACTTATGAAACATCTAACAACACAGTTTCTAGGACTCTAAACCAAACTTCATGCAACATGAATGCTTATAAGTGTCTCAATGAGCTTTGTACAAGTTTGACAAACTTATGAAACATCTAACAACACGGTTTCTAGGACTCTAAACCAAGTTTCATGCAACATGAGTGCTTATAAGTGTCTCAATGAGCTTTGTACAAGTTTGACGAACTTAAGAAACATCTAACAACGCGATTTCTAGGACTCTAAACCAAGTTTCATGCATCATGAGTGCTTATAAGTGTCTCAATGAGCTTTGTACTAGTTTGACGAACTTATGAAACAACTAACAACGCCTTTCTAGGACTCTAAACTAAGTTTCATGCAACATGAGTGCTTATAAGTGTCTCAATGATCTTTGCACTAGTTTGACGAACTTATGAAAAATTTAACAATGCGTTTTTAGGACTTTAAACCAAATTTCATGAATGCAACATGAGTGATTATAAGTGTCTCAATGAGTTTTGTACAAGTTTGACGAACTTATGAAACATCTAACAACGCGGTTTCTAGGAATCTAAACCAAGTTTCA
The DNA here is from genome assembly GCA_963556525.1 of Cochlearia excelsa. Lineage (NCBI taxonomy): Eukaryota > Viridiplantae > Streptophyta > Magnoliopsida > Brassicales > Brassicaceae > Cochlearia > Cochlearia excelsa. The sequence goes on from CAUVZT010000019.1 coordinate 393,988, forward strand.
TGCATCATGAGTGCTTATAAGTGTCTCAATGAGCTTTGTACTAGTTTGACGAACTTATGAAACAACTATCAACGCCTTTTTAGGACTCTAAACTAAGTTTCATGCAACATGAGTGCTTATAAGTGGCTCAATGATCTTTGCACTAGTTTGACGAACTTATGAAACATCTAACAATGCGTTTCTAGGACTCTAAACCAAGTTTCATGCAACATGATTACTTATAAGTGTCTCAATGAGCTTTGTACTTGTTTGACAAACTTATGAAACATCTAACAACGCGTTTCTAGGACTCTAAACCAAGTTTCATGAACCATGAGTGCTTATAAGTGTCTAAATTTGCTTTGTACTTGTTTGGCGAACTTATGAAACATCTAATAACGCCTTTCTAGGACTCTAAACCAAGTTTCATGCAACATGAGTGCTTATAAGTGTCTCAATGAGCTTTTTACAAGTTTGACGAACTTATGAAACATCTAACAACTCGTTTCTAGGACTCTAAACCAAGTTTCATGCAACATGAGTGCTTATAAGTGTCTCAATGAGCTTTGTACTAGTTTGATGAACTTATGAAACATCTAACAACGCGTTTCTAGGAATTTAAACCAAGTTTCATGCAACATGAGTGCTTATAAGTGTCTCAATGAGCTTTGTACAAGTTTGACGAACTTATGAAACATCTAACAACGCGTTTCTAGGAATCTTAACCAAGTTTCATGCAACATGAGTGCTTATAAGTGTCTCAATGAGCTTTGTACTAGTTTGACAAACTTATGAAACATCTCACAATGCGTTTCTAGGACTTTAAACAAAGTTTCATGCAACATGAATGCTTATAAGTGTCTCAATGAGCTTTGTACTAGTTTGACGAACTTATGAAACTTCTAACAATGCGTTTCTAGGACTCTAAACAAAGTTTCATGCAACATGAGTGCTTATAAGTGTCTCAATGAGCTTTGTACTAGTTTGACGAACTTATGAAACTTCTAACAATGCGTTTCTAGGACTCTAAACAAAGTTTCATGCAACATGAGTGCTTATAAGTGTCTCAATGAGCTTTGTACTAGTTTGACGAACTTATGAAACATCTAACAACACAGTTTCTAGGACTCTAAACCAAACTTCATGCAACATGAATGCTTATAAGTGTCTCAATGAGCTTTGTACAAGTTTGACAAACTTATGAAACATCTAACAACACGGTTTCTAGGACTCTAAACCAAGTTTCATGCAACATGAGTGCTTATAAGTGTCTCAATGAGCTTTGTACAAGTTTGACGAACTTAAGAAACATCTAACAACGCGATTTCTAGGACTCTAAACCAAGTTTCATGCATCATGAGTGCTTATAAGTGTCTCAATGAGCTTTGTACTAGTTTGACGAACTTATGAAACAACTAACAACGCCTTTCTAGGACTCTAAACTAAGTTTCATGCAACATGAGTGCTTATAAGTGTCTCAATGATCTTTGCACTAGTTTGACGAACTTATGAAAAATTTAACAATGCGTTTTTAGGACTTTAAACCAAATTTCATGCATGCAACATGAGTGATTATAAGTGTCTCAATGAGTTTTGTACAAGTTTGACGAACTTATGAAACATCTAACAACGCGGTTTCTAGGAATCTAAACCAAGTTTCATGCATCATGAGTGCTTATAAGTGTCTCAATGAGCTTTGTACTAGTTTGACGAACTTATGAAACAACTATCAACGCCTTTTTAGGACTCTAAACTAAGTTTCATGCAACATGAGTGCTTATAAGTGGCTCAATGATCTTTGCACTAGTTTGACGAACTTATGAAACATCTAACAATGTGTTTCTAGGACTCTAAACCAAGTTTCATGCAACATGAGTACTTATAAGTGTCTCAATGAGCTTTGTACTTGTTTGACAAACTTATGAAACATCTAACAACGCGTTTCTAGGACTCTAAACCAAGTTTCATGCAACATGAGTGCTTATAAGTGTCTCAATGAGCTTTGTACAAGTTTGACGAACTTATGAAACACCTAACAACGCGTTTCTAGGACTCTAAACCAAGTTTCATGCAATATGAGTGCTTATAAGTGTCTCAATGAGCTTTGTACAAGTTTGACAAACTTATGAAACATCTAACAACGCGTTTCTAGGAATCTTAACCAAGTTTCATGCAACATGAGTGCTTATAAGTGTCTCAATGAGCTTTGTACTAGTTTGACGAACTTATGAAACATCTAACAATGCGTTTCTAGGACTTTAAACAAAGTTTCATGCAACATGAATGCTTATAAGTATCTCAATGAGCTTTGTAGAAGTTTGACAAACTTATGAAACATCTAACAACGCGTTTCTAGGAATCTTAACCAAGTTTCATGCAACATGAGTGCTTATAAGTGTCTCAATGAGCTTTGTACTAGTTTGACGAACTTATGAAACATCTAACAATGCGTTTCTAGGACTTTAAACCAAGTTTCATGCAACATGAATGCTTATAAGTGTCTCAATGATCTTTGTAGAAGTTTAACGAACTTATGAAACATCTAACAACAAGGTTGCTAGGACTCTAAACCAAGTTTCATGCAACATGAGTGCTTATAAGTGTCTCAATGAGCTTTGTACAAGTTTGACGAACTTATGAAACACCTAATAACGCGTTTCTAGGACTCTAAACCAAGTTTCATGCAATATGAGTGCTTATATGTGTCTCAATGAGCTTTGTACTAGTTTGACAAACATATGAAACATCTAACAACGCGTTTCTAGAACTCTAAACCAAGTTTCATGCAACATGAGTGCTTATAAGTGTCTCAATGAGCTTTGTACAAGTTTGACGAACTTATGAAACTTCTAACAATGCGTTTCTAGGACTCTAAACAAAGTTTCATGCAACATGAGTGCTTATAAGTGTCTCAATGAGCTTTGTACTAGTTTGACGAACTTATGAAACATCTAACAACGCGGTTTCTAGGACTCTAAACCAAATTTCATGCAACACGAATGCTTATAAGTGTCTCAATGAGCTTTGTACAAGTTTGACGAACTTATGAAACATCTAACAACGCGGTTTCTAGGACTCTAAACCATGTTTCATGCAACATGAGTGCTTATAAGTGTCTCAATGAGCTTTGTACAAGTTTGACGAACTTATGAAATATCTAACAACGCGATTTCTAGGACTCTAAAACAAGTTTCATGCATCATGAGTGCTTATAAGTGTCTCAATGAGCTTTGTACTAGTTTGACGAACTTATGAAACAACTATCAACGCCTTTCTAGGACTCTAAACTAAGTTTCATGCAACATGAGTGCTTATAAGTAGCTCAATGATCTTTGTACTAGTTTGACGAACTTATGAAACATCTAACAATGCGTTTCTAGGACTCTAAACCAAGTTTCATGCAACATGAGTACTTATAAGTGTCTCAATGAGCTTTGTACTTGTTTGACAAACTTATGAAACATCTAACAACGCGTTTCTAGGACTCTAAACCAAGTTTCATGCAACATGAGTGCTTATAGGTGGTTCAATGATCTTTGCACTAGTTTGACGAACTTATGAAACATCTAACAACGCCTTTCTAGGACTCTAAACCAAGTTTCATGCAACATGAGTGCTTGTAAGTGTCTCAATGAGCTTTGTACTAGTTTGACGAACTAATGAAACATCTAACAACGCGTTTCTAGGACTTTAAAACAAGTTTCATGCAACATGAGTGCTTATAAGTGTTTCAATGAGCTTTGTACTTGTTTGACGAAGTTATAAAACATCTCACAACGCGTTTCTAGGACTCTAAACGAAGTTTCATGCAACATGAGTGCTTATAAGTGTCTCAATGAGCTTTGTACAAGTTTGACGAACTTATGAAACAACTAACAACGCCTTTCGAGGACTCTAAACAAAGTTTCATGCTACATGAGTGCTTATAAGTTCCTCAGTGAGGTTTGTACAAGTTTGACGAACTTATGAAACATCTAACAACACGGTTTCTAGGACTCTAAACCAAGTTTCATGCAACATGAGTGCTTATAAGTGTCTCAATGAGCTTTGTACTAGTTTGACGAACTTATGAAACATCTACCAACGCGTTTTTAGGACTCTAAACCATGTTTCATGCAACATGAGTGCTTTTAAGTGTCTCAATGAGCTTTGTACAAGTTTGACGAAATTATGAAACAACTAACAACACCTTTCTAGGATTCTAAACCAAGTTTCATGCTACATGAGTGCTTATAAGTTCCTCAATGAGCTTTGTACAAGTTTGACGAATTTATGAAACATCTAACAACGTGGTTGCTAGGACTCTAAACCAAGTTTCATGCAACATGAGTGTTTATAAGTGTCTTAATGAGCTTTGTACAAGTTTGACGAACTTATGAAACACCTAACAACGCGTTTCTAGGACTCTAAACCAAGTTTCATGCAATATGAGTGCTTATAAGTGTCTCAATGAGCTTTGTACTACTTTGACAAACTTATGAAACATCAAAAAACGTGGTTGCTAGGACTCTAAACCATGTTTTATGCAACATGCGTGCTTATAAGTGTCTCAATGAGCTTTGTACAAGTTTGACGAACTTATCAAACACCTAACAACGCGTTTCTAGGACTTTAAACCAAATTTCATGCAAAATGAGTGCTTATAAGTGTCTCAATGAGATTTGTACAAGTTTAACGAACTTATGAAACATCTAACAACGTGGTTGCTAGGACACTAAACCAAGTTTCATGCAACATGAATGCTTATAAGTGTCTCAATGAGCTTTGTACAAGTTTGACGAACTTATGAAACATCTAACAACGGGGTTTCTAGGACTCTAAACCATGTTTCATGCAACATGAGTGCTTATAAGTGTCTCAATGAGCTTTGTACAAGTTTGACGAACTTATGAAACATCTAACAACGTGATTTCTAGGACTCTAAACCAAGTTTCATGCATCATGAGTGCTTATAAGTGTCTCAATAAGCTTTGTACTAGTTTGACGAACTTATGAAACAACTAACAACGCCTTTCTAGGACTCTAAACTAAGTTTCATGCAACATGAGTGCTTATAAATGGCTCAGTGATCTTTGCTCTAGTTTGACGAACTTATGAAACATCTAACAACGCGTTTCTAGGACTCTAAACCAATTTTCATGCAACACGAGTGCTTATAAGTGGCTCAATGATCTTTGCACTAGTTTGACGAACTTATGAAAAATCTAACAACGCGTTTCTAGGACTTTAAACCAAATTTCATGCAACATGAGTGATTATAGGTGTCTCAATGAGTTTTGTACAAGTTTGACGAACTTATGAAACATCTAACAACGCGTTTCTAGGACTCTAAACCAAGTTTCATGCAACATGAGTACTTATAAGTGTCTCAATGAGCTTTGTACTTGTTTGACGAACTTATGAAACATCTAACAACGTGTTTCTAGGACTCTAAACCAAGTTTCACGAAACATGAGTGCTTATAAGTTTCTCAATGAGCTTTGTACAAGTTTGGCGAACTTATGAAACATCTAACAACGCCTTTCTAGGACTCTAAACCAAGTTTCATGCAACATGAGTGCTTATAAGTGTCTTAATGATCTTTGCACTAGTTTGACGAACTTATGAAAAATCTAACAACGCGTTTCTAGGACTTTAAACCAAATTTCATGCAACATGAGTGATTATAAGTGTCTCAATGAGTTTTGTACAAGTTTGACGAACTTATGAAACATCTAACAACGCGGTTTCTAGGACTCTAAACCAAGTTTCATGCATCATGAGTGCTTATAAGTGTCTCAATGAGCTTTGTACTAGTTTGACGAAATTATGAAACAACTAACAACGCCTTTCAAGGACTCTAAACTAAGTTTCATGCTACATGAGTGCTTATAAGTGGCTAAATGATCTTTGCACTAGTTTGACGACTTATGAAATAGCTAACAACGCGTTTCTAGGACTCTAAACCAAGTTTCATGAAACATGAGTACTTATAAGTGTCTCAATGAGGTTTGTACTGGTTTGACAAAATTATGAAACATCTAACAACGCGTTTCTAGGAATCTAAACCAAGTTTCATGCAACATGAGTGCTTATAAATGGCTCAATGATCTTGGCACTAGTTTGACGAACCTATGAAAAATCTAACAACGCGTTTCTAGGACTTTAATCCAAATTTCATGCAATATGAGTGATTATAAGTGTCTGAATGAGTTTTGTACAAGTTTGACGAACTTATGAAACATCTAACAACACGTTTTCTAGGACTCTAAACCATGTTTCATGCATCATGAGTGCTTATAAGTGTCTCAATGAGCTTTGTACTAGTTTGACGAAATTATGAAACAACTAATAACACCTTTCTAGGACTCTAAACCAAGTTTCATGCAAGATGAGTGCTTATAAGTGTCTCAATGAGCTTTGTACTAGTTTGACGAACTTATGAAACATCTAACAACGCGTTTCTAGGACTTTAAACCAAGTTTCATGCAACATGAGTGGTTATAAGTGTCTCAATGAGCTTTGTAATTGTTTGACGAACTTATGAAACATCTAACAACGCGGTTGTAGGACTTTAAACCAAATTTTATGCAACATGAGTGATTATAAGTGTCTCAATGAGTATTGTACAAGTTGGACGAACTTATGAAACATCTAACAACAAGGTTGCTAGGACTCTAAACCAAGTTTCATGCAACATGAGTGCTTATAAGTGTCTCAATGAGCTTTGTACAAGTTTGACGAACTTATGAAACACCTAACAACGCGTTTCTAGGACTCTAAACCAAGTTTCATGCAATATGAGTGCTTATAAGTGTCTCAATGAGCTTTGTACAAGTTTGACGAACTTATGAAACATCTAACAACGCGTTTCTAGGAATCTTAACCAAGTTTCATGCAACATGAGTGCTTATAAGTGTCTCAATGAGCTTTGTACTAGTTTGACGAACTTATGAAACATCTAACAATGCGTTTCTAGGACTTTAAACAAAGTTTCATGCAACATGAATGCTTATAAGTATCTCAATGAGCTTTGTAGAAGTTTGACAAACTTATGAAACATCTAACAACGCGTTTCTAGGAATCTTAACCAAGTTTCATGCAACATGAGTGCTTATAAGTGTCTCAATGAGCTTTGTACTAGTTTGACGAACTTATGAAACATCTAACAATGCGTTTCTAGGACTTTAAACCAAGTTTCATGCAACATGAATGCTTATAAGTGTCTCAATGATCTTTGTAGAAGTTTAACGAACTTATGAAACATCTAACAACAAGGTTGCTAGGACTCTAAACCAAGTTTCATGCAACATGAGTGCTTATAAGTGTCTCAATGAGCTTTGTACAAGTTTGACGAACTTATGAAACACCTAATAACGCGTTTCTAGGACTCTAAACCAAGTTTCATGCAATATGAGTGCTTATATGTGTCTCAATGAGCTTTGTACTAGTTTGACAAACATATGAAACATCTAACAACGCGTTTCTAGAACTCTAAACCAAGTTTCATGCAACATGAGTGCTTATAAGTGTCTCAATGAGCTTTGTACTAGTTTGACGAACTTATGAAACTTCTAACAATGCGTTTCTAGGACTCTAAACAAAGTTTCATGCAACATGAGTGCTTATAAGTGTCTCAATGAGCTTTGTACTAGTTTGACGAACTTATGAAACATCTAACAACGCGGTTTCTAGGACTCTAAACCAAATTTCATGCAACACGAATGCTTATAAGTGTCTCAATGAGCTTTGTACAAGTTTGACGAACTTATGAAACATCTAACAACGCGGTTTCTAGGACTCTAAACCATGTTTCATGCAACATGAGTGCTTATAAGTGTCTCAATGAGCTTTGTACAAGTTTGACGAACTTATGAAATATCTAACAACGCGATTTCTAGGACTCTAAAACAAGTTTCATGCATCATGAGTGCTTATAAGTGTCTCAATGAGCTTTGTACTAGTTTGACGAACTTATGAAACAACTATCAACGCCTTTCTAGGACTCTAAACTAAGTTTCATGCAACATGAGTGCTTATAAGTAGCTCAATGATCTTTGTACTAGTTTGACGAACTTATGAAACATCTAACAATGCGTTTCTAGGACTCTAAACCAAGTTTCATGCAACATGAGTACTTATAAGTGTCTCAATGAGCTTTGTACTTGTTTGACAAACATATGAAACATCTAACAACGCGTTTCTAGGACTCTAAACCAAGTTTCATGCAACATGAGTGCTTATAGGTGGTTCAATGATCTTTGCACTAGTTTGACGAACTTATGAAACATCTAACAACGCCTTTCTAGGACTCTAAACCAAGTTTCATGCAACATGAGTGCTTGTAAGTGTCTCAATGAGCTTTGTACTAGTTTGACGAACTAATGAAACATCTAACAACGCGTTTCTAGGACTTTAAAACAAGTTTCTTGCAACATGAGTGCTTATAAGTGTTTCAATGAGCTTTGTACTTGTTTGACGAAGTTATAAAACATCTCACAACGCGTTTCTAGGACTCTAAACGAAGTTTCATGCAACATGAGTGCTTATAAGTGTCTCAATGAGCTTTGTACAAGTTTGACGAACTTATGAAACAACTAACAACGCCTTTCGAGGACTCTAAACAAAGTTTCATGCTACATGAGTGCTTATAAGTTCCTCAGTGAGGTTTGTACAAGTTTGACGAACTTATGAAACATCTAACAACACGGTTTCTAGGACTCTAAACCAAGTTTCATGCAACATGAGTGCTTATAAGTGTCTCAATGAGCTTTGTACTAGTTTGACGAACTTATGAAACATCTACCAACGCGTTTTTAGGACTCTAAACCATGTTTCATGCAACATGAGTGCTTTTAAGTGTCTCAATGAGCTTTGTACAAGTTTGACGAAATTATGAAACAACTAACAACACCTTTCTAGGATTCTAAACCAAGTTTCATGCTACATGAGTGCTTATAAGTTCCTCAATGAGCTTTGTACAAGTTTGACGAATTTATGAAACATCTAACAACGTGGTTGCTAGGACTCTAAACCAAGTTTCATGCAACATGAGTGCTTATAAGTGTCTTAATGAGCTTTGTACAAGTTTGACGAACTTATGAAACACCTAACAACGCGTTTCTAGGACTCTAAACCAAGTTTCATGCAATATGAGTGCTTATAAGTGTCTCAATGAGCTTTGTACTACTTTGACAAACTTATGAAACATCAAAAAACGTGGTTGCTAGGACTCTAAACCATGTTTTATGCAACATGCGTGCTTATAAGTGTCTCAATGAGCTTTGTACAAGTTTGACGAACTTATCAAACACCTAACAACGCGTTTCTAGGACTTTAAACCAAATTTCATGCAAAATGAGTGCTTATAAGTGTCTCAATGAGATTTGTACAAGTTTAACGAACTTATGAAACATCTAACAACGTGGTTGCTAGGACACTAAACCAAGTTTCATGCAACATGAATGCTTATAAGTGTCTCAATGAGCTTTGTACAAGTTTGACGAACTTATGAAACATCTAACAACGGGGTTTCTAGGACTCTAAACCATGTTTCATGCAACATGAGTGCTTATAAGTGTCTCAATGAGCTTTGTACAAGTTTGACGAACTTATGAAACATCTAACAACGTGATTTCTAGGACTCTAAACCAAGTTTCATGCATCATGAGTGCTTATAAGTGTCTCAATAAGCTTTGTACTAGTTTGACGAACTTATGAAACAACTAACAACGCCTTTCTAGGACTCTAAACTAAGTTTCATGCAACATGAGTGCTTATAAATGGCTCGGTGATCTTTGCTCTAGTTTGACGAACTTATGAAACATCTAACAACGCGTTTCTAGGACTCTAAACCAATTTTCATGCAACACGAGTGCTTATAAGTGGCTCAATGATCTTTGCACTAGTTTGACGAACTTATGAAAAATCTAACAACGCGTTTCTAGGACTTTAAACCAAATTTCATGCAACATGAGTGATTATAGGTGTCTCAATGAGTTTTGTACAAGTTTGACGAACTTATGAAACATCTAACAACGCGTTTCTAGGACTCTAAACCAAGTTTCATGCAACATGAGTACTTATAAGTGTCTCAATGAGCTTTGTACTTGTTTGACGAACTTATGAAACATCTAACAACGTGTTTCTAGGACTCTAAACCAAGTTTCACGAAACATGAGTGCTTATAAGTTTCTCAATGAGCTTTGTACAAGTTTGGCGAACTTATGAAACATCTAACAACGCCTTTCTAGGACTCTAAACCAAGTTTCATGCAACATGAGTGCTTATAAGTGTCTTAATGATCTTTGCACTAGTTTGACGAACTTATGAAAAATCTAACAACGCGTTTCTAGGACTTTAAACCAAATTTCATGCAACATGAGTGATTATAAGTGTCTCAATGAGTTTTGTACAAGTTTGACGAACTTATGAAACATCTAACAACGCGGTTTCTAGGACTCTAAACCAAGTTTCATGCATCATGAGTGCTTATAAGTGTCTCAATGAGCTTTGTACTAGTTTGACAAAATTATGAAACAACTAACAACGCCTTTCAAGGACTCTAAACTAAGTTTCATGCTACATGAGTGCTTATAAGTGGCTAAATGATCTTTGCACTAGTTTGACGACTTATGAAATATCTAACAACGCGTTTCTAGGACTCTAAACCAAGTTTCATGAAACATGAGTACTTATAAGTGTCTCAATGAGGTTTGTACTGGTTTGACAAAATTATGAAACATCTAACAACGCGTTTCTAGGACTCTAAACCAAGTTTCATGCAACATGAGTGCTTATAAATGGCTCAATGATCTTGGCACTAGTTTGACGAACCTATGAAAAATCTAACAACGCGTTTCTAGGACTTTAATCCAAATTTCATGCAATATGAGTGATTATAAGTGTCTGAATGAGTTTTGTACAAGTTTGACGAACTTATGAAACATCTAACAACACGTTTTCTAGGACTCTAAACCATGTTTCATGCATCATGAGTGCTTATAAGTGTCTCAATGAGCTTTGTACTAGTTTGACGAAATTATGAAACAACTAATAACACCTTTCTAGGACTCTAAACCAAGTTTCATGCCAGATGAGTGCTTATAAGTGTCTCAATGAGCTTTGTACTAGTTTGACGAACTTATGAAACATCTAACAACGCGTTTCTAGGACTTTAAACCAAGTTTCATGCAACATGAGTGGTTATAAGTGTCTCAATGAGCTTTGTAATTGTTTGACGAACTTATGAAACATCTAACAACGCGGTTGTAGGACTTTAAACCAAATTTTATGCAACATGAGTGATTATAAGTGTCTCAATGAGTTTTGTACAAGTTTGACGAACTTATGAAACATCTAACAACGCGTTTCTAGGACTCTAAACCAAGTTTCATGCAACATGAGTGCTTAAAAGTGGCTCAATGATCTTTGCACTAGTTTGACGAACTTATGAAAAATCCAACAACGCGTTTCTAGGAATTTAAACCAAATTTCATGCAACATGAGTGATTATAAGTGTCTTAATTAGTTTTGTACAAGTTTGACGAATTTATGAAACATCTAACAACGCGTTTCTAGGACTCTAAACCAAGTTTCATGCAACATGAGTACTTATAAGTGTCTCAATGAGCTTTGTACTTGTTTGACGAACGTATGAAACATCTAACAACGCGTTTCTAGGACTCTAAACCAAGTTTCATGCAACATGAATCCTTATAAGTGGCTCAATGATCTTTGCACTAGTTTGACGAACTTATGAAAAATCTAACAACGCGTTTCTAGGACTCTAAACCAAGTTTCATGGAACATGAGTGCTTATAAGTGTCTCAATGAGGTTTCTACTAGTTTGACGAGCTTATGAAACATCTAACAACGCGTTTCCAAGCATTTAAACCAAATTTCATGCAACATGAGTGATTATAAGTGTCTCAATGAGTTTTGTACAAGTTTGACGAACTTATGAAACATCTAACAACGCGGTTTCTAGGACTCTAAACCAAGTTTCATGCATCATGAGTGCTTATAAGTGTCTCAATGAGCTTTGTACTAGTTTGACGAACTTATGAAACAACTAACAACGCCTTTCTAGGACTCTAAACAAAGTTTCATGCAACATGAGTGCTTATAAGTGGCTCAATGATCTTTGCTCTAGTTTGACGAACTTAGGAAACATCTAACAACACGTTTCTAGGACTCTAAACAAAGTTTCATGCAACATAAGTACTTATAAGTGTCTCAATGAGCTTTGTACTTGTTTGACAAACTTATGAAACATCTAACAACGCGTTTCTAGGACTCTAAACCAAGTTTCATGTAACATGAGTGCTTATAAGTGGCTCAATGATCTTTGCACTAGTTTGACGAACTTATCAAAAATCTAACAACACGTTTCTAGGACTTTAAACCAAATTACGTGCAACAGGAGTGATTATAAGTGTCTCAATGAGTTTTGTACAAGTTTAACGAACTTATGAAACATCTAACAACTCGTTTTCTAGGACTCTAAACCAAGTTTCATGCATCATGAGTGCTTATAAGAGTCTCAATGAGCTTTGTACTAGTTTGACGAACTTATGAGACAACTAACAACGCCTTTCTAGGACTCTAAACCAAGTTTCATGCAACGTGAATGCTTATAAGTGTCTCAATGAGCTTTGTACTAGTTTGACGAACTTATGAAACATCTAACAACGCGTTTCTAGGACTTTAAACCAAGTTTCATGTAACATGAGTGCTTATAAGTGTCTCAATGAGCTTTGTACTTGTTTGACGAACTTATAAAACATATCACAACGCGTTTCTAGGACTCTAAACCAAGTTTCATGCAACTTGAGTGCTTATAAGTTGCTCAATGATCTTTGCACTAGTTTGACGAACTTATGAAAAATCTAACAACGCGGTTCTAGGACTTTAAACCAAATTTTATGCAACATGAGTGCTTATAAGTGTCTCAATGAGTTTTGTACAAGTGTGACGAACTTATGAAACATCTAACACGCGTTTCTAGGACTCTAAACCAAGTTTCATGCAACATGAGTACTTATAAGTGTCTCAATGATCTTTGTACTTGTTTGACGAACTTATGAAACATCTAAAAACGCGTTTCTAGGACTCTAAACCAAGTTTCATTCAACATGAGTGCTTATAAGTGGCTCAATGATCTTTGCACTAGTTTGACGAACTTATGAAAAATCTAACAACGCGTTTCTAGGACTCTAAACCAAGTTTCATGCAACATGAGTGCTTATAAGTGTCTCAATGAGCTTTTTACTAGTTTGACGAACTTATGAAACATCTAACAACCCGTTTCTAAGCATTTAAACCAAATTTCATGCAACATGAGTGCTTATAAGTGTCTCAATTCGCTTTGTACAAGTTTGACGAACTTATGAAACATCTAACAACGCCTTTCTAGGACTCTAAACCAAGTTTCATGCAACATGAGTGCTTATAAGTATCTCAATGAGCTTTGTAAAAGTTTGACGAACTTATGAAACAACTAACAACGCTTTTCGAGGACTCTAAACAAACTTTCATGCTACATGAGTGCTTATAAGTTCCTAAATGAGGTTTGTACAAGTTTGACAAACTTATGAAACATCTAACAACGCGGTTTCTAGGACTCTAAACCAAGTTTCATGCAACATGATTGCTTATAAGTGTCTCAATAAGCTTTGTACTAGTTTGACGAACTTATGAAACATCTACCAACGCGTTTCTAGGACTCTAAACCAAGTTTCATGCAACATGAGTGCTTTTAAGTGTCTCAATGAGCTTTGTACAAGTTTGACGAACTTATGAAACAACTAACAACGCCTTTCTAGGACTCTAAACCAAGTTTCATGCTACATGAGTGCTTATAAGTTCCTCAATGAGCTTTGTACAAGTTTGACGAACTTATGAAACATCTAACAACGTGGTTGCTAGGACTCTAAACCAAGTTTCATGCAACATGAGTGCTTATAAGTGTCTCAATGAGCTTTGTACAAGTTTGATGAACTTATAAAACACCTAACAACACGTTTCTAGGACTCTAAACCAAGTTTCATGCAATATGAGTGCTTATAAGTGTCTCAATGAGCTTTGTACTAGTTTGACAAACTTATGAAACATCTAACAATGTGGTTGCTAGGAATCTAAACCAAGTTTCATGCAACATGAGTGCTTATAAGTGTCTCAATGAGCTTTGTACAAGTTTGACGAACTTATGAAACACCTAACAACGTGTTTCTAGGACTTTAAACCAAATTTCATGCAACATGAGTACTTATAAGTGTCTCAATGAGCTTTGTACAAGTTTAACGAACTTATGAAACATCTAACAACGTGGTTGCTAGGACTCTAAACCAAGTTTCATGCAACATGAATGCTTATAAGTGTCTCAATGAGCTTTGTACAAGTTTGACGAACTTATGAAACATCTAACAACGGGGTGTCTAGGACTCTAAACCAAGTTTCATGCAACATGAGTTCTTATAAGTGTCTCAATGAGCTTTGTACTAGTTTGACGAACTTATGAAACAACTAATAACACCTTTCTAGGACTCTAAACCAAGTTTCATGCAAGATGAGTGCTTATAAGTGTCTCAATGAGCTTTGTACTAGTTTGACGAACTTATGAAACATCTAACAACGCGTTTCTAGGACTTTAAACCAAGTTTCATGCAACATGAGTGGTTATAAGTGTCTCAATGAGCTTTGTAATTGTTTGACGAACTTATGAAACATCTAACAACGCGGTTCTAGGACTTTAAACCAAATTTTATGCAACATGAGTGATTATAAGTGTCTCAAAGAGTTTTGTACAAGTTTGACGAACTTATGAAACATCTAACAACGCGTTTCTAGGACTCTAAACCAAGTTTCATGCAACATGAGTACTTATAAGTGTCTCAATGAGCTTTGTACTTGTTTGACGAACTTATGAAACATCTAACAACGCGTTTCTAGGACTCTAAACCAAGTTTCATGCAACATGAGTGCTTAAAAGTGGCTCAATGATCTTTGCACTAGTTTGACGAACTTATGAAAAATCCAACAACGCGTTTCTAGGAATTTAAACCAAATTTCATGCAACATGAGTGATTATAAGTGTCTTAATTAGTTTTGTACAAGTTTGACGAATTTATGAAACATCTAACAACGCGTTTCTAGGACTCTAAACCAAGTTTCATGCAACATGAGTGATTATAGGTGTCTCAATGAGTTTTTTACAAGTTTGACGAACTTATGAAACATCTAACAACGTGTTTCTAGGACTCTAAACCAAGTTTCACGCAACATGAGTGCTTATAAGTGTCTCAATGAGCTTTGTACATGACGAACTTATGAAACATCTAACAACGCCTTTCTAGGACTCTAAACCAAGTTTCATGCAACATGAGTGCTTATAAGTGTCTTAATGATCTTTGCACTAGTTTGACGAACTTATGAAAAATCTAACAACGCGTTTCTAGGACTTTAAACCAAATTTCATGCAACATGAGTGATTATAAGTGTCTCAATGAGTTTTGTACAAGTTTGACGAACTTATGAAACATATAACAACGCGGTTTCTAGGACTCTAAACCAAGTTTCATGCATCATGAGTGCTTATAAGTATCTCAATGAGCTTTGTACTAGTTTGACGAACTTATGAAACAACTAACAACGCCTTTCTAGGACTCTAAACCAAGTTTCATGTAACATGAGTGCTTATAAGTGTCTCAATAATCTTTGCACTAGTTTGACGAACTTATGAAAAATCTAATAACGCGTTTCTAGGACTTTAAACCAAATTTCATGCAACATGAGTGATTATAAGTGTCTCAATGAGTTTTGTACAAGTTTGACGAACTTATGAAACATCTAACAACGCGGTTTCTAGGACTCTAAACCAAGTTTCATGCATCATGAGTGCTTATAAGTGTCTCAATGAGCTTTGTACTAGTTTGACGAAATTATGAAACAACTAACAACTCCTTTCAAGGACTCTAAACAAAGTTTCATGCAACATGAGTGCTTATAAGTGGCTCAACGATCTTTTCACTAGTTGACGACTTATGAAACATCTAACAACGCGTTTCTAGGACTCTAAACCAAGTTTCATGCAACATGAGTACTTATAAGTGTCTCAATGAGCTTTGTACTTGTTTGAGAAACTTTTGAAACATCTAACAATGCGTTTCTAGGACTCTAAACCAAGTTTCATGCAACATGAGTGCTTATAACTGGCTCAATGATCTTTATACTAGTTTGACGAACTTATGAAAATTCTAACAACGCGTTTCTAGGACTTTAAACTAAATTTCATGCAACATGAGTGATTATAAGTGTCTGAATGAGTTTTGTACAAGTTTGACGAACCTATGAAACATCTAACAACACGTTTTCTAGGACTCTAAACCAAGTTTCATGCATCATGAGTGCTTATAAGTGTCTCAATGAGCTTTGTACTAGTTTAACGAACTTATGAAACAACTAACAACGCCTTTCTAGGACTCTAAACCAAGTTTCATGCAACATTAGTGCTTATACGTGTCTCAATGAGCTTTTTACTAGTTTGACGAACTTATGAAACATCTAACAACGCGTTTCTAGGACTTTAAACCAAGTTTCATGCAACATGAGTGCTTATAAGTGTCTCAATGAGCTTTGTAATTGTTTGACGAACTTATGAAACATCTCACAACGCGTTTCTAGGACTCTAAACCAAGTTTCATGCAACATGAGTGCTTATAAGTGGCTCAATGATCTTTGCACTAGTTTGACGAACTTATGAAAAATCTAACAACGCGTTTCTAGGACTCTAAACCAAATTTCATGCAACATGAGTGATTATAAGTGTCTCAATTAGTGTTGTACAAGTTTGACGAACTTATGAAACATCTAACAATGCGTTTCTAGGACTCTAAACCAAGTTTCATGCAACATGAGTACTTATAAGTGTCTCAATGAGCTTTGTAGTTGTTTGACGAACTTATGAAACATCTAACAACGCGTTTCTAGGACTCAAAACTAAGTTTCATGCAACATGATTGATTATAAGTGTCTCAACGAGTCTTGTACAAGTTTGACGAACTTATGAAACATCTAACAACGCGGTTTCTAGGACTCTAAACCAAGTTTCATGCATAAGAGTGCTTATAAGTGTCTCAATGAGCTTTGTACTAGTTTGAAGAACTTATGAAACAACTAACAACGCCTTTCTAGGACTCTAAACTAAGTTTCATGCAACATGAGTGCTTATAAGTGGCTCAATGATCTTTGCTCTAGTTTGACGAACTTATGAAACATCTAACAACACGTTTCTAGGACTCTAAACCAAGTTTCATGCAACATAAGTGCTTATAAGTGGCTCAATGATCTTTGCACTGGTTTGACGAACTTATGAAAAATCTAACAACGCGTTTCTAGGACTTTAAACCAAATTTCATGCAACATGAGTGATTATAGGTGTCTCAATGAGTTTTGTACAAGTTTGACGAACTTATGAAAAATCTAACAACGCGTTTCTAGGACTCTAAACCAAGTTTCATGCAACATGAGTACTTATAAGTGTCTCAATGAGCTTTGTACTTGTTTGACTAACTTATGAAACATCTAACAACGTGTTTCTAGGAATCTAAACCAAGTTTCACGCAACATGAGTGCTTATAAGTGTTTCAATGACCTTTGTACAAGTTTGACGAACTTATGAAACATCTAACAACGCCATTCTAGGACTCTAAACCAAGTTTCATGCAACATGAGTGCTTATAAGTTTCTCAATGATCTTTGCACTAGTTTGACGAACTTATGAAAAATCTAACAACGCGTTTCTGGGACTTTAAACCAAATTTCATGCAACATGAGTGATTATAAGTGTCTCAATGAGTTTTGTACAAGTTTGATGAATTTATGAAACATCTAACAACGCGGTTTCTAGGACTCTAAACCAAGTTTCATGCATCATGAGTGCTTATAAGTGTCTCAATGAGCTTTGTACTAGTTTGACGAACTTATGAAACAACTAACAACGTCTTTCTAGGACTCTAAACCAAATTTCATGCAACATGAGTGCTTATAAGTGTCTCAATGATCTTTGCACTAGTTTGACGAACTTATGAAAAATATAATAACGCGTTTCTAGGACTTTAAACCAAATTTCATGCAACATGAGTGATTATAAGTGTCTCAATGAGTTTTGTACAAGTTTGACGAACTTATGAAACATCTAACAACGAGGTTTCTAGGACTCTAAACCAAGTTTCATGCATCATGAGTGTTTATAAGTGTCTCAATGAGCTTTGTACTAGTTTGACGAAATTATGAAACAACTAACAACGCCTTTCAAGGACTCTAAACTAAGTTTCATGCAACATGAGTGCTTATAAGTGGCTCAATGATCTTTGCACTAGTTTGACGACTTATGAAACATCGAACAACGCGTTTCTAGGACTCTAAACCAAGTTTCATGCAACATGAGTGCTTATAAGTGTCTCAATGAGCTTTGTACTTGTTTGACAAACTTATGAAACATCTAACAACGCCTTTCTAGGACTCTAAACCAAGTTTCATGCAACATGAGTGCTTATAAGTGACTCAATGATCTTTTCACTAGTTTGACGAACTTATGTAAAATCTAACAACGCGTTTCTAGGACTTTAAACCAAATTTCATGCAACATGAGTGATTATAAGTGTCTGAATGAGTTTTGTACAAGTTTGACGAACTTATGAAACATATAACAACACGTTTTCTAGGACTCTAAACCAAGTTTCATGCAACATGAGTACTTATAAGTGTCTCAATGAGCTTTGTACTAGTTTGACGAACTTATGCAACATCTAACAACGCGTTTCTAGGACTTTAAACCAAGTTTCATGCAACATGAATGCTTATAAGTGTCTCAATGGGCTTTGTAATTGTTTGACGAACTTATGAAACATCTCACAACTGTTTCTAGGACTCTAAACCAAGTTTCATGCAACATGAGTGCTTATAAGTGGCTCAATGATCTTTGCACTAGTTTGACGAACTTATGAAAAATCTAACAACGCGTTTCTAGGACTCTAAACCAAATTTCATGCAACATGAGTGATTATAAGTGTCTCAATTAGTGTTGTACAAGTTTGACGAACTTATGAAACATCTAACAATGCGTTTCTAGGACTCTAAACCAAGTTTCATGCAACATGAGTACTTATAAGTGTCTCAATGAGCTTTGTAGTTGTTTGACGAACTTATGAAACATCTAACAACGCGTTTCTAGGACTCAAAACTAAGTTTCATGCAACATGATTGATTATAAGTGTCTCAACGAGTCTTGTACAAGTTTGACGAACTTATGAAACATCTAACAACGCGGTTTCTAGGACTCTAAACCAAGTTTCATGCATAAGAGTGCTTATAAGTGTCTCAATGAGCTTTGTACTAGTTTGAAGAACTTATGAAACAACTAACAACGCCTTTCTAGGACTCTAAACTAAGTTTCATGCAACATGAGTGCTTATAAGTGGCTCAATGATCTTTGCTCTAGTTTGACGAACTTATGAAACATCTAACAACACGTTTCTAGGACTCTAAACCAAGTTTCATGCAACATAAGTGCTTATAAGTGGCTCAATGATCTTTGCACTGGTTTGACGAACTTATGAAAAATCTAACAACGCGTTTCTAGGACTTTAAACCAAATTTCATGCAACATGAGTGATTATAGGTGTCTCAATGAGTTTTGTACAAGTTTGACGAACTTATGAAAAATCGAACAACGCGTTTCTAGGACTCTAAACCAAGTTTCATGCAACATGAGTACTTATAAGTGTCTCAATGAGCTTTGTACTTGTTTGACGAACTTATAAAACATCTAACAACGTGTTTCTAGGACTCTAAACCAAGTTTCACGCAACATGAGTGCTTATAAGTGTTTCAATGACCTTTGTACAAGTTTGACGAACTTATGAAACATCTAACAACGCCATTCTAGGACTCTAAACCAAGTTTCATGCAACATGAGTGCTTATAAGTGTCTCAATGATCTTTGCACTAGTTTGACGAACTTATGAAAAATCTAACAACGCGTTTCTAGGACTTTAAACCAAATTTCATGCAACATGAGTGATTATAAGTGTCTCAATGAGTTTTGTACAAGTTTGATGAATTTATGAAACATCTAACAACGCGGTTTCTAGGACTCTAAACCAAGTTTCATGCATCATGAGTGCTTATAAGTGTCTCAATGAGCTTTGTACTAGTTTGACGAACTTATGAAACAACTAACAACGTCTTTCTAGGACTCTAAACCAAATTTCATGCAACATGAGTGCTTATAAGTGTCTCAATGATCTTTGCACTAGTTTGACGAACTTATGAAAAATCTAATAACGCGTTTCTAGGACTTTAAACCAAATTTCATGCAACATGAGTGATTATAAGTGTCTCAATGAGTTTTGTACAAGTTTGACGAACTTATGAAACATCTAACAACGAGGTTTCTAGGACTCTAAACCAAGTTTCATGCATCATGAGTGCTTATAAGTGTCTCAATGAGCTTTGTACTAGTTTGACGAAATTATGAAACAACTAACAACGCCTTTCAAGGACTCTAAACTAAGTTTCATGCAACATGAGTGCTTATAAGTGGCTCAATGATCTTTGCACTAGTTTGACGACTTATGAAACATCTAACAACGCGTTTCTAGGACTCTAAACCAAGTTTCATGCAACATGAGTGCTTATAAGTGTCTCAATGAGCTTTGTACTTTTTTGACAAACTTATGAAACATCTAACAACGCCTTTCTAGGACTCTAAACCAAGTTTCATGCAACATGAGTGCTTATAACTGGCTCAATGATCTTTATACTAGTTTGACGAACTTATGAAAATTCTAACAACGCGTTTCTAGGACTTTAAACTAAATTTCATGCAACATGAGTGATTATAAGTGTCTGAATGAGTTTTGTACAAGTTTGACGAACCTATGAAACATCTAACAACACGTTTTCTAGGACTCTAAACCAAGTTTCATGCATCATGAGTGCTTATAAGTGTCTCAATGAGCTTTGTACTAGTTTGACGAACTTATGAAACAACTAACAACGCCTTTCTAGGACTCTAAAGCAAGTTTCATGCAACATTAGTGCTTATACGTGTCTCAATGAGCTTTTTACTAGTTTGACGAACTTATGAAACATCTAACAACGCGTTTCTAGGACTTTAAACCAAGTTTCATGCAACATGAGTGCTTATAAGTGTCTCAATGAGCTTTGTAATTGTTTGACGAACTTATGAAACATCTCACAACGCGTTTCTAGGACTCTAAACCAAGTTTCATGCAACATGAGTGATTATAAATGTCTCAATTAGTTTTGTACAAGTTTGACGAACTTATGAAACATCTAACAACGCGTTTCTAGGACTCTAAACCAAGTTTCATGCAACATGAGTACTTATAAACGTCTTAATGAGCTTTGTACTTGTTTGACGAACTTATGAAACATCTAACAACGCGTTTCTAGGACTCTAAACCAAATTTCATGCAACATGAATCCTTATAAGTGGCTCAATGATCTTTGCACTAGTTTGACGAACTTTGAAAAAATCTAACAACGCGTTTCTAGGACTCTAAACCAAGTTTCATGGAACATGAGTGCTTATAAGTGTCTCAATGAGCTTTCTACTAGTTTGACGAGCTTATGAAACATCTAACAACGCGTTTCTAAGCATTTAAACCAAATTTCATGCAACATGAGTGCTTATAAGTGTCTCAATGTGCTTTGTACAAGTTTGACGAACTTATGAAACATCTAACAACGCCTTTCTAGGACTCTAAACCAAGTTTCATGCAACATGAGAGCTTATAAGTGTCTCAATGATATTTGCACTAGTTTGACAAACTTATGAAAAATCTAACAACGCGTTTCTAGGACTTTAAACCAAATTTCATGCAACATGAGTGATTATAAGTGTCTCAATGAGTTTTGTACAAGTTTGTCGAACTTATGAAACATCTAATAACGCGGTTTCTAGGACTCTAAACCAAGTTTCATGCATCATGAGTGCTTATAAGTATCTCAATGAGCTTGGTACTAGTTTCACGAACTTATGAAACAACGAACAACGCCTTTCTAGGACTCTAAACTAAGTTTCATGCAACATGAGTGCTTATAAGTGTCTCAATGATCTTTGCACTAGTTTGACGAACTTATGAAAAATCTAACAACGCGTTTCTACGACTTTAAACCAAATTTCATGCAACATGAGTGATTATAAGTGTCTCAACGAGTCTTGTACAAGTTTGACAAACTTATGAAACATCTAACAACACGGTTTCTAGGCCTCTAAACCAAGTTTCATGCATCATGAGTGCTTATAAGTGTCTCAATGAGCTTTGTACTAGTTTGACGAACTTACGAAATAACTAACAACGCCTTTCTAGGACTCTAAACTAAGTTTCATGCAACATGAGTGCTTATAAGTGGCTCAATGATCTTTGCTCTAGTTTGACGAACTTATGAAAAATCTAACAACGCGTTTCTAGGACTTTAAACCAAATTTCATGCAACATGAGTGATTATAAGTGTCTCAATGAGTTTTGTACAAGTTTGACGAACTTATGAAACATCTAACAACGCGTTTTCTAGGACTCTAAACCAAGTTTCATGCATCATGAGTGCTTTTAAGTGTCTCAATGAGCTTTGTACTAGTTTGACGAACTTGTGAGACAACTAACAACGCCTTTCTAGGACTCTAAACCAAGATTCATGCAACATGAGTGCTTATATGTGTCTCAGTGAGCTTTGTACTAGTTTGACGAACTTATGAAACATCTAACAACGCGTTTCTAGGACTTTAAACCAAGTTTCATGTAACATGAGTGCTTATAAGTGTCTCAATGAGCTTTGTACTTCTTTGACGAACTTATAAAACATCTCACAATGCGTTTCTAGGACTCTAAACCAAGTTTCATGCAACATGAGTGCTTATAAGTGGTTCAATGATCTTTGCACTAGTTTGACGAACTTATGAAAAATCTAACAACGCGGTTCTCGGACTTTAAACCAAATTTTATGCAACATGAGTGATTATAAGTGTCTCAATGAGTTTTGTACAAGTTTGACGAACTTATGAAACATCTAACAACGCGTTTCTAGGACTCTAAACCAAGTTTCATGCAACATGAGTACTTATAAGTGTCTCAATGAGCTTTGTACTTGTTTGACGAACTTATGAAACATCTAACAACGCGTTTCTAGGACTCTAAACCAAGTTTCATGCAACATGAATGCTTATAAGTGGCTCAATGATCTTTGCACTAGTTTGACGAACTTATGAAAAATCTAACAACGCGTTTTTAGGACTTTAAACCAAGTTTCGTGAAACATGAGTGATTATAAGTGTCTCAATGAGCTTTGTACAAATTTGACGAACTTCTGAAACATCTAACAACGCGTTTCTAGGACTCTAAACCAAGTTTCATGCAACATGAGTACTTATAAGTGTCTCAATGAGTTTTGTACAAGTTTGACGAACTTATGAAACATCTAACAACGAGGTTTCTAGGACTCTAAACCAAGTTTCATGCATCATGAGTGCTTATAAGTGTCTCAATGAGCTTTGTACTAGTTTGACGAAATTATGAAACAACTAACAACGCCTTTCAAGGACTCTAAACTAAGTTTCATGCAACATGAGTGCTTATAAGTGGCTCAATGATCTTTGCACTAGTTTGACGACTTATGAAACATCTAACAACGCGTTTCTAGGACTCTAAACCAAGTTTCATGCAACATGAGTGCTTATAAGTGTCTCAATGAGCTTTGTACTTGTTTGACAAACTTATGAAACATCTAACAACGCCTTTCTAGGACTCTAAACCAAGTTTCATGCAACATGAGTGCTTATAAGTGACTCAATGATCTTTTCACTAGTTTGACGAACTTATGTAAAATCTAACAACGCGTTTCTAGGACTTTAAACCAAATTTCATGCAACTTGAGTGATTATAAGTGTCTGAATGAGTTTTGTACAAGTTTGACGAACTTATGAAACATATAACAACACGTTTTCTAGGACTCTAAACCAAGTTTCATGCAACATGAGTGCTTATAAGTGTCTCAATGAGCTTTGTACTTGTTTGACGAACTTATGAAACATCTCACAACGCGTTTCTAGGACTCTAAACCAAGTTTCATGCAACATGAGTGCTTAGAAGTGGCTCAGTGATCTTTGCACTATTTTGACGAACTTATGAAAAATCTAACAACGCGTTTCTAGGACTTTAAACCAAGTTTCATGCAACATGAGTGCTTATAAGTGTCTCAATGAGATTTGTACTAGTTTGACGAAATTATGAAACATCTAACAACGCGTTTCTAAACATTTAAACCGAATTTCATGCAACATGAGTGCTTATAAGTGTCTCAATGAGCTTTGTACAAGTTTCACGAACTTATGAAACATCTAACAACACGTATCTAGGACTTTAAACCAAATTTCATGCAACATGACTGCTTATAAGTGTCTCAATGGGCTTTGTACAAGTTTGACGAACTTATGAAACATCTAACAACGTGGTTGCTAGGACTCTAAACCAAGTTTCATGCAACATGAGTGCTTATAGTTGTCTCAATGAGCTTTGTACATGTTTGACGAACTTATGAAACATCTAACAACGCCTTTCTAGGACTCTAAACCAAGTTTCATTTTACATGATTGCTTATAAGTTCCTCAATGAGCTTTGTACTTGTTTGACGAACTTATGAAACATCTAACAACGCGGTTTCTAGGACTCTAAACAAGGTTTCATGCAACATGAGTGCTTTTAAGTGTCTCAATGAGCTTTGTACTAGTTTGACGAACTTATGAAACAACTAACCACGCCTTTCAAGGACTCTAAACCAAGTTTCATGCAACATGAGTGCTTATAAGTGTCTCAATGAGCTTTGTACAAGTTTGACGAACTTATGAAACAACTAACAACGCCTTTCTAGGACTCTAAACCAAGTTTCATGCAACATGAGTGCTTATAAGTGTCTCAATGATCTTTCCACTAGTTTGACGAACTTATGAAAAAATCTAAAAACGTGTTTCTAGGACTTTAAACCAAATTTCATGCAACATGAGTGATTATAAGTTCTCCATGAGTTTTTTACAAGTTTGACGAACTTATGAAAAATCTAACAACGCGGTTTCTAGGACTCTAAACCAAGTTTCATGCATCATGAGTGCTTATAAGTGTCTCAATGAGCTTTGTACTAGTTTGACGAACTTATGAAACAACTAACAACGCCTTGCTAGGACTCTAAACTAAGTTTCATGCAACATGAGTGCTTATAAGTGGCTCTATGATCTTTGCACTAGTTTGACGAACTTATGAAACATCTAACAACGCGTTTCTAGGACTCTAAACCAAGTTTCATGCAACATGAGTACTTATAAGTGTATTAATGAGCTTTGTACTTGTTTGACGAACTTATGAAACATCTAACAACGCATTTCTAGGACTCTTAAACCAAGTTTCATGCAACATGAGTGCTTATAAGTGGCTCAATGATCTTTGCACTAGTTTGACGAACTTATGAAAAATCTAACAACGCGTTTCTAGGACTTTAAACCAAATTTCATGCAACATGAGTGATTATAAGTGTCTCAATGAGTTTTGTACAAGTTTGACGAACTTATGAAACATCTAACAACGCGTTTCTAGGACTCTAAACCAAGTTTCATGCAGCATGAGTACTTATAAGTGTCTCAATGAGCTTTATACTTGTTTGACGAACTTATGAAACATCTAATAACGCGTTTCTAGGACTCTAAACCAAGTTTCATGCAACATGAGTGCTTATAAGTGGCTCAATGATCTTTGCACTAGTTGGACGAACTTATGAAAAATCTAACAACGCGTTTCTAGGACTCTAAACCAAGTTTCATGCAACATGAGTGTTTATAAGTGTCTCAATGAGCTTTGTACTAGTTTGATGAACTTATGAAACATCTAACAACGCGTTTCTAAGCATTTAAACCAAATTTCATGCAACATGAGTGCTTATAATTGTCTCAATGAGCTTTGTACAAGTGTGACGAACTTATGAAACATCTAACAACGTGGTTAGGACTCTAAACCAAGTTTCATGCAACATGAGTGCTTATAAGTGTCTCAATGACCTTTTTACAAGTTTGACGAACTTATGAAACAACTAACAACGCCATTCTAGGACTCTAAACCAAGTTTCATGCAACATGAGTGCTTATAAGTGTCTCAATGATCTTTGCACTAGTTTGACGAACTTATGAAAAATCTAACAACGCGTTTCTAGGACTCTAAACATAATTTCATGCAACATGAGTGATTATAAGTGTCTCAATGAGTTTTGTACAAGTTTGACGAACTTATGAAACATCTAACAACGCGGTTTCTAGGACTCTAAACCAAGTTGCATGCATCATGAGTGCTTATAAGTGTCTCAATGAGCTTTGTACTAGTTTGACGAACTTATGAAACAACTAACAACGCCTTTCTAGGACTCTAAACTAAGTTTCATGCAACATGAGTGCTTATAAGTGGCTCAATGATCTTTGCACTTGTTTGCCGAACTTATGAAACATCTAACAACGCGTTTCTAGGACTCTAAACCAAGTTTCATGCAACATGAGTACTTATAAGTGTCTCAATGAGCTTTGTACTTGTTTGACAAACTTATGAAACATCTAACAACGCGTTTCTAGGACTCTAAACCAAGTATCATGCAACATGAGTGCTTATAAGTGGCTCAATGATCTTTGCACTAGTTTGACGATCTTATGAAAAATCTAACAACGCGTTTCTAGGACTTTAAACCAAATTTCATGCAACATGAGTGATTATAAGTTTCTCAATGAGTTTTTTACAAGTTTGACGAATTTATGAAACATTTAACAACGGGGTTTCTAGGAATCTAAACCAAGTTTCATGCATCATGAGTGCTTATAAGTGTCTCAATGAGCTTTGTACTAGTTTGACGAACTTATGAAGCATCTAACAACGCCTTTCTAGGACTCTAAACCAAGTTTCATGCAACATGAGTGCTTATAAGTGGCTCAATGATCTTTGCACTAGTTTGACGAACTTATGAAAAATCTAACAACGCGTTTCTAGGACTTTAAACCAAATTTCATGCAACATGAGTGATTATAAGTGTTGATAAACGAGATTTTACCCCGTTAAATCTAATATCTTAATGTAGTACTTAAGATGTCAAACCAAATCAGGAGCAAAAAATTTATTTGAATTTGTAAGAAACGGACTTAGTTTAAGCGTGATCAAAGATTGGTGTTTGTGTTGTTTATAACCGAAAATTAAATAAAACGAAAACGAGAATTAAAAGTTTTGAAAGATTTATAAAAAGCTAAACAATCAGGTTAAGGTGTTTTAAAGGATGATTAAACTTTCGGATTTCAAATTGTCTTTTACAAAATTAACTTTAAGGTTTTGAAAACGATTTTAGATCAATCCACTCTCGTGGCAATGAGCCTTTTCTCAACAATTAAACTAAAACAATGTCTTGGATAGTTTAATCGTCGAGAAACTTTAAGGACAAATCAATTCTAACCACCAAGCTTATTAACACAGATCTCTCGGTTAAGCTAGGCTTGGTTCTAAGGTAATTTTTCAGGAGGCTTTATAATCTCTCGATTCATAAAGCTTCCTGGGTTCGATAATCGAATGGCCAACTCGATTAAAGCTTTAAGGCTGCTACCAAAGACTAAAGTTTTTAATCAATTAAGCTTTTGACAATTATCTATCCTAGATTCAATCAAACCCCTTTTACCCTAACCCAATTGTCTATTTAGAACTACTCACAAATCATATTGAGATTCATAACAATTTGATTCAAGGAAACCATAAGCATAAACAAAATAAAACAAGGAGAACAAAACGGTAAAGAAATCTCTTATTCAATGATGATGATGAAGATTACAAGGTGGCCAAGAAGCAATCACCAAGAAATCTCCTCCAAGTCCCCAAAACAAAAACAAAACGATGAAAAAACAAGATAGGAGGGTGGCTGTGTAGTTCAACCCTAATATAAAATCCAAACCGAAAAATAATAAAGGAAACCAATATTGGTTTAATTGGTTTTCCTTTTTACACATTAAAACCAAATTCCTTAAATAATTTCGCAGCCTGTATCGGTCAATCAAACCGATACAGTCTGGCCGATATGCGCTTCGGTAGTCTTCCTTCAGCTCAGTTTTCTTCGTATCGGCCAGGCTATGCCGATACGACAGGTCGATACGTGTCTTCGGGTCTTTTTCTCTTGTATCGGCCACTCCAAACCGATATGGTTGGCCGATACAAGCTTCGGCGCAACTTTTGTCTTCTATATCGGCCACTTGAAACCGATATGGTTGGCCGATATGCTTCGGCAAACTTTCTGTCTTCTGTATCGGCCAACAGAAACCGATACAACATGCCGATGCAAGTGTATCAGTTTCTTTTTGGCTTAAATTCATCACTTTCGCCGTGTTTATGCTCCAAAACCTGAAATACACGAAACAAACCAAAATGCAACCTATATGACACTAAATGAAACCTAAATGAAAGAATTCTAATGCATAAACTAAGGTAAAATGTGTAAAATATGCAAGTTATCAACTCCCCCAAACTTATCCTTTGCTTGTCCTCAAGTAAGAGAATTTCGCATCAAAGTTTAGGAAGGTGTGGAGGCGGGGACCTCAGAACCAAAAGCAACACGGAAGTGCGATGAACAAGTATCCTAAACATAGTACCCTCTCGCAACCGAACTAGTTCTACTTATTTCTATCTACCTTAACTCCGTCTAAATCCGCTATTATTACCAAGAGTATGTGATCCACTTATCTAGTCTAAACACATTTCACATTCAATTAAGTACAATCAAGCATGAAACATGATTAAAAATTTCCAAGAGTTTTTCTATTTGTCTAGGTAAGAACGAGATTTCGAATCAAACGAGGAGGCTAACACTCAGGCATGTGGTTAGTTGTAGCGCGGTTTCTCTCGGGGAGCGAAAGGGTTAAGCAAAATCGGGTAAGACAAGGAGCAATACAAATCCGGACATCCATCTCTATACAATTCTAATCTCTAACCCATCTTTTCATTCTCTACACACTTAAGCATTCAAACACCGAGTTTTCTTCTCTTTTTTTTTTTTTTTTTTCTTAACTACCTTAGGGGTTTTATTTGGCTAACTTTCTCTTCTTTTTTTTTTCTTTTTTTTTTTTATTTTAAGTAGCCATTCTTTACCCCTAGGCGTTTTACAATTTAACTCGTGTTTATTTTCTGAAAATACGTTTTAGTTCAAAGATGTGTTTCCCGTTATCCCGTCTACAAACTAGCGTATGATAACCTAGCCAAATGGATGTCCTTCCTTGTCGCTCCCTATACTTTCAAGTTTTTGCGAAACCAAACAATCACTAAATGAAAAGAATTCTCACAAGTGTTTGGGTTTAGGCGTAGGGGGTGAGAGGGGAATCATCCTTATAATGAGAATGACCGGATTGCGCTTAAGGTGTTTCGGTTTAGGAAGCCGCAATCCGTAGAAATCAAAAAGTCATAGAAATTCTCTTGAAAACCATCAATCATGCTAATTAAAAATCAGGTTTAAGTTCAAATAGTTTTTCGAAGGTGATTTAGAACTACCAAGCTTCATAACCATACAATTGGATTTTTAAACATCAATGTCTAGAGTTGCGGTTTTAAGATTTTCAGCGAGTTCTAATTCGTTTACGGAAAATACTACACCTAAGATACTGTTCAAAACACCAAGTGCGTCGCTTTACAAGGTTAACATCATCATAGATCCCCTATGCAAATGCTCTAAATGCCATGAACTAATCCTATATGCAGATTTTTTTTGTGTTTTTGTAATTTTTTTTTTTTTTTTATATGTGGATGCTAAGTAAAACTAAAATGAGTGATGATAATGTGACTACTCCCCAAAACTTAATTCACACGGTCTCCGTGTGAAACAAGTGTCGAAGGAGGTACCTAAGTGCATAACAACCTAAAAGCTACATGCAATGAATGTGAAAAAGCATATGTACAAGGGTGGAGGGTTACCTCAGTAGTAGTTGGTCTCCGGGTCAGGGTCTTCTCCATCGGAGGAGAAAGTGGGATACTCGTTGTCCGAGAGGACCACGGGTGGGCGGTTGTGAAAGAGGTAGCGTCTCCTAGGCGCAGGTGGCTGCCTAGGTGCATCTGTCTGCGGATCACGCACTACCAGCTGCGTGTCTTGGTTCGAACTGCAGCTCGCGCAGGACAAACCCCTCTTGATGGTCTTCTTCAGCGACTTGACCTCGCGCACCAACTTCCTTATGGTTCGGTCTTGGAAGAGGTTCCACCGGCTCATTCTCTGCATATCCAAGTACATGTCCTGCAAAGGACCAGGCTGTCTAGGCGCGGTGGAGTGACCGAGGTAGTAGCGCTCGGGTCCGTAGGTAGGCAGCGTCGATGTGCTGAACTCGTACCTACTCGGTCCAGCAGGTCGGTGGACTTTTCTCGGACAGCGGACGGAGGAGAGAGGGGCGGCTGTGACATCGTGTAAGTGGCGCCAGTCGAGTTCGAAGTGAACCGCGGCGTTGCCGCTGAAACTCGTGCAGGCTGGGTTGGGAAGGAGGACGATGCTTTGGATGTTGTTTATCTTGAACGAGTACGCGTACTTACCCTCGCATTCACCGACGATCATTAGCTGCTTTGCCAAGTATGGCATGTCCATGAAGGTCGGATGTTCTTTTCTTCCCAATAGGTGTACCCGCCAGCCGGTTAGAAAAGGTGTGACCCATCCGCCTATGCTCAGCTTTGGCTTGGCATCGGTGCGAGTCCAAGCCCAACATTTCAAGTCCATGAAACCGTTGATGAGCAGCCGAAGAACGCTCGGGAAGTGTTCCTCCGTCGTGGGGAACAAATCGGGGTCGCGGAGTGAACGTCGAAGTATCGGCGCTAGACCTTGCTGCAAGTACATCATCTTGTTGTTGTTTACCTGCCCCGCCTCGCGTCTAGGGAAGAACACGTGCAAAAGAAGTTTCTGCACGTATCTTATTGCGGGATGGCGAATCATCGCGCTCTTCGACCTCCCGGGTTGGTAGACCCCGTTGGCAATAAAGTTCCAAAGTTGTGCGCTTTCGCCTATCTCGTTGCTGAGCTCAACTTGTCCGTTTGCTGGGATTTCGAGTATCTTTTCCCAAGTCTGGGGAGTTCCGGAGTATACTCTCCCGTTGCTAGCTGTGAACGAGATTACCATCTCTTCCTCCTTGTATGTGATCGCGAGGGTGGCTAGAAACTGACACGTTTCCTCTTTGTAGGCGATTTCCTTCTTCCCTAAAACCCAATCAAGCCTCATGTGGCGCAGAATTTCCCTTACCTCATCGTAGATTCCTAATTTCCTGAGTGTATCCGTGTCGGGGAAACGCGACGGGGTGAATGGGATCTCCATTAGTGCATCGTACAACTCCCGGTTGTCGGTTGCTTCTTCGGATCGCGTGTGATGGGCGAATTGCTTGTCCTCGGTGGGAACGGGAATGTGGGCGCTACTGCCACCTCCTCCTCGTCGTAGGAGTCGTATACGAACTCGTAATCCCCCTCTTCCACGACTGCGGGTTCATCACGCTTCTTTTTCGCGTTACTCTTTCGCGATTTGCTCTTTCGCGGTTCCTCCCTCGGTTCCTCAATTGGTTCCTCTCTTGGAACCTCATCGGTGGGTTCCCTTATCACCACCGAACCTGACCTAGTCCTTCTCCTTGGTGGTTCATCATCTACTGCCTTGCCTTTCCCTTTTTCAGCCCTTGATGCTCTCTTAGGACCCATGTGTTCTTATGGTGAATTTAGGCGTTTTTGGAGAAGGCTCGGATTGGTTGATTGGTTGAGATGACCTGAAAGAGATGGAGGAGACAAAGAGAATGAGCCAAAAATCAGTTGATTCCGTCAACAAACAAGAGAGAAATCAAGATTTTAAATTTCGCAACAATGGAGGAACAAGGAAGGGGGCGATATCGGTTGGGTTGATTTAAGAGAAAAACCCTAGGATTATTTTTATACTCGACCGATATTAACAAAAGTTTAGCGCGTATCGGTTACCTGGCCGATACAGTTTAACTGATACGATACTGTATCGGGTTTTCTGTATCGGCGTGTAGTCGAGGTTGGCCTATTTCGCGTTGTATCGGTCAAAGCAGACCGATACAACATGCCGATACTAGTGTTTCCTCTTTCTGTTTTCCTTTTATCGGTCCCAGCAGACCGATACAACATCCCGATGCGAATGTCTCCACTTCTCTTTGCCTTGTATTGGTCCCAGCAGACCGATACAACATCCCGATACGAAACTCCGTGAGCCTTTTTCCCTTTGTATCGGTCCCAGCAGACCGATACGTCTCGTCGATACCGGCCAAAGCTTGCCGATATGGCTGGCCGATACGTAGCTCCTGGTTATTTCCCTCGTTTTTCACCTGGAAAACACTACTAAGTAACCAAAGAAGATGATTAGAACTATGAATATGAGAATGCTAAATTAAAAACAAAGAATATGTACAAGGATAGACATGGGACTTCCTCCCAAGTGAGCTTGTTTATAGTCACGTAGCTTGACTTTACCCCTTTGTTTTAAGCGACGTTCGGATCCGAAAGAGACAATGAGTCTCCTCCGGTGGCAGCTTCGTTTGCGAAGTACGGTTTGAGTCTTTGACCGTTTACTGCAAACTCCCCTCCGTGCTTGTCCCAAAGAACCACAACTCCGACTGGTTTCACCTCCTTGATCTTAAAAGGGCCGGACCAACGGGATTTCAGCTTTCCCGGGAATAGTTTAAGCCGCGAGTTGAATAGCAGCACCAAGTCGTTCACCTTGAACTCCTTCTTGATGATCTTCTTGTCGTGGAAGGCTTTGGTCCGCTCTTTATAGATCCTCGAGCTCTCATAGGCGTGTTGGCGTATTTCGTCCAATTCCTCGAGCTGAAACTCCCTCTTCTCTTTCGCCGTTTTCAGGTCGAAGTTGAGTAACTTAATTGCCCAGCTGGCCTTGTACTCGATCTCTACCGGGAGGTGGCAGGCTTTACCATACAACAAGTTGAAGGGTGTTGTCCCCAATGGCGTTTTAAACGCTGTCCTGTACGCCCAAAGAGCGTCGTCGAGTTTAACGGCCCAATCTTTCCTCGTTACACCGACCGTTTTCTCGAGAATCGCCTTGATTTGTCGGTTAGATACCTCTACTTGTCCGCTGGTCTGTGGGTGGTAGGGTGTTGCAACCTTGTGCTTGACACCATGTTTCTTGAGAAGGCTCTCGAAGATCTTGTTGATGAAGTGGGAACCTCCGTCACTAATGACAACCCTGGGAACTCCGAATCGAGGGAAGATTATCGTCTTGAAAAGACTAACAACGGCTTTTGAGTCGCTCGTTGTGCAAGCTACAGCTTCTACCCACTTGGATACATAATCTACCGCCACGAGAATGTACTTCTTGCCATACGATGATGGGAAAGGTCCCATGAAGTCTATACCCACACATCAAAAACCTCAACTTCCATGATAGGGTTTTGTGGCATCTCGTTCCGCCTGCCTATATTGCCCTTCCTTTGGCAAGGATCGCAGCGTTGAACAAACTCGTGAGCATCTTTAAACATCGTGGGCCACCAAAAACCAGCTTGTAAAACCTTGGAGACCGTCTTAAAGCTCGCGAAATGTCCCCCATAGGCTGAACCGTGGCAATGAGTAAGAATGCCGTTCACCTCTTCATCCGCTACACACCTCCGATATAATCCATCTTTGCACAAGGTGTAGAGGTAAGGTTCGTCCCAATAGAACCGTTTCAAGTCGTGGAAGAATTTCTTCTTCTGATGACGCTCCAAGTAACGCGGTTCTTCTCCCGCGGCTAAGTAGTTCACAATGTCCGCGTACCAAGGTTCTCTTTCTGCGGCAAAGAGCTCTTCAACCTCATACTCTTGCTCTCCCCGGGATTTCTTTAACATGATCGTCATTAGATGTTCCTCGGGGAACGAATCATCAATGGGAAGGAGGTCGTCTACGCGCAATCGTGACAAGTGATCCGCAACTCCATTCTCGATGCCTTTCTTGTCTTTGATCTCCAAATCAAATTCTTGGAGTAACAAGATCCACCTCAACAATCTAGGCTTCGCATCCTTCTTTGCTAGCAAGTGTCTCAACGCCGCGTGGTCGGTGTAGACTATCACTTTTGAACCCACCAAGTAGGATCTAAACTTCTCGAAAGCGAACACGATGGCGAGAAGTTCTTTTTCTGTGGTTGCATACTTCGACTGCGCATCGTCCATCGTCTTACTAGCGTGGTAAATGACGTGGAGCTTCTTCTCCTTTCTTTGTCCCAACACCGCACCAACGGCGTAGTCACTAGCATCGCACATGATCTCAAAGGGTAGATCCCAATCCGGTGGCTGCACAATAGGAGCGCTAATCAGCTCTTGCTTGATCTTGTGGAAGGCGCTTAGACACTCCTCGTCGAACACAAAATCGACGTCCTTGCATAGCAATCTCGTCAGCGGTCTAGCTATCTTCGAGAAGTCTTTGATGAACCTCCTGTAGAAACCCGCGTGACCGAGGAAACTCCTTATGCTTTTTACTGAATTTGGAGCTCCGAGGTTGGCCATAACGTCTATCTTTGCCTTATCAACCTCAATACCCTTTTCTGAAATCCGATGACCCAAAACGATACCATCTCTCACCATGAAGTGGCACTTCTCCCAATTCAGCACCAAGTGGCATTCCTCGCACCTTTTAAGCACCCTGCAAAGATTAGACAAACACGAGGCAAACGAAGAACCGTAGACAGAAAAATCATCCATAAAAACCTCAACAATGTTTTCGATTAAATCTGAAAATATGGACATCATGCATCGTTGGAACGTCGCGGGTGCATTACACAACCCAAACGGCATTCTACGATAAGCAAACGTACCATAGGGACATGTAAAGGTGGTTTTCTCTTGGTCCTGGGGGTGGATGGGTATTTGGAAAAATACGGAATACCCATCGAGAAAACAATAGTATGGATGGTTGGCTAAGCGTTCAAGCATTTGGTCAATGAAGGGCAGGGGGAAATGGTCTTTTAGAGTTGCAGCGTTTAGCTTTCGGTAATCGATGCAAACTCTATGACCCGTGATTGTTCTAGTTAGGATTAATTCGTTTTTATCGTTTTTAACCACTGTAATTCCACCCTTTTTTGGTACTACATGAACGGGAGAGATCCAATTGCTATCGGATATCGGGAAAATTATCCACGCATCCAATAGCTTGATTATCTCTTTCTTAACAACTTCTTTGAGGTTTGGGTTCAGCCGACGTTGGTGTTCTATTGAGGACATAGATTCGTTCTCTAGATGTATCCGGTGCATGCACAAAGAGGGTGATATCCCTTTGATATCATCCAGAGAATAACCTATTGCCTTCCTAAATTTTTTAAGCTCATGAGTTAAAGTTTTAACCTCATCGTCGCTAAGCGCAGCGTTGATAATTATCGGGTAGGTGGAGTTAGGCCCCAAGAAAACGTACCTTAGCCCGTTGGGAAGGGGTTTTAACTCTACCTTTGGCGCTTTGAGTTCGCTCCAATCGTCGTCATCGCTAGACTTACCATTGCTAGCATCGTTTTCCGTCGTCATCGCCTTGGCATCGTATGTAACCGCCTCGGGCAGGACAAGAAACTCGGCTTCCACATCGATGGGGTGGGAGTCGATTCTTTTCTGGACTGCCATCATGATGTGCCCCGCGTGTGTACTGCTCCTTACCGTACTGCTCAAGATTACCGCGGCTCAAGATAAATCGCCGAAAGGTCATGGACTAAATAGCCGAAAGGTCATATTCTTAGCCGAAAGGTCATTCTTTCCGGCTTCAATAAATTTAGTCAAAGATCTATTTTCTAGTTTTTTCGCGCCTTCAATATTTAATTTAGTCTTTGATCTATTTTCTATGCATTGTTTTCCTTTCTTTGGAATAAAATGGAAGTTTAAGTGAGTATTTTTGGAACCTTAGAGAGTGATTCTCTTTTCTTTTGTTTCTTGGTGAGTCATATCCAAACAAACACTTCTCAAATCGTTGGTCTTGTGAGTCATATCAAGCAACGACGAGAGATCCTTCACTTGGTGGTCTTGTGCGTCATATCAAGCACCATTTGGAGTCGGTTTCTTGGTGAGTCATATCCAATCAAACATTACCTCAAATCGTTGGTCTTGTGAGTCATATCAAGCAACGACGAGAGAACCTTCACTTGGTGGTCTTGTGAGTCATATCAAGCACCATTTGGAGTCGGGAATATCAAAGGCTTTTCCGCAACCTTTGTGCGACCCTTCAATCCACCCAGTTCTCCATCCGGAGTTCATATCCAAACCGTACCATTAGAGTGATTCGTTCCTAGGGTCCTTCATTTGGTATCAGAGCCACTCTTTTGGTTTATTTTTAATTTTTTCTTTTTCTTTCTATTTTTTATCTCTTTTGTTATTCGGATTTTTGGACAAATCCTTTTGAAGAAGGAGGGAATGATGTGCCCCGCGTGTGTACTGCTCCTTACCGCGGCTCAAGATACATCGATCATGGACTAAAGTAGCCGAAAGGTCATAAAATAGCCGAAAGGTCATTCTTGGCTAGTCAACATTAGTTTCCGCGCCTTCAATAAATTTAGTCAAAGATCTATTTTCTATGCATTGTTTTCCGCATTTCCTATTTAAAGTCTTTGACTAGAAAACTCTATAAATATGTAATCCTTTCTTTGGAATAAAATGGAAGTTTAAGTGAGTATTTTTGGAACCTTAGAGAGTGATTCTCTTTTCTTTTGTTTCTTGGTGAGTCATATCCAAACAAACACTTCTCAAATCGTTGGTCTTGTGAGTCATATCAAGCAACGACGAGAGATCCTTCACTTGGTGGTCTTGTGCGTCATATCAAGCACCATTTGGAGTCGGTTTCTTGGTGAGTCATATCCAATCAAACATTACCTCAAATCGTTGGTCTTGTGAGTCATATCAAGCAACGACGAGAGAACCTTCACTTGGTGGTCTTGTGAGTCATATCAAGCACCATTTGGAGTCGGGAATATCAAAGGCTTTTCCGCAACCTTTGTGCGACCCTTCAATCCACCCAGTTCTCCATCCGGAGTTCATATCCAAACCGTACCATTAGAGTGATCCGTTCCTAGGGTCCTTCACATCACGTCTCCTCTCATTGTTCGACCTCCTTCTTCTAAGATGGTCATGGCAAGCTGAAGCTCGTCTTCCGTCGCTAACTCCTCCAAGAATTCATCTGCGAGTTCATCCATCAAGTCGATGTAGAAAATCTGCCCATCAATGGTCGGTTTCTTGATCGTATCGTTGATGTCGTACCTTTGGACTAGGTCTTCTCCGAGATGCAGATCAATTTTACCCTTCTTCACATCTATAATCGCTCCGGCTGTGGCTAGGAATGGCCTACCGAGGATAAGAGGGTCCTTAGGTTCCTCATCCATCGCCAAGACGATGAAATCCGTGGGGATGAAAGCGTTCCCTAGCTTGACCGGAATGTCCTCTAACACACCCGCGGGTATCCTTACCGACCTATCGGCAAGTACAAGGGAGATCCTGGTTGGCTTGAAGGATGAGAACCCAAGTCTCTGGGCAATGGACAGCGGCATAAGAATGGCGCTAGCTCCTAAATCGCACAAGCATCCTTCGAAAACCAAGGGGCCGATGGCACATGGTATGGTGAAACTCCCCGGATCACTCAGCTTTTTAGGGCAGTTTCGTTGGATGATTGCGTTGCACTCGTCCGAGAGGACTACTATATCGTCGAAGTCTTGAAACTTGTTCTTGATCGCATCCTTTAGAAACTTGCTATAGTGAGGGACGAGTTTAAAGGCGTCGACGAGTGGCATGGCAATTTGAACTTCTTTCATTTGCTTTTCAAACTGCGCTTTGTACTTCTCTAGCAGCTGTTTCTTAGCTCGACCCGGAAAAGGTAGCTTAGGCACGTAAGGGGACGTAACGTAGGCCGGCTTTTTCGGTTTGGCAGTTTTCTCCTCTGTATCGGCCTTGTCCTTGGCCGATACAGGTGGTCGATATCGGTCTTCCGGAACCGATACACCTGGCCGATGCGAGTGTCATGTTTCCTTGTCGCTCGTATCGGCCTTGTCCTTGGCCGATACTGGTGGCCGATATCGGCCAACTGTGGCCGATACTCCTTGTCGATACAGGTGTCCTGTATCTTTTTCTTGACCGTCTTCTCCACTTCCTTCATCCAAGAGCGTGGTATCTGCCTCGTGGGATTGTTCCACCTCCCCCACTTGTTCCGCATTGTCCTCGATGCGATCACCAGAAGGTAATTGTCGGCCACTACGAAGATGTAGAGCGTTGACATACTCTTTCGGGTTGGCTTCTGGTTTCCCTGGGAGTTGACCCATTGGTCGCTTGGAGGATGACGTGATCTGCCCCACTTGGTTATCCAGAGCTTTCAGGTGCGAGCTCATTGATTCAAACTTTGCGTTGAGATCGTGGTACGAGTTGTCAACTTTTGCCTGAATTTCCTTCTTGAACGTGCTAAACTCCAAGTGGTTTCGGGTTTGGCCGTCGAGAATTTGCTTTAACAGCTGAGCGGTTTGATCACCTTGGGGAGCTGGTGACGCAGCCGCTCCTTGAGTACCAGGGTGGTTGTTGTAGCCCGGAGGACGATTTGGTGGTGGTCTCGGTGCGTATCTGCCCTGGTTGTATTGAGGTTTACCTTGGTAACCTCCTTGTTGCGCCTGGGGATAGACTTGGTCCTGGGGATTGACTACGTTATTGTTGCGGTAGGAGAGGTTTGGGTGCTGCGAGTAGTTGTTGAAACGCCAGCCGTTCCTGATTACCCATGTAGTTGATCTCCTCTTGATTCCCCTCGGTAGGGGGTATTTGTTCATCGCTGCTACCAACGTAGTTTATGCCCACTTGGTTGGACATGAGCAGCTTATCCAGCTTCTCATTCACCGCCTTTATCTCTCTCTTAAACTGCTCATCGTTCCCTGAGTTGCGGATGGTGCGATCATAATCCTCTCCGTAGTTGCTATCGCTAAGGGCGTAGTTCTCCACCAAAAGTTGTCCATCGGCTTCCGTCTTCCCAAGGAAATTTCCTTGGCTAGCTGAATCGAGAAGCATCCTGAACTTCGGTTTTAGGCCGCGATAGAACGTGCTGAGTAGGCTCTCTCCAGTGAAACCGTGGTGCGGACATCTCACCGTGTAACCCTTGAATCGTTCCCAAGATTCGCTGAACGTTTCTTGGTCTTTTTGTGCGAAAGCCGAGATCTCGTTTCGCAGCTTTGATGTCCTCACCACCGAGAAGAACTTTGTGAGAAAAGCCGTCTTACATGCCTCCCAAGTCTGTATGGTGTCCTTCACAAGGTTTTTCTGCCATATGTGTGCATTGTCCCCGAGTGAGAAGGGGAACAAACGCAGCTTAAACATGTCCTCATTGACACCATTGATATTCACCGTGTCGCATAGCATGTCAAACTGGTGAAGATGATCGATGGGGTCTTCACTAGGCAGCCCGTAGAACTTGTTGCTGGACACCATGTTAATGAGACTAGACTTTATCTCAAAGTTATTGTTGGCGATGGCTGGTGGTGTGATGCCACTACGGTTGGTGATGTTTGATGGCACATCCGCTGTACCAATGGTGCGTGCAACGTTAGGTGCGTTGTTTGCGTCACCCATCTCGAATTCTGAATCTGAACCCGAAGTGTCTGATGTGGATGAGTCGGAGTGGAGGCTGGTTCTTCTTTCTCGTGAGATAGCTCTTTCGTGTGCTTTGATGTCTGCGAAGAAGAGCAAGCTGTCACTTTGTCGGTGACTTCTTCTTTGCATACACCTACAAAACGAAAAACCACAAGGAAAGAAAACAAGTTAGTAACGAAACTGAAACTTAATCCCAAGTAGTTTCGAAATTCTAATAATTGTTCGAGTTCCTGAATCGGCAACGGCGCCAATTTGATAAACGAGATTTTACCCCGTTAAATCTAATATCTTAATGTAGTACTTAAGATGTCAAACCAAATCAGGAACAAACAATTTATTTGAATTTGTAAGAAACGGACTTAGTTTAAGCGTGATCAAAGATTGGTGTTTGTGTTGTTTATAACCGAAAATTAAATAAAACGAAAACGAGAATTAAAAGTTTTGAAAGATTTATAAAAAGCTAAACAATCAGGTTAAGGTGTTTTAAAGGATGATTAAACTTTCGGATTTCAAATTGTCTTTTACAAAATTAACTTTAAGGTTTTGAAAACGATTTTAGATCAATCCACTCTCGTGACAATGATCCTTTTCTCAACAATTAAACTAAAACAATGTCTTGGATAGTTTAATCGTCGAGAAACTTTAAGGACAAATCAATTCTAACCACCAAGCTTATTAACACAGATCTCTCGGTTAAGCTAGGCTTGGTTCTAAGGTAATTGTTCAGGAGGCTTTATAATCTCTCGATTCATAAAGCTTCCTGGGTTCGATAATCGAATGGCCAACTCGATTAAAGCTTTAAGGCTGCTACCAAAGACTAAAGTTTTTAATCAATTAAGCTTTTGACAATTATCTATCCTAGATTCAATCAAACCCCTTTTACCCTAACCCAATTGTCTATTTAGAACTACTCACAAATCATATTGAGATTCATAACAATTTGATTCAAGGAAACCATAAGCATAAACAAAATAAAACAAGGAGAACAAAAGGGTAAAGAAATCTCTTATTCAATGATGATGATGAAGATTACAAGGTGGCCAAGAAGCAATCACCAAGAAATCTCCTCGAAGTCCCCAAAACAAAAACAAAACGATGAAAAAACAAGATAGGAGGGTGGCTGTGTAGTTCAACCCTAATATAAAATCCAAACCGAAAAATAATAAAGGAAACCAAAATTGGTTTAATTGGTTTTCCTTTTTACACATTAAAACCAAATTCCTTAAATAATTTCGCAGCCTGTATCGGTCAATCAAACCGATACAGTCTGGCCGATATGCGCTTCGGTAGTCTTCCTTCATCTCAGTTTTCTTCGTATCGGCCAGGCTAAGCCGATACGACAGGTCGATACATGTCTTCGGGTCTTTTTCTCTTGTATCGGCCACTCCAAACCGATATGGTTGGCCGATACAAGCTTCGGCGCAACTTCTGTCTTCTATATCGGCCACTTGAAACCGATATGGTTGGCCGATATGCTTCGGCAAACTTTCTGTCTTCTGTATCGGCCAACAGAAACCGATACAACATGCCGATGCAAGTGTATCAGTTTCTTTTTGGCTTAAATTCATCACTTTCGCCGTCTTTATGCTCCAAAACCTGAAATACACGAAACAAACCAAAATGCAACCTATATGACACTAAATGAAACCTAAATGAATGAATTCTAATGCATAAACTAAGGTAAAATGTGTAAAATATGCAAGTTATCAAGTGTCTCAATGAATTTTGTACAAGTTTGACGAACTTATGAAATATCTAACAACGCGGTTTCTAGGACTCTAAACCAAGTTTCATGCTTCATGAGTGCTTATAAGTGTCTCAATGAGCTTTGTACTAGTTTGACGAACTTATGAAACAACTAAGAACGCCTTTCTAGGACTCTAAACTAAGTTTCATGCAACATGAGTGCTTATAAGTTGCTCAATGATCTTTTCACTAGTTTTCCGAACTTATGAAACAACTAACAACGCCTTTCGAGGACTCTAAACTAAGTTTCATGCAACACGAGTGCTTATAAGTGGCTCAATGATCGTTGCACTAGTTTGCCGAACTTATGAAACAACTAACAACGCCTTTCTAGGACTCTAAACCAAGTTTCATGCAACATGAGTGCTTATAAATGTCTCAATGAGCTTTGTACTAGTTTGACGAACTTATGAAACATCTAACAACGCGTTTCTAGGACTTTAAACCAAGTTTCATGCAACATGAGTGCTTATAAGTGTCTCAATGAGCTTTGTACTTGTTTGACGAACTTATGAAACATCTCACAACGCGTTTCTAGGACTCTAAACCAAGTTTCATGCAACATGAGTGCTTATAAGTGGCTCAATGATCTTTGCACTAGTTTGACGAACTTATGAAAAATCTAACAACGCGTTTCTAGGACTTTAAAACAAATTTCATGCAACATGAGTGATTATAACTGTCTCAATGAGTTTTGTACAAGTTTGACGAACTTATGAAACATCTAACAACGCGTTTCTAGGACTCTAAACCAAGTTTCATGCAACATGAGTACTTATAAGTGGCTCAATGAGCTTTGTACTTGTTTGACAAACTTATGAAACATCTAACAACGCGTTTCTAGGACTCTAAACCAAGTTTCAAGTTTCACTCTTGTGGCTTAAACCAAGTTTATGAAAAATCACGCGTTTCTAACTCTATGAGTGCTTTGCACTAGTTTGACGAACTTATGAAACATCTAACAACGAGTTTCTAAGCATTTAAACCAAATTTCATGCAACATGAGTGCTTATAAGTGTCTCAATGAGCTTTGTACAAGTTTGACGAACTTATGAAACATCTAACAACGCCTTTCTAGGACTCTAAACTAAGTTTCATGCAACATGAGTGCTTATAAGTGGCTCAATGATCTTTGCATTAGTTTGCCGAACTTATGAAACAACTAACAACGCCTTTCTAGGACTCTAAACCAAGTTTCATGCAACATGAGTGCTTATAAATGTCTCAATGAGCTTTGTACTAGTTTGACGAACTTATGAAACATCTAACAACGCGTTTCTAGGACTTTAAACCAAGTTTCATGCAACATGAGTGCTTATAAGTGTCTCAATGAGCTTTGTACTTGTTTTGACGAACTTTATGAAA
The DNA here is from genome assembly GCA_963556525.1 of Cochlearia excelsa. NCBI lineage: Eukaryota > Viridiplantae > Streptophyta > Magnoliopsida > Brassicales > Brassicaceae > Cochlearia > Cochlearia excelsa. Next base: position 436,730 of record CAUVZT010000019.1, read on the forward strand.
CATCTCACAACGCGTTTCTAGGACTCTAAACCAAGTTTCATGCAACATGAGTGCTTATAAGTGGCTCAATGATCTTTGCACTAGTTTGACGAACTTATGAAACATCTAACAACGCGTTTCTAGGACTTTAAAACAAATTTCATGCAACATGAGTGATTATAACTGTCTCAGTGAGTTTTGTACAAGTTTGACGAACTTATGAAACATCTAACAACGCGTTTCTAGGACTCTAAACCAAGTTTCATGCAACATGAGTACTTATAAGTGGCTCAATGAGCTTTGTACTTGTTTGACAAACTTATGAAACATCTAACAACGCGTTTCTAGGACTCTAAACCAAGTTTCACGCAACATGAGTGCTTATAAGTGGCTCAATGATCTTTGCAATAGTTTGACGAACTTATGAAAAATCTAACAACGCGTTTCTAGGACTCTAAACCAAGTTTCATGGAACATGAGTGCTTATAAGTGTCTCAATGAGCTTTGCACTAGTTTGACGAACTTATGAAACATCTAACAACGAGTTTCTAAGCATTTAAACCAAATTTCATGCAACATGAGTGCTTATAAGTGTCTCAATGAGCTTTGTACAAGTTTGACGAACTTATGAAACATCTAACAACGCCTTTCTAGGACTCTAAACTAAGTTTCATGCAACATGAGTGCTTATAAGTGGCTCAATGATCTTTGCACTAGTTTGACGAACTTATGAAAAATCTAACAACGCGTTTCTAGGACTCTAAACCAAGTTTCATGCAACATGAGTACTTATAAGTGTCTCAATGAGCTTTGTACTTGTTTGACGAACTTATGAAACATCTAACAACGCATTTCTAGGACTCTAAACCAAGTTTCATGCATCATGAGTGCTTATAAGTGGCTCAATGATCTTTGCACTAGTTTGACGAACTTATGAAAAATCTAACAACGCGTTTCTAGGACTTTAAACCAAATTTCATGCAACATGAGTGATTATAAGTGTCTCAATGAGTTTTGTACAAGTTTGACGAACTTATGAAACATCTAACAACGCGTTTCTAGGACTCTAAACCAAGTTTCATGCAGCATGAGTACTTATAAGTGTCTCAATGAGCTTTGTACTAGTTTGACGAACTTATGAAACAACTAACAACGCCTTTCTAGGACTCTAAACTAAGTTTCATGCAACATGAGTGCTTATAAGTGGCTCTATGATCTTTGCACTAGTTTGACGAACTTATGAAAAATCTAACAACGCGTTTCTAGGACTCTAAACCAAGTTTCATGCAACATGAGTACTTATAAGTGTCTCAATGAGCTTTGTACTTGTTTGACGAACTTATGAAACAACTAACAACGCCTTTCTAGGACTCTAAACTAAGTTTCATGCAACATGAGTGCTTATAAGTGGCTCAATGATCTTTGCACTAGTTTGCCGAACTTATGAAACAACTAACAACGCCTTTCTAGGACTCTAAACCAAGTTTCATGTAACATGAGTGCTTATAAGTGTCTCAATGAGCTTTGTACTAGTTTGACGAACTTATGAAACATCTAACAACGCGTTTCTAGGACTTTAAACCAAGTTTCATGCAACATGAGTGCTTATAAGTGTCTCAATGAGCTTTGTACTTGTTTGACGAACTTATGAAACATCTCACAACGCGTTTCTAGGACTCTAAACCAAGTTTCATGCAACATGAGTGCTTATAAGTGGCTCAATGATCTTTGCACTAGTTTGACGAACTTATGAAAAATCTAACAACGCGTTTCTAGGACTTTAAAACAAATTTCATGCAACATGAGTGATTATAAGTGTCTCAATGAGTTTTGTACAAGTTTGACGAACTTATGAAACATCTAACAACGCGTTTCTAGGACTCTAAACCAAGTTTCATGCAACATGAGTACTTATAAGTGGCTCAATGAGCTTTGTACTTGTTTGACAAACTTATGAAACATCTAACAACGCGTTTCTAGGACTCTAAACCAAGTTTCACGCAACATGAGTGCTTATAAGTGGCTCAATGATCTTTGCACTAGTTTGACGAACTTATGAAAAATCTAACAACGCGTTTCTAGGACTCTAAACCAAGTTTCATGGAACATGAGTGCTTATAAGTGTCTCAATGAGCTTTGCACTAGTTTGACGAACTTATGAAACATCTAACATTGAGTTTCTAAGCATTTAAACCAAATTTCATGCAACATGAGTGCTTATAAGTGTCTCAATGAGCTTTGTACAAGTTTGACGAACTTATGAAACATCTAACAACGCCTTTCTAGGACTCTAAACTAAGTTTCATGCAACATGAGTGCTTATAAGTGGCTCAATGATCTTTGCACTAGTTTGACGAACTTATGAAAAATCTAACAATGCGTTTCTAGGACTTTAAACCAAATTTCATGCAACATGAGTGATTATAAGTGTCTCAATGACTTTTGTACAAGTTTGACGAACTTATGAAACATCTAACAACGCGGTTTCTAGGACTCTAAACCAAGTTTCATGCTTCATGAGTGCTTATAAGTGGCTCAATGAGCTTTGTACTAGTTTGACGAACTTATGAAACAACTAACAACGCCTTTCTAGGACTCTAAACTAAGTTTCATGCAACATGAGTGCTTATAAGTTGCTCAATGATCTTTTCACTAGTTTTCCGAACTTATGAAACATCTAACAACGCGTTTCTAGGACTCTAAACCAAGTTTCATGCAACATGATTACTTATAAGTGTCTTAATGAGCTTTGTACTTGTTTGAAAAACTTATGAAACATCTAACAACGCGTTTCTAGGACTCTAAACCAAGTTTCACGCAATATGAGTGCTTATAAGTGGCTCAATGATCTTTGCACTAGTTTGACGAACTTATGAAAAATCTAACAACGCGTTTCTAGGACTCTAAACCAAGTTTCATGGAACATGATTGCTTATAAGTGTCTCAATGAGCTTTGTACTAGTTTGACGAACTTATGAAACATCAAACAACGCGTTTCTAAGCATTTAAACCAAATTTCATGCAACATGAGTGCTTATAAGAGTCTCAATGAGCTTTGTACAAGATTGACGAACTTATGAAACAACTAACAACGCATTTTTAGGACTCTAAACTAAGTTTCATGCAACATGAGTGCTTATAAGTGGCTCAATGATCTTTGCACTAGTTTGACGAACTTATGAAACATCTAACAACGCGTTTCTAGGACTCTAAACCAAGTTCCATGCAACATGAGTACTTATAAGTGTCTCAATGAGCTATTTACTTGTTTTACAAACTTATGAAACATCTAACAACGCGTTTCTAGGACACTTAACCAAATTTCATGCAACATGAGTGCTTATAAGTGGCTCAATGATCTTTGCACTAGTTTGGCGAACTTATGAAACAATTAACATAGTCTTTCTAGGACTCTAAACCAAGTTTCATGCAACATGAGTGCTTATAAATGGCTCAATGATCTTTGCACTAGTTTGACGAACTTATAAAAAATCTAACAACGCGTTTCTAGGACTTTAAACCAAGTTTCATGCAACATGAGTGCTTATAAGTGTCTCAATGAGCTTTGTACTAGTTTGACGATTTTATGAAACATCTAACAACGCGTTTCTAAGCATTTAAACCAAATTTCATGCAACATGAGTGCTTATAAGTGTCTCAATGAGCTTTGTACGAGTTTGACGAACTTATGAAATATCTAACAACGTTGTTGGGACTCTAAACCAAGTTTCATGCAACATGAGTGCTTATAAGTGTCAATGAGCTTTGTACAAGTTTGACGAACTTATGAAACAACTAACAACGCCTTTGTAGGACTCTAAACCAAGTTTCATGCAACATGAGTGCTTAGAAGTGTCTCAAAGATTTTTGTACTAGTTTGACGAACTTATGAAAAATCTAACAACACGTTTCTAGGAATTTAAACCAAATTTCATGCAACATGAGTGATTATAAGTGTCTCAATGAGTTTTGTACAAGTTTGACGAACTTATGAAACATCGAACAACGCGGTTTCTAGGACTCTAAACCAAGTTTCATGCATCATGACTGCTTATAAGTGTCTCAATGAGCTTTGTACTAGTTTGACGAACTTATGAAACAACTAACAACGCGTTTCTAGGACTCTAAACCAAGTTTCATGCAATATGAGTACTTATAAGTGTCTCAATGAGCTTTGTACTTGTTTGACAAACTTATGAAACATCTAACAACGCGTTTCTAGGAATCTAAACCAAGTATCATGCAAAATGAGTGCTTATAAGTGGCTCAATGATCTTTGCACTAGTTTGACGAACTTATGAAAAATCTAACAACGCGTTTCTAGGACTTTAAACCAAATTTCATGCAATATGAGTGATTATAAGTGTCTCAATGAGTTTTTTACAAGTTTGACGAACTTATGAAACATCTAACAACGCGGTTTCTAGGACTCTAAACCAAGTTTCATGCATCATGAGTGCTTATAAGTGTCTCAATGAGCTTTGTACTAGTTTGACGAACTTATGAAACAACTAACAACGCCTTTCTAGGACTCTAAACCAAGTTTCATGCAACATGAGTGCTTATAAGTGTCTCAATGATCTTTGCACTAGTTTGACGAACTTATGAAAAATCTAACAACGCGTTTCTAGGACTTTAAAACAAATTTCATGCAACATGAGTGATTATAAGTGTCTCAATGAGTTTTGTACAAGTTTGACGAACTTATGAAACATCTAACAACGCGGTTTCTAGGACTTTTAACCAATTTTCATGCATCATGAGTGCTTATAAGTGTCTTAATGAGCTTTGTACTAGTTTGACGAACTTATGAAACAACTAACAACGCCTTTCTAGGACTCTAAACTAAGTTTCATGCAACATGAGTGCTTATAAGTGGCTCAATGATCTTTGCACTAGTTTGTCGAACTTATGAAACAACTAACAACGCCTTTCTAGGACTCTAAACCAAGTTTCATGCAACATGAGTGCTTACAAGTGTCTCAATTAGCTTTGTACTAGTTTGACGATCTTATGAAACATCTAACAACGCGTTTCTAGGACTTTAAACCAAGTTTCATGCAACATGGGTGCTTATAAGTGTCTCAATGAGCTTTGTACTTTTTTGACAAACTTATGAAACATCTAACAACGCGTTTCTAGGACTTTAAAACAAATTTCATGCAACATGAGTGATTATAAGTGTCTCAATGAGTTTTGTACAAGTTTGACGAACTTATGAAACATCTAACAACGCGGTTTCTACGACTTTTAACCAATTTTCATGCATCATGAGTGCTTATAAGTGTCTTAATGAGCTTTGTACTAGTTTGACGAACTTATGAAACAACTAACAACGCCTTTCTAGGACTCTAAACTAAGTTTCATGCAACATGAGTGCTTATAAGTGGCTCAATGATCTTTGCACTAGTTTGTCGAACTTATGAAACAACTAACAACGCCTTTCTAGGACTCTAAACCAAGTTTCATGCAACATGAGTGCTTACAAGTGTCTCAATTAGCTTTTCACTAGTTTGCCAAACTTATGAAACATCTAACAACGCGTTTCTAGGACTCTAAACCAAGTTTCATGCAATATGAGTACTTATAAGTGTCTCAATGAGCTTTGTACTTGTTTGACAAACTTATGAAACATCTAACAACGCGTTTCTAGGAAATCTAAACCAAGTATCATGCAAAATGAGTGCTTATAAGTGGCTCAATGATCTTTGCACTAGTTTGACGAACTTATGAAAAATCTAACAACGCGTTTCTAGGACTTTAAACCAAATTTCATGCAATATGAGTGATTATAAGTGTCTCAATGAGTTTTGTACAAGTTTGACGAACTTATGAAACATCTAACAACGCGGTTTCTAGGACTTTTAACCAATTTTCATGCATCATGAGTGCTTATAAGTGTCTTAATGAGCTTTGTACTAGTTTGACGAACTTATGAAACAACTAACAACGCCTTTCTAGGACTCTAAACTAAGTTTCATGCAACATGAGTGCTTATAAGTGGCTCAATGATCTTTGCACTAGTTTGACGAACTTATGAAAAATCTAACAACGCGTTTCTAGGACTTTAAAACAAATTTCATGCAACATGAGTGATTATAAGTGTCTCAATGAGTTTTGTACAAGTTTGACGAACTTATGAAACATCTAACAACGCGGTTTCTAGGACTTTTAACCAATTTTCATGCATCATGAGTGCTTATAAGTGTCTTAATGAGCTTTGTACTAGTTTGACGAACTTATGAAACAACTAACAACGCCTTTCTAAGACTCTAAACTAAGTTTCATGCAACATGAGTGCTTATAAGTGGCTCAATGATCTTTGCACTAGTTTGTCGAACTTATGAAACAACTAACAACGCCTTTCTAGGACTCTAAACCAAGTTTCATGCAACATGAGTGCTTACAAGTGTCTCAATTAGCTTTTCACTAGTTTGCCAAACTTATGAAACATCTAACAACGCGTTTCTAGGACTCTAAACCAAGTTTCATGCAATATGAGTACTTATAAGTGTCTCAATGAGCTTTGTACTTGTTTGACAAACTTATGAAACATCTAACAACGCGTTTCTAGGAATCTAAACCAAGTATCATGCAAAATGAGTGCTTATAAGTGGCTCAATGATCTTTGCACTAGTTTGACGAACTTATGAAAAATCTAACAACGCGTTTCTAGGACTTTAAACCAAATTTCATGCAATATGAGTGATTATAAGTGTCTCAATGAGTTTTGTACAAGTTTGACGAACTTATGAAACATCTAACAACGCGGTTTCTAGGACTTTTAACCAAGTTTCATGCATCATGAGTGCTTATAAGTGTCTTAATGAGCTTTGTACTAGTTTGACGAACTTATGAAACAACTAACAACGCCTTTCTAGGACTCTAAACTAAGTTTCATGCAACATGAGTGCTTATAAGTGGCTCAATGATCTTTGCACTAGTTTGACGAACTTATGAAAAATCTAACAACGCGTTTCTAGGACTTTAAAACAAATTTCATGCAACATGAGTGATTATAAGTGTCTCAATGAGTTTTGTACAAGTTTGACGAACTTATGAAACATCTAACAACGCGGTTTCTAGGACTTTTAACCAATTTTCATGCATCATGAGTGCTTATAAGTGTCTTAATGAGCTTTGTACTAGTTTGACGAACTTATGAAACAACTAACAACGCCTTTCTAGGACTCTAAACTAAGTTTCATGCAACATGAGTGCTTATAAGTGGCTCAATGATCTTTGCACTAGTTTGTCGAACTTATGAAACAACTAACAACGCCTTTCTAGGACTCTAAACCAAGTTTCATGCAACATGAGTGCTTACAAGTGTCTCAATTAGCTTTTCACTAGTTTGCCAAACTTATGAAACATCTAACAACGCGTTTCTAGGACTCTAAACCAAGTTTCATGCAATATGAGTACTTATAAGTGTCTCAATGAGCTTTGTTCTTGTTTGACAAACTTATGAAACATCTAACAACGCGTTTCTAGGAATCTAAACCAAGTATCATGCAAAATGAGTGCTTATAAGTGGCTCAATGATCTTTGCACTAGTTTGACGAACTTATGAAAAATCTAACAACGCGTTTCTAGGACTTTAAACCAAATTTCATGCAATATGAGTGATTATAAGTGTCTCAATGGGTTTTTTACAAGTTTGACGAACTTATGAAACATCTAACAACGCGGTTTCTAGGACTCTAAACCAAGTTTCATGCATCATGAGTGCTTATAAGTGTCTCAATGAGCTTTGTACTAGTTTGACGAACTTATGAAACAACTAACAACGCCTTTCTAGGACCCTAAACCAAGTTTCATGCAACATGAGTGCTTATAAGTGTCTCAATGATCTTTGCACTAGTTTGACGAAGTTATGAAAAATCTAACAACGCGTTTCTAGGACTTTAAAACAAATTTCATGCAACATGAGTGATTATAAGTGTCTCAATGAGTTTTGTACAAGTTTGACGAACTTATGAAACATCTAACAACGCGGTTTCTAGGACTTTTAACCAATTTTCATGCATCATGAGTGCTTATAAGTGTCTTAATGAGCTTTGTACTAGTTTGACGAACTTATGAAACAACTAACAACGCCTTTCTAGGACTCTAAACTAAGTTTCATGCAACATGAGTGCTTATAAGTGGCTCAATGATCTTTGCACTAGTTTGTCGAACTTATGAAACAACTAACAACGCCTTTCTAGGACTCTAAACCAAGTTTCATGCAACATGAGTGCTTACAAGTGTCTCAATTAGCTTTGTACTAGTTTGACGAACTTATGAAACATCTAACAACGCGTTTCTAGGACTTTAAACCAAGTTTCATGCAACATGGGTGCTTATAAGTGTCTCAATGAGATTTGTACTTGTTTGAAGAACTTATGAAACATCTCACAACGCGTTTCTAGGACTCTAAACGAAGTTTCATGCAACATGAGTGCTTATAAGTGGCTCAATGATCTTTGCACTAGTTTGACGAACTTATAAAAAATCTAACAACGCGTTTCTACGACTTTAAACCAAATTTCATGCAACATGAGTGATTATAAGTGTCTCAATGAGTTTTTTACAAGTTTGACGAACTTATGAAACATCTAACAACGCGGTTTCTAGGACTCTAAACCAAGTTTTATGCATCATGAGTGCTTATAAGTGTCTCAATTAGCTTTGTACTAGTTTGACGAACTTATGAAACAACTAACAACGCATTTCTAGGACTCTAAACCAAGTTTCATGCAACATGAGTGCTTATAAGTGTCTCAATGATCTTTGCACTAGTTTGACGAACTTATGAAAAATCTAACAACGCGTTTCTAGGACTTTAAACCAAATTTCATGCAACATGAGTGATTATAAGTGTCTCAATGAGTTTTGTACAAGTTTGACGAACTTATGAAACATCTAACAACACGGTTTCTAGGACTCTAAACCAATTTTCATGCATCATGAGTGCTTATAAGTGTCTCAATGAGCTTTGTACTAGTTTGACGAACTTATGAAACAACTAACAACGCCTTTCTAGGACTCTAAACTAAGTTTCATGCAACATGAGTGCTTATAAGTGGCTCAATGATCTTTGCACTAGTTTGTCGAACTTATGAAACAACTAACAACGCCTTTCTAGGACTCTAAACCAAGTTTCATGCAACATGAGTGCTTACAAGTGTCTCAATGAGTTTTGTACTAGTTTGACGAACTTATGAAACATCTAACAACGCGTTTCTAGGACTTTAAACCAAGTTTCATGGAACATGGGTGCTTATAAGTGTCTCAATGAGCTTTGTACTTGTTTGAAGAACTTATGAAACATCTCACAACGCGTTTCTAGGACTCTAAACCAAGTTTCATGCAACATGAGTGCTTATAAGTGGCTCAATGATCTTTGCACTAGTTTGACGAACTTATGAAAAATCTAACAACGCGTTACTACGACTTTAAACCAAATTTCATGAAACATGAGTGATTATAAGTGTCTCAATGAGTTTTTTACAAGTTTGACGAACTTATGAAACATCTAACAACGCGTTTCTAGGACTCTAAACCCAGTTTCATGCAACATGAGTACTTATAAGTGTCTCAATGAGCTTTGTACTTGTTTGAAAAACTTATGAAACATCTAACAACGCGTTTCTAGGACTCTAAACCAAGTTTCACGCAACATGAGTGCTTATAAGTGGCTCAATGATCTTTGCACTAGTTTGACGAACTTATGAAAAATCTAACAACGCGTTTCTAGGACTCTAAACCAAGTTTCATGGAACATGATTGCTTATAAGTGTCTCAATGAGCTTTGTACTAGTTTGACGAACTTATGAAACATCTAACAACGCGTTTCTAAGCATTTAAACCAAATTTCATGCAACATGTGTGCTTATCAGAGTCTCAATGAGCTTTGTACAAGATTGACGAACTTATGAAACATCTAACAACGCCTTTCTAGGACTCTAAACTAAGTTTCATGCAACATGAGTGCTTATAAGTGGCTCAATGATCTTTGCACTAGTTTGACGAACTTATGAAACATCTAACAACGCGTTTCTAGGACTCTAAACCAAGTTTAATGCAACATGAGTACTTATAAGTGTCTCAATGAGCTATTTACTTGTTTTACAAAATTATGAAACATCTAACAACGCGTTTCTAGGACTCTAAACCAAGTTTCATGAAACATGAGTGCTTATAAGTGGCACTATAATCTTTGCACTAGTTTGGCGAACTTATGAAACAATTAACAACGCCTTTCTAGGACTCTAAACCAAGTTTCATGCAACATGAGTGCTTATAAGTGGCTCAATGATCTTTGCACTAGTTTGACGAACTTATAAAAAATCTAACAACGCGTTTCTAGGACTTTAAACCAAGTATCATGCAAAATGAGTGCTTATAAGTGGCTCAATGATCTTTGCACTAGTTTGACGAACTTATGAAAAATCTAACAACGCGTTTCTAGGACTTTAAACCAAATTTCATGCAATATGAGTGATTATAAGTGTCTCAATGAGTTTTTTACAAGTTTGACGAACTTATGAAACATCTAACAACGCGGTTTCTAGGACTCTAAACCAAGTTTCATGCATCATGACTGCTTATAAGTGTCTCAATGAGCTTTGTACTAGTTTGACGAACTTTTGAAACAACTAACAACGCCTTTCTAGGACTCTAAACCAAGTTTCACGCAACATGAGTGCTTATAAGTGTCTCAATGATCTTTGCACTAGTTTGACGAACTTATGAAAAATCTAACAACGCGTTTCTAGGACTTTAAACCAAATTTCATGCAACATGAGTGATTATAAGTGTCTCAATGAGTTTTGTACAAGTTTGACGAACTTATGAAACATCTAACAACGCGGTTTCTAGGATTCTAAACCAATTTTCATGCATCATGAGTGCTTATAAGTGTCTCAATGAGCTTTGTACTAGTTTGACGAACTTATGAAACATCTAACAACGCCTTTCTAGGACTCTAAACTAAGTTTCATGTAACATGAGTGCTTATAAGTGGCTCAATGATCTTTGCACTAGTTTGTCGAACTTATGAAACAACTAACAACGCCTTTCTAGGACTCTAAACCAAGTTTCATGCAACATGAGTGCTTACAAGTGTCTCAATGAGCTTTGTACTAGTTTGACGAACTTATGAAACATCTAACAACGCGTTTCTAGGACATTAAACCAAGTTTCATGCAACATGGGTGCTTATAAGTGTCTCAATGAGCTTTGTACTTGTTTGAAGAACTTATGAAACATCTCACAACGCGTTTCTAGGACTCTAAACCAAGTTTCATGCAACATGAGTGCTTATAAGTGGCTCAATGATCTTTGCACTAGTTTGACGAACTTATGAAAAATCTAACAACGCGTTTCTACGACTTTAAACCAAATTTCATGCAACATGAGTGATTATAAGTGTCTCAATGAGTTTTGTACAAGTTTGACGAACTTATGATACATCTAACAACGCGTTTCTAGGACTCTAAACTCAGTTTCATGCAACATGAGTACTTATAAGTGTCTCAATGAGCTTTGTACTTGTTTGAAAAACTTATGAAACATCTAACAACGCCTTTCTAGGAATCTAAACCAAGTTTCACGCAACATGAGTGCTTATAAGTGGCTCAATGATCTTTGCACTAGTTTGACGAACTTATGAAAAATCTAACAACGCGTTTATAGGACTCTAAACCAAGTTTCATGGAACATGATTGCTTATAAGTGTCTCAATGAGCTTTGTACTAGTTTGACGAACTTATGAAACATCTAACAACGCGTTTCTAAGCATTTAAACCAAATTTCATGCAACATGAGTGCTTATAAGAGTCTCAATGAGCTTTGTACAAGATTGACGAACTTATGAAACATCTAACAACGCCTTTCTAGGACTCTAAACTAAGTTTCATGCAACATGAGTGCTTATAAGTGGCTCAATGATCTTTGCACTAGTTTGACGAACTTATGAAACATCTAACAACGCGTTTCTAGGACTCTAAACCAAGTTTCATGCAACATGAGTACTTATAAGTGTCTCAATGAGCTATTTACTTGTTTTACAAACTTATGAAACATCTAACAACGCGATTCTAGGACTCTAAACCAAGTTTCATGCAACATGAGTGCTTATAAGTGGCACAATGATCTTTGCACTAGTTTGGCGAACTTATGAAACAATTAACAACGCCTTTCTAGGACTCTAAACCAAGTTTCATGCATCATGAGTGCTTATAAGTGTCTCAATGAGCTTTGTACTAGTTTGACGATCTTATGAAACAACTAACAACGCCTTTCTAGGACTCTAAACCAAGTTTCATGCAACATGAGTGCTTATAAGTGTCTCAATAATATTTGGACTAGTTCGACGAACTTATGAAAAATCTAACAACGCGTTTCTAGGACTTTAAACCAAATTTCATGCAACATGAGTGATTATAAGTGTCTCAATTAGTTTTGTACAAGTTTAACGAACTTATGAAACATCTAACAACACGGTTTCTAGGAATCTAAACCAAGTTTCATGCATCATGAGTGCTTATAAGTGTCTCAATGAGCTTTGTACTAGTTTGACAAACTTATGAAACATCTAACAACGCCTTTCTAGGACTCTAAACTAAGTTTCATGCAACATGAGTGCTTATAAGTGACTCAATGATCTTTGCACTAGTTTGTCGAACTTATGAAACAACTAACAACACCTTTCTAGGACTCTAAACCAAGTTTCATGGAACATGAGTGCTTATAAGTGTCTCAATGAGCTTTGTACTAGTTTGACGAACTTATGAAACATCTAACAACGCGTTTCTAAGCATTTAAACCAAATTTCATGCAACATGAGTGCTTATAAGAGTTTCAATGTGCTTTGTACAAAATTGACGAACTTATGAAACATCTAACAACGCCTTTCTAGGACTCTAAACTAAGTTTCATGCAACATGAGTGCTTATAAGTGGCTCAATGATCTTTGCACTAGTTTGACGAACTTATGAAACATCTAACAACGCGTTTCTAGGACTCTAAACCAAGTTCCATAAAACATGAGTACTTATAAGTGTCTCAATGAGCTATTTACTTGTTTTACAAACTTATGAAACATCTAACAACGCGTTTCTAGGACTCTAAACCAAGTTTCATGCAACATGAGTGCTTATAAGTGGCTCAATGATCTTTGCACTAGTTTGGCAAACTTATGAAACAATTAACAACCCCTTTCTAGGACTCTAAACCAAGTTTCATGCAACATGGGTTCTTATAAGTGTCTCAATGAACTTTGTACTAGTTTGACGAACTTATGAAACATCTAACAACGCGTTTCTAAGCATTTAAACCAAATTTCATGCAACATGAGTGTTTATAAGTGTCTCAATGAGCTTTGTACAAGTTTGACAAACTTATGAAATATCTAACAACATTGTTAGGACTCTAAACCAAGTTTCATGCAAGATGAGTGCTTATAAGTGTCTCAATGATTTTTGTACTAGTTTGACGAACTTATGAAACATCTAACAACGCGGTTTCTAGGACTCTAAACCAAGTTTCATGCATCATGAGTGCTTATAAGTGTCTCAATGAGCTTTGTACTAGTTTGATGAACTTATGAAACAACTAACAACGCTTTTCTAGGACTATAAACTAAGTTTCATGCAACATGAGTGCTTATAAGTGGATCAATGATCTTTTCACTAGTTTGCCAAACTTATGAAACATCTAACAACGCGTTTCTAGGATTCTAAACCAAGTTTCATGCAACATGAGTACTTATAAGTGTCTCAATGAGCTTTGTACTTGTTTGACAAACTTATGAAACATCTAACAACGCGTTTCTAGGACTCTAAACCAAGTATCATGCAACATGAGTGCTTATAAGTGGCTCAATGATCTTTGCACTAGTTTGACGAACTTATGAAAAATCTAACAACGCGTCTCTAGGACTTTAAACCAAATTTCATGCAATATGAGTGATTATAAGTGTCTCAATGAGAATCTATGAGTGCATAATATGAGTGCATTTCTAAGAATCTAAACCAAGTTTCATGCAACATGAGTGCTTATAAGTGTCTCAATGAGCTTTGGACATGTTTGACGAACTTAGGAAACATCTAACAACGCGGTTTCTAGGACTCTAAACAAAGTTTCATGCAACATGACTGCTTATAAGTTCATCAATGAGCTTTGTACAAGTTTGACGAACTTATGAAACATCTAACAACGCGTTTCTAGGATATAAACCAAGTTTCATGCAACATGGGTTCTTATAAGTGTCTCAATGAGATTTGTAAAAGTTTTACGAACTTATGAAACATCTAAAAACACGTTTCTAGGTCTCTAAACCAAGTTTCATGCAACATGAGTGCTTATAAGGGTCTCAAAGAGCTCTGTACAAGTTTCACGAACTTATGAAACATCTAACAACGCTTATCTAGGACTCTAAACCAAGTTTCATGAAACATGAGTCCTTATAAGTGTCTCAATGAGCTTTGGACATGTTTGACGAACGTATGAAACATCTAACAACGCGTTTCTAGGACTTTAAACCAAGTTTCATGCAACATGAGTTCTTATAAGTGTATCAATGAGCTTTGTACAAATTTTACGAACTTATGAAACATCTAACAACGCATTTCTAGGACTCTAAACCAAGTTTCATGCAACGTGAACACTACAAGAATCTGGACATTTAGCAACGACCATATTTTCGTCGCTAATCGCTCGTCGCTATTTCGAAATCGTCGCTAATTTAGCGACGACGAAAAATCGTTGCTAATTTGTTGCCAATGATTCGTTGCTAATTTGTTGCTATTTTAGCAACGAATTTGCAACGTTACTTTAGCTTCGAAATAGCGACGATTTAGCGTCGATTTTAAAAAAAAATATTTCCGAATTTCCGAATTTAAAAAACTTATGAAATTGCTGCAAATGTCACTAATTCGTTGCTAATTGAGCAACGAATTGGCAACGATTCTTTAAACAAATCGTTGTTAATTCGTTGCTAATTTAGCAACGATTTGGCAACGAAGCGCATAAGAATCGTCGCTAATTCGTTGCTAAATTAGCAACGAATTGGCCACGATTTGTTAAAAAAAATATTAAAAAAAATTAAAAAACAAATTAAAAAACAAATTAAAAAACAAATTATTAAAATTAAAATAAAATTATTATAATTATAAAATAAAATTCAAATTACATTTTAAAAAAAACTAAACTAGGGATCAAAATCATTAATCCCGACATTTCGTCCCAGTTCTTGAGCAGCGGCTTCAGCCTCGTCTTGACCAACCTCCGGTTCCGGATCGACCCCTAATCCGCGTTCCCGCATCGCATTAGCCAGGTTTGGACTATCCATCGCAATTATGGAGAATAGATCCGTCATTGTCTTGAAGCGGGCGTTTGTATCTTGGAGTTCCTGACGCAAACGAGCATTCTCCGCGGCTGATCCCCGCCGAGAAACATGATGAGGTTGCGATGAAGAAGCTGCGGGAACGGTCTCGATAGAACCGACTCCGAAAGTGCGGTTCTTCTTTTTCGGAGCGACCTACGTAGAATTAATATTATATATCGTTAGTAAATATAATATAAGTTAAAAAATATTAATTAAATTATTTACCTCGTAGTAGATTTGGTCGCATTCCGCGACCGAAAGTCGTCTGAGGAGTTCACCGAGCTCCCTTCTTCGGTGGACGGCCGACTTACCCGCTCGGCGAGTCTAGCCTCATAGTCATTCACGATCTTTTCAGATCGTGAGCGACATATGACCCATCTTTCCGCTTCTGGGTCTTCTTCAATATCTCCACAATAGGGGGAACTTCCCCCTCTTCTTCAGCCTATATTTGATATTTATATTAAATATTTATTTATTTGAAAAATAAATAAAACAAAGTGTTAAAAATTAAATTTACCATTTTAATACGACGACCGGCGTATGAACTCGGTCCCGAAGTGTGGACGTAGGGACCGATCCCGTCGATAGGAGTGAGGCGGGACTTGGAGCAGTTTTCCGCGACGGCGAGTCCATCGACTCCGGCTTTCCACCATCTCCTTTTAGTTTCAAGTCTTTCTTCCAACTGGAAACAATGCCGGTAAGGCGGTGCATCGCCTTCTCGTTGAACCCCTTACGGACTTTCACCGTATCAGCCTCGACCCAATGCCATTTTTGCTATTAATTAAAACTAAGTTTTAGTTTAACTTTTTAAATTAGAAATTTTAAATTAAAATTTTCAAATTAAATATTTTAATTTATATTTAAATATAAATTATTTTAATTAAAATTTAATTTAATTTACCGCGAAAGATTCGAACCAGATGTCCTGTATGTATCCCGGCGTTTGGGACCAATTCACGTGCGGCTCGACGAAGTAAGACTTCATTATGCCTGCGACACTCCGACTCACTTTGTTATCGCAAAACCTAACAAAGTACAATTTTTTATTAATATTTAATATTTAATAATTTTTTTATTATTTTTTAATATTTTTAATATAATATTAAAAAATTACCAAAATGTGTGTCGTGGCCGGTCTGGATCTATCAACGGCAAACGGTCGTGGCCTTCTTGCCGTAGGAGATCCAAGATCCGCATCAAGTGGGGTCCTTGATGCGGAGGCGGTGGTAAATCCACCGACATATCTCCAACCGGTGGAATGTTGGAAGCAGCATCTAACCCCACCTCGGGGACCTCGGGGATGTCGGGTTGGGTTGGTTCTGAAGGTTGTCGGATCAGATTAGAATCAGATCCGCTAGCAGAACGGGAATTATTACGGATGAAATTAAAATAATGGTTTGGACGAGGAGGCATTTTTGTAAAAAGGTTTAGTGTTATAAGAAGAAATTGTGATGTTTTTATAGAGAGATTGTAGAGAGATGAAATGTAGAGAGATGGTTGTGTGAAAAAATGAAAGAATTTGACCATATTTATAGATTTTGTGATCGTTGCTAAATCGTTGCTAACGATACGTTGCTAAATCGTCGCTAGTTTTTAAAATATTTCCGGGTTTCCCTTGTTCACACGTTTGGGTTTAGCAACGAATTAGCAACGATTTAGCAACAAATCGTTGCTAAACCCTAACATGTACTACGCCGAGTACAAGATCTATGACGGATACAGTGTACGTGTCCGATCAATTATTTAGCAACGATTCGTTGCTAAATCGTTGCTAAATAATTGATCGGACACATATGCTACATTCTATGTATCAGAAGTACGAGATTAAATGTCAAAAACATTAGCAACGATTCGTTGTAATCGTTGCTAAATCGTTGCTAAATCGTTGCTAAACTCAAACCCTATTTTTAGGGTTTCAACCCCTAAAACGGTTTGCTATGCTATAATACATACTTCATATGTAATTATAGATTATAAGATTGAGAATAACACTTCAAAATATGATATTTACTAAAAAAACCGAAAATATTCTGTATTATAAACTTTATGTTAGTAAAACATATAAGTTAACGGTAAGTTAATACACGTTAAGTATAATATTGTAATCAATTTTTTTTTTTTGATTTATACAATTTTTTTCACCTTTGTTTTCACTTTTTAAGTTAACACTAATTCTTAAAAACCTTTATTTTGGGGTGGTTTTAGGGTTTAAAGATTTGTATATTAGCAACGATTTAGCTACGATTCGTCGCTAAATCGTCGCTAAATAGCAACGAATTAGCGAAGAATCGTTGCTAAATCGTTGCTAATTCGTTGCTAAATATCAAATAGCAACGATTTAGCAACGATATGTAAAACATAATTAGTCCAACAAATTTAAACCTCTAAAAGTACTAATCGTTGTTAAATCGTTGCTAAATCGTTGCTAAATAACTGATTAGACTAATACGTTACATGTTATGTATCAGAAGTACGAGGTTAAATGTCAGAAACATTAGCAACGATTTAGCAACGATTCGTTGTAATCGTTGCTAAATCGTTGCTATTTAATATTTAGCAACGATTTAGCAACGAATCGTTGCTAAATCGTTGCTAAACTCAAACCCTATTTTTAGGGTTTCAACCCCTAAAACGGTTTGTTATGCTATAATACATACTTCATATGTAATTATAGATTATAAGATTGAGAATAACACTTCAAATTATGATATTTACTAAAAAACTGAAAATATTATGTATTATAAAATTTATGTTAGTAAAACATATAAGTTAACGGTAAGTTAATACACGTTAAGTATAATATTGTAATCAATTTTTTTTATTGATTTATACAATTGTTTTAACCTTTGTTTACACTTTTTAAGTTAACACTAATTCTTAAAAACCTTTATTTTGGGGTGGTTTTAGGGTTTAAAGATTTGTATATTGCAAAAATTAGCTACGATTTAGCGACGATTCGTCGCTAAATCGTCGCTAAATAGCAACGAATTAGCGACGAATCGTTGCTAAATCGTTGCTAAATCGAGGCAACAGTTGCAAATTCGTTGCAAATTCGTTGATAATTTGCAAAAAAAAATTAAAAAAAAATTAAAATTGCAAATACAAGTTACAAATTTATTCATTATTGTCGGAATCAAATGATTCGATATCGCTAACTTCATTGAATTCTTCATTTTCTTCTGTGGATCCTTCGTTTTCATCATCCACAATATCTTCAGCTACTTGATTATCAAGACAACAAGAAATACATCTTCGGTAGATTGATTTGTTTGTATAATTGTCCCACCAACGACATCTTGTTGCATAGGAACTTCATCGTTACCCATAATTAAACCTCTCGGAACCACTCGAATTACTGCACTCCACGATATACCACTAGTTTTAACGCGAGGATACGGAATGAATGTAACTTGCTCAGCCTGCGATCCGAGGATAAATGGTTCGAACTTCCGATATCGTCGTGATTGGTTGACGTCGATGACACCAAATTTGTTGTAACGTACACCACGACCTAACGTTGGATCAAACCAATCACATTTAAAAAGTGTTGTTCTTAAATTGACTAATCCTGGGTATTGGACTTCGATAATATCCGTGAGAACCCCATAAAAAACCGAATCGCCCTCAACAGTGACACCATAATTTGCGGTTGCTCGATGTTGACCATGACTTACTGTGTGGAAGACATAACCACGAGTAAAATACATAGGCGAAGTTGTGCTCTTTCCAAGTTGTCCTTGTATTAACTCCCGAAACCAAACCGGATATGTGGTGTCACCATATTCAACTTGCGTTTTTAACCAACCCGCAAAATCGCGTTCTTTATAAGCAGTAAGTTCGTCTTTCGAAAGTCCAGGATAGACTTCCTCCACTTGTTCCTCAAACATTTTAATTGAAATTAATAAACCCCCTCGTTATATATATATATAGATCGTTAGGAAAAATATTATAGCTTATATATAAAAACATATAATATATTACCTTTCGAACGGTCGTGCGTAATCACAATTAAGGAGGATGTAAGTATGTGCACTTTGTCGATGTTGATCACTTTCCCACCAAACTTCTTTTATTTTTCCGCTACCTCTTCCAATTGGGGAAAATATATCGGGTACCCCATCTACGCATATACTTGCGCCAACGCCCGCCGTCATCGTATCGTCGTGTTTTTGTTCTACGTGTTCGTACATTGGAACCGAAATAGTATGATGCGAAATGAGAAGTCTCTTCCGTTAAAGATCCAACAACGATAGATCCTTCAACCCTTGCTAGGTTTTTCGCCTTTCCTTTCAAATGTCCCATAAATCGTTCAAAGGGATACATCCACTGAAACTGCACAGACCCTCCTAGTTCTGCCTCGTGAGGAAGATGTATTGGAAGGTGCTCCATTACATCGAAAAAAGATGGAGGAAAAATATTTTCCAAGTTGCACAACAAGATAGGGATATTTTCACGCAACTGTTCAATGACATCTTCTGAAAGTGTACGAGTACATAAATCTCGGAAAAACGCACCGATACCTGAAATTTTTTAAAATTCATGACTATATATTGTAATTAAAGTAATTAAAAAGATAATTAATTAATTATTAATTAGTACCTGCAATTGCTAAGTGTGCGGGTTCAGGTAGAAGCTCATCGAAGGCAAAAGGTAATAGTCTCTGCATAAATACATGACAATCATGACTTTTCATACACGAAAACTTTTGTCCATTCTCAACACATGCGGATAGCTTTGAAACATATCCGTCGGGGAATTTGACATCGACGCTACCCAATTAAATAAAGCGTTTTTCGCTTCGGGTTTCAATCGTAGATCGGGACTGGAGCCTTACCATCTTTCGTGATATGCAACTCACTTCTAAAACATATTTCTGGCAAATCCAATCTTGTCTTCAAATTGTCTTTCGTTCTCCCCTGCACATTCAACAATGTGTACATGATGTTGTCAAAGAAATTTTTCTCAATGTGCATAACATCAAGGTTATGTCTCAACAAATGATCTTTCTAGTAAGGGAGTTCCCAAAAGATGCTTTTCTTGTGCCAGTTATAGGTTTCCCCGTATCCTTCAGGTAAATTCGAAACATGCCAATTTCCACCCCGTCTACATGTTTCTTGCGCCCCGTAATAATCCAACTCGTTTAGTAACTCTGTCCCCGCCGGATGTAGTAGGGGTGGTTGTTTAACAACTTTTTTCTTCTTGAACAACCTTCTGTTCTTCCGGTACGGATGATTAATTGGAAGAAATCGTCGGTGACAATCAAACCAACTTGTTTTCCTTCCGTGTGGGAGTTGAAACGCATCAGTCCGATGACGACAATAAGGGCAAGACAATCGTCCATGCGTTGTCCAACCGGATAACATGGCATAAGCAGGAAAGTCACTAATAGTCCACATAAGCCGCACGCATCATAAAATTTCTTTTGCACGATATATCGTACGTACGAACCCCAGTGTACCATAACTCTTTTAGCTCATGGATTAAAGGTTGCAGAAAAATATCTAGAGCTCTCTTTGGATGTTTCGGACCAGGAACTAATATACTTAAGAAGAGGAATTCTCTTTGCATGCACATATATGGAGGAAGATTATAAGGGGTTACGATAACTGGCCACAAGGAGTATTGTCTACCAGACATACCAAATGGACTAAATCCGTCAGTGCATAAACCAAGATATACATTACGAATTTCTCTAGAGAAGTCATAGTATACCGTGTTAAAGTGCTTACAAGCCTTTTCATCTGACGGATGAGTTACTTCCCCATCTACGACTGAGTGCTCTGAATGCCATCTCATTGAATCGGATGTCCTTTCCGATTGATACAATCTCTTGAGCCTGTCCGTAATGGGTAAGTACCACATCCGTTGATACGGGACTTTACTCCCTTTTCCATGGACCTTATATCTCGACTGACGGCAAAAACGACATTCCTGCAACTTATCATCAGCTTTCCAATAAATCATACAATTGTTAACACAAACATCAATCATTTCTGAAGGCAATCCAAGACTAGAAACCAACTTTTGTATTTCATAATATGAATTAGCAGCTACATTATCCTCAGGCAAATACTCTTTTAGTAATTCCGCCTAGGAGTCCATGCAAAATTCACTCAAATTACGATCCGATTTGATATTCATCATTCTAGATGCTAATGATAGTTTTGACAATCCATCTTTACATCCATCGTAAATTGGTGTATTCGCAGCGTCTAACATATCATAAAAACGTTTAGCATCTTGGTTAGGTTCTTCAACAACATTTTCAAATAAATACTCCCTCGTATCATGAAATGCATCGGCAACCATGTCATGATATCTATTATCATCTACATGCACATTAGACCCACCATGATGATCATAGCTACTATCAAAATGATGCGGTAAATTAGCGGGTTCGTTAGTTTTAGGAACATGAAACGAACTACTTTCTCCAAATTCGGTGTTATTATAATTATACCCTTCCCCATGTTGAAACCAAACAAAATATTGTGGCATAAAACCCCTATTAAAAAGATGTTTCCATAGGGTATCAACATGAATGTATTTAGTGTTCACACACTTCTTACATGGACAATACATTTTACCAGTATCTTGAGTAGTCTGCATCTTTCCAGCTTGATACATGAATGTTTGAAGTCCCTCCGTGAACTCTGTTGTGACTATCCCCGATCGATCTTTGTGTCTATACATCCAAGATCGTAACTCATATACGTTATTACCGTGAGACATTTTGAGTATATATGTTATGAAAGTTTTTGTATAAGTGTTTAGAATATATATAAGAGAGAATGTTTTGATATTGTGTTGTGATTTTGATTTGGTCGAATGAGTTTATATAGGGACATTGTAAATTTTAGCAAGGAATTAGCAAGGAAATTTAGCAACGATTTAGCAACGAAATATTTTTACCAATGAATTAGCAACGATTTTGAGAGGAAATTGCAACAAATAATTCGTCGCCAATTACCGGTGGAGCTCAATGAAAACGTGCTCACCAACTTAGCAATATTCCTTGCAAATTCGTCGCTATTTAACAAGGAAATATCATTGTCGCTAAATCGTCGCTATAGGAATTCCTCTTTAGTTGCTATTTGGCGACGAATTAGCGACGAAATTTAGTGTCGTCGCTAATTCCTCGCTAATTCCTCACAAATTCGTTGCTAAATAAATTCCTCGCTAATTCCTTGCTAAAATTCGTGTCTCAATGAGCTTTGGACAAGTTTGACGAACTTATGAAACATCTAACAAAGCGTTTCTAGGACTCTAAACCAAGTTTCATGCAACATGAGTGCTTATAAGTGTATCAATGAGCTTTGTACAAGTTTTACGAACTTATGAAACATCTAACAACGCATTTCTAGGACTCTAAATCAAGTTTCATGCAACATAAGTGGTTATAAGTGTCTCAATGAGCATTGTAGAAGTTTTACGAACTTATGAAACATTTAACAACGCGTTTCTAGGACTCTAAACCAAGTTTCATGCAACGTGAGTGCTTATAAGTGACTCAATGAGCTTTGGACATGTTTTACGAACTTATGAAACATCTAACAATGCGTTTCTAGGACTCTAAACCAAGTTTCATGCAACGTGAGTGCTTATAAGTGACTCAATGAGCTTTGGACATGTTTTACGAACTTATGAAACATCTAACAACGCGTTTCTAGGACTCTAAACCAAGTTTCATGCTACATGAGTGCTTATAAGTGTCTCAATGAACTTTGAACATGTTTGACGAACTTATGAAAAATCTAACAACGCGTTTCTGGGACTCTAAACCAAGTTTTATGCAACATGAGTGCTTATAAGTGTATCAATGAGCTTTGTACAAGTTTTACGGACTTATGAAACATCTAACAACGCGTTTCTAGAACTCTAAACCAAATTTCATGAAACATAAGTGCTTATAAGTGTCTCAATGAGCTTTGCACAAGTTTTGCGAACTTATGAAACATCTAACAACGCGTTTCTAGGACTCTAAACCAAGTTTCATGCAACATGAGTGCTTATAAGTGTCTCAATGAGGGTTTTAAAAGTTTTACGAACTTATGAAACATCTAAAAACGCATTTCTAGGACTCTAAACCAAGTTTCATGCAACATGAATGCTTATAAGGGTCTCAATGAGCTTTGTACAAGTTTCACGAACTTATGAAACATCTAACAACGCGTTTCTAGGATCTAAACCAAGTTTCATGCAACATGAGTGATTATAAGTGTCTCAATGAGGTTTGTAAAAGTTTTACGAACTTATGAAACATCTAAAAACACGTTTCTAGGTCTCTAAACCAAGTGTCATACAACATGAGTGCTTATAAGGGTCTCAAAGAGCTCTGTACAAGTTTCACGAACTTATGAAACATCTAACAACACGTTTCTAGGACTCTAAGCCAAGTTTCATGAAACATGAGTGCTTATAAGGGTCCCAATGAGCTTTGGACATGTTTAACTAACTTATGAAACATCTAACAACGCGTTTCTATGACTCTAAACAAAGTTTCATGCAACATGAGTAATTATAAATGTATCAATGAGCTTTGTACAAGTTTTATGAACTTATAAATCATCTAACAACGCATTTCTAGGACTCTAAAACAAGTTTCATGCAACATGAGTGCTTATAAGTGTATTAATGAGCTTTGGACATGTTTGACGAACTTATGAAACATCTAACAACGCATTTCCAGGACTCTAACCCAAGTTTCATGCAACATGAGTGCTTATAAGTGTCTCAATGGGCTTTGTACAAGTTTCACGAACTTATGAAACATCTAACAACGCGTTTCTAGGACTCTAAACCAAGTTTCATGCAACATGAGTGCCTATAAGGGTCTCAATGAGCTTTGTACAAGTTTCACGAACTTATGAAACATCTAACAACGCGTTTCTAGGACTCTAAACCTAGTTTAATGCTACATGAGTTCTTATACGTGTCTCAATGAACTTTGCACATGTTCGACGAACTTATGAAACATCTAACAACGCGTTTCTAGGACTCTAAACCAAGTTTCATGCAACATTAGTGCTTATAAGTGTATCAATGAGCTTTGTACAAGTTTTACGGACTTATGAAACATCTAACAACGCGTTTCTAGGACTCTAAACCAAGTTTCAAGCAACATAAGTGCTTATAAGTGTCTCAATGAGGTTTGTACAAGTTTTACGAACTTATGAAACATCTAACAACGCGTTTCTAGGATCTAAACCAAGTTTCATGCAACATGAGTGCTTATAAGTGTCTCAATGAGGTTTGTAAAAGTTTTACGAACTTATGAAACATCTAAAAACACGTTTCTAGGTCTCTAAACCAAGTTTCATACAACATGAGTGCTTATAAGGGTCTCAAAGAGCTCTGTACAAGTTTCACGAACTTATGAAACATCTAACAACGCGTTTCTGGGACTCTAAACCAAGTTTCATGCAACATGAGTGCCTATAAGGGTCTCAATGATCTTTGTACAAGTTTCACGAACTTATGAAACATCTAACAACGCGTTTCTAGGACTCTAAACCAAGTTTAATGCTACATGAGTTCTTATACGTGTCTCAATGAACTTTGCAAATGTTTGACGAACTTATGAAACATCTAACAACGCGTTTCTAGGACTCTAAACCAAGTTTCATGCAACATTAGTGCTTATAAGTGTATCAATTAGCTTTGTACAAGTTTTACGGACTTATGAAACATCTAACAACGCGTTTCTAGGACTCTAAACCAAGTTTCATGCAACATAAGTGCTTATAAGTGTCTCAATGAGGTTTGTACAAGTTTTACGAACTTATGAAACATCTAACAACGCGTTTCTAGGATCTAAACCAAGTTTCATGCAACATGAGTGCTTATAAGTGTCTCAATGAGCTTTGGACATGTTTGATGAACTTATGAAACATCTAACAACGCGTTTCTAGGACTCTAAACCAAGTTTCATACAACATGAGTGCTTATAAGTGTCTCAATGAGGTTTGTAAAAGTTTTAAGAACTTATGAAACATCTAAAAACACATTTCTAGGTCTCTAAACCAAGTTTCATACAACATGAGTGCTTATAAGGGTCTCAAAGAGCTTTGTACAAGTTTCACGAACTTATGAAACATCTAACAACGTGTTTCTAGGACTCTAAACCAAGTGTCATGCAACATGAGTGCTTATAAGTGTCTCAATGAGCTTTGGACATGTTTGATGAACTTATGAAACATCTAACAACGCGTTTCTAGGACTCTAAACCAAGTTTCATACAACATGAGTGCTTATAAGTGTCTCAATGAGGTTTGTAAAAGTTTTACAAACTTATGAAACATCTAAAAACGCATTTCTAGGACTCTAAACCAAGTTTCATGCAACATGAGTGCTTATAAGGGTCTCAATGAGCTTTGTACAAGATTCACGAACTTATGAAACATCTAACAACGCGTTTCTAGGACTCTCAACCAAGTTTCATGCAACATGAGTGCTTATAAGTGTCTCAATGAGCGTTGGGCATGTTTGACGAAATTATGAAACATCTAACAACGCGTTTCTAGGACTCTAAACTAAGTTTCATGCAACATGAGTGCTTATAAGTGTCTCAATGAGCTTTGTACAAGTTTCACGAACTTATGAAACATCTAACAACGCGTTTCTAGGACTCTAAACCAAGTTTCATGCAACATGAGTGCTTATAAGTGTCTCAAAGAGCTTTGTACAAGTTTGACGAACTTATGAAACATCTAACAACGCGTTTCTAGGACTCTAAACCAAGTTTCATACAACATGAGTGCTTATAAGTGTCTCAATGAGGTTTGTACAAGTTTTACGAACTTATGAAACATCTAACAACGCGTTTCTAGGATCTAAACCAAGTTTCATGCAACATGAGTGCTTATAAGTGTCTCAATGAGCTTTGGACATGTTTGATGAACTTATGAAACATCTAACAACGCGTTTCTAGGACTCTATACCAAGTTTCATACAACATGAGTGCTTATAAGTGTCTCAATGAGGTTTGTAAAAGTTTTAAGAACTTATGAAACATCTAAAAACACATTTCTAGGTCTCTAAACCAAGTTTCATACAACATAAGTGCTTATAAGGGTCTCAAAGAGCTTTGTACAAGTTTCACGAACTTATGAAACATCTAACAACGCGTTTCTAGGACTCTAAACCAAGTTTCATGCAACATGAGTGCTTATAAGTGTCTCAATGAGCTTTGGACATGTTTGATGAACTTATGAAACATCTAACAACGCGTTTCTAGGACTCTAAACCAAGTTTCATACAACATGAGTGCTTATAAGTGTCTCAATGAGGTTTGTAAAAGTTTTACAAACTTATGAAACATCTAAAAACGCATTTCTAGGACTCTAAACCAAGTTTCATGCAACATGAGTGCTTATAAGGGTCTCAATGAGCTTTGTACAAGATTCACGAACTTATGAAACATCTAACAACGCGTTTCTAGGACTCTCAACCAAGTTTCATGCAACATGAGTGCTTATAAGTGTCTCAATGAGCGTTGGGCATGTTTGACGAAATTATGAAACATCTAACAACGCGTTTCTAGGACTCTAAACTAAGTTTCATGCAACATGAGTGCTTATAAGTGTCTCAATGAGCTTTGTACAAGTTTCACGAACTTATGAAACATCTAACAACGCGTTTCTAGGACTCTAAACCAAGTTTCATGCAACATGAGTGCTTATAAGTGTCTCAAAGAGCTTTGTACAAGTTTGACGAACTTATGAAACATCTAACAACGCGTTTCTAGGACTCTAAACCAAGTTTCATACAACATGAGTGCTTATAAGTGTCTCAATGAGGTTTGTACAAGTTTTACGAACTTATGAAACATCTAACAACGCGTTTCTAGGATCTAAACCAAGTTTCATGCAACATGAGTGCTTATAAGTGTCTCAATGAGCTTTGGACATGTTTGATGAACTTATGAAACATCTAACAACGCGTTTCTAGGACTCTAAACCAAGTTTCATACAACATGAGTGCTTATAAGTGTCTCAATGAGGTTTGTAAAAGTTTTACGAACTTATGAAACATCTAAAAACACATTTCTAGGTCTCTAAACCAAGTTTCATACAACATGAGTGCTTATAAGGGTCTCAAAGAGCTTTGTACAAGTTTCACGAACTTATGAAACATCTAACAACGCGTTTCTAGGACTCTAAACCAAGTTTCATGCAACATGAGTGCTTATAAGTGTCTCAACGAGCTTTGGACATGTTTGATGAACTTATGAAACATCTAACAACGCGTTTCTCGGACTCTAAACCAAGTTTCATACAACATGAGTGCTTATAAGTGTCTCAATGAGGTTTGTAAAAGTTTTACAAACTTATGAAACATCTAAAAACGCATTTCTAGGACTCTAAACCAAGTTTCATGCAACATGAGTGCTTATAAGGGTCTCAATGAGCTTTGTACAAGATTCACGAACTTATGAAACATCTAACAACGCGTTTCTAGGACTCTCAACCAAGTTTCATGCAACATGAGTGCTTATAAGTGTCTCAATGAGCGTTGGGCATGTTTGACGAAATTATGAAACATCTAACAACGCGTTTCTAGGACTCTAAACTAAGTTTCATGCAACATGAGTGCTTATAAGTGTCTCAATGAGCTTTGTACAAGTTTCACGAACTTATGAAACATCTAACAACGCGTTTCTAGGACTCTAAACCAAGTTTCATGCAACATGAGTGCTTATAAGTGTCTCAAAGAGCTTTGTACAAGTTTGACGAACTTATGAAACATCTAACAACGCGTTTCTAGGACTCTAAACCAAGTTTCATGCAACATGAGTGCCTATAAGGGTCTCAATGAGCTTTGTACAAGTTTCACGAACTTATGAAACATCTAACAACGCGTTTCTAGGACTCTAAACCAAGTTTCATGCAACATGAGTGCCTATAAGGGTCTCAATGAGCTTTGTGCAAGTTTCACGAACTTATGAAACATCTAACAACGCGTTTCTAGGACTCTAAACCAAGTTTCATGCAACATGAGTGCTTATAAGTGTCTCAAAGAGCTTTGTACAAGTTTGACGAACTTATGAAACATCTAACAACGCGTTTCTAGGACTCTAAACCAAGTTTCATGCAACATGAGTGCCTATAAGGGTCTCAATGAGCTTTGTACAAGTTTCACGAACTTATGAAACATCTAACAACGCGTTTCTCGGACTCTAAACCAAGTTTCATGCAACATGAGTGCCTATAAGGGTCTCAATGAGCTTTGTGCAAGTTTCACGAACTTATGAAACATCTAACAACGCGTTTCTAGGACTCTAAACCAAGTTTCATGCAACTTGAGTGCTTATAAGTGTCTCAACGAGCTTTGAACATGTTTGACGAACTTATGAAACATCCAACAATGCGTTTCTAGGACTCTCAACCAAGTTTATACAACATGAGTGCTTATAAGTGTCTCAATGAGCGTTGGACATGTTTGACGAACTTATGAATCATCTAAAAACGCGTTTCTAGGACTCTAAACCAAGTTTCATGCAACATGAGTGCTTATAAGTGTCTCAATGAGATTTGTACAAGTTTCAAGAACTTATGAAACATCTAACAACGCATTTCTAGGACTCTAAACCAAGTTTCATGCTACATGAGTACTTATAAGTGTCTCAATCAACTTTGCACATGAGTGCTTATAAGTGTCTCAATGAGCCTTTTACTAGTTTGACGAACTTATGAAACATCTAACAACGCGTTTCTAGGACGCTAAACCAAGTTTCATGCAACATGAGTGCTTTTAAGTGTCTCAATGAGCTTTGTACTTGTTTGACGAACTTATGAAACATCCAACAATGCGTTTCTAGGACTCTCAACCAAGTTTATACAACATGAGTGCTTATAAGTGTCTCAATGAGCGTTGGACATGTTTGACGAACTTATGAAACATCTAAAAACGCGTTTCTAGGACTCTAAACCAAGTTTCATGCAACATGAGTGCTTATAAGTGTCTCAATGAGCTTTGTACAAGTTTCAAGAACTTATGAAACATCTAACAACGCGTTTCTAGGACTCTAAACAAAGTTTCATGCTACATGAGTGCTTATAAGTGTCTCAATGAACTTTGCACATGTTTGACGAACTTATGAAAAATCTAACAACGCGTTTCTAGGACTCTAAACCAAGTTTTATGCAACATGAGTGCTTATAAGTGTATCAATGAGCTTTGTACAAGTTTTGCGGACTTATGAAACATCTAACAACGCGTTTCTAGGACTCTAAACCAAGTTTCATGCAACATAAGTGCTTATAAGTGTCTCAATGAGCTTTGTACAAGTATGGCGGACTTATGAAACATCTAACAACGCCTTTCTAGGACTCTAAACCAAGTTTCATGCAACATGAGTGCTTATAAGTGTCTCAATGAGCTTTGTACAAGTTTGACGAACTTATGAAACATCTAAAAACGCGTTTCTAGGACTCTAAACCAAGTTTCATGCAACATGAGTGCTTATAAGTGTCTCAATGAGCTTTGGACATGTTTGACGAACTTATGAAACATCTAATAACGCGTTTCTAGGACTCTAAACCAAATTTCATGCAACATAAGTGCTTATAAGTCTCTAAATGAGCTTTGTACAAGTTTTACGAACTTATGAAACATCTAACAACGCGTTTCTAGGACTCTAAACCAAGTTTCATGCAACATAAGTGCTTATAAGTGTCTCAATGAGCTTTGTACAAGTTTTTCGAACTTATGAAACATCTAACAACGCGTTTCTAGGACTCTCAACCAAGTTTCATGCAACATGAGTGATTATAAGTGTCTCAATGAGCGTTGGACATGTTTGACGAAATTATGAAACATCTAACAACGCGTTTCTAGGACTCTAAACTAAGTTTCATGCAACATGAGTGCTTATAAGTGTCTCAATGAGCTTTGTACAAGTTTCACGAACTTATGAAACATCTAACAACGCGTTTCTAGGACTCTAAACCAAGTTTCATGCAACATGAGTGCTTATAAGTGTATCAATGAGCTTTGTACAAGTTTTACGAACTTATGAAACATCTAACAACGCATTTCTAGGACTCTAAACCAAGTTTCACGCAACATAAGTGCTTATAAGTGTCTAAATGAGCTTTGGACAAGTTTGACGAACTTATGAAACATCTAACAACGCGTTTCTAGGATCTAAACCAAGTTTCATGCAACATAAGTGCTTATAAGTGTCTAAATGAGCTTTGTAAAAGTTTACGAACTTATGAAACATCTAACAACGCATTTCTAGGACTCTAAACCAAGTTTCATGCAACATGAGTGCTTATAAGTGTCTCAATGAGCTTTGGAAAAGTCTATCGAACTTATGAAACATCTAACAACGCATTTCTAGAACTCTAAACCAAGTTTCATGCAACATAAGTGCTTATAAGTGTCTCAATGAGCATTGGACAAGTCTTACAAACTTATAAAACATCTAACAACGCGTTTCTAGACTCTAAACCAAGTTTCATGCAACATAAGTGCTTATAAGTTCCTCAATGAGCATTGTACAAATTTCACAAACTTATAAAACATCTAAAAACGCGTTTCTAGGACTCTAAACCAAGTTTCATGCAACATGAGTGCTTATAAGTGTCTCAAAGAGCTTTGTACAAATTTCACGAACTTATGAAACATCTAAAAACGCGTTTCTAGGACTCTAAACCAAGTTTCATGCAACATGAGTGCCTATAAGGGTCTCAAAGAGCTTTGTACAAGTTTCACAAACTTATGAAACATCTAACAACGCGTTTCTAGGACTCTAAACAAGTGTTTCATGCAACATGAGTGCCTATAAGGGTCTCAATGAGCTTTGAACAAGTTTCACGAACTTATGAAACATCCAACAACGCGTTTCTAGGACTCTAAACCAAGTTTATACAACATGAGTGCTTATAAGTGTCTCAATGAGCGTTGAACATGTTTGACGAACTTATGAAACATCCAAAAACGCGTTTCTAGGACTCTAAACCAAGTTTCATACAACATGAGTGCTTATAAGTGTCTCAATGAGCGTTGGACAAGTTTCAAGAACTTATGAAACATCTAAAAACGCATTTCTAGGACTCTAAACCAAGTTTCATGCAACATGAGTGCTTATAAGTGTCTCAATCAACTTTGCACAAGTTTCAAGAACTTATGAAAAATCTAACAACGCATTTCTAAGACTCTAAACCAAGTTTCATGCAACATGAGTGCTTATAAGTGTATCAATCAACTTTGCACAAGTTTTGCGAACTTATGAAAAATCTAACAACGCGTTTCTAGGACTCTAAACCAAGTTTGATGCAACATAAGTGCTTATAAGTGTATCAATGAGCTTTGTACAAGTTTTGCGAACTTATGAAACATCTAACAACGCGTTTCTAGGACTCTAAACCAAGTTTCATGCAACATAAGTGCTTATAAGTGTCTCAATGAGGGTTTTAAAAGTTTTACGAACTTATGAAACATCTAAAAACGCATTTCTAGGACTCTAAACCAAGTTTCATGCAACATGAATGCTTATAAGGGTCTCAATGAGCTTTATAAAAGTTTCACGAACTTATGAAACATCTAAAAACGCATTTCTAGGACTCTAAACCAAGTTTCATGCAACATGAATGCTTATAAGGGTCTCAATGAGCTTTGGACAAGTTTCACGAACTTATGAAACATCTAACAACGCGTTTCTAGGACTCTAAACCAAGTTTCATGCAACATGAGTGCTTATAAGTGTAACAATGAGTTTGGACAAGTTTGACGAACTTATGAAACATCTAACAACGCATTTCTAGGACTCTAAACCAAGTTTCATGCAACATGAGTGCTTATAAGTGTAACAATGAGCTTTGGACAAGTTTGACGAACTTATGAAACATCTAACAACGCATTTCCAGGACTCTAAACCAAGTTTCATGCAACATGAGTGATTATAAGTGTCTCAATGAGATTTGGACAAGTTTCACGAACTTATGAAACATCTAACAACGCATTTCCAAGACTCTAAACCAAGTTTCATGCAACATGAGTGATTATAAGTGTCTCAATGAGCGTTGGACAAGTTTCACGAACTTATGAAACATCTAACAACGCGTTTCTAAGACTCTAAACCAAGTTTATACAACATGAGTGCCTATAAGTGTCTCAATGAGCGTTGGACAAGTTTCACGAACTTATGAAAAATCTAAAAACGCGTTTCTAGGACTCTAAACCAAGTTTAATGCAACATGAGTGCTTATAAGTGTCTCAATGAACTTTGCACATGTTTGACGAACTTATGAAACATCTAACAACGCGTTTCTAGGACTCTAAACCAAGTTTCATGCAACATAAGTGCTTATAAGTCTCTAAATGAGCTTTGTACAAGTTTTACGAACTTATGAAACATCTAACAACGCGTTTCTAGGACTCTAAACCAAGTTTCATGCAACATGAGTGCTTATAAGTGTATCAATGAGCTTTGTACAAGTTTTACGAACTTATGAAACATCTAACAACGCATTTCTAGAACTTTAAACCAAGTTTCATGCAACATGAGTGCTTATAAGTGTCTCAATGAGCTTTGGAAAAGTTTGACGAACTTATGAAACATCTAAAAACGCGTTTCTAGGACTCTAAACCAAGTTTCATGCAACATAAGTGCTTATAAGTCTCTAAATGAGCTTTGTACAAGTTTTACGAACTTATGAAACATCTAACAACGCGTTTCTAGGATCTTAACCAAGTTTCATGCAACATGAGTGCTTATAAGTGTCTCAATGAGCTTTGGAAAAGTTTACGAACTTATGAAACATCTAACAACGCATTTCTAGGACTCTAAACCAAGTTTCATACAACATGAGTGCTTATAAGTGTCTCAATGAGCTTTGGAAAAGTCTATCGAACTTATGAAACATCTAACAACACATTTCTAGGACTCTAAACCAAGTTTCATGCAACATAAGTGCTTATAAGTGTCTCAATGAGCATTGGACAAGTTTGACAAACTTATAAAACATCTAACAACGCGTTTCTAGGACTCTAAACAAAGTTTCATGCAACATGAGTGCTTATAAGTTCCTCAATGAGCTTTGGATAAATTTCACGAACTTATGAAACATCTAAAAACGCGTTTCTAGGACTCTAAACCAAGTTTCATGCAACATGAGTGCTTATAAGTGTCTCAAAGAGCTTCGAACAAGTTTGACGAACTTATGAAACATCTAACAACGCATTTCTAGGACTCTAAACCAAGTTTCATGCAACATGAGTGCTTATAAGGGTCTCAATGAGCTTTGTACAAGTTTCACGAACTTATGAAACATCTAAAAACGCGTTTCTAGGACTCTAAACAAGTGTTTCATGCAACTTGAGTGCTTATAAGTGTCTCAAAGAGCTTTGAACAAGTTTGACGAACTTATGAAACATCCAACAACGCGTTTCTAGGACTCTAAACCAAGTTTATACAACATGAGTGCCTATAAGGGTCTCAATGAGCGTTGGACAAGTTTCACGAACTTATGAAACATCTAAAAACGCGTTTCTAGGACTCTAAACCAAGTTTCATGCAACATGAGTCCTTATAAGTGTCTCAATGAGCTTTGAACAGGTTTCACGAACTTATGAAACATCCAACAACGCGTTTCTAGGACTCTAAACCAAGTTTCATACAACATGAGTGCTTATAAGTGTCTCAATGAGCGTTGGACATGATTGACGAACTTATGAAACATCTAAAAACGCGTTTCTAGGACTCTAAACCAAGTTTCATGCAACATGAGTGCTTATAAGTGTAACAATGAGATTTGTACAAGTTTCAAGAAATTATGAAACATCTAACAACGCATTTCTAGAACTCTAAACCAAGTTTCATGCAACATGAGTGCTTATAAGTGTCTCAATCAACTTCGAACATGTTTGACGAACTTATGAAAAATCTAACAACGCATTTCTAGGACTCTAAACCAAGTTTCATGAAACATGAGTGCTTATAAGTGTATCAATGAGCTTTGTACAAGTTTAACGAACTTATGAAACATCTAACAACGCGTTTCTAGGACTCTAAACCAAGTTTCATGCAACATAAGTGCCTATAAGGGTCTCAATGAGCTTTGTACAAGTTTCACGAACTTATGAAACATCTAACAACGCGTTTCTAGGACTCTAAACCTAGTTTCATGCAACTTGAGTGCTTATAAGTGTCTCAATGAGCTTTGAAGTTGTTTTACGAACTTATGAAACATCTAAAAACGCATTTCTAGGAATCTAAACCAAGTTAATACAACATGAGTGCTTATAAGTGTCTCAATGAGCGTTGGACATGTTTGACGAACTTATGAAACATCTAAAAACGCGTTTCTAGGACTCTAAACCAAGTTGCATGCAACATGAGTGCTTATAAGTGTCTCAATGAGCTTTGGACATGTTTGACGAACTTATGAAACATCTAATAACGCGTTTCTAGGACTCTAAACCAAGTTTCATGCAACATAAGTGCTTATAAGTCTCTAAATGAGCTTTGTACAAGTTTTACGAACTTATGAAACATCTAACAACGCGTTTCTAGGACTCTAAACCAAGTTTCATGCAACATGAGTGCCTATAAGGGTCTCAATGAGCTTTGTACAAGTTTCACGAACTTATGAAACATCTAACAACGCATTTCCAGGACTCTAAACCAAGTTTCATGCAACATGAGTGATTATAAGTGTCTCAATGGGATTTGTACAAGTTTCACGAACTTATGAAACATCTAACAACGCGTTTCTAAGACTCTAAACCAAGTTCATACAACATGAGTGCCTATAAGTGTCTCAATGAGCGTTGGACAT
This sequence comes from Cochlearia excelsa, assembly GCA_963556525.1. Taxonomy (NCBI): domain Eukaryota; kingdom Viridiplantae; phylum Streptophyta; class Magnoliopsida; order Brassicales; family Brassicaceae; genus Cochlearia; species Cochlearia excelsa. The sequence goes on from CAUVZT010000019.1 coordinate 471,872, forward strand.
GTTTGACGAACTTATGAAACATCTAACAATGCGTTTCTAGGTATCTAAACCAAGTTTCATGCAACATGAGTGCATATAAGTGTCTCAATGAGCTTTGTACAAGTTTCACGAACTTATAAAAAAAAAAACCTGTTTATAGGACCCTAAACCAAGTTTCATGCAACATGAGTTCTTATAAGTGTGTCAATGAGCGTGGGACATGTTTGACGAACTTATGAAACATCTAACAATGCGTTTCTAGGACTCTCAACTTAGTTTATACAACATGAGTGCTTATAAGTGTCTCAATGAGCGTTAACATGTTTGACGAACTTATGAAACATCTAAAAACGCGTTTCTAGGACTCTAAACCAAGTTGCATGCAACATGAGTGCTTATAAGTGTCTCAATGAGCTTTGGACATGTTTGACGAACTTATGAAACATCTAATAACGCGTTTCTAGGACTCTAAACCAAGTTTCATGCAACATAAGTGCTTATAAGTCTCTAAATGAGCTTTGTACAAGTTTTACGAACTTATGAAACATCTAACAACACGTTTCTAGGACTCTAAACCAAGTTTCATGCAACATAAGTGCTTATAACTGTCTCAATGAGCGTTGGACATGTTCGACGAAATTATAAAACATCTAACAACGCGTTTCTAGGACTCTAAACTAAGTTTCATGCAACATGAGTGCTTATAAGTGTCTCAATGAGCTTTGTACAAGTTTCACGAACTTATGAAACATTTAACAACGCATTTCTAGGACTCTAATCCAAGTTTCATGCAACATGAGTGCTTATAAGTGTCTCAATGAGCTTCGAACATGTTTTACGAACTTATGAAACATCTAACAACGCATTTCTAGGACTCTAAACCAAGTTTCATGCAACATGAGTGCTTATAAGTGTCTCAATGAGCTTTGTACAAGTTTAACGAACTTATGAAACATCTAACAACGCGTTTCTAGGACTGATCTAAACCAAGTTTCATGCAACATGAGTGCCTATAAGGGTCTCAATGAGCTTTGTACAAGTTTCACGAACTTATGAAACATCTAACAACGCGTTTCTAGGACTCTAAACCAAGTTTCATGCAACATGAGTGCTTATAAGTGTCTCAATGAGCTTTGAACAAGTTTAACGAACTTATGAAACATCTAAAAACGCGTTTCTAGGAATCTAAACCAAGTTCATACAACATGAGTGCCTATAAGTGTCTCAATGAGCGTTGGACAACTTTGACGAACTTATGAAACATCTAACAATGCGTTTCTAGGTATCTAAACCAAGTTTCATGCAACATGAGTGCATATAAGTGTCTCAATGAGCTTTGTACAAGTTTCACGAACTTATAAAAAAAAAAACCTGTTTATAGGACCCTAAACCAAGTTTCATGCAACATGAGTTCTTATAAGTGTGTCAATGAGCGTGGGACATGTTTGACGAACTTATGAAACATCTAAAAACGCGTTTCTAGGACTCTAAACCAAGTTTATACAACATGAGTGCATATAAGTGTCTCAATGAGCGTTAACAAGTTTCACGAACTTATAAAAAATCTAAAAACCCGTTTCTAGGACTCTAAACCAAGTTGCATGCAACATGAGTGCTTATAAGTGTCTCAATGAGCGTTGGACATGTTTGACGAACTTATGAAACATCTAACAACGCGTTTCAAGGACTCTAAACCAAGTTTCCTACAACATAAGTGCTTATAAGTCTCGAAATGAGCGTTGGACAAGTTTGACGAACTTATGAAACATCTAAAAACACGTTTCTAGGACTCTAAACCAAGTTGCATGCAACATAAGTGCTTATAACTGTCTCAATGAGCGTTGGACATGTTCGACGAAATTATAAAACATCTAACAACGCGTTTCTAGGACTCTAAACTAAGTTTCATGCAACATGAGTGCTTATAAGTGTCTAAATGAGCTTTGTACAAGTTTCACGAACTTATGAAACATTTAACAACGCATTTCTAGGACTCTAAACCAAGTTTCATGCAACATGAGTGCTTATAAGTGTCTCAATGAGCTTCGAACATGTTTTACGAACTTATGAAACATCTAACAACGCATTTCTAGGACTCTAAACCAAGTTTCATGCAACATGAGTGCTTGTAAGTGTCTCAATGAGCTTTGTACAAGTTTAACGAACTTATGAAACATCTAACAACGCGTTTCTAGGACTGATCTAAACCAAGTTTCATGCAACATGAGTGCCTATAAGGGTCTCAATGAGCTTTGTACAAGTTTCACGAACTTATGAAACATCTAACAACGCGTTTCTAGGACTCTAAACCAAGTTTCATGCAACTTGAGTGCTTATAAGTGTCTCAATGATCTTTGAAGTTGTTTGACGAACTTATGAATCATCTAACAACGCGTTTCTAGGAATCTCAACCAAGTTCATACAACATGAGTGCTTATAAGTGTCTCAATGAGCGTTGGACATGTCTGACGAACTTATGAAACATCTAAAAACGCGTTTCTAGGTATCTAAACCAAGTTTCATGCAACATAAGTGCATATAAGTGTCTCAATGAGCTTTGTACAAGTTTCACGAACTTATAAAAAAAAAAAAACCCGTTTATAGGACCCTAAACCAAGTTTCATGCAACATGAGTGCTTATAAATGTGTCAATGAGCGTTGGACAAATTTCACGAACTTATGAAACATCTAAAAACGCGTTTCTAGGACTCTAAACCAAGTTTATACAACATGAGTGCTTATAAGTGTCTCAAAGAGCGTTAACAAGTTTGACGAACTTATGAAACATCTAAAAACGCGTTTCTAGGACTCTAAACCAAGTTGCATGCAACATGAGTGCCTATAAGGGTCTCAATGAGCTTTGGACAAGTTTCACGAACTTATGAAACATCTAACAACGCGTTTCTAGGACTCTAAACCAAGTTTCATGCAACATAAGTGCTTATAAGTCTCTAAATGAGCTTTGAACAAGTTTGACGAACTTATGAAACATCCAACAACACGTTTCTAGGACTCTAAACCAAGTTTCATACAACATAAGTGCTTATAACTGTCTCAATGAGCGTTGGACATGTTTGACGAACTTATGAAACATCTAAAAACGTGTTTCTAGGACTCTAACCCAAGTTTCATGCAACATGAGTCCTTATAAGTGTCTCAATGAGCTTTGTAGAGGTTTCACAAACTTATGAAACAACTAACAACGCGTTTCTAGGACTCTAAACCAAGTTTCATGCAACATGAGTGCTTATAAGTGTCTCAATGAGCTTTGGACATGATTGACGAACTTATGAAACATCTAACAACGCATTTCTAGGACTCTAAACCAAGTTTCATGCAACCCGAGTGCTTATAAGTGTAACAATGAGCTTTGGACAAGTTTGACGAAATTATGAAACATCTAACAACGCATTTCTAGAACTCTAAACCAAGTTTCATGCAACATAAGTGCTTATAAGTCTCTAAATGAGCTTCGAACAAGTTTTACGAACTTATGAAACATCTAACAACGCATTTCTAGGATCTAAACCAAGTTTCATGAAACATGAGTGCTTATAAGTGTCTCAATGAGCTTTGTAAAAGTTTACGAACTTATGAAACATCTAACAACGCATTTCTAGGACTCTAAACCAAGTTTCATGCAACATGAGTGCCTATAAGGGTCTCAATGAGCTTTGGACAAGTCTATCGAACTTATGAAACATCTAACAACGCGTTTCTAGGACTCGAAACCAAGTTTCATGCAACATAAGTGCTTATAAGTGTCTCAATGAGCATTGAACAAGTTTGACAAACTTATGAAACATCTAACAACGCGTTTCTAGGAATCTAAACCAAGTTTCATACAACATGAGTGCTTATAAGTTCCTCAATGAGCGTTGGACAAATTTCACGAACTTATGAAACATCTAAAAACGCGTTTCTAGGACTCTAAACCAAGTTGCATGCAACATGAGTGCTTATAAGTGTCTCAAAGAGCTTTGGACAAGTTTGACGAACTTATGAAACATCTAACAACGCGTTTCTAGGACTCTAAACCAAGTTTCATGCAACATAAGTGCCTATAAGTCTCTAAATGAGCTTTGTACAAGTTTCACGAACTTATGAAACATCTAACAACGCGTTTCTAGGACTCTAAACAAGTGTTTCATGCAACATGAGTGCCTATAAGGTCTCAATGAGCTTTGAACAAGTCTCACGAACTTATGAAACATCCAAACAACGCGTTTCTAGGACTCAAAACCAAGTTTATGCAAACATGAGTGCTTATAAGTGTCTCAATGAGCGTTGAAGTTGTTTGACGAACTTAGGAAACATCTAAAAACGCGTTTCTAGGAATCTAAACCAAGTTTCATACAACATGAGTGCTTATAAGTGTCTCAATGAGCGTTGGACAGGTTTCAAGAACTTATGAAACATCTAACAACGCGTTTCTAGGACTCTAAACCAATTTCATGCAACATGAGTGCATATAAGTGTCTCAATGAACTTTGCACAAGTTTCACGAACTTATAAAAAATCTAATAACGCTGTTTATAGGACCCTAAACCAAGTTTCATGCAACATGAGTTCTTATAAGTGTATCAATGAGCGTTGGACAAGTTTTGCGAACTTATGAAACATCTAACAACGCGTTTCTAGGACTCTAAACCAAGTTTATACAACATAAGTGCTTATAAGTGTCTCAATGAGCGTTGTACAAGTTTTGCGAACTTATGAAACATCTAAAAACGCGTTTCTAGGACTCTAAACCAAGTTGCATGCAACATGAGTGCTTATAAGTGTCTCAATGAGCTTTGGAAAAGTTTGACGAACTTATGAAACATCTAAAAACGTATTTCTAGGACTCTAAACCAAGTTTCATGCAACATAAGTGTTTATAAGTCTCTAAATGAGCTTTGTACAAGTTTCACGAACTTATGAAACATCTAACAACACGTTTCTAGGACTCTAAACCAAGTTTCATGCAACATAAGTGCTTATAACTGTCTCAATGAGCGTTGGACATGTTCGACGAAATTATAAAACATCTAACAACGCGTTTCTAGGACTCTAAACTAAGTTTCATGCAACATGAGTGCTTATAAGTGTCTCAATGAGCTTTGTACAAGTTTCACGAACTTATGAAACATTTAACAACGCATTTCTAGGACTCTAATCCAAGTTTCATGCAACATGAGTGCTTATAAGTGTCTCAATGAGCTTCGAACATGTTTTACGAACTTATGAAACATCTAACAACGCATTTCTAGGACTCTAAACCAAGTTTCATGCAACCCGAGTGCCTATAAGGGTCTCAATGAGCTTTGTACAAGTTTAACGAACTTATGAAACATCTAACAACGCGTTTCTAGGACTCTAAACCAAGTTTAATGCAACATGAGTGCCTATAAGGGTCTCAATGAACTTTGCACAAGTTTCACGAACTTATGAAACATCTAAAAACGCGTTTCTAGGACTCTAAACCAAGTTTCATGCAACATGAGTGCTTATAAGTGTCTCAAAGAGCTTTGAACAAGTTTGACGAACTTATGAAACATCTAACAACGCGTTTCTAGGAATCTAAACCAAGTTTCATACAACATGAGTGCCTATAAGGGTCTCAATGAGCGTTGGACAAGTTTCACGAACTTATGAAACATCTAAAAACGCGTTTCTAGGACTCTAAACAAGTGTTTCATGCAACATGAGTGCATATAAGTGTCTCAATGAGCTTTGAACAAGTTTCACGAACTTATAAAAAATCCAACAAAACCCGTTTATAGGACCCTAAACCAAGTTTATACAACATGAGTGCTTATAAGTGTCTCAATGAGCGTTGGACATGTTTGACGAACTTAGGAAACATCTAAAAACGCGTTTCTAGGACTCTAAACCAAGTTTCATACAACATGAGTGCTAATAAGTGTCTCAATGAGCGTTGTACAGGTTTCAAGAACTTATGAAACATCTAAAAACGCGTTTCTAGGACTCTAAACCAAGTTGCATGCAACATGAGTGCTTATAAGTGTCTCAATGAACTTTGCACATGTTTGACGAACTTATGAAAAATCTAATAACGCGTTTCTAGGACTCTAAACCAAGTTTCATGCAACATAAGTGCTTATAAGTCTCTAAATGAGCTTTGTACAAGTTTTACGAACTTATGAAACATCTAACAACACGTTTCTAGGACTCTAAACCAAGTTTCATGCAACATAAGTGCTTATAACTGTCTCAATGAGCGTTGGACATGTTTGACGAAATTATGAAACATCTAACAACGCGTTTCTAGGACTCTAAACTAAGTTTCATGCAACATGAGTGCTTATAAGTGTCTCAATGAGCTTTGTAAAAGTTTCACGAACTTATGAAACATCTAAAAACGTATTTCTAGGACTCTAAACCAAGTTTCATGCAACATGAGTGCTTATAAGGGTATCAATGAGCTTTGTACAAGTTTCACGAACTTATGAAACATCTAACAACGCGTTTCTAGGACTCTAAACCAAGTTTCATGCAACATGAGTGCTTATAAGTGTCTCAATGAGCTTTGGAAATGTTTGACGAACTTATGAAACATCTAACAACGCGTTTCTAGGACTCTAAACCAAGTTTCATGCAACATAAGTGCTTATAAGTCTAACAATGAGCTTTGTACAAGTTTTACGAACTTATGAAACATCTAACAACGCATTTCTAGGACTCTAATCCAAGTTTCATGCAACATGAGTGCTTATAAGTGTCTCAATGAGCTTTGGAAAAGTTTGACGAACTTATGAAACATCTAACAACGCATTTCTAGGAATCTAAACCAAGTTTCATGCAACCCGAGTGCCTATAAGGGTCTCAATGAGCTTTGGACAAGTCTCACGAACTTATGAAACATCTAAGGGTCAACGCGTTTCTAGGACTCTAAACCAAGTTTCATGCAACATAAGTGCTTATAAGTGTCTCAATGAGCATTGTACAAGTTTTACAAACTTATAAAACATCTAACAACGCGTTTCTAGGACTCTAAACCAAGTTTCATGCAACATGAGTGCTTTTAAGTTCCTCAATGAGCTTTGTACAAATTTCACGAACTTATGAAACATCTAAAAACGCGTTTCTAGGACTCTAAACCAAGTTTCATGCAACATGAGTGCTTATAAGTGTCTCAAAGAGCTTTGTACAAGTTTGACGAACTTATGAAACATCTAACAACGCGTTTCAAGGACTCTAAACCAAGTTTCATGCAACATGAGTGCCTATAAGGGTCTCAATGAGCTTTGTTCAAGTTTCACGAACTTATGAAACATCTAACAACGCGTTTCTAGGACTCTAAACAAGTGTTTCATGGAACTTGAGTGCTTATAAGTGTCTCAATGAGCTTTGAACATGTTTGACGAACTTATGAAACATCCAACAATGCGTTTCTAGGACTCTCAACCAAGTTTATAAAACATGAGTGCTTATAAGTGTCTCAATGAGCGTTGGACATGTTTGACGAACTTAGGAAACATCTAAAAACGCGTTTCTAGGACTCTAAACCAAGTTTCATGCAACATGAGTGCTTATAAGTGTCTCAATGAGCTTTGTACAGGTTTCAAGAACTTATGAAACATCTAACAACGCGTTTCTAGGACTCTAAACCAAGTTTCATGCTACATGAGTGCTTATAAGTGTCTCAATGAACTTTGCACATGTTTGACGAACTTATGAAAAATCTAATAACGCGTTTCAAGGACTCTAAACCAAGTTTTATGCAACATGAGTTCTTATAAGTGTATCAATGAGCTTTGTACAAGTTTTGCGGACTTATGAAACATCTAACAACGCGTTTCTAGGACTCTAAACCAAGTTTCATGCAACATAAGTGCTTATAAGTGTCTCAATGAGCTTTGTACAAGTTTTGCGAACTTATGAAACATCTAACAACGCGTTTCTAGGACTCTAAACCAAGTTTCATGCAACATGAGTGCTTATAAGTGTCTCAATGAGGTTTTTAAAAGTTTTACGAACTTATGAAACATCTAAAAACGTATTTCTAGGACTCTAAACCAAGTTTCATGCAACATGAGTGTTTATACGGGTCTCAATGAGCTTTGTACAAGTTTCACGAACTTTTGAAACATCTTACAACGCGTTTCTAGGACTCTAAACCAAGTTTCATGCAACATGAGTGCTTATAAGTGTCTCAATGAGCTTTGGAAATGTTTGACGAACTTATGAAACATCTAACAACGCGTTTCTAGGACTCTAAACCAAGTTTCATGCAACATGAGTGCTTATAAGTGTAACAATGAGCTTTGTAAAAGTTTTACGAACTTATGAAACATTTAACAACGCATTTCTTGGACTCTAATCCAAGTTTCATGCAACGTGAGTGCTTATAAGTGTCTCAATGAGCTTTGGACATGTTTGACGAACTTATGAAACATCTAACAACGCGTTTCTAGGAATCTAAACCAAGTTTCATGCAACCTGAGTGCCTATAAGGGTCTCAATGAGCTTTGTACAAGTTTCACGAATTTATGAAACATCTAACAACGCGTTTCTAGGACTCTAAACCAAGTTTAATGCTACATGAGTTCCTATACGTGTCTCAATGAACTTTGCACATGTTTGACGAACTTATGAAACATCTAAAAACGCGTTTCTAGGACTCTAAACCAAGTTTCATGCAACATGAGTGCTTATAAGTGTCTCAAAGAGCTTTGTACAAGTTTGACGAACTTATGAAACATCTAACAACGCGTTTCTAGGACTCTAAACCAAGTTTCATGCAACATGAGTGCCTATAAGGGTCTCAATGAGCTTTGTACAAGTTTCACGAACTTATGAAACATCTAACAACGCGTTTCTAGGACTCTAAACAAGTGTTTCATGGAACTTGAGTGCTTATAAGTGTCTCAATGAGCTTTGAACATGTTTGACGAACTTATGAAACATCCAACAATGCGTTTCTAGGACTCTCAACCAAGTTTATACAACATGAGTGCTTATAAGTGTCTCAATGAGCGTTGGACATGTTTGACGAACTTAGGAAACATCTAAAAACGCGTTTCTAGGACTCTAAACCAAGTTTCATGCAACATGAGTGCTTATAAGTGTCTCAATGAGCTTTGTACAGGTTTCAAGAACTTATGAAACATCTAACAACGCGTTTCTAGGACTCTAAACCAAGTTTCATGCTACATGAGTGCTTATAAGTGTCTCAATGAACTTTGCACATGTTTGACGAACTTATGAAAAATCTAATAACGCGTTTCTAGGACTCTAAACCAAGTTTTATGCAACATGAGTTCTTATAAGTGTATCAATGAGCTTTGTACAAGTTTTGCGGACTTATGAAACATCTAACAACGCGTTTCTAGGACTCTAAACCAAGTTTCATGCAACATAAGTGCTTATAAGTGTCTCAATGAGCTTTGTACAAGTTTTGCGAACTTATGAAACATCTAACAACGCGTTTCTAGGACTCTAAACCAAGTTTCATGCAACATGAGTGCTTATAAGTGTCTCAATGAGGTTTTTAAAAGTTTTACGAACTTATGAAACATCTAAAAACGTATTTCTAGGACTCTAAACCAAGTTTCATGCAACATGAGTGTTTATACGGGTCTCAATGAGCTTTGTACAAGTTTCACGAACTTATGAAACATCTAACAACGCGTTTCTAGGACTCTAAACCAAGTTTCATGCAACATGAGTGCTTATAAGTGTCTCAATGAGCTTTGGAAATGTTTGACGAACTTATGAAACATCTAACAACGCGTTTCTAGGACTCTAAACCAAGTTTCATGCAACATGAGTGCTTATAAGTGTAACAATGAGCTTTGTACAAGTTTTACGAACTTATGAAACATTTAACAACGCATTTCTTGGACTCTAATCCAAGTTTCATGCAATGTGAGTGCTTATAAGTGTCTCAATGAGCTTTGGACATGTTTGACGAACTTATGAAACATCTAACAACGCGTTTCTAGGAATCTAAACCAAGTTTCATGCAACCTGAGTGCCTATAAGGGTCTCAATGAGCTTTGTACAAGTTTCACGAATTTATGAAACATCTAACAACGCGTTTCTAGGACTCTAAACCAAGTTTAATGCTACATGAGTTCTTATACGTGTCTCAATGAACTTTGCACATGTTTGACGAACTTATGAAACATCTAACAACGCGTTTCTAGGACTGTAAACCAAGTTTCATGCAACATGAGTGCTTATAAGTGTATCAATGGGCTTTGTACAAGTTTTACGGACTTATGAAACATCTAACAACGCGTTTCTAGGACTCTAAACCAAGTTTCATGCAACATAAGTGCTTATAAGTGTCTCAATGAGGTTTGTACAAGTTTTACGAACTTATGAAACATCTAACAACGCGTTTCTAGGACTCTAAACCAAGTTTTATGCAACATGAGTTCTTATAAGTGTATCAATGAGCTTTGTACAAGTTTTGCGGACTTATGAAACATCTAACAACGCGTTTCTAGGACTCTAAACCAAGTTTCATGCAACATAAGTGCTTATAAGTGTCTCAATGAGCTTTGTACAAGTTTTGCGAATTTATGAAACATCTAACAACGCGTTTCTAGGACTCTAAACCAAGTTTCATGCAACATGATTGCTTATAAGTGTCTCAATGAGGTTTTTAAAAGTTTTACGAACTTATGAAACATCTAAAAACGTATTTCTAGGACTCTAAACCAAGTTTCATGCAACATGAGTGTTTATACGGGTCTCAATGAGCTTTGTACAAGTTTCACGAACTTATGAAACATCTAACAACGCGTTTCTAGGACTCTAAACCAAGTTTCATGCAACATGAGTGCTTATAAGTGTCTCAATGAGCTTTTGACATGTTTGACGAACTTATGAAACATCTAACAACGCGTTTCTAGGACTCTAAACCAAGTTTCATGCAACATGAGTGCTTATAAGTGTAACAATGAGCTTTGTACAAGTTTTACGAACTTATGAAACATTTAACAACGCATTTCTATGACTCTAATCCAAGTTTCATGCAACGTGAGTGCTTATAAGTGTCTCAATGAGCTTTGGACATGTTTGACGAACTTATGAAACATCTAACAACGCGTTTCTAGGAATCTAAACCAAGTTTCATGCAACCTGAGTGCCTATAAGGGTCTCAATGAGCTTTGTACAAGTTTCACGAATTTATGAAACATCTAACAACGCGTTTCTAGGACTCTAAACCAAGTTTAATGCTACATGAGTTCTTATACGTGTCTCAATGAACTTTGCACATGTTTGACGAACTTATGAAACATCTAACAACGCGTTTCTAGGACTCTAAACCAAGTTTCATGCAACATGAGTGCTTATAAGTGTATCAATGGGCTTTGTACAAGTTTTACGGACTTATGAAACATCTAACAACGCGTTTCTAGGACTCTAAACCAAGTTTCATGCAACATAAGTGCTTATAAGTGTCTCAATGAGGTTTGTACAAGTTTTACGAACTTATGAAACATCTAACAACGCGTTTCTAGGACTCTAAACCAAGTTTCATGCAACATAAGTGCTTATAAGTGTCTCAATGAGGTTTGTAAAAGTTTTACGAACTTAATTATGAAACATCTAAAAACACGTTTCTAGGTCTCTAAACCAAGATGAGTGCTTATAAGGGTATCAAAGAGCTTTGTACAAGTTTCACGAACTTATGAAACATCTAACAACGCGTTTCTAGGACCTAAACCAAGTTTCAAGCAACATGAGTGCTTATAAGTGTCTCAATGAGCTTTGGACATGTTTGACGAACTTATGAAACATCTAACAACGCGTTTCTAGGACTTTAAACCAAGTCTCATGCAACATGAGTGCTTATAAGTGTATCAATGAGCTTTGTACAAGTTTTACGAACTTATGAAACATCTAACAACGCATTTCTAGGACTCTAAACCAAGTTTCATGCAACGTGAATGCTTATAAGTGTCTAAATGAGCTTTGGACATGTTTGACGAACTTATGAAACATCTAACAACGCGTTACTAGGACTCTAAACCAAGTTTCATGCAACATGAGTGCTTATAAGTGTATCAATAACCTTTGTACAAGTTTTACGAACTTATGAAACATCTAACAACGCATTTCTAGGACTCTAAAACAAGTTTCATGCAACGTGAGTGCTTATAAGTGTCTCAATGAGGTTTTTAAAAGTTTTACGAACTTTTGAAACATCTAAAAACACGTTTCTAGGTCTCTAAACCAAGTTTAATGCAACATCAGTGCTTATAAGGGTCTCAAAGAGCTCTGTACAAGTTTCACAGAACTTATGAAACATCTAACAACGCGTTTCTAGGACTCTAAACCAAGTTTCATGCAACATGAGTGCTTATAAGTGTCTCAATGAGCTTTGGACATGTTTGACGAACTCATGAAACATCTAATAAACGCGTTTCTAGGAGTTTAAACCAAGTTTCATGCAACATGAGTGCTTATAAGTGTATCAATGAGCTTTGTACAAGTTTTACGAACTTATGAAACATCTAACAACGCATTTCTAGGACTCTTAACCAAGTTTCATGCAACGTGAATGCTTATAAGTGTCTCAATGAGCTTTGGACATGTTTGACGAACTTATGAAACATCTAACAACGCGATTCTAGGACTCTAAACCAAGTTTCATGCAACATGAGTGCTTATAAGTGTATGAATAAGCTTTGTACAAGTTTTACGAACTTATGAAACATCTAACAACGCATTTCTAGGACTCTAAATCAAGTTTCATGCAACGTGAGTGCTTATAAGTGTCTCAATGAGCTTTGTAAGCACTCTAAACCAAGTTTCATGCAACATGAGTGCTTATAAGTGTAACAATGAGCTTTGTACAAGTTTTACAAACTTATGAAACATCTAACAATGCATTTCTAGGACTCTAAACCGAGTTTCATGCAACGTGAGTGCTTATAAGTGTTTCAATGAGCTTTGAACATGTTTGACGAACTTATGAAACATCTAACAACACGTTTCTAGGACTCTAAACCAAGTTTCATGCAACATAAGTGCTTATAAGTGTCTCAATGAGCATTGTAGAAGTTTTACGAACTTATGAAACATCTAACAACGCGTTTCTAGGACTCTAAACCAAGTTTCATGCAACGTGAGTGCTTATAAGTGACTCAATGAGCTTTGGACATGTTTTACGAACTTATGAAACATCTAACAACGCGTTTTTAGGACTCTAAATCAAGTTTCATGCAACATAAACCAAGTTTCATGCAACATGAGTGTTTATAAGAGTCTCAATGAGGTTTGTAAATGAACTTTGTAAATGCTTATAAGTTCCTCAATGAACTTTGTACAAGTTTCACGAACTTATGAAACATCTAACAAGTCGTTTCTAGAACATTAAACAAAGTTTCATGCAACATGAGTGATTATAAGTGTCTCAATGAGCTTTGCACAAGTTTCGAGAACTTATGAAACATCTAAAAACGCGGTTGCTAGTACTCTAAACCAACTTTCATGTAACATGAGTGCTTATAAGTGACACAATGAGCTTTGTACAAGTTTGAAAAACTTATGAAACATCTAACAACGCGTTTCTAGGACTCTAAACCAACTTTCATGCTACATAAGTGCTTATAAGTTCCTCAATGACCTTTGTACAAGTTTCACGAACTTATGAAACATCTAACAACGCGTTTCTAGGACTTTAAACCAAGTGTCATGCAACATGAGTGATTATAAGTGTCTCAATGAGCTTTGTACAAGTTTCACGAACTTATGAAACATCTAACAACGCGTTTCTAGGACTCTAAACCAAGTTTCATGCAGCATGAGTGCTTATAAGTGGCTCAATGAGATTTGTACTAGTTTTATGAACTTATGAAACATCTAACAAAACAGTTTCTAGGACTCTAAACCAAGTTTCATGCAACATGAGTGCTTATAAGTGTCTCAATGAGTTTTGTACAAGTTTGACGAACTTATGAAACATCTAACAACGTAGTTTCTAGGACTCTAAACCAAGTTTCATGCAACATGAGTGCTTATAAGTGTCTCAATGAGCTTTGTACAAGTTTGACGAACTTATGAAACATTTAACAAGTTGGTTGCTACGACTCTAAACCAAGTTTTCTTCAACATGAGTGCTTATAAGTGTCTCAATGAGCTTTGTACAAGTTTGACGAACTTATGAAACATCTAACAACGCGTTTCTAGGACTCTAAACTAAGTTTCATGCTACATGAGTGCTTATAAGTTCCTCAATGAACTTTGTACAAGTTTCACGAACTTATGAAACATCTAACAAGGCGTTTCTAGGACATTAAACCAAGTTTCATGCAACATGAGTAATTATAAGTGTATAAGATTTGCAAAAGTTTCGAGAACTTATGAAACATCTAAAAACGTTGTTGCTATGACTCTAAACCAACTTTCATGTAACATGAGTGCTTACAAGTGTCTCAATGAACTTTTCACAAGTTTGAAAAACTTTTGAAACATCTAACAACGAGATTCTAGGACTCCAAACCAACTTTCATGCTGCATGAGTGCTTATAAGTTCCTCAATGACTTTTGTACAAGTTTCACGAACTTATGAAACATCTAACAACGCGTTTCTAGGACTTTAAACCAAGTTTCATGCAACATGAGTTATTATAAGTGTCTCAATGAGCTTTGTACAAGTTTCACGAACTTATGAAACATCTAACAACGTGTTTCTAGGACTCTAAACCAAGTTTCATGCAACATGAGTGATTATAAGTTTCTCAATGAGCTTTGTACTAGTTTCACGAAGTTATGAAACATCTAACAACTTGGTTTCTAGGACTCTAAACCAAGTTTCATGCAACATGAGTTATTATAAGTGTCTCAATGAGCTTTGTACAAGTTTGACGAACTTATGAAACATCTAACAACGTGGTTGCTACGACTCTAAACCAAGTTTCATGCAACATGAGTGCTTATAAGTATCTCAATGAGCTTTGTACAAGTTTGACGAACTTATGAAACATCTACCAACGCGTTTCTAGGACTCTAAACCAAGTTTCATGCAACATGAGTGCTTATAAGTGTCTCAATGAGCTTTGTACAAGTTTAACGAACTTATGAAACATCTAACAACGCGTTTCTAGGACTCTAAACCAAGTTTCATGCAACATGAGTGCTTATACGTGTCTCAATGAAGTTTGTACAAATTTTTTACAAACTTATGAAACATCTAACAACGCGTTTCTAGGACTGTAAACCAAGTTTCATGCTACCTGAGTGCTTATAAGTGTCTCAATGAGCTTTCTACTAGTTTGACGAAGTTATGAAACATCTAACAACGCGTTTCTAGGACTCTAAACCAAGTTTCATTCAACATGAGTGCTAATAAGTGTCTCAATAACCTTTGTACTAGTTTGACAAACTTATGAAACATCTAACAACGCGGTTTCTAGGACTCTAAACCAAGTTTCATGCAACATGAGTACATATAAGTGTCTCAATGAGCTTTTTACAAGTTTGACGAACTTATCAAATATCTAACAACACGTTTCTAAGATTCTAAACCAAGTTTCATGCCACATGAGTGCTTATATGTATCTCAATGAGCATTGTACAAGTTTGACGAACTTATGAAACATCTAACAACGTGGTTGCTAGAACTCTAAACCAAGTTTCATGCAACATGAGTGCTTATAAGTGTCTCAATGAGCTTTCTACAAGTTTGACGAAATTATGAAACAACTAATAACGCGTTCCTAGGACTCTGAACAAAGATTCATGCAACATGAGTGCTTATAAGTGTCTCAATGAGCTTTGTACAACTTTGACGAACTTATGAAACATCTAACAACGCGTTTCTAGGACTCTAAACCAAGTTTCATGCAACATGAGGGCTTATAAGTGTCTCAATGAGTTTTGTAAAAGCTTGAAGAACTTATGAAACATCTAACAACGCGTTTAAAGGACACTAAACACAGTTTCACGCAACATGATTGCTTATAAGTGTCTCAATGAGCTTTGTACAAGTTTCATGAACTTATGAAACATCTAACAATGCGTTTCTAGGACTCTAAACCAAGTTTCATGCAACATGAGTGATTATAAGTTTCTCAATGAGCATTGTACTAGTTTCATGAACTTATGAAACATCTAACAACTTGGTTTCTAGGACTCTAAACCAAGTTTCATGCAATATGAGTTATTATAAGTGTCTCAAAGAGCTCTGTAAAAGTTTGAAGAACTTATGAAACATCTAACAACGCGTTTCTAGGATTGTTAACCAAGTTTCATGCTACATGAGTGCTTATAACTGTCTCAATGAGCTTTCTACTAGTTTGACGAACTTATGAAACATCTAACAACGCGTTTCTAGGACTATAAACCAAGTTTCATTCAACATGAGTGCTTATAAGTGTCTCAATGAGATTTGTACTAGTTTGACAAACTTATGAAACATATAACAACGCGGTTTCTAGGACTCTAAACCAAGTTTCATGCAACATGAGTACATAAAAGTGTCTCAATGAGCTTTGTACAAGTTTGACGAACTTATGAAACATCTAACATCTAACAACGCGTTTCTAGTACTCTAAACCATGTTTCATGCAACATTAGTGCTTATAAGTGTCTCAATGAGCTTTGCACAAGTTTGAAGAACTTATGAAACATCTAACAACGCGTTTCAAGGACTCTAAACACCATTTCATGCAACATGATTGCTTATAAGTGTCTCAATGAGCTCTTTACAAGTTTGACGAACTTATGAAACATCTAACAACGCGTTTCTAAGACTCTAAACCAAGTTTCATGCAACATAAGTGCTTATAAGTTTCTCAATGAGCTTTGTACAAATTTGACGAACTTATGAAACATCTAACAACGTGGCTGCTAGGACTCTAAACCAAGTTTCATGCAACATGAGTGCTTCTAAGTGTCTCAATGAGCTTTGTACAAGTCTGACGAACTTAGGAAACATCTAACAACGCGTTTATAGGACTCCAAACAAGTTTCATGCTACATGAGTGCTTATAAGTTCCTCAATGACCTTTGTACAAGTCTCACGAACTTATGAAACATCTAGCAACACGTTTCTAGGGCTTTAAACCAAGTTTCATGCAACATGAGTGATTACAAGTGTATCAATGAGTTTTGTACAAGTTTCACGAACTTATGAAACATCTAAAAATGAGCATTGTACTAGTTTCAGAAACTTATGAAACATCTAACAACTTGGTTTCTAGGAGTCTAAACCAAGTTTCATGCAACATGAGTTATTATAAGTGTCTCAATGAGCTTTGTACAAGTTTTACGAACTTATGAAACATCTAACAACGCATTTCTAGGACTCTAAACCAAGTTTCATGCGACATGAGTGCTTATAAGTGTCTCAATGAGCTTTGTACAAATTTAACGAACTTATGAAACATCTAACAACGTGGTTCTAGGACTCTAAACCAAGTTTCATGCAACATGAGTGCTTATAAGTGTCTCAAAGCGCTTTGTACAAGTTTGACGATGTTATGAAACATCTAACAACGTGGTTGGTAGGACTCTAAACAATGTTTCATGCAACATGGGTGCTTATAAGTGTCAATGATCTTTGTACAAGTTTGACGAACTTATGAAACATCTAACAACGCGTTTCTAGGACTCTAAACCAAGTTTCTTGCAACATGAGTGCTTATATATGTCTCAATGAGCTTTCTACAAGTTTGACCATCTTATGAAACATCTAACAACGCGTTTCTCGGACTATTAACCAAGCTTCATGCAACATAAGTGCTTATAAGTTTCTCAATGAGCTTTGTACAAATTTGACGAACTTATGAAACATCTAACAACGTGGCTGCTAGGACTCTAAACCAAGTTTCATGCAACATGAGTGCTTATAAGTGTCTCAATGAGCTTTGTACAAGTCTGACGAACTTAGGAAACATCTAACAACGCGTTTATAGGACTCCAAACAAGTTTCATGCTACATGAGTGCTTATAAGTTCCTCAATGACCTTTGTACAAGTCTCACGAACTTATGAAACATCTAACAACGCGTTTCTAGGACTCTAAACCAAGTTTCATTCTACATGAGTTCTTATAAGTTCCTCGATGAGCTTTGTACAAGTTTCACGAACTTATGAAACATCTAACAACGCGTTTTTAGGACTTTAAACCAAGTTTCATGAAACATGAGTGATTATAAGTGTCTCAACGAGTTTTGTACAAGTTTAAGGAACTTATGAAATATCTAACAACGCGGTTGCTAGGACTCTAAACCAAGTTTCATGCAACATGAGTGATTATAAGTGTCTCAATGAGCTTTGTACAAGTTTCACGAACTTATGAAATATCTAACAACGTGGTTGCTAGGACTTTAAACCAAGTCTAATGCAACATAAATGCTTATAGGTGTCTCATTAATATTTTTACAAGTTTGACGAACTTATGAAACATCTAACAACGTGGTTTCTAGGACTCTAAACCAATTTTCATGCAGCATGAGTTTCTCAATGAGCTTTGCACAAGTTTCATGAACTTATGAAACATCTAACAACGTGGTTGCTAGGAATTTAAACCAAGTTTCATGCAACATGAGTGCTTATAAGTGTCTCAATGAGCTTTGTACAAGTGTGACGAACTTATGAAACATCTAACAACGTGGTTTCTAGGACTCTAAACCAAGTTTCATGCAACATGAGTGCTTATAAGTGTCTCAATGAGCTTTGAACAAGTTTGACGAACTTATGAAACATTTAACAACGTGGTTGCTACGACTCTAAACCAAGTTTTATGCAACATGAGTGCTTATAAGTGTCTCAATGAGTTTTGTACAAGTTTGACGAACTTATGAAACATATAACAACGCGTTTCTAGGACTCTAAACCAAGTTTCATGCTACATGAGTGCTTATAAGTTCCTCAATGAACTTTGTACAAGTTTCACGAACTTATGAAACATCTAACAAGGCGTTTCTAGAACATTAAACCAAGTTTCATGCAACATGAGTGATTATAAGTGTCTCAATGAGCTTTGCACAAGTTTCGAGAACTTATGAAACATCTAAAAAAGCAGTTGCTAGTACTCTAAACCAACTTTCATGTAACATGAGTGCTTATAAGTGTCACAATGAGCTTTGTACAAGTTTGAAAAACATATGAAACATCTAACAACGCGTTTCTATGACTCTAAACCAACTTTCATGCTACATGAGTGCTTATAAGTTCCTCAATGACCTTTGTACAAGTTTCACGTACTTATGAAACATCTAACAACGCGTTTCTAGGACTTTAAACCAAGTTTCATGCAACATGAGTGATTATAAGTGTCTCAATGAGCTTTGTACAAGTTTCACGAACTTATGAAACATCTAACAACTTGTTTCTAGGACTCTAAACCAAGTTTCATGCAATATGAGTTATTATAAATGTCTCAATGAGCTTTAAACAAGTTTGACGAACTTATGAAACATCTAACAACGCGTTTCTAGGACTGTAAACCAAGTTTCATGCTACATGAGTGCTTATAACTGTCTCAATGAGCTTTTCACTAGTTTGACGAACTTATGAAACATCTAACATCTAACAACGCGTTTCTAGGACTCTAAACCAAGTTTCATGGAACATTAGTGCTTATAAGTTCTCAATGAGCTTTGCACAAGTTTGAAGAACTTATGAAACATCTAACAACGCGTTTCAAGGACTCTAAACACAGTTTCATGCAACATGATTGCTTATAAGTGTCTCAATGAGCTTTTTACAAGTTTGACGAACTTATGAAACATCTAACAACGCGTTTCTAAGAATCTAAACCAAGTTTCTTGCAACATAAGTGCTTATAAGTTTCTCAATGAGCTTTGTACAAGTTTGATGAACTTATGAAACATCTAACAACGTGGCTGCTAGGACTCTAAACCAAGTTTCATGCAACATGAGTGCTTATAAGTGTCTCAATGAGCTTTGCACAAGTTTGACGAACTTAGGAAACATCTAACAACACGTTTATAGGACTCTAAACAAGTTTCATGCTACATGAGTGCTTATAAGTTCTTCAATTGTACAAGTCTCACGAACTTATGAAACATCTAGCAACACGTTTCTAGGACTTTAAACCAAGTTTCATGCAACATGAGTGATTACAAGTGTCTCAATGAGCTTTCTACAAGTTTCACGAACTTATGAAACATCTAACAATGAGCATTGTACTAGTTTCACAAACTTATGAAACATCTAACAACTTGGTTTCTAGGAGTCTAAACCAAGTTTCATGCAACATGAGTTATTATAAGTGTCTCAATGAGCTTTGTACATGTTTGACGAACTTATGGAACATCTAATAACGCATTTCTAGGACTCTAAACCAAGTTTCATGCGACATGAGTGCTTATAAGTGTCTCAATGAGCTTTGTACAAATATAACGAACTTATGAAACATCTAACAACGCATTTCTAGGACTCTAAACCAAGTTTCATGCAACATGAGTGCTTATAAGTGTCTCAAAGAGCTTTGTACAAGTTTGACGATTTTATGAAACATCTAACAACAACATGGTTGGTAGGACTCTAAACAATGTTTCATGCAACATGGGTGCTTATAAGTGTCTCGATAATCTTTGTACAAGTTTGACGAACTTATGAAACATCTAACAACGCGTTTCTAGGACTCTAAACCAAGTTTCTTGCAACATGAGTGCTTATATATGTCTCAATGAGCTTTGTACAAGTTTTACAAACTTATGAAACATCTAACAACGCGTTTCTCGGACTCTAAACCAAGCTTCATGCAACATGAGTGCTTATAAGTGTCTCAATGAGCTTTGTACAAGTTTGATGAACTTATGAAACATCTAACAACACGTTTCTAGGACTCTAAACCAAGTTTCATGCAACATGAGTGCTTATAAGTGTCTAAATGAGCTTTGTACAAGTTTGACAAACTTATGAAAACTTCTAACAACGTGGTTGCTAGGACTATAAACAAAGTTTCATGCAACATGAGTGCTTATAAGTGCCTCAATGAGCTTTGTACAAGTTTGACGAAGTTATGAACCATCTAACAACGCGTTTCTAGGACTCTAAACCAAGTTTCATGCAACATGAGTGCTTATAAGTGTCTCAATGAGCGTTATACAAGTTTGACGAACTTATGAAACATCTAACAACGCGTTTCTAGGACTCGAAACCAAGTTTCATGATACATGAGTGCTTATAAGTTCCCCAATGAGCTTTGTACAAGTTTCACGAACTTATGAAACATCTAACAACGCGTTTCTAGGACTCTAAACCAAGTTTAATGCAACATGAGTGCTTATAAGTGTCTCAATGAGCATTGTACAAGTTTCACGAACTTATGAAATATCTAACAACGTGGTTGCCAGGACTCTAAACCAAGTCTCATGCAACATAAGTGCTTATAAGTGTCTCAATAATATTTGTACAAGTTTGATGAACTTATGAAACAACTAACAACGTGTTTCTAGGACTCTAAACCAAGTTTCATGAAACATGAATGTTTATAAGTGTGTCAATGAGTTTTGTACTAGTTTCACGAACTGATGAAACATCTTACAACACATTTCTAGGACTCTAAACCAAGTTTCATGCAACATGATTGCTTATAAGTGTCTCAATGAGCTTTTTACAAGTTTGACGAAATTATGAAACTTCTAACAACGCGTTTCTAAGGCTCTAAACCAAGTTTCATGCAACATAAATGCTTATAAGTATCTCAATGAGATTTGTACAAGTTTGACGAACTTATGAAACATCTAACAACGTGGTTGCTAGGACTCTACACCAAGTTCCATGCAACATGAGTGCTTATAAGTGTCTCAATGAGCTTTGTACAATTTTCACGAACTTATGAAACATCTAACAACGCGTTTCTAGGACTCTAAACCAAGTTTCATGCTACATGAGTTCTTATAAGTTCCTCGATGAGCTTTGTACAAGTTTCACGAACTTATGAAACATCTAACAACGCGTTTTTAGGACTTTAAACCAAGTTTCATGAAACATGAGTGATTATAAGTGTCTCAACGAGCTTTGTACAAGTTTAAGGAACTTATGAAATATCTAACAACGCGGTTGCTAGGACTCTAAACCAAGTTTCATGCAACATGAGTGATTATAAGTGTCTCAATGAGCTTTGTACAAGTTTCACGAACTTATGAAATATCTAACAACGTGGTTGCTAGGACTTTAAACACAGTCTAATGCAACATTAAATGCTTATAGGTGTCTCATTAATATTTTTACAAGTTTGACGAACTTATGAAACATCTAACAACGTGGTTTCTAGGACTCTAAACTAATTTTCATGCAGCATGAGTTTCTCAATGAGCTTTGCACAAGTTTCATGAACTTATGAAACATCTAACAACGTGGTTGCTAGGAATTTAAACCAAGTTTCATGCAACATGAGTGCTTATAAGTGTCTCAATGAGCTTTGTACAAGTGTGACGAACTTATGAAACATCTAACAACGTGGTTTCTAGGACTCTAAACCAAGTTTCATGCAACATGAGTGCTTATAAGTGTCTCAATGAGCTTTGAACAAGTTTGACGAACTTATGAAACATTTAACAACGTGGTTGCTACGACTCTAAACCAAATTTTATGCAACATGAGTGCTTATAAGTGTCTCAATGAGTTTTGTACAAGTTTGACGAACTTATGAAACATATAACAACGCGTTTCTAGGACTCTAAACCAAGTTTCATGCTACATGAGTGCTTATAAGTTCCTCAATGAACTTTGTACAAGTTTCACGAACTTATGAAACATCTAACAAGGCGTTTCTAGAACATTAAACCAAGTTTCATGCAACATGAGTGATTATAAGTGTCTCAATGAGCTTTGCACAAGTTTCGAGAACTTATGAAACATCTAAAAAAGCAGTTGCTAGTACTCTAAACCAACTTTCATGTAACATGAGTGCTTATAAGTGTCACAATGAGCTTTGTACAAGTTTGAAAAACATATGAAACATCTAACAACGCGTTTCTATGACTCTAAACCAACTTTCATGCTACATGAGTGCTTATAAGTTCCTCAATGACCTTTGTACAAGTTTCACGAACTTATGAAACATCTAACAACGCGTTTCTAGGACTTTAAACCAAGTTTCATGCAACATGAGTGATTATAAGTGTCTCAATGAGCTTTGTACAAGTTTCACGAACTTATGAAACATCTAACAACGTGTTTCTAGGACTCTAAACCAAGTTTCATGCAATATGAGTTATTATAAATGTCTCAATGAGCTTTAAACAAGTTTGACGAACTTATGAAACATCTAACAACGCGTTTCTAGGACTGTAAACCAAGTTTCATGCTACATGAGTGCTTATAACTGTCTCAATGAGCTTTTCACTAGTTTGACGAACTTATGAAACATCTAACATCTAACAACGCGTTTCTAGGACTCTAAACCAAGTTTCATGGAACATTAGTGCTTATAAGTTCTCAATGAGCTTTGCACAAGTTTGAAGAACTTATGAAACATCTAACAACGCGTTTCAAGGACTCTAAACACAGCTTCATGCAACATGATGCTGCTTATAAGTGTCTCAATGAGCTTTTTACAAGT
Source organism: Cochlearia excelsa (assembly GCA_963556525.1). NCBI lineage: Eukaryota > Viridiplantae > Streptophyta > Magnoliopsida > Brassicales > Brassicaceae > Cochlearia > Cochlearia excelsa. The sequence goes on from CAUVZT010000019.1 coordinate 495,359, forward strand.
TTGACGAACTTATGAAACATCTAACAACGCGTTTCTAAGAATCTAAACCAAGTTTCTTGCAACATAAGTGCTTATAAGTTTCTCAATGAGCTTTGTACAAGTTTGATGAACTTATGAAACATCTAACAACGTGGCTGCTAGGACTCTAAACCAAGTTTCATGCAACATGAGTGCTTATAAGTGTCTCAATGAGCTTTGCACAAGTTTGACGAACTTAGGAAACATCTAACAACACGTTTATAGGACTCTAAACAAGTTTCATGCTACATGAGTGCTTATAAGTTCTTCAATTGTACAAGTCTCACGAACTTATGAAACATCTAGCAACACGTTTCTAGGACTTTAAACCAAGTTTCATGCAACATGAGTGATTACAAGTGTCTCAATGAGCTTTCTACAAGTTTCACGAACATATGAAACATCTAACAATGAGCATTGTACTAGTTTCACAAACTTATGAAACATCTAACAACTTGGTTTCTAGGAGTCTAAACCAAGTTTCATGCAACATGAGTTATTATAAGTGTCTCAATGAGCTTTGTACATGTTTGACGAACTTATGGAACATCTAATAACGCATTTCTAGGACTCTAAACCAAGTTTCATGCGACATGAGTGCTTATAAGTTTCTCAATGAGCTTTGTACAAATATAACGAACTTATGAAACATCTAACAACGCATTTCTAGGACTCTAAACCAAGTTTCATGCAACATGAGTGCTTATAAGTGTCTCAAAGAGCTTTGTACAAGTTTGACGATTTTATGAAACATCTAACAACATGGTTGGTAGGACTCTAAACAATGTTTCATGCAACATGGGTGCTTATAAGTGTCTCGATGATCTTTGTACAAGTTTGACGAACTTATGAAACATCTAACAACGCGTTTCTAGGACTCTAAACCAAGTTTCTTGCAACATGAGTGCTTATATATGTCTCAATGAGCTTTGTACAAGTTTTACAAACTTATGAAACATCTAACAACGCGTTTCTCGGACTCTAAACCAAGCTTCATGCAACATGAGTGCTTATAAGTGTCTCAATGAGCTTTGTACAAGTTTGATGAACTTATGAAACATCTAACAACACGTTTCTAGGACTCTAAACCAAGTTTCATGCAACATGAGTGCTTATAAGTGTCTAAATGAGCTTTGTACAAGTTTGACAAACTTATGAAAACTTCTAACAACGTGATTGCTAGGACTATAAACAAAGTTTCATGCAACATGAGTGCTTATAAGTGCCTCAATGAGCTTTGTACAAGTTTGACGAAGTTATGAACCATGTAACAACGCGTTTCTAGGACTCTAAACTAAGTTTCATGCAACATGAGTGCTTATAAGTGTCTCAATGAGCGTTATACAAGTTTGACGAACTTATGAAACATCTAACAACGCGTTTCTAGGACTCGAAACCAAGTTTCATGATACATGAGTGCTTATAAGTTCCCCAATGAGCTTTGTACAAGTTTCACGAACTTATGAAACATCTAACAACGCGTTTCTAGGACTCTAAACCAAGTTTAATGCAACATGAGTGCTTATAAGTGTCTCAATGAGCATTGTACAAGTTTCACGAACTTATGAAATATCTAACAACGTGGTTGCCAGGACTCTAAACCAAGTCTCATGCAACATAAGTGCTTATAAGTGTCTCAATAATATTTGTACAAGTTTGATGAACTTATGAAACAACTAACAACGTGTTTCTAGGACTCTAAACCAAGTTTCATGAAACATGAATGTTTATAAGTGTGTCAATGAGTTTTGTACTAGTTTCACGAACCGATGAAACATCTTACAACACATTTCTAGGACTCTAAACCAAGTTTCATGCAACATGATTGCTTATAAGTGTCTCAATGAGCTTTTTACAAGTTTGACGAAATTATGAAACTTCTAACAACGCGTTTCTAAGGCTCTAAACCAAGTTTCATGCAACATAAATGCTTATAAGTATCTCAATGAGATTTGTACAAGTTTGACGAACTTATGAAACATCTAACAACGTGGTTGCTAGGACTCCAAACAAGTTTCATGCTACATGAGTGCTTATAAGTTCCTCAATGACCTTTGTACAAGTCTCACGAACTTATGAAACATCTAACAACGCGTTTCTAGGACTCTAAACCAAGTTTCATGCTACATGAGTTCTTATAAGTTCCTCGATGAGCTTTGTACAAGTTTCACGAACTTATGAAACATCTAACAACGCGTTTTTAGGACTTTAAACCAAGTTTCATGAAACATGAGTGATTATAAGTGTCTCAACGAGCTTTGTACAAGTTTAAGGAACTTATGAAATATCTAACAACGCGGTTGCTAGGACTCTAAACCAAGTTTCATGCAACATGAGTGATTATAAGTGTCTCAATGAGCTTTGTACAAGTTTCACGAACTTATGAAATATCTAACAACGTGGTTGCTAGGACTTTAAACACAGTCTAATGCAACATAAATGCTTATAGGTGTCTCATTAATATTTTTACAAGTTTGACGAACTTATGAAACATCTAACAACGTGGTTTCTAGGACTCTAAACCAATTTTCTTGCAGCATGAGTTTCTCAATGAGCTTTGCACAAGTTTCATGAACTTATGAAACATCTAACAACGTGGTTGCTAGGAATTTAAACCAAGTTTCATGCAACATGAGTGCTTATAAGTGTCTCAATGAGCTTTGTACAAGTGTGACGAACTTATGAAACATCTAACAACGTGGTTTCTCGGACTCTAAACCAAGCTTCATGCAACATAAGTGCTTATAAGTTTCTCAATGAGCTTTGTACAAATTTGACGAACTTATGAAACATCTAACAACGTGGCTGCTAGGACTCTAAACCAAGTTTCATGCAACATGAGTGCTTATAAGTGTCTCAATGAGCTTTGTACAAGTCTGACGAACTTATGAAACATATAACAACGCGTTTCTAGGACTCTAAACCAAGTTTCATGCTACATGAGTGCTTATAAGTTCCTCAATGAACTTTGTACAAGTTTCACGAACTTATGAAACATCTAACAAGGCGTTTCTAGAACATTAAACCAAGTTTCATGCAACATGAGTGATTATAAGTGTCTCAATGAGCTTTGCACAAGTTTCGAGAACTTATGAAACATCTAAAAAAGCAGTTGCTAGTACTCTAAACCAACTTTCATGTAACATGAGTGCTTATAAGTGTCACAATGAGCTTTGTACAAGTTTGAAAAACATATGAAACATCTAACAACGCGTTTCTATGACTCTAAAGCAACTTGCATGCTACATGAGTGCTTATAAGTTCCTCAATGACCTTTAAACCAAGTTTCATGCAACATGAGTGATTATAAGTGTCTCAATGAGCTTTGTACAAGTTTCACGAACTTATGAAACATCTAACAACGTGTTTCTAGGACTCTAAACCAAGTTTCATGCAATATGAGTTATTATAAATGTCTCAATGAGCTTTAAACAAGTTTGACGAACTTATGAAACATCTAACAACGCGTTTCTAGGACTGTAAACCAAGTTTCATGCTACATGAGTGCTTATAACTGTCTCAATGAGCTTTTCACTAGTTTGACGAACTTATGAAACATCTAACATCTAACAACGCGTTTCTAGGACTCTAAACCAAGTTTCATGGAACAATAGTGCTTATAAGTTCTCAATGAGCTTTGCACAAGTTTGAAGAACTTATGAAACATCTAACAACGCGTTTCAAGGACTCTAAACACAGTTTCATGCAACATGAGTGCTTATAAGTGTCTCAATGAGCGTTATACAAGTTTGACGAACTTATGAAACATCTAACAACGCGTTTCTAGGACTCGAAACCAAGTTTCATGATACATGAGTGCTTATAAGTTCCCCAATGAGCTTTGTACAAGTTTCACGAACTTATGAAACATCTAACAACGCGTTTCTAGGACTCTAAACCAAGTTTAATGCAACATGAGTGCTTATAAGTGTCTCAATGAGCATTGTACAAGTTTCACGAACTTATGAAATATCTAACAACGTGGTTGCCAGGACTCTAAACCAAGTCTCATGCAACATAAGTGCTTATAAGTGTCTCAATAATATTTGTACAAGTTTGATGAACTTATGAAACAACTAACAACGTGTTTCTAGGACTCTAAACCAAGTTTCATGAAACATGAATGTTTATAAGTGTGTCAATGAGTTTTGTACTAGTTTCACGAACTGATGAAACATCTTACAACACATTTCTAGGACTCTAAACCAAGTTTCATGCAACATGATTGCTTATAAGTGTCTCAATGAGCTTTTTACAAGTTTGACGAAATTATGAAACTTCTAACAACGCGTTTCTAAGGCTCTAAACCAAGTTTCATGCAACATAAATGCTTATAAGTATCTCAATGAGATTTGTACAAGTTTGACGAACTTATGAAACATCTAACAACGTGGTTGCTAGGACTCCAAACAAGTTTCATGCTACATGAGTGCTTATAAGTTCCTCAATGACCTTTGTACAAGTCTCACGAACTTATGAAACATCTAACAACGCGTTTCTAGGACTCTAAACCAAGTTTCATGCTACATGAGTTCTTATAAGTTCCTCGATGAGCTTTGTACAAGTTTCACGAACTTATGAAACATCTAACAACGCGTTTTTAGGACTTTAAACCAAGTTTCATGAAACATGAGTGATTATAAGTGTCTCAACGAGCTTTGTACAAGTTTAAGGAACTTATGAAATATCTAACAACGCGGTTGCTAGGACTCTAAACCAAGTTTCATGCAACATGAGTGATTATAAGTGTCTCAATGAGCTTTGTACAAGTTTCACGAACTTATGAAATATCTAACAACGTGGTTGCTAGGACTTTAAACACAGTCTAATGCAACATAAATGCTTATAGGTGTCTCATTAATATTTTTACAAGTTTGACGAACTTATGAAACATCTAACAACGTGGTTTCTAGGACTCTAAACCAATTTTCTTGCAGCATGAGTTTCTCAATGAGCTTTGCACAAGTTTCATGAACTTATGAAACTTCTAACAACGTGGTTGCTAGGAATTTAAACCAAGTTTCATGCAACATGAGTGCTTATAAGTGTCTCAATGAGCTTTGTACAAGTGTGACGAACTTATGAAACATCTAACAACGTGGTTTCTCGGACTCTAAACCAAGCTTCATGCAACATAAGTGCTTATAAGTTTCTCAATGAGCTTTGTACAAATTTGACGAACTTATGAAACATCTAACAACGTGGCTGCTAGGACTCTAAACCAAGTTTCATGCAACATGAGTGCTTATAAGTGTCTCAATGAGCTTTGTACAAGTCGACGAACTTATGAAACATATAACAACGCGTTTCTAGGACTCTAAACCAAGTTTCATGCTACATGAGTGCTTATAAGTTCCTCAATGAACTTTGTACAAGTTTCACGAACTTATGAAACATCTAACAAGGCGTTTCTAGGACATTAAACCAAGTTTCATGCAACATGAGTGATTATAAATGTCTAAATGAGCTTTGCAAAAGTTTCGAGAACTTATGAAACATCTAAAAACGCTGTTGCTAGGACTCTAAACCAACTTTCATGTAACATGAGTGCTCATAAGTGTCTCAATGAGCTTTTTACAAGTTTGAAAAACTTATGAAACATCTAACAACGCGTTTCTAGTACTCTAAACCAACTTTCATGCTACATGAGTGCTTATAAGTTCCTCAATGACCTTTAAACCAAGTTTCATGCAACATGAGTGATTATAAGTGTCTCAATGAGCTTTGTACAAGTTTCACGAACTTATGAAACATCTAACAACGTGTTTCTAGGACTCTAAACCAAGTTTCATGCAATATGAGTTATTATAAATGTCTCAATGAGCTTTAAACAAGTTTGACGAACTTATGAAACATCTAACAACGCGTTTCTAGGACTCGTAAACCAAGTTTCATGCTACATGAGTGCTTATAACTGTCTCAATGAGCTTTTCACTAGTTTGACGAACTTATGAAACATCTAACATCTAACAACGCGTTTCTAGGACTCTAAACCAAGTTTCATGGAACAATAGTGCTTATAAGTTCTCAATGAGCTTTGCACAAGTTTGAAGAACTTATGAAACATCTAACAACGCGTTTCAAGGACTCTAAACACAGTTTCATGCAACATGATTGCTTATAAGTGTCTCAATGAGCTTTTTACAAGTTTGACGAACTTATGAAACATCTAACAACGCGTTTCTAAGAATCTAAACCAAGTTTCTTGCAACATAAGTGCTTATAAGTTTCTCAATGAGCTTTGTACAAGTTTGATGAACTTATGAAACATCTAGTGGTGATTCTTCTTCCCTGACTATGTACCCTCTCGGTGCAATTTTGATGACGGATAGCCAATGTATTCCTGTGGACTTAAGACGCGGATAAGGAATGAAGCTTACTTGCTCAGCTTGCGATGCAAGTATGAAAGGCTCGAACTTGTTGTATCTTCTATTCTTATTAACATCAATGATCTCAGACTTGTTGATTCGTACACCTCTTCCGATCGTAGGATCAAACCACTCGCACTTGAAGAGTACGCACTTCAACATGAGCAACCCGGGAAACGTTATTTCTATAATTTCTTGGATGATTCCGTAGAAATCAATGTCTCCTCTAACACAAACACCGTAGTTAACACTTGTTCGATGTCGCCCGTAATCGTACGCGTGGAAAGCATAACCTCTTGTAAAATACATTGGCGATGTCCGAATCTTCGCAAGGGGACGTTGTAGCATCTCCTGGAACCACACCGGATAAGATTCGTCCTCGTACTCAATCTGCAGACACCAACAATAATTTTGTTAATTTAAATATATGTAATTATATTTCATATACCTGTGTTTGCAACCACATCACAAAGTGTTGAGTTTTACGGGAATCGAGCTCATCTTCAGATATCCCCGGAATCCCTTTTTGAACTTGTTCGACGAAGATACTATATATGAAAATATCATAAGTAAGCAATATTTAATGAGTGTTGTAATGAATTAAAGAGTATTAAAAAACATTAACTTTTACCTTTCCCATGGAGTAACAATATCGCAATTCAATACAATGTACGTGTGGGCACAATGAATTTCATCCTCGTTGCTCCACCAAACCTCTTTTATGCGTCCGCTAAGCCGACCAATGGGACAAAATATGTCAGGTACTCCTTCCACCGCGTACGCTGTTTGAATGCCTCCGTCATCATATCTCCTCGGCGCTCTTTTACGTGTCCTCACAGTTGGCGCAAAGTAGTACGATGTAAAGTGAGACGTCTCCTCTGTGATACTACGCGCAACGATTGAACCCTCGACTTTAGCTAGATTCTTTGCCTTCCCTTTTAGATGTTTCATAAATCGTTCGAAAGGGTACATCCATCGGAAGTGAACGGGCCCCCTAGTTCTGCTTCGTGTGGGAGATGTACTGGTAGGTGCTCCATAACATCAAAAAATGATGGGGGAAATATCTTCTCCAAATTGCACAAAATGAGAGGAATGTTCTCGTCGAGTTGTCTTATTACTTCACCGTTCAACGTTCTTGTGGAAAGATCACGAAAGAACAACCCAACACCTACACAAATTAAATAAAATTAACGTACGTATTACGATATATTCAGTTATGAAATATTTTATTAATTAATTAGACATTACGTACCAGCAATTGCTTCGTGCACATTTTGTGGAACAAGTTCGGCCAAGACAAATGGTAGCAGTCGTTGCATGAACACATGACAATCGTGACTTTTCATACCTGTGAATTTACTACCATCTACAAACCGAGAAAGATTAGAAACAAAACCATCAGGAAACTTAACTTCAGAGATCACCCACTGGAACAACGACGTCTTCGCTGCACTCGATAATCTGAATATAGGTATTGGGGCTTTTTCGTCATTATCAATGTGCAATTCGGATCTCGCACATATCTCAGCCAAGTCTAGACGTGATTTAAAATTGTCTTTTGTCTTTCCCTGCACATTCAAAAGAGTGTTCATAATGTTATCGAAAAAGTTCTTCTCTATGTGCATCACGTCAAGATTGTGTCGGAGTAGATGATCTTTCCAGTATGGAAGCTCCCAGAAAATGCTTTTCTTATGCCAATTGTGTTCCGTAAGATAACCATCAGGCATATTAGGCGGGACATGCCAGTTTCCTCCTTGGGGAACTGTGTAATTCGCACAGTAATGATCCATATGCGCCTCAACTTGTTCGCCCGTGTAATACACTGGTGGAGGATCACGAACCACTTTGTTCTTTTTAAACATTCGTTTGTTTTTCCGACAAGGGTGGCGCAAACTAAGAAACTTACGGTGACAATCGAACCAGCTAGTTTTCCTTCCATGCTTCAATTGGAAGGCGTCAGTACGATGCATGCAGTAAGGACAAGATAATCGTCCGTGTGTAGTCCAGCCCGACAACATTCCATAAGCGGGAAAGTCGCTAATCGTCCATAGAAGCAATGCACGCATTGTAAAATTATGTTTCCTCGAACAATCGTAAGTCTTTACTCCAGTGTGCCATAACTCCTTCAACTCTTCCACCAAAGGCTGTAGAAAAACATCAAGGGATCTTTTTGGATGTTTAGGTCCAGGGACTAAAATGCTCAGAAATAAAAATTCCCTTTGCATACACATATCCGGTGGGAGGTTATAAGGGGTGACGATGACGGGCCATAAAGAATACTGCCTACCTGACATACCAAATGGACTAAATCCATCCGTACATAGACCAAGGTAGACGTTACCTTTTCGTCTAGCAAAATCGGGGTACACCGAGTTAAAGTGTTTCCACGCTTTCGCATCGGATGGGTGGGTCACCTCTCCAGGCTTCTGTGTATGTTCTGCATGCCACCTCATCGAAGAAGCTGTCCTCTCCGAGTGATACATCCTTTGTAGCCTGTCTGTTATAGGCAGGTACCACATCTTCTGGTACGGTACCCTCTTTCGACCTACTCCTTCTGGCCTATATCTTGGTTTTTTGCAAAAACGACATTCCTCAAGAATGTCGTCGTCTTTCCAAAATATCATACAATTGTCTACACAAACATTAATTGACTGATACGGAAGACCAAGACTGATAACCAATTTTTGAACCTCATAAAACGTTTCAGCAGCTAAATTATCAGAGGGTAGATATTCTTTTAACAATGAGGTCCAATCATCCATGCAAACCTCATATAAGTTATGGTCTGTTTTAATATTCATCATTCTAGCAGCTAATGACAATTTAGAGTGTCCTTCTCTACAATTATCATATATTGGTTGATTTGCAGCATTTAACATGTCGTAGAATTTTTTAGCATCTAAATTAGGTTCTTCAACTAAATTTCCATCAGATGCAACTTCAGGACGAAATGCATCGCTAACCATGTCATTTATCCTATCCGGTTCATTTCCATGATCATGATGAAAATTATAAAAATCATACTCATTTTCTACATGTTGGTCTACAGATTCCTGATGATAATTACTACTACTAGCAACATTACCTGAATAACCTTCCCCATGTTGAAACCATATATAATATTGAGGTGTAAATCCTCTATTTAACAAATGCTTCCAAACATTTTCAACCAAAATGAATCGTCTATTGTCGCATTTGATACAAGGACAAAACATCTTACCGCTTTCGATAGTGACATGTAGATTTGTGGCTTGCTGCATGAATACTTCAACCCCGTCGAGGAACTCCCGTGTCACCGATCCGTCATCGCCTCGATGTATGTACATCCATTTTCGGATTTCGTAAATATCGCCTCCGGACATTTTTTTTTGAAAAAAGAGTTTTTTTTTGTAAGTGAGAGAGATTGAGAGATATAAAATTGATGGTGTGATTTATGGTGAAAGATGAGGAGGTATTTATAGGATTTTTAAAAAATTTCCAACTTTTTACCAAGGAAATTAACTACTAATTTACAACGATTCATAATTCTACAAGGAATTAACAACGATTTTACAACGATTTAACGACTAAATTGAAAGTTGTAAATAATTAGGTGCAACAGTAAATACACGTCTTCAACTACCAGATTAAATGTCTTTAAATCGTTGTTAAAAAGTCCCAAAATCAGAACTTGTAAATTCGTGGTAAATTAGCAACGATATAGCGACGATATATTCTTATAAACCAAAACGTCGGTAAATCGTTGTAAATTTACCACGATTTAACAACGATTTGGTGCTTAATCGGAAAATCGTTGTAAAATCGTCGTAAATTTACGACGATTTTAATCGTTGTAACGTTTACGACGATTTTACGACGATTACCAAAATCGTCGTAAAATCGTCGTAATATCGTCGGAAGTTTACGACGATTCAAATCGTTGTAAATTTTTCGTGGTAATTTGCGCAGATTCTTGTAGTGCATGCAACATGATTGCTTATAAGTGTCTCAATGAGCTTTTTACAAGTTTGACGAACTTATGAAACTTCTAACAACACGTTTCTAAGACTCTAAACCAAGTTTCATGAAACATAAGTGCTTATAAGTATCTCAATGACCTTTTTACAAGTTTGACGATCTTAGAGCAAGTCCAATGGTGTTTCTTAACGGGATCTTAGCATGTGGAGCCCACCTAAATAGTTAAGATCTGAATCTTATATTTCTTATTTAAGATCCAGATTTTAACTATTCATGCATACGTGGCGGCCCATGATTGGTCCGTTTTTATTTTTTATTTTTTTATTTTATTTTAAACCAACTGTTCATGGACCCCACTGAATAGTTAAGAAATTTTGTGGGTTTCTCTGTTGGAGATGGTCTTATGAAACATCTAACAACGTGGTTGCTAGGACCCTAAACCAAATTTCATGCAACATGAGGGCTTATAAGTGTCTCAATGAGCTTTGTACTAGTTTGACGAACTTAAGAAACATCTAACAACGCGTTTCTAGGACTCTAAACCAATTTTCATTCAACATGAGTGCTTATAAGTGTTTCGATGGGCTTTGTACTAGTTTGACGAACTTATGAAACATCTAACAACACGGTTTCTAGGACTCTAAACCAAGTTTCATGCAATATGAGTACTTATAAATGTATCAATGAGCTTTGTACAAGTTTCACGAACTTATGAAATATCTAACAACGTGGTTGCTAGGACTCTAAACCTAGTCTCATGCCACATAAGTGCTTATAAGTGTCTCAATAATATTTCTACAAGTTTGATGAACTTATGAAACATCTAACAACGCGTTTCTAGGACTCTTGTGCTTATAAGTTTGTCAATGAGCTTTTTACTAGTTTCACGAACTTATGAAACATCTTACAACGCATTTCTAGGACTCTAAACCAAGTTTCATGCAACATGATTGCTTATAAGTGTCTCAATGAGCTTTTTACAAGTTTGACGAACTTATGAAACTTCTAACAACACGTTTCTAAGACTCTAAACCAAGTTTCATGAAACATAAGTGCTTATAAGTATCTCAATGACCTTTTTACAAGTTTGACGAACTTATGAAACATCTAACAACGTGGTTGCTAGGACTCTAAACCAAATTTCATGCAACATGAGTGCTTATAAGTGTTTCAATGAGCTTTGTACAAGTTTCACGAACTTATGAAACATCTAACAACGCGTTTCTAGGACTCTAAACAAAGTTTCGTGCTACATGAGTGCTTATAAGCTCCTCAATGAGCTTTGTACATGTTTCACGATCTTATGAAACATCTAACAACGCGTTTCTAGGACTTTAAACCAAGTTTCATGAAACATGAGTGATTATAAGTGTCTCAATGAGTTTTGTACAAGTTTAAGGAACTTATGAAACATCTAACAACGCGGTTGCTAGGACTCTAAACAAAGTTTCATGCAATATGAGTGCTTATAAGTGTCTCAATGAGCTTCTTACAAGTTTGACGAACTTATGAAACATCTAACAACGCGTTTCTAGGACTCTAAACCAAGTTTCATGAAACATGAGTGCTTATAAGTGTCTCAATGAGCTTTGTACTAGTTTGACGAACTTATGAAACATCTAAAAACGCGTTTCTAGGACTCGAAACCAATTTTCATTCAACATGAGTGCTTATAAGTGTTTCAATGAGATTTGAACTAGTTTGACGAACTTATGAAACATCTAACAACGCGGTTTCTAGGACTCTAAACCAAGTTTCATGCAACATGAGTGCTTATAAGTGTCTCAATGAGCTTTGTACAATTTTGACGAACTTATGAAAAATCTAACAACGTGGCTACTAGGACTCTAAACCAAGTTTCATGCAACATGAGTGCTTATAAGTGTCTCAATGAGCTTTGTACAAGTTTGACGAACTTAGGAAACATCTAACAACGCGTTTATAGGACTCTAAACAAGTTTCATGCTATATGAGTGCTTATAAGCTCCTCAATGACCTTTGTACAAGTCTCACGAACTTATGAAACATCTAGCAACACGTTTGTAGGACTTTAAACCAAGTTTCATGCAACATGAATGATTACAAGTGTCTCAATGAGCTTTGTACAAGTTTCACGAACTTATGAAACACCTAACAATGAGCATTGTACTAGTTTCACAAACTTATGAAACATCTAACAACTTGGTTTCTAGGAGTCTAAACCAAGTTTCATGCAACATGAGTTATTATAAGTGTCTCAATGAGCTTTGTACAAGTTTGACGAACTTATGAAACATCTAACAACGCATTTCTAGGACTCTAAACCAAGTTTCATGCGACATGAGTGCTTATAAGTGTCTCAATGAGCTTTGTACAAATATAACGAACTTATGAAACATCTAACAACGTGGTTGGTAGGACTCTAAACAATGTTTCATGCAACATGGGTGCTTATAAGTGTCTCAATGAGCTTTGTACAAGTTTGACGAATTTATGAAACATCTAACATCGCGTTTCTAGGACTCTAAACCAAGTTTCTTGCAGCATGAGTGCTTATATATATGTCTCAATGAGCTTTCTACAAGTTTGACAAACTTATGAAACATCTAACAACGCTTTCTACAAGTTTGACAAACTTTGAAACATCTAACAACGCGTTTCTCGGACTCTAAACCAAGATTCATGCAACATGAGTGCTTATAAGTGTCTCAATGAGCTTTGTACAAGTTTGACGAATTTATGAAACATCTAACAACGCGTTTCTAGGACTCTAAACCAAGTTTCATGCAACATGAGTGCTTATAAGTGTCTAAATGAGCTTTGTACAAGTTTAACAAACTTATGAAACATCTAACAACGTGGTTGCTAGGACTATAAACAAAGTTTCATGCATCATGAGTGCTTATAAGTGCCTAATTGAGCTTTGTACAAGTTTGACGGAGTTATGAACCATCTAACAACGCGTTTCTAGGACTCTAAACCAAGTTTCATGCAACATGAGTGCTTATAAGTGTCTCAATGAGCTTTACACAAGTTTGACGAACTTATGAAACATCTAACAACGCGTTTCTAGGACTCGAAACCAAGTTTCATGCTACATGAGTGCTTATAAGTTCCTCAATGAGCTTTGTACAAGTTTCACGAACTTATGAAACATCTAACAACGCGTTTCTAGGACTCTAAACCAAGTTTAATGCAACATGAGTTCTTATAAGTGTTTCAATGAGCATTGTACAAGTTTCACGAACTTATGAAATATCTAACAACGTGGTTGCTAGGACTCTAAACCAAGTCTCATGCAACATAGGTGCTTATAAGTGTCTCAATAATATTTGTACAAGTTTGATGAACTTATAAAACATCTAACAACGCGTTTCTAGGACTCTAAACCAAGTTTCATGCAACATGAGTGCTTATAAGTGTGTCAATGAGCTTTGTACTAGTTTCACGAACTTATGAAACATCTTACAACGCATTTGTAGGACTCTAAACCAAGTTTCATGCAACATGATTGCTTATAAGTGCTCAATGAGCTTTTTACAAGTTTGACGAACTTATGAAACTTCTAACAACGCGTTTCTAAGACTCTAAACCAAGTTTCATGCAACATAAATGCTTATAAGTATCTCAATGAGCTTTGAACAAGTTTGACGAACTTATGAAACATCTAACAACGTTGTTGCTAGGACTCTAAACCAAATTTCATGCAACATGAGTGCTTATAAGTGTCTCAATGAGCTTTGTACAAGTTTCACGAACTTATGAAACATCTAACAACGCGTTTCTAGGACTCTAAACAAAGTTTCGTGCTACATGAGTGCTTATAAGCTCCTCAATGAGCTTTGTACAAGTTTCACGATCTTATGAAACATCTAACAACGCGTTTCTAGGACTTTAAACCAAGTTTCATGAAACATGAGTGATTATAAGTGTCTCAATGAGTTTTGTACAAGTTTAAGGAACTTATGAAACATCTAACAACGCGGTTGCTAGGACTCTAAACAAAGTTTCATGCAACATGAGTGCTTATAAGTGTCTCAATGAGCTTCGTACAAGTTTGACGAACTTATGAAACATCTAACAACGCGTTTCTAGGACTCTAAACCAAGTTTCATGCAACATGAGTGCTTATAAGTGTCTCAATGAGCTTTGTACTAGTTTGACGAACTTATGAAACATCTAAAAACGCGTTTCTAGGACTCGAAACCAATTTTCATTCAACATGAGTGCTTATAAGTGTTTCAATGAGATTTGAACTTGTTTGACGAACTTATGAAACATCTAACAACGCGGTTTCTAGGACTCCAAACCAAGTTTCATGCAACATGAGTGCTTATAAGTGTCTCAATGAGCTTTGTACAATTTTGACGAACTTATGAAAAATCTAACAACGTGGCTACTAGGACTCTAAACCAAGTTTCATGCAACATGAGTGCTTATAAGTGTCTCAATGAGCTTTGTACAAGTTTGACGAACTTAGGAAACATCTAACAACGCGTTTATAGGACTCTAAACAAGTTTCATGCTATATGAGTGCTTATAAGCTCCTCAATGACCTTTGTACAAGTCTCACGAACTTATGAAACATCTAGCAACACGTTTGTAGGACTTTAAACCAAGTTTCATGCAACATGAATGATTACAAGTGTCTCAATGAGCTTTGTACAAGTTTCACGAACTTATGAAACACCTAACAATGACCATTGTACTAGTTTCACAAACTTATGAAACATCTAACAACTTGGTTTCTAGGAGTCTAAAACAAGTTTCATGCAACATGAGTTATTATAAGTGTCTCAATGAGCTTTGTACAAGTTTGACGAACTTATGAAACATCTAACAACGCATTTCTAGGACTCTAAACCAAGTTTCATGCGACATGAGTGCTTATAAGTGTCTCAATGAGCTTTGTACAAATATAACGAACTTATGAAACATCTAACAACGTGGTTGGTAGGACTCTAAACAATGTTTCATGCAACATGGGTGCTTATAAGTGTCTCAATGAGCTTTGTACAAGTTTGACGAATTTATGAAACATCTAACATCGCGTTTCTAGGACTCTAAACCAAGTTTCTTGCAACATGAGTGCTTATATATATGTCTCAATGAGCTTTCTACAAGTTTGACAAACTTATGAAACATCTAACAACGCGTTTCTCGGACTCTAAACCAAGATTCATGCAACATGAGTGCTTATAAGTGTCTCAATGAGCTTTGTACAAGTTTGACGAACTTATGAAACATCTAACAACGCGTTTCTAGGACTCTAAACCAAGTTTCATGCAACATGAGTGCTTATAAGTGTCTAAATGAGCTTTGTACAAGTTTAACAAACTTATGAAACATCTAACAACGTGGTTGCTAGGACTATAAACAAAGTTTCATGCATCATGAGTGCTTATAAGTGCCTCATTGAGCTTTGTACAAGTTTGACGGAGTTATGAACCATCTAACAACGCGTTTCTAGGACTCGAAACCAAGTTTCATGCAACATGAGTGCTTATAAGTGTCTCAATGAGCTTTACAAAAGTTTGACGAACTTATGAAACATCTAACAACGCGTTTCTAGGACTCGAAACCAAGTTTCATGCTACATGAGTGCTTATAAGTTCCTCAATGAGCTTTGTACAAGTTTCACGAACTTATGAAACATCTAACAATGCGTTTCTAGGACTCTAAACCAAGTTTAATGCAACATGAGTTCTTATAAGTGTTTCAATGAGCATTGTACAAGTTTCACGAACTTATGAAATATCTAACAACGTGGTTGCTAGGACTCTAAACCAAGTCTCATGCAACATAGGTGCTTATAAGTGTCTCAATAATATTTGTACAAGTTTGATGAACTTATAAAACATCTAACAACGCGTTTCTAGGACTCTAAACCAAGTTTCATGCAACATGAGTGCTTATAAGTGTGTCAATGAGCTTTGTACTAGTTTCACGAACTTATGAAACATCTTACAACGCATTTCTAGGACTCTAAACCAAGTTTCATGCAACATGATTGCTTATAAGTGCTCAATGAGCTTTTTACAAGTTTGACGAACTTATGAAACTTCTAACAACGCGTTTCTAAGACTCTAAACCAAGTTTCATGCAACATAAATGCTTATAAGTATCTCAATGAGCTTTGTACAAGTTTGACGAACTTATGAAACATCTAACAACGTTGTTGCTAGGACTCTAAACCAAGTTTCATGCAACATGAGTGCTTATAAGTGTCTCAATGATCTTTGTACAAGTTTCACGAACTTATGAAACATCTAACAACGCGTTTCTAGGACTCTAAACCAAGTTTCATGCTACATGAGTTCTTACAAGTTTCTTGATGAGCTTTGTACAAGTTTCACGAACTTATGAAACATCTAACAACGCGTTTTTAGGACTTTAAACCAAGTTTCATGAAACATGAGTGATTATAAGTGTCTCAACGAAATTTGTACAAGTTTAAGGAACTTATGAAACATCTAACAACGCGGTTTCTAGGACTCTAAACCAAGTTTCATGCAACATGAGTGCTTATAAGTGTCTCAATGAGATTTGTACAAGTTTGACGAGCTGATGAAACACTAACAACGTGTTTCTAGGACTCTAAGCCAAGTTTCATGCAACATGAGTGCTAATAAGTGTCTCAATGAGCTTTGTACTAGTTTGACGAACTTAAGAAACATCTACCAACGCGTTTATAGGACTCTAAACAAGTTTCATGATATATGAGTGCTTATAAGCTCCTCAATGACCTTTGTACAAGTCTCACGAACTTATGAAACATCTAGCAACACGTTTGTAGGACTTTAAACCAAGTTTCATGCAACATGAATGATTACAAGTGTCTCAATGAGCTTTGTACAAGTTTCACGAACTTATGAAACACCTAACAATGAGCATTGTACTAGTTTCACAAACTTATGAAACATCTAACAACTTGGTTTCTAGGAGTCTAAAATAAGTTTCATGCAACATGAGTTATTATAAGTGTCTCAATGAGCTTTGTACAAGTTTGACGAACTTATGAAACATCTAACAACGCATTTCTAGGACTCTAAACCAAGTTTCATGCGACATGAGTGCTTATAAGTGTCTCAATGAGCTTTGTACAAATATAACGAACTTATGAAACATCTAACAACGTGGTTGGTAGGACTCTAAACAATGTTTCATGCAACATGGGTGCTTATAAGTGTCTCAATGAGCTTTGTACAAGTTTGACGAATTTATGAAACATCTAACATCGCGTTTCTAGGACTCTAAACCAAGTTTCTTGCAACATGAGTGCTTATATATATGTCTCAATGAGCTTTCTACAAGTTTGACAAACTTATGAAACATCTAACAACGCGTTTCTCGGACTCTAAACCAAGATTCATGCAACATGAGTGCTTATAAGTGTCTCAATGAGCTTTGTACAAGTTTGACGAACTTATGAAACATCTAACAACGCGTTTCTAGGACTCTAAACCAAGTTTCATGCAACATGAGTGCTTATAAGTGTCTAAATGAGCTTTGTACAAGTTTAACAAACTTATGAAACATCTAACAACGTGGTTGCTAGGACTATAAACAAAGTTTCATGCATCATGAGTGCTTATAAGTGCCTCATTGAGCTTTGTACAAGTTTGACGGAGTTATGAACCATCTAACAACGCGTTTCTAGGACTCGAAACCAAGTTTCATGCAACATGAGTGCTTATAAGTGTCTCAATGAGCTTTACAAAAGTTTGACGAACTTATGAAACATCTAACAACGCGTTTCTAGGACTCGAAACCAAGTTTCATGCTACATGAGTGCTTATAAGTTCCTCAATGAGCTTTGTACAAGTTTCACGAACTTATGAAACATCTAACAACGCGTTTCTAGGACTCTAAACCAAGTTTAATGCAACATGAGTTCTTATAAGTGTTTCAATGAGCATTGTACAAGTTTCACGAACTTATGAAATATCTAACAACGTGATTGCTAGGACTCTAAACCAAGTCTCATGCAACATAGGTGCTTATAAGTGTCTCAATAATATTTGTACAAGTTTGATGAACTTATAAAACATCTAACAACGCGTTTCTAGGACTCTAAACCAAGTTTCATGCAACATGAGTGCTTATAAGTGTGTCAATGAGCTTTGTACTAGTTTCACGAACTTATGAAACATCTTACAACGCATTTCTAGAACTCTAAACCAAGTTTCATGCAACATGATTGCTTATAAGTGCTCAATGAGCTTTTTACAAGTTTGACGAACTTATGAAACTTCTAACAACGCGTTTCTAAGACTCTAAACCAAGTTTCATGCAACATAAATGCTTATAAGTATCTCAATGAGCTTTGTACAAGTTTGACGAACTTATGAAACATCTAACAACGTTGTTGCTAGGACTCTAAACCAAGTTTCATGCAACATGAGTGCTTATAAGTGTCTCAATGATCTTTGTACAAGTTTCACGAACTTATGAAACATCTAACAACGCGTTTCTAGGACTCTAAACCAAGTTTCATGCTACATGAGTTCTTACAAGTTCCTCGATGAGCTTTGTACAAGTTTCACGAACTTATGAAACATCTAACAACGCGTTTTTAGGACTTTAAACCAAGTTTCATGAAACATGAGTGATTATAAGTGTCTCAACGAACTTTGTACAAGTTTAAGGAACTTATGAAACATCTAACAACGCGGTTTCTAGGACTCTAAACCAAGTTTCATGCAACATGAGTGCTTATAAGTGTCTCAATGAGATTTGTACAAGTTTGACGAGCTGATGAAACACTAACAACGTGTTTCTAGGACTCTAAGCCAAGTTTCATGCAACATGAGTGCTAATAAGTGTCTCAATGAGCTTATAAGTATCTCAATGAGCTTTGTACAAGTTTGACGAACTTATGAAACATCTAACAACGTGGTTGCTAGGACTCTAAACCAAGTTTCATGCAACATGAGTGCTTATAAGTGTCTCAATGAGCTTTGTACAAGTGTCACGAACTTATGAAACATCTAACCCCGCGTTTCTAGGACTCTAAATCAAGTTTCATGCTACATGAGTTCTTACAAGTTCCTCGATGATCTTGGTACAAGTTTCACGAACTTATGAAACATCTAACAACGCGTTTTTAGGACTTTAAACCAAGTTTCATGAAACATGAGTGATTATAAGTGTCTCAACGAACTTTGTACAAGTTTAAGGAACTTATGAAACATCTAACAACGTGGTAGCTAGGACTCTAAACCAAGTTTCATGCAACATGAGTGCTTATAAGTGTCTCAATGAGCTTTGTACAAGTTTGACGAGCTGATGAAACACTAACAACGTGTTTCTAGGACTCTAAGCCAAGTGTCTCAATGAGCTTTATACTAGTTTGACGAACTTATGAAACATCTACCAACGCGTTTCTAGGACTCTAAACCAAGTTTCATTCAACATGAGTGCTTATAAATGTTTCAATGAGCTTTGTACTAGTTTGACAAACTTATGAAACATCTAACAACCCGGTTTCTTGGACTCTAAACCAAGTTTCATGAAACATGAGTACATAAAAGTGTCTCAATGAGCTTTGTACAAGTTTGACGAACTAATGAAACATCTAACAACACGTTTCTAAGACTCTAAACAAAGTTTCATGCATCATGAGTGCTTATAAGTTCCTCAATGTGCTTTGTTAAAGTTTGACGAACTTATGAAACATCTAATAACGTAGTTCTAGGACTCTAAACCAAGTTTCTTGCAACATGAGTGCTTATAAGTGTCTCAATGAGCTTTCTACAAGTTTCACGAACTTATGAAACCTCTAACAACGCGTTTCTAGGACTCTAAACCAAGTTTCATGCTACATGAGTTCTTATAAGTTCCTCGATGAGCTTTGTACAAGTTTCACGAACTTATGAAACATCTAACAACGCGTTTTTAGGACTTTAAACCAAGTTTCATGAAACATGAGTGATTATAAGTGTCTCGACGAGCTTTGTACAAGTTTAAGGAACTTATGAAACATCTATCAACGCGGTTGCTAGGACTCTAAACCAAGTTTCATGCAACATGAGTGCTTATAAGTGTCTCAATGAGCTTTGTACAAGTTTGACGAACTGATGAAACATCTAACAACTTGTTTCTAGGACTCTAAGCCAAGTTTCATGCAACATGAGTGCTTATAAGTGTCTCAATGAGCTTTGTACTATTTTGACGAACTTAAGAAACATCTAACAACGCGTTTCTAGGACTCTAAACCAATTTTCATTCAACATGAGTGCTTATAAGTGTTTCAGTGAGGTTTGTACTAGTTTGACGAACTTATGAAACATCTAACAACGCTGTTTCTAGGACTCTAAACGAAGTTTTTATGCAACATGAGTGCTTATAAGCTCCTCAATGAGCTTTGTATAAGTTTCACGAACTTATGAAACATCTAACAACGCGTTTCTAGGACTTTAAACCAAGTTTCAGGAAACATGAGTGATTATAAGTGCCTCAATGAGCTTTGTACAAGTTTAAAGAACTTATGAAACATCTAACAACGCGGTTGCCAGGACTCTAAACCAAGTTTCATGCAACATGAGTGCTTATAAGTGTCTCAATGAGCTTCGTACAAGTTTGACGAACTTATGAAACATCTAACAACGCGTTTCTAGGACTCTAAACCAAGTTTCATGCAACATGAGTGCTTATAAGTGTCTCAATGAGCTTTGTACTAGTTTGACAAATTTATGAAACATCTAAAAACGCGTTTCTAGGACTCTAAACCAATTTTCATTCAACATGAGTGCTTATAAGTGTTTCAATGAGCTTTGTACTAGTTTGACGAACTTATGAAACATCTAACAACGCGGTTTCTAGGACTCTAAACCAAGTTTCATGCAACATGAGTGCTTATAAGTGTCTCAATGAGTTTTGTACAAGTTTGACGAACTTATGAAACATCTATCAACGCGTTTCTAGGGCTCTAAACCAAGTTTCATGCAACATGTGTGCTTATAAGTGTCTAGGATCCACGGTGCTTGGTCGAAGCATCTCAAGCTCGGCCCATAGTGATCTAAACCTTCCAAAGTGTTTGGTGAATTATGTGTCCTCTTGATTAAGATCATTGATTGCCTTCTTGACTTCATAAACTCGGCTTAGGATGGAGATGTTTCCATAGACGGTTTGTAGAGTATCCCACAACTCTTTAGCGCTTTCCCAATAAGAGTAGGCTTCTAAGATTGATGGTTCAAGGGACTTTGGATGATTCCAATGACCTTTTGGTCTAGTTGAAACCACTTTTCATCATCGGTTGTGAGCTCATTATTGAACTCGATAAGAGCTTCTTGCCGTGTGAGGATATTGTTCCACAAGCCGCGGCCACAAAGGGCTATCTTCATGGTTCTTGCCCATTGATGCCTTTGAGAGTAACCGTCCAAAGTATCTTCTTTTGTTCTCTGTCTTCCATGGTAACCGAATGGTAAAGGCTATATCTTTAATTAAGAATTAGAAATTTTGGACCTTTCTTAAAGATCTCTCCCTTAGGTGACAGATATGGAAGGAAAGGGAAAATCTTGTAACTTTCTTGAAGAACTCACACTTAGATGGCAAAAGTCACCGAGAGTTGTCGAGGATGCCGAGTGGTCGAGAATGCTCGGTGGTCGAGAATCTGTAACCAAGAGTTTGTGACCGAGAATGGCCGAGAGTTTTGTGCGGAAGCAAAATAGGTTCAAGAGCAAGGTTGCTCTGATACCATGTTTCGTACAGAACATCAAGAACAAGAGAGAGAGAGAGAGAGTGATGAGAAAGAGAGTTTAATCCGAATAGATTTCATAAGTGTGATAATATTTTTGTTTACAAAGAGGGGATATAATATAAAACAAATTGCCTAGAATGACATCTTAGGAAAATGCTAAATCAGTCCACATCTTCCTTGGTTAGCCGCGCCCTTAGAGCCACCTGTGAGTGTACGGACACCGTGACTTCCACGCGCCTAAAGGCACACATGTGACCGTACAGACGCCATGTTCTTCACTTGCTCAACGACTCTTTTGGAAACGGCTACATTGCTTCTAGATCCTTCCTCTTTGTCCACTTATCAACGGTAACTTGCTGTGAAGAGGCTTGAGTCTTCCTCAACCTAGGTAATTCACCTTGATGACCAAGTTAGGTCGGGCAATGCCTTAGTCTTTTCAATACTAACATCGCGTTTCTAGGACTCTAAACTAAGTTTCATGCAACAAGAATGCTTATAAGTGTCTCAATGAGCTTTGTACAAGTTTCACGAACTTATGAAACATCTAAAAACGCGTTTCTAGGACTCTAAACCAAGTTTCATGAAACATGAGTTCTTATAAGGATCTCGATGAGCTTTGTACATGTTTGACGAACTTAGGAAACATCTAACAACGCGTTTCTAGGACTCCAAACCAAGTTTGATGACACATGAGTGTTTATAAGTGTCTCAATGATCTTTGTACTAGTTTGACGAACTTATGAAACATCTAATAACGTGGTTGCTATGACTCTAAACCAAGTTTCATGCAACATGAGTGCTTATATAAGTGTCTCAATGAGCTTTGGACAAGTTTGACGAACATATGAAACATCTAACAAAGCATTTCTAGGATCTAAACAAAGTTTCATGCAACATGAGTTCTTATAACTGTCTCAATGAGGTTATTTAAAGTATTACGAACTTATGAAACATCTAAAAACGCGTTTCTAGGACTCTAAACCAAGTTTCATGAAACATGAGTGCTTATAAGGGTCACAATGAGCTTTTTACAAGTTTCACGAACTTATGAAACATCTAACAACACGTTTCTAGGACTCTAAGCCAAGTTTCATGAAACATGAGTGCTTATAAGGGTCTCAATGAGCTTTGGACATGTTTAACTAACTTATGAAACATCTAACAACGTGTTTCTATGACTCTAAACAAAGTTTCATGCAACATGAGTAAGTATAAGTGTATCAATGACCTTTGTACAAGTTTTACGAACTTATAAATCATCTAACAACGCATTTCTAGGACTCTAAAACAAGTTTCATGCAACATGAGTGCTTATAAGTGTATTAATGAGCTTTGGACATGTTTGACGAACTTATGAAACATCTAACAACGCGTTTCTAGGACTCTAAAGCAAGTTTCATGCAACACAAGTGCTTATAAGTGTCTCAATGAGCTTTGTACAAGTTTTACGAACTTATGAAAAATCTAACAACGCGTTTCTAGGACTCTAAACCAAGTTTCATGCAACATGAGTGCTACAAGTGTCTCAATGAGCTTTGTACAAGTTTCACGAACTTATGAAACATCTAAAAACGCGTTTCTAGGACTCTAAACCAAGTTTCATGCAACATGAGTTCTTATAAGTGTCTCAATGAGCTTTGTACAAGTTTTACGAAGTTATGAAACATCTAACAACGCGTTTCTATGACTCTAAACCAAGTTTCATGCAACATGAGTGCTTCTAAGTGTCTCAATGAGATTTGTAAAAGTTTTAAGAACTTATGAAACATCTAACAACGCGTTTCTAGAACTCTAAACAAAGTTTCATGCAACGTGAGTGTTTATAAGTGTCTCAATGAGCTTGGGACATGTTTCACGAACTTATGAAACATCTAACAACACGTTTCTAGGACTTTAAGCCAAGTTTCATGCAACATGAGTGCTTATAAGTGTCTCAATGAGCTTTGGACATGTTTAACGAACATATGAAACATCTAACAACGCGTTTCTAGGACTCTAAACAAAGTTTCATGCAACATGAGTGCTTATAAGTGTATCAATGAGCTTTGTACAAGTTTTACGAACTTATAAATCATCTTACAACGCATTTCCAGGACTCTAAACCAAGTTTCATGCAACATGAGTGCTTATAAGTGTGTGAATGATCTATGGACATGTTTGACGAACTTATGAAACATCTAACAACGCGTTTCTATGACTCTAAACCAATTTTCATGCAACATAAATGCTTATAAGTGTAACAATGAGATTTGTACAAGTTTTACGAACTTATAAAACATCTAACAACGCATTTCTAGGACTCTAAACCAAGTTTCATGCAACGTGAGTGCTTATAAGTGTCTCAATGAGCTTATAACATGTTTGACGAACTTATGAAACATCTAACAACGCTTTTCTAGGATTCTAAACCAATTTTCATGCAACATAAGTGCTTATAAGTGTCTCAATGAGCATTGTACAAGTTTTACGAACTTATGAAATATCTACCAACGCGTTTATAGGACTCTAAACCAAGTTTCATGCAACATGAGTGCTCATAAGTGTCTCAATGAGCTTTGGACAAGTTTGACGAACTTATGAAACATCTAACAACGCGGTTACTAGGACTATAAACCAAGTTTCATGCAACATTAGTGCTTATAAGTTCCTGAATGAGCTAATTTGTACAAGTTTCACGAACTTATGAAACATCTAACAACGCGTTTCTAGGACTCTAAACCAAGTTTCATGCAACATGAGTGCTTATATAAGTGTCTCAATGAGCATTGGACAAGTTTGACAAACTTATGAAACATCTAATAATGCATTTCTAGGACTCTAAACCAAGTTTTATGCAACATGAGTGATTATAAGTGTCTCAATGAGATTTGTACAAGTTTCCCGAACTTATGAAACATCCAACAACGCGGTTTCTAGGACTATAAACCAATTTTCATGCAACATTAGTGCTTATAAGTTCCTGAATGAGCTTTGTACAAGTTTCACGAACTTATGAAAGATCTATCAACGCGTTTCTAGGATCTAAACCAAGTTTCATGCAACATGAGTGCTTATAAGTGTCTCAATGAGGTTTTTTAAAGTTTTACGAACTTATGAAATATCTAAAAACACGTTTCTAGGACTCTAAACCAAGTTTCATGCAACATGAGTGGTTATAAGGGTCTCAATGAGCTTTGTACAAGTTTCACGAACTTATGAAACATCTAACAACGCATTTCTAGGACTCTAAACCAAGTTTCATGCAACGTAAGTGCTTATAAGTGTCTCAATGAGCTTTGGACATGTTTGATGAACTTATGAAACATCTAACAACGCTTTTCTAGGACTATAAACCAAGTTTCATGCAACATAAGTGCTTATAACTGTCTCAATGAGCATTGTACAAGTTTTACGAACTTATAAAACATCTAACAATGCGTTTATAGGACTCTAAACCAAGTTTCATGCAACATGAGTGCTTATAAGTGTCTTAATGAGATTTGGACATGTTTTACGAACTTAGGAAATGTCTAACAACGCGTTTCTAGGACTCTAAACCAAGTTTCATACAACATGAGCATTTATAAGTGTCTCAAAGAGCTTTGTACAAGTTTGAAGAACTTATGAAACATCTAACAACGTGGTTGCTAAGACTCTAAACCAAGTTTGATGCAACATGAGTGCTTATAAGTGTCTCAAAGAGCTTTGTACAAGTTTGACGAACTTATGAAACATCTAACAACGCGGTTTCTAGGACTCTAAACCAAGTTTCATGCAACATGAGTGATTATAAGTGTCTCAATGAGCTTTGTACAAGTTTCCCGAACTTATGAAACATCTAACAACGCGGTTTCTAGGACTATAAACCAAGTTTCATGCAACATTAGTGCTTATAAGTTCTTGAATGAGCTTTGTACAAGTTTCACGAACTTATGAAACATCTAACAACACGTTTCTAGGATCTAAACCAAGTTTCATGCAACATGAGTGCTTATAAGTGTCTCAATGAGGTTTTTTAAAGTTTTACGAACTTATGAAACATTTAACAACGCATTTCTAGGACTCTTATCCAAGTTTCATGCAACGTGAGTGCTTATAAGTGTCTCAATGAGCTTTGGACAAGTTTGACGAACTTATGAAACATCTAACAATGCATTTCTAGGACTCTAAACCAAGTTTCATGCAACATGAGTGGTTATAAGTGTCTCAATGAGCTTTGTACAAGTTTCCCGAACTTATGAAACATCTAACAACGCGGTTTCTAGGACTATAAATAAAGTTTCATGCAACATTAGTGCTTATAAGTTCCTGAATGAGCTTTGTACAAGTTTCACGAACTTTTGAAACATCTAAAACCGCGTTTCTAGGATCTAAACAGAATTTCATGCAACATGAGTGCTTATAAGTGTCTCAATGATGTTTTTTAAAGTTTTACGAACTTATGAAACATCTAAAAACGCGTTTCTAGGACTCTAAACCAAGTTTCATGCAACAATATTGCTTATAAGGGTCTCATTGAGCTTTGTCCAAGTTTCACGAACTTTTGAAAAATCTAACAACGCGGTTTCTAGGACTCTAAACCAAGTTTCATACAACATGAGTGCTTATAAGTGTATCAATGAGCTTTGTACAAGTTTTACGGACTTATGAAACATCTAATAAACGCGTTTCTAGGACTCTAAACCAAGTTTCATGCAACATAAGTGCTTATAAGTGTCTCAATGAGCTTTGTACAAGTTTTACGAAGTTATGAAACATCTAACAACGCGTTTCAAGGACTCTAAACCAAATTTCATACAACATGAGTGCTTATAAGTGTCTCAATGAGGTTTGTAAAAGTTTTACGAACTTATGAAACATCTAAAAACGCATTTGTAGGACTTTAAACCAAGTTTAATGCAACATGAGTGCTTATAAGGGTCTCAATGAGCGTTGGACATGTTTCACAAACTTATGAAACATCTAACAACGCGTTTCTAGGACTCTCAACCAAGTTCATGCAACATGAGTGCTTATAAGTGTCTCAATGAGCTTTGGACATGTTTGACGAACTTATGAAACATCTAACACCGCGTTTCTAGGACTCTATACCAAGTTTCATGCAACATGAGTGCTTATAAGTGTATCAATGAGCTTTTTCCAAGTTTTACGAACTTATGAAACATCTAACAACACATTTCTAGGACTCTAAACCAAGTTTAATGCAACATGAGTGCATATAAGTGTCTCAATGAGCTTTGGACATGTTTGACGAACTTATGAAACATCTAACAACGCGTTTCTAGGACTCTAAACCAAGTTTCATGCAACATAAGTGCTTATAAGTCTCTAAATGAGCTTTGTACAAGTTTTACGAACTTATGAAACATTTAACAACACGTTTCTAGGATCTTAACCAAGTTTCATGCAACATGAGTGCTTATAAGTGTCTCAATGAGGTTTTTAAAAGTTTACGAACTTATGAAACATCTAACAACTCATTTCTAGGACTCTAAACCAAGTTTCATGCAACGTGAGTGCTTATAAGTGTCTCAATGATCTTTCGACATGTTTGACGAACTTATGAAACATCTAACAACGCGTTTTTAGGATTCTAAACCAAGTTTCATGCAACATATGTGCTTATAAGTGTCTCAATGAGAATTGTACAAGTTTTACGAACTTATGAAACATCTAACAACGCGTTTCTAGGACTCTAAACCAAGTTTCATGCAACATGAGTGCTTATAAGTTCGTCAATGAGCTTTGTACAAATTTCACGAATGTAAGAAACATCTAAAAATGCGTTTCTAGGACTCTAAACCAAGTTTCATGCAACATGAATGCTTATAAGTGTCTCAAAGAGCTTTGTACAAGTTTGACGAACTTATAAAACATCTAACAACGTGTTTCTAGGACTCTAAACCAAGTTTCATGCAACATGAGTGCTTATAAGTGTCTCAAAGAGCTTTGTACAAGTTTCACGAACTTATGAAACATCTACCAACGCGTTTCTAGGACTCTAAACCAAGTTTCATGAAACTTGAGTGCTTATAAGTGTCTCAATGAGCTTTGAACATGTTTGACGAACTTATGAAACATCTAACAACGCGTTTCTAGGACTCTCAACCAAGTTCATACAACATGAGTGCTTATAAGTGTTTCAATGAGCGTTGGACATGTTTAACGAACTTATGAAACATCTAAAAACACGTTTCTAGGACTCTAAACCAAGTTTCATGCAACATGAGTGCTTATAAGTGTCTCAATGGGTTTTGTACAAGTTTCACGAACTTATGAAACATCTAACAACGCGTTTCTAGGACTCTAAACCAAGTTTCATGCTACATGGGTGCTTATAAGTGTCTCAATGAACGTTGTACATGTTTGACGAACTTATGAAACATTAAACAACGCGTTTCTAGGACTCTAAACTAAGTTTCATGCAACATGAGTGCTTATAAGTGTCTCAATGAGCTTTTTACAAGTTTCACGAACTTATGAAACATCTAACAACGCGTTTCTAGGACTCTAAACCAAGTTTCATGCAACATGAGTGCTTATAAGTGTATCAATGAGCTTTGTACAAGTTTTACGAACTTATGAAACATCTAACAACGCATTTATAGGACTCTAAACCAAGTTTCATGCAACGTGAGTGTTTTTAAGTGTCTCAATGAGGTTTGGACATGTTTGACGAACTTATGAAAAATCTAACAACGCGTTTCTAGGACTCTAAACCAAGTTTCATGCAACATAAGTGCTTCTAAGTCTCTAAATGAGTTTTGTACAAGTTTTACGAACTTATGAAACATCAAACAATCGTTTTGTAGTATCTTAACCAAGTTTCATGCAACATGAGTGCTTATAAGTGTCTCAATGAGGTTTTTAAAAGTTTACGAACTTATGAAACATCTAACATCGCATTTCTAGGACTCTAAACCAAGTTTCATGCAACGTGAGTGCTTATAAGTGTCTCAATGAGCTTTGGACATGTCTGACGAACTTATGAAACATCCTACAACGCGTTTCTAGGACTCTAAACCAAGTTTCATGCAACATAAGTGCTTATAAGTGTCTCAATGAGCATTGTACAAGTTTTA
Organism: Cochlearia excelsa; assembly: GCA_963556525.1. Lineage (NCBI taxonomy): Eukaryota > Viridiplantae > Streptophyta > Magnoliopsida > Brassicales > Brassicaceae > Cochlearia > Cochlearia excelsa. Next base: position 524,443 of record CAUVZT010000019.1, read on the forward strand.
CGAACTTATAAAACATCTAACAACGCGTTTCTGGGACTCTAAACAAAGTTTCATGCAACATGAGTGCTTATAAGTTCCTCAATGAGCTTTGTACAAATTTCATGAACTTATGAAACATCTATAAACGCGTTTCTAGGAATCTAAACCAAGTTTCATGCAACATGAATGCTTATAAGTGTCTCAAAGAGCTTTGTACAAGTTTGACGAACTTATGAAACATCTAACAACGCGTTTCTAGGACTCTAAACCAAGTTTCATGCAACATGAGTGCCTATAAGGGTCTCAATGAGCTTTGTACAAGTTTCACGAACTTATGAAACATCTAACAACGCGTTTATAGGACTCTAAACCAAGTTTCATGCAACTTGAGTGCTTATAAGTGTCTCAATGAGCTTTGAACATGTTTGACGAACTTATGAAACATCTAAAAATGCGTTTCTAGGACTCTCAACCAAGTTCATACAACATGAATGCTTATAAGTGTCTCAATGAGCGTTTGACATGTTTGACGAACTTATGAAACATCTAAAAACGCGTTTCTAGGACTTTATACCAAGTTTCATTGCAACTTGAGTGCTTATAAGTGTCTCAATGAGTTTTGTACAAGTTTCACGAACTTATGAAACATCTAACAACGCGTTTCTAGGACTCTAAACCAAGTTTCATGCTACATGAGTGCTTATAAGTGTCTCAATGAACTTTGCACATGTTTGACGAACTTATGAAAAATCTAACAACGCGTTTCTAGGACTCTAAACCAAGTTTTATGCAACATGAGTGCTTATAAGTGTATCAATGAGCTTTGTACAAGTTTTGCGAACTTATGAAACATCTAAAAACGTATTTCTACGACTCTAAACCAAGTTTCATGCAACATGAGTGCTTATAACGGTCTCAATGAGCTTTGTACAAGTTTCACGAACTTATGAAACATCTAACAACGCGTTTCTAGGACTCTAAACCGAGTTTCATGCAACATGAGTACCTCTAAGGGTCTCAATGAGCTTTGTACAAGTTTCACGAATATATGAAACATCTAACAACGCGTTTCTAGGACTACTCTAAACCAAGTTTAATGCTACATGAGTTCTTATACGTGTCTCAATGAACTTTGCACATGTTTGACGAACTTATGAAACATCTAACAACGCGTTTCTAGGACTCTAAACCAAGTTTCATGCAACATGAGTGCTTATAAGTGTATCAATGAGCTTTGTACAAGTTTTACGGACTTATGAAACATCTAAAACCACGTTTCTAGGACTCTAAACCAAGTTTCATGCAACATAAGTGCTTATAAGTGTCTCAATGAGGTTTGTACAAGTTTTACGAACATATGAAACATCTAACAACGCGTTTCTAGGATCTAAACCAAGTTTCATGCAACATGAGTGCTTATAAGTGTCTCAATGAGTTTGTAAAAGTTTTACGAACTTAGGAAACATCTAAAAACACGTTTGTAGGTCTCTAAACAAAGTTTCATGCAACATGAGTGCTTATAAGGGTATCAAAGAGCTCTGTTCAAGTTTCACGAACTTATGAAACATCTAACAATGCGTTTCTAGAAACGCGTTGGACAAGTTTTACGAACTTATGAAACATCTAAAAACACGTTTCTAGGTCTCTAAACCAAGTTTCATGCAACATGACTGCTTATAAGGGTCTCAAAGAGCTCTGTACAAGTTTCACGAACTTATGAAACATCTAACAACGCGTTTCTAGGACTCTAAAACAAGTTTCATGCAACATGAGTGCTTATAAGTGTCTCAATGAGCTTTGGACATGATTGACGAACTTATGAAACATCTAACAACGCGTTTCTAGGACTATAAACCAAGTTTCATGCAACATTAGTGCTTATAAGTGTATCAATGAGCTTTGTAAAAGTTTCACGAACTTATGAAAGATCTAACAACGCGTTTGTAGGATCTAAACCAAGTTTCATGCAACATGAGTGCTTATAAGTGTCTCAATGAGGTTTTTTAAAGTTTTACGAACTTATGAAACATCTACAAATGCGTTTCTAGGACTCTAAACAAAGTTTCATGCAACATGAGTGCTTATAAGGGTCTCAATGAGCTTTGTACAAGTTTCACTAACTTATGAAACATCTAACAGCGCGGTTTCTAGGATTCTAAACCAAGTTTCATGCAACATGAGTGCTTATATAAGTGTCCTAATGAGCTTTGGACAAGTTGTTTGGACAAGTTTGACGAACTTATGAAACATCTAACAACGCTTTTCTAGGACTATAAACCAAGTTTCATGCAACATAAGTGCTTATAAGTGTCTCAATGAGCATTGTACAAGTTTTACGAACTTATAAAACATCTAACAACGCGTTTATAGGACTCTAAACCAAGTTTCATGCAACATGAGTTCTTATAAGTGTCTTAATGAGATTTGGACATGTTTTACGAACTTAGGAAATATCTAACAACGCGTTTCTACGACTCTAAACCAAGTTTCATACAACATGAGCATTTATAAGTGTCTCAAAGAGCTTTGTACAAGTTTGACGAACTTATGAAACATCTAACAACGCGGTTTCTAGGACTCTAAACCATGTTTCATGCAACATGAGTGCTTATATAAGTGTCTCAATGAGCATTGGACAAGTTTGACGAACTTATGAAACATGTAACAATGCATTTCTAGGACCTTAAACCAAGTTTCATGCAACATGAGTGATTATAAGTGTCTCTATGAGCTTTGTACAAGTTTCCCGAACTTATGAAACATCTAACAACGCGGTTTCTCGGACTATAAACCAAAGTTTCATGCAACATTAGTGCTTATAAGTTCCTGAATGAGCTTTGTACAAGTTTCACGAACTTATGAAACATCTAAAAACGCGTTTCTAGGACTCTAAACCAAGTTTCATGCAACATGAGTGCTTATAAGGGTCTCAATGAGCTTTGTACAAGTTTCATGAACTTATGAAACATCTAACAACGCATTTCTATGACTCTAAACCAAGTTTCATGCAACGTGAGGGCTTATAAGTCTCTCAATGAGCTTTGGACATGTTTGACGAACTTTTGAAACATCCAACAACGCTTTTCTAGGACTATAAACCAAGTTTCATGCAACATAAGTGCTTATAAGTGTCTCAATGAGCATTGTACAAGTTTTACGAACTTATGAAACATCTAACAACGCGTTTATAGTACTCTAAACCAAGTTTCATGCAACATGAGTGCTTATAAGTGTCTTAATGAGCTTTGGACATGTTTTACGAACTTAGGAAATATCTAATAACGCGTTTCTAGGACTCTAAACAAAGTTTCATACAACATGAGCATTTATAAGTGTCTCAATGAGCTTTGTACTAGTTTGAAGAACTTATGAAACATCTAACAACGTGGTTGCTAAGACTCTAAACCAAGTTTCATGCAACATGAGTGCTTATAAGTGTCTCAAAGAGCTTTGTACAAGTTTGACGAACTTATGAAACATCTAACAACGTGGTTTCTAGGACTCTAAACCAAGTTTCATGCAACATGAGTGCTTATATAAGTGTCTCAATGAGCTTTGGACAAGTTTGACGAACTTATGAAACATCTAACAATGCAGTTTCTAGGACTATAAACCAAGTTTCATGCAAACATTAGTTCTTATAAGTTCCTGAATGAGCTTTGTACAAGTTTTACGAACTTATGAAACATCTAACAACGCGTTTCTAGGATCTAAACCAAGTTTCATGCAACATGAGTGCTTATAAGTGTCTCAATGAGGTTTTTTAAAGTTTTACGAACTTTTGAAACATTTAACAACGCATTTCTAGGACTCTAATCCAAGTTTCATGCAACGTGAGTGCTTATAAGTGTCTCAATGAGCTTTGGACAAGTTTGACGAACTTATGAAACATCTAACAATGCATTTCTAGGACTCTAAACCAAGTTTCATGCAACATGAGTGGTTATAAGTGTCTCAATGAGCTTTGTACAAGTTTACCGAACTTATGAAAAATCTAACAACGTGGTTTCTAGGTCTCTAAACCAAGTTTTATGCAACATTAGTGCTTATAAGTTCCTGAATGAGGTTTGTACAAGTTTCACGAACTTATGAAACATCTAACAACGCGTTTCTAGGATCTAAACCAAATTTCATTCAACATGAGTGCTTATAAGTGTCTCAATGAGGTTTTTTAAACTTTTACGTTTCTAGGATCTAAACCAAGTTTCATGCAACAATATTGCTTATAAGGGTCTCATTGAGCTTTGTCCAAATTTCACGAACTTTTGAAAAATCTAACAACGCTGTTTCTAGGACTCTAAACCAAGTTTCATACAACATGAGTGCTTATAAGTGTATCAATGAGCTTTGTACAAGTTTTACGGACTTATGAAACATCTAACAACGCGTTTCTTGGACTCTAAACCAAGTTTCATGCAACATAAGTGCTTATAAGTGTCTGTATGAGCTTTGTACAAGTTTTACGAAGTTATGAAACATCTAACAACGCGTTTCTAGGACTCTAAACCAAGTTTAATACAACATGAGTGCTTATAAGTGTCTCAATGAGGTTTGTAAAAGTTTTACAAACTTATGAAACATCTAAAAACGCATTTCTAGGACTCTAAACCAAGTTTCATGCAACATGAGTGCTTATAAGGGTCTCAATGAGCGTTGGACATGTTTCACGAACTTATGAAACATCTAACAACGCGTTTCTAGGACTCTAAACTAAGTTTCATGCAACATGAGTGCTTATAAGTGTCTCAATGAGCTTTGGACATATTTGACGAACTTATGAAACATCTAACACCGCGTTTCTAGGACTCTATACCAAGTTTCATGCAATATGAGTGCTTATAAGTGTATCAATGAGCTTTATCCAAGTTTTACGAACTTATGAAACATCTAAAAACGCATTTCTAGGACTCTAAACAAAGTTTCATGCAACATGAGTGCTTATAAGTGTCTCAATGAGCTTTGGACATGTTTGACGAACTTATGAAACATCTAACAACACGTTTCTAGGACTCTAAACCAAGTTTCATGCAACATAAGTGCTTATAAGTCTCTAAATGAGCTTTGTACAAGTTTTACGAACTTACACTACTAAAAAAATATCATATAGCCACGGTCGTATCCGTGGCTATAACGTTAAATCCGTGGCTATACGGTCGTAGCTAAAAATTTCCGTGGCAAACCGTGGCTAAATAGCCACGGATTTTTTCTATAGCCACGGAACGACCGTGGCTATATGACTTTTTTTTAGTAGTGTTATGAAATATCAAACAACGCGTTTTGTAGGATCTTAACCAAGTTTCATGCAACATGAGTGCTTATAAGTGTTTCAAAGAGGTTTTTAAAAGTTTACGAACTTATGAAACATCTAACAACGCATTTCTAGGACTCTAAACCAAGTTTCATGCAACGTGAGTGCTTATAAGTGTCTCAATGAGCTTTGGACATGTTTGACGAACTTATGAAACATCTAACAACGCGTTTCTAGGACTCTAAACCAAGTTTCATGCAACATAAGTGCTTATAAGTGTCTCAATGATAATTGTACAAGTTTTACGAACTTATGAAACATCTAACAACGCGTTTCTAGGACTCTAAACCAAGTTTCATGCAACATGAGTGCTTATAAGTTCGTCAATGAGCTTTGTACAAATTTCACGAACTTAAGAAACATCTAAAAACGCGTTTCTAGGACTCTAAACCAAGTTTCATGCAACATGAGTGCTTATAAGTGTCTCAAAGAGCTTTGTACAAGTTTGACGAACTTATGAAACATCTAACAACGCGTTTCTAGGACTCTAAACCAAGTTTCATGCAACATGAGTGCCTATAAGGGTCTCAATGAGCTTTGTACAAGTTTCACGAACTTATGAAACATCTACCAACGCGTTTCTAGGACTCTAAACCAAGTTTCATGAAACTTGAGTTCTTATAAGTGTCTCAATGAGCTTTGAACATGTTTGAAGAACTTATGAAACATCTAAAAACGCGTTTCTAGGACTCTCAACCAAGTTCATACAACATGAGTGCTTATAAGTGTTTCATAGAGCGTTGGACATGTTTGACGAACTTATGAAACATCTAAAAAGGCGTTTCTAGGACTCTAAACCAAGTTTCATGCAACATGAGTGCTTATAAGTGTCTCAATGAGCTATGTACAAGTTTCACGAACTTATGAAACATCTAACAACGCGTTTCTAGGACTCTAAACCAAGTTTCATGCTACATGAGTGCTTATAAGTGTCTCAATGAACGTTGGACATGTTTGACGAACTTATGAAACATCTAACAACGCGTTTCTAGGACTCTAAACTAAGTTTCATGCAACATGAGTGCTTATAAGTGTCTCAATGAGCTTTGTACAAGTTTCACGAACTTATGAAACATCTAACAACGCGTTTCTAGGAATCTAAACAAAGTTTCATGCAACATGATTGCTTATAAGTGTATCAATGAACTTTGTACAAGTTTTACGAACTTATGAAACATCTAACAACGCATTTCTAGGACTCTAAACCAAGTTTCATGCAACGTGAGTGTTTTTAAGTGTCTCAATGAGCTTTGGACATGTTTGACGAACTTATGAAACATCTAACAACGCGTTTCTAGGACTCTAAACCAAGTTTCATGCAACATAAGTGCTTATAAGTCTCTAAATGAGCTTTGTACAAGTTTTACGAACTTATGAAACATCTAACAACGCTTTTCTAGGATCCTAACCAAGTTTCATGCAACATGAGTGCTTATAAGTGTCTCAATGAGGTTTTTAAAAGTTTACGAAATTATGAAACATCTAACAACGCATTTCTAGGACTCTAAATCAAGTTTCATGCAACGTGAGTGCTTATAAGTGTCTCAATGAGCTTTGGACATGTCGGACGAACTTATGAAACATCTAACAACGCGTTTCTAGGTCTCTAAACCAAGTTTCATGCAACATGAGTTCTTATAAGGGTCTCAAAGAGCTCTGTACAAGTTTCACGAACTTATGAAACATCTAACAACGCGTTTCTAGGACTCTAAACCAAGTTTCATGCAACATGAGTTCTTATAAGTGTCTCAATGAGCTTTGGACATGTTTGACGAACTTATGAAACATCTAACAACGCGTTTCTAGGACTTTAAACCAAGTTTCATGCAACATGAGTGCTTATAAGTGTATCAATGAGCTTTGTACAAGTTTTACGAACTTATGAAACATCTAACAACGCATTTCTAGGACTCTAAACCAAGTTTCATGCAACGTGAATGCTTATAAGTGTCTCAATGAGCTTTGGACATGTTTGACGAACTTATGAAACATCTAACAACGCGTTTCTAGGACTCTAAACCAAGTTTCATGCAACATGAGTGCTTATAAGTGTATCAATAAGCTTTGTACAAGTTTTACAAACTTATGAAACATCTAACAACGCATTTCTAGGACTCTAAATCAAGTTTCATGCAACGTGAGTGCTTATAAGTGTCTCAATGAGCTTTGTAAGCACTCTAAACCAAGTTTCATGCAACATGAGTGCTTATAAGTGTAACAATGAGCTTTGTACAAGTTTTACGAACTTATGAAACATCTAACAATGAATTTCTAGGACTCTAAACCAAGTTTCATGCAACGTGAGTGCTTATAAGTGTTTCAATGAGCTTCGGACATGTTTGACGAACTTATGAAACATCTAACAACGCGTTTCTAGGACTCTAAACCAAGTTTCATGCAACATAAGTGCTTATAAGTGTCTCAATGAGCATTTTAGAAGTTTTACGAACTTATGAAACATCTAACAACGCATTTCTAGGACTCTAAACCAAGTTTCATGCAACGTGAGTGCTTATAAGTGACTCAATGAGCTTTGGACATGTTTTACGAACTTATGAAACATCTAACAACGCGTTTCTAGGACTCTAAATCAAGTTTCATGCAACATAACCCAAGTTTCATGCAACATGAGTGTTTATAAGAGTCTCAATGAGGTTTGTAAAAGTTTCATGCACTCACGTTGCATGTTTCATGCAATACAAACCAAGTTTCATGCAACTTATGAAACATCTAACAACGCGTTTCTAGGATCTAAACCAAGTTTCCTGCAACATGAGTGCTTATAAGTGTGTCAATGAGGTTTGTAAAAGTTTTACAAACTTATTAAACATCTAAAAACGCGTTTCTAGGACTCTTAACCAAGTTTCATGCAACATGAGTGCTTATAAATGTATCAATGAGCTTTGTACAAGTTTTACAAACTTATGAAACATCTAACAACACATTTCTAGGACTCTAAAACAAGTTTCATTCAACGTGACTGCTTGTAAGTATCTCAATGAGCTGTGGATATGTTTGACAAACTTATGAAACATCTAACAACGCATTTCTAGGACTCTAAACCAAGTTTCATGCAACATGAGTGCTTATAAGTGTCTCAATGAGCTTTGTACAAGTTTTACGAAATTATGAAACATCTAACAACGCGTTTCTAGGACTTTAAACCAAGTTTCATGCAACATAAAGGCTTATAAGTGTCTCAATCAGGTTTAGACATTTTTGACGAACTTATGAAACATCTACCAACGCGTTTCTAGGACTCTAAACTAACTTTCATGCAACATAAGTGCTTATAAGTGTCTCAATGACCATTGTAGAAGTTTTACGAACTTATGAAACATCTAACAACGCGTTTCTAGGACTCTAAACCAAGTTTCATGCAACGTGAGTGCTTATAAGTGTCTCAATGAGCTTTGGACATGTTTTACGATATTACGATATTTTCACGCAACTGTTCAATGACATCTTCTGAAAGTGTACGAGTACATAAATCTCGGAAAAACGCACTGATACCTGAAATTTTTTAAAATTCATGACTATATATTGTAATTAAAGTAATTAAAAAGATAATTAATTAATTATTAATTAGTACCTGCAATTGCTAAGTGTGCGGGTTCAGGTAGAAGCTCGTCGAAGACAAAAGGTAATAGTCTCTGCATAAATACATGACAATCATGACTTTTCATACCTAAAAACTTTATCCATTCTCAACACATGCGGATAGCTTTGAAACATATCCGTCGGGGAATTTGACATCTGACGCTACCCAATTAAATAAAGCGTTTTTCGCTTCAAGTTTCAATCTGTAGATCGGGACTGGAGCCTTACCATCGTTCGTGATATGCAACTCACTTCTAAAACATATTTCTGGCAAATCCAATCTTGTCTTCAAATTGTCTTTCGTTCTCCCCTGCACATTCAACAATGTACATGATGTTATCAAAGAAATTTTTCTCAATGTGCATAACATCAAGGTTATGTCTCAACAAATGATCTTTCCAGTAAGGGAGTTCCCAAAAGATGTTTTTCTTGTGCCAGTTATGGGTTTCCCCGTATCCGTCAGGTAAATTCGAAACATGCCAATTTCCACCCCGTCTACATTTTTCTTGCGCCCCGTAATAATCCAACTCGTTTAGTAACTCTGTCCCCGCCGGATATAGTAGGGGTGGTTGTTTAACGACTTTGTTCTTCTTGAACAACCTTCTGTTCTTCCGGTAGGAATGATTAATTGGAAGAAATCGTCGGTGACAATCAAACCAACTTGTTTTCCTTCCGTGTGGTAGTTGAAACGCATCAGTCCGATGACGACAATAAGGGCAAGACAATCGTCCATGCGTTGTCCAACCGGATAACATGACATAAGCAGGAAAGTCACTAATAGTCCACATAAGCACTGCACGCATCATAAAATTTCTTTTGCACGATATATCGTACGTACGAACCCCAGTGTACCATAACTCTTTTAGCTCATGGATTAAAGGTTGCAGAAAAATATCTAGAGCTCTCTTTGGATGTTTCGGACCAGGACTTAATATACTTAAGAAGAGGAATTCTCTTTGCATGCACATATATGGAGGAAGATTATAAGGGGTTACGATAACTGGCCACAAGGAGTATTGTCTACCAGACATACCAAATGGACTAAATCCGTCAGTGCATAAACCAAGATATACATTACGAATCTCTCTAGAGAAGTCAGAGTATACCGTGTTAAAGTGCTTCCAAGCCTTTGCATCTGACGGATGAGTTACTTCCCCATCTACGACTGAGTGCTCTGAATTCCATCTCATTGAATCGGATGTCCTTTCCGATGGATACAATCTCTTGAGCCTGTCCGTAATGGGTAAGTACCATATCCGTTGATACGGGACCTTACTCCCTTTTCCATGGACCTTATATCTCGACTGACGGCAAAAACGACATTCCTGCAACTTATCATCATCTTTCCAATAAATCATACAATTGTTAACACAAACATCAATCATTTCTGAAGGCAATCCAAGACTAGAAACCAACTTTTGTATTTCATAATATGAATCAGCAGCTACATTATCCTCAGGCAAATACTCTTTTAGTAATTCCGCCCAGGAGTCCATGCAAAATTCACTCAAATTATGATCCGATTTGATATTCATCATTCTAGATGCTAATGATAGTTCGACAATCCATCTTTACATCCATCGTAAATTGGTTTATTCGCAGCGTCTAACATATCATAAAAACGTTTAGCATCTTGGTTAGGTTCTTCAACAACATTTTCAGATAAATACTCCCTCGTATCATGAAATGCATCAGCAACCATGTCATGATATCTATTATCATCTACATGCACATTAGACCCACCATGATGATCATAGCTACTATCAAAATGATGCGGTAAATTAGCGGGTTCGTTAGTTTCAGGAACATGAAACGAACTACTTTCTCCAAATTCGGTGTTATTATAATTATACTCTTCCCCATGTTGAAACCAAACAAAATATTGTGGCATAAAACCCCTATTAAAAAGATGTTTCCATACGGTATCAACATGAATGTATTTGGTGTTCACACACTTCTTACATGGACAATACATTTTACCAGTATCTTGAGTAGTATGCATGTTTCCAGCTTGATACATGAATGTTTGAAGTCCCTCCGTGAACTCTGTTGTCACTATCCCCGATCGATCTTTGTGTCTATACATCCAAGATCGTAACTCGTATACGTTATTACCGTGAGACATTTTGAGTATATATGTTATGAAAGTTTTTGTATAAGTGTTTAGAATATATATAAGAGAGAATGTTTTGATATTGTGTTGTGATTTTGATTTGGTCGAATGAGTTTATATAGGGACATTGTAAATTTTAGCAAGGAATTAGCAAGGAAATTTAGCAACGATTTAGCAACGAAATATTTTTACCAATAAATTAGCAACGATTTTGAGAGGAAATTGCAATGAATAATTCGTCGCCAATTACCGGTGGAGCTCAATGAAAACGTGCTCACCAACTTAGCAATATTCCATGCAAATTCGTCGCTATTTAACAAGGAAATATCATCGTCGCTAAATCGTCGAAATTTAGTGTCGTCGCTAATTCCTCGCTAATTCCTCACAAATCCGTTGCTAAATAAATTCCTCGCTAATTCCTTGCTAAAATTCGTTGCTATTTGCCCAGTTTCTTGTAGTGGAATGCTTATAAGTGTCTCAATGAGCTTTGGACAAGTTTGACGAACTTATGAAACATCTAACAACGCGTTTCTAGGACTCTAAACCAAGTTTCATGCAACATGAGTGCTTATAAGTGTATCAATGAGCTTTGTACAAGTTTTACGAACTTATGAAATATCTAACAACGCATTTCTAGAACTCTAAATCAAGTTTCATGCAACATAAGTGGTTATAAGTGTCTCAATGAGCATTGTAGAAGTTTTACGAACTTATGAAACATCTAACAACGCGTTTCTAGGACTCTAAACCAAGTTTCATGCAACGTGAGTGCTTATAAGTGACTCAATGAGCTTTGGACATGTTTTACGAACTTATGAAACATCTAACAACGCGTTTCTAGGACTCTAAACCAAGTTTCATGCAACGTGAGTGCTTATAAGTGACTCAATGAGCTTTGGACATGTTTTACGAACTTATGAAACATCTAACAACGCGTTTCTAGGACTCTAAACCAAGTTTCATGCTACATGAGTGCTTATAAGTGTCTCAATGAACTTTGCACATGTTTGACGAACTTATGAAAAATCTAACAACGCGTTTCTGGGACTCTAAACCAAGTTTTATGCAACATGAGTGCTTATAAGTGTATCAATGAGCTTTGTACAAGTTTTACGGACTTATGAAACATCTAACAACGCGTTTCTAGGACTCTAAACCAAGTTTCATGCAACATAAGTGCTTATAAGTGTCTCAATGAGCTTTGCACAAGTTTTGCGAACTTTTGAAACATCTAACAACGCGTTTCTAGGACTCTAAACCAAGTTTCATGCAACATGAGTGTTCATGAGCTTTGTACAAGTTTTACGAACTTATGAAACATTTAACAACGCATTTCTAGGACTCTAATCCAAGTTTCATGCAACGTGAGTGCTTATAAGTGTCTCAATGAGCTTCAGACATGTTTGACGAACTTATGAAATATCTAACAACGCGTTTCTAGGACTCTAAACCAAGTTTCATGCAACATGAGTGCTTATAAGTGTATCAATGAGCTTTGTACAAGTTTTACGAACTTATGAAACATCTAACAACGCGTTTCTAGGAGTCTTAACCAAGTTTCATGCAACATCAGTGCATATAAGGGTCTCAATGAGCTTTGTACAAGTTTCACGAACTTATGAAACATCTAACAACGCGTTTCTAGGACTCTAAACCAAGTTTCATGCAACTTGAGTGCCTATAAGGGTCTCAATGAGCTTTGTACAAGTTTCACGAACTTATGAAACATCTAACAACGCGTTTCTAGGACTCTAAACCAAGTTTCATGCAACTTAAGTGCTTATAAGTGTCTCAATGAGTTTTGAACTTATTTGACGAACTTATAAAACATCTAACAACGCGTTTCTAGGAATCTCAACCAAGTTCATACAACATGATTGATTATAAGTGTCTCAATGAGCGTTGGACATGTTTTACGAACTTATGAAACATCTAAAAACGCGTTTCTAGGTATCTAAACCAAGTTTCATGCAACATGAGTGCATATAAGTGTCTCAATGAGCTTTGTACAAGTTTCACGAACTTATAAAAAAAAACAACTCGTTTCTAAGACTCTAAACCAAGTTTCATGCAACATGAGTGCTTATAAGTGTCTCAATGAGCGTTGGACATGTTTGACGAACTTATGAAACATCTAACAACGCGTTTCTAGGACTCTAAACTAAGTTTCATGCAACATGAGTGCTTATAAGTGTCTCAATGAGCTTTGTACAAGTTTCACGAACTTATGAAACATCTAACAACGCGTTTCTAGGACTTTAAACCAAGTTTCATGCAACATGAGTGCTTATAAGTGTATCAATGAGCTTTGTACAAGTTTTACGAACTTATGAAACATCTAACAACGCATTTCTAGGACTCTAAACCAAGTTTCATGCAACCTGAGTGTTTTTAAGTGTCTCAATGAGCTTTGGACATGTTTGACGAACTTATGAAACATCTAACAACGCGTTTCTAGGACTCTAAACCAAGTTTCATGCAACATAAGTGCTTATAAGTCTTTAAATGAGCTTTGTACAAGTTTTACGAACTTATGAAACATCTAACAACGCGTTTCTTGGTCTTAACCAAGTTTCATGCAACATGAGTGCTTATAAGTGTCTCAATGAGGTTTTTAAAAGTTTACGAACTTATGAAACATCTAACAACGCATTTCTAGGACTCTAAACCAAGTTTCATGCAACGTGAGTGCTTATAAGTGTCTCAATGAGCTTTGGACATGTCTATCGAACTTATGAAACATCTAACAACGCGTTTCTAGGACTCTAAACCAAGTTTCATGCAACATGAGTGCTTATAAGTTCCTCAATGAGCTTTGTACAAATTTCACGAACTTATGAAACATCTAAAAACGCGATTCTAGGACTCTAAACCAAGTTTCATGCAACATGAGTGCTTATAAGTGTCTCAAAGAGCTTTGTACAAGTTTGACAAACTTATGAAACATCTAACAACGCGTTTCTAGGACTCTAAACCTAGTTTCATGCAACATGAGTGCCTATAAGGGTCTCAATGAGCTTTGTACAAGTTTCACGAACTTATGAAACATCTAACAACGCGTTTCTAGGACTCTAAACAAGTGTTTCATGGAACTTGAGTGCTTATAAGTGTCTCAATGAGCTTTGAACATATTTGACGAACTTATATATGAAACATCCAACAATGAGTTTCTAGGACTCTCAACCAAGTTTATACAACATGAGTGCTTATAAGTGTCTCAATGAGCGTTGGACATGTTTGACGAACTTATGAAACATCTAAAAACGCGTTTCTAGGACTCTAAACCAAGTTTCATGCAACATGAGTGTGTATAAGTGTTTCAATGAGCTTTGTACAAGTTTCAAGAACTTATGAAACATCTAACAACGCGTTTCTAGGACTCTAAACCAAGTTTCATGCTACATGAGTGCTTATAAGTGTCTCAATGAACTTTGCACATGTTTGACGAACTTATGAAAAATCTAACAATGCGTTTCTAGGACTCTAAACCAAGTTTCATGCAACATAAGTGCTTATAAGTGTCTCAATGAGCTTTGTACAAGTTTTACGAACTTATGAAACATCTAACAACGCGTTTCTAGGACTCTAAACCAAGTTTCATGCAACATGAGTGCTTATAAGTGTCTCAATGAGGGTTTTAAAAGTTTTACGAACTTATAAAACATCTAAAAACGCATTTCTAGGACTCTAAACCAAGTTTCATGCAACATGAATGCTTATAATGGTCTCAATGAGCTTTGTACAAGTTTCAGGAACTTATGAAACATCTAACAACGCGTTTTTAGGACTCTAAACCAAGTTTCATGCAACATGAGTGCTTATAAGTGTCTCAATGAGCTTTGGACATGTTTGACGAACTTATGAAACATCTAACAACGCGTTTCTAGGACTCTAAACCAAGTTTCATGCAACATGAGTGCTTATAAGTGTAACAATGAGCTTTGTACAAGTTTTACGAACTTATGAACCATTTAACAACGCATTTCTAGGACTCTAAATCAAGTTTCATGCAACGTGAGTGCTTATAAGTGTCTCAATGAGCTTTGGACATGTTTGACGAACTTATGAAACATCTAACAACGCTTTTCCAGGACTCTAAACCAAGTTTCATGCAACATGAGTGCTTATAAGTGTCTCAATGGGCTTTGTACAAGTTTCACGAACTTATGAAACATCTAACAACGCGTTTCTAAGACTCTAAACCAAGTTTCATGCAACATGAGTGCCTATAAGGGTCTCAATGAGCTTTGTACAAGTTTCACGAACTTATGAAAAATCTAACAACGCGTTTCTAGGACTCTAAACCAAGTTTAATGCTACATGAGTTCTTATACGTGTCTCAATGAACTTTGCACATGTTTGACGAACTTATGAAACGTCTAACAACGCGTTTCTAGGACTCTAAACCAAGTTTCATGCAACACTAGTGCTTATAAGTGTATCAATGAGCTTTGTACAAGTTTTACGGACTTATGAAACATCTAACAACGCATTTCTAGGACTCTAAACCAAGTTTCATGCAACATAAGTGCTTATAAGTGTCTCAATGAGGTTTGTACAAGTTTTACGAACTTATGAAACATCTAACAACGCGTTTCACTACAAGAAAAACGGCAAATAGCAACGCCGTTTTTCGTCGCTAAATCGTCGCTATTGGCAAATAGCGACGATTTAGCGACGAGAATATTTTCGTCGCTATTCAATATTCGTCGCTAAATCGTCGCCATTTTCAAATCGTCGCTATTTCGTCGCCAATGTTTCGTCGCTAATTTAGCGACGAATTAGCGACGTTTGTCGTAAAATATTAGCGACGAATTAGCGACGTTGCTCGTAAAATATTAGCGACGAATTAGCGACGTTGGTCGTATAATATTAGCGACGAATAAGCGACGGTATAAAAAATAAATTTCCAAATTAAATATTTTGCGAAAACAAATCCTT
Organism: Cochlearia excelsa; assembly: GCA_963556525.1. Classification (NCBI taxonomy): domain Eukaryota; kingdom Viridiplantae; phylum Streptophyta; class Magnoliopsida; order Brassicales; family Brassicaceae; genus Cochlearia; species Cochlearia excelsa. Next base: position 540,384 of record CAUVZT010000019.1, read on the forward strand.
GCTAATTCGTTGCTAAATTAGCGACGAATTAGCAACGATTATATTAAAACACATCGTTGCTAATTCGTCGCTAATTTAGCAACGAATTAGCAAGGATGGCTTGACACGTCCTTGCTAATTCGTCGCTATAATAGCGACGAATTAGCGACGATTTAAAAAAAAAAATTAAAAAAAAACAAATTTAAAAAAAACAAATTTAAAAAAAAACAATTATAAAAATATTAAAAAAATACAAAATATTTTAAAAATACAATAAATTAAAACTAAACAGCGGGATCAGCGGGATCATCGGGATCGACGACGTAATCATCAATCCCGATATCACGTCCGAGGTCTTGAGCTGCCGCTGCCGCTACATCTGGAGGGATCACTGGTGGCTGAGTTGGTTGGACTCCCCGCTGCTGCATCAACCTCGCGAGGTTTGGACTTTCCATCGCGATGATGGAGAAGAAGTCCGTGATGTTCTGATAGCGGACTTCTTGTGCCGCGAGCTGCTCCCTCAACCGAACATTCTCTTCGGCGTGATCTTGGGCAGTGGGACGAGGCTGCGAAGAAGAAGCAGCGGGAACCGTCTCAATCGAACCGACTCCAAAAGTGCGGTTCTTCTTCGTCTTCGGGGCCACCTATATAGACAATTTAAAATCTTTAGATATTAATAAAATAAATATTATTTTGAATTAAATTAAATTATTTAAAATTATTACCTCATAGTAGATCTTGTCGCACTCGGTGACCGACAGCTGTCCCGAGGAGTTGACCGAACTACCTTCGGTCGACGTCGAACCCGACTAAGCCGCTCGGCGACTCTAGCCTCATATGCGTTCACGATCTTTTCGGATCGTGAACTCACATAGGTCCCGTCCTTCCTCTTCTGGACCTTCTTCAAAATTTCTACAATGGGCGGAAGTTCGCCCATCTCCTCGCGCTATTGAAAATTATATTAATTAAATTTTATATTATTTGAAAAAATAATGAAATTTTAAATATATATTAATTAATACCATCTTTATACGCCGTTCGGCGTAAGAAGTCGGTCCGATGTGTGGACATACGGACCGGTCTCGTCGATCGGTGTGAGTCGGGACTTGGAGCGGCTACCCGCAACTTGAACCGAATGCGGGTTCGTCCAATAGTCGCAAAGGCCCTTCCACACCGCCCCATCCATTGCTATGGGTTTCGCCTCGTCTCCCTTCTTCAGCCACTTCGTCTTCCATTTGTTGATAATCCCAGTAAGACGATGCATGGCTTTCTCCTCGAAACCCTTGCGGACTTCAAACATGTCTTCCTCCCGCCAATGCCATTTTTGCTATTTGAGTTTTTTAAAATATTAAAATAAATTTTAAATAATAAAAAAATAAATTTTGTAATAATTATTACATTTTATATAATATATAAGTTATTTTATTACAATAAATATTTATATATTAACTTTTTATAATGTTTAATTTTTTAAATTTAAATAATTAAAAATTTTACTTACCGCAAAAGATTCGAACCAGATGTCCCTTATATAAGGAGGGGTCTGCGACCAGTTGACGTGCGGCTCCACGAAATACGTCTTCATCACATCCGAGACACTCCTACTAACCTTGTTATCGCAAAACCTACGAAAAATAAATTTATCATTAGCAATTATTATATTTGAAAATCAATTAATTAAATAATATAAAAATCAATTAATTAAAATAAATCAATTAATTAAATAATATAAAAATCAATTAATTATTAAAATCAATTAAATAATTACCAAAATGTCCCTTGTGGCCGCTTGGAATGGAGCAACGGTAGGTACTGGTGGCTCTCCTGCCGAAGAAAGTCGAGGATCCGCTGCATGTGCGGTCCAAGATGCTGAGGTGGTGGTAAATCGACGGGGGGATCAGCTGGAGCATCGGGAATAGGATCTTGACTCGGGTTTTGTTGGGGTGGGTCTTGTTGGGGTGGGTTTTGTTGGGAAGGGTTTTGTTGGGATGGGTTTGAAGTAGAGGTGGAACCGGATCGGTTCCTTATGAAATTATAGTAATGAGGGGGTTGGTTATTTTGAGACATGTTTTTGAAGTTGGGTTTTGGAATTGGGTTTATTTAGAGATAATGAAATGTTTAGAGAGAGAGAGAGAATGAGATTGTGTGAAATGAGGGAAAAACTCGTCGGGTATATATAGTATTTTGTGTCGTCGCCATTTCGTCGCTTCTTTTGGTTCAAACCTTTTGGTTTCCCACCCGCGGCAAACGAAAAAAAGGCGACGATTTAGCGACGATACAATATAGCGACGATTTAGCAACGATTCGTTGCTATTTCGTCGCTATATGGTAACGTGACACGAAGCGATTTACATCGTATTTAATAAGTACATGCATGTCGAATTCGTTGCTATTTCGTCGCTATGTATATTTAGCGACGATTTAGCAACGAATCGTTGCCAATTCGTTGTTAATTCGTAGCTATATGTTAACATGACACGAAACGACATTCATCGTATTTCCAAGTACGAGGATGTAAGGAGGTTTAACATTAGCGACGAAATAGCAACGAATTCGTCGCTAAATCGTCGCTAAAGGTCAATAACGACGAAATAGCAACGATTCGTTGCTAAATCGTCGCTAATGCTAAACCCTTATTTTAGGGTTTGAAACCCTAAATTCGGTTTGTATCGTTTTTTTACCATTTTTTCGTTAAAACGAGTTTATAACATTGATCATATGAAGTCACAAACTCAATATATGACAAAAAAACTTGTAAACTAGTTTATTATGAACTTTATAATATAAACTCTTATAAGTTATGGTTTACTTAGCTTAAATGTGTTAAGTATAATTTTGTAATCTATAATTTTTATTGGTTTATACAAATATATTACTAGTTTTGTACACTTTTTTAGTTAAGTAAAACTCGTATAAATCGATATTAAGTGGTGTTTTAGGGGTTTAAAGTTCGAAGGATTGCAACGACTTAGCAACGAATTGGCAAGGAATCATGGTTAGCAACGAAATGGCGACGATTTAGCAACGAAATGTAATTAAGTTTAGCGACGATTTAGCAACGATCTTGAACCCCTAAATCTGTAATCCATCGAAAATTAGATTTTTTATAAATCGTTGCCAATTCGTCGCTATATTAGCGACGAAATGGCAACGAAAGAAGCGTAGCGTTGCTAAATCCTCGCTTATTAGCGACGACTTGGCAACGAAAGAAGCGTAGCGTTGCTAAATCCTCGCTAATTAGCGACGATTTAGCAACGGAAATTACAAATCCTGGCTATTTCGTTGCTAAATTAAATATTATTTAAAAAAAAAATAATTACAAAAACACACACAATTATTACAAAAACACACAAAGATTACAAAAACACACACAAATATTACAACTAACACATGTACACAATTATATTACAAAAACACAAAGAAAATTAATTATTCATTATTATCGGAATCAACGATTCGATTTCGCTACTTTCATCGAATTCATCTGCACCTCCGTCGTCTTCATCATCCACAATATCTTCAACAACTTGATTATCGGGGTCGACAAGAAATACATCTTCCGTCGATTGATTTGTTGGAATGATTGTCCCACTAATGACATCTTGTTGCATAGGAACTTCATCGTTACCCATAATTAAACCTCTTGGAACGATTCGGACTACGCACTCCATGCTATACCGCTAGTCTTAACCCGAGGATAAGGTATGAAAGTAACTTGTTCAGCTTGCGATCCAAGGATAAAAGGTTCAAACTTCCGATATCGTCGTGACTGGTTGACGTCAATCACACCAAATTTGTTGTACCGAACACCACGACCGAGTGTTGGATCAAACCAATCACATTTGAAGAGGGTTGTTCGTAAATTGACTAATCCCGGATACGCACTTCAATAATATCCGTTAGAAGACCATAAAAAACTGAATCACGACACGGTTACCCCATAATTCGCGGTTGCTCGACGTTGACCATGACTTAAGGTGTGGAACACGTAACCACGAGTGAAATACATAGGAGAAGTTGTGATCTTTCCGAGCGGTCCTTGTATTAACTCGCGAAACCACACTGGATACGTTGTGTCACCATATGCGATCTGCGTTTTCAGCCAAGCTGCAAAATCTCGTTCTTTAAGAGCGGTTACTTCGTCTTTTGAAAGCCCTGGATAAACCTCATCCACTTGCTCCTCAAACATTCTAAAACAACGCAGAAAACTGAATCAAAATTAAATATTTATGCATATATAATGGGTTTGCGAATGAATAGTTTCATGCATACCTTTCAAAAGGTCGGGCATATTCACAATTAAGGAGGATGTAAGTATGTGCGCTTTGCCGATGTTGATCACTTTCCCACCAAACTTCTTTTATTTTTCCGGCAGCTCTTCCGATTGGTGAAAATATATCGGGTACCCCTTCCATTCCATACACTTGCGCCAACACCTCCATCATCGTAGCGTCGTGTTGTTGTTCTACGTGTTTTTACATTGGAACCGAAATAATATGAGGCGAAATGAGACGTCTCTTGAGTTAAAGATCCAGCAACAATAGATCCTTCAACCCTTGCAAGGTTTTTCGCCTTTCCTTTCAAATATCCCATAAATCGTTCGAAAGGATACATCCACCGAAACCGCACAGGCCCTCCTAATTCTGCCTCGTGAGGAAGATGTATTGGAAGGTGTTCCATAACATCGAAAAAGGATGGAGGGAAAATCTTCTCCAAGTTGCACAACACAATCGGGATACTTGTCACGTAGCTGTTCAATGACCTCTTACGTAAGCGTACGAGTGCATAGATCTCGGAAAAATGCACCGATCTCTCGGAAAATTTTAAACATTATATTAATTATTATATATATATATATATACTTAATCAAAATTAAAATATAAACATTTTAGGGTTCAATGATACCTGCTATTGTTGTGTGTGCGGGTTCAGGTAAAAGCTCATCGAAAGCAAAAGGTAAAAGTCGTTGCATAAACACATGACAGTCGTGACTTTTCATACCTGAAAACTTTTGACCATTCTCAACACATGCAGATAACTTGGAAACATATCCGTCGGGAAACTTGACATCTGAAGTGACCCATTTGAATAACGCGTTTTTTGCTTCAGGTTTCAATCTGTAGATTGGGACCGGAGCCTTACCATCGTTCGTGATATGCAACTCACTTCTAAAACATATTTCGGGCAAATCTAGTCTTGTCTTCAAATTGTCTTTAGTTCTCTCCTGTACATTCAACAATGTGTTTATAATATTATCAAAAAAGTTTTTTTCAATGTGCATAACGTCGAGGTTATGTCTCAACAAGTGATTTTTCCAGTACGGGAGTTCCCAAAAAATGCTTTTCTTGTGCCAGTTATGGCTTTCTCCGTATCCATCGGGTAAATTAGAAACATGCCAATTACCACCCCGTCTACATGTTTTTTGCGCCCCATAATTATCCAACTCCTCCAATAACTCGCCCCCGTCGGATAAAGTAGGGGTGAATGTTTAACGACTCGATTCTTCTTAAATAACCTTCTGTTCTTTCGATATGGATGATTGATTGGAAGGAAACGTCGGTGACAATCAAACCAACTTGTTTTCCTTCCATGTGGGAGTTGAAACGCATCAGTCCGATGACGACAATATGGACAAGACAATCGTCCATGCGTTGTCCAACCTGCTAACATGCCATAAGCGGGAAAGTCACTAATAGTCCACATGAGCACCGCACGCATCGTAAAATTTCTCTTGCGTGAGATATCATACGTACGAACCCCGAGTGGACCATAGCTCTTTTAACTCATGTATCAAAGGTTGCGAGAAAAACATCAAGAGCTCTCTTTGGGTGCTTCGGACCTGGTACTAAAATGCTTAAGAAAAGAAATTCTCTTTGCATGCACATATTGGGAGGTAGATTATACGGAGTTAGTATAACGGCCACAAAGAGTACTGTCTACCGACATACCGAATGGACTAAATCCGTCGGTGCATAAACCAAGGTATACATTACGAACCTCTCTCGCGAAATCAGAGTATATCGTGTTGAAGTGCTTCCAAGCCTTTGCATCTGACGGATGAGTGACTTCCCCATCTTCAACTGAGTGTTATGCATGCCATCTCATCGAATCAGATGTCCTCTCTGATTGATACAATCTTTTGAGTCTGTCTGTGATGGGTAAGTACCACATCCGTTGATACGGGACTTTACTCCCCTTCCCTTGGACCTTATATCTCGGTTGACGACAAAAACGACATTCAAGCAATTCATCATCATCTTTCCAATAAATCATACAATTGTTAACACAAATATCAATCATTTCGAAGGCAATCCAAGACTAAAAACCAACTTTTGTATTTCGTAATACGACTCGGCGGCTACATTACCCTCAGGCAGATATTCTTTCAGTAACTCCGCCCATGAGTCCATGCAAAACTCACTCAAATTATTATCAGATTTTATATTCATCATCCTAGATGCTAATGATAGTTTTGACAATCCAACTTTACATCCCTCGTAAATTGGTTTATTCGCAGCGTCTAACATATCATAAAATCGTTTAGCATCTAGGTTAGGTTCCTCAACTACATTTTCGGATAAATACTCCCTCGTATCATGAAATGCATCAGCAACCATTTCATGATATCTATTATCATCTACATGCACAGAACCACCGCCCTGATCATGATCATAGTTACTATCAAAATGAGGCGGTAAATTAGCAGGTTCGTTACTAACATGATCACTAACATGATCACTAACAGGAAACGTATAACTACTATCTCCAACTTCAGTATTATAATTAGAGTTATACCCTTCCCCATGTTGAAACCAAACAAAATACTGCGGCATAAAACCTCTATTAAAAAGATGTTTCCATACGGTTTCAACAAACACGTATTTAGTGTTAACGCACTTCTTACATGGACAATACATTTTACCGGTATCTTGCGTATTCTGCATGTTTCCGGCCTGCTGCATGAATGCTTGAAGTCCCTCCGTAAATTCGTCGTAACTACCCCCGATCGATCTTTATGCCGATACATCCAAGACCGTAACTCGTATATATTGTTATTACCGTGAGACATATTGAAATTTTTAGAGTGTTTATATTTTTATAGAGTTATTGATTTTGTATTGTGTTGTGGTGTGATTTTTTGAAGAGTGTAGATGGGTTTATATAGATGGAAAATTAGCAACGAATTAGCAAGGAAATCAAATTAGCAACGATTTAGCAATGTTTTTGAAAACGTGCTTACCTACTTAGCGACCCTCCTCGCTAATTCGTCGCTAATTAGCAAGGATATATATTCGTCGCTAAAAATCGTCGCTAAATCGTAGCCAATTAGCAAGGATATATATTCGTCGCTAAATCGTCGCTAAGTAGCGACGATTTAGCGACGCGGCTCTAATTCGTCGCCAAAATCGTCGCTAAATCGTAGCCAATTTAGCGAGGAAAATATACCTCGCTAAATAGCGACGATTTAGCGACGACATTATTCTCCGTTGCTATTTCGTCGCCAATTCGTTGCTATTTCGTTGCTATATTTATTCGTCGCTATTTCCTTGCTAAATTTCGTCGCTAAAAGCCCAGTTTCTTGTAGTGTTTCTAGGATCTAAACCAAGTTTCATGCAACATGAGTGCTTATAAGTGTCTCAATGAGGATTGTAAAAGTTTTACGAACTTATGAAACATCTAAAAACACGTTTCTAGGTCTCTAAACCAAGTTTCATACAACATGAGTGCTTATAAGGGTCTCAAAGAGCTCTGTACAAGTTTCACGAACTTATGAAACATCTAACAACGCGTTTCTAGGACTCTATACCAAGTTTAATGCAACATGAGTGCTTATAAGTGTCTCAATGAGCTTTGGACATGTTTGACGAACTTATGAAACATCTAACAACGCGTTTCTAGGACTCTAAACCAAGTTTCATACAACATGATTGCTTATAAGTGTCTCAATGAGGTTTGTAAAAGTTTTACGAACTTATGAAACATCTAAAACGCATTTCTAGGACTCTAAACCTAGTTTCATGCAACATGAGTGCTTATAAGGGTCTCAATGAGCTTTGTACAAGTTTCACGAACTTATGAAACATCTAACAACGCGTTTCTAGGACTCTAAACCAAGTTTCATGCAACATGCGTGCTTATAAGTGTCTCAATGAGCTTTGGACATGTTTGACGAACTTATGAAACATCTGACAACGCGTTTCTAGGACTCTAAACCAAGTTTCATGCAACATGAGTGCTTATAAGTGTAACAATGAGCTTTGTACAAGTTTTACGAAATTATGAAACATTTAACAACGCATTTCTAGGACTCTAATCCAAGTTTCATGCAACGTGAGTGCTTATAAGTGTCTCAATGAGCTTCGGACATGTTTGACGAACTTATGAAACATCTAACAACGCATTTCTAGGACTCTAAACCAAGTTTCATGCAACATGAGTGCTTATAAGTGTCTCAATGAGCTTTGTACAAGTTTAACGAACTTATGAAACATCTAACAACGCGTTTCTAGGACTCTAAACCAAGTTTCATGCAACATGAGTGCCTATAAGGGTCTCAATGAGCTTTGTACAAGTTTCACGAACTTATGAAACATCTAACAACGCGTTTCTAGGACTCTAAACCAAGTTTCATGCAACTTGAGTGCTTATAAGTGTCTCAATGAGCTTTGAACTTGTTTGACGAACTTATGAAACATCTAACAACGCGTTTCTAGGAATCTCAACCAAGTTCATACAACATGAGTGCTTATAAGTGTCTCAATGAGCGTTGGACATGTTTGACGAACTTATGAAACATCTAAAAACGCGTTTCTAGGTATCTAAACCAAGTTTCATGCAACATGAGTGCATATAAGTGTCTCAATGAGCTTTGTACAAGTTTCACGAACTTATAAAAAAAAAAAACAACCCGTTTCTAGGACTCTAAACCAAGTTTCATGCAACATGAGTGCTTATAAGTGTCTCAATGAGCGTTGGACATGTTTGACGAACTTATGAAACATCTAACAACGCGTTTCTAGTACTCTAAACTAAGTTTCATGAAACATGAGTGCTTATAAATGTCTCAATGAGCTTTGTACTAGTTTCACGAACTTATGAAACATCTAACAACGCGTTTCTAGGACTCTAAACCAAATTTCATGCAACATGAGTGCTTATAAGTGTATCAATGAGCTTTGTACAAGTTTTACGAACTTATGAAACATCTAACAACGCATTTCTAGGACTCTAAACCAAGTTTCATGCAACCTGAGCTTTGTACAAGTTTTACGAACTTATGAAACATCTAACAACGCATTTCTAGGACTCTAAACCAAGTTTCATGCAACCTGAGTGTTTTTAAGTGTCTCAATGAGCTTTGGACATGTTTGAAGAACTTATGAAACATCTAACAACGCGTTTCTAGGACTCTAAACCAAGTTTCATGCAACATAAGTGCTTATAAGTCTCTAAATGAGCTTTTTACAAGTTTTACGAACTTATAAAACATCTAACAACGCGTTTCTAGGATCTTAACCAAGTTTCATGCAACATGTGTGCTTATAAGTGTCTCAATGAGGTTTTTAAAAGTTTACGAACTTATGAAACATCTAACAACGCATTTCTAGGACTTTAAACCAAGTTTCATGCAACGTGAGTGCTTATAAGTGTCTCAATGAGTTTTGGACATGTCTATCGAACTTATGAAACATCTAACAACGCGTTTCTAGGACTCTAAACCAAGTTTCATGCAACATAAGTGCTTATAAGTGTCTCAATGAGCATTGTACAAGTTTTAAGAACTTATAAAACATCTAACAACGCGTTTCTAGGACAATAAACCAAGTTTCATGCAACATGAGTGCTTATAAGTTCCTCAATGAGCTTTGTACAAATTTCACGAACTTATGAAACATCTAAAAACGCGTTTCTAGGACTCTAAACCAAGTTTCATGCAACATGAGTGCTTATACGTGTCTCAAAGAGATTTGTACAACTTTGACGAACTTATGAAACATATAACAACACGTTTCTAGGACTCTAAACCAAGTTTCATGCAACATGAGTGCCTATAAGGGTCTCGATGAGCTTTGTACAAGTTTCACGAACTTATGAAACATCTAACAACGCGTTTCTAGGACTCTAAACAAGTGTTTCATGCAACTTGAGTGCTTATAAGTGTTTCAATGAGCATTGAACATGTTTGACGAACTTATGAAACATCCAACAATGCGTTTCTAGGACTCTCAACCAAGTTTATACAACATGAGTGCTTATAAGTGTCTCAATGAGCGTTGGACATGTTTGACGAACTTATGAAACATCTAAAAACGCGTTTCTAGGACTCTAAACCAAGTTTCATTCAACATGAGTGTTTATAAGTGTCTCAATGAGCTTTGTACAAGTTTCACGAACTTATGAAACATCTAACAACGCGTTTCTAGGACTCTAAACCAAGTTTCATGCTACATGAGTGCTTATAAGTGTCTCAATGAACTTTGCACATGTTTGACTAACTTATGAAAATCTAACAACGCGTTTCTAGGACTCTAAACCAAGTTTTATGCAACATGAGTGCTTATAAGTGTATCAATGAGCTTTGTACAAGTTTTGCGGACTTATGAAAAATCTAACAACGCGTTTCTAGGACTCTAAACCAAGTTTCATGCAACATAAGTGCTTATAAGTGTCTCAATGAGCTTTGTACAAGTTTTGCGAACTTATGAAACATCTAACAACGCGTTTCTAGGACTCTAAACCAAGTTTCATGCAACATGAGTGCTTATAAGTGTCTCAATGAGGTTTTTAAAAGTTTTACGAACTTATGAAACATCTAAAAACGTATTTCTAGGACTCTAAACCAAGTTTCATGCAACATGAGTGCTTATACGGGTCTCAATGAGCTTTGTACAAGTTTCACGAACTTATGAAACATCTTACAACGCGCTTCTAGGACTCTAAACCAAGTTTCATGCAACATGAGTGCTTATAAGTGTCTCAATGAGCTTTGGACATGTTTGACGAACTTATGAAATATCTAACAACGCGTTTTTAGGACTCTAAACCAAGTTTCATGCAAAATGAGTGCTTATAAGTGTAACAATGAGCTTTGTACAAGTTTTACGAACTTATGAAACATTTAACAACGCATTTCTAGGACTCTAATCCAAGTTTCATGCAACGTAAGTGCTTATAAGTGTCTCAATGAGCTTTGGACATGTTTGACGAACTTATGAAACATCTAACAACGCATTTCCAGGACTCTAAACAAGGTTTCATGCAACATGAGTGCTTATAAGTGTCTCAATGAGCTTTGTACAAGTTTCACGAACTTATGAAACATCTAACAACGCGTTTCTAGGAATCTAAACCAAGTTTCATGCAACATGAGTTCCTATAAGGGTCTCAATGAGCTTTGTACAAGTTTCACGAATTTATGAAACATCTAACAACGCGTTTCTAGGACTCTAAACCAAGTTTAATGCTACATGAGTTCTTATACATGTCTCAATGAACTTTGCACATGTTTGACGAACTTATGAAACATCTAACAACGCGTTTCTAGGACTCTAAACCAAGTTTCATGCAACATGAGTGCTTATAAGTGTATCAATGGGCTTTGTACAAGTTTTACAGACTTATGAAACATCTAACAACGCGTTTCTAGGACTCTAAACCAAGTTTCATGCAACATAAGTGGTTATAAGTGTCTCAATGAGGTTTGTACAAGTTTTACGAACTTATAAAACATCTAACAACGCGTTTCTAGGATCTTAACCAAGTTTCATGCAACATGTGTGCTTATAAGTGTCTCAATGAGGTTTTTAAAAGTTTACGAACTTATGAAACATCTAACAACGCATTTCTAGACCTTTAAACCAAGTTTCTTGCAACGTGAGTGCTTATACGTGTCTCAAAGAGCTTTGTACAAATTTCACGAACTTATGAAACATCTAAAAACGCGTTTCTAGGACTCTAAACCAAGTTTCATGCAACATGAGTGCTTATAAGTGTCTCAATGAGCATTGTACAAGTTTTAAGAACTTATAAAACATCTAACAACGCGTTTCTAGGACTCTAAACCAAGTTTCATGCAACATGAGTGCCTATAATGGTCTCGATGAGCTTTGTACAAGTTTCACGAACTTATGAAACATCTAACAACGCGTTTCTAGGACTCTAAACAAGTGTTTCATGCAACTTGAGTGCTTATAACTGTTTCAATGAGCATTGAACATGTTTGACGAACTTATGAAACATCCAACAATGCGTTTCTAGGACTCTCAACCAAGTTTATACAACATGAGTGCTTATAAGTGTCTCAATGAGCGTTGGACATGTTTGACGAACTTATGAAACATCTAAAAACGCGTTTCTAGGACTCTAAACCAAGTTTCATTCAACATGAGTGTTTATAAGTGTCTCAATGAGCTTTGTACAAGTTTCACGAACTTATGAAACATCTAACAACGCGTTTCTAGGACTCTAAACCAAGTTTCATGCTACATGAGTGCTTATAAGTGTCTCAATGAACTTTGCACATGTTTGACGAACTTATGAAAATCTAACAACGCGTTTCTAGGACTCTAAACCAAGTTTTATGCAACATGAGTGCTTATAAGTGTATCAATGAGCTTTGTACAAGTTTTGCGGACTTATGAAAAATCTAACAACGCGTTTCTAGGACTCTAAACCAAGTTTCATGCAACATAAGTGCTTATAAGTGTCTTAATGAGCTTTGTACAAGTTTTGCGAACTTATGAAACATCTAACAACGCGTTTCTAGGACTCTAAAACAAGTTTCATGCAACATGAGTGCTTATAAGTGTCTCAATGAGGTTTTTAAAAGTTTTACGAACTTATGAAACAACTAAAAACGTATTTCTAGGACTCTAAACCAAGTTTCATGCAACATGAGTGCTTATACGGGTCTCAATGAGCTTTGTACAAGTTTCACGAACTTATGAAACATCTAACAACGCGCTTCTAGGACTCTAAACCAAGTTTCATGCAACATGAGTGCTTATAAGTGTCTCAATGAGCTTTGGACATGTTTGACGAACTTATGAAACATCTAACAACGCGTTTTTAGGACTCTAAACCAAGTTTCATGCAAAATGAGTGCTTATAAGTGTAACAATGAGCTTTGTACAAGTTTTACGAACTTATGAAACATTTAACAACGCATTTCTAGGACTCTAATCCAAGTTTCATGCAACGTGAGTGCTTATAAGTGTCTCAATGAGCTTTGGACATGTTTGACGAACTTATGAAACATCTAACAACGCATTTCCAGGACTCTAAACCAAGTTTCATGCAACATGAGTGCTTATAAGTGTCTCAATGAGCTTTGTACAAGTTTCACGAACTTATGAAACATCTAACAACGCGTTTCTAGGAATCTAAACCAAGTTTCATGCAACATGAGTGCCTATAAGGGTCTCAATGAGCTTTGTACAAGTTTCACGAATTTATGAAACATCTAACAACGCGTTTCTAGAACTCTAAACCAAGTTTAATGCTACATGAGTTCTTATACATGTCTCAATGAACTTTGCACATGTTTGACGAACTTATGAAACATCTAACAACGCGTTTCTAGGACTCTAAACCAAGTTTCATGCAACATGAGTGCTTATAAGTGTATCAATGGGCTTTGTACAAGTTTTACGGACTTATGAAACATCTAACAACGCGTTTCTAATACTCTAAACCAAGTTTCATGCAACATAAGTGGTTATAAGTGTCTCAATGAGGTTTGTACAAGTTTTACGAACTTATGAAACATCTAACAACGCGTTTCTAGGATCTAAACCAAGTTTCATGCAACATGAGTGCTTATAAGTGTCTCAATGAGGTTTGTAAAAGTTTTACGAACTTATGAAACATCTAAAAACACGTTTCTAGGTCTCTAAACCAAGTTTAATGCAACATGAGTGCTTATAAGGGTCTCAAAGAGCTTTTTACAAGTTTCACGAACTTATAAAACATCTAACAACGTGTTTCTAGGACTCTAAACCAAGTTTCAAGCAACATGAGTGCTTATAAGTGTCTCAATGAGCTTTGGACATGTTTGACGAACTTATGAAACATCTAACAACGCGTTTCTAGGACTTTAAACTAAGTTTCATGCAACATGAGTGCTTATAAGTGTATCAATGAGCTTTGTACAAGTTTTACGAACTTATGAAACATCTAACAACGCGCTTCTAGGACTCTAAACCAAGTTTCATGCAACATGAGTGCTTATAAGTGTCTCAATGAGCTTTGGACATGTTTGACGAACTTATGAAACATCTAACAACGCGTTTTTAGGACTCTAAACCAAGTTTCATGCAAAATGAGTGCTTATAAGTGTAACAATGAGCTTTGTACAAGTTTTACGAACTTATGAAACATTTAACAACGCATTTCTAGGACTCTAATCCAAGTTTCATGCAACGTGAGTGCTTATAAGTGTCTCAATGAGCTTTGGACATGTTTGACGAACTTATGAAACATCTAACAACGCATTTCCAGGACTCTAAACCAAGTTTCATGCAACATGAGTGCTTATAAGTGTCTCAATGAGCTTTGTACAAGTTTCACGAACTTATGAAACATCTAACAACGCGTTTCTAGGAATCTAAACCAAGTTTCATGCAACATGAGTGCTTATAAGTGTATCAATGGGCTTTGTACAAGTTTTACGGACTTATGAAACATCTAACAACGCGTTTCTAGGACTCTAAACCAAGTTTCATGCAACATAAGTGGTTATAAGTGTCTCAATGAGGTTTGTACAAGTTTTACGAACTTATGAAACATCTAACAACACGTTTCTAGGTCTCTAAACCAAGTTTAATGCAACATGAGTGCTTATAAGGGTCTCAAAGAGCTTTTTACAAGTTTCACGAACTTATAAAACATCTAACAACGCGTTTGTAGGACTCTAAACCAAGTTTCAAGCAACATGAGTGCTTATAAGTGTCTCAATGAGCTTTGGACATGTTTGACGAACTTATGAAACATCTAACAACGCGTTTCTAGGACTTTAAACCAAGTTTCATGCAACATGAGTGCTTATAAGTGTATCAATGAGCTTTGTACAAGTTTTACGAACTTATGAAACATCTAACAACGCATTTCTAGGACTCTAAACCAAGTTTCATGCAACGTAGATGTTTATAAGTGTCTCAATGAGCTTTGGACATGTTTGACGGAGTTATGAAACATCTAACAACGCGTTACTAGGACTCTAAACCAAGTTTCATGAAACATGAGTGCTTATAAGTGTATCAATAAGCTTTGTACAAGTTTTACGAACTTATGAAACATCTAACAACGCATTTCTAGGACTCTAAAACAAGTTTCATGCAACGTGAGTGCTTATAAGTGTCTCAATGAGCTTTGTAAGCACTCTAAACCAAGTTTCATGCAACATGAGTGCTTATAAGTGTAACAATGAGCTTTGTACAAGTTTTACGAACTTATGAAACATCTAAGAGCAAATTCAATGGTGTTTCTTATTGGGATCTTAGCATGTGGAGCCCATCTAAATAGTTAAGATCTGGATCTTAGATTTCTTATTTAAGATCCGAATCTTAACTATTCATGGATACGTGACGGTCTATGATTGGTCCGTATTTATTTTTTATTTATTTATTTATTTTTAACCAACTGTTCATGGACCCCACTTAATAGTTAAGAAATTTTGTTGGTTTCTCTGTTAAAGATACTCTAACAATGCATTTCTAGGACTCTAAACCAAGTTTCATGCAACGTGAGTGCTTATAAGTGTTTCAATGAGCTTTGAACATGTTTGACGAACTTATGAAACATCTAACAACGCGTTTCTAGGACTCTAAACCAAGTTTCAAGCAACATAAGTGCTTATAAGTGTCTCAATGAGCATTGTAGAAGTTTTACGAACTTATGAAACATCTAACAACGCGTTTCTAGGACTCTAAACCAAGTTTCATGCAACGTAAGTGCTTATAAGTGACTCAATGAGCTTTGGACATGTTTTACGAACTTATGAAACATCTAACAACGCGTTTCTAGGACTCTAAATCAAGTTTCATGCAACATAAACCAAGTTTCATGCAACATGAGTGTTTATAAGAGTCTCAATGAGGTTTGTAAAAGTTTCATGCACTCACGTTGCATGTTTCATGCAATACAAACCAAGTTTCATGCAACTTATGAAACATCTAACAATGCGTTTCTAGGATCTAAACCAAGTTTCCTGCAACATGAGTGCTTATAAGTGTCTTAATGAGGTTTGTAAAAGTTTTACAAACTTATGAAATATCTAAAAACACGTTTCTAGGACTCTTAACCAAGTTTCATGCAACATGAGTGCTTATAAATGTATCAATGAGCTTTGTACAAGTTTTACGAACTTATGAAACATTTAACAACACATTTCTAGGACTCTAAAACAAGTTTCATTCAACGTGACTGCTTGTAAGTGTCTCAATGAGCTGTGGACATGTTTGACGAACTTATGAAACATCTAACAACGCGTTTCTAGGATCTAAACCAAGTTTCATGCAACATGAGTGCTTATAAGTGTCTCAATGAGGTTTGTAAAAGTTTTACGAACTTATGAAACATCTAAAAACACGTTTCTAGGTCTCTAAACCAAGTTTAATGCAACATGAGTGCTTATAAGGGTCTCAAAGAGCTTTTTACAAGTTTCACGAACTTATAAAACATCTAACAACGCGTTTCTAGGACTCTAAACCAAGTTTCAAGCAACATGAGTGCTTATAAGTGTCTCAATGAGCTTTGGACATGTTTGACGAACTTATGAAACATCTAACAACGCGTTTCTAGGACTTTAAACTAAGTTTCATGCAACATGAGTGCTTATAAGTGTATCAATGAGCTTTGTACAAGTTTTACGAACTTATGAAACATCTAACAACGCGTTTCTAGGACTCTAAACCAAGTTTCATGCTACATGAGTGCTTATAAGTGTCTCAATGAACTTTGCACATGTTTGACGAACTTATGAAAATCTAACAACGCGTTTCTAGGACTCTAAACCAAGTTTTATGCAACATGAGTGCTTATAAGTGTATCAATGAGCTTTGTACAAGTTTTGCGGACTTATGAAAAATCTAACAACGCGTTTCTAGGACTCTAAACCAAGTTTCATGCAACATAAGTGCTTATAAGTGTCTCAATGAGCTTTGTACAAGTTTTGCGAACTTATGAAACATCTAACAACGCGTTTCTAGGACTCTAAAACAAGTTTCATGCAACATGAGTGCTTATAAGTGTCTCAATGAGGTTTTTAAAAGTTTTACGAACTTATGAAACAACTAAAAACGTATTTCTAGGACTCTAAACCAAGTTTCATGCAACATGAGTGCTTATACGGGTCTCAATGAGCTTTGTACAAGTTTCACGAACTTATGAAACATCTAACAACGCGCTTCTAGGACTCTAAACCAAGTTTCATGCAACATGAGTGCTTATAAGTGTCTCAATGAGCTTTGGACATGTTTGACGAACTTATGAAACACCTAACAACGCGTTTTTAGGACTCTAAACCAAGTTTCATGCAAAATGAGTGCTTATAAGTGTAACAATGAGCTTTGTACAAGTTTTACGAACTTATGAAACATTTAACAACGCATTTCTAGGACTCTAATCCAAGTTTCATGCAACGTGAGTGCTTATAAGTGTCTCAATGAGCTTTGGACATGTTTGACGAACTTATGAAACATCTAACAACGCATTTCCAGGACTCTAAACCAAGTTTCATGCAACATGAGTGCTTATAAGTGTCTCAATGAGCTTTGTACAAGTTTCACGAACTTATGAAACATCTAACAACGCGTTTCTAGGAATCTAAACCAAGTTTCATGCAACATGAGTGCTTATAAGTGTATCAATGGGCTTTGTACAAGTTTTACGGACTTATCAAACATCTAACAACGCGTTTCTAGGACTCTAAACCAAGTTTCATGCAACATAAGTGGTTATAAGTGTCTCAATGAGGTTTGTACAAGTTTTACGAACTTATGAAACATCTAACAACACGTTTCTAGGTCTCTAAACCAAGTTTAATGCAACATGAGTGCTTATAAGGGTCTCAAAGAGCTTTTTACAAGTTTCACGAACTTATAAAACATCTAACAACGCGTTTCTAGGACTCTAAACCAAGTTTCAAGCAACATGAGTGCTTATAAGTGTCTCAATGAGCTTTGGACATGTTTGACGAACTTATGAAACATCTAACAACGCGTTTCTAGGACTTTAAACCAAGTTTCATGCAACATGAGTGCTTATAAGTGTATCAATGAGCTTTGTACAAGTTTTACGAACTTATGAAACATCTAACAACGCATTTCTAGGACTCTAAACCAAGTTTCATGCAACGTAGATGTTTATAAGTGTCTCAATGAGCTTTGGACATGTTTGACGGAGTTATGAAACATCTAACAACGCGTTACTAGGACTCTAAACCAAGTTTCATGAAACATGAGTGCTTATAAGTGTATCAATAAGCTTTGTACAAGTTTTACGAACTTATGAAACATCTAACAACGCATTTCTAGGACTCTAAAACAAGTTTCATGCAACGTGAGTGCTTATAAGTGTCTCAATGAGCTTTGTAAGCACTCTAAACCAAGTTTCATGCAACATGAGTGCTTATAAGTGTAACAATGAGCTTTGTACAAGTTTTACGAACTTATGAAACATCTAAGAGCAAATTCAATGGTGTTTCTTATTGGGATCTTAGCATGTGGAGCCCATCTAAATAGTTAAGATCAGGATCTTAGATTTCTTATTTAAGATCCGAATCTTAACTATTCATGGATACGTGACGGTCTATGATTGGTCCGTATTTATTTTTTATTTATTTATTTATTTTTAACCAACTGTTCATGGACCCCACTTAATAGTTAAGAAATTTTGTTGGTTTCTCTGTTAAAGATACTCTAACAATGCATTTCTAGGACTCTAAACCAAGTTTCATGCAACGTGAGTGCTTATAAGTGTTTCAATGAGCTTTGAACATGTTTGACGAACTTATGAAACATCTAACAACGCGTTTCTAGGACTCTAAACCAAGTTTCAAGCAACATAAGTGCTTATAAGTGTCTCAATGAGCATTGTAGAAGTTTTACGAACTTATGAAACATCTAACAACGCGTTTCTAGGACTCTAAACCAAGTTTCATGCAACGTAAGTGCTTATAAGTGACTCAATGAGCTTTGGACATGTTTTACGAACTTATGAAACATCTAACAACGCGTTTCTAGGACTCTAAATCAAGTTTCATGCAACATAAACCAAGTTTCATGCAACATGAGTGTTTATAAGAGTCTCAATGAGGTTTGTAAAAGTTTCATGCACTCACGTTGCATGTTTCATGCAATACAAACCAAGTTTCATGCAACTTATGAAACATCTAACAATGCGTTTCTAGGATCTAAACCAAGTTTCTGCAACATGAGTGCTTATAAGTGTCTTAATGAGGTTTGTAAAAGTTTTACAAACTTATGAAATATCTAAAAACTCGTTTCTAGGACTCTTAACCAAGTTTCATGCAACATGAGTGCTTATAAATGTATCAATGAGCTTTGTACAAGTTTTACGAACTTATGAAACATTTAACAACGCGTTTCTAGGACTTTAAACCAAGTTTCATGCAACAAAAGGGCTTATAAGTGTCTCAATCAGCTTTGGACATGTTTGACGAACTTATGAAACATCTACCAACGCGTTTCTTGGACTCTAAACCAAGTTTCATGCAACATAAGTGCTTATAAGTGTCTCAATGAGCATTGTAGAATTTTTACGAACTTATGAAACATCTAACAACGCGTTTCTAGGACTATAAACCAAGTTTCATGCAACATGAGTGCCTACAAGGGTCTCAATGAGCTTTGTACAAGTTTCACGAACTTATGAAACATCTAACAACGCGTTTCTAGGACTTTAAACCAAGTTTCATGCAACTTGAGTGCTTAGAAGTGTCTCAATGAGCTTTGAACTTGTTTGACGAACTTATGAAACATCTAACAACGCGTTTCTAGGAATCTCAACCAAGTTCATACAACATGAGTGCTTATAAGTGTCTCAATGAGCGTTGGACATGTTTGACGAACTTATGAAACATCTAAAAACGCGTTTCTAGGTATCTAAACCAAGTTTCATGCAACATGAGTGCATATAAGTGTCTCAATGAGCTTTGTACAGGTTTCACGAACTTATGAAACATCTAACAACCTGTTTCTAGGACTCTAAACCAAGTTTCATGCAACATGAGTGCTTATAAGGGTCTCAAAGAGCTCTGTACAAGTTTCACGAACTTATGAAAGATCTAACAACGCGTTTCTAGGACTCTAAACCAAGTTTCATGCAACATGAGTGCTTATAAGTTTCTCAATGAGCTTTGGACATGTTTGACGAACTTATGAAACATCTAACAACGCGTTTCTAGGACTTTAAACCAAGTTTCATGCAACATGAGTGCTTATAAGTGTATCAATGAGCTTTGTACAAGTTTTACGAACTTATGAAACATCTAACAACGCGTTTCTAGGACTCTAAACAAAGTTTCATGCAACATGAGTGCTTATAAGTGTCTCAATGAGCTTTGGACAAGTTTTACGAACTTATGAATCATCTAACAACGCGTTTCTAGGACTTTAAACCAAGTTTCATGCAACATGAGTGCTTATAATGGTCTCAAAGAGCTATGTACAAGTTTCACGAACTTATGAAACATCTAACAACGCGTTTCTAGGATTCTAAACCAAGTTTCATGCAACATGAGTGCTTATAAGTGTCTCAATGAGCTTTGGACATGTTTGACGAACTTATGAAACATCTAACAACGCGTTTCTAGGACTCTAAACCAAGTTTCATACAACATGAGTGCTTATAAGTGTCTCAATGAGGTTTGTAAAAGTTTTACGAACTTATGAAACATCTAAAAATGCATTTCTAAGACTCTAAACCAAGTTTCATGCAACATGCGTGCTTATAAGTGTCTCAATGAGCTTTGGACATGTTTGACGAACTTATGAAACATCTAACAACGCGTTTCTAGGACTCTAAACCAAGTTTCATGCAACATGAGTGCTTATAAGTGTAACAATGAGCTTTGTACAAGTTTTACGAACTTATGAAACATTTAACAACGCGTTTCTAGGACTCTAATCCAAGTTTCATGCAACGTGAGTGCTTATAAGTGTCTCAATGAGCTTCGGACATGTTTGACGAACTTATGAAACATCTAACAACGCATTTCTAGGACTCTAAACCATGTTTCATGCACCATGAGTGCTTATAAGTGCGTCAATGAGCTTTGTACAAGTTTAACGAACTTATGAAACATCTAACAACGAGTTTCTAGGACTCTAAAACAAGTTTCATGCAACATGAGTGCCTATAAGGGTCTCAATGAGCTTTGTACAAGTTTCACGAACTTATGAAACATCTAACAACGCGTTTCTAGGACTTTAAACCAAGTTTCATGCAACTTGAGTGCTTATAAGTGTCTCAATGAGCTTTGAACTTGTTTGACGAACTTATGAAACATCTAACAACGCGTTTCTAGGAATCTCAACCAAGTTCATACAACATGAGTGCTTATAAGTGTCTCAATGAGCGTTGGACATGTTTGACGAACTTATGAAACATCTAAAAACGCGTTTCTAGGTATCTAAACCAAGTTTCATGCAACATGAGTGCATATAAATGTCTCAATGAGCTTTGTACAAGTTTCACGAACTTATGAAACATCTAACAACCTGTTTCTAGGACTCTAAACCAAGTTTCATGCAACATGAGTGCTTATAAGTATCTCAATGAGCGTTGGACATGTTTGACGAACTTATGAAACATCTAACAACACGTTTCTAGGACTTTAAACTAAGTTTCATGCAACATGAGTGCTTATAAGTGTCTCAATGAGCTTTGTACAAGTTTCACGAACTTATGAAACATCTAACAACGCATTTCTAGGACTCTAAACCAACTTTCATGCAACATGTGTGCTTATAAGTGTATTAATGAGCTTTGTACAAGTTTTACGAACTTATGAAACATCTAACAACGCATTTCTAGGACTCTAAACCAAGTTTCATGCAACCTGAGTGTTTTTAAGTGTCTCAATGAGCTTTGGACATGTTTGACGAACTTATGAAACATCTAACAACGCGTTTCTAGGATCTAAACCAAGTTTCATGCAACATGAGTGCTTATAAGGGTCTCAAAGAGCTATGTACAAGTTTCATGAACTTATGAAACATCTAACAACGCGTTTCTAGGACTCTAAACCAAGTTTCATGCAACGTGAGTGCTTATAAGTGTCTCGATGAGCTTTGGACATGTTTGACGAACTTATGAAACATCTAACAACGTGTTTCTAGGACTCCAAACCAAGTTTCATGCAACATAAGTGCTTATAAGTGTCTCAATGAGCATTGTACAAGTTTTACAAACTTATAAAACATCTAACAACGCGTTTCTAGGACTCTAAACCAAGTTTCATGCAACATGAGTGCTTATAAGTTCCTCACTGAGCTTTGTACAAATTTCACGAACTTATGAAACATCTAAAAACGCGTTTTTAGGACTCTAAACCAAGTTTCATTCAACATGAGTGCTTATAAGTGTCTCAAAGAGCTTTGTACAAGTTTGACGAACTTATGAAACATCTAACAACGCGTTTCTAGGACTCTAAACCAAGTTTCATGCAACATGAGTGCCTATAAGGGTCTCAATGAGCTTTGGACATGTTTGACGAACTTATGAAACATCTAACAACGCGTTTCTAGGACTTTAAACCAAGTTTCATGCAACATGAGTGCTTATAAGTGTATCAATGAGCTTTGTACAAGTTTTACGAACTTATGAAACATCTAACAACGCGTTTCTAGGACTCTAAACCAAGTTTCATGCAACATGCGTGCTTATAAGTTTCTCAATGAGCTTTGGACATGTTTGACGAACTTATGAAACATCTATCAACGCGTTTCTAGGACTCTAAACCAAGTTTCATGCAACATGAGTGCTTATAAGTGTAACAATGAGCTTTGTACAAGTTTTACGAACTTATGAAACATTTAACAACGCGTTTCTAGAACTCTAATCCAAGTTTCATGCAACGTGAGTGCTTATAAGTGTCTCAATGAGCTTCGGACATGTTTGACGAACTTATGAAACATCTAACAACGCATTTCTAGGACTCTAAACCATGTTTCATGCACCATGAGTGAACTTATGAAACATCTAACAACGCGTTTCTAGGACTCTAAACCAAGTTTCATGCAACATGAGTGCCTATAAGGGTCTCAATGAGCTTTGTACAAGTTTCACGAACTTATGAAACATCTAACAACGCGTTTCTAGGACTTTAAACCAAGTTTCATGCAACTTGAGTGCTTATAAGTGTCTCAATGAGCTTTGAACTTGTTTGACGAACTTATGAAACATCTAACAACGCGTTTCTAGGAATCTCAACCAAGTTCATACAACATGAGTGCTTATAAGTGTCTCAATGAGCGTTGGACATGTTTGACGAACTTATGAAATATCTAAAAACGCGTTTCTAGGTATCTAAACCAAGTTTCATGCAACATGAGTGCATATAAGTGTCTCAATGAGCTTTGTACAAGTTTCACGAACTTATGAAACATCTAACAACCTGTTTCTAGGACTCTAAACCAAGTTTCATGCAACATGAGTGCTTATAAGTATCTCAATGAGCGTTGGACATGTTTGACGAACTTACGAAACATCTAACAACGCGTTTCTAGGACTTTAAACTAAGTTTCATGCAACATGAGTGCTTATAAGTGTCTCAATGAGCTTTGTACAAGTTTCACGAACTTATGAAACATCTAACAACGCATTTCTAGGACTCTAAACCAACTTTCATGCAACATGTGTGCTTATAAGTGTATTAATGAGCTTTGTACAAGTTTTACGAACTTATGAAACATCTAACAACGCGTTTCTAGGATCTAAACCAAGTTTCATGCAACATGAGTGCTTATAAGTGTCTCAATTAGGTTTGTAAAAGTTTTACGAACTTATGAAACATCTAAAAACACGTTTCTAGGTCTCTAAACCAAGTTTAATGCAACATGAGTGCTTATAAGGGTCTCAAAGAGCTTTTTACAAGTTTCACGAACTTATAAAACATCTAACAACGCGTTTCTAGGACTCTAAACCAAGTTTCAAGCAACATGAGTGCTTATAAGTGTCTCAATGAGCTTTGGACATGTTTGACGAACTTATGAAACATCTAACAACGCGTTTCTAGGACTTTAAACCAAGTTTCATGCAACATGAGTGCTTATAAGTGTATCAATGAGCTTTGTACAAGTTTTACGAACTTATGAAACATCTAACAACGCATTTCTAGGACTCTAAACCAAGTTTCATGCAACGTGAATGTTTATAAGTGTCTCAATGAGCTTTGGACATGTTTGACGAACTTATGAAACATCTAACAACGCGTTACTAGGACTCTAAACCAAGTTTCATGAAACATCTAACAACGCATTTCTAGGACTCTAAAACAAGTTTCATGCAACATGAGTGCTTATAAGTGTCTCAATGAGCTTTGTAAGCACTCTAAACCAAGTTTCATGCAACATGAGTGCTTATAAGTGTAACAATGAGCTTTGTACAAGTTTTACGAACTTATGAAACATCTAAGAGCAAATTCAATGGTGTTTCTTATTGGGATCTTAGCATGTGGAGCCCATCTAAATAGTTAAGATCTGGATCTTAGATTTCTTATTTAAGATCCGAATCTTAACTATTCATGGATACGTGACGGTCTATGATTGGTCCGTATTTATTTTTTATTTATTTATTTATTTTTAACCAACTGTTCATGGACCCCACTAAATAGTTAAGAAATTTTGTTGGTTTCTCTGTTAAAGATACTCTAACAATGCATTTCTAGGACTCTAAACCAAGTTTCATGCAACGTGAGTGCTTATAAGTGTTTCAATGAGCTTTGAACATGTTTGACGAACTTATGAAACATCTAACAACGCGTTTCTAGGACTCTAAACCAAGTTTCATGCAACATAAGTGCTTATAAGTGTCTCAATGAGCATTGTAGAAGTTTTACGAACTTATGAAACATCTAAAAACGTATTTCTAGGACTCTAAACCAAGTTTCATGCAACATGAGTGCTTATAAGGGTCTCAATGAGCTTTGTACTAGTTTCACGAACTTATGAAACATTTAACAACGCGTTTCTAGGACTCTAAACCAAGTTTCATGCAACATGCGTGCTTATAAGTGTCTCAATGAGCTTTGGACATGTTTGACGAACTTATGAAACATCTAACAACGCGTTTCTAGGACTCTAAACCAAGTTTCATGCAACATGAGTGCTTATAAGTGTAACAATGAGCTTTGTACAAGTTTTACGAACTTATGAAACATTTAACAACGCATTTCTAGGACTCTAATCCAATTTTCATGCAACGTGAGTGCTTATAAGTGTCTCAATGAGCTTCGGACATGTTTGACGAACTTTTGAAACATCTAACAACGCATTTCTAGGACTCTAAACCATGTTTCATGCAACATGAGTGCTTATAAGTGCCTCAATGAGCTTTGTACAAGTTTAACGAACTTATGAAACATCTAACAACGCGTTTCTAGGACTCTAAACCAAGTTTCATGCAACATGAGGGCCTACAAGGGTCTCAATGAGCTTTGTACAAGTTTCACGAACTTATGAAACATCTAACAACGCGTTTCTAGGACTTTAAACCAAGTTTCATGCAACTTGAGTGCTTATAAGTGTCTCAATGAGCTTTGAACTTGTTTGACGAACTTATGAAACATCTAACAACGCGTTTCTAGGAATCTCAACCAAGTTCATACAACATGAGTGCTTATAAGTGTCTCAATGAGCGTTGGACATGTTTGACGAACTTATGAAACATCTAACAACCTGTTTCTAGGACTCTAAACCAAGTTTCATGCAACATGAGTGCTTATAAGTATCTCAATGAGCGTTGGACATGTTTGACGAACTTATGAAACATCTAACAACGCGTTTCTAGGACTCTAAACTAAGTTTCATGCAACATGAGTGCTTATAAGTGTCTCAATGAGCTTTGTACAAGTTTCACGAACTTATGAAACATCTAACAACGCATTTCTAGGACTCTAAACCAAGTTTTATGCAACATGTGTGCTTATAAGTGTATTAATGAGCTTTGTACAAGTTTTACGAACTTATGAAACATCTAACAACGCATTTCTAGGACTCTAAACCAAGTTTCATGCAACCTGAGTGTTTTTAAGTGTCTCAATGAGCTTTGGACATGTTTGACGAACTTATGAAACATCTAACAACGCGTTTCTAGGACTCTAAACCAAGTTTCATGCAACATAAGTGCTTATAAGTCTCTAAATGAACTTTGTACAAGTTTTACGAACTTATGAAACATCAAACAACGCGTTTCTAGGATCTTAACCAAGTTTCATGCAACATGAGTGCTTATAAGTGTCTCAATGAGGTTTTTAAAAGTTTACGAACTTATGAAACATCTAACAACGCATTTCTAGGACTCTAAACCAAGTTTCATGCAACGTGAGTGCTTATAAGTGTCTCGATAAGCTTTGGACATGTCTATCGAACTTATGAAACATCTAACAACGCGTTTCTAGGACTCCAAACCAAGTTTCATGCAACATAAGTGCTTATAAGTGTCTCAATGAGAATTGTACAAGTTTTACGAACTTATAAAACATCTAACAACGCGTTTCTAGGTCTCTAAACCAAGTTTCATGCAACATGAGTGCTTATAAGGGTCTCAAAGAGCTCTGTACAAGTTTAACGAACTTATGAAACATCTAACAACGCGTTTCTAGGACTCTAAACCAAGTTTCATGCAACATGAGTGCTTATAAGTGTCTCAATGAGCTTTGGACATGTTTGACGAACTTATGAAACATCTAACAACGCGTTTCTAGGACTTTAAACCAAGTTTCATGCAACATGAGTGCTTATAAGTGTCTCAATGAGCTTTGGACATGTTTGACGAACTTATGAAACATCTAACAACGCGTTTCTAGGACTTTAAACCAAGTTTCATGCAACATGAGTGCTTATAAGTGTATCAATGAGCTTTGTACAAGTTTTACGAACTTATGAAACATCTAACAACGCATTTCTAGGACTCTAAACCAAGTTTCATGCAACGTGAATGTTTATAAGTGTCTCAATGAGCTTTGGACATGTTTGACGAACTTATGAAACATCTAACAACGCGTTACTAGGACTCTAAACCAAGTTTCATGAAACATGAGTGCTTATAAGTGTATCAATAAGCTTTGTACAAGTTTTACGAACTTATGAAACATCTAACAACGCATTTCTAGGACTCTAAAACAAGTTTCATGCAACGTGAGTGCTTATAAGTGTCTCAATGAGCTTTGTAAGCACTCTAAACCAAGTTTCATGCAACATGAGTGCTTATAAGTGTAACAATGAGCTTTGTACAAGTTTTACGAACTTATGAAACATCTAAGAGCAAATTCAATGGTGTTTCTTATTGGGATCTTAGCATGTGGAGCCCATCTAAATAGTTAAGATGCGGATCTTAGATTTCTTATTTAAGATCCGAATCTTAACTATTCATGGATACGTGACGGTCTATGATTGGTCCGTATTTATTTTTTATTTATTTATTTATTTTTAACCAACTGTTCATGGACCCCACTAAATAGTTAAGAAATTTTGTTGGTTTTTCTGTTAAAGATACTCTAACAATGCATTTCTAGGACTCTAAACCAAGTTTCATGCAACGTGAGTGCTTATAAGTGTTTCAATGAGCTTTGAACATGTTTGACGAACTTATGAAACATCTAACAACGCGTTTCTAGGACTCTAAACCAAGTTTCATGCAACATAAGTGATTATAAGTGTCTCAATGAGCATTGTAGAAGTTTTACGAACTTATGAAACATCTAAAAACGCATTTCTAGGACTCTAAACCAAGTTTCATGCAACATGAGTGCTTATAAGGGTCTCAATGAGCTTTGTACTAGTTTCACGAACTTATGAAACATCTAACAACGCGTTTCTAGGACTCTAAACCAAGTTTCATGCAACATGCGTGCTTATAAGTGTCTCAATGAGCTTTGGACATGTTTGACGAACTTATGAAACATCTAACAACGCGTTTCTAGGACTCTAAACCAAGTTTCATGCAACATGAGTGCTTATAAGTGTAACAATGAGCTTTGTACAAGTTTTACGAACTTATGAAACATTTAACAACGCATTTCTAGGACTCTAATCCAATTTTCATGCAACGTGAGTGCTTATAAGTGTCTCAATGAGCTTCGGACATGTTTGACGAACTTATGAAACATCTAACAACGCATTTCTAGGACTCTAAACCATGTTTCATGCAACATGAGTGCTTATAAGTGCCTCAATGAGCTTTGTACAAGTTTAACGAACTTATGAAACATCTAACAACGCGTTTCTAGGACTCTAAACCAAGTTTCATGCAACATGAGGGCCTACAAGGGTCTCAATGAGCTTTGTACAAGTTTCACGAACTTATGAAACATCTAACAACGCGTTTCTAGGACTTTAAACCAAGTTCCATGCAACTTGAGTGCTTATAAGTGTCTCAATGAGCTTTGAACTTGTTTGACGAACTTATGAAACATCTAACAACGCGTTTTTAGGAATCTCAACCAAGTTCATACAACATGAGTGCTTATAAGTGTCTCAATGAGCGTTGAACATGTTTGACGAACTTATGAAACATCTAACAACCTGTTTCTAGGACTCTAAACCAAGTTTCATGCAACATGAGTGCTTATAAGTATCTCAATGAGCGTTGGACATGTTTGACGAACTTATGAAACATCTAACAACGCGTTTCTAGGACTCTAAACTAAGTTTCATGCAACATGAGTGCTTATAAGTGTCTCAATGAGCTTTGTACAAGTTTCACGAACTTATGAAACATCTAACAACGCATTTCTAGGACTCTAAACCAAGTTTTATGCAACATGTGTGCTTATAAGTGTATTAATGAGCTTTGTACAAGTTTTACGAACTTATGAAACATCTAACAACGCATTTCTAGGACTCTAAACCAAGTTTCATGCAACCTGAGTGTTTTTAAGTGTCTCAATGAGCTTTGGACATGTTTGACGAACTTATGAAACATCTAACAACGCGTTCCTAGGACTCTAAACCAAGTTTCATGCAACATAAGTGCTTATAAGTCTCTAAATGAGCTTTGTACAAGTTTTACGAACTTATGAAACATCAAATAACGCGTTTCTAGGATCTTAACCAAGTTTCATGCAACATGAGTGCTTATAAGTGTCTCAATGAGGTTTTTAAAAGTTTACGAACTTATGAAACATCTAACAACGCATTTCTAGGACTCTAAACCAAGTTTCATGCAACGTGAGTGCTTATAAGTGTCTCGATAAGCTTTGGACATGTCTATCGAACTTATGAAACATCTAACAACGCGTTTCTAGGACTCCAAACCAAGTTTCATGCAACATAAGTGCTTATAAGTGTCTCAATGAGCATTGTACAAGTTTTACGAACTTATAAAACATCTAACAACGCGTTTCTAGGACTCTAAACCAAGTTTCATGCAACATGAGTGCTTATAAGGGTCTCAAAGAGCTCTGTACAAGTTTAACGAACTTATGAAACATCTAACAACGCGTTTCTAGGACTCTAAACCAAGTTTCATGCAACATGAGTGCTTATAAGTGTCTCAATGAGCTTTGGACATGTTTGACGAACTTATGAAACATCTAACAACGCGTTTCTAGGACTTTAAACCAAGTTTCATGCAACATGAGTGCTTATAATGGTCTCAAAGAGCTATGTACAAGTTTCACGAACTTATGAAACATCTAACAACGCGTTTCTAGGATTCTAAACCAAGTTTCATGCAACATGAGTGCTTATAAGTGTCTCAATGAGCTTTGGACATGTTTGACGAACTTATGAAACATCTAACAACGCGTTTCTAGGACTCTAAACCAAGTTTCATACAACATGAGTGCTTATAAGTGTCTCAATGAGGTTTGTAAAAGTTTTACGAACTTATCAAACATCTAAAAACGCATTTCTAGGACTCTAAACCAAGTTTCATGCAACATGAGTGCTTATAAGGGTCTCAATGAGCTTTGTACTAGTTTCACGAACTTATGAAACATCTAACAACGCGTTTTTAGGACTCTAAACCAAGTTTCATGCAACATGCGTGCTTATAAGTGTCTCAATGAGCTTTGGACATGTTTGACGAACTTATGAAACATCTAACAACGCGTTTCTAGGACTCTAAACCAAGTTTCATTCAACATGAGTGATTATAAGTGTAACAATGAGCTTTGTACAAGTTTTACGAACTTATGAAACATTTAACAACGCGTTTCTAGGACTCTAATCCAAGTTTCATGCAACGTGAGTGCTTATAAGTGTCTCAATGAGCTTCGGACATGTTTGACGAACTTATGAAACATCTAACAACGCATTTCTAGGACTCTAAACCATGTTTCATGCACCATGAGTGCTTATAAGTGCGTCAATGAGCTTTGTACAAGTTTAACGAACTTATGAAACATCTAACAACGCGTTTCTAGGACTCTAAACCAAGTTTCATGCAACATGAGTGCCTATAAGGGTCTCAATGAGCTTTGTACAAGTTTCACGAACTTATGAAACATCTAACAACGCGTTTCTAGGACTTTAAACCAAGTTTCATGCAACTTGAGTGCTTATAAGTGTCTCAATGAGCTTTGAACTTGTTTGACGAACTTATGAAACATCTAACAACGCGTTTCTAAGAATCTCAACCAAGTTCATACAACATGAGTGCTTATAAGTGTCTCAATGAGCGTTGGATATGTTTGAAGAACTTATGAAACATCTAACTACGCGTTTCTAGGATTCTAAACCAAGTTTCATGCAACATGAGTGCTTATAAGTGTCTCAATGAGCTTTGGACATGTTTGACGAACTTATGAAACATCTAACAACGCGTTTCTAGGACTCTAAACCAAGTTTCATACAACATGAGTGCTTATAAGTGTCTCAATGAGGTTTGTAAAAGTTTTACGAACTTATCAAACATCTAAAAACGCATTTCTAGGACTCTAAACCAAGTTTCATGCAACATGAGTGCTTATAAGGGTCTCAATGAGCTTTGTACTAGTTTCACGAACTTATGAAACATCTAACAACGCGTTTCTAGGACTCTAAACCAAGTTTCATGCAACATGCGTGCTTATAAGTGTCTCAATGAGCTTTGGACATGTTTGACGAACTTATGAAACATCTAACAACGCGTTTCTAGGACTCTAAACCAAGTTTCATTCAACATGAGTGCTTATAAGTGTAACAATTAGCTTTGTACAAGTTTTACGAACTTATGAAACATTTAACAACGCGTTTCTAGGACTCTAATCCAAGTTTCATGCAACGTGAGTGCTTATAAGTGTCTCAATGAGCTTCGGACATGTTTGACGAACTTATGAAACATCTAACAACGCATTTCTAGGACTCTAAACCATGTTTCATGCACCATGAGTGCTTATAAGTGCGTCAATGAGCTTTGTACAAGTTTAACGAACTTATGAAACATCTAACAACGCGTTTCTAGGACTCTAAACCAAGTTTCATGCAACATGAGTGCCTATAAGGGTCTCAATGAGCTTTGTACAAGTTTCACGAACTTATGAAACATCTAACAACGCGTTTCTAGGACTTTAAACCAAGTTTCATGTAACTTGAGTGTTTATAAGTGTCTCAATGAGCTTTGAACTTGTTTGACGAACTTATGAAACATCTAACAACGCGTTTCTAGGAATCTCAACCAAGTTCATACAACATGAGTGCTTATAAGTGTCTCAATGAGCGTTGGACATGTTTGACGAACTTATGAAACATCTAAAAACGCGTTTCTAGGTATCTAAACCAAGTTTCATGCAACATGAGTGCATATAAGTGTCTCAATGAGCTTTGTACAAGTTTCACGAACTTATGAAACATCTAACAACCTGTTTCTAGGACTCTAAACCAAGTTTCATGCAACATGAGTGCTTATAAGTATCTCACTGAGCGTTGGACATGTTTGACGAACTTATGAAACATCTAACAACGCGTTTCTAGGACTTTAAA
The DNA here is from genome assembly GCA_963556525.1 of Cochlearia excelsa. NCBI lineage: Eukaryota > Viridiplantae > Streptophyta > Magnoliopsida > Brassicales > Brassicaceae > Cochlearia > Cochlearia excelsa. The sequence goes on from CAUVZT010000019.1 coordinate 572,510, forward strand.
CTAAGTTTCATGCAACATGAGTGCTTATAAGTGTCTCAATGAGCTTTGTACAAGTTTCACGAACTTATGAAACATCTAACAACGCATTTCTAGGACTCTAAACCAACTTTCATGCAACATGTGTGCTTATAAGTGTATTAATGAGCTTTGTACAAGTTTTACGAACTTATGAAACATCTAACAACGCATTTCTAGGACTCTAAACCAAGTTTCATGCAACCTGAGTGTTTTTAAGTGTCTCAATGAGCTTTGGACATGTTTGACGAACTTATGAAACATCTAACAACGCGTTTCTAGGATCTAAACCAAGTTTCATGCAACATGAGTGCTTATAAGGTCTCAAAGAGCTATGTACAAGTTTCATGAACTTATGAAACATCTAACAACGCGTTTCTAGGACTCTAAACCAAGTTTCATGCAACGTGAGTGCTTATAAGTGTCTCAATGAGCATTGTACAAGTTTTACGAACTTATAAAACATCTAACAACGCGTTTCTAGGACTCTAAACCAAGTTTTATGCAACATGAGTGCTTATAAGTTCCTCAATGAGCTTTGTACAAATTTCACGAACTTATGAAACATCTAAAAACGCGTTTTTAGGACTCTAAACCAAGTTCCATGCAACATGAGTGCTTATAAGTGTCTCAAAGAGCTTTGTACAAGTTTGACGAACTTATGAAACATCTAACAACGCGTTTCTAGGACTCTAAACCAAGTTTCATGCAACATGAGTGCCTATAAGGGTCTCAATGAGCTTTGGACATGTTTGACGAACTTATGAAACATCTAACAACGCGTTTCTAGGACTTTAAACCAAGTTTCATGCAACATGAGTGCTTATAAGTGTATCAATGAGCTTTGTACAAGTTTTACGAACTTATGAAACATCTAACAACGCGTTTCTAGGACTCTAAACCAAGTTTCATGCAACATGAGTGCTTATAAGTGTAACAATGAGCTTTGTACAAGTTTTACGAACTTATGAAACATTTAACAACGCGTTTCTAGGACTCTAATCCAAGTTTCATGCAACGTGAGTGCTTATAAGTGTCTCAATGAGCTTCGGACATGTTTGACGAACTTATGAAACATCTAACAACGCATTTCTAGGACTCTAAACCATGTTTCATGCACCATGAGTGCTTATAAGTGCGTCAATGAGCTTTGTACAAGTTTAACGAACTTATGAAACATCTAACAACGCGTTTAGGACTCTAAACCAAGGTTCATGCAACATGAGTGCCTATAAGGGTCTCAATGAGCTTTGTACAAGTTTCACGAACTTATGAAACATCTAACAACGCGTTTCTAGGACTTTAAACCAAGTTTCATGCAACTTGAGTGCTTATAAGTGTCTCAATGAGCTTTGAACTTGTTTGACGAACTTATGAAACATCTAACAACGCGTTTCTAGGAATCTCAACCAAGTTCATACAACATGAGTGCTTATAAGTGTCTCAATGAGCGTTGGACATGTTTGACGAACTTATGAAATATCTAAAAACGCGTTTCTAGGTATCTAAACCAAGTTTCATGCAACATGAGTGCATATAAGTGTCTCAATGAGCTTTGTACAAGTTTCACGAACTTATGAAACATCTAACAACTTGTTTCTAGGACTCTAAACCAAGTTTCATGCAACATGAGTGCTTATAAGTATCTCAATGAGGGTTGGACATGTTTGACGAACTTACGAAACATCTAACAACGCGTTTCTAGGAATTTAAACTAAGTTTCATGCAACATGAGTGCTTATAAGTGTCTCAATGAGCTTTGTACAAGTTTCACGAACTTATGAAACATCTAACAACGCATTTCTAGGACTCTAAACCAACTTTCATGCAACATGTGTGCTTATAAGTGTCTCAATCAGCTTTGGACATGTTTGACGAACTTATGAAACATCTACCAACGCGTTTCTAGGACTCTAAACCAAGTTTCATGCACATAAGTGCTTATAAGTGTCTCAATGAGCATTGTAGAAGTTTTACGAACTTATGAAACATCTAACAACGCGTTTCTAGGACTATAAACCATGTTTCATGCAAGGTGAGTGCTTATAAGTGTCTCAATGAGCTTTGTACAAGTTTGACGAACTTATGAAACATCTAACAACGCGTTTCTAGGATCTAAACCAAGTTTCATGCAACATGAGTGCTTATAAGGGTCTCAAAGAGCTTTGTACAAGTTTCACGAACTTATGAAACATCTAACAACGCGTTTCTAGGACTCTAAACCAAGTTTCATGCAACATGAGTGCTTATAACTGTCTCAATGAGCTTTGGACATGTTTGACAAACTTATGAAACATCTAACAACGCGTTTCTAGGACTCTAAACTAAGTTTCATGCAACATGAGTGCTTATAAGTGTCTCAATGAGCTTTGTACAAGTTTCACGAACTTATGAAACATCTAACAACGCATTTCTAGGACTCTAAACCAAGTTTTATGCAACATGTGTGCTTATAAGTGTATTAATGAGCTTTGTATAAGTTTTACGAACTTATGAAACATCTAACAACGCATTTCTAGGACTCTAAACCAAGTTTCATGCAACCTGAGTGTTTTTAAGTGTCTCAATGAGCTTTGGACATGTTTGACGAACTTATGAAACATCTAACAACGCGTTTCTAGGACTCTAAACCAAGTTTCATGCAACATAAGTGCTTATAAGTCTCTAAATGAGCTTTGTACAAGTTTTTGCGAACTTATGAAACATCAAACAACGCGTTTCTAGGATCTTAACCAAGTTTCATGCAACATGAGTGCTTATAAGTGTCTCAATGAGGTTTTTAAAAGTTTACGAACTTATGAAACATCTAACAACGCATTTCTAGGACTCTAAACCAAGTTTCATGCAACGTGAGTGCTTATAAGTGTCTCGATGAGCTTTGGACATGTCTATCGAACTTATGAAACATCTAACAACGCGTTTCTAGGACTCTAAACCAAGTTTCATGCAACATGAGTGCTTATAAGTGTCTCAATGAGCTTTGGACATGTTTGACGAACTTATGAAACATCTAACAACGCGTTTCTAGGACTTTAAACCAAGTTTCATGCAACATGAGTGCTTATAAGTGTATCAATGAGCTTTGGACATGTTTGACGAACTTATGAATCATCTAACAACGCGTTTCTAGGACTTTAAACCAAGTTTCATGCAACATGAGTGCTTATAAGGGTCTCAAAGAGCTATGTACAAGTTTCACGAACTTATGAAACATCTAACAACGAGTTTCTAGGACTCTAAACCAAGTTTCATGCAACATGAGTGCTTATAAGTGTCTCAATGAGCTTTGGACATGTTTGACGAACTTATGAAACATCTAACAACGCGTTTCTAGGACTCTAAACCAAGTTTCATACAACATGAGTGCTTATAAGTGTCTCAATGAGGTTTGTAAAAGTTTTACGAACTTATGAAACATCTAAAAACGCATTTCTAGGACTCTAAACCAAGTTTCATGCAACATGAGTGCTTATAAGGGTCTCAATGAGCTTTGTACTAGTTTCACAAACTTATGAAACATCTAACAACGCGTTTCTAGGACTCTAAACCAAGTTTCATGCAACATGCGTGCTTATAAGTGTCTAAATGAGCTTTGGACATGTTTGACGAACTTATGAAACATCTAACAACGCGTTTCTAGGACTCTAAACCAAGTTTCATGCAACATGAGTGCTTATAAGTGTAACAATGAGCTTTGTACAAGTTTTACGAACTTATGAAACATTTAACAACGCGTTTCTAGGACTCTAATCCAAGTTTCATGCAACGTGAGTGCTTATAAGTGTCTCAATGAGCTTTCGGACATGTTTGACGAACTTATGAAACATCTAACAACGCATTTCTAGGACTCTAAACCATGTTTCATGCACCATGAGTGCTTATAAGTGCGTCAATGAGCTTTGTACAAGTTTAACGAACTTATGAAACATCTAACAACGCGTTTCTAGGACTCTAAACCAAGTTTCATGCAACATGAGTGCCTATAAGGGTCTCAATGAGCTTTGTACAAGTTTCACGAACTTATGAAACATCTAACAACGCGTTTCTAGGACTTTAAACCAAGTTTCATGCAACTTGAGTGCTTATAAGTGTGTCAATGAGCTTTGAACTTGTTTGACGAACTTATGAAACATCTAACAACGCGTTTCTAGGAATCTCAACCAAGTTCATACAACATGAGTGCTTATAAGTGTCTCAATGAGCGTTGGACATGTTTGACGAACTTATGAAATATCTAAAAACGCGTTTCTAGGTATCTAAACCAAGTTTCATGCAACATGAGTGCATATAAGTGTCTCAATGAGCTTTGTACGAGTTTCACGAACTTATGAAACATCTAACAACCCTGTTTCTAGGACTCTAAACCAAGTTTCATGCAACATGAGTGCTTATAAGTATCTCAATGAGGGTTGGACATGTTTGACGAACTTACGAAACATCTAACAACGCGTTTCTAGGACTTTAAACTAAGTTTCATGCAACATGAGTGCTTATAAGTGTCTCAATGAGCTTTGTACAAGTTTCACGAACTTATGAAACATCTAACAACGCATTTCTAGGACTCTAAACCATCTTTCATGCAACATGTGTGCTTATAAGTGTCTCAATCAGCTTTGGACATGTTTGACGAACTTATGAAACATCTACCAACGCGTTTCTAGGACTCTAAACCAAGTTTCATGCACATAAGTGCTTATAAGTGTCTCAATGAGCATTGTAGAAGTTTTACGAACTTATGAAACATCTAACAACGCGTTTCTAGGACTATAAACCATGTTTCATGCAAGGTGAGTGCTTATAAGTGTCTCAATGAGCTTTGTACAAGTTTGACGAACTTATGAAACATCTAACAACGCGTTTCTAGGATCTAAACCAAGTTTCATGCAACATGAGTGCTTATAAGGGTCTCAAAGAGCTTTGTACAAGTTTCACGAACTTATGAAACATCTAACAACGCGTTTCTAGGACTCTAAACCAAGTTTCATGCAACATGAGTGCTTATAACTGTCTCAATGAGCTTTGGACATGTTTGACGAACTTATGAAACATCTAACAACGCGTTTCTAGGACTCTAAACTAAGTTTCATGCAACATGAGTGCTTATAAGTGTCTCAATGAGCTTTGTACAAGTTTCACGAACTTATGAAACATCTAACAACGCATTTCTAGGACTCTAAACCAAGTTTTATGCAACATGTGTGCTTATAAGTGTATTATTGAGCTTTGTACAAGTTTTACGAACTTATGAAACATCTAACAACGCATTTCTAGGACTCTAAACCAAGTTTCATGCAACCTGAGTGTTTTTAAGTGTCTCAATGAGCTTTGGACATGTTTGACGAACTTATGAAACATCTAACAACGCGTTTATAGGACTCTAAACCAAGTTTCATGCAACATAAGTGCTTATAAGTCTCTAAATGAGCTTTGTACAAGTTTTGCAAACTTATGAAACATCAAACAACGCGTTTCTAGGATCTTAACCAAGTTTCATGCAACATGAGTGCTTATAAGTGTCTCAATGAGGTTTTTAAAAGTTTACGAACTTATGAAACATCTAACAACGCATTTCTAGGACTCTAAACCAAGTTTCATGCAACGTGAGTGCTTATAAGTGTCTCGATGAGCTTTGGACATGTCTATCGAACTTATGAAACATCTAACAACGCGTTTCTAGGACTCTAAACCAAGTTTCATGCAACATGAGTGCTTATAAATGTCTCAATGAGCTTTGGACATGTTTGACGAACTTATGAAACATCTAACAACGCGTTTCTAGGACTTTAAACCAAGTTTCATGCAACATGAGTGCTTATAAGTGTATCAATGAGCTTTGGACATGTTTGACGAACTTATGAATCATCTAACAACGCGTTTCTAGGACTTTAAAACAAGTTTCATGCAACATGAGTGCTTATAAGGGTCTCAAAGAGCTATGTACAAGTTTCACGAACTTATGAAACATCTAACAACGAGTTTCTAGGACTCTAAACCAAGTTTCATGCAACATGAGTGGTTATAAGTGTCTCAATGAGCTTTGGACATGTTTGACGAACTTATGAAACATCTAACAACGCGTTTCTAGGACTCTAAACCAAGTTTCATACAACATGAGTGCTTATAAGTGTCTCAATGAGGTTTGTAAAAGTTTTACGAACTTATGAAACATCTAAAAACGCATTTCTAGGACTCTAAACCAAGTTTCATGCAACATGAGTGCTTATAAGGGTCTCAATGAGCTTTGTACTAGTTTCACGAACTTATGAAACATCTAACAACGCGTTTCTAGGACTCTAAACCAAGTTTCATGCAACATGCGTGCTTATAAGTGTCTCAATGAGCTTTGGACATGTTTGACGAACTTATGAAACATCTAACAACGCGTTTCTAGGACTCTAAACCAAGTTTCATGCAACATGAGTGCTTATAAGTGTAACAATGAGCTTTGTACAAGTTTTACGAACTTATGAAACATTTAACAACGCGTTTCTAGGACTCTAATCCAAGTTTCATGCAACGTGAGTGCTTATAAGTGTCTCAATGAGCTTCAGACATGTTTGACGAACTTATGAAAAATCTAACAACGCATTTCTAGGACTCTAAACCATGTTTCATGCACCATGAGTGCTTATAAGTGCGTCAATGAGCTTTGTACAAGTTTAACGAACTTATGAAACATCTAACAACGTGTTTCTAGGACTCTAAACCAAGTTTCATGCAACATGAGTGCCTATAAGGGTCTCAATGAGCTTTGTACAAGTTTCACGAACTTATGAAACATCTAACAGCGCGTTTCTAGGACTTTAAACCAAGTTTCATGCAAATTGAGTGCTTATAAGTGTCTCAATGAGCTTTGAACTTGTTTGACGAACTTATGAAACATCTAACAACGCGTTTCTAGGAATCTCAACCAAGTTCATACAACATGAGTGCTTATAAGTGTCTCAATGAGCGTTGGACATGTTTGACGAACTTATGAAACATCTAAAAACGCGTTTCTAGGTATCTAAACCAAGTTTCATGCAACATGAGTGCATATAAGTGTCTCAATGAGCTTTGTACAAGTTTCACGAACTTATGAAACATCTAACAACCTGTTTCTAGGACTCTAAACCAAGTTTCATGCAACATGAGTGCTTATAAGTATCTCAATGAGCGTTGGACATGTTTGACGAACTTATGAAACATCTAACAACGCGTTTCTAGGACTTTAAACTAAGTTTCATGCAACATGAGTGCTTATAAGTGTCTCAATGAGCTTTGTACAAGTTTCACGAACTTATGAAACATCTAACAACGCATTTCTAGGACTCTAAACCAACTTTCATGCAACATGTGTGCTTATAAGTGTCTCAATCAGCTTTGGACATGTTTGACGAACTTATGAAACATCTACCAACGCGTTTCTAGGACTCTAAACCAAGTTTCATGCAACATAAGTGCTTATAAGTGTCTCAATGAGCATTGTAGAAGTTTTACGAACTTATGAAACATCTAACAACGCGTTTCTAGGACTATAAACCAAGTTTCATGCAAGGTGAGTGCTTATAAGTGTCTCAATGATTGTTGTACAAGTTTGACGAACTTATGAAACATCTAACAACGCGTTTCTAGGATCTAAACCAAGTTTCATGCAACATGAGTGCTTATAAGGGTCTCAAAGAGCTCTGTACAAGTTTCACGAACTTATGAAACATCTAACAACGAGTTTCTAGGACTCTAAACCAAGTTTCATGCAACATGAGTGCTTATAAGTGTCTCAATGAGCTTTGGACATGTTTGACGAACTTATGAAACATCTAACAACGCGTTTCTAGGACTTTAAACCAAGTTTCATGCAACATGAGTGTTTATAAGTGTATCAATATCAATGAGCTTTGTACAAGTTTTACGAACTTATGAAACATCTAACAACGCGTTTCTATGACTCTAAACCAAGTTTCATGCAACATTAGTGCTTATAAGTGTCTCAATAAGCTTTGGACATGTTTCACGAACTTATGAATCATCTAACAACGCGTTTCTAGGAATTTAAACCAAGTTTCATGCAACATGAGTGCTTATAAGGGTCTCAAAGATCTATGTACAAGTTTCACGAACTTATGAAACATCTAACAACGCGTTTCTAGGACTCTAAACCAAGTTTCATGCAACATGAGTGCTTATAAGTGTCTCAATGAGCTTTGGACATGTTTGACGAACTTATGAAACATCTAACAACGCGTTTCTTGGACTCTAAACCAAGTTTCATACAACATGAGTGCTTATAAGTGTCTCAATGAGGTTTGTAAAAGTTTTACGAACTTATGAAACATCTAAAAACGCATTTCTAGGACTCTAAACCAAGTTTCATGCAACATGAGTGCTTATAAGGGTCTCAATGAGCTTTGTACTAGTTTCACGAACTTATGAAACATCTAACAACGCGTTTCTAGGACTCTAAACCAAGTTTCATGCAACATGCGTGCTTATAAGTGTCTCAATGAGCTTTAGACATGTTTGACGAACTTATGAAACATCTAACAACGTGTTTGTAGGACTCTAAACCAAGTTTCATGCAACATGAGTGCTTATAAGTGTAACAATGAGCTTTGTACAAGTTTTACGAACTTATGAAACATTTAACAACGCATTTCTAGGACTCTAATCCAAGTTTCATGCAACGTGAGTGCTTATAAGTGTCTCAATGAGCTTCGGACATGTTTGACGAACTTATGAAACATCTAACAACGCATTTCTAGGACTCTAAACCATGTTTCATGCAACATGAGTGCTTATAAGTGCCTCAATGAGGTTTGTACAAGTTTAACGAACTTATGAAACATCTAACAACGCGTTTCTAGGACTCTAAACCATGTTTCATGCAACATGAGTGCCTATAAGGGTCTCAATGAGCTTTTTGTACAAGTTTCACGAACTTATGAAACATCTAACAATGCGTTTCTAGGACTTTAAACCAAGTTTCATGCAACTTGAGTGCTTATAAGTGTCTCAATGAGCTTTGAACTTGTTTGACGAACTTATGAAACATCTAACAACGCGTTTCTAGGAATCTCAACCAAGTTCATACAACATGAGTGCTTATAAGTGTCTCAATGAGCGTTGGACATGTTTGACGAACTTATGAAACATCTAAAAACGCGTTTCTAGGTATATAAACCAAGTTTCATGGAACATGAGTGCATATAAGTTTCTTAATGAGCTTTGTACAGGTTTCACGAACTTATGAAACATCTAACAACCTGTTTCTAGGACTCTAAACCAACTTTCATGCAACATGAGTTCTTATAAGTATCTCAATGAGCGTTGGACATGTTTGACGAACTTATGAAACATCTAACAACGCGTTTCTAGGACTCTAAACTAAGTTTCATGCAACATGAGTGCTTATAAGTGTCTCAATGAGCTTTGTACAAGTTTCACGAACTTATGAAACATCTAACAATGCATTTCTAGGACTCTAAACCAAGTTTTATGGAACATGTGTGCTTATAAGTGTATTAATGAGCTTTGTACAAGTTTTACGAACTTATGAAACATCTAACAACGCATTTCTAGGACTCTAAACCAAGTTTCATGCAACATCGAGTGTTTTTAAGTGTCTCAATGAGCTTTGGACATGTTTGACGAACTTATGAAACATCTAACAACGCGTTTCTAGGACTCTAAACCAAGTTTCATGCAACATAAGTGCTTATAAGTCTCTAAATGAGCTTTGTACAAGTTTTGCGAACTTATGAAACATCAAACAACGCGTTTCTAGGATCTTAACCAAGTTTCATGCAACATGAGTGCTTATAAGTGTCTCAATTAGCATTGTAGAAGTTTTACGAACTTATGAAACATCTAACAACGCGTTTCTAGGACTATAAACCATGTTTCATGCAAGGTGAGTGCTTATAAGTGTCTCAATGAGCTTTGTACAAGTTTGACGAACTTATGAAACATCTAACAACGCGTTTCTAGGATCTAAACCAAGTTTCATGCAACATGAGTGCTTATAACTGTCTCAATGAGCTTTGGACATGTTTGACGAACTTATGAAACATCTAACAACGCGTTTCTAGGACTCTAAACTAAGTTTCATGCAACATGAGTGCTTATAAGTGTCTCAATGAGCTTTGTACAAGTTTCACGAACTTATGAAACATCTAACAACGCATTTCTAGGACTCTAAACCAAGTTTTATGCAACATGTGTGCTTATAAGTGTATTAATGAGCTTTGTACAAGTTTTACGAACTTATGAAACATCTAACAACGCATTTCTAGGACTCTAAACCAAGTTTCATGCAACATGAGTGTTTTTAAGTGTCTCAATGAGCTTTGGACATGTTTGACGAACTTATGAAACATCTAACAACGCGTTTCTAGGACTCTAAACCAAGTTTCATGCAACATAAGTGCTTATAAGTCTCTAAATGAGCTTTGTACAAGTTTTGCGAACTTATGAAACATCAAACAACGCGTTTCTAGGATCTTAACCAAGTTTCATGCAACATGAGTGCTTATAAGTGTCTCAATGAGGTTTTTAAAAGTTTACGAACTTATGAAACATCTAACAACGCATTTCTAGGACTCTAAACCAAGTTTCATGCAACGTGAGTGCTTATAAGTGTCTCGATGAGCTTTGGACATGTCTATCGAACTTATGAAACATCTAACAACGCGTTTCTAGGACTCTAAACCAAGTTTCATGCAACATGAGTGCTTATAAGTGTCTCAATGAGCTTTGGACATGTTTGACGAACTTATGAAACATCTAACAACGCGTTTCTAGGACTTTAAACCAAGTTTCATGCAACATGAGTGCTTATAAGTGTATCAATGAGCTTTGGACATGTTTGACGAACTTATGAATCATCTAACAACGCGTTTCTAGGACTTTAAACCAAGTTTCATGCAACATGAGTGCTTATAAGGGTCTCAAAGAGCTATGTACAAGTTTCACGAACTTATGAAACATCTAACAACGAGTTTCTAGGACTCTAAACCAAGTTTCATGCAACATGAGTGCTTATAAGTGTCTCAATGAGCTTTGGACATGTTTGACGAACTTATGAAACATCTAACAACGCGTTTCTAGGACTCTAAACCAAGTTTCATACAACATGAGTGCTTATAAGTGTCTCAATGAGGTTTGTAAAAGTTTTACGAACTTATGAAACATCTAAAAACGCATTTCTAGGACTCTAAACCAAGTTTCATGCAACATGAGTGCTTATAAGGGTCTCAATGAGCTTTGTACTAGTTTCACAAACTTATGAAACATCTAACAACGCGTTTCTAGGACTCTAAACCAAGTTTCATGCAACATGCGTGCTTATAAGTGTCTCAATGAGCTTTGGACATGTTTGACGAACTTATGAAACATCTAACAACGCGTTTCTAGGACTCTAAACCAAGTTTCATGCAACATGAGTGCTTATAAGTGTAACAATGAGCTTTGTACAAGTTTTACGAACTTATGAAACATTTAACAACGCGTTTCTAGGACTCTAATCCAAGTTTCATGCAACGTGAGTGCTTATAAGTGTCTCAATGAGCTTCGGACATGTTTGACGAACTTATGAAACATCTAACAACGCATTTCTAGGACTCTAAACCATGTTTCATGCACCATGAGTGCTTATAAGTGCGTCAATGAGCTTTGTACAAGTTTAACGAACTTATGAAACATCTAACAACGCGTTTCTAGGACTCTAAACCAAGTTTCATGCAACATGAGTGCCTATAAGGGTCTCAATGAGCTTTGTACAAGTTTCACGAACTTATGAAACATCTAACAACGCGTTTCTAGGACTTTAAACCAAGTTTCATGCAACTTGAGTGCTTATAAGTGTGTCAATGAGCTTTGAACTTGTTTGACGAACTTATGAAACATCTAACAACGCGTTTCTAGGAATCTCAACCAAGTTCATACAACATGAGTGCTTATAAGTGTCTCAATGAGCGTTGGACATGTTTGACGAACTTATGAAATATCTAAAAACGCGTTTCTAGGTATCTAAACCAAGTTTCATGCAACATGAGTGCATATAAGTGTCTCAATGAGCTTTGTACGAGTTTCACGAACTTATGAAACATCTAACAACCTGTTTCTAGGACTCTAAACCAAGTTTCATGCAACATGAGTGCTTATAAGTATCTCAATGAGGGTTGGACATGTTTGACGAACTTACGAAACATCTAACAACGCGTTTCTAGGACTTTAAACTAAGTTTCATGCAACATGAGTGCTTATAAGTGTCTCAATGAGCTTTGTACAAGTTTCACGAACTTATGAAACATCTAACAACGCATTTCTAGGACTCTAAACCATCTTTCATGCAACATGTGTGCTTATAAGTGTCTCAATCAGCTTTGGACATGTTTGACGAACTTATGAAACATCTACCAACGCGTTTCTAGGACTCTAAACCAAGTTTCATGCACATAAGTGCTTATAAGTGTCTCAATGAGCATTGTAGAAGTTTTACGAACTTATGAAACATCTAACAACGCGTTTCTAGGACTATAAACCATGTTTCATGCAAGGTGAGTGCTTATAAGTGTCTCAATGAGCTTTGTACAAGTTTGACGAACTTATGAAACATCTAACAACGCGTTTCTAGGATCTAAACCAAGTTTCATGCAACATGAGTGCTTATAAGGGTCTCAAAGAGCTTTGTACAAGTTTCACGAACTTATGAAACATCTAACAACGCGTTTCTAGGACTCTAAACCAAGTTTCATGCAACATGAGTGCTTATAACTGTCTCAATGAGCTTTGGACATGTTTGACGAACTTATGAAACATCTAACAACGCGTTTCTAGGACTCTAAACTAAGTTTCATGCAACATGAGTGCTTATAAGTGTCTCAATGAGCTTTGTACAAGTTTCACGAACTTATGAAACATCTAACAACGCATTTCTAGGACTCTAAACCAAGTTTTATGCAACATGTGTGCTTATAAGTGTATTATTGAGCTTTGTACAAGTTTTACGAACTTATGAAACATCTAACAACGCATTTCTAGGACTCTAAACCAAGTTTCATGCAACCTGAGTGTTTTTAAGTGTCTCAATGAGCTTTGGACATGTTTGACGAACTTATGAAACATCTAACAACGCGTTTATAGGACTCTAAACCAAGTTTCATGCAACATAAGTGCTTATAAGTCTCTAAATGAGCTTTGTACAAGTTTTGCGAACTTATGAAACATCAAACAACGCGTTTCTAGGATCTTAACCAAGTTTCATGCAACATGAGTGCTTATAAGTGTCTCAATGAGGTTTTTAAAAGTTTACGAACTTATGAAACATCTAACAACGCATTTCTAGGACTCTAAACCAAGTTTCATGCAACGTGAGTGCTTATAAGTGTCTCGATGAGCTTTGGACATGTCTATCGAACTTATGAAACATCTAACAACGCGTTTCTAGGACTCTAAACCAAGTTTCATGCAACATGAGTGCTTATAAGTGTCTCAATGAGCTTTGGACATGTTTGACGAACTTATGAAACATCTAACAACGCGTTTCTAGGACTTTAAACCAAGTTTCATGCAACATGAGTGCTTATAAGTGTATCAATGAGCTTTGGACATGTTTGACGAACTTATGAATCATCTAACAACGCGTTTCTAGGACTTTAAAACAAGTTTCATGCAACATGAGTGCTTATAAGGGTCTCAAAGAGCTATGTACAAGTTTCACGAACTTATGAAACATCTAACAACGAGTTTCTAGGACTCTAAACCAAGTTTCATGCAACATGAGTGCTTATAAGTGTCTCAATGAGCTTTGGACATGTTTGACGAACTTATGAAACATCTAACAACGCATTTCTAGGACTCTAAACCAAGTTTCATACAACATGAGTGCTTATAAGTGTCTCAATGAGGTTTGTAAAAGTTTTACGAACTTATGAAACATCTAAAAACGCATTTCTAGGACTCTAAACCAAGTTTCATGCAACATGAGTGCTTATAAGGGTCTCAATGAGCTTTGTACTAGTTTCACGAACTTATGAAACATCTAACAACGCGTTTCTAGGACTCTAAACCAAGTTTCATGCAACATGCGTGCTTATAAGTGTCTCAATGAGCTTTGGACATGTTTGACGAACTTATGAAACATCTAACAACGCGTTTCTAGGACTCTAAACCAAGTTTCATGCAACATGAGTGCTTATAAGTGTAACAATGAGCTTTGTACAAGTTTTACGAACTTATGAAACATTTAACAACGCGTTTCTAGGACTCTAATCCAAGTTTCATGCAACGTGAGTGCTTATAAGTGTCTCAATGAGCTTCGACATGTTTGACGAACTTATGAAACATCTAACAACGCATTTCTAGGACTCTAAACCATGTTTCATGCACCATGAGTGCTTATAAGTGCGTCAATGAGCTTTGTACAAGTTTAACGAACTTATGAAACATCTAACAACGTGTTTCTAGGACTCTAAACCAAGTTTCATGCAACATGAGTGCCTATAAGGGTCTCAATGAGCTTTGTACAAGTTTCACGAACTTATGAAACATCTAACAACGCGTTTCTAGGACTTTAAACCAAGTTTCATGCAAATTGAGTGCTTATAAGTGTCTCAATGAGCTTTGAACTTGTTTGACGAACTTATGAAACATCTAACAACGCGTTTCTAGGAATCTCAACCAAGTTCATACAACATGAGTGCTTATAAGTGTCTCAATGAGCGTTGGACATGTTTGACGAACTTATGAAACATCTAAAAACGCGTTTCTAGGTATCTAAACCAAGTTTCATGCAACATGAGTGCATATAAGTGTCTCAATGAGCTTTGTACAAGTTTCACGAACTTATGAAACATCTAACAACCTGTTTCTAGGACTCTAAACCAAGTTTCATGCAACATGAGTGCTTATAAGTATATCAATGAGCGTTGGACATGTTTGACGAACTTATGAAACATCTAACAACGCGTTTCTAGGACTTTAAACTAAGTTTCATGCAACATGAGTGCTTATAAGTGTCTCAATGAGCTTTGTACAAGTTTCACGAACTTATGAAACATCTAACAACGCATTTCTAGGACTCTAAACCAACTTTCATGCAACATGTATGCTTATAAGTGTCTCAATCAGCTTTGGACATGTTTGACGAACTTATGAAACATCTACCAACGCGTTTCTAGGACTATAAACCAAGTTTCATGCAAGGTGAGTGCTTATAAGTGTCTCAATGATTGTTGTACAAGTTTGATGAACTTATGAAACATCTAACAACGCGTTTCTAGGATCTAAACCAAGTTTCATGCAACATGAGTGCTTATAAGGGTCTCAAAGAGCTCTGTACAAGTTTCACGAACTTATGAAACATCTAACAACGAGTTTCTAGGACTCTAAACCAAGTTTCATGCAACATGAGTGCTTATAAGTGTCTCAATGAGCTTTGGACATGTTTGACGAACTTATGAAACATCTAACAACGCGTTTCTAGGACTTTAAACCAAGTTTCATGCAACATGAGTGTTTATAAGTGTATCAATGAGCTTTGTACAAGTTTTACGAACTTATGAAACATCTAACAACGCGTTTCTATGACTCTAAACCAAGTTTCATGCAACATTAGTGCTTATAAGTGTCTCAATAAGCTTTGGACATGTTTCACGAACTTATGAATCATCTAACAACGCGTTTCTAGGAATTTAAACCAAGTTTCATGCAACATGAGTGCTTATAAGGGTCTCAAAGATCTATGTACAAGTTTCACGAACTTATGAAACATCTAACAACGCGTTTCTAGGACTCTAAACCAAGTTTCATGCAACATGAGTGCTTATAAGTGTCTCAATGAGCTTTGGACATGTTTGACGAACTTATGAAACATCTAACAACGCGTTTCTAGGACTCTAAACCAAGTTTCATACAACATGAGTTCTTATAAGTGTCTCAATGAGGTTTGTAAAAGTTTTACGAACTTATGAAACATCTAAAAACGCATTTCTAGGACTCTAAACCAAGTTTCATGCAACATGAGTGCTTATAAGGGTCTCAATGAGCTTTGTACTAGTTTCACGAACTTATGAAACATCTAACAACGCGTTTCTAGGACTCTAAACCAAGTTTCATGCAACATGCGTGCTTATAAGTGTCTCAATGAGCTTTAGACATGTTTGACGAACTTATGAAACATCTAACAACGTGTTTGTAGGACTCTAAACCAAGTTTCATGCAACATGAGTGCTTATAAGTGTAACAATGAGCTTTGTACAAGTTTTACGAACTTATGAAACATTTAACAACGCATTTCTAGGACTCTAATCCAAGTTTCATGCAACGTGAGTGCTTATAAGTGTCTCAATGAGCTTCGGACATGTTTGACGAACTTATGAAACATCTAACAACGCATTTCTAGGACTCTAAACCATGTTTCATGCAACATGAGTGCTTATAAGTGCCTCAATGAGGTTTGTACAAGTTTAACGAACTTATGAAACATCTAACAACGCGTTTCTAGGACTCTAAACCAAGTTTCATGCAACATGAGTGCCTATAAGGGTCTCAATGAGCTTTGTACAAGTTTCACGAACTTATGAAACATCTAACAATGCGTTTCTAGGACTTTAAACCAAGTTTCATGCAACTTGAGTGCTTATAAGTGTCTCAATGAGCTTTGAACTTGTTTGACGAACTTATGAAACATCTAACAACGCGTTTCTAGGAATCTCAACCAAGTTCATACAACATGAGTGCTTATAAGTGTCTCAATGAGCGTTGGACATGTTTGACGAACTTATGAAACATCTAAAAACGCGTTTCTAGGTATATAAACCAAGTTTCATGCAACATGAGTGCATATAAGTGTCTCAATGAGCTTTGTACAGGTTTCACGAACTTATGAAACATCTAACAACCTGTTTCTAGGACTCTAAACCAACTTTCATGCAACATGAGTTCTTATAAGTATCTCAATGAGCGTTGGACATGTTTGACGAACTTATGAAACATCTAACAACACGTTTCTAGGACTCTAAACTAAGTTTCATGCAACATGAGTGCTTATAAGTGTCTCAATGAGCTTTGTACAAGTTTCACGAACTTATGAAACATCTAACAATGCATTTCTAGGACTCTAAACCAAGTTTTATGGAACATGTGTGCTTATAAGTGTATTAATGAGCTTTGTACAAGTTTTACGAACTTATGAAACATCTAACAACGCATTTCTAGGACTCTAAACCAAGTTTCATGCAACCTGAGTGTTTTTAAGTGTCTCAATGAGCTTTGGACATGTTTGACGAACTTATGAAACATCTAACAACGCGTTTCTAGGACTCTAAACCAAGTTTCATGCAACATAAGTGCTTATAAGTCTCTAAATGAGCTTTGTACAAGTTTTGCGAACTTATGAAACATCAAACAACGCGTTTCTAGGATCTTAACCAAGTTTCATGCAACATGAGTGCTTATAAGTGTCTCAATGAGGTTTTTAAAAGTTTACGAACTTATGAAACATCTAACAACACATTTCTAGGACTCTAAACCAAGTTTCATGCAACGTGAGTGCTTATAAGTGTCTCGATGAGCTTTGGACATGTCTATCGAACTTATGAAACATCTAACAACGCGTTTCTAGGACTCTAAACCAAGTTTCATGCAACATAAGTGCTTATAAGTGTCTCAATGAGCATTGTACAAGTTTTACGAACTTATAAAACATCTAACAACGCGTTTCTAGGACTCTAAACCAAGTTTCATGCAACATGAGTGCTTATAAGGGTCTCAAAGAGCTCTGTACAAGTTTCACGAACTTATGAAACATCTAACAACGCGTTTCTAGGACTCTAAACCAAGTTTCATGCAACATGAGTGCTTATAAGTGTCTCAATGAGCTTTGGACATGTTTGACGAACTTATGAAACATCTAACAACGCGTTTCTAGGACTTTAAACCAAGTTTCATGCAACATGAGTGCTTATAAGTGTATCAATGAGCTTTGTACAAGTTTTACGAACTTATGAAACATCTAACAACGCGTTTCTAGGACTCTAAACCAAGTTTCATGCAACATGAGTGCTTATAAGTGTCTCAATGAGCTTTGGACATGTTTGACGAACTTATGAATCCTCTAACAACGCGTTTCTAGGACTTTAAACCAAGTTTCATGCAACATGAGTGCTTAAAAGGGTTTCAAAGAGCTATGTACAAGTTTCACGAACTTATGAAACATCTAACAACACGTTTCTAGGACTCTAAACCAAGTTTCATGCAACATGAGTGCTTATAAGTGTCTCAATGAGCTTTGGACATGTTTGACGAACTTATGAAACATCTAACAACGCGTTTCTAGGACTCTAAACCAAGTTTCATACAACATGAGTGCTTATAAATGTCTCAATGAGGTTTGTAAAAGTTTTACGAACTTATGAAACATCTAAAAACGCATTTCTAGGACTCCAAACCAAGTTTCATGCAACATGAGTGCTTATAAGGGTCTCAATGAGCTTTGTACTAGTTTCACGAACTTATGAAACATCTAACAACGCGTTTCTAGGACTCTAAACCAAGTTTCATGCAACATGCGTGCTTATAAGTGTCTCAATGAGCTTTGGACATGTTTGACGAACTTATGAAACATCTAACAACGCGTTTCTAGGACTCTAAACCAAGTTTCATGCAACATGCACTACTAAAAAAAATTCATATAGCCACGACCGTATCGGTGGCTATAACGTTAAATCTGTGGCTATACGTTCGTGGCTAAAAAAATTTGTGGCAAATCGTGACTAAATAGCCACGGATTTTTGCTATAGCCACCGATACGGCCGTGACTATATGAATTTTTTTTAGTAGTGATGAGTGCTTATAAGTGTAACAATGAGCTTTGTACAAGTTTTACGAACTTATGAAACATTTAACAACGCATTTCTAGGACTCTAATCCAAGTTTCATGCAACGTGAGTGCTTATAAGTGTCTCAATGAGCTTCGGACATGTTTGACGAACTTATGAAACATCTAACAACGCATTTCTAGGACTCTAAACCATGTTTCATGCAACATGAGTGCTTATAAGTGCCTCAATGAGCTTTGTACAAGTTTAACGAACTTATGAAACATCTAACAACGCGTTTCTAGGACTCTAAACCAAGTTTCATGCAACATGAGTGCCTATAAGGGTCTCAATGAGCTTTGTACAAGTTTCACGAACTTATGAAACATCTAACAACGCGTTTCTAGGAATTTAAACCAAGTTTCATGCAACTTGAGTGCTTATAAGTGTCTCAATGAGCTTTGAACTTGTTTGACGAACTTATGAAACATCTAACAACGCGTTTCTAGGAATCTCAACCAAGTTCATACAACATGAGTGCTTATAAGTGTCTCAATGAGCGTTGGACATGTTTAACGAACTTATGAAACATCTAAAAACGCGTTTCTAGGTATCTAAACCAAGTTTCATGCAACATGAGTGCATATAAGTGTCTCAATGAGCTTTGTACAGGTTTCACGAACTTATGAAACATCTAACAACCTGTTTCTAGGACTCTAAACCAAGTTTCATGCAACATGAGTTCTTATAAGTATCTCAATGAGCGTTGGACATGTTTGACGAACTTATGAAACATCTAACAACGCGTTTCTAGGACTCTAAAATAAGTTTCATGCAACATGAGTGCATATAAGTGTCTCAATGAGCTTTGTACAAGTTTCACGAACTTATGAAACATCTAACAATGCATTTCTAGGACTCTAAACCAAGTGTTATGGAACATGTGTGCTTATAAGTGTATTAATGAGCTTTGTACAAGTTTTACGAACTTATGAAACATCTAACAACGCATTTCTAGGACTCTAAACCAAGTTTCATGCAACCTGAGTGTTTTTAAGTGTCTCAATGAGCTTTGGACATGTTTGACGAACTTATGAAACATCTAACAACGCGTTTCTAGGATCTAAACCAAGTTTCATGCAACATGAGTGCTTATAAGGGTCTCAAAGAGCTATGTACAAGTTTCATGAACTTATGAAACATCTAACAACGCGTTTCTAGGACTCTAAACCAAGTTACATGCAACGTGAGTGCTTATAAGTGTCTCGATGAGCTTTGGACATGTTTGACGAACTTATGAAACATCTAACAACGCGTTTCTAGGACTCCAAACCAAGTTTCATGCAACATAAGTTCTTATAAGTGTCTCAATGAGCATTGTACAAGTTTTACGAACTTATAAAACATCTAACAACGCGTTTCTAGGACTCTAAACCAAGTTTCATGCAACATGACTGCTTATAAGTTCCTCAATGAGCTTTGTACAAATTTCACGAACTTATGAAACATCTAAAAACGCGTTTTTAGGACTCTAAACCAAGTTTCATGCAGCATGAGTGCTTATAAGTGTCTCAAAGAGCTTTGTACAAGTTTGACGAACTTATGAAACATCTAACAACGCGTTTCTAGGACTCTAAACCAAGTATCATGCAACATGAGTGCCTATAAGGGTCTCAATGAGCTTTGTACAAGTTTCACGAACTTATGAAACATCTAACAACGCGTTTCTAGGATTCTAAACCAAGTTTCATGCAACTTGAGTGCTTATAAGTGTCTCAATGAGCTCTGAACATGTTTGACGAACTTATGAAACATCTAACAATGCGTTTCTAGGACTCTCAACCAAGTTTATACAACATGAGTGCTTATAAGTGTCTCAATGAGCGTTGGACATGTTTGACGAACTTATGAAACATCTAAAAAAGCGTTTCTAGGACTCTAAACCAAGTTTCATGCAACATGAGTGCTTATAAGTGTCTCAATGAGCTTTGTACAAGTTTCACGAACATATGAAACATCTAACAACGCGTTTCTAGGACTCTAAACCAAGTTTCATGCTACATGAGTGCTTATAAGTGTCTCAATGAACTTTGCACATGTTTGACGAATTTATGAAAAATCTAACAACGCGTTTCTAGGACTCTAAACCAAGTTTTATGCAACATGAGTGCTTATAAGTGTATCAATGAGCTTTGTACAAGTTTTGCGGACTTATGAAACATCTGACAACGCGTTTCTAGGACTCTAAACCAAGTTTCATGCAACATAAGTGCTTATAAGTGTCTCAATGTGCTTTGTACAAGTTTTGCGAACTTATGAAACATCTAACAACCCGTTTCTAGGCCTCTAAACCAAGTTTCATGCAACATGAGTGCTTATAAGTGTTTCAATGAGGTTTTTAAAAGTTTTACGAACTTATTAAACATCTAAAAACGTATTTCTAGGACTCTAAACCAAGTTTCATGCAACATGAGTGCTTATACGGGTCTCAATGAGCTTTGTACAAGTTTCACGAACTTATGAAACATCTAACAACGCGTTTCTAGGACTCTAAACCAAGTTTCATGCAACATGAGTGCTTATAAGTGTAACAATGAGCTTTCTACAAGTTTTACGAACTTATGAAACATTTAACAACGCATTTCTAGGACTCTAATCCAAGTTTCATGCAACGTGAGTGCTTATAAGTGTCTGAATGAGCTTTGGACATGTTTGACGAACTTATGAAACATCTAACAACGCATTTCCAGGACTCTAAACCAAGTTTCATGCAACATGAGTGCTTATAAGTGTCTCAATGAGCTTTGTACAAGTTTCACGAACCTATGAAACATCTAACAACACGTTTCTAGGACTCTAAACCAAGTTTCATGCAACATGAGTGCCTATAAGGGTCTCAATGAGCTTTGTACAAGTTTCACGAATTTATGAAACATCTAACAACGCGTTTCTAGGACTCTAAACCAAGTTTCATGCTACATGAGTTCTTATACGTGTCTCAATGAACTTTGCACATGTTTGACGAACTTATGAAACATCTAACAACGCGTTTCTAGGACTCTAAACCAAGTTTCATGCAACATGAGTGCTTATAAGTGTATTAATGAGCTTTGTACAAGTTTTACGAACTTATGAAACATCTAACAACGCATTTCTAGGACTCTAAACCAAGTTTCATGCAACCTGAGTGTTTTTAAGTGTCTCAATGAGCTTTGGACATGTTTGACAAACTTATGAAACATCTAACAACGCGTTTCTAGGACTCTAAACCAAGTTTCATGCAACATAAGTGCGTATAAGTCTCTAAATGATCTTTGTACAAGTTTTACGAACTTATGAAACATCTAACAACGCGTTTCTAGGATCTTAACCAAGTTTCATGCAACATGAGTGCTTATAAGTGTCTTAATGAGGTTTTTAAAAGTTTACGAACTTATGAAACATCTAACAACGCATTTCTAGGACTCTAAACCAAGTTTCATGCATCGTGAGTGCTTATAAGTGTCTCAATGAGCTTTGGACATGTCTATCGAACTTATGAAACATCTATCAACGCGTTTCTAGGACTCTAAACCAAGTTTCATGCAACATAAGTGCTTATAAGTGTCTCAATGAGCATTGTACAAGTTTTACGAACTTATAAAACATCTAACAACGCGTTTCTAGGACTCTAAACCAAGTTTCATGCAACATGAGTGCTTATAAGTTCCTCAATGAGCTTTGTACAAATTTCACGAACTTATGAAACATCTAAACACGCATTTTTAGGACCCTAAACCAAGTTTCATGCAACATGAGTGCTTATAAATGTCTCAAAGAGCATTGTACAAGTTTGACGAACTTATGAAACATCTAACAACGCGTTTCTAGGACTCTAAACCAAGTTTCATGCAACATGAGTGCCTATAAGGGTCTCAATGAGCTTTGTACAAGTTTCACGAACTTATGAAACATCTAACAACGCGTTTCTAGGACTCTAAACCAAGTTTCATGCAACTTGAGTGCTTATAAGTGTCTCAATGAGCTTTGAACATGTTTGACGAACTTATGAAACATCTAACAATGCGTTTCTAGGACTCTCAACCAAGTTTATACAACATGAGTGCTTATAAGTGTCTCAATGAGCGTTGGACATGTTTGACGAACTTATGAAACTTCTAAAAACGCGTTTCTAGGACTCTAAACCAAGTTTCATGCAACATGAGTGCTTATAAGTGTCTCAATGAGCTTTGTACAAGTTTCACATCTAACAACGCATTTCTAGGACTATAAACCAAGTTTCATGCTACATGAGTGCTTATAAGTGTCTCAATGAACTTTGCACATGTTTGACGAACTTATGAAAAATCTAACAACGCGTTTCTAGGACTCTAAACCAAGTTTTATGCAACATGAGTGCTTATAAGTGTATCAATGAGCTTTGTACAAGTTTTGCGGACTTATGAAACATCTAACAACGCGTTTCTAGGACTCTAAACCAAGTTTCATGCAACATAAGTGCTTATAAGTGTCTCAATGAGCATTGTACAAGTTTTACGAACTTATAAAACATCTAACAACGCGTTTCTAGGACTCTAAACCAAGTTTCATGCAACATGAGTGCTTATAAGTTCCTCAATGAGCTTTGTACAAATTTCACGAACTTATGAAACATCTAAAAACGCATTTCTAGGACTCTAAACCAAGTTTCATGCAACATGAGTGCTTATAAGTGTCTCAAAGAGCTTAGTACAAGTTTGACGAACTTATGAAACATCTAACAACACGTTTCTAAGACTCTAAACCAAGTTTCATGCAACATGAGTGCCTATAAGGGTCTCAATGAGCTTTGTACAAGTTTCACGAACTTATGAACCATATAACAACGCGTTTCTAGGACTCTAAACCAAGTTTCATACAACTTGAGTTCTTATAAGTGTCTCAATGAGCTTTGAACATGTTTGACGAACTTATGAAACATCTAACAACGCGTTTCTAGGACTCTAAACCAAGTTTCATGCAACTTGAGTGCTTATAAGTGTCTCAATGAGCGTTTGACATGTTTGACGAACTTATGAAACATCTAAAAACGCGTTTCTAGGACTCTAAACCAAGTTTCATGCAAAATGAGTGCTTATAAGTTTCTCAATGAGCTTTGTAAAAGTTTCACGAACTTATGAAACATCTAACAACGCGTTTCTAGGACTCTTAACCAAGTTTCATGCTACATGAGTGCTTATAAGTGTCTCAATGAACTTTGCACATGTTTGACGAACTTATGAAACATCTAACAACGCGTTTCTAGTCCTCTAAACCAAGTTTTATGCAACATGAGTGCTTATAAGTGTATCAATGAGCTTTGTACAAGTTTTGCGGACTTATGAAACATCTAACAACGCGTTTCTAGGACTCTAAACCAAGTTTCATGCAACATAAGTGCTTATAAGTGTCTCAATGAGCTTTGTACAAGTTTTGCGAACTTATGAAACATCTAACAACCCGTTTCTAGGACTCTAAACCAAGTTTCATGCAACATGAGTGCTTATAAGTGTCTCAATGAGGTTTTTAAAAGTTTTACGAACTTATGAAACATCTAAAAACGTATTTCTAGTACTCTAAACAAAGTTTCATGAAACATGAGTGCTTATACGGGTCTCAATGAACTTTGTACAAGTTTCACGAACTTATGAACCATCTAACAACGCGTTTCTAGGACTCTAAACCAAGTTTCATGCAACATGAGTGCTTAAAAGTGTCTCAATGAGCTTTGGACATGTTTGACGAACTTATGAAACATCTAACAACGCGTTTCTAGGACTCTAAACCAAGTTTCATGCAACATGAGTGCTTATAAGTGTAACAATGAGCTTTGTACAAGTTTTACGAACTTATGAAACATTTAACAACGCATTTCTAGGACTCTAATCCAAGTTTCATGCAACGTGAGTGCTTATAAGTGTCTCAATGAGCTTTGGACATGTTTGACGAACTTATGAAACATCTAACAACGCATTTCTAGGACTCTAAACCAAGTTTCATGCAACATGAGTGCTTATAAGTGTCTCAATGAGTTTTGTACAAGTTTCACGAACTTATGAAACATCTAACAACGCGTTTCTAGGACTCTAAACCAAGTTTCATGCAACATGAGTGCCTATAAGGGTCTCAATGAGCTTTGTACAAGTTTCACGAATTTATGAAACATCTAACAACGCGTTTCTAGGACTCTAAACCAAGTTTAATGCTACATGAGTTCTTATACGTGTCTCAATGAACTTTGCACATGTTTGACGAACTTATGAAACATCTAACAACGCGTTTCTAGGACTCTAAACTATGTTTCATGCAACATGAGTGCTTATAAGTGTATCAATGAGCTTTGTACAAGTTTTACGGACTTATGAAACATCTAACAACGCGTTTCTAGGACTCTAAACCAAGTTTCATGCAACATAAGTGCTTATAAGTGTCTCAATGAGGTTTGTACAAGTTTTATGAACTTATAAAACATCTAACAACGCGTTTCTAGGACTCTAAACCAAGTTTCATGCAACATGAGTGCTTATAAGGGTCTCAAAGAGCTTTGTACAAGTTTCACGAACTTATGAAACATCTAACAACGCGTTTCTAGGACTCTAAACCAAGTTTCATGCAACATGAGTGCTTATAAGTGTCTCAATGAGCTTTGGACATGTTTGGCGAACTTATGAAACATCTAACAACGCGTTTCTAGGACTTTAAACCAAGTTTCATGCAACATGAGTGCTTATAAGTGTATCAATGAGCTTTGTACAAGTTTTACGAACTTATGAAACATCTAACAACGCGTTTCTAGGACTCTAAACCAAGTTTCATGCAACATGAGTGCTTATAAGTGTCTCAATGAGCTTTGGACATGTTTGACGAACTTATGAATCATCTAACAACGTGTTTCTAGGACTTTAAACCAAGTTTCATGCAACATGAGTGCTTATAAGGGTCTCAAAGAGCTATGTACAAGTTTCACGAACTTATGAAACATCTAACAACGCGTTTCTAGGACTCTAAACCAAGTTTCATGCAACATGAGTGCTTATAAGTGTCTCAATGAGCTTTGGACATGTTTGACGAACTTATGAAACCTCTAACAACGCGTTTCTAGGACTCTAAACCAAGTTTCATACAACACGAGTGCTTATAAGTTTCTCAATGAGGTTTGTAAAAGTTTTACGAACTTATGAAACATCTAAAAACGCATTTCTAGGACTCTAAACCAAGTTTCATGCAACATGAGTGCTTATAAGGGTCTCAATGAGCTTTGTACTAGTTTCACGAACTTATGAAACATCTAACAACGCGTTTCTAGGACTCTAAACCAAGTTTCATGCAACATGCGTGCTTATAAGTGTCTCAATGAGCTTTGGACATGTTTGACGAACTTATGAAACATCTAACAACGCGTTTCTAGGACTCTAAACCAAGTTTCATGCAACATGAGTGCTTATAAGTGTAACAATGAGCTTTGTACAAGTTTTACGAACTTATGAAACATTTAACAACGCGTTTCTAGGACTCTAATCCAAGTTTCATGCAACGTGAGTGCTTATAAGTGTCTCAATGAGCTTCGGACATGTTTGACGAACTTATGAAACATCTAACAACGCATTTCTAGGACTCTAAACCATGTTTCATGCAACATGAGTGCTTATAAGTGCCTCAATGAGCTTTGTACAAGTTTAACGAACTTATAAAACATCTAACAACGCGTTTCTAGGACTCTAAACCAAGTTTCATGCAACATGAGTGCCTATAAGGGTCTCAATGAGCGTTGTACAAGTTTCACGAACTTATGAAACATCTAACAACGCGTTTATAGGAATTTAAACCACGTTTCATGCAACTTGAGTGCTTATAAGTGTCTCAATGAGCTTTGAACTTGTTTGACGAACTTATGAAACATCTAACAACGCGTTTCTAGGAATCTCAACCAAGTTCATACAACATGAGTGCTTATAAGTGTCTCAATGAGCGTTGGACATGTTTGACCAACTTATGAAACATCTAAAAACGCGTTTCTAGGTATCTAAACCAAGTTTCATGCAACATGATTGCATATAAGTGTCTCAATGAGCTTTGTACAAGTTTCACGAACTTATGAAACATCTAACAACCTGGTTCTAGGACTCTAAACCAAATTTCATGCAACATGAGTGCTTATAAGTATCTCAATGAGCGTTGGACATGTTTGACGAAATTATGAAACATCTAACAACGCGTTTCTAGGACTCTAAACTAAGTTTCATGCAACATGAGTGCTTATAAGTGTCTCAATGAGCTTTGTACAAGTTTCACGAACTTATGAAACATCTAACAACGCATTTCTAGGACTCTAAACCAAGTTTCATGCAACATGTGTGCTTATAAGTGTATTAATGAGCTTTGTACAAGTTTTACGAACTTATGAAACATCTAACAACGCATTTCTATGACTCTAAACCAAGTTTCATGCAACCTGAGTGTTTGTAAGTGTCTCAATGAGCTTTGGACATGTTTGACGAACTTATGAAACATCTAACAACGCGTTTCTAGGATCTAAACCAAGTTTCATGCAACATGAGTGCTTATAAGGGTCTCAAAGAGCTATGTACAAGTTTCATGAACTTATGAAACATCTACTAACGCGTTTCTAGGACTCTAAACCAAGTTTCATGCAACGTGAGTGCTTATAAGTGTCTCGATGAGCTTTGGACATGTTTGACGAACTTATGAAACATCTAACAACGCGTTTCTAGGACTCCAAACCAAGTTTCATGCAACATAAGTGCTTATAAGTGTCTCAATGAGCATTGTACAAGTTTTACGAACTTATAAAACATCTAACAACGCGTTTCTAGGACTCTAAACCAAGTTTCATGCAACATGAGTGCTTATAAGTTCCTCAATGATCTTTGTACAAATTTCACGAACTTATGAAACATCTAACAACGCGTTTCTAGGTCTCTAAACCAAGTTTCATGCAACATGAGTGCTTATAAGTGTCTCAAAGAGCTTTGTACAAGTTTGACGAACTTATGAAACATCTAACAACGCGTTTCTAGGACTCTAAACCAAGTTTCATGCAACATGAGTGCCTATAAGGTTCTCAATGAGCTTTGTACAAGTTTCACGAACTTATGAAACATCTAACAACGCGTTTCTAGGATTCTAAGCCAAGTTTCATGCAACTTGAGTGCTTATAAGTGTCTCAATGAGCTTTGAACATGTTTGACGAACTTATGAAACATCTAACAATGCGTTTCTAGGACTCTCAATGAGCTTTGTACAACATGAGTGCTTATAAGTGTCTCAATGAGCGTTGGACATGTTTGACGAACTTATGAAACATCTAAAAACGCGTTTCTAGGACTCTAAACCAAGTTTCATGCAACATGAGTGCTTATAAGTGTCTCAATGAGCTTTGTACAAGTTTCACGAACTTATGAAACATCTAACAACGCGTTTCTAGGACTCTAAACCAAGTTTCTTGCTACATGAGTGCTTATAAGTGTCTCAATGAACTTTGCACATGTTTGACGAACTTATGAAAAATCTAACAACGCGTTTCTAGGACTCTAAACCAAGTTTTATGCAACATGAGTGCTTATAAGTGTATCAATGAGCTTTGTACAAGTTTTGCGGACTTATGAAACATCTAACAACGCGTTTCTAGGACTCTAAACCAAGTTTCATGCAACATAAGTGCTTATAAGTGTCTCAATGAGCTTTGTACAAGTTTTGCGAACTTATGAAACATCTAACAACCCGTTTCTAGGCCTCTAAACCAAGTTTCATGCAACATGAGTGCTTATAAGTGTCTCAATGAGGTTTTTAAAAGTTTACGAACTTATGAAACATCTAACAACGCATTTCTAGGACTCTAAACCAAGTTTCATGCATCGTGAGTGCTTATAAGTGTCTCAATGAGCTTTGGACATGTCTATCGAACTTATGAAACATCTATCAACGAGTTTCTAGGACTCTAAACCAAGTTTCATGCAACATAAGTGCTTATAAGTGTCTCAATGAGCATTGTACAAGTTTTACGAACTTATAAAACATCTAACAACGCGTTTCTAGGACTCTAAACCAAGTTTCATGCAACATGAGTGCTTAGAAGTTCCTCAATGAGCTTTGTACAAATTTCACGAACTTATGAAACATCTAAAAACGCATTTCTAGGACTCTAAACCAAGTTTCATGCAACATGAGTGCTTATAAGTGTCTCAAAGAACTTTGTACAAGTTTGACGAACTTATGAAACATCTAACAACGCGTTTCTAGGACTCTAAACCAAGTTTCATGCAACATGAGTGCCTATAAGGGTCTCAATGAGCTTTGTACAAGTTTAACGAACTTATAAAACATCTAACAACGCGTTTCTAGGACTCTAAACCAAGTTTCATGCGACTTGAGTGCTTATAAGTGTCTCAATGAGCTTTGAACATGTTTGACGAACTTATGAAACATCTAACAATGCGTTTCTAGGACTCTCAACCAAGTTTATACAACATGAGTGCTTATAAGTGTCTCAATGAGCGTTGGACATGTTTGACGAACTTATGAAACATCTAAAAACGCGTTTCTAGGACTCTAAACCAAGTTTCATGCAACATGAGTGCTTATAAGTGTCTCAATGAGCTTTGTACAAGTTTCACGAACTTATGAAACATCTAACAACGCGTTTCTAGGACTATAAACCAAGTTTCATGCTACATGAGTGCTTATAAGTGTCTCAATGAACTTTGCACATGTTTGACGAACTTATGAAAAATCTAACAACGCGTTTCTAGGAGTCTAAACCAAGTTTTATGCAACATGAGTGCTTATAAGTGTATCAATGAGCTTTGTACAAGTTTTGCGGACTTATGAAACATCTAACAACGCGTTTCTAGGACTCTAAACCAAGTTTCATGCAACATAAGTGATTATAAGTGTCTCAATGAGCATTGTACAAGTTTTACGAACTTATAAAACATCTAACAACGCGTTTCTAGGACTCTAAACCAAGTTTCATGCAACATGAGTGCTTATAAGTTCCTCAATGAGCTTTGTACAAATTTCACGAACTTATGAAACATCTAAAAACGCATTTCTAGGACTCTAAACCAAGTTTCATGCAACATGAGTGCTTATAAGTGTCTCAAAGAGCTTTGTACAAGTGTGACGAACTTATGAAACATCTAACAACGCGTTTCTAGGACTTTAAACCAAGTTTCATGCAACATGAGTGCCTATAAGGGTCTCAATGAGCTTTGCACAAGTTTCACGAACTTATGAAACATCTAACAACGCGTTTCTAGGACTCTAAACCAAGTTTCATGCAACTTGAGTGCTTATAAGTGTCTCAATGAGCTTTGAACATGTTTGACGAACTTATGAAACATCTAACAATGCGTTTCTAGGACTCTCAACCAATTTTATACAACATGAGTGCTTATAAGTGTTTCAATGAGCGTTGGACATGTTTGACGAACTTATGAAACATCTAAAAACGCGTTTCTAGGACTCTAAACCAAGTTTCATGCAACATGAGTGCTTATAAGTGTTTCAATGAGCTTTTTACAAGTTTCACGAACTTATGAAACATCTAACAACGCGTTTCTAGGACTATAAACCAAGTTTCATGCTACATGAGTGCTTATAAGTGTCTCAATGAACTTTGCACATGTTTGACGAACTTATGAAAAAAATCTAACAACGCTTTTCTAGGACTCTAAACCAAGTTTCATGCAACATGAGTGCTTATAAGTGTCTCAATGAGCTTTTTACAAGTTTCACGAACTTATGAAACATCTAACAACGCGTTTCTAGGACTATAAACCAAGTTTCATGCTACATGAGTGCTTATAAGTGTCTCAATGAACTTTGCACATGTTTGACGAACTTATGAAAAATCTAACAACGCGTTTCTAGGACTCTAAACCAAGTTTTATGCAACATGAGTGCTTATAAGTGTATCAATGAACTTTGTACAAGTTTTGCGGACTTATGAAACATCTAACAACGCGTTTCTAGGACTCTAAACCAAGTTTCATGCAACATAAGTGCTTATTAGTGTCTCAATGAGCTTTGTACAAGTTTTGCAAACTTATGAAACATCTAACAACCCGTTTCTAGGACTCTAAACCAAGTTTCATGCAACATGAGTGCTTATAAGTGTCTCAATGAAGTTTTTAAAAGTTTTACGAACTTATGAAACATCTAAAAACGTATTTCTAGTACTCTAAACCAAGTTTCATGCAACATGAGTGCTTATACGGGTCTCAATGAACTTTGTACAAGTTTCACGAACTTATGAAACATCTAACAACGCGTTTCTAGGACTCTAAACCAAGTTTCATGCAACATGAGTGCTTATAAGTGTCTCAATGAGCTTTGGACATGTTTGACGAACTTATGAAACATCTAACAACGCGTTTCTAGGACTCTAAACCAAGTTTCATGCAACATGAGTGCTTATAAGTGTAACAATGAGCTTGTACAAGTTTTACGAACTTATGGAACATTTAACAACGCATTTCTAGGACTCTAATCCAAGTTTCATGCAACGTGAGTGCTTATAAGTGTCTCAATGAGCTTTGGACATGTTTGACGAACTTATGAAACATCTAACAACGCATTTCTAGGACTCTAAACAAGGTTTCATGCAACATGAGTGCTTATAAGTGTCTCAATGAGCTTTGTACAAGTTTCACGAACTTATGAAACATCTAACAACGCGTTTCTAGGACTCTAAACCAAGTTTCATGCAACATGAGTGCCTATAAGGGTCTCAATGAGCTTTGTACAAGTTTCACGAATTTATGAAACATCTAACAACGCGTTTCTAGGACTCTAAACCAAGTTTAATGCTACATGAGTTCTTATACGTGTCTCAATGAACTTTGCACATGTTTGACGAACTTATGAAACATCTAACAACGCGTTTCTTGGACTCTAAACCAAGTTTCATGCAACATGAGTGTTTATAAGTGTATCAATGAGCTTTGTACAAGTTTTACGGACTTATGAAACATCTAACAACGCGTTTCTAGGACTCTAAACCAAGTTTCATGCAACATAATTGCTTATAAGTGTCTCAATGAGGTTTGTACAAGTTTTACGAACTTATGAAACATCTAACAACGCGTTTCTAGGTCTCTAAACCAAGTTTCATGCAACATGAGTGCTTATAAGGGTCTCAAAGAGCTCTGTACAAGTTTCACGAACTTATGAAACATCTAACAACGCGTTTCTAGGACTCTAAACCAAGTTTCATGCAACATGAGTGCTTATAAATGTCTCAAAGAGCTTTGGACATGTTTGACGAACTTATGAAACATCTAACAACGCGTTTCTAGGACTTTAAACCAAGTTTCATGCAACATGAGTGCTTATAAGTGTATCAATGAGCTTTGTACAAGTTTTACGAACTTATGAAACATCTAACAACGCATTTCTAGGACTCTAAACCAAGTTTCATGCAATGTGAATGCTTATAAGTTCCTCAATCAGCTTTGTACAAGTTTCACGAACTTATGAAACATCTAACAACGCGGTTTCTAGGAATCTAAACCAAGTTTCATGCAACATGAGTGCTTATAAGTGTCTCAATGAGCTTTGGAAATGTTTGACGAACTTAGGAAACATCTAACAACGCGGTTTCTAGGACTCTAAACAAAGTTTCATTCAACATGACTGCTTATAAGTTCCTCAATGAGCTTTGTACAAGTTTGACGAACTTATGAAACATCTAACAACGCGTTTCTAGGATCTAAACCAAGTTTCATGCAACATGAGTGCTTATAAGGGTCTCAAAGAGCTTTGTACAAGTTTCAAAAGTTATGAAACATCTAACAACGCGTTTCTAGGACTCTATACCAAGTTTCATGCAACATGAGTGCTTATAAGTGTCTCAATGAGCTTTGGACATGTTTGACAAACTTATGAAACATCTAACAACGCGTTTCTAGGACTTTAAACCAAGTTTCATGCAACATGAGTGCTTATAAGTGTATCAATGAGCTTTGTACAAGTTTTACGAACTTATGAAACATCTAACAACGCGTTTCTAGGACTCTAAACCAAGTTTCATGCAACATGAGTGCTTATAAGTGTCTCAATGAGCTTTGGACATGTTTGACGAACTTATGAAACATCTAACAACGCGTTTCTAGGACTTTAAACCAAGTTTCATGCAACATGAGTGCTTATAAGTGTATCAATGAGCTTTGTACAAGTTTGACGAACTTATGAAACATCTAACAACGCGTTTCTAGGATCTAAACCAAGTTTCATGCAACATGAGTGCTTATAAGTGTCTCAATGAGGTTTGTAAAAGTTTTACGAACTTATGAAACATCTAAAAACACGTTTCTAGGTCTCTAAACCAAGTTTCATGAAACATGAGTGCTTATAAGGGTCTGAAAGAGCTTTGTACAAGTTCCACAAACTTATGAAACATCTAACAACGCGTTTCTAGGACTCTAAACCAAGTTTCATGCAACATGAGTGCTTATAAGTGTCTCAATGAGCTTTGGACATGTTTGACGAACTTATGAAACATCTAACAACGCGTTTCTAGGACTTTAAACCAAGTTTCATGCAACATGAGTGCTTATAAGTGTATCAATGAGCTTTGCACAAGTTTTACGAACTTATGAAACATCCAACAATGCATTTCTAAGAATCTAAACCAGTTTCATGCAACATGAGTGCTTATAAGTGTCTCAATGAGCTTTGGACATGTTTGACTAACTTAGGAAACATCTAACAACGCGGTTTCTAGGACTCTAAACAAAGTTTCATGCAACATGACTGTTTATAAGTTCCTCAATGAACTTTGTACAAGTTTGACGAACTTATGAAACATCTAACAACGCGTTTCTAGGATCTAAACCAAGTTTCATGCAACATGAGTTCTTATAAGTGTCTCAATGAGGTTTGTAAAAGTTGTACGAACTTATGAAACATCTAAAAACACGTTTCTAGGTCTCTAAACCAAGTTTCATGCAACATGAGTGCTTATAAGGGTCTCAAAGAGCTCTGTACAAGTTTCACGAACTTATGAAACATCTAACAACGCGTTTCTAGGACTCTAAACCAAGTTTCATGCAACATGAGTGCTTATAAGTGTATCAATGAGATTTGGACATGTTTGACGAAGTTATGAAACATCTAAAACGCGTTTCTAGCACTTTAAACCAAGTTTCATGCAACATGAGTGCTTATAAGTGTATCAATGAGCTTTGTACAAGTTTTACAAACTTATGAAACATCTAACAACGCATTTCTAGGACTCTAAACCAAGTTTCATGCGACGTGAATGCTTATAAGTGTCTCAAAGAGCTTTGGACATATTTGACGAACTTATGAAACATCTAACAATGCGTTTCTAGGACTCTAAACCAAGTTTCATGCAACATGAGTGCTTATAAGTGTATCAATGAGCTTTGTACAAGTTTTACGAACTTATGAAACATCTAACAACGCATTTCTAGGACTCTAAATCAAGTTTCATGCAACGTGAGTGCTTATAAGTGTCTCAATGAGCTTTGTAAGCAGTCTAAACCAAGTTTCATGCAACATGAGTGCTTATAAGTGTAACAATGAGCTTTGTACAAGTTTTACGAACTTATGAAACATCTAACAATGCATTTCTAGGACTCTAAACCAAGTTTCATGCAACGTGAGTGCTTATAAGTGTTTCAATGAGCTTTGGACATGTTTGACGAACTTATGAAACATCTAACAACGCGTTTCTAGGACTCTAAACCAAGTTTCATGCAACATAAGTGCTTATAAGTGTCTCAATGAGCATTGTAGAAGTTTTACGAACTTATGAAACATCTAACAACGCGTTTCTAGGACTCTAAACCAAGTTTCATGCAACGTGAGTGCTTATAAGTGACTCAATGAGCTTTGGACATGTTTTACGAACTTATGAAACATATAACAACGCGTTTCTAGGACTCTAAATCAAGTTTCATGCAACATAAACCAAGTTTCATGCAACATGAGTGTTTATAAGAGTCTCAATGAGGTTTGTAAAAGTTTCATGCACTCACGTTGCATGTTTCATGCAATATAAACCAAGTTTCATGCAATTTATGAAACATCTAACAACGCGTTTCTAGGATCTAAACCAAGTTTCTTGCAACATGAGTGCTTATAAGTGTCTCAATGAGGTTTGTAAAAGTTTTACAAACTTATGAAACATCTAAAAATGCGTTTCTAGGACTCTTAACCAAGTTTCATGCAACATGAGTGCTTATAAATGTATCAATGAGCTTTGTACAAGTTTTACGAACTTATGAAACATCTAACAACACATTTCTAGGACTCTAAAACAAGTTTCATTCAACGTGACTGCTTGTAAGTGTCTCAATGAGCTTTGGACATGTTTAACGAACTTATGAAACATCTAACAACGCGTTTCTAGGATCTAAACCAAGTTTCATGCAACATGAGTGCTTATAAGTGTATCAATGAGCATTGGACATGTTTGACGAACTTATGAAACATCTAACAACACGTTTCTAGGACTTTAAACCAAGTTTCATGCAACATAAGGGCTTATAAGTGTCTCAATCAGCTTTGGACATGTTTGACGAACTTATGAAACATCTACCAACGCGTTTCTAGGACTCTAAACCAAGTTTCATGCAACATAAGTGCTTATAAGTGTCTCAATGAGCATTGTAGAAGTTTTACGAACTTATGAAACATCTAACAACGCGTTTGTAGGACTTTAAACCAAGTTTCATGCAACATGAGTGCTTATAAGTGTATCAATGAGCTTTGTATAAGTTTTACGAACTTATGAAACATCTAACAACACATTTCTAGGACTCTAAACAAAGTTTCATGCAACGTGAGTGCTTATAAGTTCCTCAATCAGCTTTGTACAAGTTTCACGAACTTATGAAACATCTAACAACGCGTTTCAAGGACTCTAAACAAACTTTCATGCAACATAAGTGCTTATAAGTGTCTCAATGAGCTGTGTATAAGTTTTATGAACTTATGAAACATCTAACAACGCGTTTCTAGGATCTAAACCACGTTTCATGCAACATGAGTGCTTATAAGTGTCTCAATGAGGTTTGTAAAAGTTTTACAATTTATGAAACATCTAAAAACGCGTTTCTAGGACTCTAAACCAAGTTTCATGCAACATGAGTGCTTATAAGGGTCTCAATGAGCTTTGTACAAGTTTCACGAACTTAAGAAACATCTAACAATGCGTTTCTAGGACTCTAAACCAAGTTTCATGCAACATGAGTGCTTATAAGTGTCTCAATGAGATTTGGACATGTTTGACGAACTTATGAAACACCTAACAACGCATTTCTAGGACTCTAAACCAAGTTTCATGCAACATAAGTGCTTATAAGTGTTTCAATGAGCTTTGTACAACTTTCATGAACTTATGAAACATCCAACAATGCATTTCTCGGAATTTAAACCAAGTTTCATGCAACATGAGTGCTTATAAGTGTCTCAATGAGCTTTGTACAACTTTCACGAACTTATGAAACATCTAACAACGCTGTTTCTAGGACTCTAAACCAAGTTTCATTCAACATGAGTGCTTATAATTTCTAACAATGAGCTTTGTACAAGTTTCAAAATTTTATGAAACATCTAACAACGCGTTTCTAGGACTCTAAACCAAGTTTCATGCTACATGAGTGCTTATAATTGTCTCAATATGTTTTGTACAAGTTTGACGAACTTATGAAACATCTAACAACGCGTTTCTAGGATCTAAACCACGTTTCATGCAACATGAGTGCTTATAAGTGTCTCAATGAGGTTTTTTAAAGTTTTTACGAACTTATGAAATATCTAAAAACACGTTTCTAGGTCTCTAAACCAAGTTTCATGCAACATGAGTGATTATAAGGGTCTCAAAGAGCTTTGTACAAGTTTCACGAACTTATGAAACATCTAACAATGCGTTTCTATGACTCTAAACCAAGTTTCATGCAACATGAGTGCTTATAAGTGTCTCAGTGAGCTTTGTATATGTTTCACGAACTTATAAAACATCTAACAACACCTTTCTAGGACTCTTAAACAAGTTTCATGCAATATGAGTGCTTATAAGGGTCTCTAAGAGCTTTGTACAAGTTTCACGAACTTATGAAACATCTAACAACGCGGTTTCTATGATCTAAACTAAGTTTCATGCAACATGAGTGCTTATAAGTGTCTCAATGAGCTGGGGACATGTTTGACGAACCTATGAAACATCTAACAACGCGTTTCTAGGACTCTAAACCAAGTTTCATGCAACATGAGTTCTTATAAGTGTATCAATGAGCTTTGTACAAGTTTTACGAACTTATGAAACATCTAACAACGCATTTCTAGGACTCTAAACCAATTTTCATGCAACGTGAGTGCTTATAAGTGTCTCAATGACCTTTGGACATGTTTGACGAACTTATGAAACATCTAACAACGCGTTTCTAGTACTCTAAACCAAGTTTAATGCAACATAAGTGCTTATAAGTGTCTCAATGAGATTTGTATAAGTTTTATGAACTTATGAAACATCTAACAACACGTTTCTAGGATCTAAACCAAGTTTCCTGCAACATGAGTGCTTATAAGTGTCTTAATGAGGTTTGTAAAAGTTTTACAAACTTATTAAACATCTAAAAACGCGTTTTAGGACTCTCAACCAAGTTTCATGCAACATGAGTGCTTATAAATGTATCAATGAGCTTTGTACAAGTTTTACGAACTTATGAAACATCTACCAACACATTTCTAGGACTCTAAAACAAGTTTCATTCAACGTGACTGCTTGTAAGTGTCTCAATGAGCTTTGGACATGTTTAACGAACTTATGAAACATCTAACAACGCGTTTCTAGGACTCTAAACCAAGTTTCATGCAACATAAGTGCTTATAAGTGTCTCAATGAGCTTTGTACAAGTTTTACGAACTTATGAAACATCTAACAACGCGTTTCTAGGAATTTAAACCAAGTTTCATGCAACATGAGTGCTTATAAGTGTCTCAATGAGCATTGGACATGTTTGACGAACTTATGAAACATCTAACAATGCGTTTCTAGGACTTTAAACCAAGTTTCATGCAACAAAAGGGCTTATAAGTGTCTCAATCAGCTTTGGGCATGTTTGACGAACTTATGAAACATCTACCAATACGTTTCTAGGACTCTAAACCAAGTTTCATGCAACATAAGTGCTTATAAGTTTCTCAATGAGCATTGTAGAAGTTTTAAGAACTTATGAAACATCTAACAACGCGTTTCTAGGACTCTAAACCAAGTTTCATGCAACGTGAGTGCTTATAAGTGTCTCAATGAGCTTTGGACATGTTTTACGATCTTATGAAACATGAGTGCTTATAAGGGTCTCAAAGAGATTTGTACAAGTTTCACGAACTTATGAAACATCTAACAACGCGTTTCTAGGACTCTAAACATATTTTCATGCAACATGAGTGCTTATAAGTGTCTCAATGAGCTTTGTATAAGTTTTACGAACTTATGAAACATCTAACAACGCATTTCTAGGAATCTAAACCAAGTTTCATGCAACATGAGTGCTTATAAGTTCCTCAATGAGCTTTGTACAAGTTTCACGAACTTATGAAACATCCAACAATGCGTTTGTAGGATCTAAAACAAGTTTCATGCATCATAAGTGCTTATAAGGGTCTCAATGAGCTTTGGACATGTTTGACGAATATTGAAACATCCAACAATGCATTTCTAAGAATCTAAACCAAGTTTCATGCAACATGATTGCTTATAAGTATCTCAATGATCTTTGGACATGTTTGACAAACTTAGGAAACATTTAACAACGCGGTTTCTAGGACTCTAAACAAAATTTCATGCAACATGACTGCTTATAAGTTTCTCAATGAACTGTGTACAAGTTTTACGAACTTATGAAACATCTAACAACGCGTTTCTAGGATCTAAACCAAGTTTCATGCAACATGAGAGCTTATAAGTGTCTCAATGAGGTTTGTAAAAGTTTTACGAACTTATGAAACATCTAAAAACACGTTTCTAGGTCTCTAAACAAAGTTTCATGCAACATGAGTGCTTATAAGGGTCTCAAAGAGCTTTGTACAAGTTTCACGACCTTATGAAACATCAAACAACGCGTTTCTAGGACTGTTAACCAAGTTTTATGCAACATGAGTGCTTATAAATGTCTCAATGAGCTTTGGAAATGTTTGACGAACTTATAAAACATCTAACAACGCGTTTCTAGGACTCTAAAACAAGTTTCATGCAACATGAGTGCTTATAAGTGTCTCAATGAGGTTTGTAAAAGTTTTACAATTTATGAAACATCTAAAAACGCGTTTCTAGGACTCTAAACCAAGTTTCATGCAACATGAGTGCTTATAAGGGTCTCAATGAGGTTTGTACAAGTTTCACGAACTTATGAAACATCTAACATTGCGTTTCTAGGACTCTAAACCAAGTTTCATGCAACATGAGTGCTTATAAGTGTCTCAACGAGCTTTGGACATGTTTGACGAACTTATGAAACACCTAACAACGAATTTCTAGGACTCTAAACCAAGTTTCATGCAACATGAGTGCTCATAAGTGTATAAATGAGCTTTGTACAAGTTTTACGAACTTACGAAACATCTAACAACGCATTTGTAGGACTCTAAACCAAGTTTCATGCAACGTGAGTGCTTATAAGTGTCTCAATGAGCTTTGGACATGTTTGACGAACTTATGAAATATCTAACAATGCGTTTCAAGGACTCTAAACCAAGTTTCATGCAACATAAGTGCTTATAAGTGTTTCAATGAGCTTTGGACATGTTTGACGAACTTATGAAACATCCAACAATGCATTTCTAGGAATTTAAACCAAGTTTCATGCAACATGAGTGCTTATAAGTGTCTCAATGAGCTTTGTACAAGTTTCACGAACTTATGAAACATCTAACAACGCGGTTTCTAGGACTCTAAACCAAGTTTCATTCAACACGAGTGCTTATAATTTCTAACAATGAGCTTTGTACAAGTTTCAAAATTTTATAAAACATCTAACAACGCGTTTCTAGGACTCTAAACCAAATTTCATGCTAGATGAGTCCTTATAAGGGTCTCAATGAGCTTTTTACAAGTTTCACGAACTTATGAAACATCTAACAATGCGTTTCTAGGACTCTAAACCAAGTTTCATGCAACATGAGTGCTTATAAGTGTATCAAAGAGCTTTGTACAAGTTTTAAGAACTTATGAAACATCTAACAACGCATTTCTAGGACTCTAAACCAAGTTTCATGCAACGTGAGTTCTTATAAGTGTCTCAATGAGCTTTGGACATGTTTGACGAACTTATGAAAAATCTAACAACGTGTTTCTAGGACTCTAAACAAACTTTCATGCAACATAAGTGCTTATAAGTGTCTCAATGAGCTTTGTATAAGTTTTATGAACTTATGAAACATCTAACAACGCGTTTCTAGGATCTAAACCACGTTTCATGCAACATGAGTGCTTATAAGTGTCTCAATGAGGTTTGTAAAAGTTTTACAATTAATGAAACATCTAAAAACGCGTTTCTAGGACTCTAAACCAAGTTTCATGCAACATGAGTGCTTATAAGGGTCTCAATGAGGTTTGTACAAGTTTCACGAACTTATGAAACATCTAACAACGCGTTTCTAGGACTCTAAACCAAGTTTCATGCAACATGAGTGCTTATAAGTGTCTCAACGAGCTTTGGACATGTTTGACGAACTTATGAAACACCTAACAACGAATTTCTAGGACTCTAAACCAAGTTTCATGCAACATGAGTGCTCATAAGTGTATAAATGAGCTTTGTACAAGTTTTACGAACTTATGAAACATCTAACAACGCATTTCTAGGACTCTAAACCAAGTTTCATGCAACGTGAGTGCTTATAAGTGTCTCAATGAGCTTTGGACATGTTTGACGAACTTATGAAACATCTAACAATGCGTTTCAAGGACTCTAAACCAAGTTTCATGCAACATAAGTGCTTATAAGTGTTTAAATGAGCTTTGGACATGTTTGACGAACTTATGAAACATCCAACAATGCATTTCTAGGAATTTAAACCAAGTTTCATGCAACATGAGTGCTTATAAGTGTCTCAATGAGCTTTGTACAAGTTTCACGAACTTATGAAACATCTACCAACGCGGTTTCTAGGACTCTAAACCAAGTTTCATTCAACACGAGTGCTTATAATTTCTAACAATGAGCTTTGAACAAGTTTCAAAATTTTATAAAACATCTAACAACGCGTTTCTAGGACTCTAAACCAAGTTTCATGCTACATGAGTGCTTATAATTGTCTCAATAAGTTTTGACGAACTTATGAAACATCTAACAACGCGTTTCTAGGATCTAAACCAAGTTTCATGCAACATGAGTGCTTATAAGTGTCTCAATGATGTTTTTAAAATTTTTTACAAACTTATGAAACTTCTAAAAATACGTTTCTAGGTCTCTAAACCAAGTTTCATGCAACATGAATGATTATAAGGTTCTCAAAGAGCTTTGTACAAGTTTCACGAACTTATGAAACATCTAACAACGCGTTTCTAGGACTCTAAACCAAGTTTCATGCAACATGAGTGCTTATAAGTGTCTCAATGAGCTTTGGATATGTTTGACGAACTTATAAAACATCTAACAACGCCTTTCTAGGACTCTAAAACAAGTTTCATGCAATATGAGTGCTTATAAGGGTCTCAAAGAGCTTTGTACAAGTTGTCTCAATGAGCTTTGGACATGTTTGACGAACTTATGAAACATCCAAAAATGCATTTCTAAGAATCTAAACCAAGTTTCATGCAACATGAGTGCTTATAACTTAGGAAACATCTAACAACGCGGTTAAGAGGACTCTAAACAAACTTTCATTCAACATGACTGCTTATAAGTTTCTCAATGAGCTTGTGTACAAGTTTTACGAACTTATGAAACATCTAACAATGCATTTCTAGGACTCTAAACCAAGTTTCATGCAACATGAGTGCTTATAAGTGTCTCAAAGAGCTTTGTACAAGTTTCACGAACTTATGAAACATCTAACAACGCGGTTTCTATGACTCTAAACTAAGTTTCATGCAACATGAGTGCTTATAAGTGTCTCAATGAGCTGTGGAAATGTTTGACGAACCTATGAAACATCTAACAACGCGTTTCTAGGACTCTAAACCAAGTTTCATGCAACATGAGTTCTTATAAGTTTATCAATGAGCTTTGTACAAGTTTTACGAACTTATGAAACATCTAACAACGCATTTCTAAGGCTCTAAACCAAGTTTCATGCAACGTGAGTGCTTATAAGTGTCTCAATGACCTTTGGACATGTTTAACGAACTTATGAAACATCTAACAACGCGTTTCTAGGACTCTAAACCATGTTTCATGCAACATGAGTTCTTATAAGTGTCTCAATGAGATTTGTATAAGTTTTATGAACTTATGAAACATCTAACAACACATTTCTAGGACCAAACCACGTTTCATGCAACATGAGTGCTTATAAGTGTCTCAATGAGGTTTGTAAAAGTTTTACGAACTTATGAAACATCTAAAAACATGTTTCTAGGTCTCTAAACCAAGTTTCATGCAACATGAGTGCTTATAAGGGTCTCAAAGAGCTCTGTACAAGTTTCACGAACTTATAAAACATCTAACAACGCGTTTCTAGGACTCTAAACCAAGTTTCATGTAACATGAGTGCTTATAAGTGTCTCAATGAGCTTTGGACATGTTTGACGAACTTATGAAACATCTAACAACGCGTTTCTAGGACTTTAAACCAAGTTTCATGTAACATGAGTGCTTATAAGTGTATCAATGAGCTTTGTACAAGTTTTACGAACTTATGAAACATCTAACAACGCGTTTCTAGGACTCTAAACCAAGTTTCATGCAACATGAGTGCTTATAAGTGTCTCAATGAGCTTTGGACATGTTTGACGAACTTATGAAACATCTAACAACGCGTTTCTAGGACTTTAAACCAAGTTTCATGCAACATGAGTGCTTATAAGTGTATCAATGAGCTTTGTACAAGTTTGACGAACTTATGAAACATCTAACAACGCGTTTCTAGGATCTAAACCAAGTTTCATGCAACATGAGTGCTTATAAGTGTCTCAATGAGGTTTGTAAAAGTTTTACGAACTTATGAAACATCTAAAAACACGTTTCTAGGTCTCTAAACCAAGTTTCATGCAACATGAGTGCTTATAAGGGTCTCAAAGAGCTCTGTACAAGTTTCACGAACTTATGAAACATCTAACAACGCGTTTCTAGGAGTCTAAACCAAGTTTCATGCAACATGAGTGCTTATAAGTGTCTCAATGAGCTTTGGACATGTTTGACGAACTTATGAAACATCTAACAACGCGTTTCTAGGACTTTAAACCAAGGTTCATGCAACAGGAGTGCTTATAAGTGTATCAATGAGTTTTGTACAAGTTTTACGAACTTATGAAACATCCAACAATGCATTTCTAAGAATCTAAACCAAGTTTCATGCAACATGAGTGGTTATAAGGGTCTCAAAGAGCTCTGTAGAAGTTTCGCGAACTTATGAAACATCTAACAACGTGTTTCTAGGACTCTAAACCATGTTTCATGCAACATGAGTGCTTATAAGTGTCTCAATGAGCTTTTGACATGTTTGACGAACTTATGAAACATCTAACAACGCATTTCTAAGGCTCTAAACCAAGTTTCATGCAACGTGAGTGCTTATAAGTGTCTCAATGACCTTTGGACATGTTTAACGAACTTATGAAACATCTAACAACGCGTTTCTAGTACTCTAAACCATGTTTCATGCAACATAAGTTCTTATAAGTGTCTCAATGAGATTTGTATAAGTTTTATGAACTTATGAAACATCTAACAACACATTTCTAGGACCTAAACCACGTTTCATGCAACATGAGTGCTTATAAGTGTCTCAATGAGGTTTGTAAAAGTTTTACGAACTTATGAAACATCTAAAAACATGTTTCTAGGTCTCTAAACCAAGTTTCATGCAACATGAGTGCTTATAAGGGTCTCAAAGAGCTCTGTACAAGTTTCACGAACTTATAAAACATCTAACAACGCGTTTCTAGGACTCTAAACCAAGTTTCATGCAACATGAGTGCTTATAAGTGTCTCAATGAGCTTTGGACATGTTTGACGAACTTATGAAACATCTAACAACGCGTTTCTAGGACTTTAAACCAAGTTTCATGTAACATGAGTGCTTATAAGTGTATCAATGAGCTTTGTACAAGTTTTACGAACTTATGAAACATCTAACAACGCGTTTCTAGGACTCTAAACCAAGTTTCATGCAACATGAGTGCTTATAAGTGTCTCAATGAGCTTTGGACATGTTTGACGAACTTATGAAACATCTAACAACGCGTTTCTAGGACTTTAAACCAAGTTTCATGCAACATGAGTGCTTATAAGTGTATCAATGAGCTTTGTACAAGTTTGACGAACTTATGCAACATCTAACAACGCGTTTCTAGGATCTAAACCAAGTTTCATGCAACATGAGTGCTTATAAGTGTCTCAATGAGGTTTGTAAAAGTTTTACGAACTTATGAAACATCTAAAAACACGTTTCTAGGTCTCTAAACCAAGTTTCATGCAACATGAGTGCTTATAAGGGTCTCAAAGAGCTTTGTACAAGTTTCACGAACTTATGAAACATCTAACAACGCGTTTCTAGGACTCTAAACCAAGTTTCATGCAACATGAGTGCTTATAAGTGTCTCAATGAGCTTTGGACATGTTTGACGAACTTATGAAACATCTAACAACGCGTTTCTAGGACTTTAAACCAAGGTTCATGCAACAGGAGTGCTTATAAGTGTATCAATGAGTTTTGTACAAGTTTTACGAACTTATGAAACATCCAACAATGCATTTCTAAGAATCTAAACCAAGTTTCATGCAACATGAGTGGTTATAAGGGTCTCAAAGAGCTATGTAGAAGTTTCGCGAACTTATGAAACATCTAACAACGTGTTTCTAGGACTCTAAACCATGTTTCATGCAACATGAGTGCTTATAAGTGTCTCAATGAGCTTTTGACATGTTTGACGAACCTATGTAACATCTAACAACGCGTTTCTAGGACTCTAAACCAAGTTTCATGCAACATGAGTTCTTATAAGTGTA
The DNA here is from genome assembly GCA_963556525.1 of Cochlearia excelsa. Classification (NCBI taxonomy): domain Eukaryota; kingdom Viridiplantae; phylum Streptophyta; class Magnoliopsida; order Brassicales; family Brassicaceae; genus Cochlearia; species Cochlearia excelsa. The sequence goes on from CAUVZT010000019.1 coordinate 617,505, forward strand.
TCAATGAGCTTTGTACAAGTTTTACGAACTTATGAAACATCTAAAATCACGTTTCTAGGTCTCGAAACCAAGTTTCATGCAACATGAGTGATTATAAGGGTCTCAAAGAGCTCTGTACAAGTTTCACGAACTTATGAAACATCTAACAACGCGTTTCTAGGACTTTAAACCAAGTTTCATGCAACATGAGTGCTTATAAGTGTATCAATGAGCTTTGTAAAAGTTTTACGAACTTATGAAACATCTAAAAACACGTTTCTAGGTCTCTAAACCAAGTTTCATGCAACATGAGTGCTTATAAGGGTCTCAAAGAGCTCTGTACAAGTTTCACGAACTTATGAAACATCTAACAACGCGTTTCTAGGACTCTAAACCAAGTTTCATGCAACATGAGTGCTTATAAGTGTCTCAATGAGCTTTGGACATGTTTGACGAACGTATGAAACATCTAACAACGCGTTTCTAGGACTCTAAACCAAGTTTCATGCAACATGAGTTCTTATAAGTGTATCAATGAGCTTTGTACAAGTTTTACGAACTTATGAAACATCTAACAACGCATTTCTAGGACTCTAAACCAAGTTTCATGCAACGTGAGTGCTTATAAGTGTCTCAATGACCTTTGGACATGTTTGACGAACTTATGAAACATCTAACAACGCGTTTCTAGTACTCTAAACCATGTTTCATGCAACATAACTGCTTATAAATGTCTCAATGAGATTTCTATAAGTTTTATGAACTTATGAAACATGTAACAACACGTTTCTAGGATCTAAACCACGTTTCATGCAACATGAGTGCTTATAAGTGTCTCAATGAGGTTTGTAAAAGTTTTACAAACTTATGAAACATCTAAAAACGCGTTTCTAGGATCTAAACCAAGTTTCATGCAACATGAGTGCTTATAAGTGTCTCAATGATGTTTTTTAAAGTTTTTTACAAACTTATGAAACATCTAAAAATACATTTCTAGGTCTCTAAACCAAGTTTCATGCAACATGAATGATTATAAGGTTCTCAAAGAGCTTTGTACAAGTTTCACGAACTTATGAAACATCTAACAACGCGTTTCTAGGACTCTAAACCAAGTTTCATGCAACATGAGTGCTTATAAGTGTCTCAATGAGCTTTGGATATGTTTGACGAACTTATAAAACATCTAACAACGCCTTTCTAGGACTCTAAAACAAGTTTCATGCAATATGAGTGCTTATAAGGGTCTCAAAGAGCTTTGTACAAGTTTCACGAACTTATGAAACATCTAACAACGCAGTTTCTATGATCTAAACTAAGTTTCATGCAACATGAGTGCTTATAAGTGTCTCAATGAGCTGGGGACATGTGTAACGAACCTATGAAACATCTAACAACGCGTTTCTAGGACTCTAAACCAAGTTTCATGCAACATGAGTTCTTATAAGTGTACCAATGAGCTTTGTACAAGTTTTACGAACTTATGAAACATCTAACAACACATTTCTAGGACTCTAAACCAAGTTTCATGCAACGTGAGTGCTTATAAGTGTCTCAATGACCTTTGGACATGTTTGACGAACTTATGAAACATCTAACAACGCGTTTCTAGTACTCTAAACCAAGTTTCATGCAACATAAGTGCTTATAAGTGTCTCAATGAGATTTGTATAAGTTTTATGAACTTATGAAACATCTAACAACACGTTTCTAGGATCTAAACCAAGTTTCATGCAACATGAGTACTTATAAGTGTCTCAATGAGGTTTGTAAAAGTTTTACAAACTTATGAAACATCTAAAAACGCGTTTCTAGGACTCTTAACCAATTTTCATGCAACATGAGTGCTTATAAATGTATCAATGAGCTTTGTACAAGTTTTACGAACTTATGAAACATCTAACAACACATTTCTAGGACTCTAAAACAAGTTTCATTCAACGTGAGTGCTTATAAGTGCCTCAATGAGTTTGGACATGTTTAACGAACTTATGAAACATCTAACAACGCGTTTCTAGGACTCTAAACCAAGTTTCATGCAATATAAGTGCTTATAAGTGTCTCAATGAGGTTTGTACAAGTTTTACGAACTTATGAAACATCTAACAATGCGTTTCTAGGATCTAAACCAAGTTTCATGCAACATGAGTGCTTATAAGTGTCTCAATGAGCATTGGACATGTTTGACGAACTTATGAAACATCTAACAACGCGTTTCTAGGACTTTAAACCAAGTTTCATGCAACATAAGGGCTTATAAGTGTCTCAATCAGCTTTGGACATGTTTGACGAACTTATGAAACATCTACCAACACGTTTCTAGGACTCTAAACCAAGTTTCATGCAACATAAGTGCTTATAAGTGTCTCAATGCGCATTGTAGAAGTTTTACGAACTTATGAAACATCTAACAAAGCGTTTCTAGGACTCTAAACCAAGTTTCATGCAACGTGAGTGCTTATAAGTGTCTCAATGAGCTTTAGACATGTTTTACGATCTTATGAAATATGAGTGCTTATAAGGGTCTCAAAGAGATTTGTACAAGTTTCACGAACTTATGAAACATCTAACAACGCGTTTCTAGGACTATAAACATATTTTCATGCAACATGAGTGCTTATAAGTGTCTCAATGAGCTTTGGACATGTTTGACGAACTTATGAAACATCTAACAAAGCGTTTCTAGGACTTTAAACCAAGTTTCATGCAACATGAGTGCTTATAAGTGTATCAATGAGCTTTGTATAAGTTTTACGAACTTATGAAACATCTAACAACGCATTTCTAGGACTCTAAACAAAGTTTCATGCAACGTGAGTGCTTATAAGTGTCCTCAATCAGCTTTGTACAAGTTTCACAAACTTATGAAACATCTAACAACGCGTTTCCAGGATCTAAAACAAGTTTCATGCATCATAAGTGCTTATAAGTGTCTCAATGAGCTTTGGACATGTTTGACGAACTTATGAAACATCCAACAATGCATTTCTAAGAATCTAAACCAAGTTTCATGCAACATGAGTGCTTATAACTTAGGAAACATCTAACAACGCGGTTTCTAGGACTCTAAACAAACTTTCATTCAACATGACTGCTTATAAGTTTCTCAATGAGTTGTGTACAAGTTTTACGAACTTATGAAACATCTAACAACGCATTTCTAGGACTCTAAACCAAGTTTCATGCAACATGAGTGCTTATAAGTGTCTCAATGAGCTTTGGATATGTTTGACGAACTTATAAAACATCTAACAACGCCTTTCTAGGACTCTAAAACAAGTTTCATGCAATATGAGTGATTATAAGTGTCTCAAATAGCTTTGTACATGTTTCACGAACTTATGAAACATCTAACAACGCGGTTTCTATGACTCTAAACTAAGTTTCATGCAACATGAGTGGTTATAAGTGTCTCAATGAGCTGTGGAAATGTTTGACGAACCTATGAAACATCTAACAACGCGTTTCTAGGACTCTAAACCAAGTTTCATGCAACTTGAGTTCTTATAAGTGTATCAATGAGCTTTGTACAAGTTTTACGAACTTATGAAACATCTAACAACGCATTTCTAGGACTCTAAACCAAGTTTCATGCAACGTGAGTGCTTATAAGTGTCTCAATGACCTTTGGACATGTTTGACGAACTTATGAAACATCTAACAACGCGTTTCTAGGACTTTAAACCAAGTTTCATGTAACATGAGTGCTTATAAGTGTATCAATGAGCTTTGTACAAGTTTGACAAACTTATGAAACATCTAACAACGCGTTTCTAGGATCTAAATCAAGTTTCATGCAACATGAGTGCTTATAAGGGTCTCAAAGAGCTTTGTACAAGTTTCACGAACTTATGAAACATCTAACAACGCGTTTCTAGGACTCTAAACCAAGTTTCATGTAACATGAGTGCTTATAAGTGTCTCAATGAGCTTTGGACATGTTTGACGAACTTATGAAACATCTAACAACGCGTTTCTAAGAATTTAAACCAAGTTTCATGTAACATGAGTGCTTATAAGTGTATCAATGAGCTTTGTACAAGTTTTACGAACTTATGAAACATCTAACAACGCGTTTCTAGGACTCTAAACCAAGTTTCATGCAACATGAGTGCTTATAAGTGTCTCAATGAGCTTTGGACATGTTTGACGAACTTATGAAACATCTAACAACGCGTTTCTAGGACTTTAAACCAAGTTTCATGCAACATGAGTGCTTATAAGTGTATCAATGAGCTTTGTACAAGTTTGACGAACTTATGAAACATCTAACAACGCGTTTCTAGGATCTAAACCAAGTTTCATGCAACATGAGTGCTTATAAGTGTCTCAATGAGGTTTGTAAAAGTTTTACAAACTTATGAAACTTCTAAAAATACGTTTCTAGGTCTCTAAACCAAGTTTCATGCAACATGAATGATTATAAGGTTCTCAAAGAGCTTTGTACAAGTTTCACGAACTTATGAAACATCTAACAACGCGTTTCTAGGACTCTAAACCAAATTTCATGCAACATGAGTGCTTATAAGTGTCTCAATGAGCTTTGGATATGTTTGACGAACTTATAAAACATCTAACAACGCCTTTCTAGGACTCTAAAACAAGTTTCATGCAATATGAGTGCTTATAAGGGTCTCAAAGAGCTTTGTACAAGTTGTCTCAATGAGCTTTGGACATGTTTGACGAACTTATGAAACATCCAAAAATGCATTTCTAAGAATCTAAACCAAGTTTCATGCAACATGAGTGCTTATAACTTAGGAAACATCTAACAACGCGGTTAAGAGGACTCTAAACAAACTTTCATTCAACATGACTGCTTATAAGTTTCTCAATGAGTTGTGTACAAGTTTTACGAACTTATGAAACATCTAACAATGCATTTCTAGGACTCTAAACCAAGTTTCATGCAACATGAGTGCTTATAAGTGTCTCAAAGAGCTTTGTACAAGTTTCACGAACTTATGAAACATCTAACAACGCGGTTTCTATGACTCTAAACTAAGTTTCATGCAACATGAGTGCTTATAAGTGTCTCAATGAGCTGTGGAAATGTTTGACGAACCTATGAAACATCTAACAACGCGTTTCTAGGACTCTAAACCAAGTTTCATGCAACATGAGTTCTTATAAGTTTATCAATGAGCTTTGTACAAGTTTTACGAACTTATGAAACATCTAACAACGCATTTCTAAGGACTCTAAACCAAGTTTCATGCAACGTGAGTGCTTATAAGTGTCTCAATGACCTTTGGACATGTTTAACGAACTTATGAAACATCTAACAACGCGTTTCTAGTACTCTAAACCATGTTTCATGCAACATAAGTTCTTATAAGTGTCTCAATGAGATTTGTATAAGTTTTATGAACTTATGAAATATCTAACAACACATTTCTAGGACCAAACCACGTTTCATGCAACATGAGTGCTTATAAGTGTCTCAATGAGGTTTGTAAAAGTTTTACGAACTTATGAAACATCTAAAAACATGTTTCTAGGTCTCTAAACCAAGTTTCATGCAACATGAGTGCTTATAAGGGTCTCAAAGAGCTTTGTACAAGTTTCACGAACTTATAAAACATCTAACAACGCGTTTCTAGGACTCTAAACCAAGTTTCATGTAACATGAGTGCTTATAAGTGTCTCAATGAGCTTTGGACATGTTTGACGAACTTATGAAACATCTAACAACGCGTTTCTAGGACTTTAAACCAAGTTTCATGTAACATGAGTGCTTATAAGTGTATCAATGAGCTTTGTACAAGTTTTACGAACTTATGAAACATCTAACAACGCGTTTCTAGGACTCTAAACCAAGTTTCATGCAACATGAGTGCTTATAAGTGTCTCAATGAGCTTTGGACAAGTTTGACGAACTTATGAAACATCTAACAACGCGTTTCTAGGACTTTAAACCAAGTTTCATGCAACATGAGTGCTTATAAGTGTATCAATGAGCTTTGTACAAGTTTGACGAACTTATGCAACATCTAACAACGCGTTTCTAGGATCTAAACCAAGTTTCATGCAACATGAGTGCTTATAAGTGTCTCAATGAGGTTTGTAAAAGTTTTACGAACTTATGAAACATCTAAAAACACGTTTCTAGGTCTCTAAACCAAGTTTCATGCAACATGAGTGCTTATAAGGGTCTCAAAGAGCTCTGTACAAGTTTCACGAACTTATGAAACATCTAACAACGCGTTTCTAGGAGTCTAAACCAAGTTTCATGCAACATGAGTGCTTATAAGTGTCTCAATGAGCTTTGGACATGTTTGACGAACTTATGAAACATCTAACAACGCGTTTCTAGGACTTTAAACCAAGGTTCATGCAACAGGAGTGCTTATAAGTGTATCAATGAGTTTTGTACAAGTTTTACGAACTTATGAAACATCCAACAATGCATTTCTAAGAATCTAAACCAAGTTTCATGCAACATGAGTGGTTATAAGGGTCTCAAAGAGCTCTGTAGAAGTTTCGCGAACTTATGAAACATCTAACAACGTGTTTCTAGGACTCTAAACCATGTTTCATGCAACATGAGTGCTTATAAGTGTCTCAATGAGCTTTTGACATGTTTGACGAACCTATGAAACATCTAACAACGCATTTCTAAGGCTCTAAACCAAGTTTCATGCAACGTGAGTGCTTATAAGTGTCTCAATGACCTTTGGACATGTTTAACGAACTTATGAAACATCTAACAACGCGTTTCTAGTACTCTAAACCATGTTTCATGCAACATAAGTTCTTATAAGTGTCTCAATGAGATTTGTATAAGTTTTATGAACTTATGAAATATCTAACAACACATTTCTAGGACCAAACCACGTTTCATGCAACATGAGTGCTTATAAGTGTCTCAATGAGGTTTGTAAAAGTTTTACGAACTTATGAAACATCTAAAAACATGTTTCTAGGTCTCTAAACCAAGTTTCATGCAACATGAGTGCTTATAAGGGTCTCAAAGAGCTCTGTACAAGTTTCACGAACTTATAAAACATCTAACAACGCGTTTCTAGGACTCTAAACCAAGTTTCATGTAACATGAGTGCTTATAAGTGTCTCAATGAGCTTTGGACATGTTTGACGAACTTATGAAACATCTAACAACGCGTTTCTAGGACTTTAAACCAAGTTTCATGTAACATGAGTGCTTATAAGTGTATCAATGAGCTTTGTACAAGTTTTACGAACTTATGAAACATCTAACAACGCGTTTCTAGGACTCTAAACCAAGTTTCATGCAACATGAGTGCTTATAAGTGTCTCAATGAGCTTTGGACATGTTTGACGAACTTATGAAACATCTAACAACGCGTTTCTAGGACTTTAAACCAAGTTTCATGCAACATGAGTGCTTATAAGTGTATCAATGAGCTTTGTACAAGTTTGACGAACTTATGCAACATCTAACAACGCGTTTCTAGGATCTAAACCAAGTTTCATGCAACATGAGTGCTTATAAGTGTCTCAATGAGGTTTGTAAAAGTTTTACGAACTTATGAAACATCTAAAAACACGTTTCTAGGTCTCTAAACCAAGTTTCATGCAACATGAGTGCTTATAAGGGTCTCAAAGAGCTCTGTACAAGTTTCACGAACTTATGAAACATCTAACAACGCGTTTCTAGGACTCTAAACCAAGTTTCATGCAACATGAGTGCTTATAAGTGTCTCAATGAGCTTTGGACATGTTTGACGAACTTATGAAACATCTAACAACGCGTTTCTAGGACTTTAAACCAAGGTTCATGCAACAGGAGTGCTTATAAGTGTATCAATGAGTTTTGTACAAGTTTTACGAACTTATGAAACATCCAACAATGCATTTCTAAGAATCTAAACCAAGTTTCATGCAACATGAGTGGTTATAAGGGTCTCAAAGAGCTATGTAGAAGTTTCGCGAACTTATGAAACATCTAACAACGTGTTTCTAGGACTCTAAACCATGTTTCATGCAACATGAGTGCTTATAAGTGTCTCAATGAGCTTTTGACATGTTTGACGAACCTATGTAACATCTAACAACGCGTTTCTAGGACTCTAAACCAAGTTTCATGCAACATGAGTTCTTATAAGTGTATCAATGAGCTTTGTACAAGTTTTACGAACTTATGAAACATCTAAAATCACGTTTCTAGGTCTCGAAACCAAGTTTCATGCAACATGAGTGATTATAAGGGTCTCAAAGAGCTCTGTACAAGTTTCACGAACTTATGAAACATCTAACAACGCGTTTCTAGGACTTTAAACCAAGTTTCATGCAACATGAGTGCTTATAAGTGTATCAATGAGCTTTGTAAAAGTTTTACGAACTTATGAAACATCTAAAAACACGTTTCTAGGTCTCTAAACCAAGTTTCATGCAACATGAGTGCTTATAAGGGTCTCAAAGAGCTTTGTACAAGTTTCACGAACTTATGAAACATCTAACAACGCGTTTCTAGGACTCTAAACCAAGTTTCATGCAACATGAGTGCTTATAAGTGTCTCAATGAGCTTTGGACATGTTTGACGAACGTATGAAACATCTAACAACGCGTTTCTAGGACTCTAAACCAAGTTTCATGCAACATGAGTTCTTATAAGTGTATCAATGAGCTTTGTACAAGTTTTACGAACTTATGAAACATCTAACAACGCATTTCTAGGACTCTAAACCAAGTTTCATGCAACGTGAGTGCTTATAAGTGTCTCAATGACCTTTGGACATGTTTGACGAACTTATGAAACATCTAACAACGCGTTTCTAGTACTCTAAACCATGTTTCATGCAACATAACTGCTTATAAATGTCTCAATGAGATTTCTATAAGTTTTATGAACTTATGAAACATGTAACAACACGTTTCTAGGATCTAAACCACGTTTCATGCAACATGAGTGCTTATAAGTGTCTCAATGAGGTTTGTAAAAGTTTTACAAACTTATGAAACATCTAAAAACGCGTTTCTAGGATCTAAACCAAGTTTCATGCAACATGAGTGCTTATAAGTGTCTCAATGATGTTTTTTAAAGTTTTTTTACACTTATGAAACATCTAAAAATACATTTCTAGGTCTCTAAACCAAGTTTCATGCAACATGAATGATTATAAGGTTCTCAAAGAGCTTTGTACAAGTTTCACGAACTTATGAAACATCTAACAACGCGTTTCTAGGACTCTAAACCAAGTTTCATGCAACATGAGTGCTTATAAGTGTCTCAATGAGCTTTGGATATGTTTGACGAACTTATAAAACATCTAACAACGCCTTTCTAGGACTCTAAAACAAGTTTCATGCAATATGAGTGCTTATAAGGGTCTCAAAGAGCTTTGTACAAGTTTCACGAACTTATGAAACATCTAACAACGCAGTTTCTATGATCTAAACTAAGTTTCCTGCAACATGAGTGCTTATAAGTGTCTCAATGAGCTGGGGACATGTGTAACGAACCTATGAAACATCTAACAACGCGTTTCTAGGACTCTAAACCAAGTTTCATGCAACATGAGTTCTTATAAGTGTACCAATGAGCTTTGTACAAGTTTTACGAACTTATGAAACATCTAACAACACATTTCTAGGACTCTAAACCAAGTTTCATGCAACGTGAGTGCTTATAAGTGTCTCAATGACCTTTGGACATGTTTGACGAACTTATGAAACATCTAACAACGCGTTTCTAGTACTCTAAACCAAGTTTAATGCAACATAAGTGCTTATAAGTGTCTCAATGAGATTTGTATAAGTTTTATGAACTTATGAAACATCTAACAACACGTTTCTAGGATCTAAACCAAGTTTCCTGCAACATGAGTACTTATAAGTGTCTCAATGAGGTTTGTAAAAGTTTTACAAACTTATGAAACATCTAAAAACGCGTTTCTAGGACTCTTAACCAATTTTCATGCAACATGAGTGCTTATAAATGTATCAATGAGCTTTGTACAAGTTTTACGAACTTATGAAACATCTAACAACACATTTCTAGGACTCTAAAACAAGTTTCATTCAACGTGACTGCTTGTAAGTGCCTCAATGAGTTTGGACATGTTTAACGAACTTATGAAACATCTAACAACGCGTTTCTAGGACTCTAAACCAAGTTTCATGCAATATAAGTGCTTATAAGTGTCTCAATGAGGTTTGTACAAGTTTTACGAACTTATGAAACATCTAACAATGCGTTTCTAGGATCTAAACCAAGTTTCATGCAACATGAGTGCTTATAAGTGTCTCAATGAGCATTGGACATGTTTGACGAACTTATGAAACATCTAACAACGCGTTTCTAGGACTTTAAACCAAGTTTCATGCAACATAAGGGCTTATAAGTGTCTCAATCAGCTTTGGACATGTTTGACGAACTTATGAAACATCTACCAACACGTTTCTAGGACTCTAAACCAAGTTTCATGCAACATAAGTGCTTATAAGTGTCTCAATGCGCATTGTAGAAGTTTTACGAACTTATGAAACATCTAACAAAGCGTTTCTAGGACTCTAAACCAAGTTTCATGCAACGTGAGTGCTTATAAGTGTCTCAATGAGCTTTAGACATGTTTTACGATCTTATGAAATATGAGTGCTTATAAGGGTCTCAAAGAGATTTGTACAAGTTTCACGAACTTATGAAACATCTAACAACGCGTTTCTAGGACTATAAACATATTTTCATGCAACATGAGTGCTTATAAGTGTCTCAATGAGCTTTGGACATGTTTGACGAACTTATGAAACATCTAACAAAGCGTTTCTAGGACTTTAAACCAAGTTTCATGCAACATGAGTGCTTATAAGTGTATCAATGAGCTTTGTATAAGTTTTACGAACTTATGAAACATTTAACAACGCATTTCTAGGACTCTAAACAAAGTTTCATGCAACGTGAGTGCTTATAAGTTCCTCAATCAGCTTTGTACAAGTTTCACAAACTTATGAAACATCTAACAACGCGTTTCCAGGATCTAAAACAAGTTTCATGCATCATAAGTGCTTATAAGTGTCTCAATGAGCTTTGGACATGTTTGACGAACTTATGAAACATCCAACAATGCATTTCTAAGAATCTAAACCAAGTTTCATGCAACATGAGTGCTTATAACTTAGAACTTATGAAACATCTAACAACGCGGTTTCTAGGACTCTAAACAAACTTTCATTCAACATGACTGCTTATAAGTTTCTCAATGAGTTGTGTACAAGTTTTACGAACTTATGAAACATCTAACAACGCATTTCTAGGACTCTAAACCAAGTTTCATGCAACATGAGTGCTTATAAGTGTCTCAATGAGCTTTGGATATGTTTGACGAACTTATAAAACATCTAACAACGCCTTTCTAGGACTCTAAAACAAGTTTCATGCAATATGAGTGATTATAAGTGTCTCAAATAGCTTTGTACATGTTTCACGAACTTATGAAACATCTAACAACGCGGTTTCTATGACTCTAAACTAAGTTTCATGCAACATGAGTGGTTATAAGTGTCTCAATGAGCTGTGGAAATGTTTGACGAACCTATGAAACATCTAACAACGCGTTTCTAGGACTCTAAACCAAGTTTCATGCAACTTGAGTTCTTATAAGTGTATCAATGAGCTTTGTACAAGTTTTACGAACTTATGAAACATCTAACAACGCATTTCTAGGACTCTAAACCAAGTTTCATGCAACGTGAGTGCTTATAAGTGTCTCAATGACCTTTGGACATGTTTGACGAACTTATGAAACATCTAACAACGCGTTTCTAGGACTTTAAACCAAGTTTCATGTAACATGAGTGCTTATAAGTGTATCAATGAGCTTTGTACAAGTTTGACAAACTTATGAAACATCTAACAACGCGTTTCTAGGATCTAAATCAAGTTTCATGCAACATGAGTGCTTATAAGGGTCTCAAAGAGCTCTGTACAAGTTTCACGAACTTATGAAACATCTAACAACGCGTTTCTAGGACTCTAAACCAAGTTTCATGTAACATGAGTGCTTATAAGTGTCTCAATGAGCTTTGGACATGTTTGACGAACTTATGAAACATCTAACAACGCGTTTCTAAGAATTTAAACCAAGTTTCATGTAACATGAGTGCTTATAAGTGTATCAATGAGCTTTGTACAAGTTTTACGAACTTATGAAACATCTAACAACGCGTTTCTAGGACTCTAAACCAAGTTTCATGCAACATGAGTGCTTATAAGTGTCTCAATGAGCTTTGGACATGTTTGACGAACTTATGAAACATCTAACAACGCGTTTCTAGGACTTTAAACCAAGTTTCATGCAACATGAGTGCTTATAAGTGTATCAATGAGCTTTGTACAAGTTTGACGAACTTATGAAACATCTAACAACGCGTTTCTAGGATCTAAACCAAGTTTCATGCAACATGAGTGCTTATAAGTGTCTCAATGAGGTTTGTAAAAGTTTTACGAACTTATGAAACATCTAAAAACACGTTTCTAGGTCTCTAAACCAAGTTTCATGCAACATGAGTGCTTATAAGGGTCTCAAAGAGCTCTGTACAAGTTTCACGAACTTATGAAACATCTTACAACGCGTTTCTAGGACTCTAAACCAAGTTTCATGCAACATGAGTGCTTATAAGTGTCTCAATGAGCTTTGGACATGTTTGACGAACTTATGAAACATCTAACAACGCGTTTCTAGGACTTTAAACCAAGGTTCATGCAACATGAGTGCTTATAAGTGTATCAATGAGGTTTGTACAAGTTTTACGAACTTATGAAACATCCAACAATGCATTTCTAAGAATCTAAACCAAGTTTCATGCAACATGAGTGCTTATAAGTGTCTCAATGAGCTTTGGACATGTTTGACAAACTTAGGAAACATCTAACAACGCGGTTTCTAGGACTCTAAACAAAGTTTCATGCAACATGACTACTTATAAATTCCTCAATGAGCTTTGTACAAGTTTGACGAACTTATGAAACATCTAACAACGCGTTTCTAGGATCTAAACCAAGTTTCATGCAACATGAGTTCTTATAAGTGTCTCAATGAGGTTTGTAAAAGTTTTACGAACTTATGAAACATCTAAAAACACGTTTCTAGGTCTCTAAACCAAGTTTCATGCAACATGAGTGCTTATAAGGGTCTCAAAGAGCTCTGTACAAGTTTCACGAACTTATGAAACATCTAACAACGCGTTTCTAGGACTCTAAACCAAGTTTCATGCAACATGATTGCTTATAAGTGTCTCAATGAGCTTTGGACATGTTTGACGAACGTATGAAACATCTAACAACGCGTTTCTAGGACTCTAAACCAAGTTTCATGCAACATGAGTTCTTATAAATGTATCAATGAGCTTTGTACAAGTTTTACGAACTTATGAAACATCTAACAACGCATTTCTAGGACTCTAAACCAAGTTTCATGCAACGTGAGTGCTTATAAGTGTCTCAATGACCTTTGGACATGTTTGACGAACTTATGAAACATCTAACAACACGTTTCTAGTCCTCTAAACCATGTTTCATGCAACATAACTGCTTATAAATGTCTCAATGAGATTTGTATAAGTTTTATGAACTTATGAAACATGTAACAACACGTTTCTAGGATCTAAACCACGTTTCATGAAACATGAGTGCTCTCAATGAGGTTTGTAAAATTTTACGAACTTATGAAACATCTAAAAACACGTTTCTAGGTCTCTAAACCAAGTTACATGCAACATGGGTGCTTATAAGGGTCTCAAAGAGCTCTGTACAAGTTTCACGAACTTACGAAACATCTAACAACGCATTTCTAGGACTCTAAACCATGTTTCATGTAACATGAGTGCTTATAAGTGTCTCAATGAGCTTTGGACATGTTTGACGAACTTATGAAACATCTAACAACGCGTTTCTAGGACTTTAAACCAAGTTTCATGCAACATGAGTGCTTATAAGTGTATCAATGAGCTTTGTACAAGTTTGACGAACTTATAAAACATCTAACAACGCGTTTCTAGGATCTAAACCAAGTTTCATGCAACATGAGTGCTTATAAGTGTCTCAATGAGGTTTGTAAAAGTTTTACGAACTTATGAAACATCTAAAAACACGTTTCTAGGTCTATAAACCAAGTTTCATGCAACATGAGTGCTTATAAGGGTCTCAAAGAGCTTTGTACAAGTTTCACGAACTTATGAAACATCTAACAACGCGTTTCTAGGACTCTAAACCAAGTTTCATGCAACATGAGTGATTATAAGTGTCTCAATGAACTTTGGACATGTTTGACGAACTTATGAAACATATAACAACGCGTTTCTAGGACTTTAAACCAAGTTTCATGCAACATGAGTGCTTATAAGTGTATCAATGAGCTTTGTAAAAGTTTTACGAACTTATGAAACATCTAAAAACACATTTCTAGGTCTCTAAACCAAGTTTCATGCAACATGAGTGCTTATAAGGGTCTCAAAGAGCTCTGTACAAGTTTCACGAACTTATGAAACATCTAACAACGCGTTTCTAGGACTCTAAACCAAGTTTCATGCAACATGATTGCTTATAAGTGTCTCAATGAGCTTTGGACATGTTTGACGAACGTATGAAACATCTAACAACGCGTTTCTAGGACTCTAAACCAAGTTTCATGCAACATGAGTTCTTATAAATGTATCAATGAGCTTTGTACAAGTTTTACGAACTTATGAAACATCTAACAACGCATTTCTAGGACTCTAAACCAAGTTTCATGCAACGTGAGTGCTTATAAGTGTCTCAATGACCTTTGGACATGTTTGACGAACTTATGAAACATCTAACAACACGTTTCTAGTCCTCTAAACCATGTTTCATGCAACATAACTGCTTATAAATGTCTCAATGAGATTTCTATAAGTTTTATGAACTTATGAAACATGTAACAACACGTTTCTAGGATCTAAACCACGTTTCATGCAACATGAGTGCTTATAAGTGTCTCAATGAGGTTTGTAAAATTTTACGAACTTATGAAACATCTAAAAACACGTTTCTAGGTCTCTAAACCAAGTTACATGCAACATGGGTGCTTATAAGGGTCTCAAAGAGCTCTGTACAAGTTTCACGAACTTATGAAACATCTAACAACGCATTTCTAGGACTCTAAACCATGTTTCATGTAACATGAGTGCTTATAAGTGTCTCAATGAGCTTTGGACATGTTTGACGAACTTATGAAACATCTAACAACGCGTTTCTAGGACTTTAAACCAAGTTTCATGCAACATGAGTGCTTATAAGTGTATCAATGAGCTTTGTACAAGTTTGACGAACTTATAAAACATCTAACAACGCGTTTCTAGGATCTAAACCAAGTTTCATGCAACATGAGTGCTTATAAGTGTCTCAATGAGGTTTGTAAAAGTTTTACGAACTTATGAAACATCTAAAAACACGTTTCTAGGTCTATAAACCAAGTTTCATGCAACATGAGTGCTTATAAGGGTCTCAAAGAGCTTTGTACAAGTTTCACGAACTTATGAAACATCTAACAACGCGTTTCTAGGACTTTAAACCAAGTTTCATGCAACATGAGTGCTTATAAGTGTATCAACGAGCTTTGTACAAGTTTTACGAACTTATGAAACATCTAACAACGCGTTTCTAGGACTTTAAACCAAGTTTCATGCAACATGAGTGCTTATAAGTGTCTCAATGAGCTTTGGACATGTTTGACGAACTTATGAAACATCTAACAACGCGTTTCTAGGACTTTAAACCAAGTTTCATGCAACATGAGTGCTTATAAATTCCTCAATGAGCTTTGTACAAGTTTCACGAACTTATGAAACATCTAACAACGCGTTTCTAGGATCTAAACCAAGTTTCATGCAACATGAGTTCTTATAAGTGTTTCAATGAGGTTTGTAAAATTTTTACGAACTTATGAAACATCTAAAAACACGTTTCTAGGTCTCTAAACCAAGTTTCATGCAACATGAGTGCTTATAAGGGTCTCAAAGAGCTTTGTACAAGTTTCACGAACTTATGAAACATCTAACAACGCGTTTCTAGGACTCTAAACCAAGTTTCATGCAAAATGAGTGCTTATAAGTGTCTCAATGAGCTTTGGACATGTTTGACGAACCTATGAAACATCTAACAACGTGTTTCTAGGACTCTAAACCAAGTTTCATGCAACATGAGTTCTTATAAGTGTATCAATGAGCTTTGTACAAGTTTTACGAACTTATGAAACATCTAACAACGCATTTCTAGGAATTTAAACCAAGTTTCATGCAACGTGAGTGCTTATAAGTGTCTCAATGACCTTTGGACATGTTTGACGAACTTATGAAACATCTAACAACGCGTTTCTAGTACTCTAAACCATGTTTCATGCAACATAACTGCTTATAAATGTCTCATTGAGATTTCTATAAGTTTTATGAACTTATGAAACATGTAACAACACGTTTCTAGGATCTAAACCACATTTCATGCAACATGAGTGCTTATAAGTGTCTCAATGAGGTTTGTAAAAGTTTTACGAACTTATGAAACATCTAAAAACACGTTTCTAGGTCTCTAAACCAAGTTTCATGCAACGTGAGTGCTTATAAGGGTCTCAACGAGCTCTGTACAAGTTTCACGAACTTATGAAACATCTAACAACGCATTTCTAGGACTCTAAACCAAGTTTCATGTAACATGAGTGCTTATAAGTGTCTCAATGAGCTTTGGACATGTTTGACGAACTTATGAAACATCTAACAACGCGTTTCTAGGACTTTAAACCAAGTTTCATGCAACATGAGTGCTTATAAGTGTATCAACGAGCTTTGTACAAGTTTTACGAACTTATGAAACATCTAACAACGCGTTTGTAGGACTCTAAACCAAGTTTCATGCAACATGAGTGCTTATAAGTGTCTCAATGAACTTTGGACATGTTTGAAGAACTTATGAAACATCTAACAACGCGTTTCTAGGACTTTAAACCAAGTTTCATGCAACATGAGTGCTTATAAGTGTATCAATGAGCTTTGTACAAGTTTTACGAACTTATGAAACATCTAACAACGCGTTTCTAGGATCTAAACCAAGTTTCATGCAACATGAGTGCTTATAAGTGTCTCAATGAGGTTTGTAAAAGTTTTACGAACTTATGAAACATCTAAAAACACGTTTCTAGGTCTATAAACCAAGTTTCATGCAACATGTGTGCTTATAAGGGTCTCAAAGAGCTCTGTACAATTTTCACGAACTTATGAAACATCTAACAACGCGTTTCTAGGACTCTAAACCAAGTTTCATGCAACATGAGTGCTTATAAGTGTCTCAATGAACTTTGGACATGTTTGATGAACTTATGAAACATATAACAACGCATTTCTAGGACTTTAAACCAAGTTTCATGCAACATGAGTGCTTATAAGTGTATCAATGAGCTTTGTACAAGTTTTACGAACTTATGAAACATCCAACAATGCATTTCTAAGAATCTAAACCAAGTTTCATGCAACATGAGTGCTTATAAGTGTCTCAATGAGCTTTGGACATGTTTGACGAACTTAGGAAACATCTAACAATGCGGTTTCTAGGACTCTAAACAAAGTTTCATGCAACATGACTGCTTATAAGTTCCTCAATGAGCTTTGTACAAGTTTGACGAACTTATGAAACATCTAATAACGCGTTTCTAGGATCTAAACCAAGTTTCATGCAACATGAGTTCTTAAAAGTGTCTCAATGAGGTTTGTAAAAGTTTTACGAACTTATGAAACATCTAAAAACACGTTTCTAGGTCTCTAAACCAAGTTTCATGCAACATGAGTGCTTATAAGGGTCTCAAAGAGCTCTGTACAAGTTTCACGAACTTATGAAACATCTAACAACGCGTTTCTAGGACTCTAAACCAAGTTTCATGCAACATGAGTGCTTATAAGTGTCGCAATGAACTTTGGACATGTTTGACGAACTTATGAAACATCTAACAACGCGTTTCTAGGACTTTAAACCAATTTTCATGCAACATGAGTGCTTATAAGTGTATCAATGAGCTTTGTACAAGTTTTACGAACTTTTGAAACATCCAACAATGCATTTCTAAGAATCTAAACCAAGTTTCATGCAACATGAGTGCTTATAAGTGTCTCAATGAGCTTTGGACATGTTTGACGAACTTAGGAAACATCTAACAACGCGATTTCTAGGACTCTAAACAAAGTTTCATGCAACATGACTGCTAATAAATTCCTCAATGAGCTTTTTACAAGTTTCACGAACTTATGAAACATCTAACAACGCGTTTCTAGGATCTAAACCAAGTTTCATGCAACATGAGTTCTTATAAGTGTTTCAATGAGGTTTTTAAAATTTTTACGAACTTATGAAACATCTAAAAACACGTTTCTAGGTCTCTAAACCAAGTTTCATGCAACATGAGTGCTTATAAGGGTCTCAAAGAGCTCTGTACAAGTTTCACGAACTTATGAAACATCTAACAACGCGTTTCTAGGACTCTAAACCAAGTTTCATGCAAAATGAGTGCTTATAAGTGTCTCAATGAGCTTTGGACATGTTTGACGAACCTATGAAACATCTAACAACGCGTTTCTAGGACTCTAAACCAAGTTTCATGCAACATGAGTTCTTATAAGTGTATCAATGAGCTTTGTACAAGTTTTACGAACTTATGAAACATCTAACAACGCATTTCTAGGATTTTAAACCAAGTTTCATGCAACGTGAGTGCTTATAAGTGTCTCAATGAGATTTCTATAAGTTTTATGAACTTATGAAACATGTAACAACACGTTTCTAGGATCTAAACCACGTTTCATGCAACATGAGTGCTTATAAGTGTCTCAATTAGGTTTGTAAAAGTTTTACGAACTTATGAAACATCTAAAAACACGTTTCTAGGTCTCTAAACCAAGTTTCATGCAACATGAGTGATTATAAGGGTCTCAAAGAGCTTTGTACAAGTTTCACGAACTTATGAAACATCTAACAACGCATTTCTAGGACTCTAAACCAAGTTTCATGTAACAAGAGTGCTTATAAGTGTCTCAATGAGCTTTGGACATGTTTGACGAACTTATGAAACATCTAACAACGCGTTTCTAGGACTTTAAACCAAGTTTCATGCAACATGAGTGCTTATAAGTGTATCAACGAGCTTTGTACAAGTTTTACGAACTTATGAAACATCTAACAACGCGTTTCTAGGACTCTAAACCAAGTTTCATGCAACATGAGTGCTTATAAGTGTCTCAATGAACTTTGGACATGTTTGACGAACTTATGAAACATCTAACAACGCGTTTCTAGGACTTTAAACAAAGTTTCATGCAACATGAGTGCTTATAAGTGTATCAATGAGCTTTGTACAAGTTTTACGAACTTATGAAATATCCAACAATGCATTTCTAAGAATCTAAACCAAGTTTCATGCAATATGAGTGCTTATAAGTGTCTCAATGAGCTTTGGACATGTTTGACGAACTTAGGAAACATCTAACAACGCGTTTTCTAGGACTCTAAACAAAGTTTCATGCAACATGACTGCTTATAAGTTCCTCAATGAGCTTTGTACAAGTTTGACGAACTTATGAAACATCTAACAACGCGTTTCTAGGATCTAAACCAAGTTTCATGCAACATGAGTTCTTATAAGTGTCTCAATGAGGTTTGTAAAAGTTTTACGAACTTATGAAACATCTAAAAACACGTTTCTAGATCTCTAAACCAAGTTTCATGCAACATGAGTGCTTATAAGGGTCTCAAAGAGCTATGTACAAGTTTCACGAACTTATGAAACATCTAACAACGCGTTTCTAGGACTCTAAACCAAGTTTCATGCAACATGAGTGCTTATAAGTGTCTCAATGAGCTTTGGACATGTTTTACGAACTTATGAAACATCTAACAACGCGTTTCTAGGACTTTAAACCAAGTTTCATGCAACATGAGTGCTTATAAGTGTATCAATGAGCTTTGTACAAGTTTTACGAACTTATAAAACATCTAACAACACATTTCTAGGACTCTAAATCAAGTTTCATGCAACGTGAGTGCTTATAAGTGTCTCAATGAGCGTTGTAAGCACTCTAAACCAAGTTTCATGCAACATGAGTGCTTATAAGTGTAACAATGAGCTTTGTACAAGTTTTACGAACTTATGAAACATCTAACAATGCATTTCTAGGACTCTAAACCAAGTTTCATGCAACGTGAGTGCTTATAAGTGTTTCAATGAGCTTTGGACATGTTTGACGAACTTATGAAACATCTAACAACGCGTTTCTAGGACTCTAAACCAAGTTTCATGCAACATAAGTGCTTATAAGTGTCTCAATGAGCATTGTAGAAGTTTTACGAATTTATGAAACATCTAACAACGCGTTTCTAGGACTCTAAACCAAGTTTCATGCAACGTGAGTGCTTATAAGTGACTCAATGAGCATTGGACATTTTTGACGAACTTATGAAACATCTAACAACGCGTTTCTAAGACTTTAAACAAAGTATCATGCAACATAAGGGCTTATAAGTGTCTCAATCAGCTTTGGACATGTTTGACGAACTTATGAAACATCTACCAACGCGTTTCTAGGACTCTAAACCAAGTTTCATGCAACATAAGTGCTTATAAGTGTCTCAATGAGCATTGTAGAAGTTTTACGAACTTATGAAACATCTAACAACGCGTTTCTAGGACTCTAAACCAAGTTTCATGCAACGTGAGTGCTTATAAGTGTCTCAATGAGCTTTGGACATGTTTTACGATCTTATGAAATATGAGTGCTTATAAGGGTCTCAAAGAGATTTGTAGAAGTTTCACAAACTTATGAAACATCTAACAACGCGTTTCTAGGACTCTAAACAAATTTTCATGCAACATGAGTGCTTATAAGTGTCTCAATGAGCTTTGGACATGTTTGACGAACTTATGAAACATCTAACAACGCGTTTCTAGGACTTTAAACCAAGTTTCATGCAACATGAGTGCTTATAAGTGTATCAATGAGCTTTGTATAAGTTTTACGAACTTATGAAACATCTAACAACGCATTTCTAGGACTCTAAACCAAGTTTCATGCAACGTGAGTGCTTATAAGTTCCTCAATCAGCTTTGTACAAGTTTCACGAACTTATGAAACATCTAACAACTCGGTTTCTAGGAATCTAAACCAAGTTTCATGCAACATGAGTGCTTATAAGTTCCTCAATGAGCTTTTTCACGAACTTATGAAACATCTAACAACGCGATTCTAGGATCTAAAACAAGTTTCATGCATCATAAGTGCTTATAAGTGTCTCAATGAGCTTTGGACATGTTTGACGAACTTATGAAACATCCAACAATGCATTTCTAAGAATCTAAACCAAGTTTCATGCAACATGAGTGCTTATAAGTGTCTCAATGAGCTTTGGACATGTTTGACGAACTTAGGAAACATCTAACAACGCGGTTTCTAGGACTCTAAACAAACTTTCATGCAACATGACTGCTTATAAGTTTCTCAATGAGTTGTGTACAAGTTTTACGAACTTATGAAACATCTAACAACGCGTTTCTAGGATCTAAACCAAGTTTCATGCAACATGAGTGCTTATAAGTGTCTCAATGAGGTTTGTAAAAGTTTTACGAACTTATGAAACATCTAATAACACGTTTCTAGGTCTCTAAACCAAGTTTCATGCAACATGAGTGCTTATAAGGGTCTCAAAGAGCTTTGTACAAGTTGCAAGACCTTATGAAACATCTAACAACGCGTTTCAAGGACTCTTAACCAAGTTTTATGCAACATGAGTGCTTATAAGTGTCTCAATGAGCTTTGGAAATGTTTGACGAACTTATAAAACATCTAACAACGCGTTTCTAGGACTCTAAAACAAGTTTCATGCAACATGAGTGCTTATAAGGGTCTCAAAGAGCTTTGTACAAGTTTCACGAACTTATGAAACATCTAACAACGTGGTTTCTATGACTCTAAACTAAGTTTCATGCAACATAAGTGCTTATAAGTGTCTCAATGAGCTGAGGACATGTTTGACGAACTTATGAAACATCTAACAACGCGTTTCTAGGACTCTAAACCATGTTTCATGCAACATGAGTGCTTATAAGTGTATCAATGAGCTTTGTACAAGTTTTACGAACTTATGAAACATCTAACAACGCAGTTTCTAGTACTCTAAACCAAGTTTAATGCAACATAAGTGCTTATAAGTGTCTCAATGAGCTTTGAATAAGTTTTATGAACATATGAAACATCTAACAACGCGTTTCTAGTATCTAAACCACGTTTCATGCAACATGAGTGCTTATAAGTGTCTCAATGAGGTTTCTAAAAGTTTTACGAACTTATGAAACATCTAAAAACGCGTTTCTAGGACTATAAACCAAGTTTCATGCAACATGAGTGCTTATAAGGGTCTCAATGAGCTTTTTACAAGTTTCACGAACTTATGAAACATCTAACAATGCGTTTCTAGGACTCTAAACCAAGTTTCATGCAACATGAGTGCTTATAAGTGTATCAAAGAGCTTTGTACAAGTTTTAAGAACTTATGAAACATCTAACAAAGCATTTCTAGGACTCTAAACCAAGTTTCATGCAACGTGAGTTCTTATAAGTGTCTAAATGAGCTTTGGACATGTTTGACGAACTTATGACAAATCTAACACCGTGTTTCTAGGACTCTAAACCAAGTTTAATGCAACATAAGTGTTTATAAGTGTCTCAATGAGCTTTGTATAAGTTTTATGAACTTATGAAACATCTAACAACGCGTTTCTAAGATCTAAACCACGTTTCATGCAACATGAGTGCTTATAAGTGTCTCAATGAGGTTTGTAAAATTTTTACAATTTATGAAACAGCTAAAACCGCGTTTCTAGGACTCTAAACCAAGTTTCATGCAACATGAGTGCTTATAAGGGTCTCAATGAGCTTTGTACACGTATCACGAACTTATGAAACATCTAACAATGCGTTTCTAGGACTGTAAACCAAGTTTCATGCAACATGAGTGCTTATAAGTGTCTCAATGAGCTTTGGACATGATTGACGAACTTATGAAACACCTAACAACGCATTTCTAGGACTCTAAACCAAGTTTCATGCAACATGAGTGCTCAAAAGTGTATAAATGAGCTTTGTACAAGTTTTACGAACTTATGAAACATCTAACAACGCATTTCTAGGACTCTAAACCAAGTTTCATGCAACGTGAGTGCTTATAAGTGTCTCAATGAGCTTTGGACATGTTTGACGAACTTATGAAACATCTAACAATGCGTTTCAAGGACTCTAAACCAATTTTCATGCAACATAAGTGCTTATAAGTGTTTCAATGAGCTTTGGACATGTTTGACGAACTTATGAAACATCCAACAATGCATTTTTAGGAATCTAAACCAAGTTTCATGCAACATGAGTGCTTATAAATGTCTCAATGAACTTCGTACAAGTTTCACGAACTTATGAAACATCTAACAACGCGGTTTCTAGGACTCTAAACCAAGTTTCATTCAACATGAGTGCTTATAATTTCTAACAATGAGCTTTGTACAAGTTTCAAAATTTTATGAAACATCTAACAACGCGTTTCTAGGATTCTAAACCAAGTTTCATGCAACATGAGTGATTATAAGGGTCTCAAAGAGCTTTGTACAAGTTTCACGAACTTATGAAACATCTAACAACGCGTTTCTAGGACTCTAAACCAAGTTTCATGCAACATGAGTGCTTATAAGTGTCTCAATGAGCTTTAGATATGTTTGACGAACTTATAAAACATCTAACAACGCCTTCTAGGACTCTAAAACAAGTTTCATGCAATATGAGTGCTTATAAGGGTCTCAAAGAGCTTTGTACAAGTTTCACGAACTTATGAAACATCTAACAACGCGGTTTCTATGACTCTAAACTAAGTTTCATGCAACATGAGTCCTTATAAGTGTCTCAATGAGCTGTGGACATGTTTAACGAACCTATGAAACATCTAACAACGCGTTTCTAGGACTCTAAACCAAGTTTCATGCAACATGAGTTCTTATAAGTGTATCAATGAGCTTGTTACAAGTTTTACGAACTTATGAAACATCTAACAACGCATTTCTAGGACTCTAAACCAAGTTTCATGCAACGTGAGTGCTTATAAGTGTCACAATGACCTTTGGACATGTTTGACGAACTTATGAAACATCTAACAACGCGTTTCTAGTACTCTAAACAAGGTTTAATGCAACATAAGTGCTTATAAGTGTCTCAATGAGATTTGTATAAGTTTTATGAACTTATGAAACATCTAACAACTCGTTTCTAGGATCTAAACCACGTTTCATGCAACATGAGTGCTTATAAGTGTCTCAATGAGGTTTGTAAAAGTTTTAGGAACTTATGAAACATCTAAAAACGCGTTTCTAGGACTCTAAACCAAGTTTCATGCAACATGAGTGCTTATAAGGGTCTCAATGAGCTTTGTACAAGTTTCACGAACTTATGAAACATCTAACAATGCGTTTCTAGGACTCTAAACCAAGTTTCATGCAACATGAGTTCTTATAAGTGTATCAATGAGCTTTGTACAAGTTTTACGAACTTAAAAAACATCTAACAACGCATTTCTAGGACTCTAAACCAAGTTTCATGCAACGTGAGTTCTTATAAGTGTCTCAATGAGCTTTGGACATGTTTGACGAACTTATGAAAAATCTAACAACGTGTTTCTAGGACTCTAAACCAATTTTAATGCAACATAAGTGCTTATAAGTGTCTCAATGAGCTTTGTATAAGTTTTATGAACTTATGAAATATCAAACAACGCGTTTCTAGGATGTAAACCACGTTTCATGCAACATGAGTGCTTATAAGTGTCTCAATGAGGTTTGTAAAAGTTTTACGAACTTACGAAACATCTAAAACGCGTTTATAGGACTCTAAACCAAGTTTAATGCAACATGAGTGCTTATAAGGGTCTCAATGAGCTTTGTACAAGTTTCAAGAACTTATGAAACATCTAACAATGCGTTTCTAGGACTCTAATCCAAGTTTCATGCAACATGAGTACTTATAAATGTCTCAATGAGCTTTGGACATGTTTGACGAACTTATGAAACACCTAACAACGCATTTCTAGGACTCTAAACCAAGTTTCATGCAACATATGAGTGCTTATAAGTGTATCAATGAGCTTTGTACAAGTTTTACGAACTTATGAAACATCTAACAACGCATTTCTAGGACTCTAAACCAAGTTTCACGTAACGTGAGTACTTATAAGTGTCTCAATGAGCTTTGGACATGTTTGACGAACTTATGAAACATCTAACAACGCGTTTCAAGGACTCTAAACCAAGTTTCATGCAACATAAGTGCTTATAAGTGTCTCAATGGGCTTTGGACATGTTTGACGAACTTATGAAACATCCAACAATGCATTTCTAGGAATCTAAACCAATTTTCATGCAACATGAGTGCTTATAAGTGTCTCGATGAGATTTTTACAAGTTTCACGAACTTATGAAACATCTAACAACGCGGTTTCTAGGACTCTAAACCAAGTTTCCTTCAACATGAGTGCTAATAATTTCTAACAATGAGCTTTGTACAAGTTTCACAAATATATGAAACATCTAACAACGCGTTTCTAGGATTCTAAACCAAGTTTCATGCTACATGAGTGCTTATAATTGTCTCAATGAGTTTTGTACAAGTTTGCTTGAACTTATGAAACATCGAACAACGCGTTTCTAGGATCTAAACCAAGTTTCATGCAACATGAGTGCTTATAAGTGTCTCAATGAGCTTTGTACAAGTTTCACGAACTTATGAAACATCTAACAACGCGTTTCTAGGACTCTAAACCAAGTTTCATGCAACATAAGTGTTTATAAGTGTCTCAATGAGCTTTGTACAAGTTTTACGAACTTATTAAACATCTAACAACGCGTTTCTAGGACTCTAAACCAAGTTTCATGCAACATGAGTGCTTAAAAGTGTCTCAATGATGTTTGTAAAAGTTTTACGAACTTATGAAACATCTAAAAACGCGTTTTTGGGACTCTAAACCAAGTTTCATGCAACATGAGTCCTTATACTGGTCTCCATGAGCTTTTTACAAGTTTCACGAACTTATGAAACAACTAACAACGCGTTTCTACGACTCTAAACCAAGTTTCATGCAACATGAGTGCTTATAAGTGTCTCAATGAGCTTTGGACATGTTTGACGAACTTATGAAACATCTAACAACGCGTTTCTAGGAATCTAAACCAAGTTTCATGCAACATGAGTGCTTATAAATGTAACAATGAGATTTGTACAAGTTTTACGAACTTATAAAACATATAACAACGCATTCCTAGGACTCTAAACCAAGTTTCATGCAACGTGAGTGCTTATAAGTGTCTCAATGAGCTTTGGACATGATTGACGAAATTATGAAATATCTAACAACGCTTTTCTAGGAGTCTAAACCAAGTTTCATGCAACATAAGTGCTTATAAGTGTCTCAATGAGAATTGTACAAGTTTTACGAACTTATGAAACATCTAACAACGCGTTTACAAGACTCTAAACCAAGTTTCATGCAACATGAGTGCTTATAAGTGTTTCAATGAGCATTGGACATGTTTGACGAACTTATGAAACATCTAACAACGCGTTTCTAGGACTTTAAACCAAGTTTCATGCAACATAAGGGCTTATAAGTGTCTCAATGAGCTTTGGACATGTTTGACGAACTTATGAAACATCTACCAACGCGTTTCTAGGACCCTAAACCAAGTTTCATGCAACATAAGTGCTTATAAGTGTCTCAATGAGCATTGTAGAAGTTTTACGAACTTATGAAACATCTAACAACGCGTTTCTAGGACTCTAAACCAAGTTTCATGCAACGTGAGTGCTTATAAGTGTCTCAATGAGCTTTGGACAAGTTTCACGAACTTATGAAACATCTAACAACGCGTTTCTAGGACACTAAACATATTTTCATGCAACATGAGTGCTTATAAGTGTCTCAGTGAGCTTTGGACATGTTTGACGAAATTATGAAACATCTAACAACGCATTTCTAGGACTCTAAACATATTTTTCATGCAACATGAGTGCTTATAAGTGTCTCAGTGAGCTTTGGACATGTTTGACGAATTTATGAAACATCTAACAACGCATTTCTAGGACTCTAAACCAAGTTTCATGCAACGTGAGTTCTTATAAGTTCCTCAATCAGCTTTGTACAAGTTTCACGAATTTATGAAACATCTAACAACGCAGTTTCTAGGAATCTAAACCAAGTTTCATGCAACATGAGTGCTTATAAGTTCCTCAATGAGCTTTGTACAAGTTTCACGAACTTATAAAACATCTAACAACGCGTTTCCAGGATCTAAAACAAGTTTCATGCATCATAAGTGCTTATAAGTGTCTCAATGAGCTTTGGACATGTTTGACGAACTTATGAAACATCCAACAATGCATTTCTAAGAATCTAAACCAATTTTCATGCAACATGAGTGCTTATAAGTGTCTCAATGAGCTTTGGACATGTTTGACGAACTTAGGAAACATCTAACAACGCGGTTTCTAGGACTCTAAACAAACTTTCATTCAACATGACTGCTTATAAGTTTCTCAATGAGCTGTGTACAAGTTTTACGAACTTATGAAATATCTAACAACGCATTTCTAGGACTCTAAACCAAGTTTCATGCAACGTGAGTGCTTATAAGTGTCTCAATGAGCTTTGGACATGTTTGACGAAGTTATGAAACATCTAACAATGCGTTTCAAGGACTCTAAACCAAGTTTCATGCAACATAAGTGCTTATAAGTGTCTCAATGAGCTTTGGACATGTTTGACGAACTTATGAAACATCTAACAATGCGTTTCAAGGACTCTAAACCAAGTTTCATGCAACATGAGTGCTTATAAGTGTCTCAATGAGCTTTGTACAAGTTTCACGAACTTATGAAACATCCAACAACGCGGTTTCTAGGACTCTAAACCAAGTTTCATTCAACATGAGTGTTTATAATTTCTAACAATGAGCTTTGTACAAGTTTCAAAATTTTATGAAACATCTAACAACGCGTTTCTAGGACTCTAAACCAAGTTTCATGCTACATGAGTGGTTATAATTGTCTAAATACGTTTTGTACAAGTTTGACGAACTTATGAAACATCTAACAACGCGTTTCTAGGATCTAAACCAAGTTTCATGCAACATGAGTGATTATAAGGGTCTCAAAGAGCTTTGTACAAATTTCACGAACTTATGAAACATCTAACAACGCGTTTTTAGGACTCTAAACCAAGTTTCATGTAACATGAGTGCTTATAAGTGTCTCAATGAGCTTTGGATATGTTTGACGAACTTATAAAACATCTAACAACGCCTTTCTAGGACTCTAAAACAAGTTTCATGCAATATGAGTGCTTATAAGGGTCTCAAAGAGTTTTGTACTAGTTTGACGAACTTATGAAACATCTAACAACGCGGTTTCTATGACTCTAAACTAAGTTTCATGCAACATGAGTGCTTATAAGTGTCTCAATGAGCTGTGGACATGTTTGACGAACCTATGAAACATCTAACAACGCGTTTCTAGGACTCTAAACCAAGTTTCATGCAACATGAGTTCTTATAAGTGTATCAATCATCTTTGTACAAGTTTTACGAACTTATGAAACATCTAACAACGCATTTCTAGGACTCTAAACCAGGTTTCATGCAACGTGAGTGCTTATAAGTGTCTCAATGACCTTTGGACATGTTTGACGAACTTATGAAACATCTAACAACGCGTTTCTAGTACTCTAAACCAAGTTTAATGCAACATAAGTGCTTATAAGTGTCTCAATGAGATTTGTATAAGTTTTATGAACTTATGAAACATCTAACAACACGTTTCTAGGATCTAAACCACGTTTCATGCAACATGAGTGCTTATAAGTGTCTCAATGAGGTCTGTAAAAGTTTTAGTAACTTATGAAACATCTAAAAACGCGTTT
Source organism: Cochlearia excelsa (assembly GCA_963556525.1). Taxonomy (NCBI): domain Eukaryota; kingdom Viridiplantae; phylum Streptophyta; class Magnoliopsida; order Brassicales; family Brassicaceae; genus Cochlearia; species Cochlearia excelsa. Next base: position 646,454 of record CAUVZT010000019.1, read on the forward strand.
CTAGGACTCTAAACCAAGTTTCATGCAACATGAGTGCTTATAAGGGTCTCAATGATCTTTGTACAAGTTTCACGAACTTATGAAACATCTAACAATGCGTTTCTAGGACTCTAAACCAAGTTTCATACAACATGAGTGCTTATAAGTGTATCAATGAGCTTTGTACAACTTTTAAGAACTTTTGAAACATCTAACAACGCATTTCTAGGACTCTAAACCAAGTTTCATGAAACGTGAGTTCTTATAAGTGTCTCAATGAGCTTTGGACATGTTTGACGAACTTATGAAAAATCTAACAACGTGTTTCTAGGACTCTAAACCAAGTTTAATGCAACATAAGTCCTTATAAGTGTCTCAATGAGCTTTGTATAAGTTTTATGAACTTATGAAACATCTAACAACGCGTTTCTAGGATCTAAACCACGTTTCATGCAACATGAGTGCTTATACGTGTCTCAATGAGGTTTGTAAAAGTTTTACGAACTTATGAAACATCTAAAAACGCGTTTATAGGACTCTAAACCAAGTTTCATGCAACGTGAGTGCTTATGAGGGTGTCAATGAGCTTTGTACAAGTTTCACGAACTTATGAAACATCTAACAATGCGTTTCTATGACTCTAAACCAAGTTTCATGCAACATGAGTGCTTATAAGTGTCTCAATGAGCATTGGACATGTTTGACGAACTTATGAAACACCTAACAACGCATTTCTAGGACTCTAAACCAAGTTTCATGCAACATGAGTGCTTATAAGTGTATAAATGAGCTTTGTACATGTTTTACGAACTTATGAAACATCTAACAGCGCATTTCTAGGACTCTAAACAAAGTTTCATTCAACGTGAGTGCTTATAAGTGTCTCAATGAGGTTTGGACATGTTTGACGAACTTATGAAACATCTAACAATGCGTTTCAAGGACTCTAAACCAAGTTTCATGCAACATAGGTGCTTATAAGTGTCTCAATGAGCTTTGGACATGTTTGACGAACTTATGAAACATCCAACAATGCATTTCTAGGAATCTAAACCAAGTTTCATGCTACATGAGTGTTTATAATTGTCTCAATAAGTTTTGTACAAGTTGGACGAACTTATGAAACATCTAACAACGCGTTTCTGGGATCTAAACCAAGTTTCATGCAACATGAGTGCTTATAAGTGTCTCAATGAGGTTTGTGAAAGTTTTTACGAACTTATGAAACATCTAAAAACACGTTTCTAGGTATCTAAACCAAGGTTCATGCAACATGAGTGATTATAAGGGTCTCAAAGAGCTTTGTACAAGTTTCGCGAACTTATGAAACATCTAACAACGCATTTCTAGGACTCTAAACAAAGTTTCATGCAACATGAGTGCTTATAAGTCTCAATGAGCTTTGGATATGTTTGACGAACTTATAAAACATCTAACAACGCCTTTCTAGGACTCTAAAACAAGTTTCATGCAATATGAGTGCTTATAAGGGTCTCAAAGAGCTTTGTACAAGTTTCACGAACTTATGAAACATCTAACAACGCGGTTTCTATGACTCTAAACTAAGTTTCATGCAACATGAGTGCTTATAAGTGTCTCAATGAGCTGTGGACATGTTTAACGAACCTATGAAACATCTAACAACGCGTTTCTAGGACTCTAAACCAAGTTTCATGCAACATGAGTTCTTATAAGTGTATCAATGAGCTTGTTACAAGTTTTACGAACTTATGAAACATCTAACAACGCATTTCTAGGACTCTAAACCAAGTTTCATGCAACGTGAGTGCTTATAAGTGTCTCAATGACCTTTGGACATGTTTGACGAACTTATGAAACATTTAACAACGCGTTTCTAGTACTCTAAACAAGGTTTAATGCAACATAAGTGCTTATAAGTGTCTCAATGAGATTTGTATAAGTTTTATGAACTTATGAAACATCTAACAACTCGTTTCTAGGATCTAAACCACGTTTCATGCAACATGAGTGCTTATAAGTGTCTCAATGAGGTTTGTAAAAGTTTTAGGAACTTATGAAACATCTAAAAACGCGTTTCTAGGACTCTAAACCAAGTTTCATGCAACATGAGTGCTTATAAGGGTCTCAATGAGCTTTGTACAAGTTTCACGAACTTATGAAACATCTAACAATGCGTTTCTAGGACTCTAAACCAAGTTTCATGCAACATGAGTTCTTATAAGTGTATCAATGAGCTTTGTACAAGTTTTACGAACTTAAGAAACATCTAACAACGCATTTCTAGGACTCTAAACCAAGTTTCATGCAACGTGAGTTCTTATAAGTGTCTCAATGAGCTTTGGACATGTTTGACGAACTTATGAAAAATCTAACAACGTGTTTCTAGGACTCTAAACCAATTTTAATGCAACATAAGTGCTTATAAGTGTCTCAATGAGCTTTGTATAAGTTTTATGAACTTATGAAACATCAAACTACGCGTTTCTAGGATGTAAACCACGTTTCATGCAACATGAGTGCTTATAAGTGTCTCAATGAGGTTTGTAAAAGTTTTACGAACTTATGAAACATCTAAAAACGCGTTTATAGGACTCTAAACCAAGTTTCATGCAACAAGAGTGCTTATAAGGGTCTCAATGTGCTTTGTACAAGTTTCAAGAACTTATGAAACATCTAACAATGCGTTTCTAGGACTCTAATCCAAGTTTCATGCAACATGAGTACTTATAAATGTCTCAATGAGCTTTGGACATGTTTGACGAACTTATGAAACACCTAACAACGCATTTCTAGGACTCTAAACCAAGTTTCATGCAACATGAGTGCTTATAAGTGTATCAATGAGCTTTGTACAAGTTTTACGAACTTATGAAACATCTAACAACGCATTTCTAGGACTCTAAACCAAGTTTCACGTAACGTGAGTACTTATAAGTGTCTCAATGAGCTTTGGACATGTTTGACTAACTTATGAAACATCTAACAACGCGTTTCAAGGACTCTAAACCAAGTTTCATGCAACATAAGTGCTTATAAGTGTCTCAATGGGCTTTGGAAATGTTTGACGAACTTATGAAACATCCAACAATGCATGTCTAGGAATCTAAACCAATTATCATGCAACATGAGTGTTTATAAGTGTCTCAATGAGATTTGTACAAGTTTCACGAACTTATGAAACATCTAACAACGCGGTTTCTAGGACTCTAAACCAAGTTTCCTTCAACATGAGTGCTAATAATTTCTAACAATGAGCTTTGTACAAGTTTCACAAATATATGAAACATCTAACAACGCGTTTCTAGGACTCTAAACCAAGTTTCATGCTACATGAGTGCTTATAATTGTCTCAATGAGTTTTGTACAAGTTTGCACGAACTTATGAAACATCTAACAACGCGTTTCTAGGATCTAAACCAAGTTTCATGCAACATGAGTGCTTATAAGTGTCTCAATGAGCTTTGTACAAGTTTCACGAACTTATGAAACATCTAACAACGCGTTTCTAGGACTCTAAACCAAGTTTCATGCAACATAAGTGTTTATAAGTGTCTCAATGAGCTTTGTACAAGTTTTACGAACTTATTAAACATCTAACAACGCGTTTCTAGGACTCTAAACCAAGTTTCATGCAACATGAGTGCTTAAAAGTGTCTCAATGATGTTTGTAAAAGTTTTACGAACTTATGAAACATCTAAAAACGCGTTTTTGGGACTCTAAACCAAGTTTCATGCAACATGAGTGCTTATACTGGTCTCCATGAGCTTTGTACAAGTTTCACGAACTTATGAAACATCTAACAACGCGTTTCTACGACTCTAAACCAAGATTCATGCAACATGAGTGCTTATAAGTGTCTCAATGAGCTTTGGACATGTTTGACGAACTTATGAAACATCTAACAACGCGTTTCTAGGAATCTAAACCAAGTTTCATGCAACATGAGTGCTTATAAGTGTAACAATGAGATTTGTACAACTTTTACGAACTTATAAAACATCTAACAACGCATTCCTAGGACTCTAAACCAAGTTTCATGCAACGTGAGTGCTTATAAGTGTCTCAATGAGCTTTGGACATGTTTGACGAACTTATGAAATATCTAACAACGCTTTTCTAGGAGTCTAAACCAAGTTTCATGCAACATAAGTCCTTATAAGTGTCTCAATGAGCATTGTACAAGTTTTACGAACTTATGAAACATCTAACAACGCGTTTATAGGACTCTAAACCAAGTTTCATGCAACATGAGTGCTTATAAGTGTCTCAATGAGGTTTGGACATATTTTACGAACTTAGGAAATATCTAACAACGCGTTTCTAGGACTCTAAACCAAGTTTCATGCAACATGAGTGCTTATAAGTGTCTCAATGAGCTTTGGACATGTTTGACGAACTTATGAAACATCTAACAACGCGTTTCTAGGACTCTAAACCAAGTTTCATGCAATATGAGTGCTTATAAGTGTAACAATGAGATTTGTACAAGTTTTACGAACTTATAAAACATCTAACAACGCATTTCTAGGACTCTAAACCAAGTTTCATGCAACGTGAGTGCTTATAAGTGTCTCAATGAGCTATGGACATGTTTGACGAACTTATGAAACATCTAACAACGCTTTTCTGGGAGTCTAAACCAAGTTTCATGCAACATAAGTGCTTTTAAGTGTCTCAATGAGCATTGTACAAGTTTTACGAACTTATGAAACATCTAACAACGCGTTTATAGGACTCTAAACCAAGTTTCATGCAACATGAGTGCTTATAAGTGTCTCAATGAGCTTTGGACATATTTTACGAACTTAGGAAATATCTAACAACGCGTTTCTAGGACTCTAAACCAAGTTTCATGCAACATGAGTGTTTATAAGTGTTTCAATGAGCTTTGTACTAGTTTGACGAACTTATAAAACATCTAACAACGTGGTTGCTAGGACTCTAAACCAAGTTTCATGCAACATGAGTGCTTATAAGTGTATCAAAGAGCTTTGTACAAGTTTGATGAACTTATGAAACAGCTAACAACGCGGTTTCTAGGATTCTAAACCAAGTTTCATGCAACATGAGTGCTTATATAAGTGTCTCAATGAGCTTTGGAAAAGTTTGACGAACTTATGAAACATCCAACAATGCATTTCTAGGAATCTAAACCAATTTTCATGCAACATGAGTGCTTATAAGTGTCTCAATGTGATTTGTACAAGTTTCACGAACTTATGAAACATCTAACAACGTGGTTTCTAGGACTCTAAACCAAGTTTCCTTCAACATGAGTGCTAATAATTTCTAACAATGAGCTTTGTACAAGTTTCACAAATATATGAAACATCTAACAGCGCGTTTCTAGGACTCTAAACCAAGTTTCATGCTACATGAGTGCTTATAATTGTCTCAATGAGTTTTGTACAAGTTTGCACGAACTTATTAAACATCTAACAACGCGTTTCTGGGATCTAAACCAAGTTTCATGCAACATGAGTGCTTATAAGTGTCTCAATGAGCTTTGTACAAGTTTCACGAACCTATGAAACATCTAACAACGCGTTTCTAGGACTCTAAACCAAGTTTCATGCAACATAAGTGCTTATAAGTGTCTCAATGAGCTTTGTACAAGTTTTACGAACTTATTAAACATCTAACAACGCGTTTCTAGGACTCTAAACCAAGTTTCATGCAAAATGAGTGCTTAAAAGTGTCTCAATGATGTTTGTAAAAGTTTTACGAACTTATGAAACATCTAAAAACACGTTTTTGGGACTCTAAACCAAGTTTCATGCAACATGAGTGCTTATACTGGTCTCCATGAGCTTTGTACAAGTTTCACGAACTTATGAAACATCTAACAAAGCGTTTCTACGACTCTAAACCAAGTTTCAAGCAACATGAGTGCTTATAAATGTCTCAATGAGCTTTGGACATGTTTGACGAACTTATGAAACATCTAACAACGCGTTTCTAGGAATCTAAACCAAGTTTCATGCAACATGAGTTCTTATAAGTGTAACAATGAGATTTGTACAAGTTTTACGAACTTATAAAACATCTAACAACGCATTCCTAGGACTCTAAACCAAGTTTCATGCAACATGAGTGCTTATATAAGTGTCTCAATGAGCTTTGGAAAAGTTTGACGAACTTATGAAACATCTAATAATGCATTTCTAGGACTCTAAACCAAGTTTCATGCAACATGAGTGATTATAAGTGTCTCAATGAGCTTTGTACAAGTTTCCCGAACTTATAAAACATCTAACAACGCGGTTTCTAGGACTATAAACCAAGTTTCATGCAACATTAGTGCTTATAAGTTCCGGAATGAGATTTGTACAAGTTTCACGAACTTATGAAAGATCTAACAACGCGTTTCTAGGATCTAAACCAAGTTTCATGCAACATGAGTGCTTATAAGTGTCTCAATGAGGTTTTTTTAAAGTTTTACGAACTTGTGAAACATCTAAAAACGCGTTTCTAGGACTCTAAACCAAGTTTCATGCAACATGAGTGCTTATAAGGGTCTCAATGAGCTTTGTACAAGTTTCACGAACTTATGAAACATCTAACACACATTTCTAGGACTCTAAACCAAGTTTCATGCAACGTGAGTGCTTATAAGTGTCTCAATGAGCTTTGGACATGTTTGACGAACTTATGAAACATCTAACAACGCGTTTCTAGGATCTAAACCAAGTTTCATGCAACATGAGTGCTTATAAGTGTCTCAATGAGGTTTTTTAAAGTTTTACGAAATTGTGAAACATCTAAAAACGCGTTTCTAGGACTATAAACCAAGTTTCATGCAACATGAGTGCTTATAAGGGTCTCAATGAGCTTTGTACAAGTTTCACGAACTTATGAAACATCTAACAACGCATTTCTAGGACTCTAAACCAAGTTTCATGCAACGTGAGTGCTTATAAGTGTCTCAATGAGCTTTGGACATGTTTGACGAACTTATGAAACATCTAACAACGCTTTGGTAGGACTATAAACCAAGTTTCATGCAACATAAGTGCTTATAAGTGTCTCAATGAGCATTGTACAAGTTTTACGAACTTATGAAACATCTAACAACGCGTTTATAGGACTCTAAACCAAGTTTCATGCAACATGAGTGCTTATAAGTGTCTTAATGAGCTTTGGACATGTTTTACGAACTTAGGAAATATCAAACAACGCGGTTCTAGGACTCTAAACCAAGTTTCATACAAAATGAGCATTTATAAGTGTCTCAAAGAGCTTTGTACAAGTTTGACGAACTTATGAAACATCTAACAACGCGGTTTCTAAGACTCTAAACCAAGTTTCATGCAACATGAGTGCTTATATAAGTGTCTCAATGAGCTTTGGACAAGTTTGACGAACTTATGAAACATCTAACAATGCATTTCTAGGACTCTAAACCATGTTTCATGCAACATGAGTGATTATAAGTGTCTCAATAAGCTTTGTACAAGTTTCCCGAACTTATGAAACATCTAACAACGCGGTTTCTAGGACTATAAACCAAGTTTCATGCAACATTAGTGCTTATAAGTTCCTGAATGAGCTTTGTACAAGTTTCACGAACTTATGAAACATCTAACAATGCATTTCTAGGATCTAAACCAAGTTTCATGCAACATGAGTGCTTATAAGTGTCTCAATGAGGTTTTTTAAAGTTTTACGAACTTATGAAACATTTAACAACGCATTTCTAGGACTCTAATCCAAGTTTCATGCAACGTGAGTGGTACGGTTATAAATGTCTCAATGAGCTTTGTACAAGTTTCCCGAACTTATGAAACATCTAACAACGCGGTTTCTAGGACAATAAACAAAGTTTCATGCAAAATTAGTGCTTATAAGTTCTTGAATGAGTTTTGTACAAGTTTCACGAACTTATGAAACATCTAACAAGGCGTTTCTAGGATCTAAACCAAGTTTCATGCAACATGAGTGCTTATAAGTGTCTCAATGAGGTTTTTTAAAGTTTTACGAACTTATGAAACATCTAAAAACGCGTTTCCAGGACTCTAAACCAAGTTTCATGCAACAAGAGTGCTTATAAGGGTCTCATTGAGCTTTGTCCAAGTTTCACGAACTTATGAAACATCTAACAACGCGTTTCTAGGATTCTAAACCAAGTTTCATGCATCATGAGTGCTTATAAATGTCTCAATGAGCTTTGGACATGTTTGACGAACTTATGAAACATCTAACAACGCGTTTCTAGGACTCTAAACCAAATTTCATGCAACATGAGTGCTTATAAGTGTATCAATGAGCTTTGTACAAGTTTTACGAACTTATGAATCATCTAACAACGCATTTCTAGGACTCTAAACCAAGTTTCATGCAACGTGAGTGCTTATAAGTGTTTTAATGAGCTTTGGACATGTTTGATGAACTTATGAAACATCTAACAACGCATTTCTAGGACTCTAAACCAAGTTTCATACAACGTGAGTGCTTATATGTGTCTCAATGAGCTTTGGACATATTTGACGAACTTAGAGCATCTCCAACCCTTTTCCATTTTGGAGAAAAAATCCTCTCCAACCCCACTCCATTTCCTACTCCAAAATGGAGAAAACAACTTTTCTACTCCATTTATGGAGAATTTTTAATCTCTACTCCATAATGGAGATGAACTTTTTTAATTGCACAATAGTCCTTCAAAATTTATATTCTTTTGTTTTGTTATTAATTTATGTTTTAAATCAAATGTTTGTTAACTAAAAAATATGAAAACAATATTTTTTTTTCCAAATAAATATTTAACATATTTTAAATTTCAAAATACAATAATGACACAAAATAAACATAAAAATTGATTTTTAAAATACAACAACAAGAAACCAAAACAAAGATTTAACAAAAAAAAGTTAAAAATCCACTAATGGAAATAATTGAATAATATCTAGGGTGAATCACAAAAATACACCATTTGAATTACATTTCGCAAAACTACACCATTTCAAAATTACTTCACAAAACTACACCTAAACACTCGAAATTAAATTCAAATAAATCCTACCCACATAATCCTACCCCCTTAATACTATACCCTAAACACTAATTAGCAAACCCAAATGAAAATACTTTAATTTTGGTAATTTTTAAAAGGGTAAATCAAGCTTTTAAAATTTTGAAAGGGTGTAAATTTGTGAATACATTGAATTAGGTGTAGTTTTGTGAAGAGAGGGTTGAAAGGGTGTAGTTTTGTGAATTGCTCTAATATCTATGTTTTATTTTATGATGTAATGTAGTTTTAATTACATGGTTTTATTAAAATAATATTATAATTTCTATTAATTTTATAGAAGATAAATAAATACGGTTAATTTTTAAATTATAGAAGTTGAAGGCAATATTTGTAATTAATAAGAAAGTAAAAAAAAGAATATACTTAGAATATTCTTTTATGGAGTAGAAAATTGAGAAATACATTGGAGTAAAATCCATCTCCATTTTGGAGTAGAAAATGGAGAAATACATTGGAGATGGTCTTATGAAACATCTAACAACGCGTTTCTAGGACTCTAAACCAAGTTTCATGCAACATGAGTGGTAATAAGTGTCTCAATGAGATTTGTACTAGTTTCATGAACTTATGAAACATCTAACAACGTGGTTGCTAGGACTCTAAACCAAGTTTCATGAAAAATGAGTGCTTATAAGTGTCTCAACGAGCTTTGAACAATTTTGACGAATTTATGAAACATATAACAATTCATTTCTAAGACTCTAAACAAAGTTTCATACAACATGAGTGCTTATAAGTGTCTCAATGAGCTTTGTACAAGTTTCACGAACTTATGAAACATGTAACAACGCGGTTTTAAGGACTCTAAACAAAGTTTCATGCAACATAAGTGCTTATAAGTGTCTCAATGAGCTTTTTACAAGTTTTACGAACTTATGAATCATCTAATAACGCCTTTGTAGGACTCTAAACCAAGTTTCATGCAACATAAGTGCTTATAATTGTCTCAATGAGCTTTGGACATGTTTGACGAACTTATGAAACATCTAACAACGCGTTTCTAGGACTCTAAACCAAGTTTTATGCAACATGAGTGCTTATAAAAGTAACAATGAGCTTTGTACAAGTTTTACAAACTTATGAAATATTTAACAACGCATTTCTAGGACTCTAAACCAAGTTTCATGCATCGTGAGTGCTTATTAGTGTCTCAATGAGCTTTGGACATATTTGATGAACTTATGAAACATCTAACAACGTATTTCTAGGACTCTAAACCAAGTTTCATACAACATGAGTACTTATAATTGTCTCAATAAGCTTTGTACAAGTTTCACGAACTTATGAAACATCTAACAACGCGGGTTCTAGGACTCTAAACCAAGTTTCATGCAACATGAGTGCTTATAAGTTCCTCAATGAGCTTTGTACAATTTTCACGAACTTATGAAACATCTAACAACGCATTTCTAGGATCTAAACCAAGTTTCATGCAACATGAGTGCTTATAACTATTTCAATGAGCTTTGTACAAGTTTCACGAACTTATGAAACATCTAACAACGCGTTTCTAGGACTCTAAACCAAGTTTCATGCTACATGAGTGCTTATAAGTGTCTCAATGAAATTTGCACATGTTTGACGAAATTATGAAACATCTAACAACGCGTTTCTAGGACTCTAAACCAAGTTTCATGCAACATGAGTGCTTATAAGTGTCTCAATGAGCGTTGGACATGTTTGACGAACTTATGAAACATCTAACAACGCGTTTCTAGGACTCTAAAATAAGTTTCATGCAACATGAGTGCTTATAAGTGTCTCAATGAGCTTTGTACAAGTTTCACGAACTTATGAAACATCTAACAACACGTTTCTAGGACTCTAAACCAAGTTTCATGCAACATGAGTGCTTATAAGTGTATCAATGAGCTTTGTAAAAGTTTTACAAACTTATGAAACATCTAACAACGCATTTCTAGGACTCTAAACAAAGTTTCATGCAACATGAGTGCTTATAAGTGTCTCAATGAGCTTTGGACATGTTTGACGAACTTATGAAACATCTAACAACGCGTTTCTAGGACTCTAAACCAAGTTTCATGCAACATAAGTGCTTATAAGTTTCTAAATGAGCTTTGTACAAGTTTTACGAACTTATGAAACATCTAACAACACGTTTCTAGGATATTAACCAAGTTTCATGCAACATGAGTGCTTATAAGTGTCTCAATGAGGTTTTTAAAAGTTTACGAACTTATGAAACATCTAACAACGCATTTCTAGGACTCTAAACCATGTTTCATGCAACGTGAGTGCTTATAAGTGTCTCAATGAGTTTTGGACATGTTTGACGAACTTATGAAACATCTAACAACGCGTTTCTAGGACTCTAAACCAAGTTTCATGCAACATAAGTGCTTATAAGTGTCTCAATGAGCATTGTACAAATTTTACGAACTTATGAAACATCTAAAAACGCGTTTCTAGGACTCTAAACCAAGTTTCTTGCAACATGAGTGCTTATAAGTGTCTCAATGAGCTTTGTACAAGTTTCACGAACTTATGAAACATCTAACAACGCGTTTCTAGGACTCTAAACCAAGTTTCATGCTACATGAGTTCTTATACGTGTCTCAATGAACTTTGCACATGTTTGACGAACTTATGAAACATCTAATAACGCGTTTCTAGGACTTATCTAAACCAAGTTTTATGCAACATGAGTGCTTATAAGTGTATCAATGAGCTTTGTACAAGTTTTACGGACTTATGAAACATCTAACAACGCGTTTCTAGGACTCTAAACCAAGTTTCATGCAACATAAGTTCTTAAAAGTATCTCAATGAGGTTTGTGCAAGTTTTACGAATTTATGAAACATCTAACAACGCGTTTCTAGGACTCTAAACCAAGTTTCATGCAACATGAGTGCTTATAAGTGTCTCAATTAGGTTTGTAAAAGTTTTACGAACTTATGAAACATCTAAAAACGCATTTCTAGGACTCTAAACCAAGTTTCATGCAACATGAGTGCTTATAAGTGTCTCAATGAGCTTTGGACTTGTTTGACGAACTTATGAAACATCTAACAACCCGTTTCTAGGACTCTAAACCAAGTTTCATGCAACATGAGTGCTTATAAGTGTAACAATGAGATTTGTACAAGTTTTACGAACTTATGAAACATTTAACAACGCATTTCTAGGACTCTAATCAAAGTTTCATGCAACGTGAGTACTTATAAGTGTCTCAATGAGCTTTGAACATGTTTGACGAACTTATGAAACATCTAACAACGCGTTTCTAGGACTCTCAACCAAGTTCATACAACATGAGTGCTTATAAGTGTCTCAATGAGCATTAAACATGTTTGACGAACTTATAAGTGTCTCAATGAGCATTAAACGCGTTTCTAGGACTCTAATCCAAGTTTCATGCAACATGAGTGCTTATAAGTGTCTCAATGAGCTTTGTACAAGTTTCACAAACTTATGAAACATCTAACAACGCGTTTCTAGGACTCTAAACCAAGTTTCATGCTACATGAGTGCTTATAAGTGTTTCAATGAACTTTGCACATGTTTGACGAACTTATGAAACATCTAACAACGCGTTTCTAGGACTCTAAACCAAGTTTCATGCAACATGAGTGCTTATAAGTGTATCAATGAGCTTTGTACAAGTTTTACGGACTTATGAAACATCTAACAACGCGTTTCTATGACTCTAAACCAAGTTTCATGCAACATAAGTGCTTATAAGTGTCTCAATGAGCTTTGTACATGTTTTACGAACTTATGAAACATCTAACAACGCGTTTCTATGACTTTAAACCAAGTTTCATGCAACATGAGTGCTTATAAGCGTGTCAATGAGGTTTGTAAAAGTATTACGAACTTATGAAACATCTAAAAACGCATTTCTAGGACATTAAACCAAGTTTCGGGCAACATGAGTGCTTATAAGGGTCTCAATGAGCTTTGTAAAAGTTTCACGAACTTATGAAACATCTAACAACGCGTTTCTAGGACTCTAAACCAAGTGTCATGCAACATGAGTGCTTATAAGTGTCTCAATAAGCTTTGGACATGTTTGACAAACTTATGAAACATCTAACAACGCGTTTCTAGGACTCTAAACCAAGTTTCATGCAACATGAGTACTTATAAGTGTATCAATGAGCTTTGTACAAGTTTTACGAACTTATGAAACATCTAACAACGCATTTCTAGGACTCTAAACAAAGTTTCATGGAACGTGAATGCTTATAAGTGTCTCAATAAGCTTTGGACATGTTTGACAAACTTATGAAACATCTAACAACGCGTTTCTAGGACTCTCAACCAAGTTCATACAACATGAGTGCTTATAAGTGTCTCAATGAGCGTTAGACATGTTTGACGAACTTATGAAACATCTAAAAACGCGTTTCTAGGACTCTAATCCAAGTTTCATGCAACATGAGTGCTTATAAGTGTCTCAATGAGCTTTGTACAAGTTTCACGAACTTATGAAACATCTAACAACGCGTTTCTAGGACTCTAAACCAAGTTTCATGCTACATGAGTTCTTATACGTGTCTCAATGAACTTTGCACATGTTTGATGAACTTATGAAACCTCTAACAACGCGTTTCTAGGACTCTAAACCAAGTTTCATGCAACATGAGTGCTTATAAGTGTATCAATGAGCTTTGTACAAGTTTTACGGACTTATGAAACATCTAACAACGCGTTTCTAGGACTCTAAACCAAGTTTCATGCAACATAAGTGCTTATAAGTGTCTCAATGAGATTTGTACAAGTTTTACGAACTTATGAAACATCTAACAACGCGTTTCTAGGACTCTAAACCAAGTTTCATGCAACATGAGTGCTTATAAGTGTCTCAATGAGGTTTGTAAAAGTTTTACAAACTTATGAAACATCTAAAAACGCATTTCTAGGACTCTAAACCAAGTTTCATGCAACTTGAGTGCTTATAAGTGTCTCAATGAGCTTTGGACATGTTTGACGAACTTATGAAACATCTAACAACGCGTTTCTAGGACTCTAAACCAAGTTTCATGCAACATGAGTGCTTATAAGTGTAACAATGAGCTTTGTACTAGTTTTTGAACTTATGAAACATCTGAACAACGCATTTCTAGGACTCTAATCCAAGTTTCATGCAACAGTGAGTTCTTATAAGTGTCTCAATGAGCTTTGGACATGTTTGACGAACTTATGAAACATCTAACAACGCATTTCTAAGACTCTAAACCAAGTTTCATGCAACATGAGTGCTTATAAGTGTCTCAATGAGCTTTGTACAAGTTTCACGAACTTATGAAACATCTAACAATGCGTTTCTAGGATTCTAAACCAAGTTTCATGCGACATGAGTGCCTATAGGGGTCTCAATGAGCTTTGTACAAGTTTCACGAACTTATGAAACATCTAACAACGCGTTTCTAGGACTCTAAACCAAGTTTCATGCAACTTGAGTGCTTATAAGTGTCTCAATGAGCGTTTGACATGTTTGACGAACTTATGAAACATCTAAAAATGCGTTTCTAGATACCTAAACCAAGTTTCATGCAACATGAGTGCTTATAAGTTACTCAATGAGCTTTGTACAAGTTTCACGAACTTATGAAACATCTAACAACGCGTTTCTAGGACTCTAAACCAAGTTTCATGCTACATGAGTGCTTATAAGTGTCTCAATGAAATTTGCACATGTTTGACGAACTTATGAAACATCTAACAACGCGTTTCTAGGACTCTAAACCAAGTTTCATGCAACATGAGTGCTTATAAGTGTATCAATGAGCTTTGTACAAGTTTTACGGACTTATGAAACATCTAACAACGCGTTTCTAGGACTCTAAACCAAGTTTCATGAAACATAAGTGCTTATAAGTGTCTCAATGAGCTTTGTACAAATTTTACGAACTTATGAAACATCTAACAACGCGTTTTTAGGACTCTAAACAAAGTTTCATGCAACATAAGTGCTTATAAGCGTCTCAATGAGGTTTGTAAAAGTATTACGAACTTATGAAACATCTAAAAACGCATTTCTAGGACTCTAAAACAAATTTCATGCAACATGAGTGCTTATAAGGGTCTCAATGAGCTTTGTACAAGTTTCACGAACTTACGAAACATCTAACAACGCGTTTCAAGGACTCTAAACCAAGTTTCATGCAACATGAGTGCTTATAAGTGTCTCAATAAGCTTTGGACATGTTGGACAAACCTATGAAACATCTAACAACGCGTTTCTAGGACTCTAAACCAAGTTTCATGCAACATGAGTGCTTATAAGTGTAACAATGAGCTTCGTACAAGTTTTACGAACTTATGAAACATTTAACAACGCATTTCTAGGACTCTAAACCAAGTTTCATGCAACATGAGTGCTTATAAGTGTATCAATGAGCTTTGTACAAGTTTTACGAACTTATGAAACACCTAACAACGCATTTCTAGGACTCTAAACCAAGTTTCATGCAACATGAGTGCTTATAAGTGTATCAATGAGCTTTGTACAAGTTTTACGGACTTATGAAATATCTAACAACGCGTTTCTATGACTCTAAACCAAGTTTCATGCAACATAAGTGCTTATAAGTGTCTCAATGAGCTTTGTACATGTTTTACGAACTTATGAAACATCTAACAACGCGTTTCTATGACTTTAAACCAAGTTTCATGCAACATGAGTGCTTATAAGCGTCTCAATAAGGTTTGTAAAAGTATTACGAACTTATGAAACTTCTAAAAACGCATTTCTAGGACTCTAAACCAAGTTTCATGCAACATGAGTGCTTATAAGGGTCTCAATGAGCTTTGTAAAAGTTTCACGAACTTATGAAACATCTAACAACGCGTTTCTAGGACTCTAAACCAAGTGTCATGCAACATGAGTGCTTATAAGTGTCTCAATAAGCTTTGGACATGTTTGACAAACTTATGAAACATCTAACAACGCGTTTCTAGGACTCTAAACCAAGTTTCATGCAACATGAGTACTTATAAGTGTATTAATGAGCTTTGTACAAGTTTTACGAACTTATGAAACATCTAACAACGCATTTCTAGGACTCTAAACAAAGTTTCATGGAACGTGAATGCTTATAAGTGTCTCAATAAGCTTTGGACATGTTGGACAAACTTATGAAACATCTAACAACGCGTTTCTAGGACTCTCAACCAAGTTCATACAACATGAGTGCTTATAAGTGTCTCAATGAGCGTTAGACATGTTTGACGAACTTATGAAACATCTAAAAACGCGTTTCTAGGACTCTAATCCAAGTTTCATGCAACATGAGTGCTTATAAGTGTCTCAATGAGCTTTGTACAAGTTTCACGAACTTATGAAACATCTAACAACGCGTTTCTAGGACTATAAACCAAGTTTCATGCTACATGAGTTCTTATACGTGTTTCAATGAACTTTGCACATGTTTGACGAACTTATGAAACCTCTAACAACGCGTTTCTAGGACTCTAAACCAAGTTTCATGCAACATGAGTGCTTATAAGTGTATCAATGAGCTTTGTACAAGTTTTACGGACTTATGAAACATCTAACAACGTGTTTCTAGGACTCTAAACCAAGTTTCATGCAACATAAGTGCTTATAAGTGTCTCAATGAGGTTTGTACAAGTTTTACGAACTTATGAAACATCTAACAACGCGTTTCTAGGACTCTAAACCAAGTTTCATGCAACATGAGTGCTTATAAGTGTCTCAATGAGGTTTGTAAAAGTTTTACGAACTTATGAAACATCTAAAAACGCATTTCTAGGACTCTAAACCAAGTTTCATGCAACATGAGTGCTTATAAGTGTCTCAAAGAGCTTTGTACAAATTTGACGAACTTATGAAACATCTAACAACGAATTTCTAGGACTCTAAACCAAGTTTCATGCAACATGAGTGCCTATAAGGGTCTCAATGAGCTTTGTACAAGTTTCACGAACTTATGAAACATCTAACAACGCGTTTCTAGGACTCTAAATCAAGTTTCATGCAACATGAGTGCTTATAAGTGTCTCAAAGAGCTTTGTACAAATTTGACGAACTTATGAAACATCTAACAACGAATTTCTAGGACTCTAAACCAAGTTTCATGCAACATGAGTGCCTATAAGGGTCTCAATGAGCTTTGTACAAGTTTCACGAACTTATGAAACATCTAACAACGCGTTTCTAGGACTCTAAACCAAGTCTCATGCAACATGAGTGCTTATAAGTGTAACAATGAGCTTTGTACAAGTTTTACGAACTTATGAAACATTTAACAACGCATTTCTAGGACTCTAATCCAAGTTTCATGCAACGTGAGTGCTTATAAGTGTCTCAATGAGCTTTGGACATGTTTGACGAACTTATGAAACATATAACAACGCATTTCAAGGACTCTAAACCAAGTTTCATGCAACATGAGTGCTTATAAGTGTATCAATGAGCTTTGTACAAGTTTTATGAACTTATGAAACATCTAACAACGCATTTCTAGGACTCTAAACCAAGTTTCATGCAACGTGAGTTTTTATAAGTGTCTCAATAAGCTTTGGACATGTTTGACGAACTTATGAAACATCTAACAACGCGTTTCTAGGACTCTCAACCAAGTTCATACAACATGAGTGCTTATAAGTGTCTCAATGAGCGTTAGACATGTTTAACGAACTTATGAAACATCTAAAAACGCGTTTCTAGGACTCTAAACCAAGTTTCTTGCAACATGAGTGCTTATAAGTGTCTCAATGAGCTTTGTACAAGTTTCACGAACTTATGAAACATCTAACAACGCGTTTCTAGGACTCTAAACCAAGTTTCATGCTACATGAGTTCTTATACGTGTCTCAATGAACTTTGCACATGTTTGACGAACTTATGAAACATCTAATAACGCGTTTCTAGGACTTATCTAAACCAAGTTTTATGCAACATGAGTTCTTATAAGTGTATCAATGAGCTTTGTACAAGTTTTACGGACTTATGAAACATCTAACAACGCGTTTCTAGGACTCTAAACCAAGTTTCATGCAACATAAGTTCTTATAAGTATCTCAATGAGGTTTGTGCAAGTTTTACGAATTTATGAAACATCTAACAACGCGTTTCTAGGACTCTAAACCAAGTTTCATGCAACATGAGTGCTTATAAGTGTCTCAATTAGGTTTGTAAAAGTTTTACGAACTTATGAAACATCTAAAAACGCATTTCTAGGACTCTAAACCAAGTTTCATGCAACATGAGTGCTTATAAGTGTCTCAATGAGCTTAGGACTTGTTTGACGAACTTATGAAACATCTAACAACCCGTTTCTAGGACTCTAAACCAAGTTTCATGCAACATGAGTGCTTATAAGTGTAACAATGAGATTTGTACAAGTTTTACGAACTTATGAAACATTTAACAACGCATTTCTAGGACTCTAATCAAAGTTTCATGCAACGTGAGTACTTATAAGTGTCTCAATGAGCTTTGAACATGTTTGACGAACTTATGAAACATCTAACAACGCGTTTCTAGGACTCTCAACCAAGTTCATACAACATGAGTGCTTATAAGTGTCTCAATGAGCATTAGACATGTTTGACGAACTTATGAAACATCTAAAAACGCGTTTCTAGGACTCTAATCCAAGTTTCATGCAACATGAGTGCTTATAAGTGTCTCAATGAGCTTTGTACAAGTTTCACAAACTTATGAAACATCTAACAACGCGTTTCTAGGACTCTAAACCAAGTTTCATGCTACATGAGTGCTTATAAGTGTCTCAATGAACTTTGCACATGTTTGACGAACTTATGAAACATCTAACAACGCGTTTCTAGGACTCTAAACCAAGTTTCATGCAACATGAGTGCTTATAAGTGTATCAATGAGCTTTGTACAAGTTTTACGGACTTATGAAACATCTAACAACGCGTTTCTATGACTCTAAACCAAGTTTCATGCAACATAAGTGCTTATAAGTGTCTCAATGAGCTTTGTACATGTTTTACGAACTTATGAAACATCTAACAACGCGTTTCTATGACTTTAAACCAAGTTTCATGCAACATGAGTGCTTATAAGCGTGTCAATGAGGTTTGTAAAAGTATTACGAACTTATGAAACATCTAAAAACGCATTTCTAGGACTCTAAACCAAGTTTCATGCAACATGAGTGCTTATAAGGGTCTCAATGAGCTTTGTAAAAGTTTCACGAACTTATGAAACATCTAACTACGCGTTTCTAGGACTCTAAACCAAGTGTCATGCAACATGAGTGCTTATAAGTGTCTCAATAAGCTTTGGACATGTTTGACAAACTTATGAAACATCTAACAACGCGTTTCTAGGACTCTAAACCAAGTTTCATGCAACATGAGTACTTATAAGTTTATCAATGAGCTTTGTACAAGTTTTACGAACTTATGAAACATCTAACAACGCATTTCTAGGACTCTAAACAAAGTTTCATGGAACGTGAATGCTTATAAGTGTCTCAATAAGCTTTGGACATGTTTGACAAACTCATGAAACATCTAACAACGCGTTTCTAGGACTCTCAACCAAGTTCATACAACATGAGTGCTTATAAGTGTCTCAATGAGCGTTAGACATGTTTGACGAACTTATGAAACATCTAAAAACGCGTTTCTAGGACTCTAATCCAAGTTTCATGCAACATGAGTGCTTATAAGTGTCTCAATGAGCTTTGTACAAGTTTCACGAACTTATGAAACATCTAACAACGCGTTTCTAGGACTCTAAACCAAGTTTCATGCTAAATGAGTTCTTATACGTGGCTCAATGAACTTTGCACATGTTTGACGAACTTATGAAACCTCTAACAACGCGTTTCTAGGACTCTAAACCAAGTTTCATGCAACATGAGTGCTTATAAGTGTATCAATGAGCTTTGTACAAGTTTTACGGACTTATGAAACATCTAACAACGCGTTTCTAGGACTCTAAACCAAGTTTCATGCAACATAAGTGCTTATAAGTGTCTCAATGAGGTTTGTACAAGTTTTACGAACTTATGAAACATCTAACAACGCGTTTCTAGGACTCTAAACCAAGTTTCATGCAACATGAGTGCTTATAAGTGTCTCAATGAGGTTTGTAAAAGTTTTACAAACTTATGAAACATCTAAAAACGCATTTCTAGGACTCTAAACCAAGTTTCATGCAACTTGAGTGCTTATAAGTGTCTCAATGAGCTTTGGACATGTTTGACGAACTTATGAAACATCTAACAACGCGTTTCTAGGACTCTAAACAAAGTTTCATGCAACATGAGTGCTTATAAGTGTAACAATGAGCTTTGTACTAGTTTTTTGAACTTATGAAACATTGAACAACGCATTTCTAGGACTCTAATCCAAGTTTCATGCAAAGTGAGTTCTTATAAGTGTCTCAATGAGCTTTGGACATGTTTGACGAACTTATGAAACATCTAACAACGCATTTCTAAGACTCTAAACCAAGTTTCATGCAACATGAGTGCTTATAAGTGTCTCAATGAGCTTTGTACAAGTTTCACGAACTTATGAAACATCTAACAATGCGTTTCTAGGATTCTAAACCAAGTTTCATGCGACATGAGTGCCTATAGGGGTCTCAATGAGCTTTGTACAAGTTTCACGAACTTATGAAACATCTAACAACGCGTTTCTAGGACTCTAAACCAAGTTTCATGCAACTTGAGTGCTTATAAGTGTCTCAATGAGCGTTTGACATGTTTGACGAACTTATGAAACATCTAAAAATGCGTTTCTAGAACTTTAAACCAAGTTTGATGCAACATGAGTGCTTATAAGTTACTCAATGAGCTTTGTACAAGTATCACGAACTTATGAAACATCTAACAACGCGTTTCTAGGACTCTAAACCAAGTTTCATGCTACATGAGTGCTTATAAGTGTCTCAATGAAATTTGCACATGTTTGACGAACTTATGAAACATCTAACAACGCGTTTCTAGGACTCTAAACCAAGTTTCATGCAACATGAGTGCTTATAAGTGTATCAATGAGCTTTGTACAAGTTTTACGGACTTATGAAACATCTAACAACGCGTTTCTAGGACTCTAAACCAAGTTTCATGCAACATAAGTGCTTATAAGTGTCTGAATGAGCTTTGTACAAGTTTTACGAACTTATGAAACATCTAACAACGCGTTTTTAGGACTCTAAACAAAGTTTCATGCAACATAAGTGCTTATAAGCGTCTCAATGAGGTTTGTAAAAGTATTACGAACTTATGAAACATCTAAAAACGCATTTCTAGGACTCTAAACCAAATTTCATGCAACATGAGTGCTTATAAGGGTCTCAATGAGCTTTGTACAAGTTTCACGAACTTACGAAACATCTAACAACGCGTTTCAAGGACTCTAAACCAAGTTTCATGCAACATGAGTGCTTATAAGTGTCTCAATAAGCTTTGGACATGTTGGACAAACTTATGAAACATCTAACAACGCGTTTCTAGGACTCTAAACCAAGTTTCATGCAACATGAGTGCTTATAAGTGTAACAATGAGCTTCGTACAAGTTTTATGAACTTATGAAACATTTAACAACGCATTTCTAGGACTCTAAACCAAGTTTCATGCAACATGAGTGCTTATAAGTGTATCAATGAGCTTTGTACAAGTTTTACGAACTTATGAAACACCTAACAACGCATTTCTAGGACTCTAAACCAAGTTTCATGCAACGTGAGTGCTTATAAGTGTCTCAATAAGCTTTGGACATGTTTGACAAACTTATGAAACATCTAACAATGCGGTTCTAGGACTCTCAACCAAGTTCATACAACATGAGTGCTTATAAGTGTCTCAATGAGCGTTAGACATGTTTGACGAACTTATGAAACATCTAAAATCGCGTTTCTAGGACTTTAAACCAAGTTTCATGCAACATGAGTGCTTATAAGTGTCTCAATGAGCTTTGTACAAGTTTCACGAAGTTATGAAACATCTAACAACGCGTTTCTAGGGACTCTAAACCAAGTTTCATGCTACATGAGTTCTTATACGTGTCTCAATGAACTTTGCACATGTTTGACGAACTTATGAAACATCTAACAACGCGTTTCTAGGACTCTAAACCAAGTTTCATGCAACATGAGTGCTTATAAGTGTATCAATGAGCTTTGTACAAATTTTACGGAATTATGAAACATCTAACAACGCGTTTCTAGGACTCTAAACCAAGTTTCATGCAACATAAGTGCTTATAAGTGTCTCAATGAGGTTTGTACAAGTTTTACGAACTTATGAAACATCTAACAACGCGTTTCTAGGACTCTAAACCAAGTTTCATGCAACATGAGTGCTTATAAATGTCTCAATGAGGTTTGTAAAAGTTTTACGAACTTATGAAACATCTAAAAACGCATTTCTAGGACTCTAAACCAAGTTTCATGCAACATGAGTGCTTATAAGTGTCTCAATGAGCTTTGGACATGTTTGACGAACTTATGAAACATCTAACAACGCGTTTCTAGGACTCTAAACCAAGTTTCATGCAACATGAGTGGTTATAAGTGTAACAATGAGCTTTGTACTAGTTTTTTGAACTTATGAAACATTGAACAACACATTTCTAGGACTCTAATCAAAGTTTCATGCAACGTGAGTTCTTATAAGTGTCTCAATGAGCTTTGGACATGTTTGACGAACTTATGAAACATCTAACAACGCATTTCTAAGACTCTAAACCAAGTTTCATGCAACATGAGTGCTTATAAGTGTCTCAATGAGCTTTGTACAAGTTTCACGAACTTATGAAACATCTAACAACGCGTTTCTAGGATTCTAAACCAAGTTTCATGCAACATGAGTGCCTATAGGGGTCTCAATGACCTTTGTACAAGTTTCACGAACTTATGAAACATCTAACAACGCGTTTCTAGGACTCTAAACCAAGTTTCATGCAACTTGAGTGCTTATAAGTGTCTCAATGAGCGTTTGACATGTTTGACGAACTTATGAAACATCTAAAAATGCGTTTCTAGAACTCTAAACCAAGTTTCATGCAACATGAGTGGTTATAAGTTTCTCAATGAGCTTTGTACAAGTTTCACGAACTTATGAAACATCTAACAACGCGTTTCTAGGACTCTAAACCAAGTTTCATGCTACATGAGTGCTTATAAGTGTCTCAATGAACTTTGCACATGTTTGACGAACTTATGAAACATCTAACAACGCGTTTCTAGGACTCTAAACCAAGTTTCATGCAACATGAGTGCTTATAAGTGTATCAATGAGCTTTGTACAAGTTTTACGGACTTATGAAACATCTAACAACACGTTTCTAGGACTCTAAACCAAGTTTCATGCAACATAAGTGCTTATAAGTGTCTCAATGAGCTTTGTACAAGTCTTACGAACTTATGAAACATCTAACAACGCGTTTCTAGGACTCTAAACAAAGTTTCATGCAACATGAGTGCTTATAAGCGTCTCAATGAGGTTTGTAAAAGTATTACGAACTTATGAAACATCTAAAAACGCATTTCTAGGACTCTAAACCAAGTTTCATGCAACATGAGTGCTTATAAGGGTCTCAATGAGCTTTGCACAAGTTTCACGAACTTATGAAACATCTAACAACGCGTTTCTAGGACTCTAAACCAAGTTTCATGCACATGAGTGCTTATAAGTGTCTCAATAAGCTTTGGACATGTTCGACAAACCTATGAAACATCTAACAACGCGTTTCTAGGACTCTAAACCAAGTTTCATGCAACATGAGTGCTTATAAGTGTAACAATGAGCTTTGTACAAGTCTTACGATCTTATGAAACATTTAACAACGCATTTCTAGGACTCTAATCCAAGTTTCATGCAACGTGAGTGCTTATAAGTGTCTCAATGAGCTTTGTACATGTTTGAAGAACTTATGAAACATCTAACAACGCATTTCTAGGACTCTAAACCAAGTTTCATGCAACATGAGTGCTTATAAGTGTATCAATGAGCTTTGTACAAGTTTTACGGATTTATGAAACATCTAACAACACATTTCAAGGACTCTAAAACAAGTTTCATGCAACGTGAGTGCTTATAAGTGTCTCAATAAGCTTTGGACATGTTTGACAAACTTATGAAACATCTAACAACGCGTTTCTAGGACTCTCAACCAAGTTCATACAACATGAGTGCTTATAAGTGTCTCAATGAGCGTTAGACATGTTTGACGAACTTATGAAACATCTAAAATTGCGTTTCTAGGACTCTAAACCAAGTTTCATGCAACATGAGTGCTTATAAGTGTCTCAATGAGGTTTGTACAAGTTTCACGAACTTATGAAACATCTAACAACGCGTTTCTAGGACTCTAAACCATGTTTCATGCTACATGAGTTCTTATACGTGTCTCAATGAACTTTGCACATGTTTGACGAACTTATGAAACATCTAACAACGCGTTTCTAGGACTCTAAACCAAATTTCATGCAACATGAGTGCTTATAAGTGTATCAATGAGCTTTGTACAAGTTTTACGGACTTATGAAACATCTAACAACACGTTTCTAGGACTCTAAACCAAGTTTCATGCAACATAAGTGCTTATAAGTGTCTCAATGAGGTTTGTACAAGTTTTACGAACTTATGAAACATCTTACAACGCGTTTCTAGGACTCTAAACCAAGTTTCATACAACATGAGTACTTATAAGTGTCTCAATGAGGTTTGTAAAAGTTTTACGAACTTATGAAACATCTAAAAACGCATTTCTAGGACTCTAAACCAAGTTTCATGCAACATGAGTGCTTATAAGTGTCTCAATGAGCTTTGGACATGTTTGACGAAATTATGAAACATCTAACAACGCATTTCTAGGACTCTAAACCAAGTTTCATGCAACATGAGTGCTTATAAGTGTCTCAATGAGCTTTGTACAAGTTTCACGAACTTATGAAACATCTAACAACGCGTTTCTAGGATTCTAAACCAAGTTTCATGCAACATGAGTGCCTATAAGGTTCTCAATGAGCTTTGTACAAGTTTCACGAACTTATGAAACATCTAACAACGCGTTTCTAGGACTCTAAACCAAGTTTCATGCAACTTGAGTGCTTATAAGTGTCTCAATGAGCGTTTGACATGTTTGACGAACTTATGAAACATCTAAAAACGCGTTTCTAGGACTCTAAACCAAGTTTCATGCAAAATGAGTGCTTATAAGTTTCTCAATGAGCTTTGTAAAAGTTTCACGAACTTATGAAACATCTAACAACGCGTTTCTAGGACTCTTAACCAAGTTTCATGCTACATGAGAGCTTATAAGTGTCTCAATGAACTTTGCACATGTTTGACGAATTTATGAAACATCTAACAACGCGTTTCTAGGACTCTAAACCAAGTTTCATGCAACATGAGTGCTTATAAGTGTATCAATGAGCTTTGTACAAGTTTTACGGACTTATGAAACATCTAACAACGCGTTTCTAGGACTCTAAACCAAGTTTCATGCAACATAAGTGCTTATAAGTGTATCAATGAGCTTTGTACAAGTTTTATGAACTTATGAAACATCTAACAACGCGTTTCTAGGACTCTAAACCAAGTTTCATGCAACATGAGTGCTTATAAGCGTCTCAATGAGGTTTGTAAAAGTATTACGAACTTATGAAACATCTAAAAACGCATTTCTAGGACTCTAAACCAAGTTTCTTGCAACATGAGTGCTTATAAGGGTCTCAATGAGCTTTGTACAAGTTTCACGAACTTATGAAATATCTAACAACGCGTTTCTAGGACTCTAAACCAAGTTTCATGCAACATGAGTGTTTATAAGTCTCTCAATAAGCTTTGGACATGTTTGACAAACTTATGAAACATCTAACAACGCGTTTCTAGGACTCTAAACCAAGTTTCATGCAACATGAGTGTTTATAAGTGTAACAATGACCTTTGTACAAGTTTTACGAACTTATGAAACATTTAACAACGCATTTATAGGACTCTAATCCAAATTTCATGCAACGTGAGTGCTTATAAGTGTCTCAATGAGGTTTGGACATGTTTGACGAACTTATGAAACATCTAATAACGCATTTCTAGGACTCTAAACCATGTTTCATGCAACATGAGTGCTTATAAGTGTCTCAATGAGCTTTGTACAAGTTTCACAAACTTATGAAACATCTAACAACGCGTTTCTAGAACTTTAAACCAATTATCATGCAACATGAGTGCTTATAAGTGTATCAATGAGCTTTGTACAAGTTTTACGAACTTATGAAACATCTAACAACGCATTTCTAGGACTCTCAACCAAGTTTCATGCAACGTGAGTGCTTATAAGTGTCTCAATAAGCTTTGGACATGTTTGACAAACTTATGAAACATCTAACGACGCGTTTCTAGGACTCTCAACCAAGTTCATACAACATGAGTGCTTATAAATTTCTCAATGAGCGTTAGATATGTTTGACGAACTTATGAAACATCTAAAAACGCGTTTATAGGACTCTAAACCAAGTTTCATGCAATATGAGTGCTTATAAGTGTCTCAATGAGATTTGTACAAGTTTCACGAACTTATGAAACATCTAACAACGTGTTTCTAGGACTCTAAACCAAGTTTCATGCTACATGAGTTCTTATACGTGTCTCAATGAACTTTGCACATGTTTGACGAACTTATGAAACATCTAACAACGCGTTTCTAGGACTCTAAGCCAAGTTTCATGCAACATGAGTGCTTATAAGTGTATCAATGAGCTTTGTACAAGTTTTACGGACTTATGAAACATCTAACAACGCGTTTCTAGGACTCTAAACCAAGTTTCATGCAACATAAGTGCTTATAAGTGTCTCAATGAGGTTTGTACAAGTTTTACGAACTTAATAAACATCTAACAACGCCTTTCAAGGACTTTAAACCAAGTTTCATGCAACATGAGTGCTTATAAGTGTCTCAATGAGGTTTGTAAAAGTTTTACGAACTTATGAAACATCTAAAAACACATTTCTAAGACTCTAAACCAAGTTTCATGCAACATGAGTGCTTATAAGTGTATCAATGAGCTTTGTACAAGTTTTACGGACTTATGAAACATCTAACAACGCGTTTCTAGGACTCTAAACCAAGTTTCATGCAACATAAGTGCTTATAAGTGTCTCAATGAGGTTTGTACAAGTTTTACGAACTTATGAAACATCTAACAACGCGTTTCTAGGACTCTAAACCAAGTTTCATGCAACATGAGTGCTTATAAGTGTCTCAATGAGGTTTGTAAAAGTTTTACGAACTTATGAAACATCTAAAAACGCATTTCTAGGACTCTAAACCAAGTTTCATGCAACATGAGTGCTTATAAGTGTCTCAATGAGCTTTGGACATGTTTGACGAACTTATGAAACATCTAACAACGCGTTTCTAGGACTCTAAACCAAGTTTCATGCAACATGAGTGCTTATAAGTGTAACAATGAGCTTTGTACAAGTTTTTTGAACTTATGAAACATTTAACAACGCATTTCTAGGACTCTAATCCAAGTTTCATGCAACGTGAGTTCTTATAAGTGTCTCAATGAGCTTTGGACATGTTTGACGAAATTATGAAACATCTAACAACGCATTTCTAGGACTCTAAACCAAGTTTCATGCAACATGAGTGCTTATAAGTGTCTCAATGAGCTTTGTACAAGTTTCACAAACTTATGAAACATCTAACAACGCGTTTCTAGGATTCTAAACCAAGTTTCATGCAACATGAGTGCCTATAAGGGTCTCAATGAGCTTTGTACAAGTTTCACGAACTTATGAAACATCTAACAACGCGTTTCTAGGACTCTAAACCAAGTTTCATGCAACTTGAGTGCTTATAAGTGTCTCAATGAGCGTTTGACATGTTTGACGAACTTATGAAACATCTAAAAATGCGTTTCTAGAACTCTAAACCAAGTTTCATGCAACATGAGTGGTTATAAGTTTCTCAATGAGCTTTGTACAAGTTTCACGAACTTATGAAACATCTAACAACGCGTTTCTAGGACTCTAAACCAAGTTTCATGCTACATGAGTGCTTATAAGTGTCTCAATGAACTTTGCACATGTTTGACGAACTTATGAAACATCTAACAACGCGTTTCTAGGACTCTAAACCAAGTTTCATGCAACATGAGTGCTTATAAGTGTATCAATGAGCTTTGTACAAGTTTTACGGACTTATGAAACATCTAACAACACGTTTCTAGGACTCTAAACCAAGTTTCATGCAACATAAGTGCTTATAAACGTCTCAATGAGCTTTGTACAAGTCTTACGAACTTATGAAACATCTAACAACGCGTTTCTAGGACTCTAAACAAAGTTTCATGCAACATGAGTGCTTATAAGCGTCTCAATGAGGTTTGTAAAAGTATTACGAACTTATGAAACATCTAAAAACGCATTTCTAGGACTCTAAACCAAGTTTCATGCAACATGAGTGCTTATAAGGGTCTCAATGAGCTTTGCACAAGTTTCACGAACTTATGAAACATCTAACAACGCGTTTCTAGGACTCTAAACCAAGTTTCATGCACATGAGTGCTTATAAGTGTCTCAATAAGCTTTGGACATGTTCGACAAACCTATGAAACATCTAACAACGCGTTTCTAGGACTATAAACCAAGTTTCATGCAACATGAGTGCTTATAAGTGTAACAATGAGCTTTGTACAAGTCTTACGATCTTATGAAACATTTAACAACGCATTTCTAGGACTCTAATCCAAGTTTCATGCAACATGAGTGCTTATAAGTGTCTCAATGAGCTTTGTACAAGTTTCACAAACTTATGAAACATCTAACAACGCGTTTCTAGAACTTTAAACCAATTATCATGCAACATGAGTGCTTATAAGTGTATCAATGAGCTTTGTACAAGTTTTACGAACTTATGAAACATCTAACAACGCATTTCTAGGACTCTCAACCAAGTTTCATGCAACGTGAGTGCTTATAAGTGTCTCAATAAGCTTTGGACATGTTTGACAAACTTATGAAACATCTAACGACGCGTTTCTAGGACTCTCAACCAAGTTCATACAACATGAGTGCTTATAAATTTCTCAATGAGCGTTAGATATGTTTGACAAACTTATGAAACATCTAAAAACGCGTTTCTAGGACTCTAAACCAAGTTTCATGCAATATGAGTGCTTATAAGTGTCTCAATGAGATTTGTACAAGTTTCACGAACTTATGAAACATCTAACAACGTGTTTCTAGGACTCTAAACCAAGTTTCATGCTACATGAGTTCTTATACGTGTCTCAATGAACTTTGCACATGTTTGACGAACTTATGAAACATCTAACAACGCGTTTCTAGGACTCTAAGCCAAGTTTCATGCAACATGAGTGCTTATAAGTGTATCAATGAGCTTTGTACAAGTTTTACGGACTTATGAAACATCTAACAACGCGTTTCTAGGACTCTAAACCAAGTTTCATGCAACATAAGTGCTTATAAGTGTCTCAATGAGGTTTGTACAAGTTTTACGAACTTAATGAAACATCTAACAACGCCTTTCAAGGACTTTAAACCAAGTTTCATGCAACATGAGTGCTTATAAGTGTCTCAATGAGGTTTGTAAAAGTTTTACGAACTTATGAAACATCTAAAAACACATTTCTAAGACTCTAAACCAAGTTTCATGCAACATGAGTGCTTATAAGTGTATCAATGAGCTTTGTACAAGTTTTACGGACTTATGAAACATCTAACAACGCGTTTCTAGGACTCTAAACCAAGTTTCATGCAACATAAGTGCTTATAAGTGTTTCAATGAGGTTTGTACAAGTTTTACGAACTTATGAAACATCTAACAACGCGTTTCTAGGACTCTAAACCAAGTTTCATGCAACATGAGTGCTTATAAGTGTCTCAATGAGGTTTGTAAAAGTTTACGAACTTATGAAACATCTAAAACGCATTTCTAGGACTCTAAACCAAGTTTCATGCAACATGAGTGCTTATAAGTGTCTCAATGAGCTTTGGACATGTTTGACGAACTTATGAAACATCTAACAACGCGTTTCTAGGACTCTAAACCAAGTTTCATGCAACATGAGTGCTTATAAGTGTAACAATGAGCTTTGTACAAGTTTTTTGAACTTATGAAACATTTAACAACGCATTTCTAGGACTCTAATCCAAGTTTCATGCAACGTGAGTTCTTATAAGTGTCTCAATGAGCTTTGGACATGTTTGACGAAATTATGAAACATCTAACAACGCATTTCTAGGACTCTAAACCAAGTTTCATGCAACATGAGTGCTTATAAGTGTCTCAATGAGCTTTGTACAAGTTTCACAAACTTATGAAACATCTAACAACGCGTTTCTAGGATTCTAAACCAAGTTTCATGCAACATGAGTGCCTATAAGGGTCTCAATGAGCTTTGTACAAGTTTCACGAACTTATGAAACATCTAACAACGCGTTTCTAGGACTCTAAACCAAGTTTCATGCAACTTGAGTGCTTATAAGTGTCTCAATGAGCGTTTGACATGTTTGACGAACTTATGAAACATCTAAAAATGCGTTTCTAGAACTCTAAACCAAGTTTCATGCAACATGAGTGGTTATAAGTTTCTCAATGAGCTTTGTACAAGTTTCACGAACTTATGAAACATCTAACAACGCGTTTCTAGGACTCTAAACCAAGTTTCATGCTACATGAGTGCTTATAAGTGTCTCAATGAACTTTGCACATGTTTGACGAACTTATGAAACATCTAACAACGCGTTTCTAGGACTCTAAACCAAGTTTCATGCAACATGAGTGCTTATAAGTGTATCAATGAGCTTTGTACAAGTTTTACGGACTTATGAAACATCTAACAACACGTTTCTAGGACTCTAAACCAAGTTTCATGCAACATAAGTGCTTATAAACGTCTCAATGAGCTTTGTACAAGTCTTACGAACTTATGAAACATCTAACAACGCGTTTCTAGGACTCTAAACAAAGTTTCATGCAACATGAGTGCTTATAAGCGTCTCAATGAGGTTTGTAAAAGTATTACGAACTTATGAAACATCTAAAAACGCATTTCTAGGACTCTAAACCAAGTTTCATGCAACATGAGTGCTTATAAGGGTCTCAATGAGCTTTGCACAAGTTTCACGAACTTATGAAACATCTAACAACGCGTTTCTAGGACTCTAAACCAAGTTTCATGCACATGAGTGCTTATAAGTGTCTCAATAAGCTTTGGACATGTTCGACAAACCTATGAAACATCTAACAACGCGTTTCTAGGACTATAAACCAAGTTTCATGCAACATGAGTGCTTATAAGTGTAACAATGAGCTTTGTACAAGTCTTACGATCTTATGAAACATTTAACAACGCATTTCTAGGACTCTAATCCAAGTTTCATGCAACGTGAGTGCTTATAAGTGTCTCAATGAGCTTTGTACATGTTTGAAGAACTTATGAAACATCTAACAACGCATTTCTAGGACTCTAAACCAAGTTTCATGCAACATGAGTGCTTATAAGTGTATCAATGAGCTTTGTACAAGTTTTACGGATTTATGAAACATCTAACAACACATTTCAAGGACTCTAAAACAAGTTTCATGCAACGTGAGTGCTTATAAGTGTCTCAATAAGCTTTGGACATGTTTGACAAACTTATGAAACATCTAACAACGCGTTTCTAGGACTCTCAACCAAGTTCATACAACATGAGTGCTTATAAGTGTCTCAATGAGCGTTAGACATGTTTGACGAACTTATGAAACATCTAACAATTGCGTTTCTAGGACTCTAAACCAAGTTTCATGCAACATGAGTGCTTATAAGTGTCTCAATGAGGTTTGTACAAGTTTCACGAACTTATGAAACATCTAACAACGCGTTTCTAGGACTCTAAACCATGTTTCATGCTACATGAGTTCTTATACGTGTCTCAATGAACTTTGCACATGTTTGACGAACTTATGAAACATCTAACAACGCGTTTCTAGGACTCTAAACCAAATTTCATGCAACATGAGTGCTTATAAGTGTATCAATGAGCTTTGTACAAGTTTTACGGACTTATGAAACATCTAACAACACGTTTCTAGGACTCTAAACCAAGTTTCATGCAACATAAGTGCTTATAAGTGTCTCAATGAGGTTTGTACAAGTTTTACGAACTTATGAAACATCTTACAACGCGTTTCTAGGACTCTAAACCAAGTTTCATACAACATGAGTACTTATAAGTGTCTCAATGAGGTTTGTAAAAGTTTTACGAACTTATGAAACATCTAAAAACGCATTTCTAGGACTCTAAACCAAGTTTCATGCAACATGAGTGCTTATAAGTGTCTCAATGAGCTTTGGACATGTTTGACGAAATTATGAAACATCTAACAACGCATTTCTAGGACTCTAAACCAAGTTTCATGCAACATGAGTGCTTATAAGTGTCTCAATGAGCTTTGTACAAGTTTCACGAACTTATGAAACATCTAACAACGCGTTTCTAGGATTCTAAACCAAGTTTCATGCAACCTGAGTGCCTATAAGGTTCTCAATGAGCTTTGTACAAGTTTCACGAACTTATGAAACATCTAACAACGCGTTTCTAGGACTCTAAACCAAGTTTCATGCAACTTGAGTGCTTATAAGTGTCTCAATGAGCGTTTGACATGTTTGACGAACTTATGAAACATCTAAAAACGCGTTTCTAGGACTCTAAACCAAGTTTCATGCAAAATGAGTGCTTATAAGTTTCTCAATGAGCTTTGTAAAAGTTTCACGAACTTATGAAACATCTAACAACGCGTTTCTAGGACTCTTAACCAAGTTTCATGCTACATGAGAGCTTATAAGTGTCTCAATGAACTTTGCACATGTTTGACGAATTTATGAAACATCTAACAACGCGTTTCTAGGACTCTAAACCAAGTTTCATGCAACATGAGTGCTTATAAGTGTATCAATGAGCTTTGTACAAGTTTTACGGACTTATGAAACATCTAACAACGCGTTTCTAGGACTCTAAACCAAGTTTCATGCAACATAAGTGCTTATAAGTGTATCAATGAGCTTTGTACAAGTTTTATGAACTTATGAAACATCTAACAACGCGTTTCTAGGACTCTAAACCAAGTTTCATGCAACATGAGTGCTTATAAGCGTCTCAATGAGGTTTGTAAAAGTATTACGAACTTATGAAACATCTAAAAACGCATTTCTAGGACTCTAAACCAAGTTTCTTGCAACATGAGTGCTTATAAGGGTCTCAATGAGCTTTGTACAAGTTTCACGAACTTATGAAATATCTAACAACGCGTTTCTAGGACTCTAAACCAAGTTTCATGCAACATGAGTGTTTATAAGTCTCTCAATAAGCTTTGGACATGTTTGACAAACTTATGAAACATCTAACAACGCGTTTCTAGGACTCTAAACCAAGTTTCATGCAACATGAGTGTTTATAAGTGTAACAATGACCTTTGTACAAGTTTTACGAACTTATGAAACATTTAACAACGCATTTATAGGACTCTAATCCAAATTTCATGCAACGTGAGTGCTTATAAGTGTCTCAATGAGGTTTGGACATGTTTGACGAACTTATGAAACATCTAATAACGCATTTCTAGGACTCTAAACCATGTTTCATGCAACATGAGTGCTTATAAGTGTCTCAATGAGCTTTGTACAAGTTTCACGAACTTATGAAACATCTAACAACGCGTTTCTAGAACTTTAAACCAATTATCATGCAACATGAGTGCTTATAAGTGTATCAATGAGCTTTGTACAAGTTTTACGAACTTATGAAACATCTAACAACGCATTTCTAGGACTCTCAACCAAGTTTCATGCAACGTGAGTGCTTATAAGTGTCTCAATAAGCTTTGGACATGTTTGACAAACTTATGAAACATCTAACGACGCGTTTCTAGGACTCTCAACCAAGTTCATACAACATGAGTGCTTATAAATTTCTCAATGAGCGTTAGATATGTTTGACGAACTTATGAAACATCTAAAAACGCGTTTCTAGGACTCTAAACCAAGTTTCATGCAATATGAGTGCTTATAAGTGTCTCAATGAGATTTGTACAAGTTTCACGAACTTATGAAACATCTAACAACGTGTTTCTAGGACTCTAAACCAAGTTTCATGCTACATGAGTTCTTATACGTGTCTCAATGAACTTTGCACATGTTTGACGAACTTATGAAACATCTAACAACGCGTTTCTAGGACTCTAAGCCAAGTTTCATGCAACATGAGTGCTTATAAGTGTATCAATGAGCTTTGTACA
Organism: Cochlearia excelsa; assembly: GCA_963556525.1. NCBI lineage: Eukaryota > Viridiplantae > Streptophyta > Magnoliopsida > Brassicales > Brassicaceae > Cochlearia > Cochlearia excelsa. Next base: position 680,682 of record CAUVZT010000019.1, read on the forward strand.
AGTTTTACGGACTTATGAAACATCTAACAACGCGTTTCTAGGACTCTAAACCAAGTTTCATGCAACATAAGTGCTTATAAGTGTCTCAATGAGGTTTGTACAAGTTTTACGAACTTAATGAAACATCTAACAACGCCTTTCAAGGACTTTAAACCAAGTTTCATGCAACATGAGTGCTTATAAGTGTCTCAATGAGGTTTGTAAAAGTTTTACGAACTTATGAAACATCTAAAAACACATTTCTAAGACTCTAAACCAAGTTTCATGCAACATGAGTGCTTATAAGTGTATCAATGAGCTTTGTACAAGTTTTACGGACTTATGAAACATCTAACAACGCGTTTCTAGGACTCTAAACCAAGTTTCATGCAACATAAGTGCTTATAAGTGTCTCAATGAGGTTTGTACAAGTTTTACGAACTTATGAAACATCTAACAACGCGTTTCTAGGACTCTAAACCAAGTTTCATGCAACATGAGTGCTTATAAGTGTCTCAATGAGGTTTGTAAAAGTTTTACGAACTTATGAAACATCTAAAAACGCATTTCTAGGACTCTAAACCAAGTTTCATGCAACATGAGTGCTTATAAGTGTCTCAATGAGCTTTGGACATGTTTGACGAACTTATGAAACATCTAACAACGCGTTTCTAGGACTCTAAACCAAGTTTCATGCAACATGAGTGCTTATAAGTGTAACAATGAGCTTTGTACAAGTTTTTTGAACTTATGAAACATTTAACAACGCATTTCTAGGACTCTAATCCAAGTTTCATGCAACGTGAGTTCTTATAAGTGTCTCAATGAGCTTTGGACATGTTTGACGAAATTATGAAACATCTAACAACGCATTTCTAGGACTCTAAACCAAGTTTCATGCAACATGAGTGCTTATAAGTGTCTCAATGAGCTTTGTACAAGTTTCACAAACTTATGAAACATCTAACAACGCGTTTCTAGGATTCTAAACCAAGTTTCATGCAACATGAGTGCCTATAAGGGTCTCAATGAGCTTTGTACAAGTTTCACGAACTTATGAAACATCTAACAACGCGTTTCTAGGACTCTAAACCAAGTTTCATGCAACTTGAGTGCTTATAAGTGTCTCAATGAGCGTTTGACATGTTTGACGAACTTATGAAACAGCTAAAAACGCGTTTCTAGGACTCTAAACCAAGTTTCATGCAAAATGAGTGCTTATAAGTTTCTCAATGAGCTTTGTACAAGTTTCACGAACTTATGAAACATCTAACAACGCGTTTCTAGGACTCTTAACCAAGTTTCATGCTACATGAGTGCTTATAAGTGTCTCAATGAACTTTGCACATGTTTGACGAACTTATGAAACATCTAACAACGCGTTTCTAGGACTCTAAACCAAGTTTCATGCAACATGAGTGCTTATAAGTGTATCAATGAGCTTTGTACAAGTTTTACGGACTTATAAAACATCTAACAACGCGTTTCTAGGACGCTAAACCAAGTTTCATGCAACATAAGTGCTTATAAGTGTCTCAATGAGCTTTGTACAAGTTTTACGAACTTATGAAACATCTAACAACGCGTTTCTAGGACTCTAAACCAAGTTTCATGCAACATGAGTGCTTATAAGTGTCTCAATGAGGTTTGTAAAAGTTTTACGAACTTATGAAACATCTAAAAACGCATTTCTAGGACTCTAAACCAAGTTTCATGCAACATGAGTGCTTATAAGTGTCTCAATGAGCTTTGGACATGTTTGACGAACTTATGAAACATCTAACAACGCGTTTCTAGGACTCTAAACCAAGTTTCATGCAACATGAGTGCTTATAAGTGTAACAATGAGCTTTGTACAAGTTTTTTGAACTTATGAAACATTTAACAACGCATTTCTAGGACTCTAATCCAAGTTTCATGCAACGTGAGTTCTTATAAGTGTCTCAATGAGCTTTGGACATGTTTGACGAAATTATGAAACATCTAACAACGCATTTCTAGGACTCTAAACCAAGTTTCATGCAACATGAGTGCTTATAAGTGTCTCAATGAGCTTTGTACAAGTTTCACAAACTTATGAAACATCTAACAACGCGTTTCTAGGATTCTAAACCAAGTTTCATGCAACATGAGTGCCTATAAGGGTCTCAATGAGCTTTGTACAAGTTTCACGAACTTATGAAACATCTAACAACGCGTTTCTAGGACTCTAAACCAAGTTTCATGCAACTTGAGTGCTTATAAGTGTCTCAATGAGCGTTTGACATGTTTGACGAACTTATGAAACAGCTAAAAACGCGTTTCTAGGACTCTAAACCAAGTTTCATGCAAAATGAGTGCTTATAAGTTTCTCAATGAGCTTTGTACAAGTTTCACGAACTTATGAAACATCTAACAACGCGTTTCTAGGACTCTTAACCAAGTTTCATGCTACATGAGTGCTTATAAGTGTCTCAATGAACTTTGCACATGTTTGACGAACTTATGAAACATCTAACAACGCGTTTCTAGGACTCTAAACCAAGTTTCATGCAACATGAGTGCTTATAAGTGTATCAATGAGCTTTGTACAAGTTTTACGGACTTATAAAACATCTAACAACGCGTTTCTAGGACGCTAAACCAAGTTTCATGCAACATAAGTGCTTATAAGTGTCTCAATGAGCTTTGTACAAGTTTTACGAACTTATGAAACATCTAACAACGCGTTTCTAGGACTCTAAACCAAGTTTCATGCAACATGAGTGCTTATAAGCGTCTCAATGAGGTTTGTAAAAGTATTACAAACTTATGAAACATCTAAAAACGCATTTCTAGGACTCTAAACCAAGTTTCATGCAACATGGGTGCTTATAAGGGTCTCAATGAGCTTTGTACAAGTTTCACGAACTTATGAAACATCTAACAACGCGTTTCTAGGACTCTAAACCAAGTTTCATGCAACATGAGTGCTTATAAGTCTCTCAATAAGCTTTGGACATGTTTGACAAACTTATTAAACATCTAACAACGCGTTTCTAGGACTCTAAACCAAGTTTCATGCAACATGAGTGCTTATAAGTGTAACAATGAGCTTTGTACAAGTTTTACGAACTTATGAAACATTTAACAACGCATTTCTAGGACTCTAATCCAAGTTTCATGCAACGTGAGTGCTTATAAGTGTCTCAATGAGGTTTGGACATGTTTGACGAACTTATGAAACATCTAACAACGCATTTCTAGGACTCTAAACCATGTTTCATGCAACATGAGTGCTTATAAGTGTCTCAATGAGCTTTGTACAAGTTTCACGAACTTATGAAACATCTAACAACGCGTTTCTAGGACTCTAAACCAATTTTCATGCAACATGAGTGCTTATTAGTGTATCAATGAGCTTTGTACAAGTTTTACGAACTTATGAAACATCTAAAAAGCATTTCTAGGACTCTAAACCAAGTTTCATGCAACGTGAGTGCTTATAAGTGTCTCAATAAGCTTTGGACATGTTTGACAAACTTATGAAACATCCAACGACGCGTTTCTAGGACTCTCAACCAAGTTCATACAACATGAGTGCTTATAAATGTCTCAATGAGCGTTAGACATGTTTGACGAACTTATGAAACATCTAAAAACGCGTTTCTAGGACTCTAAACCAAGTTTCATGCAATATGAGTGCTTATAAGTGTCTCAATGAGCTTTGTACAAGTTTCACGAACTTATGAAACATCTAACAACGCGTTTCTAGGACTCTAAACCAAGTTTCATGCAACATAAGTGCTTATAAGTGTCTCAATGAGGTTTGTACAAGTTTTACGAACTTATTAAACATCTAACAACGCCTTTCAAGGACTCTAAACCAAGTTTCATGCAACATGAGTGCTTATAAGTGTAACAATGAGCTTTGTACAAGTTTTACGAACTTATGAAACATTTAACAACGCATTTCTAGGACTCTAATCCAAGTTTCATGCAACGTGAGTGCTTATAAGTGTCTCAATGAGGTTTGGACATGTTTGACGAACTTATGAAACATCTAACAACACGTTTTTAGGACTCTAAACCATGTTTCATGCAACATGAGTGCTTATAAGTGTCTCAATGAGCTTTGTACAAGTTTCACGAACTTATGAAACATCTAACAACGCGTTTCTAGGACTCTAAACCAATTTTCATGCAACATGAGTGCTTATTAGTGTATCAATGAGCTTTGTACAAGTTTTACGAACTTATGAAACATCTAAAAACGCATTTCTAGGACTCTAAACCAAGTTTCATGCAACGTGAGTGCTTATAAGTGTCTCAATAAGCTTTGGACATGTTTGACAAACTTATGAAACATCCAACGACGCGTTTCTAGGACTCTCAACCAAGTTCATACAACATGAGTGCTTATAAATGTCTCAATGAGCGTTAGACATGTTTGACGAACTTATGAAACATCTAAAAACGCGTTTCTAGGACTCTAAACCAAGTTTCATGCAATATGAGTGCTTATAAGTGTCTCAATGAGCTTTGTACAAGTTTCACGAACTTATGAAACATCTAACAACGTGTTTCTAGGACTCTAAACCAAGTTTCATGCTACATGAGTTCTTATACGTGTCTCAATGAACTTTGCACATGTTTGACGAACTTATGAAACATCTAACAACGCGTTTCTAGGACTCTAAACCAAGTGTCATGCAACATGAGTGCTTATAAGTGTATCAATGATCTTTGTACAAGTTTTACGGACTTATGAAACATCTAACAACGCGTTTCTAGGACACTAAACCAAGTTTCATGCAACATAAGTGCTTATAAGTGTCTCAATGAGGTTTGTACAAGTTTTACGAACTTATTAAACATCTAACAACGCCTTTCAAGGACTCTAAACCAAGATTCATGCAACATGAGTGACTATAAGGGTCTCAATAACCTTTGTACAAATTTCACGAACTTATGAAACATCTAACAACGCGTTTCTAGGACTCTAAAACAAGTTTCATGCAACTTGAGTGCTTATAAGTGTCTCAATGAACTTTGAACATGTTTTACGAACTTATGAAACATCTAACAACGCGTTTCTAGGACTCTCAACAAAGTTCATACAACATGAGTGCTTATAAGTGTCTCAATGAGCGTTTGACATGTTTGACGAACTTATGAAACATCTAAAAACGCGTTTCTAGGACTCTAAACCAAGTTTCATGCTACATGAGTGCTTATAAGTGTTACAATGAACTTTGCACATGTTTGAAGAACTTATGAAACATCTAACAACGCGTTTCTAGGACTCTAAACCAAGTTTCATGCAACATGAGTGCTTATAAGTGTATCAATGAGCTTTGTACAGGTTTTACGGAATTATGAAACATCTAACAACGCGTTTCTAGGACTCTAAACCAAGTTTCATGCAACATAAGTGCTTATAAGTGTCTCAATGAACTTTGTACAAGTTTTACGAACTTATGAAACATTTAACAACGCGTTTCTAGGACTCTAAATCAAGTTTCATGCAACATGAGTGCTTATAAGCGTCTCAATGAGGTTTGTAAAAGTATTACGAACTTATGAAACATCTAAAAACGCATTTCTAGGAATCTAAACCAAGTTTCATGCAACATGAGTGCTTATAAGGGTCTCAATGAGCTTTGTACAAGTTTCACGAACTTATGAAACATCTAACAACGCATTTCTAGGACTCTTAACCAAGTTTCATGCAACTTGAGTGCTTATAAGTGTCTCAATAAGCTTTGAACATGTTTGACAAATTTATGAAACATCTAACAACGCGTTTCTAGGACTCTAAACCAAGTTTCATGCAACATAAGTGCTTATAAGTGTAACAATGAGCTTTGTACAAGTTTTACGAACTTATGAAACATTTAACAACGCATTTCTAGGACTCTAATCCAAGTTACATGCAACGTGAGTGCTTATAAGTGTCTCAATGAGCTTTGGACATGTTTGACGAACTTATGAAACATCTAACAACGCATTTCTAGGACTCTAAACCAAGTTTCATGCAACATGAGTGCTTATAAGTGTCTCAATGAGCTTTGTACAAGTTTCACGAACTTATGAAACATCTAACAATGCGTTTCTAGGACTCTAAACCAAGTTTCATGCAACATGAGTGCTTATAAGTGTATCAATGAGCTTTGTACAAGTTTTACGAACTTATGAAACATCTAACAACACATTTCTAGGACTCTAAACCAATTTTCATGCAACATGAGTGCTTATAAGTGTCTCAATAAGCTTTGGACATGTTTGACGAACTTATGAAACATCTAACAACACATTTCTAGGACTCTAAACCAAGTTTCATGCAACATGAGTGCTTATAAGTGTCTCAATGAGCTTTGTACAAGTTTCACGAACTTATGAAACATCTAACAACACGTTTCTAGGATTCTAAACCAAGTTTCATGCAACATGAGTGACTATAAGGGTCTCAATGAGCTTTGTACAAGTTTCACGAACTTATGAAACATCTAACAACGCGTTTCTAGGACTCTAAACCAAGTTTCATGCAGCTTGAGTGCTTATAAGTGTCTCAATGAACTTTGAACATGTTTTACGAACTTATGAAACATCTAACAACGCGTTTCTAGGACTCTCAACAAAGTTCATACAACATGAGTGCTTATAAGTGTCTCAATGAGCGTTTGACATGTTTGACGAACTTATGAAACATCTAAAAACGCGTTTCTAGGACTCTAAACCAAGTTTCATGCTACATGAGTGCTTATAAGTGTCTCAATGAGCTTTGGACATGTTTGACGAACTTATGAAACATCTAACAACGCGTTTCTAGGACTCTAAACCAAGTTTCATGCAACATGAGTGCTTATAAGTGTAACAATGAGCTTTGTACAAGTTTTTTGAACTTATGAAACATTTAACAACGCATTTCTAGGACTCTAATCCAAGTTTCATGCAACGTGAGTTCTTATAAGTGTCTCAATGAGCTTTGGACATGTTTGACGAATTATGAAACATCTAACAACGCATTTCTAGGACTCTAAACCAAGTTTCATGCAACATGAGTGCTTATAAGTGTCTCAATGAGCTTTGTACAAGTTTCACAAACTTATGATACATCTAACAACGCGTTTCTAGGATTCTAAACCAAGTTTCATGCAACATGAGTGCCTATAAGGGTCTCAATGAGCTTTGTACAAGTTTCACGAACTTATGAAACATCTAACAACGCGTTTCTAGGACTCTAAACCAAGTTTCATGCAACTTGAGTGCTTATAAGTGTCTCAATGAGCGTTTGACATGTTTGACGAACTTATGAAACAGCTAAAACCGCGTTTCTAGGACTCTAAACCAAGTTTCATGCAAAATGAGTGCTTATAAGTTTCTCAATGAGCTTTGTACAAGTTTCACGAACTTATGAAACATCTAACAACGCGTTTCTAGGACTCTTAACCAAGTTTCATGCTACATGAGTGCTTATAAGTGTCTCAATGAACTTTGCACATGTTTGACGAACTTATGAAACATCTAACAACGTGTTTCTAGGACTCTAAACCAAGTTTCATGCAACATGAGTGCTTATAAGTGTATCAATGAGCTTTGTACAAGTTTTACGGACTTATAAAACATCTAACAACGCGTTTCTAGGACTCTAAACCAAGTTTCATGCAACATAAGTGCTTATAAGTGTCTCAATGAGCTTTGTACAAGTTTTACGAACTTATGAAACATCTAACAACGCGTTTCTAGGACTCTAAACCAAGTTTCATGCAACATGAGTGCTTATAAGCGTCTGAATGAGGTTTGTAAAAGTATTACGAACTTATGAAACATCTAAAAACGCATTTCTAGGACTCTAAACCAAGTTTCATGCAACATGAGTGCTTATAAGGGTCTCAATGAGCTTTGTACAAGTTTCACGAACTTATGAAACATCTAACAACGCGTTTCTAGGACTCTAAACCAAGTTTCATGCAACTTGAGTGCTTATAAGTGTCTCAATAAGCTTTGGACATGTTTGACAAACTTATCAAACATCTAACAACGCGTTTCTAGGACTCTAAACCAAGTTTCATGCAACATGAGTGCTTATAAGTGTAACAATGAGCTTTGTACAAGTTTTACGATCTTATGAAACATTTAACAACGCATTTCTAGGACTCTAATCCAAGTTACATGCAACGTGAGTGCTTATAAGTGTCTCAATGAGCTTTGGACATGTTTGACGAACTTATGAAACATCTAACAACGCATTTCTAGGACTCTAAACAAAGTTTCATGCAACATGAGTGCTTATAAGTGTCTCAATGAGCTTTGTACAAGTTTCACGAACTTATGAAACATCTAACAATGCGTTTCTAGGACTCTAAACCAAGTTTCATGCAACATGAGTGCTTATAAGTGTATCAATGAGCTTTGTACAAGTTTTACGAACATATGAAACATCTAACAACGCATTTCTAGGACTCTAAACCAATTTTCATGCAACATGAGTGCTTATAAGTGTCTCAATAAGCTTTGGACATGTTTGACGAAGTTATGAAACATCTAACAACGCATTTCTAGGACTCTAAACCAAGTTTCATGCAACATGAGTGCTTATAAGTGTCTCAATGAGCTTTGTACAAGTTTCACGAACTTATGAAACATCTAACAACACGTTTCTAGGATTCTAAACCAGGTTTCATGCAACATGAGTGACTATAAGGGTCTCAATGAGCTTTGTACAAGTTTCACGAACTTATGAAACATCTAACAACGCGTTTCTAGGACTCTAAACCAAGTTTCATGCAACTTGAGTGTTTATAAGTGTCTCAATGAACTTTGAACATGTTTTACGAACTTATGAAACATCTAACAACGCGTTTCTAGGACTCTCAACAAAGTTCATACAACATGAGTGCTTATAAGTGTCTCAATGAGCGTTTAACATGTTTGACGAACTTATGAAACATCTAAAAACGCGTTTCTAGGACTCTAAACCAAGTTTCATGCTACATGAGTGCTTATAAGTGTTACAATGAACTTTGCACATGTTTGACGAACTTATGAAACATCTAACAACGCGTTTCTAGGACTCTAAACCAAGTTTCATGCAACATGAGTGCTTATAAGTGTATCAATGAGCTTTGTACAAGTTTTACGGAATTATGAAACATCTAACAACGCGTTTCTAGGACTCTAAACCAAGTTTCATGCAACATAAGTGCTTATAAGTGTCTCAATGAACTTTGTACAAGTTTTACGAACTTATGAAACATCTAACAACGCGTTTCTAGGACTCTAAACCAAGTTTCATGCAACATGAGTGCTTATAAGCGTCTCAATGAGGTTTGTAAAAGTATTACGAACTTATGAAACATCTAAAAACGCATTTCTAGGAATCTAAACCAAGTTTCATGCAACATGAGTGCTTATAAGGGTCTCAATGAGCTTTGTACAAGTTTCACGAACTTATGAAACATCTAACAACGCGTTTCTAGGACTCTAAACCAAGTTTCATGCAACTTGAGTGCTTATAAGTGTCTCAATAAGCTTTGGACATGTTTGGCAAACTTATGAAACATCTAACAACGCGTTTCTAGGACTCTAAACCAAGTTTCATGCAACATGAGTGCTTATAAGTGTAACAATGAGATTTGTACAAGTTTTACGAACTTATGAATAATTTAACAACGCATTTCTATGACTCTAATCCAAGTTACATGCAACGTGAGTGCTTATAAGTGTCTCAATGAGCTTTGGACATGTTTGACGAACTTATGAAACATCTAACAACGCATTTCTAGGACTCTAAACCAAGTTTCATGCAACATGAGTGCTTATAAGTGTCTCAATGAGCTTTGTACCAGTTTCACGAACTTATGAAACATCTAACAATGCGTTTCTAGGACTCTAAACCAAGTTTCATGCAACATGAGTGCTTATAAGTGTATCAATGAGCTTTGTACAAGTTTTACGAACTTATGAAACATCTAACAACGCATTTCTAGGACTCTAAACCAATTTTCATGCAACATGAGTGCTTATAAGTGTCTCAATAAGCTTTGGACATGTTTGACGAACTTATGAAACATCTATCAACGCGTTTCTAGGACTCTAAACCAAGTTTCATGCAACATGAGTGCTTATATAAGTGTGTCAATGAGCTTTGGACAAGTTTGAAGAACTTATGAAACATTTAACAATGCATTACTAGGACTCTAAACCAAGTTTCATGCAACATGAGTGATTATAAGTGTCTCAATGAGCTTTGTACAAGTGTAATGAACTTATGAAACATCTAACAACGCGTTTCTAGGATCTAAACCTAGTTTCATGCAACATGAGTGCTTAAGTGTCTCAATGAGGTTTTTATAAGTTTTACGAACTTATGAAACATCTAAAAACGCGTTTCTAGGACTCTAAACCAAGTTTCATGCAACATGAATGCCTATAAGGGTCTCAATGAGCTTTGTACAAGTTTCACGAACTTATGAAACATCTAACAACGCGTTTCTAGGACTCTAAACCAAGTTTCATGCAACATGAGTGCTTATAAGTGTCTCAATGAGCTTTGGATATGTTTGAAGAACTTATGAAACATCTAAAAACGCGTTTCTAGGACTCTAAACCAAGTTTCATGCAACATGAGTGCCTATAAGTGTCTCAATGAGCTTTGTACAAGTTTCACGAACTTATGAAACATGTAACAACGCGTTTCTAGGACTCTAAACGAAGTTTCATGCTACATGAGTGCTTATAAGTGTCTCAATGAAATTTGCACATGTTTGACGAACATATGAAACATCTAACAACGCGTTTCTAGGACTCTAAACCAAGTTTCATGCAACATGAGTGCTTATAAGTGTATCAATGAGCTTTGTACAAGTTTTACGGACTTATGAAATATCTAACAATGCGTTTCTAGGACTCTAAACCAAGTTTCATGTAACATAAGTGCTTATAAGTGTCTCAATGAGCTTTGTACAAGTTTTACGAACTTATGAAACATCTAAAAATGCATTTCTATGACTCTAAACCAAGTTTAATGCACCATGAGTGCTTATAAGGGTCTCAATGAGCTTTGTACAAGTTTCACGGACATATGAAACATCTAACAACGCGTTTTTAGGACTCTAAACCAAGTTTCATGCAACATGAGTGCTTATAAGTGTCTCAATGAGCTTTGGACATGTTTGACGAACTTATGAAACATCTAACAATGCGTTTCTAGGACTCTATACCAAGTTTCATGCAACATGAGTTCTTATAAGTCTAACAATGTGCTTTGTACAAGTTTTACGAACTTATGAAACATCTAACAACGCATTTCAAGGACTCTAAACCAAATTTCATGCAACGTGAGTGCTTATAAGTGTCTCAATGAGCTTTGGACATGTTTGACAAACTTATGAAACATCTAACAACGCGTTTCTAGGAATCTAAACCATGTTTCATGCAACATAAGTGCTTATAAGTGTCTCAATGAGTATTGTACAAGTTTTACGAACTTATGAAACATCTAACAACGCGTTTATAGGACTCTAAACAAAGTTTCATGCAACATGTGTGCTTATAAGTGTCTCAATGAGCTTTGGACATGTTTTACGAACTTAGGAAATATCTAACAAAGTTTCATGCAATATGATTGTTTACAAGTGTCTCAATGAGCTATGTACTAGTTTGACGAACTTATGAAACACATAACAACGTGGTTGCTAGGACTCTAAACCAAGTTTCATGCTACATGAGTGCTTATAAGTGTCTCAAAGAGCTTTGTATAACTTTGACGAACTTATGAAACATCTAACAACGCGGTTTCTAGGACTCTAAACCAAGTTTCATGCAACATGAGTGCTTATATAAGTGTGTCAATGAGCTTTGGACAAGTTTGACGAACTTATGAAACATTTAACAATGCATTACTAGGACTCTAAACCAAGTTTCATGCAACATGAGTGCTTATAAGGGTCTCAAAGAGCTTTGTACAAGTTTCACGAACTTATGAAACATCTAACAACGCGTTTCTAGGACTCTAAACCAAGTTTCATGCAACATGAGTGCTTATAAGTGTCTCAATGAGCTTTGGGCATGTTTGACGAACTTATGAAACATCTAACAACGCGTTTCTAGGACTTTAAACCAAGTTTCATGCAACATGAGTGCTTATAAGTGTATCAATGAGCTTTGTACAAGTTTTACGAACTTATGAAATATCTAACAACGCATTTCTAGGACTCTAAACCAAGTTTTATGCTACGTGAATGCTTATAAGTGTCTCAATGAGCTTTGGACATGTTTGACGAACTTATGAAACATCTAACAACGCGTTTCTAGGACTCTAAACCAAGTTTCATGCAACATGAGTGCTTATAAGTGTATCAATGAGTTTTGTACAACTTTTACGAACTTATGAAACATCTAACCACGCATTTCTAGGACTCTAAATCAAGTTTCATGCAACGTGAGTGCTTATAAGTGTCTCAATGAGCTTTGTAAGCACTCTAAACCAAGTTTCATGCAACATGAGTGCTTATAAGTGTAACAATGAGCTTTGTACAAGTTTTACGAACTTATGAAACATCTAACAATGCATTTCTAGGACTCTAAACCAAGTTTCATGCAACTTGAGTGCTTATAAGTGTCTCAATGAGCTTTGGACATGTTTAACGAACTTATGAAACATCTAACAACGCGTTTCTAGGACTCTAAACAAAGTTTCATGCAACATAAGTGCTTATAAGTGTCTCAATGAGCATTGTAGAAGTTTTACGAACTTATGAAACATCTAACAACGCGTTTCTAGGACTCTAAACCAAGTTTCATGCAACGTTAGTGCTTATAAGTGACTCAATGAGCTTTGGACATGTTTTACGAACTTATGAAACATCTAAAAACGCGTTTCTAGGACTCTAAACCAAGTTTCATGCAACATGAGTGCTTATAAGGGTCTCAATGAGCTTTGTACAAGTTTCACGAACTTATGAAACATCTAACAATGTGTTTCTAAGACTCTAAACCAAGTTTCATGCAACATGAGTGTTTATAAATGTCTCAATGATCTTTGGACATGTTTGACGAACTTATGAAACATCTAACAACGCGTTTCTAGGACTCTAAACCAAGTTTCATGCAACATGAGTGCTTATATAAGTGTGTCAATGAGCTTTGGACAAGTTTGAAGAACTTATGAAACATTTAACAATGCATTACTAGGACTCTAAACCAAGTTTCATGCAACATGAGTGATTATAAGTGTCTCAATGAGCTTTGTACAAGTGTAATGAACTTATGAAACATCTAACAACGCGGTTTCTAGGACTATAAACCAAGTATCATGCAACATGAGTGTTTATAAGTTCCTCAATGAGGTTTGTACAAGTTTCACGAACTTATGAAACATCTAACAACGCGTTTCTAGGATCTAAACCTAGTTTCATGCAACATGAGTTCTTAAGTGTCTCAATGAGATTTTTATAAGTTTTACGAACTTATGAAACATCTAAAAACGCGTTTCTAGGACTCTAAACCAAGTTTCATGCAACATGAATGCCTATAAGGGTCTCAATGAGCTTTGTACAAGTTTCACGAACTTATGAAACATCTAACAACGCGTTTCTAGGACTCTAAACCAAGTTTCATGCAACATGAGTGCTTATAAGTGTCTCAATGAGCTTTGGATATGTTTGACGAACTTATGAAACATCTAAAAACGCGTTTCTAGGACTCTAAACCAAGTCTCATGCAACATGAGTGCCTATAAGTGTCTCAATGAGCTTTGTACAAGTTTCACGAACTTATGAAACATGTAACAACTCGTTTCTAGGACTCTAAACGAAGTTTCATGCTACATGAGTGCTTATAAGTGTCTCAATGAAATTTGCACATGTTTGACGAACATATGAAACATCTAACAACGCGTTTCTAGGACTCTAAACCAAGTTTCATGCAACATGAGTGCTTATAAGTGTATCAATGAGCTTTGTACAAGTTTTACGGACTTATGAAATATCTAACAACGCGTTTCTAGGACTCTAAACCAAGTTTCATGTAACATAAGTGCTTATAAGTGTCTCAATGAGCTTTGTACAAGTTTTACGAACTTATGAAACATCTAAAAACGCATTTCTATGACTCTAAACCAAGTTTAATGCAACATGAGTGCTTATAAGGGTCTCAATGAGCTTTGTACAAGTTTCACGGACATATGAAACATCTAACAACGCGTTTTTAGGACTCTAAACCAAGTTTCATGCAACATGAGTGCTTATAAGTGTCTCAATGAGCTTTGGACATGTTTGACGAACTTATGAAACATCTAACAATGAGTTTCTAGGACTCTATACCAAGTTTCATGCAACATGAGTTCTTATAAGTGTAACAATGTACTTTGTACAAGTTTTACGAACTTATGAAACATCTAACAACGCATTTCTATGACTCTAAACCAAATTTCATGCAACGTGAGTGCTTATAAGTGTCTCAATGAGCTTTGGACATGTTTGACAAACTTATGAAACATCTAACAACGCGTTTCTAGGAATCTAAACCATGTTTCATGCAACATAAGTGCTTATAAGTGTCTCAATGAGTATTGTACAAGTTTTACGAACTTATGAAACATCTAACAACGCGTTTATAGGACTCTAAACAAAGTTTCATGCAACATGAGTGCTTATAAGTGTCTCAATGAGCTTTGGACATGTTTTACGAACTTAGGAAATATCTAACAAAGTTTCATGCAACATGATTGTTTACAAGTGTCTCAATGAGCTATGTACTAGTTTGACGAACTTATGAAACACATAACAACGTGGTTGCTAGGACTCTAAACCAAGTTTCATGCAACATGAGTGCTTATAAGTGTCTCAAAGAGCTTTGTATAAGTTTGACGAACTTATGAAACATCTAACAACGCGGTTTCTAGGACTCTAAACCAAGTTTCATGCAACATGAGTGCTTATATAAGTGTGTCAATGAGCTTTGGACAAGTTTGACGAACTTATGAAACATTTAACAATGCATTACTAGAACTCTAAACCAAGTTTCATGCAACATGAGTGCTTATAAAGGTCTCAAAGAGCTTTGTACAAGTTTCACGAACTTATGAAACATCTAACAACGCGTTTCTAGGACTCTAAACCAAGTTTCATGCAACATGAGTGCTTATAAGTGTCTCAATGAGCTTTGGGCATGTTTGACGAACTTATGAAACATCTAACAACGCGTTTCTAGGACTTTAAACCAAGTTTCATGCAACATGAGTGCTTATAAGTGTATCAATGAGCTTTGTACAAGTTTTACGAACTTATGAAATATCTAACAACGCATTTCTAGGACTCTAAACCAAGTTTTATGCTACGTGAATGCTTATAAGTGTCTCAATGAGCTTTGGACATGTTTGACGAACTTATGAAACATCTAACAACGCGTTTCTAGGACTCTAAACCAAGTTTCATGCAACATGAGTGCTTATAAGTGTATCAATGAGTTTTGTACAACTTTTACGAACTTATGAAACATCTAACCACGCATTTCTAGGACTCTAAATCAAGTTTCATGCAACGTGAGTGCTTATAAGTGTCTCAATGAGCTTTGTAAGCACTCTAAACCAAGTTTCATGCAACATGAGTGCTTATAAGTGTAACAATGAGCTTTGTACAAGTTTTACGAACTTATGAAACAACTAACAATGCATTTCTAGGACTCTAAACCAAGTTTCATGCAACTTGAGTGCTTATAAGTGTCTCAATGAGCTTTGGACATGTTTAACGAACTTATGAAACATCTAACAACGCGTTTCTAGGACTCTAAACAAAGTTTCATGCAACATAAGTGCTTATAAGTGTCTCAATGAGCATTGAAGAAGTTTTACGAACTTATGAAACATCTAACAACGCGTTTCTAGGACTCTAAACCAAGTTTCATGCAACGTTAGTGCTTATAAGTGACTCAATGAGCTTTGGACATGTTTTACGAACTTATGAAACATCTAAAAACGCGTTTCTAGGACTCTAAACCAAGTTTCATGCAACATGAGTGCTTATAAGGGTCTCAATGAGCTTTGTACAAGTTTCACGAACTTATGAAACATCTAACAATGTGTTTCTAAGACTCTAAACCAAGTTTCAGGCAACATGAGTGTTTATAAATGTCTCAATGATCTTTGGACATGTTTGACGAACTTATGAAACATCTAACAACGCGTTTCTAGGACTCTAAACCAAGTTTCATGCAACATGAGTGCTTATATAAGTGTGTCAATGAGCTTTGGACAAGTTTGAAGAACTTATGAAACATTTAACAATGCATTACTAGGACTCTAAACCAAGTTTCATGCAACATGAGTGATTATAAGTGTCTCAATGAGCTTTGTACAAGTGTAATGAACTTATGAAACATCTAACAACGCGGTTTCTAGGACTATAAACCAAGTATCATGCAACATGAGTGCTTATAAGTTCCTCAATGAGGTTTGTACAAGTTTCACGAACTTATGAAACATCTAACAACGCGTTTCTAGGATCTAAACCTAGTTTCATGCAACATGAGTGCTTAAGTGTCTCAATGAGGTTTTTATAAGTTTTACGAACTTATGAAACATCTAAAAACTCGTTTCTAGGACTCTAAACCAAGTTTCATGCAACATGAATGCCTATAAGGGTCTCAATGAGCTTTGTACAAGTTTCACGAACTTATGAAACATCTAACAACGCGTTTCTAGGACTCTAAACCAAGTTTCATGCAACATGAGTGCTTACAAGTGTCTCAATGAGCTTTGGATATATTTGACGAACTTATGAAACATCTAAAAACGCGTTTCTAGGACTCTAAACCAAGTTTCATCCAACATGAGTGCCTATAAGTGTCTCAATGAGCTTTGTACAAGTTTCACGAACTTATGAAACATGTAACAACGCGTTTCTAGGACTCTAAACGAAGTTTCATGCTACATGAGTGCTTATAAGTGTCTCAATGAAATTTGCACATGTTTGACGAACATATGAAACATCTAACAACGCGTTTCTAGGACTCTAAACCAAGTTTCATGCAACATGAGTGCTTATAAGTGTATCAATGAGCTTTGTACAAGTTTTACGGACTTATGAAATATCTAACAACGCGTTTCTAGGACTCTAAACCAAGTTTCATGTAACATAAGTGCTTATAAGTGTCTCAATGAGCTTTGTACAAGTTTTACGAACTTATGATACATCTAAAAACGCATTTCTATGACTCTAAACCAAGTTTAATGCAACATGAGTGCTTATAAGGGTCTCAATGAGCTTTGTACAAGTTTCACGGACATATGAAACATCTAACAACGCGTTTTTAGGACTCTAAACCAAGTTTCATGCAACATGAGTGCTTATAAGTGTCTCAATGAGCTTTGGACATGTTTGACGAACTTATGAAACATCTAACAATGCGTTTCTAGGACTCTATACCAAGTTTCATGCAACATGAGTTCTTATAAGTGTAACAATGTGCTTTGTACAAGTTTTACGAACTTATGAAACATCTAACAACGCATTTCTAGGACTCTAAACCAAATTTCATGCAACGTGAGTGCTTATAAGTGTCTCAATGAGCTTTGGACATGTTTGACAAACTTATGAAACATCTAACAACGCGTTTCTAGGAATCTAAACCATGTTTCATGCAACATAAGTGCTTATAAGTGTCTCAATGAGTATTGTACAAGTTTTACGAACTTATGAAACATCTAACAACGCGTTTATAGGACTCTAAACAAAGTTTCATGCAACATGAGTGCTTATAAGTGTCTCAATGAGCTTTGGACATGTTTTACGAACTTAGGAAATATCTAACAAAGTTTCATGCAACATGATTGTTTACAAGTGTCTCAATGAGCTATGTACTAGTTTGACGAACTTATGAAACACATAACAACGTGGTCGCTAGGACTCTAAACCAAGTTTCATGCAACATGAGTGCTTATAAGTGTCTCAAAGAGCTTTGTATAAGTTTGACCAACTTATGAAACATCTAACAACGCGGTTTCTAGGACTCTAAACCAAGTTTCATGCAACATGAGTGCTTATATAAGTGTGTCAATGAGCTTTGGACAAGTTTGACGAACTTATGAAACATTTAACAATGCATTACTAGAACTCTAAACCAAGTTTCATGGAACATGAGTGCTTATAAGGGTCTCAAAGAGCTTTGTACAAGTTTCACGAACTTATGAAACATCTAACAACGCGTTTCTAGGACTCTAAACCAAGTTTCATGCAACATGAGTCACTACTAAAAAAAATTCATATAGCCACGGCCGTATCGGTGGCTATAGCGTTAAATCCGTGGCTATACGCTCGTGACTAAAAAATATCGTGGCAAATCGTGACTAAATAGCCACGGATTTTTGCTATAGCCACCGATACGACCGTGGCTATATGACTTTTTTTTAGTAGTGAGTGCTTATAAGTGTCTCAATGAGCTTTGGGCATGTTTGACGAACTTATGAAACATCTAACAACGCGTTTCTAGGACTTTAAACCAAGTTTCATGCAACATGAGTGCTTATAAGTGTATCAATGAGCTTTGTACAAGTTTTACGAACTTATGAAATATCTAACAACGCATTTCTAGGACTCTAAACCAAGTTTTATGCTACGTGAATGCTTATAAGTGTCTCAATGAGCTTTGGACATGTTTGACGAACTTATGAAACATCTAACAACGCGTTTCTAGGACTCTAAACCAAGTTTCATGCAACATGAGTGCTTATAAGTGTATCAATGAGTTTTGTACAACTTTTACGAACTTATGAAACATCTAACCACGCATTTCTAGGACTCTAAATCAAGTTTCATGCAACGTGAGTGCTTATAAGTGTCTCAATGAGCTTTGTAAGCACTCTAAACCAAGTTTCATGCAACATGAGTGCTTATAAGTGTAACAATGAGCTTTGTACAAGTTTTACGAACTTATGAAACATCTAACAATGCATTTCTAGGACTCTAAACCAAGTTTCATGCAACTTGAGTGCTTATAAGTGTCTCAATGAGCTTTGGACATGTTTAACGAACTTATGAAACATCTAACAACGCGTTTCTAGGACTCTAAACAAAGTTTCATGCAACATAAGTGCTTATAAGTGTCTCAATGAGCATTGTAGAAGTTTTACGAACTTATGAAACATCTAACAACGCGTTTCTAGGACTCTAAACCAAGTTTCATGCAACGTTAGTGCTTATAAGTGACTCAATGAGCTTTGGACATGTTTTACGAACTTATGAAACATCTAACAACGCGTTTCTAGGACTCTAAATCAAGTTTCATGCAACATAAACCCAATTTCATGCAACATGAGTGTTTATAAGAGTCTCAATGAGGTTTGTAAAAGTTTCATGCACTCACGTTGCATGTTTCATGCAATATAAACCAAGTTTCATGTAACTTATGAAACATCTAATAACGCGTTTTTAGGATCTAAACCAAGTTTGATGCAACATGAGTGCTTATAAGCGTCTCAATGAGGTTTGTAAAAGTTTTACAAACTTATGAAACATCTAAAAACGCGTTTCTAGGACTCTTAACCAAGTTTCATGCAACATGAGTGCTTATAAGTGTATCAATGAGCTTTGAACAAGTTTTACGAACTTATGAAACATATAACAACACATTTCTAGGACTTTAAAACAAGTTTCATTCAACGTGACTGCTTATAAGTGTCTCAATGAGCTTTGGACATGTTTGACGAACTTATGAAACATCTAACAACGCGTTTCTAGGACTTTAAACCAAGTTTCATGCAACATAAGTGCTTATAAGTGTCTCAATGAGCATTGTAGAAGTTTTACGACCTTATGAAACATATAACAACGCGTTTCAAGGACTTTAAACCAAGTTTCATGCAACGTGAGTGCTTATAAGTGTCTCAATGAGCTTTGGACATGTTTTACGATCTTATGAAACATGAGTGCTTATAAGGGTCTCAAAGAGCTTTGTACAAGTTTCACGAACTTATGAAACATCTAACAACGCGTTTCTAGGACTCTAAACCAAGTTTCATGCAACATGAGTGCTTATAAGTGTCTCAATGAGCTTTGGACATGTTTGACAAAGTTATGAAACATCTAACAACGCGTTTCTAGGACTTTAAACCAAGTTTCATGCAACATGAGTGCTTATAAGTGTATCAATGAGCTTTGTATAAGTTTTACGAACTTATGAAACATCTAACAACGCATTTCTAGGACTCTAATCCAAGTTTCATGCAACGTGAGTGCTTATAAGTTCCTCAATCATCTTTGTACAAGTTTCAAGAACTTATGAAACATCTAACAACGCGGTTTCTAGGAATCTAAACCAAGTTTCATGCAACATGAGTGCTTATACGTTCCTCAATGAGCTTTGTACAAGTTTCACGAACTTATGAAACATCTAACAACGCGTTTCTAGGATCTAAAACAAGTTTCATGCATCATAAGTGCTTATTAGTGTAATACGACCCTAAGCATAAGGATCTCGTCCCTGAATGATTCTCCAATGATTGTGATGATGGTAACACGAAGTGGATTGAATTGATACTTCTAAGAGGTGCGGAAGACTCTTAGACTACCGAAGATTGCTTGTAGACGCAGAAACGAATTATGACCAAGAACAAGACAAACAATGATCAAACAAGATTCAAGAGAGAGTTCTTAAGTTTTAGAAAAGTGTTTGATGATCTTATTGATAGATTTTCGTCCATATTATAAAGAGAAGGAGGTTGTACATGCACAACTCCTTGGAAAAAGAGAAACTAATAAAAACAGAAACTGCCTTGGAAATATAATCCAAGACCAAGGTTTAAATTCAAAAACTAAGATAGAAATGGGCCTAAACTTCACCAAGAGGCAAATGTATAAGTGTTGTGGACAAGCCTCATTAAAAACCTTGTTCGGAAAACCCAATGGGACAAAATCAAACCAAGGAAAAGAGCGCGAGTCACAACACCTCTCTTGATGAATGTCTAGGTAGCTTGTATCACAACCAATGTGGTTGGATTAGCATACACTAGACTGCCCTGGATAGTGTAGAGAAGTTGGTGTAGTGCTTGATGAAATATGGCTTGTCTTGATCTAGTCATTGGACCAATTGATACGCTCAAGTCTTTGTTCCTTGTTTCCTCACGTTCTAGCTGCTCCATGGTTCTTTCTTCAGCTTCATCTTCCTTTGGTTCAAGGTCCTCCATGTCTTTAGTTCCATTGCTGGCCAAGATCATATCATCCTCTCCCAGTTGTGAAGGATTTGACCTCAAATCCGTTTCCTCTGCACAATAAGGAACCAAATCAGTAACATTAAAGCTTGAACTTACATTGTACTTACCTTGGAGATCCAGTTGATAAGCGTTGTTGTTTATCTTCTTGATGACTTTGAAGGGACCATCTAGTCTAGGCATTAGCTTGGATTTTCTCTCATTAGGAATTTGTCCTTCCTTAAGTGAATCCAAACTAAGTCTCCTTCCTCAAAAATCATTTCCTTTCTTCCTTTGTTGGCTTGCTTGGCATAGAGTTTGGTCTTATTCTCTATATTGATTCGGGCCTTCTCATGTATCTGCTTGACAAGTTCAGCTTTCTTTTTCCCATCTAGACTAACTCTTTCACTCAAAGGTAAAGGCATTAGATCCAAAGGTGATAATGGTTTAAACCCATAAACAATTTCAAATGGAGAGAACGTAGATGCAGAATGTTTAGCATGATTATAAGCAAATTCTACATGTGGCAAACATTCTTCCCAAGTTTTAAGGTTCTTTTTAATCAAAGCACGCAACAAAGTAGATAAGGTTCTATTGACAACTTCAGTTTGTCCATCAGATTGTGGATGACAAGTAGTAGAGAAACACAATTTAGTTCCTAGTTTTGACCATAAAATTTTCCAAAAGAAACTAAGAAACTTTGTGTCCCTATCAGAAACAATTGTCCTAGGCATTCCATGAATTCTAACAATCTCTTTAAAGAACAAATTAGCAACATTCACGGCATCATCAGTCTTATTGCATGTAATGAAATGAGCCATTTTAGAAAACCTATCAACAACTACAAAAACCGAATCTTTTCCAGTTTTAGTACTAGGTAACCCAACAACAAAATCCATTGAAATATCATGCCATGGATGCAAAGGAATGGGTAAAGGAGTATACAAACCGTGGTTTTGGACTTTGGACTTAGCCTGTTTGCAAGTGATACATCTTTCACAAGCTTTTTCTACATATCTTCTCATATGTGGCCAAAAGAAGTGCTCTTGTATCACACTAATAGTCTTGGCTACCCCAAAATGTCCCATAAGTCCACCTGCATGAGCTTCTTTGACAAACAAATCTCTCAAAGAAGAGTTAGGTACGCATAGTCTATTTTCAAAGAAGAGAAATCCATCATTCTTGAAATACTTACCACGTCCAAACTTCTCACAAGAAGCATATATTTCTTTAAAATCAGAATCAGTGGTGTATAAGTTTTTGATTTGTTCAAAGCCAAGTAATTTAGTTTCAAGAGTGGACAAGAGAACATACTTTCGAGATAGTGCATCAGCCACTATGTTTTCCTTACCTTTCTTGTATTTTATCGCATAGGGAAATGTCTCAATGAATTCAATCCATCTAGCATGCCTCTTGTTCAGTTTTTGTTGTCCTTTGAGGTGCTTGAGAGACTCATGATCTATGTGGATAACAAACTCCTTGAGCCAGAGATAGTGTTGCCATGTTTGTAGTGCCCTTACAAGTGCATAGAGTTCTTTGTCATATGTTGGATAATTCAAAGTAGCTCCTCCTAGCTTTTCACTAAAGAAAGCAATAGGTTTCTTCTCCTGCATAAGCACAACACCTATACCAACACCAGATGCATCACATTCTATTTCAAATGTTTTAGAAAAATCAGGAAGAGACAAGATTGGTGAGTTTGTGAGCTTTTCTTTCAAGGCTTGGAATGCTTCTTCTTGTGCTTGTTCCCACTTGAACCCTACATTTTTCTTGATTACTTCTGTGAGGGGTGCATCCAAGGTACTAAAATCCTTAACAAATCTTCTGTAGAACCCAGCTAAGCCATGGAAACTTCTCACTTCTCCAACGGTTATTGGACTTGGCCATTCTCTAATAGCCTTGACCTTTTCTTCATCAACTTTGATTCCATCTGTACTAACAACAAAGCCTAAAAAGACAAGGTTATCTGCCCCAAAAGTGCATTTCTTCAAATTAGCAAACAAAGATTTTTTTCTAAGCACTTCTAAAACCTTTCTAAGATGTTCAACATGTTCATCTAAGTTCTTACTATAGATCAGAATGTCATCAAAGTAAACTACAACAAAATGACCTATGAATGATCTAAGAACATGGTTCATTAGCCTCATGAAAGTGCTAGGTGCATTAGTCAGCCCAAATGGCATTACTAACCATTCATATAACCCTTGTTTTGTTTTAAATGTAGTTTTCCATTCATCACCCTCCTTCATTCTAATCTGATGATACCCACTTTTCAAATCAACCTTAGAAAAGATGCTAGAACCATGTAATTCATCAAGCATGTCATCTAATCTAGGAATAGGGTGTCGATACTTTACAGTGATATTGTTGATGGCTCTGCAATCAACACACATTCTCCAGCTCCCATCTTTCTTTGGTACAAGCAAAACTGGAACTGCACATGGACTCATACTCTCACGGATATGACCTTTCTCCATAAGTTCAGTGACCTGTTGTTGAAGCTCTTTGGTCTCCAATGGATTAGTCCTATAGGCTGGCTTGTTTGGAAGTGAAGCGCCGGGAATTAAATCGATTTGTTGCTCTATTCCTCTGATTGGTGGAAGTCCTTGTGGAGCTTCTTCTGGAAAAATATCTTTGAACTCCTGCAAAAGAGATTGTATTTTGCTAGGAAGGTCTTGCATTGGTTTGGTTATGTTCAAACATTCCTTGAAAACAAATGGTAAGTGGGGTAAAGAACTTCCCTCAGGATGAAGTAATAGATTAGCAGGCTGTTTGGCTTTTGATTTTGATGTCTCTTTATTTTTCTTCAAAGCTTGCTGATCTAGATGAACTTCTTGAGAAGTCAAAGGAGCCAAAACGGTCTTCTTACCCTTGAATTCAAATGAGTATCTGTTTGTGAATCCATCATGAATGGTTCTTCTATCAGATTGCCAAGGTCTCCCAAGAAGTATGTGTCCAACATCCATTGGTAATACATCACACAATACTTCATCCTCATATTTCCCAATAGACAATGGTACCTTAACTTGGTGCTTCACTTCTAGTTCCCCTTCATCATTAAGCCATCGTAACTTATAGGGTATTGGTCTTTTTATGAGTTTCAGACCAAGTTTTACTACCATGGTTTCACTTGCAGCATTGGTACAACTTCCTCCGTCTATCACTAAGCTACAAACCTTGCCTTGAACCAAACAACGAGTATGAAATAGATTTTCTCTTTGCTCATCCCCAACAGTCTTGGTTTGTAGGTTCAATGCTCTTCTTGCAACAAGTAACTCTCCTTTGAGTGGCATTTCTAGTCTTTCTTCTTCTTCTTCTAAATCAGTCAACTCTCCTTTGAATTCCACCTCTCCATTTTCTCTAATGATTATCGCTCGTTTGTTGGTACAAGTGCTGGCATAATGACCATATCCTTTACAAGTGTAGCATTGAATGTCTCGGGCTCTAGAGGTAGTAGTTGCTTCTTTTCCTTTCGCACTTTGTTCTTCTATCTTTGGTTTGGAAAAAACTTTAGCATCCTTTGGCTTATCATCTCTCTGGTAGCTTGGTTTGTTGGACCCGTAGCTAGTTTTATAACCCTTTCGTTTGATTTGTTTTTCAAACATGATTGCCTTGTGGAGAAGTTCTTCCATCTCCAAGTAATGATGAACTTCTAGTCTGTCAATGATATCTCTGTTCAGCCCTCCCATGAATCTAGCCATTGTTGCTTCTCTATCTTCTTGAATGTCAGCACTTAACATAAGAGTCTCCAACTCCTTGTAATACTCTTCAACAGACCTACTTCCTTGGGACAAGGTTCTGAGTTTGAAATGCAGTTCTCTATGATAATGGCTTGGCACAAATCTCTTCCTCATGATTATCTTCATCTGATTCCATGTCTCAATAGGAAAATCTCCTGCTCTTCTTCTTGTAGTAACCAAGTTATCCCACCAACTCAAAGCATACTCTTTAAACTCAGTAGGTGCAAGCTTTAGTTTGTACTCTGTGGTGTAGTTTCTACAATTGAAAACTGTTGAGGATAAGTATCGGCCAACGGTATCGGTCACGGAGATGACCGATATGAATAACGGAACCCACATCGAGAAGGTGTATCGGTCTAGAGTGACCGATACAAGGTGAAGGGAGACTTATATCGGTAAGGTGTATCGGCCACACTTGGCCGATACATTCAAACGGTAACCTCCCAACGGTCGGATCCGACTCATATCGGTGGAAGCATATCGGCCACACATGGCCGATACACCGTACCAAATAGAGCCGTTAGAGCTCCAACGGCTATATTCTTCTCTCTCTCTCTTTATATACTTTGTAATCTTCATTGTAAACATTAAGGAAGATACTTCCTCTTATACTTATCAATAAAATCTCTCTTATTCTCTCCTTAATCCACATAATCTCTCACAAATCTACATGGTATCGAGCGTAATAGCTCCTAAATCTCTATTCCGCAAATCTCTTTTCTGTTTTTGAGCATCACAAAGCTCAAAACTTTCGGTGCTCTTGAACTTTAAGCATCACAAAGCTTAAAATTCACACATTTCTTATTCTCTTCTCTTAAATCTTAAAATTTACCATCTTTCTTTCAAATCTAATTCGGTTTTATCATGGAGGAGACTCAAGACACACAAATTTCTACCTATCAAAGCTCCAAGTTCGGCTTACCATCGGTTATTCTAAAGGGGAGTAACTATCTCCTTTGGACAAGAACGATCAAAACCGCTCTTGGAGGCCGTGGTCTTTTGAAGCATATTACCAAGCCTCATGAGTCTATTAACACGGATAGACTTCTCGGTGATGAAGACTTGACCGAGGAAGAGGAGAAATGGTTCCAAGGAGATCAACGGGTGCTAGGAATCATACAACATGCTCTAGATCCGGCGATACTTGAGGCCTACTCTTATTGTGAGACGGCTAAGGAGCTTTGGGATACACTCAAGAACATCTATGGGAATGTATCCAATCTAAGCCGAGTATATGAGGTAAAGAAAGCTCTCAACAATCTCTCTCAAGAAGATACCGAACTCACCGCCCACTATGGAAAGTTCCGAGCTTTATGGGCGGAGCTAGAGATGCTAAGGGCAAGCTCTATGGATGTGAAGGTGATTAACGAGAGGAAGGAGCAAGACAAAGTCTTCGGACTTCTCTTGACTCTTAACTCAAGTTATAAGGACCTCATCAAACATCTCTTAAGAGCCGACACTCTCCCATCTCTAGACTCCGTTGTATCTCAACTCCAAAGAGAACAAGGAGGCGATGAGCTATTCGGAAAGAAGGAGATTGTCTTAGCCAACAAAGCCTTCTTCAAGCCGCGTGAAGGAAGAAGGCCAATGGTGTGTGATCATTGCAAGAAGGGAGGGCACATGAAGGACAAATGCTGGATTCTTCATCCCCATCTCAAACCAAGCAAGTTCTCGGAGTCCAAGGCCAATCTCACTCAAGAAGACTCGGCTAATGGAGCAAGCACTTCAAGCCGAGGCAAAGATGAGCAAGCATTAGCCGTGGCTCCGTTCACCGATGAGTTTGTCCGGAAGTCGGATATTGAAGCACTCATAAAGGCCCTAAAGGGGTCCGGTATTGCCTCTTATTCTCTAAATGCTATTAAGATAGACAATGACCATAGGATAGTCAAGCCAATAATAGTAGACTCGGGTGCCTCTCACCATATGATTAGTAATGAGAATCTTATGAGAAATGTTAAACCGGCCATAGGGAATGTCATTGTTGCTAATGGGAGTAAAGTACCGATAAAAGGACTAGGAGATCTTAGGTTGTTTGATAGAGATATGAAAGCCCTTTATATGCCTAGTTTCACTTCTAATCTCTTATCGGTAAAACGGATAGCCAATGAATTGAATTGCAATGTTGTGTTTGGACCTAATGGTGTAACATTTCAGGATATTGACTCAAAGAAGATCATTGGTAGAGGGAGCACCAAGGGAGATCTATATGTGCTTGATACAAATCCGACAAGCTCTCATCTTTCTTTTGCTTTTAAAACGGTTTTATCCGAGGCTAATAGTTCTATTTGGCATGCTAGATTAGGACATCCTAACTCTAAAGCTCTTAAACTTATGTTACCTTGTGTTTCTTTTGATAATAATCTTTGTGAATCTTGCATTCTTGGTAAACATTGTAGAACCGTTTTCTCAAAGTCTATAAAAGTTTATGAACATTGTTTTGAGTTAATCCATTCGGATGTATGGACTTCTCCGTGCGTTTCTAGAGAAAACCACAAGTACTTTGTTACTTTCATAGATGAGAAGTCCAAATTCACATGGTTAACTCTTATTTCCTCTAAGGATAGAGTCTTAGACGCTTTTAAAAACTTTCAAAACTATATATCTAACCAATACAATGCCAAGATAAAATGTTTTAGGTCGGACAATGGGGGAGAATACATGGGCCAAATGTTCAAAGATCACTTAGCAAAGCATGGGATACTTCATCAAACAAGTTGCCCATACACACCACAACAAAACGGCGTAGCCGAGAGGAAGAATAGGCATCTTATGGAAGTTGCAAGATCAATGATGTTTCACACCAATGTCCCAAAGAGATTTTGGGGAGATGCGGTGACATCGGCTTGTTATCTAATCAATAGAACTCCAACTCAAATTCTTAATAATTTATCTCCTTTTGAAGTTCTAAACAATACCAAGCCTTTTATCTCTCACTTACGCGTATTTGGATGTGTTTGCTTTGTTCTAATTCCAGGGGAACAAAGGAGTAAGCTAGATGCAAAGAGCCTAAAAGGAATGTTCATCGGCTACTCCACTACTCAAAAGGGCTACAAGGCCTACATACCCGAGAGAAGAAGGGTAATGGTCTCAAGAGATGTGAAGTTTCTTGAAGGACAAGGCTACTATGAGGAGAAGAATTGGGAGAGCATTAAGGATCTACCCAATCCTTCCCAAGATAGAGCCGCAAACCTCAAGAGACTTATGGAGGATCTCGGATTAAACCTCGGTGATGATCTTGATGATGAAGTACCATCACATTCCCAAGAACCTCATCTTGATCATGAGGGGGAGAATGAAGAAGAATCGGCTATGAATGATCAAGAGGATCATGTAGTACAAGATTCATCCCAAACTCAAGCTCAAGCCGATCCGGTTCATGATCAAGATAATCATAGAGAAGATACGGTTCAAGAGAATCAACAAGAAGGTGTAAATGAAGAAGTAGTGCAACAACCTCTACGGAGAAGCACTAGAATCAAGCACCCCCCATCCAATTGGGTCAATACTCGAGTCTACTTCAACAATAAAGCCGTTGCTCATCCAATCCAAGCCGTATGCAATATGGTATCCTTTCCTCAAGAGCATCAAGTCTTTATGGCTAGCATTGATGAGAATTGGATACCTAAGACGTATGAAGAAGCTATGGAACATGAAGTATGTGTTCAAGCCGTAGACCAAGAAGACAAAGCCATGGAGCTTAATGACACTTGGTATGAGACCGACTTACCCAAAGGAAAGAGGACGGTTAGCTCTCGGTATGTCTTTACTATCAAGTACAAGAGTAACGGAGAGATAGAAAGACATAAGGCTCGGCTAGTGGCAAGGGGCTTTACCCAAACCTATGGTGAGGATTATCTTGAGACCTTTGCTCCGGTTGCTAAGCTTCACACGGTGAGAGTTATCTTCTCTATTGCCACAAACCTTGAATGGGATCTATGGCAAATGGACGTCAAGAATGCATTCTTACAAGGTGAATTAGAGGATGAAGTGTACATGACTCCTCCTCCGGGTATCAAAGACAAGATCACTCCGGGTAAAGTACTTAGATTGAAGAAGGCTATCTATGGTCTAAAGCAATCGCCAAGGGCTTGGTACCACAAGCTTAGTACCACTCTTCTCAACAAAGGATTCAAGAAATCCGAATCCGACCATACTCTCTTCACAAGCAAACGCCGAACGGGTATAGTAGTCATCCTCGTGTATGTTGATGATATCATCATCACCGGGGATGACAAGGTAAGGATTGAGGCTACCAAAGCTCATCTCAAATCTGTTTTTGACATTAAAGATCTCGGAGAGCTTAAGTACTTCCTTGGTATTGAAGTGTGTAGGTCTAAAGAAGGCCTATTCCTCTCCCAAAGGAAGTATACTCTTGATTTACTTGTTGAAACAGGAAAGCTTGGAGCTAAACCCGCAAAGACACCCTTGGAGGAGAACTACAAAGATATCCGCAAGGGGGAGCTTGAAGACAAGCCATACAAAGATCCAAAGCAATATAGGAGACTTGTTGGTAAGCTCATATACTTGACTATAACTCGGCCTGACATTTGTTTTGCCGTGAACCAGGTCTCACAACACATGCAATCACCGAAGAATCACCATTGGAACTTGGTGGATAGAGTGCTAAGGTATCTCAAAGGAGCTCCCGGACAAGGCATTTGGATGGGATGCAACAAGAACACGGAGATAGTGGGCTATTGTGATGCGGATTGGGCCGGTGATAGAGGGGATAGAAGATCCACAACCGGCTATTGCACTTTTATTGGAGGCAATCTTGTCACTTGGAAGAGCAAGAAGCAAAAGGTTGTCTCATGCTCCACAACCGAGTCCGAGTACCGAGCCATGAGGAAGTTGACTCAAGAGCTCATTTGGCTTAGAGGATTGGTCACGGATCTTGGTATTCAAGTCAATGGACCAATGACTATGCACGCCGACAACAAGTCCGCAATCAACTTAGCATCAAACTCCGTGTTCCATGAGAGGACAAAGCACATTGAGGTAGATTGCCATAAAGTCCGAGAAGCAATAGTCAAGAAGATCATCCTTCCGTGTTTCACCAAGAGTGAAGACCAATTGGCGGACATTTTTACAAAGGCAGCAAGCACCAAGGTTTGTGAGTTCATCCACTCAAAGATGGGACTCACGAACCTCATCAAACAATGAGGAGATCCCTAACCGAAGAGACTAGTACTCTTTTTCCCTTAGCAAGTTTTTATCCCAAGTGGTTTTACTTGCAAGGTTTTAATGAGGCTAGTCACGAGGTTCCAAGTCTAGCCATTCCATTAGGCTAGACTTGAGGGGAGTGTTGAGGATAAGTATCGGCCAACGGTATCGGTCACGGAGATGACCGATATGAATAACGGAACCCACATCGAGAAGGTGTATCGGTCTAGAGTGACCGATACAAGGTGAAGGGAGACTTATATCGGTAAGGTGTATCGGCCACACTTGGCCGATACATTCAAACGGTAACCTCCCAACGGTCGGATCCGACTCATATCGGTGGAAGCATATCGGCCACACATGGCCGATACACCGTACCAAATAGAGCCGTTAGAGCTCCAACGGCTATATTCTTCTCTCTCTCTCTTTATATACTTTGTAATCTTCATTGTAAACATTAAGGAAGATACTTCCTCTTATACTTATCAATAAAATCTCTCTTATTCTCTCCTTAATCCACATAATCTCTCACAAATCTACAAAAACAAGTTCAATCTTCTTTTCCCACTCTAGATACTCTTCAGGATCAGCAGTCCCTCTAAACTCAGGAATCTTAAGCTTTAAACCACCAAGAGAGTCATTGGTTTGTGTTTTATCTCCTCTGTCTTATCGCCTTCTTCTAGATCCACTAGATCGGTTTGAATGGCTGTAGTAACGTTCTGTTGCTGATTGGTTAGCATTCCTTCTGGGTCTAACACGATCTGAATGTTCAGCCATGAAGCTCTCCAGTCTCCGATCCATTAAAGAAGTCATACGAGCAGTCAAAGCGTCAAGTAGAAGTTTATTCGCTTCGTTGGGCTCGTTGCTTTCTTCTTCCATCGTTCCTGATCAAATTCAAACACTAAACAAGTAAAGAGATTCACAGAAACACACTATAACAGAAAGCAAAAAAAATTGATTCAAATTCCAACAGTTTTATCAAGAACCCTAATTTCTTTCTCTTGTAATTTCGTGATTCAAATCAAGTTATCTAGCAATTTAACACTTGTTCTAAGTAGATTCGACCTTTATAAACATAATTTTAACAAGATTAAAACTTTAAAACAGATATGATTTAAGAATCTGAAAAGTCAAATACTACAGAATAAGAAAAACACAACCTGTTGATGGAGATCTGCTCTGATACCACATAATACGACCCTAAGCATAAGGATCTCGTCCCTGAATGATTCTCCAATGATTGTGATGATGGTAACACGAAGTGGATTGAATTGATACTTCTAAGAGGTGCGGAAGACTCTTAGACTATCGAAGATTGCTTGTAGACGCAGAAACGAATTCTGACCAAGAACAAGACAAACAATGATCAAACAAGATTCAAGAGAGAGTTCTTAAGTTTTAGAAAAGTGTTTGATGATCTTATTGATAGATTTTCGTCCATATTATAAAGAGAAGGAGGTTGTACATGCACAACTCCTTGGAAAAAGAGAAACTAATAAAAACGAAACCGCCTTGGAAATATAATCCAAGACCAAGGTTTAAATTCAAAAACTAAGATAGAAATGGGCCTAAACTTCACCAAGAGGCAAATGTATAAGTGTTGTGGACAAGCCTCATTAAAAACCTTGTTTGGAAAACCCAATGGGACAAAACCAAACCAAGGAAAAGAGCGCGAGTCACAACACCTCTCTTGATGAATGTCTAGGTAGCTTGTATCACAACCAATGTGGTTGGATTAGCATACACTAGACTGCCCTGGATAGTGTAGAGAAGTTGGTGTAGTGCTTGATGAAATATGGCTTGTCTTGATCTAGTCATTGGACCAATTGATACGCTCAAGTCTTTGTTCCTTGTTTCCTCACGTTCTAGCTGCTCCATGGTTCTTTCTTCAGCTTCATCTTCCTTTGGTTCAAGGTCCTCCATGTCTTTAGTTCCATTGCTGGCCAAGATCATATCAAAGTGTCTCAATGAGCTTTGGACATGTTTGACGAACTTATGAAACATCCAACAATGCATTTCTAAGAATCTAAACCAACTTTCATGCAACATGAGTGCTTATAAGTGTCTCAATGAGCTTTGGACATGTTTGACGAATTTAGGAAACATCTAACAACGCGGTTTCTAGTACTCTAAACATAGTTTCATGCAACATGACTGCCTATAAGTTCCTAAATGAGCTTGGTACAAGTTTTACGAACTTATGAAACATCTAACAATGCGTTTCTAGGATCTAAACCAAGTTTCATGCAACATGAGTGCTTATAAGTGTCTAAATGAGGTTTGTAAAAGTTTTACGAAATTATGAAACATCTAAAAACACGTTTCTAGGTCTCTAAACCAAGTTTCATGCAACATGAGTGCTTATAAGGGTCTCAAAGAGCTTTGTACAAGTTTCACGACCTTATGAAACATCTAACAACGCGTTTCTAGGACTCTAAACCAAGTTTCATGCAACATGAGTACTTATAAGTGTCTCAATGAGCTTTGGAAATGTTTGACGAACTTATAAAACATCTAACAACGCGTTTCGAGGACTCTAAAACAAGTTTCATGCAACATGAGTGCTTATAAGGGTCTCAAAGAGCTTTGTACAAGTTTCACGAACTTATGAAACATCTAACAACGCGGTTTCTATGACTCTAAACTAAGTTTCATGCAACATGAGTGCTTATAAGTGTCTCAATGAGTTGTGGACATCTTTGACGAACTTATGAAACATCTAACAACGCGTTTCTAGGACTCTAAAACAAGTTTCATTCAACGTGACTGCTTATATGTGTCTCAATGAGCTTTGGACATGTTTGATGAACTTATGAAACATCTAACAACGCGTTTCTAGGACTCTAAACCAAGTTTCATGCAACATAAGTGCTTATAAGTGTCTCAATGAGCTTTGTACAAGTTTTACGAACTTATGAAACATCTAACAACGCGTTTCTAGGATCTAAACCAAATTTCATGCAACATGAGTGCTTATAAGTGTCTCAATGAGCATTGGACATGTTTGACGAACTTATGAAACATCTAACAACGCGTTCCAAGGACTTTAAACCAAGTTTCATGCAACATAAGGGCTTATAAGTGTCTCAATCAGCTTTGGACATGTTTGACGAACTTATGAAATATCTACCAACGCGTTTCTAGGACTCTAAACCAAGTTTCATGCAACATAAGTGCTTATAAGTGTCTCAATGAGCATTGTAGAAGTTTTACGAACTTATGAAACATCTAACAACGCGTTTCTAGGACTCTAAACCAAGTTTCATGCAACGTGAGTGCTTATAAGTGTCTCAATGAGCTTTTGACATGTTTTACGATCTTATGAAACATGAGTGCTTATAAGTGTCTCAATGAGCTTTGGACATGTTTGACGAACTTATGAAACATCTAACAACGCGTTTCTAGGACTTTAAACCAAGTTTCATGCAACATGAGTGCTTATAAGTGTATCAATGAGCTTTGTATAAGTTTTACGAACTTATAAAACATCTAACAACGCATTTCTAGGACTCTAAACCAAGTTTCATGTAACGTGAGTGCTTATAAGTTCCTCAATCAGCTTTGTACAAGTTTCAAGAACTTATGAAACATCTAACAACGCGGTTTCTAGGAATCTAAACCAAGTTTCATGCAACCTGAGTGCTTATAAGTTCCTCAATGAGCTTTGTACAAGTTTCACGAACTTATGAAACATCTAACAACGCGTTTCTAGGATATAAAACAAGTTTCATGCATCATAAGTGCTTATAAGTGTCTCAATGAGCATTGGACATAGTTGACGAACTTATGAAACTTCCAACATTGAATTTCTAAGAATCTAAACCAAGTTTCATGCAACATGAGTGCTTATAAGTGTCTCAATGAGCTTTGGACATGTTTGACGAATTTAGGAAACATCTAACAACGCGGTTTCTAGAACTCTAAACATAGTTTCATGCAACATGACTGCTTATAAGTTCCTCAATGAGCTTTTACAAGTTTTACGAACTTATGAAACATCTAACAATTCGTTTCTAGGATCTAAACAAAGTTTCATTTAACATGAGTGCTTATAAGTGTCCCAATGAGGTTTGTAAAAGTTTTACGAAATTATGAAACATCTAAAAACAAGTTTCTAGGTCTCTAAACCAAGTTTCATGCAACATGAGTGCTTATAAGGGTCTCAAAGAGCTTTGTACAAGTTTCATGACCTTATGAAACATCTAACAACGCGTTTCTAGGACTCTAAACCAAGTTTCATGCAACATGAGTGATTATAAGTGTCTCACTGAGCTTTGGAAATGTTTGACGAACTTATAAAACATCTAACAACGCGTTTCTAGGAATCTAAAACAAGTTTCATGCAACATGAGTGCTTATAAGGGTCAAAAAGAGCTTTGTACAAGTTTCACGAACTTATGAAACATCTAACAACGCGGTTTCTATGACTCTAAACTAAGTTTCATGCAACAGGAGTGCTTATAAGTGTCTCAATGAGTTGTGGACATGTTTGATGAACTTATGAAAAATCTAACAACGCGTTTCTAGGACTCTAAACCAAGTTTCATGCAACATGAGTGCTTATAAGTGTATCAATGAGCTTTGTACAAGTTTTACGAACTTATGAAACATCTAACAACGCATTTCTAGGACTCTAAACCAAGTTTCATGCAACGTGAGTGCTTATAAGTGTCTCAATGAACTTTGGACATGTTTGAAGAACTTATGAAACATCTAACAACGTGTTTCTAGTACTCTAAACCAAGTTTAATGCAACATAAGTGCTTATAAGTGTCTCAATGAGCTTTGTATAAGTTTTATGAACATATGAAACATCTAACAACGCGTTTCTAGTATCTAAACCACGTTTCATGCAACATGAATGCTTATAAGGGTCTCAATGAGCTTTGTACAAGTTTCACGAACTTATGAAACATCTAACAACGCGGTTTCTATGACTCTAAACTAAGTTTCATGCAACATGAGTGCTTATAAGTGTCTCAATGAGCTGTGGACATGTTTGACGAAATTATGAAACATCTAACAATGCGTTTTTAGGACTCTAAACCAAGTTTCATGCAACATGAGTGATTATAAGTGTATCAATGAGCTTTGTACAAGTTTTACGAACTTATGAAACATCTAACAACGCATTTCTAGGACTCTAAACCAAGTTTCATGCAATGTGAGTGCTTATAAGTGTCTCAATGAACTTTGGACATGTTTGAAGAACTTATGAAACATCTAACAACGTGTTTCTAATACTCTAAACCAAGTTTAATGCAACATAAGTGCTTATAAGTGTCTCAATGAGCTTTGTATAAGTTTTTATGAACATATGAAACATCTAACAACGCGTTTCTAGTATCTAAAACACGTTTCATGCAACATGAGTGCTTATAAGTGTATCAATGAGCTTTGTACAAGTTTTACGAACTTATGAAACATCTAATAACGCATTTCTAGGAATCTAAACCAAGTTTCATGCAACGTGAATGCTTATAAGTGTCTCAATGAGCTTTGGACATGGTTGACGAACTTATGAAACATCTAACAACGCGTTTCTAGGACTCTAAACCAAGTTTCATGCAACATGAGTGCTTATAAGTGTATAAATGAGCTTTGTACAAGTTTTACGAACTTATGAAACATCTAACAACGCATTTCTAGGACTCTAAATCAAGTTTCATGCAACGTGAGTGCTTATAAGTGTCTCAATGAGCTTTGGACATGTTTGACAAACTTATGAAAAATCTAACAATGTGTTTCTAGGACTCTAAACCAAGTTTAATGCAACATAAGTTCTTATAAGTGTCTCAATGAGCTTTGTATAAGTTTTACGAACTTATGAAACATCTAAAAACGCGTTTCTAGGACTCTAAACCAAGTTTCATGCAACATGAATGCTTATAAGGGTCTCAATGAGCTTTGTACAAGTTTCACGAACTTATGAAACATCTAACAATGCGTTTCTAGGACTCTAAACCAAGTTTCATGCAACATGAGTGCTTATAAGTGTCTCAATGAGCTTTGGACATGTTTGACGAACTTATGAAACACCTAACAACGCATTTCTAGAACTCTAAACCAAGTTTCATGCAACATGAGTGCTTATAAGTGTATCAATGAGCTTTGTAAAAGTTTTACGAACTTATGAAACATCTAACAACGCATTTCTAGGACTCTAAACCAAATTTCATGCAACGTGAGTGCTTATAAGTGTCTCAATGAGCTTTGGACATGTTTGACGAACTTATGAAACATCTAACAATGCGTTTCAAGGACTCTAAACCAAGTTTCATGCAACATAAGTGCTTATAAGTGTCTCAATGAGCTTTGGACATGTTTGACGAACTTATGA
This sequence comes from Cochlearia excelsa, assembly GCA_963556525.1. NCBI lineage: Eukaryota > Viridiplantae > Streptophyta > Magnoliopsida > Brassicales > Brassicaceae > Cochlearia > Cochlearia excelsa. Next base: position 717,049 of record CAUVZT010000019.1, read on the forward strand.
AACATCCAACAATGCATTTCTAGGAATCTAAACCAAGTTTCATGCAACATGAGTGCTTATAAGTGTCTCAATGAGCTTTGTACAAGATTCACGAACTTATGAAACATCTAACAACGCGGTTTCTAGGATTCTAAACCAAGTTTCATTCAACATGAGTGCTTATAATTTCTAACAATGAGCTTTGTACAAGTTTCACAAATTTATGAAACATCTAACAACGCGTTTCTAGGACTCTAAACCAAGTTTCATGCTACATAAGTGCTTATAATTGTCTCAATAAGTTTTGTACAAGTTTGACGAACTTATGAAACATCTAACAACGCGTTTCTAGGATCTAAACAAAGTTTCATGCAACATGAGTGGTTATAAGTGTCTCAATGAGGTTTGTAAAAGTATTACGAACTTATGAAACATCTAAAAACATGTTTCTAGGTCTCTAAACTAAGTTTCATGCAACATGAGTGATTATAAGGGTCTCAAAGAGCTTTGTACAAGTTTCACGAATTTATGAAACATCTAACAACGTGTTTCTAGGACTCTAAACCAAATTCCATGCAACATGAGTGCTTATAAGTGTCTCAATGAGCTTTGGAAATGTTTGACGAACTTATAAAACATCTAACAACGCGTTTCTAGGACTCTAAAACAAGTTTCATGCAACATGAGTGCTTATAAGGGTCTCAAAGAGCTTTGTACAAGTTTCACGAACTTATGAAACATCTAACAACGAGGTTTCTATGACTCTAAACTAAGTTTCATGCAACACGAGTGCTTATAAGTGTCTCAATGAGCTGTGGACATGTTTGACGAACCTATGAAACATCTAACAACACGTTTCTAGGATTCTAAACCAAGTCTCATGCAACATGAGTTCTTATAAGTTAATCAATGAGCTTTGTACAAATTTTACGAACTTATGAAACATCTAACAACGCATTTCTAGGACTCTAAACCAAGTTTCATGCAACGTGAGTGCTTATAAGTGTCTCAATGACCTTTGGACATGTTTGACGAACTTATGAAACATCTAACAACGCGTTTATAGTACTCTAAACCAAGTTTAATGCAACATTAGTGCTTATAAGTGTCTCAATGAGCTTTGTATAAGTTTTATAAACTTATGAAACATCTAACAACGCGTTTCTAGGATCTAAACCACGTTTCATGCAACATGAGTGCTTATAAGCGTCTCAATGAGGTTTGTAAAAGTTTTACGAACTTATGAAACATCTAAAAACACGTTTCTAGGTCTCTAAACCAAGTTTCATGCAACATGAGTGCTTATAAGGGTCTCAAAGAGCTTTGTACAAGTTTCACGACTTTATGAAACATCTAACAACGCGTTTCTAGGACTCTAAACCAAGTTTCATGCAACATGAGTGCTTATAAGTGTCTCAATGAGCTTTGGAAATGTTTGACGAACTTATAAAACATCTAACAACGCGTTTCTAGGACTCTAAAACAAGTTTCATGCAACATGAGTGCTTATAAGGGTCTCAAAGAATTTTGTACAAGTTTCACGAACTTATAAAACATCTAACAATGCGGTTTCTATGACTCTAAACTAAGTTTCATGCAACATGAGTGCTTATAAGTGTCTCAATGAGTTGTGGACATGTTTGACGAAGTTTTGAAACATCTAACAACGCGTTTCTAGGACTCTAAACCAAGTTTCATGAAACATGAGTGCTTATAAGTGTATCAATTAGTTTTGTACAAGTTTTACGAACTTATGAAACATCAACAACGCGTTTCTAGTACTTTAAACCAAGTTTAATGCAACATAAGTGTTTATAAGTGTCTCAATGAGCTTTGTATAAGTTTTATGAACTTATGAAACATCTAACAACGCGTTTCTAGGATCTAAACCACGTTTCATGCAACATGAGTGCTTATAAGTGTCTCAATGAACTTTGGACATGTTTGAAGAACTTATGAAACATCTAACAACGTGTTTCTAGTACTCTAAAACAAGTTTAATGCAACATAAGTGCTTATAAGTGTCTCAATGAGCTTTGTATAAGTTTTATGAACATATGAAACATCTAACAACGCGTTTCTAGTATCTAAACCACGTTTCATGCAACATGAGTCCTTATAAGTGTATCAATGAGCTTTGTACAAGTCTTACGAACTTATGAAACATCTAACAACGCATTTATAGGACTCTAAACCAAGTTTCATGCAACGTGAATGCTTATAAATGTCTCAATGAACTTTGGACATGTTTGACGAACTTATGAAACATCTAACAACGCGTTTCTAGGACTCTAAACCAAGTTTCATGCAACATGAGTGTTTATAAGTGTATCAATGAGCTTTGTACAAGTTTTACGAACTTATGAAACATCTAACAACGCTTTTCTAGGACTCTAAATCAAGTTTCATGCAACGTGAGTGCTTATAAGTGTCTCAATGAGCTTTGGATATGTTTGACGAACTTATGAAAAATCTAACAACGTGTTTCTAGGACTCTAAACCAACTTTAATGCAACATAAGTGCTTATAAGTGTCTCAATGAGCTTTGTATAAGTTTTATGAACTTATGAAACATCTAACAACGCGTTTCTAGGATCTAAACCACGTTTCATGCAACATGAGTGCTTATAAGTGTTTCAATGAGGTTTGTAAAAGTTTTACGAACTTATGAAACATCTAAGAACGCGTTTCTATGACTTTAAACCAAGTTTCATGCAACATGAGTGCTAATAAGTGTCTCAATGAGCTTTGGACATGTTTGACGAACTTATGAAACATCTAAAAACGCGTTTCTAGGACTCTAAACCAAGTTTCATGCAACATGAATGCTTATAAGGGTCTCAATGAGCTTTGTACAAGTTTCACGAACTAATGAAACATCTAACAATGCGTTTCTAGGACTCTAAACCAAGTTTCATGCAACATGAGTGCTTATAAGTATCTCAATGAGCTTTGGACATGTTTGACGAACTTATGAAACACCTAATAACGCATTTCTAGGACTCTAAATCCAGTTTCATGAAACATGAGTGCTTATAAGTGTATCAATGAGCTTTGTACAAGTTTTACGAACTTATGAAACATCTAACAACGCATTTCTAGGACTCTAAACCAAGTTTCATGCAACGTGAGTGCTTATAAGTGTCTCAATGAGCTTTGGACATGTTTGACGAACTTATGAAACATCTAACAATGCGTTTCAAGGACTCTAAACCAAGTTCATGCAACATAAGTTCTTATAAGTGTCTCAATGACCTTTGGACATGTTTGACGAACTTATGAAACATCCAACAATGCATTTCTAGGAATCTAAACCAAGTTTCATGCAACATGAGTGCTTATAAGTGTCTCAATGAGCTTTATACAAGTTTCACGAACTTATGAAACATCTAACAACGCGGTTTCTAGGACTCTAAATCAAGTTTCATTGAACATGAGTGCTTATAATTTCTAACAATGAGCTTTGTACAAGTTTCACAAATTTATGAAACATCTAACAACGCGTTTCTAGGACTCTAAACCAAGTTTCATGCTACATGAGTGCTTATAGTTGTCTCAATAAGTTTTGTACAAGTTTGACGAACTTATGAAACATCTAACAACGCGTTTCTAGGATCTAAACCAAGTTTCATGCAACATGAGTGGTTATAAGTCTCAATGAGGTTTGTAAAAGTATTATGAACTTATGAAACATCTAAAAACATGTTTCGAGGACTCTAAAACAAGTTTCATGCAACATGAGTGCTTATAAGGGTCTCAAAGACCTTTGTACAAGTTTCACGAACTTATGAAACATCTAACAACGAGGTTTCTATGACTCTAAACTAAGTTTCATGCAACACGAGTGCTTATAAGTGTCTCAATGAGCTGTGGACATGTTTGACGAACCTATGAAACATCTAACAACGCGTTTCTAGGACTCTAAACCAAGTCTCATGCAACATGAGTTCTTATAAGTGTATCAATGAGCTTTGTACAATTTTTACGAACTTATGAAACATCTAACAACGCATTTCTAGGACTCTAAACCAAGTTTCATGCAACGTGAGTGCTTATAAGTGTCTCAATGAGGTTTGTAAAAGTTTTACGAACTTATGTAACATCTAAAAACGCATTTCTATGACTCTAAACCAAGTTTCATGCAACATGAGTGCTTATAAGGGTCTGAATGAGCTTTGTACAAGTTTCACGAACTTATGAAACATCTAACTATGCGTTTCTAGGACTCTAAACCAAGTTTCATGCAACATGAGTGGTTATAAGTGTCTCAATGAGGTTTGTACAAGTTTTACGAACTTATGAAACATCTAAAAACACGTTTCTAGGACTCTAAACCAAGTTTCATGCAACATGAGAGCTTATAAGGGTCTCAATGAGTTTTGTACAAGTTTCACGAACTTATGAAACATCTAACAATGCGTTTCTAGGTCCCTAAACCAAGTTTCATGCAACATGAGTGCTTATAAGTGTATCAATGAGCTTTGTACAAGTTTTACGAACTTATGAAACATCTAACAACACATTTCTAGGACTCTAAACCAAGTTTAATGCAACGTGAGTTCTTATAAATGTCTCAATAAGCTTTGGACATGTTTGACGAACTTATGAAAAATCTAACAACGTGTTTCTAGGACTCTAAACCAAGTTTAATGCAACATAAGTGCTTACAAGTGTCTCAATGAGCTTTCTATAAGTTTTATGAACTTATGAAACATCTAACAACGTGTTTCTTGGATCTAAACAACGTTTCATGCAACATGAGTGCTTATAAGTGTCTCAATGAGCTTTGGACATGTTTGACGAACTTATGAAACATCTAACAACGTGTTTCTAGGACTTTAAACCAAGTTTCATGCAACATGAGTGCTTATAAGTGTATCAATGAGCTTTGTACAAGATTTACGAACTTATGAAACATCTAACAACGCATTTCTAGGACTCTAAACCAAGTTTCATGCAACGTGAATGCTTATAAGTGTCTCAATGAGCTTTGGACATGTTTGACGAACTTATGAAACATCTAACAACGCGTTTCTAGGACTCTAAACCAAGTTTCATGCAACATGAGTGCTTATAAGTGTATCAATGAGCTTTGTACAAGTTTTACGAAATTATGATACATCTAACAACGCATTTCTAGGACTCTAAATTAAGTTTCATGCAACGTTAGTGCTTATAAGTGTCTCAATGAGCTTTGTAAGCACTCTAAACCAAGTTTCATTCAACATGAGTGCTTATAAGTGTAACAATGAGCTTTGTACAAGTTTTACGAACTTATGAAACATCTAACAATGCATTTCTAGGACTCTAAACCAAGTTTCATGCAACGTGAGTGCTTATAAGTGTCTCAATGAGCTTTGGACATGTTTGACGAACTTATGAAACATCTAAAAACGCGTTTCTAGGACTCTAAACCAAGTTTCATGCAACATAAGTGTTTATAAGTGTCTCAATGAGCATTGTAGAAGTTTTACGAACTTATGAAACATCTAACAACGTGTTTCTAGGACTCTAAACCAAGTTTCATGCAACATGAGTGCTTATAAGTGTATCAATGAGCTTTGTACAAGATTTACGAACTTATGAAACATCTAACAACGCATTTCTAGGACTCTAAACCAAGTTTCATGCAACGTGAATGCTTATAAGTGTCTCAATGAGCTTTGGACATGTTTGACGAACTTATGAAACATCTAACAACGCGTTTCTAGGACTCTAAACCAAGTTTCATGCAACATGAGTGCTTATAAGTGTATCAATGAGCTTTGTACAAGTTTTACGAAATTATGATACATCTAACAACGCATTTCTAGGACTCTAAATTAAGTTTCATGCAACGTTAGTGCTTATAAGTGTCTCAATGAGCTTTGTAAGCACTCTAAACCAAGTTTCATTCAACATGAGTGCTTATAAGTGTAACAATGAGCTTTGTACAAGTTTTACGAACTTATGAAACATCTAACAATGCATTTCTAGGACTCTAAACCAAGTTTCATGCAACGTGAGTGCTTATAAGTGTCTCAATGAGCTTTGGACATGTTTGACGAACTTATGAAACATCTAAAAACGCGTTTCTAGGACTCTAAACCAAGTTTCATGCAACATAAGTGTTTATAAGTGTCTCAATGAGCATTGTAGAAGTTTTACGAACTTATGAAACATCTAACAACGTGTTTCTAGGACTCTAAACCAAGTTTCATGCAACGTGAGTGCTTATAAGTGTATCAATGAGCTTTGTACATGTTTTAAGAACTTATGAAACATTTAACAACGCATTTCGAGGACTCTAAACCAAGTTTCTTGCAACGTGAGTGCTTATAAGTGTCTCAATGAGCTTTGTATAAGTTTTATGAACATATGAAACATCCAACAACGCGTTTCTAGTATCTAAACCACGTTTCATGCAACATGAGTGCTTATAAGTGTCTCAATGAGGTTTCTTAAAGTTTTACGAACTTATGAAACATCTAAAAACGCGTTTCTAGGACTCTAAACCAAGTTTCATGCAACATGAGTGCTTATAAGGGTCTCAATGAGCTTTGTACAAGTTTCACGAACTTATGAAACATCTAACAATGCGTTTCTAGGACTCTAAACCAAGTTTTATGCAACATGAGTGCTTATAAGTGTATCAATGAGCTTTGTACAAGTTTTACGAACTTATGAAACATCTAACAACGCATTTCTAGGACTCTAAACCAAGTTTCATGCAACGTGAGTTCTTATAAGTGTCTCAATGAGCTTTGGACATGTTTGACGAACTTATGAAAAATCTAACAACGTGTTTCTATATAGGACTCTAAACCAAGTTTAATGCAACATAAGTGCTTATAAGTGTCTCAATGAGCTTTGTATAAATTTTATGAACTTATGAAACATCTAACAACGAGTTTCTAGGATCTAAACCACGTTTCATGCAACATGAGTGCTTATAAGTGTCTCAATGAGCTTTGTACAAGTTTCACGAACTTATGAAACATCTAACAATGCGTTTCTAGGACTCTAAACCAAGTTTCATGCAACATGAGTGCTTATAAGTGTCTCAATGAGCTTTGGACATGTTTGACGAAGTTATAAAACACCTAACAACGCATTTCTAGGACTCTAAACCAAGATTCATGCAACATGAATGCTTATAAGTGTATCAATGAGCTTTGTACAAGTTTTACGAACTTATGAAACATCTAACAACGCATTTCTAGGACTCTAAACCAAGTTTCATGCAACGTGAGTGTTTATAAGTGTCTCAATGAGCTTTGGACATGTTTGACGAACTTATGAAACATCTAACAATGCGTTTCATGGACTCTAAACCAAGTTTCATGCAACATAAATGCTTATAAGTGTCTCAATGAGCTTTGGACATGTTTGACGAACTTATGAAACATCCAACAATGCATTTCTAGGAATCTAAACCAAGTTTCATGCAACATGAGTGCTTATAAGTGTTTCAATGAGCTTTTTACAAGTTTCACGAACTTATGAAACATCTAACAACGCGGTTTCTAGGAATCTAAACCAAGTTTCATTCAACATGAGTGCTTATAATTTCTAACAATGAGCTTTGTACAAGTTTCACAAATTTATGAAACATCTAACAACGCGTTTCTAGGACTCTAAACCAAGTTTCATGCTACATGATTGCTTATAATTGTCTCAATAAGTTTTGTACAAGTTTGAAGAACTTATGAAACATCAACGCGTTTCTAGGATCTAAACCAAGTTTCATGCAACATGAGTGCTTATAAGGGTCTCAAAGAGCTTTGTACAAGTTTCACGACCTTATGAAAAATCTAACAGCGCCTTTCTAGGACTCTAAACCAAGTTTCATGCAACATGAGTGTTTACAAGTGTCTCAATGAGCTTTGGAAATGATTAACGAACTTATAAAACATCTAACAACGCGTTTCTAGGGCTCTAAAACAAGTTTCATGCAACATGAGTGCTTATAAGGGTCTCAAAGAGCTTTGTACAAGTTTCACGTACTTATGAAACATCTAACAACGCGGTTTCTATGACTCTAAACTAAGTTTCATGCAACATGAGTGTTTATAAGTGTCTCAATGAGCTGTGGACAAGTTTGACGAACTTATGAAACATCTAACAACGCGTTTCTAGGACTCTAAACCAAGTTTCATGCAACATGAGTGCTTATAAGTGTATCAATGAGCTTTGTACAAGTTTTACGAACTTATGAAACATCTAGCAACGCATTTCTAGGACTCTAAATCAAGTTTCATGCAACGTGAGTGCTTATAAGTGTTTCAATGAACTTTGGACATGTTTGACGAACTTATGAAACATCTAACAACGCGTTTCTAGTACTCTAAACCAAGTTTAATGCAACATAAATGCTTATAAGTGTCTCAATGAGCTTTGTATAAGTTTTATGAACATATGAAACATCTAACAACGCGTTTCTAGTATCTAAACTACGTTACATGCAACATGAGTGCTTATAAGTGTCTCAATGAGGTTTCTAAGAGTTTTACGAACTTATGAAATATTTAAAAACGCGTTTCTAGGACTCTAAACCAAGTTTCATGCAACATGAGTGCTTATAAGGGTCACAATGAGCTTTGTACAAGTTTCACGAACTTATGAAACATCTAACAATTCGTTTCTAGGACTCTAAACCAAGTTTCATGCAACATGAGTGCTTATAAGTGTATCAATGAGCTTTGTACAAGTTTTCCGAACTTATGAAACATCTAACAACGCTTTCTAGGACTCTAAACCAAGTTTCATGCAACGTGAGTTCTTAATTATAAGTGTCTCAATGAGCTTTGGACATGTTTGACGAACTTATGAAAAATCTAACAACGTGTTTCTAGGACTCTAAACCAAGTTTAATGCAACATAAGTGCTTATAAGTGTCTCAACGAGCTTTGTATAAGTTTTATGAACTTATGAAACATCTAACAACGGGTTTCTAGGATCTAACCCACGTTTCATGCAACATGAGTGCTTATAAGTTTCTCAATGAGGTTTGTAAAAGTTTTACGAACTTATGAAACATCTAAAAACGCGTTTCTAGGACTCTAAACCAAGTTTCATGCAACATGAGTGCTTATAAGGGTCTCAATGAGCTTTGTACAAGTTTCACGAACTTATGAAACATCTAACAATGTATTTCTAGGTCTCTAAACCAAGTTTCATGCAACATGAGTGCTTATAAGTGTATCAATGAGCTTTGTACAAGTTTTACGAACTTATGAAACATCTACCAACACATTTCTAGGACTCTAAACCAAGTTTCATGCAACGTGAGTTCTTATAAGTGTCTCAATAAGCTTTGGACATGTTTGAAGAACTTATGAAAACTCTAACAACGTGTTTCTAGGACTCTAAACCAAGTTTCATGCAACATAAGTGCTTACAAGTGTCTCAATGAGCATTGTAGAAGTTTTACGAACTTATGAAACATCTAACAACGCGTTTCTAGGACTCTAAACCAAGTTTCATTCAACGTGAGTGCTTATAATTCTCTCAATGAGATTTGGACATGTTTTACGAACTTATGAAACATGAGTGCTTATAAGGGTCTCAAAGAGCTTTGTACAAGTTTCACGAACTTATGAAACATCTAACAACGCGTTTCTAGGACTCTAAACCAAGTTTCATGCAACATGAGTGCTTATAAGTGTCTCAATGAGCTTTGGACATGTTTGACGAACTTATGAAACATCTAACAACCCGTTTCTAGGACTTTAAACCAAGTTTCTTGCAACATGAGTGCTTATAAGTGTATCAATGAGCTTTGTACAAGTTTTACGAACTTATGAAACATCTAACAACACATTTCTAGGACTCTAAACCAAGTTTCATGCAACGTGAATGCTTATAAGTGTCTCAATGAGCTTTGGACGTGTTTGACGAACTTATGAAACATCTAACAACGCGTTTCTAGGACTATAAACCAAGTTTCATGCAACATGAGTGCTTATAAGTGTATCAATGAGCTTTGTACAAGTTTTACGAAATTATGAAACATCTAACAACGCATTTCTAGGACTCTAAATTAATTTTCATGCAACGTTAGTGCTTAGAAGTGTCTCAATGAGCTTTGTAAGCACTCTAAACCAAGTTTCATGCAACATGAGTGCTTATAAGTGTAACAATGAGATTTGTACAAGTTTTACGAACTTATGAAACATCTAATAACGTGTTTCTAGTACTCTAAACCAAGTTTAATGCAACATAAGTGCTTATAAGTGTCTCAATGAGCTTTGTATAAGTTTTATGAACATATGAAACATCTAACAACGCGTTTCTAGTATCTAAACCACGTTTCATGCAACATGAGTGCTTATAAGTGTCTCAATGAGGTTTCTAAAAGTTTTACGAACTTATGAAACATCTAAAAACGCGTTTCTAGGACTCTAAACCAAGGTTCATGCAACATGAGTGCTTATAAGGGTCTCAATGAGCTTTGTACAAGTTTCACGAACTTATGAAACATCTAACAATGCGTTTCTAGGACTCTAAACCAAGTTTCATGCAACATGAATGCTTATAAGTGTATCAATGAGCTTTGTACAAGTTTTACGAACTTATGAAACATCTAACAACGCATTTCTAGGACTCTAAACCAAGTTTAATGCAACATAAGTGCTTATAAGTGTCTCAATGAGCTTTTTACAAGTTTCACGAACTTATGAAACATCTAACAACACGGTTTCTAGGACTCTAAACCAAGTTTCATTCAACATGAGTGCTTATAATTTCTAACAATGAGCTTTGTACAAGTTTCACAAATTTATGAAACATCTAACAACGCGTTTCTAGGACTCTAAACCAAGTTTCATGCTACATGAGTGCTTATAATTGTCTCAATAAGTTTTGTACAAGTTTGAAGAACTTATGAAACATATAACAACGTGTTTCTAGGACTCTAAACCAAGTTTCATGCAACATGAGTGCTTATAAGTGTCTCAATGAGCTTTTTACAAGTTTCACGAACTTATGAAACATCTAACAACGCGGTTTCTAGGACTCTAAACAAGGTTTCATTCAACATGAGTGCTTATAATTTCTTACAATGAGCTTTGTACAAGTTTCACAAATTTATGAAACATCTAACAACGCGTTTCTAGGACTCTAAACCAAGTTTCATGCTACATGAGTGCTTATAATTGTCTCAATAAGTTTTGTACAAGTTTGAAGAACTTATGAAACATCTAACAACGCGTTTCTAGGATCTAAACCAAGTTTCATGCAACATGAGTGCTTATAAATGTCTCAATGAGGTTTGTAAAAGTTTTACACGAACTTATGAAACATCTAAAAACACTTTTCTAGGTCTCTAAACCAAGTTTCATGCAACATGAGTGCTTATAAGGGTCTCAAAGAGCTTTGTACAAGTTTCACCAACTTATGAAACATCTAACAAGGCGTTTCTAGGACTCTAAACCAAGTTTCATGCAACATGAGTGCTTATAAGTATCTCAATGAGCTTTGGAAATGTTTGACGAACTTATAAAACATCTAACAACGCGTTTCTAGGACTCTAAAACAAGTTTCATGCAACATGAGTGCTTATAAGGGTCTCAAAGAACTTTGTACAAGTTTCACGAACTTATGAAACATCTAACAACGCGGTTTCTATGACTCTAAACTAGGATTCATGCAACATAAATGCTTATAAGTGTCTCAATGAGCTGTGGTCATGTTTGACGAACCTATGAAACATCTAACAACGCGTTTCTAGGACTCTAAACCAAGTTTCATGCAACGTGAGTGCTTATAAGTGTCTCAATGACCTTTGGACATGTTTGACGAACTTATGAAACATCTAACAACGCGTTTCTAGGACTCTAAAACAAGTTTCATGCAACATGAGTGCTTATAAGGGTCTCAAAGAACTTTGTACAAGTTTCACGAACTTATGAAACATCTAACAACGCGGTTTCTATGACTCTAAACTAAGTTTCATTCAACATAAGTGCTTATAACTGTCTCAATGAGCTGTGGTCATGTTTGACGAACCTATGAAACATCTAACAACGCGTTTCTAGGACTCTAAACCAAGTTTCATGCAACATGAGTTCTTATAAGTGTATCAATGAGCTTTGTACAAATTTTACGAACTTATGAAACATCTAACAACGCATTTCTAGGACTCTAAACCAAGTTTCATGCAACGTGAGTGCTTATAAGTGTCTCAATGACCTTTGGACATGTTTGACGAACTTATGAAACATCTAACAACGCGTTTCTAGTACTCTAAACCAAGTTTAATGCAACATAAGTGCTTATAAGTGTCTCAATGAGCTTTGTATAAGTTTTATGAACTTATGAAACATCTAACAACGCGTTTCTAGGATCTAAACCACGTTTCATGCAACATGAGTGCTTATAAGTGTCTCAATGAGGTTTGTAAAAGGTTTACGAACTTATGAAACATCTAAAAACACATTTCTAGGTCTCTAAACAAGTTTCATGCAACATGAGTGCTTATAAGGGTCTCAAAGAGTTTTGTACAAGTTTCACGACCTTATGAAAAATCTAACGACGCCTTTCTAGGACTCTAAACCAAGTTTCATGCAACATGAGTGCTTACAAGTGTCGCAATGAGCTTTGGAAATAATTGACGAACTTATAAAACATCTAACAACGCGTTTCTAGGACTCTAAAACAAGTTTCATGCAACATGAGTGCTTATAAGGGTCTCAAAGAGCTTTGTACAAGTTTCACGAACTTATGAAACATCTAACAACGCGGTTTCTATGACTCTAACCTAAGTTTCATGCAACATGAGTGCTTATAAGTGTCTCAATGTGTTGTGGACATGTTTGACGAACTTATGAAACAGCTAACAACGCGTTTCTAGGACTCTAAACCAAGTTTCATGCAACATGAGTGCTTATAAGTGTATCAATGAGCTTTGTACAAGTTTTACGAACTTATGAAACATCTAACAACGCATTTCTAGGACTCTAAACCAAGTTTCCCGCAACGTGAGTGCTTATAAGTGTTTCAATGAACTTTGGACATGTTTGACGAACTTATGAAACATCTAACAACGCGTTTCTAGTACTCTAAACCAAGTTTAATGCAACATAAGTGCTTATAAGTGTCTCAATGAGCTTTGTATAAGTTTTATGAACATATGAAACATCTAACAACGCGTTTCTAGTATCTAAACAACGTTTCATGCAACATGAGTGCTTATAAGTGTCTCAATGAGGTTTCTAAGAGTTTTACGAACTTATGAAACATCTAAAAACGCGTTTCTAGGACTCTAAACCAAGTTTCATGCAACATGAGTGCTTATAAGGGTCTCAATGAGCTTTGTACAAGTTTCACGAACTTATGAAACATCTAACAATGCGTTTCTAGGACTCTAAACCAAGTTTCATGCAACATGAGTGCTTATAAGTGTATCAATGAGCTTTGTACAAGTTTTACGAACTTATGAAACATCTAACAACGCATTTCTAGGACTCTAAACCAAGTTTCATGCAACGTGAGTGCTTATAAGTGTTTCAATGAACTTTTGACATGTTTGACGAACTTATGAAACATCTAACAACGCGTTTCTAGTACCCTAAACCAAGTTTAATGCAACATAAGTGCTTATAAGTGTCTCAATGAGCTTTGTATAAGTTTTATGAACATATGAAACATCTAACAACGCGTTTCTAGTATCTAAACTACGTTTCATGCAACATGAGTGCTTATAAGTGTCTCAATGAGGTTTCTAAGAGTTTTACGAATTTATGAAACATCTAAAAACGCGTTTCTATGACTCTAAACCAAGTTTCATGCAACATGAGTGCTTATAAGGGTCTCAATGATCTTTGTACAATTTTCACGAACTTATGAAACATCTAACAATGCGTTTCTAGGACTCTAAACCAAGTTTCATGCAACATGAGTGCTTATAAGTGTATCAATGAGCTTTGTACAAGTTTTACGAACTTATGAAACATCTAACAACACATTTCTAGGACTCTAAACCAAGTTTCATGCAACGTGAGTTCTTATAAGTGTCTCAATGAGCTTTGGACATGTTTGACGAACTTATGAAAAATCTAACAACGTGTTTCTAGGACTCTAAACCAAGTTTAATGCAACATAAGTGCTTATAAGTGTCTCAACGAGCTTTGTATAAGTTTTATGAACTTATGAAACATCTAACAACGGGTTTCTAGGATCTAAACTACGTTTCATGCAACATGAGTGCTTATAAGTGTCTCAATGAGGTTTCTAAGAGTTTTACGAACTTATGAAACATCTAAAAACGCGTTTCTAGGACTCTAAACCAAGTTTCATGCAACATGAGTGCTTATAAGGGTCTCAATGAGCTTTGTACAAGTTTCACGAACTTATGAAACATCTAACAATGCGTTTCTAGGACTCTAAACCAAGTTTCATGCAACATGAGTGCTTATAAGTGTATCAATGAACTTTGTACAAGTTTTACGAACTTATGAAACATCTAACAACGCATTTCTAGGACTCTAAACCAAGTTTCATGCAACGTGAGTGCTTATAAGTGTTTCAATGAACTTTGGACATGTTTGACGAACTTATGAAACATCTAACAACGCGTTTCTAGTACTCTAAACCAAATTTAATGTAATATAAGTGCTTATAAGTGTCTCAATTAGCTTTGTATAAGTTTTATGAACATATGAAACATCTAACAACGCGTTTCTAGTATTTAAACTACGTTTCATGCAACATGAGTGCTTATAAGTGTCTCAATGAGGTTTCTAAGAGTTTTACGAATTTATGAAACATCTAAAAACGCGTTTCTAGGACTCTAAACCAAGTTTCATGCAACATGAGTGCTTATAAGTATCTCAATGATCTTTGTACAATTTTCACGAACTTATGAAACATCTAACAATGCGTTTCTAGGACTCTAAACCAAGTTTCATGCAACATGAGTGCTTATAAGTGTATCAATGAGCTTTGTACAAGTTTTACGAACTTATGAAACATCTAACAACACATTTCTAGGACTCTAAACAAAGTTTCATGCAACATGAGTGCTTATAAGTGTATCAATGAGCTTTGTACAAGTTTTACGAACTTATGAAACATCTAACAACGCATTTCTAGGACTCTAAACCAAGTTTCATGCAACGTGAGTTCTTATAAGTGTCTCAATGAGCTTTGGACATGTTTGACGAACTTATGAAAAATCTAACAACGTGTTTCTAGGACTCTAAACCAAGTTTAATGCAACATAAGTGCTTATAAGTGTCTCAACGAGCTTTGTGTAAGTTTTATGAACTTATGAAACATCTAACAACGGGTTTCTAGGATCTAAACCATGTTTCATGCAACATGAGTGCTTATAAGTGTCTCAATGACCTTTGGACATGTTTGACGAACTTATGAAACATCTAACAACGCGTTTCTAGTACTCTAAACCAAGTTTAATGCAACATAAGTGCTTATATGAGTGCTTATAAGTGTCTCAATGAGCTTTGGACATGTTTGACGAACTTATGAAACATCTAACAATGCGTGTCAAGGACTCTAAACCAAGTTTCATGCATCATAAGTGCTTATAAGTGTCTCAATGAGCTTTGGACATGTTTGACGAACTTATGAAACATCCAACAATGCATTTCTAGGAATCTAAACCAAGTTTCATGCAACATGAGTGTTTATAAGTGTCTCAATGAGCTTTGTACAAGTTTCACGAACTTATAAAACATCTAACAACGCGGTTTCTAGGACTCTAAAACAAGCTTCATTCAACATGAGTGCTTATAATTTCTAACAATGAGCTTTGTACAAGTTTCACAAATTTATGAAACATCTAACAACGCGTTTCTAGGACTCTAAACCAAGTTTCATGCTACATGAGTTCTTATAAGTGTATCAATGAGTTTTGTACAAGTTTTACGAACTTATGAAACATCTAACAACGCATTTCTAGGACTCTAAACCAAGTTTCATGCAACGTGAGTGCTTATAAGTGTCTCAATGACCTTTGGACATGTTTGACGAACTTATGAAACATCTAACAACGCGTTTCTAGTACTCTAAACCAAGTTTAATGCAACATAAGTGCTTATATGAGTGCTTCTAGGATCTAAACCAAGTTTCATGCAATATGAGTGCTTATAAGTGTCTCAATGAGGTTTGTAAAAGTTTTACGAACTTATGAAACATCTAAAAACACATTTCAAGGTCTCCAAACAAGTTTCATGCAACATGAGTGCTTATAAGGGTCTTAAAGAGTTTTGTACAAGTTTCACGACCTTATGAAAAATCTAACGACGCCTTTCTAGGACTCTAAACCAAGTTTCATGCAACATGAGTGCTTACAAGTGTCGCAATGAGCTTTGGAAATGATTGACGAACTTATAAAACATCTAACAACGCGTTTCTAGGACTCTAAAGCAAGTTTCATGCAACATGACTGCTTATAAGGGTCTCAAAGAGCTTTGTACAAGTTTCACGAACTTATGAAACATCTAACAACGCGGTTTCTATGACTCTAAACTAAGTTTCATGCAACATGAGTGCTTATAAGTGTCTCAATGAGCTGTGGACATGTTTGACGAACTTATGAAACATCTAACAACGCGTTTCTAGGACTCTAAACCAAGTTTCATGCAACATGAGTGCTTATAAGTGTATCAATGAGCTTTGTACAAGTTTTACGAACTTATGAAACTTCTAACAACGCATTTCTAGGACTCTAAACCAAGTTTCATGCAACGTGAGTGCTTATAAGTGTTTCAATGAACTTTGGACATGTTTGACGAACTTATGAAACATCTAACAACGCGTTTCTAGTACTCTAAACCAAGTTTAATGAAACATAAGTGCTTATAAGTGTCTCAATGAGCTTTGTATAAGTTTTATGAACATATGAAACATCTAACAACGTGTTTCTAGTATCTAAACTACGTTTCATGCAACATGAGTGCTTATAAGTGTCTCAATGAGGTTTCTAAGATTTTTACGAACTTTTGAAACATCTAAAAACGCGTTTCTAGGACTCTAAACCAAGTTTCATGCAACATGAGTGCTTATAAGGGTCTCAATGATCTTTGTACAAGTTTCACGAACTTATGAAACATCTAACAATGCGTTTCTAGGACTCTAAACCAAGTTTCATGCAACATGAGTGCTTATAAGTGTATCAATGAGCTTTGTACAAGTTTTACGAACTTATGAAACATCTAACAACGCATTTCTAGGACTCTAAACCAAGTTTCATGCAACGTGAGTTCTTATAAGTGTCTCAATGAGCTTTGGACATGTTTGACGAACTTATGAATAATCTAACAACGTGTTTCTAGGACTCTAAACCAAGTTTAATGCAACATAAGTGCTTATAAGTGTCTCAACGAGCTTTGTATAAGTTTTATGAACTTATGAAACATCTAACAACGGGTTTCTAGGATCTAAACCACGTTTCATGCAACATGAGTGCTTATAAGTGTCTCAATGAGGTTTCTAAAAGTTTTACGAACTTATGAAACATCTAAAAACGCGTTTCTAGGACTCTAAACCAAGTTTCATGCAACATGAGTGCTTATAAGGGTCTCAATGAGCTTTGTACAAGTTTCACGAACTTATGAAACATCTAACAAAGCGTTTCTAGGACTCTAAACCAAGTTTCATGCAACATGAGTGCTTATAAGTGTCTCAATGAGCTTTGGACATGTTTGACGAACTTATAAAACACC
The DNA here is from genome assembly GCA_963556525.1 of Cochlearia excelsa. Classification (NCBI taxonomy): domain Eukaryota; kingdom Viridiplantae; phylum Streptophyta; class Magnoliopsida; order Brassicales; family Brassicaceae; genus Cochlearia; species Cochlearia excelsa. Next base: position 734,694 of record CAUVZT010000019.1, read on the forward strand.
TAACAACGCATTTCTAGGACTCTAAACAAAGTTTCATGCAACATGAGTGCTTATAAGTGTATCAATGAGCTTTGTACAAGTTTTACGAACTTATGAAACATCTAACAACGCATTTCTAGGACTCTAAACCAAGTTTCATGCAACGTGAGTGCTTATAAGTGTCTCAATGAGCTTTGGACATGTTTGACGAACTTATGAAACATCTAACAATGCGTGTCAAGGACTCTAAACCAAGTTTCATGCATCATAAGTGCTTATAAGTGTCTCAATGAGCTTTGGACATGTTTGACGAACTTATGAAACATCCAACAATGCATTTCTAGGAATCTAAACCAAGTTTCATGCAACATGAGTGTTTATAAGTGTCTCAATGAGCTTTTTACAAGTTTCACGAACTTATAAAACATCTAACAACGCGGTTTCTAGGACTCTAAAACAAGCTTCATTCAACATGAGTGCTTATAAGTGTATCAATGAGCTTTGTACAAGTTTTACGAACTTATGAAACATCTAACAACGCATTTCTAGGACTCTAAACCAAGTTTCATGCAACGTGAGTGCTTATAAGTGTCTCAATGAGCTTTGGACATGTTTGACGAACTTATGAAACATCTAACAATGCGTGTCAAGGACTCTAAACCAAGTTTCATGCATCATAAGTGCTTATAAGTGTCTCAATGAGCTTTGGACATGTTTGACGAACTTATGAAACATCCAACAATGCATTTCTAGGAATCTAAACCAAGTTTCATGCAACATGAGTGTTTATAAGTGTCTCAATGAGCTTTTTACAAGTTTCACGAACTTATAAAACATCTAACAACGCGGTTTCTAGGACTCTAAAACAAGCTTCATTCAACATGAGTGCTTATAATTTCTAACAATGAGCTTTGTACAAGTTTCACAAATTTATGAAACATCTAACAACGCGTTTCTAGGACTCTAAACCAAGTTTCATGCTACATGAGTTCTTATAAGTGTATCAATGAGCTTTGTACAAGTTTTACGAACTTATGAAACATCTAACAACGCATTTCTAGGACTCTAAACCAAGTTTCATGCAACGTGAGTGCTTATAAGTGTCTCAATGACCTTTGGACATGTTTGACGAACTTATGAAACATCTAACAACGCGTTTCTAGTACTCTAAACCAAGTTTAATGCAACATAAGTGCTTATAAGTGTCTCAATGAGCTTTGTATAAGTTTTATGAACTTATGAAACATCTAACAACGCGTTTCTAGGATCTAAACCACGTTTCATGCAACATGAGTGCTTATAAGTGTCTCAATGAGGTTTGTAAAAGTTTTACGAACTTATGAAACATCTAAAAACACATTTCAAGGTCTCCAAACAAGTTTCATGCAACATGAGTGCTTATAAGGGTCTTAAAGAGTTTTGTACAAGTTTCACGACCTTATGAAAAATCTAACGACGCCTTTCTAGGACTCTAAACCAAGTTTCATGCAACATGAGTGCTTACAAGTGTCGCAATGAGCTTTGGAAATGATTGACGAACTTATAAAACATCTAACAACACGTTTCTAGGACTCTTAAACAAGTTTCATGCAACATGACTGCTTATAAGGGTCTCAAAGAGCTTTGTACAAGTTTCACGAACTTATGAAACATCTAACAACGCGGTTTCTATGACTCTAAACTAAGTTTCATGCAACATGAGTGCTTATAAGTGTCTCAATGAGCTGTGGACATGTTTGACGAACTTATGAAACATCTAACAACGCGTTTCTAGGACTCTAAACCAAGTTTCATGCAATATGAGTGCTTATAAGTGTATCAATGAGCTTTGTACAAGTTTTACGAACTTATGAAACTTCTAACAACGCATTTCTAGGACTCTAAACCAAGTTTCATGCAACGTGAGTGCTTATAAGTGTTTCAATGAACTTTGGACATGTTTGACGAACTTATGAAACATCTAACAACGCGTTTCTAGTACTCTAAACCAAGTTTAATGAAACATAAGTGCTTATAAGTGTCTCAATGAGCTTTGTATAAGTTTTATGAACATATGAAACATCTAACAACGCGTTTCTAGTATCTAAACTACGTTTCATGCAACATGAGTGCCAATGAGGTTTGTAAAAGTTTTACGAACTTATGAAACATCTAAAAACGCGTTTCTAGGACACTAAACCAAGTTTCATGCAACATGAGTGCTTAGAAGGGTCTCAATGAGATTTGTACAAGTTTCACGAACTTATGAAACATCTAACAATGCGTTTATAGGACTCTAAACCAAGTTTCATGCAACATGAGTGCTTATAAGTGTCTCAATGAGCTTTGGACATGTTTGACGAACTTATAAAACACCTAACAACGCATTTCTAGGACTCTAAACAAAGTTTCATGCAACATGAGTGCTTATAAGTGTATCAATGAGCTTTGTACAAGTTTTACGGACTTATGAAACATCTAACAACGCATTTCTAGGACTCTAAACCAAGTTTCATGCAACGTGAGTGCTTATAAGTGTCTCAATGAGCTTTGGACATGTTTGACGAACTTATGAAACATCTAACAATGCGTTTCAAGGACTCTAAACCAAGATTCATGCAACATAAGTGCTTATAAGTGTCTCAATGAGCTTTGGACATGTTTGACGAACTTATGAAACATCCAACAATGCATTTCTAGGAATCTAAACCAAGTTTCATGCAACATGAGTGCTTATAAGTGTCTCAATGAACTTTGTACAAGTTTCACGAACTTATGAAACATCTAACAACGCGGTTTCTAGGACTCTAAACCAAGTTTCATTCAACATGAGGGCTTATAATTTCTAACAATGAGCTTTGTACAAGTTTCACATATTTATGAAACATCTAACAACGCGTTTCTAGGACTCTAAACCAAGTTTCATGCTACATGAGTGCTTATATTTGTCTCAATAAGATTTGTACAAGTTTGAAGAACTTTTGAAACATCTAACAACGCGTTTCTAGGATCTAAACCAAGTTTCATGCAACATGAGTGCTTATAAGTGTCTCAATGAGGTTTGTAAAAGTGTTACGAACTTATGAAACATCTAAAAACACGTTTCTAGGTCTCTAAACCAAGTTTCATGCAACATGAGTGCTTATAAGGGTCTCAAAGAGCTTTGTACAAGTTTCACCAACTTATGAAACATCTAACAACGCGTTTCTAGGACTCTAAAGCAAATTTCATGCAATATGAGTGATTATAAGTGTCTCAATGAGCTTTGGAAATGTTTGACGAACTTATAAAACATTTAACAACGCGTTTCTAGGACTCTAAAACAAGTTTCATTCATCATGAGTGCTTATAAGGGTCTCAAAGAGCTTTGTACAAGTTTCACGAACTTATGAAACATCTAACAACGTGTTTCTAGGACTCTAGACCAAGTTTCATGCAACATGAGTTCTTATTAGTGTATCAATGAGCTTTGTACAAGTTTTACGAACTTATGAAACATCTAACAACACATTTTGATGCGATCGTAACCGAGCCATCGGACGAGGAAACCGCGAACGAGCCGATATCGACCACTCGACCACTCGACACCGACGAAATGCCGATGTCGACCACTCGACCAACCGATGCCGAGGAGTTGCCGAGTACCCGAACATCGAATGCCGAGGAAATGTCGAGTGTACAAGAAGGAGTTATCACCCGGGCCAGAGCTAAGGAGCTAGCAAGGAAAGCTCACACGATGATCAAGGAAGAGAAGATTGGAGAAGCCGACACGGGAAGCTACTTCAACATCTTCACCACGGCTACTTGAGGAAGACCAAGCTATGGTAGCTAAGCGGACTAAGTGACTCGCTTGGTACTCTTTCCCACCGGGTATTAACGAGGCCAAGAAGACCACTACGTCGTCCATTAGCCACCATAGCTTGAAGAGTGTGTTAAGCAAGGCACTTTCGCTACTTGCTTATTTATCCGCGCAATTTCCATTTTTCCTAGGATTTCCTTTTTTCGCTTATGTTGCGATTTCCATTTCTCGAACAATTTCCTTTTTCTGTTTTTGCGCAAAACCCTAAGGTAACAAGCGACATGTGCTTGTCCTATAAAAGGAGTGCGCCGCATCCTTTGTCATAATCGAACAACTTAGAAAGAAAAAAACTTAACCTAAGGTCTTTGTCGCCTTCTTGATCTTGTGAAGAGATCGGCTCCCTTTGATCTTGTGAAGAGATCCGTTCTTCTCCTTGCGCAACCGCCGTTGGAGAGAACTTCTATCACTTGTTAAACCTCCTCAACGTTTAACAAGTTTCCGCCATTACTTACACTTCCCCTCCCATCCTACATCGACGTTCCACCGCATCATTCCACTACCTTCACCTCCCGTCCATCCTTTTCCATCGCCGAGACAGTTCAGCCTCGTTTGGAGAGTAGATCCCTCAAGGCCGATCGTATCATGTGGTATCAGAGCCGCCTCTGAACCAAGGCTGAGTCGCTTCTATCTCTTACTTCTCTTCTTTATCGTTTATGCTTAACTTTAGATCTATACCGTATGTTTCAACTTGCTTGCTTGCCTGAGTGATTGTCCGTAACTTGTTGTTGATTTCGTTGCTTGCTTGGGTACTACTAGTAACTTGTTGAATCATTGATAGGTCGTTCTTATTTGTTCGTCGTGTTCTTGTTTGGCGGCGGTATTTTAAAAAAAAAAAAAAAAAAAAAAAAACTTTGATCTTTCAAAACCTAATCGCATCTTTCGAAACTTGTGTTCGTGATTTCCTTTTTTTCATAAAACGTGCGTTTCATTTAAGCGAGACGATTTCCTTTGTTTCAAAACCGCGTGGCCGATTTCCATTCTTTTGACAAAACCGCGTGAGACGATTTCCTTTTCATTGAAACCGAGTGTTTTCCTTTTGTTAGCGTGATTTGTTTGGCATTATCGTGAACACCTTACTTTGGGTTATTTTTGCGTGTACCGGGCACCATGGCGCTCTCACCCGAGGCGTTAGACGACCTCCGAAGCTCATCGCTACCCAAGTTGCCGAGGCCATGGCTCAGCTCCTACCGCAACAAATCTCCCGGCAGCTCACCTTGGAACGTGAGAAGCAAGCCGGGGAAGCCAAGGAAGTTTCCTCGGAGTCCGAGAGTGGTCACACACCAACACCATCCGAAGCTATCCGCCTTGCCAAAGGAAAAGGCCCAGCCGGTAGTTCCAGGGTGCAGGCCGTCCGACACGTCTTTCCCCGAGACAATACCGAGAAGGAGACCCGGTTACCTAGAGATAGAGCCGATCCTTTTAGACCGGCACCTTTCGCTCCTAGACGCGCTCCACACTTCGACCACGGTCGTCGGACAGAAACCGTTGGGGACCATAGGATCCACATTCACTCCGACGAAGATTACTATGAGCTAGGCGCATCGGATCGCAGCCATAGAAGCCGTAGGCGGGACAGGAGGCCAGGGATCCCGTTAGGCAACAACTTAGACACATCAAAGCTAAGTTCCCTCCCTTCCAAGGTAAGAACGATCCCGAGGTCTACCTAGATTGGGAAAGGAAGATGGAGTCTAGCTTCATCTACCATGACACTTACCCGGTCAACAAGGTAAAAATTGCCGTGTCCGAATTCGGTGACTATGCTCTCCCGTGGTGGGATCAGCTATGCACCACCGAAGCCGACACAACGAGCCGGCTATCACCACTTGGGCACAACTTACCACGCACATGAGGAAGCGTTTTGTTCCCAACCATTACCACCGTGAGACTCTCCACAAACTCGGGAAACTCACCCGGGGGTCAAGCTCCGTCGAGACTACTACCAAGAGATGGAAACCCTGCTGGTCCGAGCCGGCCTAGAAGAAGACGACGAGGTCGCCATGGCCCGGTTCATTGGAGGACTTGCTCGGGACATTCAAGACAAGCTGGAACTCCAATCTTATGAAGATCTTGAGGAGTTAGTGCACAAGGCCGAGTTGATTGAGAGCCGAACAAGCGCCGGTATACTAGGCCAAGCTACCCATCCAATGCAACCAAGCCGCGGGATGTCCAGCCAACCAAACCAGAATACCGCCGAGAGTTCAAACCACCACCTAGCGGCGTGAAAGAAGAGCCCAAGACAGCCTTCAAGGATAGGAATGGAGCATCCTTGAGCCATGTCAGGTGTTACAAGTGTCAAGGCATGGGTCATTACGCTAGGGATTGTGTCAACAAGAAGGTCTACATGCTGCTTGATAACGGAGACATCCTTCCACCGGATACGGACTCGAATCGACCCTCATGAAGAAGAGGAAGAAGAGTCCGCCGCGGTTGGAGAGATGCTTGTAGCCCACCGAGCATTAAGTGTCCAGAATCAGGCCGAGGAGCTACAACAACGGGACAACTTGTTCCACACCCGGTGCATCGTCAAGGAAAGGGTGTGTAGCCTAATCATAGATGGAGGGAGTTGCACCAACGCTGCAAGTGAGCATATGGTCGAGAAACTTCACCTCCAAACCACCCCACATCCGAGGCCATATAAGCTGCAATGGCTGAATGAAGGAGGAGCCCTGACGGTTACTCACCAAGTCAAGGTAGCCTTTGCCATAGGAAAGTATGAGGATGACGTACTCTGTGATGTCTTGCCCATGGGCTCGAGCCACCTCCTGCTGGGTAGACCGTGGCAATCAGACCGCAAGGTTCTGCATGATGGATACACCAACAAGCACTCCTTTGAGTTCAAGGGGCGCAAAATCATCCTTCTCCCTCTCACACCTAGCGAAGTCTACCAAGACCAGCTCTACATCAAACTAAAGAACGAGAAGGATAAGGAGATACCGCCTAATACCAACCTTCTCATCCACTCTAGTGAAGTTTTCAAAGACTTAAACTCGGAACTACCTATCTTAATGCTTATATATAGAGAAACGCTTGCTAGTTTAACCGAGTTTGCACAGGGTCTTCCTAGTGGTATGTCTCGGCTTTTGCAGGATTTTAGGGATGTGTTCCCGGAGGATGCCCCGCCAGGATCTGCCACCTATCCGAGGGATTGAGCACCAGATAGACTTGGTGCCCGGGAGCTCGCTTTGCCGAACCGGCCAGCTTACCGCACCAACCCAACTGAAACCAAAGAACTCCAAAACCAAGTGGAGGAGTTGATGAAGAAGGGTCACATCCGTGAGAGTATGAGTCCATGTGCCGTCCCGGTCCTACCGGTGCCAAAGAAAGATGGAACGTGGCGCATGTGTGTTGATTGCCGAGCCATCAACAACATCACGGTTAAGTATCGCCACCCTATCCCTAGACTTGATGATATGTTAGATGAATTGTGTGGGTCTAACGTGTTCTCTAAGATCGATCTTAAGAGTGGTTATCATCGATTAGGATGAAGGAAGGTGACGAATGGAAGACCGCCTTTAAGACTAAGCAAGGATTGTACGAATGGCTTGTAATGCCCTTCGGTTTAACTAATGCTCCTAGTACCTTTATGCGTTTAATGAATCATGTGTTGAGGTCCTTTATAGGTGTCTTTGTAGTTGTTTACTTTGACGATATACTGATTTATAGCAGGGATATGGAGGCCCATCTCACTCACATCCAGATGGTGCTAGAAGTACTTCGGAAGGAGCGCTTGTTTGCTAACCTCGCAAGTGTACCTTTTGCACTAACCGAGTTATTTTCTTAGGTTTTGTTGTGAGTGCGGACGGCGTACAGGTTGACGAGGACAAGATAAAGGCCATCCGAGACGGCCGAGCCCTAAGAACGTCGGAGAAGTTAGGAGTTTTCACGGCCTAGCCGGCTTCTACCGCCGGTTCGTCAAAGACTTCAGCACCGTAGCCGCACCACTCACCGAAGTCATCAAGAAGGAAGTAGGGTTCAAGTGGGAAGCCGCCCAAGAGCAAGCCTTTCGGCTCTTAAAGAGAAGCTTATCAATTCCCTCTACTTGCTTTACCCGATTTTATGAAAACTTTTGAAATTGAGTGTGATGCGTCCGGTGTAGGCATTGGAGCCGTTCTAATGCGGGACAAAAGACCCATTGCTTATTTCAGCGAAAAGTTAGGAGGCTCAACGGTCAACTATCCAACATATGACAAGGAGCTATACGCGCCGGTGAGAGCTCTACAAACATGGCAGCACTATCTGTGGCCCAAGGAGTTCGTCATACACACGGACCATGAATCCTTGAAACATCTAAAGGGGCAACGAAGCTGAACCGGGAGGCATGGACGTTGGATAGAATTCATCGAGACCTTCCCATATGTCATTAAGTACAAGAAAGGTAAGGACAATGTAGTCGCCGATGCATTGTCCCGGAGGTACACTCTTCTTAGTACTTTGACATCTAAACTCATTGGATTTGAGAGATTGAAAGAACTATATGAGATAGACAATGAGTTTAGTGAGGCGTATAGGAAGTGTTCAAAATTCTCTTGTGATGGTTACTATAGGCACGATGGATATCTCTTTTATAACCATAAGTTGTGTGTGCCTAATGTTTCGTTAGAGAGTTGTTAGTCGGGGGAATCCCATGGGGGTGGACTTGCCGGGCACTTTGGAGTTACTAAGACTCTTCACAGCCTACAACAACACTTCTATTGGCCGGGCATGAGGAAGGACGTGGAGAAAGTCCGTGCTAGGTGTGCTACATGCAAACAAAGCTAAGAGTAAAGTCCAGCCGCACGGTTTGTATCTCCCTTTACCTATCCCCGAGCATCCTTGGACAGATATATCGATGGACTTTGTGATAGGATTGCCTAGGACTAAAACTGGTAGAGACTCGATCTTTGTGGTTGTTGATAGGTTTTCTAAGATGGCTCACTTTATTGCTTGTCATAAGACCGATGATGCTGTTAATGTCGCTAACCTGTTCTTTAGAGAAGTTGTTAGGTTGCATGGTATGCCTCTTGTTATTGTGTCTGACAGGGATACGAAGTTTCTTAGCCATTTTTGGAGAACCTTGTGGGCAAAGCTAGGAACCAAGCTGACCTTTTCCACCACTTGCCACCCACAGACCGATGGTCGGACGGAGGTAGTCAACCGGTCCTTAAGCACCTTGCTAAGGACGATGGTAAGAAGCAATCTCAAGTCGTGGGAGGATTGTCTACCCCACGTTGAGTTTGCTTACAATCATTCTCAACACTCCTCTACTTTGTTCTCTCCTTTTGAAATTGTTTATGGGTTTAACCCGTCTTCACCCCTAGATTTAATCTCTTTGCCTTTGAGTGAACGTGGCAGTTTAGACGGTAAGAAGAAGGCGGAACAAGTAAGGAAAATCCACGAGAAGGCTAGGATCAACATCGAGCACAAGACGCGGCTATACGCAAAGAAAGCCAACAAGGGTCGCAAGGAGGTTATCTTTAAAGAAGGCGACCTGGTGTGGGTTCACCTAAGGAAGGAGAGGTTCCCAGCCGAGAGAAAATCCAAGCTGATGCCGAGAGTAGATGGCCCGTTCAAAGTCCTGAAGCGGATCAACGACAACGCCTACAAAATTGATCTTCAAGGGAAGTACACAATCTCGATTCGTTTAATGTTTCGACTTAGCTCGTTTTATTGCAGATTCGATTTGAGGTCAAATCCTTTTCAAGTGGGGGAGGATGATGCGATCGTAACCGAGCCATCGGACGAGGAAACCGCGAACGAGCCGATATCGACCACTCGACCACTCGACACCGACGAAATGCCGATGTCGACCACTCGACCAACCGATGCCGAGGAGTTGCCGAGTACCCGAACATCGAATGCCGAGGAAATGTCGAGTGTACAAGAAGGAGTTATCACCCGGGCCGAGCTAAGGAGCTAGCAAGGAAAGCTCACACGATGATCAAGGAAGAGAAGATTGGAGAAGCCGACACGGGAAGCTACTTCAACATCTTCACCACGGCTACTTGAGGAAGACCAAGCTATGGTAGCTAAGCGGACTAAGTGACTCGCTTGGTACTCTTTCCCACCGGGTTTTAACGAGGCCAAGAAGACCACTACGTCGTCCATTAGCCACCATAGCTTGAAGAGTGTGTTAAGCAAGGCACTTTCGCTACTTGCTTATTTATCCGCGCAATTTCCATTTTTCCTAGGATTTCCTTTTTTCGCTTATGTTGCGATTTCCATTTCTCGAACAATTTCCTTTTTCTGTTTTTGCGCAAAACCCTAAGGTAACAAGCGACATGTGCTTGTCCTATAAAAGGAGTGCGCCGCATCCTTTGTCATAATCGAACAACTTAGAAAGAAAAAAACTTAACCTAAGGTCTTTGTCGCCTTCTTGATCTTGTGAAGAGATCGGCTCCCTTTGATCTTGTGAAGAGATCCGTTCTTCTCCTTGCGCAACCGCCGTTGGAGAGAACTTCTATCACTTGTTAAACCTCCTCAACGTTTAACAAGTTTCCGCCATTACTTACACTTCCCCTCCCATCCTACATCGACGTTCCACCGCATCATTCCACTACCTTCACCTCCCGTCCATCCTTTTCCATCGCCGAGACAGTTCAGCCTCGTTTGGAGAGTAGATCCCTCAAGGCCGATCGTATCACATTTCTAGGACTCTAAACCAAGTTTCATGCAACGTGAGTGCTTATAAGTGTCTCAATGACCTTTGGACACGTTTGACGAACTTACGAAACATCTAACAACGTGTTTCTAGTACTCTAAACCAAGTTTAATGCAACATAAGTGCTTATAAGTGTCTCAATGAGCTTTGTATAAGTTTTATGAACTTATGAAATATCTAACAACGCGTTTCTAGGATCTAAACCACGTTTCATGCAACATGAGTGCTTATAAGTGTCTCAATGAGGTTTGTAAAAGTTTTACGAACTTATGAAACATCTAAAAACACGTTTCTAGGTCTCTAAACCAAGTTTCATGCAACATGAGTGCTTATAAGGGTCTCAAAGCGCTTTGTACAAGTTTCACGACCTTATGAAAAATCTAACAACGCCTTTCTAGGACTCTAAACCAAGTTTCATGCAACATGAGTGCTTATAAGTGTCTCAATGAGCTTTGGAAATGTTTGACGAACTTATAAAACATCTAACAACGCGTTTATAGGACTCTAAAACAAGTTTCATGCAACATGAGTGCTTATAAGGGTCTCAAAGAGCTTTGTACAAGTTTCACGAACTTATGAAACATCTAACAACGCGGTTTCTATGACTCTAAACTAAGTTTCATGCAACATGAGTGCTTATAAGTATCTCAATGAGTTGTGGACATGTTTGACGAACTTATGAAACATCTAACAATGCGTTTCTAGGACTCTAAACCAAGTTTCATGCAACATGAGTGCTTATAAGCGTATCAATGAGCTTTGTACAAGTTTTACGAACTTATGAAACATCTAACAATGCATTTCTAGGACTCTAAACCAAGTTTCATGCAACGTGAGTGCTTATAAGTGTCTCAATGAACTTTGGACATGTTTGACGAACTTATGAAACATCTAACAACGCGTTTCTAGTACTCTAAACCAAGTTTAATGCAACATAAGTGCTTATAAGTGTCTCAATGACCTTTGTATAAGTTTTATGAACATATGAAACATCTAACAACGCGTTTCTAGTATCTAAAATACTTTTCATGCAACATGAGTGCTTATAAGTGTCTCAATGAGGTGTCTAAAAGTTTTACGAGCTTATGAAACATCTAAAAACGCGTTTCTAGGACTCTAAACCAAGTTTCATGCAACATGAGTGCTTATAAGGGTCTCAATGAGCTTTGTACAAGTTTCACGAACTTATGAAACATCTAACAATGCGTTTCTAGGACTCTAAACCAAGTTTCATGCAACATGAGTGCTTATAAATGTATCAATGAGCTTTGTACAAGTTATATGAACTTATGAAACATCTAACAACACATTTCTAGGACTCTAAACCAAGTTTCATGCAACGTGAGTGCTTATAAGTGTCTCAATGACCTTTGGACATGTTTGACGAACTTATGAAAAATCTAACAACGTGTTTCTAGGACTCTAAACCAAGTTTAATGCAACATAAGTGCTTATAAGTGTCTCAATGAGCTATGTATAAGTTTTATGAACTTATGAAACATCTAACAACGCGTTTCTAGTATCTAAACTACGTTTCATGCAACATGAGGTGTCTAAAAGTTTTACGAGCTTATGAAACATCTAAAAACGCGTTTCTAGGACTCTAAACCAAGTTTCATACAACATGAGTGCTTATAAGGGTCTCAATGAGCTTTGTACAAGTTTCACGAATTTATGAAACATCTAACAATGCGTTTCTAGGACTCTAAACCAAGTTTCATGCAACATGAGTGCTTATAAGTGTATCGATGAGCTTTGTACAAGTATTACGAACTTATGAAACATCTAACAACGCATTTCTAGGACTCTAAACCAAGTTTCATGCAACGTGAGTTCTTATAAGTTTCTCAATGAGCTTTGGACATGTTTGACGAACTTATGAAACACCTAACAACGCATTTCTAGGACTCTAAACCAAGTTTCATGCAACATGAGTGCTTATAAGTGTATCAATGAGCTTTGTACAAGTTTTACGAACTTATGAAACATATAACAACGCATTTCTAGGACTCTAAACAAAGTTTCATGCAACGTGAGTGCTTATAAGTGTCTCAATGAGCTTTGGACATGTTTGACGAACTTATGAAACATCTAACAAAGAGTTTCAAGGACTCTAATCCAAGTTTCATGCAACATAAGTGCTTATAAGTGTCTCAATGAGCTTTGGACATGTTTGACGAACTTATGAAACATCCAACAATGCATTTCTAGGAATCTAAACCAAGTTTCATGCAACATGAGTGCTTATAAGTGTCTCAATGAGCTTTGTACAAGTTTCACAAAACATCTAACAACGCGTTTCTAGGACTCTAAACCAAGTTTCATGCAACATGAGTGCTTATAATTTTTAACAATAAGTTTTGTACAAGTTTGACGAACTTATGAAACATCTAACAACGCGTTTCTAGGATCTAAACCAAGTTTCATGCAACATGAGTGCTTATAAGTGTCTCAATGAGGTTTGTAAAAGTTTTACGAACTTATGAAACATCTAAAAACACGTTTCTAGATCTCTAAACCAAGTTTCATGCAACATGAGTGATTATAAGGGTCTCAAAGAGCTTTGTACAAGTTTCACGAACTTATGAAACATCTAACAACGCGTTTCTAGGACTCTAAATCAAGTTTCATGCAACATGAGTGCTTATAAGGGTCTCAAAGAGCTTTGTACAAGTTTCACGAACTTATGAAACATCTAACAACGCATTTCTAGGACTCTAAACCAAGTTTCATGCAACGTGAGTGCTTATAAGTGTCTCAATGAACTTTGGACATGTTTGACGAACTTATCAAACATCTAACAACGCGTTTCTATTACTCTAAACCAAGTTTAATGCAACATAAGTGCTTATAAGTGTCTCAATGAGCTTTGTATAAGTTTTATGAACATATGAAACATCTAACAACGCGTTTCTGGTATCTAAACTATGTTTCATGCAACATGAGTGCTTATAAGTGTCTCAATGAGGTTTCTAAAAGTTTTACGAGCTTATGAAACATCTAAAAACGCGTTTCTAGGACTCTAAAGCAAGTTTCATGCAACATGAGTGCTTATAAGGGTCTCAATGAGCTTTGTACAAGTTTCACGAACTTATGAAACATCTAACAATGCGTTTCTAGGAATCTAAACCAAGTTTCATGCAACATGAGTGCTTATAAGTGTATCAATGAGCTTTGTACAAGTTTTACGAACGTATGAAACATCTAACAATGCATTTCTAGGACTCTAAACCAAGTTTCATGCAACGTGAGTTCTTATAAGTGTCTCAATGAGCTTTGTACATGTTTGACGAACTTATGAAAAATCTAACAACGTGTTTCTAGGACTCTAAACCATGTTTAATGCAACATAAGTGCTTATAAGTGTCTCAATGAGCTTTGTATAAGTTTTATGAACTTAAGAAACATCTAACAACGCGTTTCTAGGATCTAAATCACGTTTCATGCAACATGAGTGCTTATAAGTGTCTCAATGAGGTTTGTATAAAAGTTTTACGAACTTATGAAACATCTAAAAATGCGTTTCTAGGACTCTAAACCAAGTTTCATGCAACATGAGTGCTTATAAGGGTCTCATTGAGCTTTGTACAAGTTTCACGAATTTATGAAACATCTAACAATGCGTTTCTAGGACTCTAAACCAAGTTTCATGCAACATGAGTGCTTATAAGTGTCTCAATGAGCTTTGGACATGTTTGACGAACTTATGAAACACCTAACAACGCATTTCTAGGACTCTAAACCAAGTTTCATGCAACATCAGTGCTTATAAGTGTATCAATGAGCTTTGTACAAGTTTTACGAACTTATGAAACATCTAACAACGCATTTCTAGGACTGTAAACCAAGTTTCATGCAACGTGAGTGCTTATAAGTGTCTCAAGGAGCTTTGGACATGTTTGATGAACTTATGAAACATCTAACAACGCGTTTCAAGGACTCTAAACCAAGTTTCATGCAACATAAGTGCTTATAAGTGTCTCAATGAGCTTTGTATAAGTTTTATGAACATATGAAACATCTAACAACCCGTTTCTAGTATCTAAACTATGTTTCATGCAACATGAGTGCTTATAAGTGTCTCAATGAGGTTTCTAAAAGTTTTACGAGCTTATGAAACATCTAAAAACGTGTTTCTAGGACTCTAAACCAAGTTTCATGCAACATGAGTGCTTATAAGGGTCTCAATGAGCTTTGTACAAGTTTCACGAACTTATGAAACATCTAACAATGCGTTTCTAGGACTCTAAACAAAGTTTCATGCAACATGAGTGCTTATAAGTGTCTCAATGAGCTTTGGACATGTTTGACGAACTTATAAAACACCTAACAACGCGTTTCTAGTACTCGAAACCAAGTTTAATGCAACATAAGTGCTTATAAGTGTCTCAGTACTGAAACCAAGTTTAATGCAACATAAGTGCTTATAAGTGTCTCATAGCTTTGTATAAGTTTTATGAACATATGAAACATCTAACAACGCGTTTCTAGTATCTAAACTATGTTTCATGCAACATGAGTGCTTATAAGTGTCTCAATGAGGTTTCTAAAAGTTTTACGAACTTATGAAACATCTAAAAACGCATTTCTAGGACTCTAAACCAAGTTTCATGCAACGTGAGTGCTTATAAGTGTCTCAATGAACTTTGGACATGTTTGACGAACTTATGAAACATCTAACAACGCGTTTCTAGTACTCTAAACCAAGTTTAATGCAACATAAGTGCTTATAAGTGTCTCAATGAGCTTTGTATAAGTTTTATAACATATGAAACATCTAACAACGCGTTTCTAGTATCTAAACTATGTTTCATGCAACATGAGTGCTTATAAGTGTCTCAATGAGGTTTCTAAAAGTTTTACGAGCTTATGAAACATCTAAAAACGCGTTTCTATGACTCTAAACCAAGTTTCATGCAACATGAGTGCTTATAAGGGTCTCAATGAGCTTTGTACAAGTTTCACGAACTTATGAAACATCTAACAATGCGTTTCTAGGAATCTAAACCAAGTTTCATGCAACATGAGTGCTTATAAGTGTATCAATGAGCTTTGTACAAGTTTTACGAACGTATGAAACATCTAACAACGCATTTCTAGGACTCTAAACCAAGTTTCATGCAACGTGAGTTCTTATAAGTGTCTCAATGAGCTTTGTACATGTTTGACGAACTTATGAAACATCTAACAACGCATTTCTAGGACTGTAAACCAAGTTTCATGCAACGTGAGTGCTTATAAGTGTCTCAAGGAGCTTTGGACATGTTTGACGAACTTATGAAACATCTAACAACGCGTTTCAAGGACCCTAAACCAAGTTTCATGCAACATAAGTGCTTATAAGTGTCTCAATGAGCTTTGGACATGTTTGACGAACTTATAAAACATCCAACAATGCATTTCTAGGAATCTAAACCAAGTTTCATGCCACATGAGTGCTTATAAGTGTCTCAATGAATTTTGTACAAGTTTCACGAACTTATGAAACATCTAAAACGCGTTTCTAGGACTCTAAACCAAGTTTCATGCAACATGAGTGCTTATGAGGGTCTCAATGAGCTTTGTACAAGTTTCACGAACTTATGAAACATCTAACAATGCGTTTCTAGGACTCTAAACCAAGTTTCATGCAACATGAGTGCTTATAAGTGTATCGATGAGCTTTGTACAAGTATTACGAACTTATGAAACATCTAACAACGCATTTCTAGGACTCTAAACCAAGTTTCATGCAACGTGAGTTCTTATAAGTTTCTCAATGAGCTTTGGACATGTTTGACGAACTTATGAAACACCTAACAACGCATTTCTAGGACTCTAAACCAAGTTTCATGCAACATGAGTGCTTATAAGTGTATCAATGAGCTTTGTACAAGTTTTACGAACTTATGAAACATATAACAACGCATTTCTAGGACTCTAAACAAAGTTTCATGCAACGTGAGTGCTTATAAGTGTCTCAATGAGCTTTGGACATGTTTGACGAACTTATGAAACATCTAACAAAGAGTTTCAAGGACTCTAATCCAAGTTTCATGCAACATAAGTGCTTATAAGTGTCTCAATGAGCTTTGGACATGTTTGACGAACTTATGAAACATCCAACAATGCATTTCTAGGAATCTTAACCAAGTTTCACGCAACATGAGTGCTTATAAGTTTCTCAATGAGCTTTGTACAAGTTTCACGAAACATCTAACAACGCGTTTCTAGGACTCTAAACCAAGTTTCATGCAACATGAGTGCTTATAATTTTTAACAATAAGTTTTGTACAAGTTTGACGAACTTATGAAACATCTAAAAACGCGTTTCTAGGATCTAAACCAAGTTTCATGCAACATGAGTGCTTATAAGTGTCTCAATGAGGTTTGTAAAAGTTTTACGAACTTATGAAACATCTAAAAACACGTTTTTAGATCTCTAAACTAAGTTTCATGCAACATGAGTGATTATAAGGGTCTCAAAGAGCTTTGTACAAGTTTCACGAACTTATGAAACATCTAACAACGCGTTTCTAGGACTCTAAATCAAGTTTCATGCAACATGAGTGCTTATAAGTGTCTCAATGAGCTTTGGAAATGTTTGACGAACTTATAAAACATCTAACAACGCGTTTCTAGGACTCTAAAACAAGTTTCATGCAACATGAGTGCTTATAAGGGTCTCAAAGAGCTTTGTACAAGTTTCACGAACTTATGAAACATCTAACAACGCGGTTTCTATGACTCTAAACTAAGTTTCATGCAACATGAGTGCTTATAAGTGTCTCAATGAGTTGTGGACATGTTTGACGAACTTATGAAACATCTAATAACGCGTTTCTAGGAATCTAAACCAAGTTTCATGCAACATGAGTGCTTATAAGCGTATCAATGAGCTTTGTACAAGTTTTACGAACTTATGAAACATCTAACAACGCATTTCTAGGACTCTAAACCAAGTTTCATGCAACGTGAGTGCTTATAAGTGTCTCAATGAACTTTGGACATGTTTGACGAACTTATGAAACATCTAACAACGCGTTTCTAGTACTCTAAACCAAGTTTAATGCAACATAAGTGCTTATAAGTGTCTCAATGAGCTTTGTATAAGTTTTATGAACATATGAAACATCTAACAACGCGTTTCTGGTATCTAAACTATGTTTCATGCAACATGAGTGCTTATAAGTGTCTCAATGAGGTTTCTAAAAGTTTTACGAGCTTATGAAACATCTAAAAACGCGTTTCTAGGACTCTAAAGCAAGTTTCATGCAACATGAGTGCTTATAAGGGTCTCAATGAGCTTTGTACAAGTTTCACGAACTTATGAAACATCTAACAGTTGCGTTTCTAGGAATCTAAACCAAGTTTCATGCAACATGAGTGCTTATAAGTGTATCAATGAGCTTTGTACAAGTTTTACGAACGTATGAAACATCTAACAACGCATTTCTAGGACTCTAAACCAAGTTTCATGCAACATGAGTTCTTATAAGTGTCTCAATGAGCTTTGTACATGTTTGACGAACTTATGAAAAATCTAACAACGTGTTTCTAGGACTCTAAACAATGTTTAATGCAACATAAGTGCTTATAAGTGTCTCAATGAGCTTTGTATAAGTTTTATGAACTTATGAAACATCTAACAACGCGTTTCTAGGATCTAAATCACGTTTCATGCAACATGAGTGCTTATAAGTGTCTCAATGAGGTTTGTATAAAAGTTTTACGAACTTATGAAACATCTAAAAATGCGTTTCTAGGACTCTAAACCAAGTTTCATGCAACATGAGTGCTTATAAGGGTCTCATTGAGCTTTGTACAAGTTTCACGAACTTATGAAACACCTAACAACGCATTTCTAGGACTCTAAACCAAGTTTCATGCAACATAAGTGCTTATAAGTGTATCAATGAGCTTTATACAAGTTTTACGAACTTATGAAACATCTAACAACGCATTTCTAGGACTGTAAACCAAGTTTCATGCAACGTGAGTGCTTATAAGTGTCTCAAGGAGCTTTGGACATGTTTGACGAACTTATGAAACATCTAACAACGCGTTTCAAGGACTTTAAACCAAGTTTCATGCAACATAAGTGCTTATAAGTGTCTCAATGAGCTTTGGACATGTTTGACGAACTTATGAAACATCCAACAATGCATTTCTAGGAATCTAAACCAAGTTTCATGCCACATGAGTGCTTAAAAGTGTCTCAATGAAGTTTGTACAAGTTTCACGAACTTATGAAACATCTAAAAACGCGTTTCTAGGACTCTAAACCAAGTTTCATGCAACATGAGTGCTTATGAGGGTCTCAATGAGCTTTGTACAAGTTTCACGAACTTATGAAACATCTAACAATGAGTTTCTAGGACTCTAAACCAAGTTTCATGCAACATGAGTGGTTATAAGTGTATCAATGAGCTTTGTACAAGTTTTACGAACTTATGAAACATCTAACAACGCATTTCTAGGACTCTAAACCAAGTTTCATGCAACGTGAGTTCTTATAAGTGTCTCAATGATCTTTGGACATGTTTGACGAACCTATGAAAAATCTAACAACGTGTTTCTAGGACTCTAGACCAAGTTTAATGCAACATAAGTGCTTATAAGTGTCTCAACGAACTTTGTATAAGTTTTAAGAACTATTGAAACATCTAACAACGGGTTTCGAGGATCTAAACCACGTTTCATGCAACATGAGTGCTTATAAGTGTCTCAATGAGGTTTGTAAAAGTTTTACGAACTTATGAAACATCTAAAAACGCGTTTTTAGGACTCTAAACCTAGTTTCATGCAACATGAGTGCTTATAAGGGTCTCAATGAGCTTTGTACAAGTTTCACGAACTTATGAAACATCTAACAATGCGTTTCTAGGACTCTAAACCAAGTTTCATGCAACATGAGTGCTTATAAGTGTCTCAATGAGCTTTGGAGATGTTTGACGAACTTATAAAACACCTAACAACGCGTTTCTAGTACTCTAAACCAAGTTTAATGCAACATAAGTGCTTATAAGTGTCTCAATGAGCTTTGTATAAGTTTTATGAACATATGAAACATCTAACAACCCGTTTCTAGTATCTAAACTATGTTTCATGCAACATGAGTGCTTATAAGTGTCTCAATGAGGTTTCTAAAAGTTTTACGAGCTTATGAAACATCTAAAAACGCGTTTCTAGGACTCTAAACCAAGTTTCATGCAACATGAGTGCTTATAAGGGTCTCAATGAGCTTTGTACAAGTTTCACGAACTTATGAAACATCTAACAATGCGTTTCTAGGACTCTAAACCAAGTTTCATGCAACATGAGTGCTTATAAGTGTCTCAATGAGCTTTGGACATGTTTGACGAACTTATAAAACACCTAACAACGCGTTTCTAGTACTCGAAACCAAGTTTAATGCAACATAAGTGCTTATAAGTGTCTCAATGAGCTTTGTATAAGTTTTATGAACATATGAAACATCTAACAACGCGTTTCTAGTATCTAAACTATGTTTCATGCAACATGAGTGCTTATAAGTGTCTCAATGAGGTTTCTAAAAGTTTTACGAACTTATGAAACATCTAAAAACGCATTTCTAGGACTCTAAACCAAGTTTCATGCAACGTGAGTGCTTATAAGTGTCTCAATGAACTTTGGACATGTTTGACGAACTTATGAAACATCTAACAACGCGTTTCTAGTACTCTAAACCAAGTTTAATGCAACATAAGTGCTTATAAGTGTCTCAATGAGCTTTGTATAACTTTTATGAACATATGAAACATCTAACAACGCGTTTCTAGTATCTAAACTATGTTTCATGCAACATGAGTGCTTATAAGTGTCTCAATGAGGTTTCTAAAAGTTTTACGAGCTTATGAAACATCTAAAACGCGTTTCTAGGACTCTAAACCAAGTTTCATGCAACATGAGTGCTTATAAGGGTCTCAATGAGCTTTGTACAAGTTTCACGAACTTATGAAACATCTAACAATGCGTTTCTAGAAATCTAAACCAAGTTTCATGCAACATGAGTGCTTATAAGTGTATCAATGAGCTTTGTACAAGTTTTACGAACGTATGAAACATCTAACAACGCATTTCTAGGACTCTAAACCAAGTTTCATGCAACGTGAGTTCTTATAAGTGTCTCAATGAGCTTTGTACATGTTTGTAGAACTTATGAAACATCTAACAACGCGTTTCAAGGACCCTAAACCAAGTTTCATGCAACATAAGTGCTTATAAGTGTCTCAATGAGCTTTGGACATGTTTGACGAACTTATGAAACATCCAACAATGCATTTCTAGGAATCTAAATCACGTTTCATGCAACATGAGTGCTTATAAGTGTCTCAATGAGGTTTGTATAAAAGTTTTACGAACTTATGAAACATCTAAAAATGCGTTTCTAGGACTCTAAACCAAGTTTCATGCAACATGAGTGCTTATAAGGGTCTCAATGAGCTTTGTACAAGTTTCACGAATTTATGAAACATCTAACAATGCGTTTCTAGGACTCTAAACCAAGTTGCATGCAACATGAGTGCTTATAAGTGTATCAATGAGCTTTGTACAAGTTTTACGAACTTATGAAACATCTAACAACGCATTTCTAGGACTGTAAACCAAGTTTCATGCAACGTGAGTGCTTATAAGTGTCTCAAGGAGGTTTGGACATGTTTGACGAACTTATGAAACATCTAACAACGCGTTTCAAGGACCCTAAACCAAGTTTCATGCAACATAAGTGCTTATAAGTGTCTCAATGAGCTTTGGACATGTTTGACGAACTTATAAAACATCCAACAATGCATTTCTAGGAATCTAAACCAAGTTTCATGCCACATTAGTGCTTATAAGTGTCTCAATGAAGTTTGTACAAGTTTCACGAACTTATGAAACATCTAAAAACGCGTTTCTAGGACTCTAAACCAAGTTTTATGCAACATGAGTGCTTATGAGGGTCTCAATGAGCTTTGTACAAGTTTCACGAACTTATGAAACATCTAACAATGCGTTTCTAGGACTCTAAACCAAGTTTCATGCAACATGAGAGCTTATAATTGTATCAATGAGCTTTGTACAAGTTTTACGAACTTATGAAACATCTAACAACGCATTTCTAGGACTCTAAACCAAGTTTCATGCAACGTGAGTTCTTATAAGTGTCTCAATGAGCTTTGGACATGTTTGACGAACTTATGAAAAATCTAACAACGTGTTTCTAGGACTCTAGACCAAGTTTAATGCAACATAAGTGCTTATAAGTGTCTCAACGAACTTTGTATAAGTTTTAAGAACTTATGAAACATCTAAAAACGCGTTTCTAGGACTCTAAACCAAGTTTCATGCAACATGAGTGCTTATAAGGGTCTCAATGAGCTTTGTACAAGTTTCACGAACTTATGAAACATCTAACAATGCGTTTCTAGGACTCTAAACTAAGTTTCATGCAACATGAGTGCTTATAAGTGTCTCAATGAGCTTTGGACATGTTTGACGAACTTATAAAACACCTAACAACGCATTTCTAGGACTCTAAACAAAGTTTCATGCAACATGAGTGCTTATAAGTGTATCAATGAGCTTTGTACAAGTTTTACGGACTTATGAAACATCTAACAACGCATTTCTAGGACTCTAAACCAAGTTTCATGCAACGTGAGTGCTTATAAGTTTCTCAATGAGCTTTGGACATGTTTGACGAACTTATGAAACATCTAACAATGCGTTTCAAGGACTCTAAACCAAGTTTCATGCAACATAAGTGCTTATAAGTGTCTCAATGAGTTTTGGACATGTTTGACGAACTTATGAAACATCCAACAATGCATTTCTAGGAATCTAAACCAAGTTTCATGCAACATGAGTGCTTATAAGTGTCTCAATGAGCTTTGTACAAGTTTCACGAACTTATGAAACATCTAACAACGCGGTTTCTAGGACTCTAAACCAAGTTTCATTCAACATGAGGGCTTATAATTTCTAACAATGAGCTTTGTACAAGTTTCACATATTTATGAAACATCTAACAACGCGTTTCTAGGACTCTAAACCAAGTTTCATGCTACATGAGTGCTTATATTTGTCTCAATAAGTTTTGTACAATTTGAAGAACTTTTGAAACATCTAACAACGCGTTTCTAGGATCTAAACCAAGTTTCATGCAACATGAGTGCTTATAAGGGTCTCAAAGAGGTTTGTACAAGTTTCACCAACTTATAAAACATCTAACAACGCGTTTCTAGGACTCTAAAGCAAATTTCATGCAATATGAGTGCTTATAAGTGTCTCAATGAGCTTTGGAAATGTTTGACGAACTTATAAAACATCTAACAACACGTTTGTAGGACTCTAAAACAAGTTTCATGCAACATGAGTGCTTATAAGGGTCTCAAAGAGCTTTGTACAAGTTTCACGAACTTATGAAACATCTAACAACGCGGTTTCTATGACTCTAAACTAAGTTTCATGTAACATGAGTGCTTATAAGTGTCTCAATGAGCTGTGGACATGTTTGACGAACCTATGAAATATCTAACAACGCGTTTCTAGGACTCTAGACCAAGTTTCATGCAACATGAGTTCTTATTAGTGTATCAATGAGCTTTGTACAAGTTTTACGAACTTATGAAACTTCTAACAACGCGGTTTCTAGGACTCTAAACCAAGCTTCATTAAACATGAGTGCTTATAAGTGTCTTGATGAGCTTTGTATAAGTTTTATGAATTTATGAGACATATAACAACGCGTTTCTAGGATCTAAATCACGTTTCATGCAACATGAGTGCTTATAAGTGTCTCAATGAGGTTTCTAAAAGTTTTACGAACTTATGAAACATCTAAAAATGCGTTTCTAGGACTCTAAACCAAGTTTCATGCAACATGAGTGCTTATAAGGGTCTCAATGAGCTTTGTACAAGTTTCACGAACTTATGAAACATCTAACTATGCGTTTCTAGGACTCTAAACCAAGTTTTATGCAACATGA
Source organism: Cochlearia excelsa (assembly GCA_963556525.1). Classification (NCBI taxonomy): domain Eukaryota; kingdom Viridiplantae; phylum Streptophyta; class Magnoliopsida; order Brassicales; family Brassicaceae; genus Cochlearia; species Cochlearia excelsa. The sequence goes on from CAUVZT010000019.1 coordinate 758,122, forward strand.
GTGCTTATAAGTGTCTCAATGAGCTTTGGACATGTTTGACGAACTTATGAAACACCTAACAACGCATTTCTAGGACTCTAAACCAAGTTTCATGCAACATGAGTGCTTATAAGTGTATCAATGAGCTTTGTACAAGTTTTACGAACTTATGAAACATCTAACAATGCATTTCTAGAACTCTAAACCAAGTTTCATGCAACGTGAGTGCTTATAAGTATCTCAATGAGCTTTGGACATGTTTGACGAACTTATAAAACATCTAACAACGCGTTTCAAGGACTCTAAACCAAGTTTCAAGCAACATAAGTGCTTATAAGTGTCTCAATGAGCTTTGGACAAGTTTGACGAACTTATGAAACATCCAACAATGCATTTCTAGGAATCTAAACCAAGTTTCATGCAACATGAGTGCTTATAAGTGTCTCAATGAGCTTTGTACAAGTTTCACGAACTTATGAAACATCTAACAACGCGTTTCAAGGACTCTAAACCAAGTTTCATGCTACATGAGTGCTTATAATTTCTAACAATAAGTTTTGTACAAGTTTGACGAACTTATGAAACATCTAACAACGCGTTTCTAGGATCTAAACCAAGTTTCATGCAACATGAGTGCTTATAAGTGTCTCAATGAGGTTTGTAAAAGTTTTACGAACTTATGAAACATCTAAAAACACGTTTCTAGATCTCTAAACCAAGTTTCATGCAACATGAGTGATTATAAGGGTCTCAAAGAGCTTTGTACAAGGTTCACGAACTTATGAAACATCTAACAACGCGTTTCTAGGACTCTAAACCAAGTTTCATCCAACATGAGTGCTTATAAGTGTCTCAATGAGCTTTGGAAATGTTTGACGAACTTATAAAACATCTAACAACGCGTTTCTAGGACTCTAAAACAAGTTTCATGCAACATGAGTGCTTATAAGGGTCTGAAAGAGCTTTGTACAAGTTTCACGAACTTATGAAACATCTAACAACGCGGTTTCTATGACTCTAAACTAAATTTCATGCAACATGAGTGCTTATAAGTGTCTCAATGAGCTGTGGACATGTTTGAAGAACCTATGAAACATCTAACAACGCGTTTCTAGGACTCTAAACCAAGTTTCATGCAACATGAGTTCTTATAAGTGTATCAATGAGCTTTGTACAAGTTTTACGAACTTATGAAACATCTTACAACGCATTTCTAGGACTCTAAACCAACTTTCATGCAACTTGAGTGCTTATAAGTGATTCAATGAACTTTGGACATGTTTGACGAACTTATGAAACATCTAACAACGCGTTTCTAGTACTCCAAACAAAGTTTAATGCCACATAAGTGCTTATAAGTGTCTCAATGAGCTTTGTATAAGTTTTATGAACATATGAAACATCTAACAACGCGTTTCTAGTATCTAAACTACGTTTCATGCAACATGAGTGCTTATAAGTGTCTCAATGAGGTTTCTAAAAGTTTTACGAACTTATGAAACATCTAAAAACGCGTTTCTATTACTCTAAACCAAGTTTCATGCAACATGAGTGCTTATAAGGGTCTCAATGAGCTTTGTACAAGTTTCACGAACTTATGAAACATCTAACAATGCGTTTCTAGGACTCTAAACCAAGTTTCATGCAACATGAGTTCTTATAACAGTATCAATGAGCTTTGTACAAGTTTTACGAACTTATGAAACATCTAACAACGCATTTCTAGGACTCTAAACCAAGTTTCATGCAACGTGAGTGCTTATAAGTGTCTCAATGACCTTTGGACATGTTTGACGAACTTATGAAACATCTAACAACGCGTTTCTAGTACTCTAAACCAAGTTTAATGCAACATAAGTGCTTATAAGTGTCTCAATGAGCTTTGTATAAGTTTTATGAACTTATGAAACATCTAACAACGCGTTTCTAGGATCTAAACCACGTTTCATGCAACATGAGTGCTTATAAGTGTCTCAATGAGGTTTGTAAAAGTTTTACGAACTTATGAAACATCTAAAAACACGTTTCTAGGTCTCTAAACAAGTTTCATGCAACATGAGTGCTTATAAGGGTCTCAATGAGCTTTGTACAAGTTTCACGAACTTATGAAACATCTAACAACGCATTTCTAGGACTCTAAACCAAGTTTCATGCAACGTGAGTTCTTATAAGTGTCTCAATGAGCTTTGGACATGTTTGACGAACTTATGAAAAATCTAACAACGTGTTTCTAGGACTCTAAATCATGTTTAATGCAACATAAGTGCTGATAAGTGTCTCAATGAGCTTTGTATAAGTTTTATGAACTTATGAAACATCTAACAACGCGTTTCTAGGATCTAAATCATGTTTCATGCAACATGAGTGCTTATAAGTGTCTCAATTAGGTTTGTAAAAGTTTTACGAACTTATGAAACATCTAAAAACGCGCTTCTAGGACTCTAAACCAAGTTTCATGCAACATGAGTGCTTATAAGAGTCTCAATGAGCTTTGTACAAGTTTCACGAACTTATGAAACATCTAACAATGCGTTTCTAGGACTCTAAACCAAGTTTCATGCAACATGAATTCTTATAAGTGTCTCAATGAGCTTTGGACATGTTTGACGAACTTATGAAACACCTAACAACGCATTTCTAGGACTCTAAACCAAGTTTCATGCAACATGAGTGCTTATAAGTGTCTCAATGAGCTTTTTACAAGTTTTACAAACTTATGAAACATCTAACAACGCATTTCTAGGATTCTAAAACAAGTTTCTTGCAACGTGAGTGCTTATAACTGTCTCAATGAGATTTGGACATGTTTGACGAACTTATGAAACATCTAACAACGCGTTTCAAGGACTCTAAACCAAGTTTCATGCAACATAAGTGCTTATAAGTGTCTTAATGAGCTTTGAACATGTTTGACGAACTTATGAAACATCTAACAATGCATTTCTAGGAATCTAAACCAAGTTTCATGCAACATGAGTGCTTATAAGCGTCTCAATGAGCTTTGTACAAGTTTCACGAACCTATGAAACATCTAACAACGCGGTTTCTAGGACTGTAAACCAAGTTTCCTTCAACATGAGTGCTTATAATTTCAAACAATGAGCTTTGTACAAGTTTCACAAATTTATGAAACATCTAACAACGCGTTTCTAGGACTCTAAACCAAGTTTTATGCTACATGAGTGCTTATAATTGTCTCAATGAGTATTGTACAATTTTGACGAACTGATGAAACATCTAACAATGCGTTTCTAGGATCTAAACCAAGTTTCATGCAACATGAGTGCTTATAAGTGTCTCAATGAGGTTTGTAAAAGTTTTACGAACTTATGAAACATCTAAAAACACATTTCTAGGTCTCTAAACCAAGTTTCATGCAACATGAGTGATTATAAGGGTCTCAAAGAGCTTTTTACAAGTTTCACGAACTTATGAAACATCTAACAACGCGTTTCTAGGACTCTAAACCAAGTTTCCTGCAACATGAGTGCTTATAAGTGTCTCAATGAGCTTTGGAAATGTTTGACGAACTTATAAAACATCTAACAACGCGTTTCTAGGACTCTAAAACAAGTTTCATGCAACATGAGTGCTTATAAGGGTCTCAAAGAGCTTTGTAAAAGTTTCACGAACTTATGAAACATCTAACAACACGGTTTCTATGACTCTAAACTAAGTTTCATGCAACATGAGTGCTTATAAGTGTCTCAATGACTTGTGGACATGTTTGACAAACCTATGAAACATCTAACAATGCGTTTCTAGGACTCTAAACCAAGTTTCATGCAACATGAGTGCTTATAAGTTCGTCAATGAGCTTTGTACAAGTTTTATGAATTATGAAACATCTAACAACGCGTTTCTAGGATCTAAACCAAGTTTCATTCAACATGAGTGCTTATAAGTGTCTCAATGAGGTTTGTAAACGTTTTAAGAACTTATGAAACATCTAACAACGCATTTCTAGGACTCTAAACCAGGTTTCATGCAACGTGAGTTCTTATAAGTGTCTCAATGAGCTTTGGACATGTTAGACGAACTTATGAAAAAATATAACAACGTGTTTCTAGGACTCTAAACCAAGTTTAATGCAACATAAGTGCTTATAAGTGTCTCAATGAGCTTTGTGTAAGTTTTATGAACTTATGAAACATCTAACAACGCGTTTCTAGGATCTAAACCACGTTTCATGCATCATGAGTGCTTATAAGTGTCTCAATGAAGTTTGTAAAATTTTTACGAACTTATGAAACATCTAAAAACTCGTTTCTAGGACTCTAAACCAAGTTTCATGCAACATGAGTGCTTATAAGTGTCTCAATGAGCTTTGGACATGTTTGACGAACTTATGAAACACCTAACAACGCATTTCTAGGACTCTAAACCAAGTTTCATGCAACATGAGTGCTTATAAGTGTATCAATGAGCTTTGTACAAGTTTTACGAACTTATGAAACATCTAACAACACATTTCTAGGACTCTAAACCAAGTTTCATGCAACATGAGTGCTTATAAGGGTCTCAATGAGCTTTGTACAAGTTTCACGAACTTATGAAACATCAAACAATGCGTTTCTAGGACTCTAAACCAAGTTTCATGCAACATGAGTCCTTAAAAGTGTATCAATGAGCTTTGTACAAGTTTTACGAATTTATGAAACATCTAACAACGTATTTCGAGGACTCTAAACCAAGTTTCATGCAACGTGAGTTCTTATAAGTGTTTCAATGAGCTTTGTACATGTTTGACGAACTTATGAAAAATATAACAACGTGTTTCTAGGACTCTAAACCAAATTTAATGCAACATAAGTGCTTATAAGTGTCTCAATGAGCTTTGTGTAAGTTTTATGAACTTATGAAACATCTAACAACGCGTTTGTAGGATCTAAACCACGTTTCATGCAACATGCGTGCTTATAAGTGTCTCAATGAGGTTTGTAAAAGATTTACGAACTTATGAAACATCTAAAAACACGTTTCTAGGTCTCTAAACAAGTTTCATGAACTTATGAAACATCTAACAATGCGCTTTGTACAAGTTTCACGAACTTATGAAACATCTAACAATGCGTTTCTAGGACTCTAAATCAAGTTTCATGCAACATGAGTGCTTATAAGTGTATCAATGAGCTTTGTACAAGTTTTACGAACTTATGAAACATCTAACAATTCATTTCTAGGACTCTAAACCAAGTTTCCTGCAACGTGAGTTCTTATAAGTGTCTCAATGAGCATTGGACATGTTTGACGAACTTATGAAAAATCTAACAACGTGTTTCTAGGACTCTAAATCATGTTTAATGCAACATAAGTGCTTATAAGTGTCTCAATGAGCTTTGTATAAGTTTTATGAACTTATGAAACATCTAACAACGCGTTTCTAGGATCTAAATCACTTTTCATGCAACATGAGTGCTTATAAGTGTCTCAATGAGGTTTGTAAAAGTTTTACGAACTTATGAAACATCTAAAAACGCGTTTCTAGGACTCTAAACAGAGTTTCATGCAACATGAGTGCTTATAAGGGTCTCAATGAGCTTTGTACAAGTTTCACGAACTTATGAAACATCTAACAACGCGGTTTCTAGGAATCTTAACCAAATTTCATGCAACATGAGTGCTTATATGTTCCTCAATGAGCTTTGTACAAGTTTCACGAACATATGAAACATCTAACAACGCGTTTCTAGGATCGAAACCAAGTTTCATGAAACATGAGTGCTTATAAGTGTCTCAATGAGCTTTGGACATGTTTGACTAACTTATGAAACATCCAACAATGCATTTCTAAGAATCTAAACCAAGTTTCATGCAACATGAGTGCTTATAAGTGTCTCAATGAGCTTTGTACAAGTTTCACGAACTTATGAGACATCTAACAACGTGGTTTCTAGGACTCTAAACAAAGTTTCATGCAACATGAGTGCTTATAAGTTCCTCAATGAGCTTTGTACAAGTTTCACGAACTTATGAAACATCTAACAACGCGTTTCTAGGATCTAAACCAAGTTTCATGCAACATGAGTGCTTATAAATGTTTCAATGAGGTTTGTAAAAGTTTTACAAACTTATGAAACATCTAAAAACACGTTTCTAGGACTCTAAACCAAGTTTCATGCAACGTGAGTGCTTATAAGTGTCTCAATGAACTTTGGACATGTTTGACGAACTTATGAAACATCTAACAACACGTTTCTAGTACTCTAAACCAAGTTTAATGCAACATAAGTGCTTATAAGTGTCTCAATGAGCTTTGTATAAGTTTTACGAACTTATGAAACATCCAACAATGCATTTCTAAGAATCTAAACCAAGTTTCATGCAACTTGAGTGCTTATAAGTGTCTCAATGAGCTTTAGACTTGTTTGACGAACTTAGAAAACATCTAACAACGCGGTTTCTAGGACTCTAAACAAAGTTTCATGCAACATGACTGCTTATAAGTTCCTCAATGAGCTCTGTACAAGTTTTACGAACTTATGAAACATCTAACATAGCGTTTCTAGGATATAAACCAAGTTTCATGCAACATGAGTTCTTATAAGTGTCTCAATGAGGTTTGTAAAAGTTTTACGAACTTATGAAACATCTAAAAACATGTTTCTAGGTCTCTAAACCAAGTTTCATGCAACATGAGTGCTTATAAGGGTCTCAAAGAGCTTAGTACAAGTTTCAAGAGCTTATGAAACATCTAACAACGCGTTTCTAGGACTCTAAACCAAGTTTCATGCAACTTGAGTGCTTATAAATGTCTCAATGAGCTTTGGATATGTTTGACGAACTTATAAAACCTCTAACAACGCGTTTCTAGGACTCTAAAACAAGTTTCATGCAACATGAGTGCTTATAAGTGTCTCAGTTAGCTTTGGAAATGTTTGACGAACTTATGAAACATCTAACAACGCGTTTCTAGGACTCTAAAACAAGTTTCATGCAACATGAGTGCTTATAAAGGTCTCAAAGAGCTGTGGACATGTTTGACGAACTTATGAAACATCTAACAACGCGTTTCTAGGACTCTAAACCAAGTTTCATGCAACAGGAGTGCTTATAAAGGTCTCATAGAGTTGTGGACATGTTTGACGAACTTATGAAACATCTAACAACGCATTTCTAGGACTCTAAACCAAGTTTTATGCAACGTGAGTGCTTATAAGTGTCTCAATGAGCTTTGAACATGTTTGACGAACTTATGAAACATCTAACAACGCGTTTCTAGTACTCTAAACCAAGTTTAATGCAACATAAGTGCTTATAAGTGTCTCAATGAGCTTTGTATAAGTTTTATGAACTTATGAAACATCTAACAATGCGTTTCTAGGATCTAAACCACGTTTCATGCAACATGAGTGCTTATAAGTGTCTCAATGAGGTTTGTACAAGTTTGACGAACGTATGAAACATCTAACAACGCGTTTCTAGGACTCTAAACCAAGTTTCATGCAACATGAGTGCTTATAAGTTCCTCAATGAGCCTTGGACTTGTTTGACGAACTTAGGAAACATCTAACAACGCGGTTTCTAGGACTCTAAACAAAGTTTCATGCAACATGACTGCTTATAAGTTCCTCAATGAGCTCTGTACAAGTTTTACGAACTTATGAAACATCTAACATAGCGTTTCTAGGATCTAAACCAAGTTTCATGCAACATGAGTACTTATAAGTGTCTCAATGAGGTTTGTAAAAGTTTTACGAACTTATGAAACATCTAAAAACACGTTTCTAGGTCTCTAAACCAAGTTTCATGCAACATGAGTGCTTATAAGGGTCTCAAAGAGATTAGTACAAGTTTCACGAACTTATGAAACATCTAACAACACGTTTCTAGGACTCTAAACAAAGTTTCATGCAACGTGAGTGCTTATAAGTGTCTCAATGAGCTTTAGACATGTTTGACGAAATTATGAAACATCTAACAACGCGATTCAAGGACTCTAAACCAAGTTTCATGCAACATAAGTGCTTATACGTGTCTCAATGAGCTTTGGACATGTTTGACGAACTTATGAAACATCCAACAATGCATTTCTAGGAATCTAAACCAAGTTTCATGCAACATGAGTGCTTATAAATGTCTCAATGAGCTTTGTACAAGTTTCACGAACTTATGAAACATCAAACAACGCGGTTTCTAGGACTCTAAACCAAGTTTCATGCAACATGAGTGCTTATAAGTTCCTCAATGAGCTTTGTACAAGTTTCACGAACTTATGAAACATCTAACAACGCGGTTTCTAGGAATCTAAACCAAATTTCATGCAACATGAGTGCTTATAAATTCCTCAATGAGCTTTGTACAAGTTTCACGAACTTATGAAACATCTAACAACGCGTTTCTAGGATCGAAACCAAGTTTCATGCAACATGAGTGCTTATAAGTGTCTCAATGAGCTTTGGACATGTTTGACGAACTTATGAAACATCCAACAATGCATTTCTAGGAATCTAAACCAAGTTTCATGCAACATGAGTGCTTATAAGTGTCTCAATGAGCTTTGGACATGTTTGACGAACTTATGAAACATCCAACAATGCATTTCTAGGAATCTAAACCAAGTTTCATGCAACATGAGTGCTTATAAGTGTCTCAATGAGCTTTGTACAAGTTTCACGAACTTATGAATCATCTAAAAACTTGGTTTCTAGGACTCTAAACAAAGTTTCATGCAACATGAGTGCTTATAAGTTCCTTAATGAGTTTTGTACAAGTTTCACGAACTTATGAAACATCTAACAACGCGTTTCTAGGATCTAAACCAAGTTTCATGCAATATGAGTGCTTATAAGTGTCTCAATGAGGTTTGTAAAAGTTTTACAAACTTATGAAACATCTAAAAACGCGTTTCTAGGACTCTAAACCAAGTTTCATGCAACATGAGTGCTTATAAGTTCCTCAATGAGCTTTGTACAAGTTTCACGAACTTATGAAACATCTAACAACGCGTTTCTAGGATCTAAACCAAGTTTCATGCATCATAAGTGCTTATAAGTGTCTCAATGAGCTTTGGACATGTTTGACGAACTTATGAAACATCCAACAATGCATTTCTAAGAATCTAAACCAAGTTTCATGCAACATGAGTGCTTATAAGTGTCTCAATGAGCTTTAGACTTGTTTGACGAACTTAGGAAACATCTAACAACGCGGTTTCTAGGACTCTAAACAAAGTTTCATGCAACATGACTGCTTATAAGTTCCTCAATGAGCTCTGTACAAGTTTTACGAACTTATGAAACATCTAACATAGCGTTTCTAGGATCTAAACCAAGTTTCATGCAACATGAGTGCTTATAAGTGTCCCAATGAGGTTTGTAAAAGTTTTACGAACTTATGAAACATCTAAAAACACGTTTCTAGGTCTCTAAACCAAGTTTCATGCAACATGAGTGCTTATAAGGGTCTCAAAGAGCTTAGTAAAAGTTTCACGAACTTATGAAACATCTAACAACGCGTTTCTAGGACTCTAAACCAAGTTTCATGCAACTTGAGTGCTTATAAATGTCTCAATGAGCTTTGGACATGTTTGACGAACTTATAAAACATCTAACAACGCGTTTCTAGGACTCTAAAACAAGTTTCATGCAACATGAGTGCTTATAAGTGTCTCAATGAGCTTTGGAAATGTTTGACGAACTTATGAAACATCTAACAACACGTTTCTAGGACTCTAAAACAAGTTTCATGCAACATGAGTGCTTATAAAGGTCTCAAAGAGCTGTGGACATGTTTGACGAACTTATGAAACATCTAACAACGCGTTTCTAGGACTTTAAACCAATTTTCATGCAACATGAGTGCTTATAAAGGTCTCAAAGAGCTTTGGACATGTTTGACGAACTTATGAAACATCTAACAACGCATTTCTAGGACTCTAAACCAAGTTTTATGCAACGTGAGTCCTTATAAGTGTCTCAATGAGCTTTGAACATGTTTGACGAACTTATGAAACATCTAACAACCCGTTTCTAGTACTCTAAACCAAGTTTAATGCAACATAAGTGCTTTGTCCAAGTTTTACGAACTTATGAAACATCTAACAACGCGTTTCTAGGACTCTAAACCAAGTTTCATGCAACGTGAGTGCTTATAAGTGTCTCAATGAGCTTTGGACATGTTTGACGAACTTATGAAACATCCAACAATGCATTTCTAGGAATCTAAGTCAAGTTTCATGCAAACATGAGTTCTTATAAGTGTCTCAATGAGCTTTGTACAAGTTTCAAGAACTTATGAAACATCTAACAACGCGGTTTATAGGACTATAAACCAAGTTTCATGCAACATGAGTGCTTATAAGTTCCTCAATGAGCTTTGTACAGGTTTCACGAACTTATGAAACATCTAACAACGCGTTTCTAGGATCTAAACCAAGTTTCATGCAACATGAGTGCTTATAAGGGTCTCAAAGAGCTTTGTACAAGTTTCACGAACTTATGAAACATCTAAAAACGCGTTTCTAAGACTCTAAACCAAGTTTCATGCAACATGAGTGCTTATAAGTGTATCAATGAGCTTTCACTACAAGAATCTGCGCAAATTACCAAGAAAAATTTACAACTATTTTAATCGTCGTAAATTTACGACGACATTACGACGATTTTACGACGATTTTTGTAATCGTCGTAAACTTTACAACGATTAAAATCGTCGTAAAATCGTCGTAAACATTACAACGATTTCCCGAATAAACACGAAATTGTTGTAAATTCGTCGTAAATTTACAACGATTTAACGACGTTTTGGTTTTACAACGAATTTACAACTTCTGATTTTGGGATATTTTAACAACGATTTAAAGACATTTAATCTGGTGGTTGAAAACGTGTATTTACTGTTGCACCTAATTATTTACAACTTTCATTTTAGTCGTTAAATCGTTGTAAAATCGTTGTAAATCCCTTGTTAAATTATGAATCGTTGTAAATTAGTAGTTAATTTTCTTGGTAAAAAGTTGGAAAATTTTACAAAATCCTATAAATACCTCCTCATCTTTCACCATAAATCACACCATCAATTTTATATCTCTCTCACATACAAAAAAAAACTCTTTTTATAAAAAAAATGTCCGGAGGCGATATTTATGAAATCCGAAAATGGATGTACATACATCGAGGCGATGACGGATCGGTGACACGGGAGTTCCTCGACGGGTTTAAAATATTCATGCAGCAAGCCACAAATCTACCTGTCACTATCGAAAGCGGTAAGATGTTTTGTCCTTGTATCAAATGCGACAATAGACAGTTCATTTTGGTTGAAAATGTTTGGAAGCATTTGTTAAATAGAGGATTTACACCACAATATTATATATGGTTTCAGTATGGGGAAGGTTATTGTGGTAATGTTGTTAGTAGTAGTAATTATCATCAGGAATCTGTAGACTATGACCAGCATGTAGAAAATGAGTATGATTATTATAATTTTCATCATGATCATGGAAATGAACCGGATAGGATAAATGACATGGTTAGCATTGCATTTCGCCCTGAAGTTGCATCTGATGGAAATTTAGTTGAAGAACCTAATTTAGATGCTAAAAAATTCTACGACATGTTAAATGTTGCAAATCAACCAATATATGATAATTGTAGAGAAGGGCACTCTAAATTGTCATTAGCTGCTAGAATGATGAATATTAAAATAGACCATAACTTATCTGAGGTTTGCATGGATGATTGGGCTTCATTGTTAAAAGAATATCTACCCTCTGATAATTTAGCTGCTGAAACGTTTTATGAGGTTCAAAAATTGGTTATCAGTCTTGGTCTTCCGTATCAGTCAATTAATGTTTGTGTAGACAATTGTATGATATATTGGAAAGACGAGGACATTCTTGAGGAATGTCGTTTTTGCAAAAAACCAAGATATAGGCCAGAAGGAGTAGGTCGGAAGAGGGTACCGTACCAGAAGATGTGGTATCTGCCTATAACAGACAGGCTACAAAGGATGTATCACTCGGAGAGGACAGCATCTTTGATGAGGTGGCATGCAGAACATACACAAGAAGCCTGGAGAGGTGACCCACCCATCAGATGCGAAAGCATGGAAACACTTTAACTCGGTGTACCTCGATTTTGCTAGACGAAAAGGTAACGTCTACCTTGGTCTATGTACGGATGGATTTAGTCCATTTGGTATGTCAGATAGGCAGTATTCTTTATGGCCCGTCATCGTCACCCCTTATAACCTCCCACCAGAGATGTGTATGCAAAGGGAATTTTTATTTTTGAGTATTTTAGTCCCTAGACCTAAACATCCAAAAAGATCCCTTGATGTTTTTCTACAACCTTTGGTGGAAGAGTTGAAGGAGTTATGGCACACTGGAGTAAGGACTTACGATTGTTCGAGGAAACGGAATTTTACAATGCGTGCAGTGCTTCTATGGACGATTAGCAACTTTCCCGCTTATGGAATGTTGTCGGGCTGGACTACACACGGACGACTCTCTTGTCCTTACTGCATGCATCGTACTGACGCCTTCCAATTGAAGCATGGAAGGAAAACTAGCTGGTTCGATTGTCACCGTCAGTTTCTTAGTCTGCGCCACCCTTACCGGAAAAACAAACAAATGTTTAAACAGAACAAAATGGTTCGTGATCCTCCACCGGTGTATTACACGGGGCGAACAAGTTGAGGCGCATATGGATCATTACTGTGCGAACTACACAGTTCCCCAAGGAGGAAACTGGCATGTCCCGCCTAATCTGCCTGATGGTTATATTACGGAACACAATTCGCATAAAAAAGCATTTTCTAGGAGCTTCCATACTGGAAAGATCATTTACTCCGACACAATCTTGACGCGATGCACATAGAGAAGAACTTTTTCGATAACATTATGAACACTCTTTTGAATGTCTAGGGAAAGACAAAAAACAATTTTAAATCACGTCTTGACTTGGCTGAGATATGTGCGAGATCCGAATTGCACATTGATAAAGACGGAAAAGCGCCAGTACCTATATTCAGATTATCGAGTGCAGCGAAGACGTCGTTGTTCCAGTGGGTGATCTCTGAAGTTAAGTTTCCTGATGGTTTTGTTTCTAATATTTCTCGGTGTGTAGATGGTAGTAAATTCACAGGTATGAAAAGTCACGATTGTCATGTGTTCATGCAACGACTGCTACCATTTGTCTTGGTCGAACTTGTTCCACAAAATGTGCACGAAGCAATTGCTGGTACGTAATGTCTAATTAATTAATAAAATATTTCATAACTGAATATATTGTAATACGTACGTTTGATTTAATTTATGTAGGTGTTGGGTTGTTCTTTCGTGATCTTTCCACAAGAACGTTGAACGATGAAGTAATAAGACAACTCGACGAGAACATTCCTCTCATTTTGTGCAATTTGGAGAAAATATTTCCCCCATCCTTTTTTGATGTTATGGAGTACCTACCAGTACATCTCCCACACGAAGCAGAACTAGGGGGGCCCGTTCACTTCCGATGGATGTACCCCTTCGAACGATTTATGAAACATCTAAAAGGGAAGGCGAAGAATCTAGCTAAAGTCGAGGACACGTCTCACTTTACGTCGTACTACTTTGCACCAACCGTGAGGAAACCTAAAAGAGCGCCAAGGAGATATGATGACGGAGGCATTCAAACAACGTACGCGGTGGAAGGAGTACCTGACATATTTTGTCCCATTGGTCGGCTTAGCTAACACATAAAAGAGGTTTGGTGGAGCAACGAGGATGAAATTCATTGTGCCCACACGTACATTGTATTGAATTGCGATATTGTTACTCCATGGGAAAGGTAAAATTAAATGTTTTTTAATACTCTTTCATTACAACACTCATAAAATATTGCTTACTTATGATATTTTCATATAGTATCTTGGTCGAACAAGTTCAAAAAGGGATTCCGGGGATATCTGAAGATGAGCTCGATTCCCGTAAAACTCAACACTTTGTAATGTGGTTGCAAAGACAGGTATATGAAAATATCGAATATGAAATAACATATCAACATAATATATTTAAACAAAATTAATTTTGCTGTCTGCAGATTGAGTACGAGGACGAATCTTATCCGGTGTGGTTCCACGAGATGCTACAACGTCCCCTTGCGAAGATTCGGACATCGCCAATGTATTTTACAAGAGGTTATGCTTTCCACGCGTACGAGTACGACCGACGTCGAACAAGTGTTAACTACGGTGTTTGTGTTAGAGGAGACATTGATTTCTATGGAATCATCCAAGAAATCATAGAAATAACGTTTCCCGGGTTGCTCATGTTGAAGTGCGTACTCTTCAAGTGCGAGTGGTTTGATCCTACGATCGGAAGAGGTGTACGAATCAACAAGTCTGGGATCGTTGATGTCAATAAGAATAGAAGATACAACAAGTTCGAGCCTTTCATACTTGCATCGCAAGCTGAGCAAGTAAGCTTCATTCCTTATCCGCGTCTTAAGTCCACATAAATACATTGGCTATCCGTTATCAAAATTGCCCCGAAAGGGTACATAGTCAGCGAAGAAGAATCAGCACTCCGTCGATACTCCTTCGCCAGAACTAAACACAGACATGGTCTCACTCGTTGATCCACATAATAGGGAAGCTGAAGAGGTGAATGAGGACGCAAAAGAAGTCGAAGAGACTGACGAATTTGATGAATCTGACTCCGAGGACGAACATGAGTCTGCTGATGACTCCGTGTAATAAATAAGTTGTTTGTTTAAATGTAAAATGAAAATTATGTATTTTAATTTTTTTTATAAAATAAATTAACAATCGTCGTAAATTCGTGGTAAATTTACGACGAATTTACGACTTTTTTGTATTCTACACAAATCGTGGTAAACTCGTTGTAAATTTACCACGAATTTACGAATTTTGTTATATTATACACAAATCGTGGTAAAATCGTTGTAAATTTACCACGAATTTACAACTTTTGTTATATTTTACACAAATCGTGGTAAAATCGTTGTACATTTACCACGAATGTAAGACTTTTTTGAATTATACACAAATCAAGGTAAAATCGTTGTAAATTTACGATGATTTTCCGACGATTAGTCTTATAATTCGTTGTCAGGTCATACAATTTTGTACTTTGCCGTACAAATACACAATCGTCGTAAATAAGACGTAAACTAGTCGTTTATTTACGTCTGTTTTACAACGTTTTTTTTTATAAACCCCTAAACCCCAAACATTTTCAAAAGTATGTCATATATTACGTACCAACACTCATAAAGACCTTTAAAGTTAATGAATAACTATAAAAACAATGCTAAAATTGCTTATCAATAAGTTTTGTTACATATTCTTATAATTTATAAAGTTTAAAATAAAGTGTACTATATATATTGTGCTTAATATGTATATATGTTCTAATTTTATCAAAACTTGTTTTTTTGCAATCATACGACTTAGTATGATTTCATATGCATACAATATCATAATTATATTCAACATGAAGTCAAATGGCAGATGAATTTCAGCGAAATCCATTTAGTGTATTGAATAGTCGTAAATTCGTGGTAAATTTACCACGAATTTACGATGATTCCCACAAAATCGATGGAAATTCGTGGTAATTTAACAACGAATTTACGACCAAACATGAAACACTAAACGTCAAATCCTCAGGAGTTTTGTTTGTACGAGGTTGTCAACGTCAACGATTTACCACGATTTTACGACGATTTTATTTTCATCATTCCCAAAACGCGGCAAACCAAAACGAACCAAAACGTTTGAACTTTTTTTACAACGATTTTACGACGATTGTTTATACTATATATGGTCGACCACATTTTTTCATTTTCTCTCATTCTCTTTAAATCTCTCTCTCTCCCTCTCTCTCTAAAATTTTCGCTCTCTAAAATTTTCGCTCTCTAAAACTCTTAAACACTCTACAACTTTCACTCTCTTTCAACATCCCCAAAGGTAAATATATTTAATATATGTGTTTTAAAACCGGATTTTAGAATTAGGTTTAGGATTTGGAATTTAGTTTTAGGATTTGGAATAAGTTTTTGGCTCGGATTTTAATTTTAAGATTCTTATTTTAGATTTATGTTCCGAACATATAATTAATCATTAAAATACTTAATGTTTAGTTTTTAAAATACTTAAAACTTATTATTTAACATAATTAATTATTAATCTTAATTTTTAAAATACATAATTAATATTAAAATACTTAATGTTTAGTTTTTAAAATACTAATATCATTAAAATACTTATATAATGTTTAGTTTTTAAAATATTAATAATTTTTAAATATTTAATGTTTATTATTTAAATATTTAATGTTTTTTTTGGCAGGTACTTATACATGACTCCTAGGAGAGGAAAGACCTTTACCTTCGAACTACATGCGGAGGTTGGCGGAGAAGAGGGCTTCCCGGGAAGCTACGGGTTCCGATGAGGCTTCAGCTTCCGGGACATCGCCTGTCCACACCGGGACGTCCGTCCATGGCGAGCAGCTTCCTCCTCCTCATGTGCCCGCCGCCGACGCCGCTGACGACGCAGACGCCGCTATCCCGGGCCCGGTACATCCAGAGTTGGATGTACCGGGACACGCGTCGTACGTCACCCTCCGGGTTGAGGATATCCTCGCTCAACCCGGACATGACAGTCTCCGCCGGTTGGATCCGTACAAGTCTGCGGACACTTACTGGTAAGTTAAAATTCATTTGTTAATTATTTTAATATTTTATATTTTTTGATTTTTTAATATATTAATAAATCAATTAATTTTTTTTCAGGTTCAAGTACGACAACCAGGTCTCGCGTTCTATCGCGGACATAATCAAGGGATACTTCACCGAGTCGCATCCTAACTGGAGCAAGACACCCGAGCACATCAAGAGAACGTGGTTCAAATGTTTCGCAATAATGTTCTGATTTAATTTCAATTAAATTTATTTATTTAACTTTAAATTTTTTTATTATATATTACTCTCGTAAACGTAACTTTACTAATGTTATATATATAATTTCTCATATTTTGTAGCAAAAGTTGCATTGTGATGTCTCGATCAACGACACCGTGAGGACGGAGTACAACAAGACGGCAAAATTTTGTCTCGTCAACACGGTCTCCGACTGGAAGGACAAGTGGAGAGTCGTCGGCGACGCGGGGAAGCCAGTATATCTCTCGGTCGCGGTCTGGGACGGCTTGAAGAAATACTGGACGGATAGCCACAACGCGATCGTAGCTGAGATGTGTTCCACCTCCAGGAACGCGAAGCTACCTGACGGGACGCCGAAGCAGATGACTCACACGTCCGAACAAATCCCGTTCGCGGGTCGGGCGCACGAAATGGTAAGTCTTTCTTACTTACTCTTTCAAATTTATTTTTATTTTCAAATTATTAATCTTATACTAATGCGCAAGTTTTTATTATTTGTTTGTAGGCCAAGTTGCTGGGTCACAAACCAGCCGTCGCCGTCTTCGAAAAGACGCACAGGAAAAAGACCGGCGAGTTCGTTGACTCCCATTCCGAGCGGATATTCAACGACCTTGAAGCTCGGAAGAAGGAGATCGAGAATCAGCGATCTCAGAGATCCCCGGGAGGCACTCAATATCCTGGCGAGCCGCTTACTACCGCCGAGCTCGATCAAATATATCATGAGGTAAAATTTTACTCTAAGATTTTCTCTAAAATTATTTTTTAAAACGTTCATTTACTAATTGTTTAATTTTATAGGTTGCTCCTAAGAAGAAATGACGGGTTCTAGGCATGGGATCCATGCAGGACGTCCCACTTGCTCCTACCTCTTACCAATCTCCGGCTGAGATGGAGGCTGAGATTCAGAACCTGCATGCGACTCAGGTGAAGAACATGGGGTTCTACAACAGCATGCTGACGGTGATTTCTGCATCTAACCCGGAACTACTTCGGGCGATGCAGACACATCCCGACCGCTCGTCGACTGATCAGGCTGGAACAAGCAACGTCGATCCCGAGACCGCGACGCAGGACTATTTCGGGCCTGATTTCAACCTAGGTGACTATTTTTTTTTTTTGTATTTTGAAATTGTAAAAAATGTTTTATTAATATAATTAGGGACGATTTTACGTCGATTATAAAAATTTTTAATTTATTATAATTACAAATTTACAACCAAATATTCGTTGTAAAATCGTTGTAATGGTTACGACGATTTTACAACAAATATTTTACCATGAATTTACGACGAATTTGGTTCGTCGTAAAATTTACCACAATTTTACGACGATTTGATTTTTACTTCGATCGATTAACGACGAAATTGAAATCGTCGTTAAATCGTGGTAAAACGATTATGGTCGTTGTTAAAGTCGTGATTTCTTGTAGTGTTTGTACAAGTTTTACGAACTTATGAAACATCTAACAACGCATTTCTAGGACTCTAAACCAAGTTTCATCCAACGTGAGTGCTTATAAGTGTCTCAATGAGCTTTGTACAAGTTTCACGAAGTTATGAAACATCTAACAACGCGGTTTCTAGGACTCTAAACCAAGTTTCATACAACATGAGTGCTTATAAGTTCCTCAATGAGCTTTGTACAAGTTTCACGAAATTATGAAACATCTAACAACGCGGTTTCTATGAATCTAAACCAAGTTTCATGCAACATGAGAATTTATAAGTTCCTCAATGAGCTTTGTACAAGTTTCACGAACTTATGAAACATCGAACAACGCGTTTCTAGGATCTAAATCAAGTTTCATGCAACATGAGTGCTTATAAATGTCTCAATGAGCTTTGGACATGTTTGACGAACTTATGAAACATCAACCAATGCATTTCTAGGAATCTAAACCAAGTTTCATGCAACATGAGTGCTTATAAGTGTCTCAATGAGCTTTGTACAAGTTTCACGAACTTATGAAACATCTAACAACGCGGTTTCTAGGACTCTAAACCAAGTTTCATGCAACATGAGTGCTTATAACTTCCTCAATGAGCTTTGTACATGTTTGACGAACATATGAAATATCTAACAAAGCGTTTCTAGGACTCTAAACCAAGTTTCATGCAACATAAGTGCTTATAAGTGTATCAATGAGCTTTGTACAAGTTTTACGAACTTATGAAACATCTAACAACGCGTTTCTAGGATATGGGTTCTTATAAGTGTCTCAATGAGGTTTGTAAAAGTTTTACGAACTTATGAAAATCTAAAAACGAGTTTTTAGGACTCTAAACCAAGTTTCATGCAACATGAGTGCTTATAAGGGTCTCAATGAGCATTGTACAAGTTTTACGAACTTATGAAACATCTAACAACGCGTTTCCAGGACTCTAAATCAAGTTTCATGCAACGTGAGTGCTTATAAGTGTCTCAATGAGTTTTGGACATGTTTGGCGAACTTATGAAACATCCAACAATGCATTTATAGGAATCTAAACAAAAGTTTCATGCAACATGAGTGCTTATAAGTGTCTCAATGAGCTTTGTACAAGTTTCCCAAACTTATGAAACATCTAACAACGCGTTTCTAGGACTCTAAACCAAGTTTCATGCAACATGATTGCTTATAAGTTACTCAATGAGCTTTGTACAAGTTTTACGAACTTATGAAACATCTAACAACGCATTTCTAGGACTCTAAACCAAGTTTCATGCAACGTGAGTGCTTATAAATGTCTCAATGAGCTTTGAACATGTTTGACGAACTTATGAAACATCTAACAACGCGTTTCTAGGACTCTAAACCAATTTTCATGCAACATAAGTGCTTATAAGTGTCTCAATGACCATTGTACAAGTTTTACGAACTTATGAAACATCTAACAACGCGTTTCGAGGACTCTAAATCAAGTTTCATGCAACGTGAGTGCTTATAAGTGTCTCAATGAGCTTTGGACATGTTTGGCGAACTTATGAAACATCCAACAATGCGTTTCTAGGAATCTAAACCAAGTTTCATGCAACATGAGTGCTTATAAGTGTCTCAATGAGCTTTGTACAAGTTTCACGAACTTATGAAACATCTAACAACGCGGTTTCTAGGAATCTAAACCAAGTTTTATGCAAAATGAGTGCTTATAAGTTCCTCAATGAGCTTTGTACAAGTTTCACGAACTTATGAAACATCTAACAACGCGTTTCTAGGATCTAAACCAAGTTTCATGCAACATGAGTGCTTATAAGTGTTTGAATGAGCTTTGTACAAGTTTCACGAACTTATGAAACATCTAACAACGCGGTTTCTAGAACTTTAAACCAAGTGTCATGCAACATGAGTGCTTATAAGTTCGTCAATGAGCTTTGGACATATTTGACGAACTTATGAAACATCTAACAAAGCGTTTCTAGGAGTCTAAACCAAGTTTCATGCAACATGAGTGCTTATAAGGGTCTCAATGAGCATTGTACAAGTTTTACGAACTTATGAAACATCTAACAACGCGTTTCCAGGACTCTAAATCAAGTTTCATGCAACGTGAGTGCTTATAAGTGTCTCAATGAGCTCTGGACATGTTTGACGAACTTATGAAACATCTAACAACGCGTTTCTAGGACTCTAAACCAATTTTCATGCAACATAAGTGCTTATAAGTGTCTCAATGAGCATTGTACAAGTTTTACGAACTTATGAAACATCTAACAACGCGTTTCGAGGACTCTAAATCAAGTTTCATGCAACGTGAGTGCTTATAAGTGTCTCAATGAGCTTTGGACATGTTTGGCGAACTTATGAAACATCCAACAACGCGTTTCTAGGAATCTAAACCAAGTTTCATGCAACATGAGTGCTTATAAGTGTCTCAATGAGCTTTGTACAAGTTTCACGAACTTATGAAACATCTAACAACGCGGTTTCTAGGAATCTAAACCAAGTTTCATGCAAAATGAGTGCTTATAAGTTTCTCAATGAGCTTTGTACAAGTTTCACGAACTTATGAAACATCTAACAACGCGTTTCTAGGATCTAAACCAAGCTTCATGCAACATTAGTGTTTATAAGTGTCTCAATGAGCTTTGGCCATGTTTGACGAACTTATGAAACATCCAACAATGCATTTCTAAGAATCTAATCCAAGTTTCATGCAACATGAGTGCTTATAAGTGTCTCAATGAGCTTTGTAAAAGTTTCACGAACTTATGAAACATCTAACAACGCGGTTTCTAGGACTCTAAACCAAGTTTCATGCAACATGAGTTCTTATAAGTTCGTCAATGAGCTTTGTACAAGTTTTACGATTTATGAAACATCTAACAACGCGTTTCTAGGACTCTAAACCAAGTTTCATGCAACATGAGTGCTTATAAGTGTCTCAATGAGCTTTGGCCATGTTTGACGAACTTATGAAACATCCAACAATGCATTTCTATGAATCTAATCCAAGTTTCATGCAACATGAGTGCTTATAAGTGTCTCAATGAGCTTTGTACAAGTTTCACGAACTTATGAAACATCTAAAAACGCGTTTCTAGGACTCTAAACCAAGTTTCATGCAACATGAGTGCTTATAAGGGTTTCATTGAGCTTTGTACATGTTTCACGAACTTATGAAACATCTAACAACGCGTTTCTAGGACTCTAAAACAAGTTTCATGTAACATGAGTGCTTATAAGTGTCTCAATCAGCTTTTGACATGTTTGACGAACTTATGAAACATCTAACAACACGTTTCTAGGACTCTAAACCAAGTATAATGCAACATGGGTGCTTATAAGTGTAACAATGAACTTTGTACAAGTTTTACGAACTTATGAAACATCTAACAACGCATTTCTAGGACTCTAAACCAAGTTTCATGCAACGTGAATGCTTATAAGTGTCTCAATGAGCTTAGGACATGTTTGACGAACTTATGAAACATCTAACAACGCGTTTCTAGGACTCTAAACCAAGTTTCATGCAACATGAGTGCTTCTAAGTGTATCAATGAGCTTTGTACAAGTTTTACGAACTTATGAAACATCTAACAATACATTTCTGGGAATCTAAACCAAGTTTCATGCAAAGTGAAAGCTTATAAGTGTCTCAATGAGCTTTGGACATGTTTGACGAACTTATGAAACATATAACAAAGCGTTTCTAGGACTCTAAACCAAGTTTCATGCAACATAAGTGCTTATAAGTGTCTCAATGAGCTTTGTACAAGTTTTACGAACTTATGAAACATATAACAACGCGGTTTCTAGGACTCTAAACCAAGTTTCATGCAACATGAGTGCTTATAAGTGTCTCAATGAGTTTTGGACATGTTTGGCGAACTTATGAAACATCCAACAATGCATTTATAGGAATCTAAACAAAAGTTTCATGCAACATGAGTGCTTATAAGTGTCTCAATGAGCTTTGTACAAGTTTCCCAAACTTATGAAACATCTAACAACACGTTTCTAGGACTCTAAACTAAGTTTCATGCAACATGATTGCTTATAAGTTCCTCAATGAGCTTTGTACAAGTTTTACGAAGTTATGAAACATCTAACAACGCATTTCTAGGACTCTAAACCAAGTTTCATGCAACGTGAGTGCTTATAAGTGTCTCAATGAGCTTTGAATATGTTTGACGAACTTATGAAACATCTAACAACGCGTTTCTAAGACTCTAAACCAATTTTCATGCAACATAAGTGCTTATAAGTGTCTCAATGAGCATTGCACAAGTTTTACAAACTTATGAAACATCTAACAACGCATTTCGAGGACTCTAAATCAAGTTTCATGCAACGTGAGTGCTTATAAGTGTCTCAATGAGCTTTGGACATGTATGGCGAACTTATGAAACATCCAACAATGCGTTTCTAGGAATCTAAACCAAGTTTCATGCAACATGAGTGCTTATAAGTGTCTCAATGAGCTTTGTACAAGTTTCACGAACTTATGAAACATCTAACAACGCGGTTTCTAGGAATCTAAACCAAGTTTTATGCAAAATGAGTGCTTATAAGTTCCTCAATGAGCTTTGTACAAGTTTCACAAACTTATGAAACATCTAACAACGCGTTTCTAGGATCTAAACCAAGTTTCATGCAACATGAATGCTTATAAGTGTTTCAATGAGCTTTGTACAAGTTTCACGAACTTATGAAACATCTAACAACGCGGTTTCTAGAACTCTAAACCAAGTTTCATGCAACATGAGTGCTTATAAGTTCGTCAATGAGCTTTGGACATGTTTGACGAACTTATGAAACATCTAACAAAGCGTTTCTTGGACTCTAAACCAAGTTTCATGCAACATAAGTGCTTATAAGTGTCTCAATGAGCTTTTTACAAGTTTTACGAACTTATGAAACATCTAACAACGCGGTTTCTAGGAATCTAAACCAAGTTTCATGCAACATGAGTGCTTATAAGGGTCTCAATGAGCATTGTACAAGTTTTACGAACTTATGAAACATCTAACAACGCGTTTCCAGGACTCTAAATCAAGTTTCATGCAACGTGAGTGCTTATAAGTGTCTCAATGAGCTTTGGACATGTTTGACGAACTTATGAAACATCTAACAACGCGTTTCTAGGACTCTAAACCAATTTTCATGCAACATAAGTGCTTATAAGTGTCTCAATGAGCATTGTACAAGTTTTACGAATTTATGAAACATCTAACAACGCGTTTCGAGGACTCTAAATCAAGTTTCATGCAACGTGAGTGCTTATAAGTGTCTCAATGAGCTTTGGACATGTTTGGCGAACTTATGAAACATCCAACAACGCGTTTCTAGGAATCTAAACCAAGTTTCATGCAACATGAGTGCTTATAAGTGTCTCAATGAGCTTTGTACAAGTTTGACGAACTTATGAAACATCTAACAACGCGGTTTCTAGGAATCTAAACCAAGTTTCATGCAAAATGAGTGCTTATAAGTTTCTCAATGAGCTTTGTACAAGTTTCACGAACTTATGAAACATCTAACAACGCGTGTCTAGGATCTAAACCAAGTTTCATGCAACATTAGTGCTTATAAGTGTCTCAATGAGCTTTGGCCATGTTTGACGAACTTATGAAACATCCAACAATGCATTTCTAAGAATCTAATCCAAGTTTCATGCAACATGAGTGCTTATAAGTGTCTCAATGAGCTTTGTACAAGTTTCACGAACTTATGAAACATCTAACAACGCGGTTTCTAGGAGTCTTAACAAAGTTGCATTCAACATGAGTGCTTATAAGTTCGTCAATGAGCTTTGTACAAGTTTTACGATTTATGAAACATCTAACAACGCGTTTCTAGGACTCTAAACCAAGTTTCATGCAACATGAGTGCTTATAAGTGTCTCAATGAGCTTTGGCCATGTTTGACGAACTTATGAAACATCCAACAATGTATTTCTAAGAATCTAATCCAAGTTTCATGCAACATGAGTGCTTATAAGTGTCTCAATGAGTTTTGTACAAGTTTCACGAACTTATGAAACATCTAAAAACGTGTTTCTAGGACTCTAAACCAAGTTTCATGCAACATGAGTGCTTATAAGGGTCTCATTGAGCTTTGTACATGTTTCACGAACTTATGAAACATCTAACAACGCGTTTCTAGGACTCTAAAACAATTTTCATGTAACATGAGTGCTTATAAGTGTCTCAATGAGCATTGTACAAGTTTTACGAACCTATGAAACATCTAACAACGCGTTTCTAGGACTCTTAACCAAGTTTCATGGAACATGAGTGCTTATAAGTGTATCAATGAGCTTTGTACAAGTTTTACGAACTTATGAAACATCTAACAACGCATTTCTAGGACATTAAACCAAGTTTCATGCAACGTGAGTGCTTATAAGTGTCTCAATGAGTTTTGGACATGTTTGACGAACTTATGAAACATCTAACAAAGCGTTTCTAGGACTCTAAAACAAGTTTCATGCAACATAAGTGCTTATAAGTGTCTCAATGAGTTTTGTACAAGTTTTACGAACTTATGAAACATATAACAACGCGTTTCTAGGATCTAAAACAATTTTCATGCAACATGGGTGCTTATAAGTGTCTCAATATGGTTAAAGTTTTAAGAACTTACGAAACATCCAAAAACGAGTTTCTAGGACTCTAAACAAAGTTTCATGCAAACATGAGTGCTTATAAAGGTCTCAAAGAGCTTTGTACAAGTTTCATGAACTTATGAAACATCTAACAACGCGTTTCTAGGACTCTAAACCAAGTTTCATGCAACATGAGTGCTTATAAGTGTCTCAATGAGCTTTGGACATGTTTGACGAACTTATGAAACATCTAACAACACATTTCTAGGACTCTAAACCAAGTTTCATGCAACATAAGTGCTTATAAGTGTCTCAATGAGCATTGTACAAGTTTTACGAACTTATGAAACATCTAACAACGCGTTTCTAGGACTCTAAACCAAGTTTCATGCAACGTGAATGCTTATAAGTGTCTCAATGAGCTTTGGACATGTTTGGCGAACTTATGAAACATCCAACAATGCATTTCTAGGAATCTAAACCAAGTTTCATGGAACATGAGTGTTTATAAGTGTCTCAATGAGCTTTGTACAAGTTTCACGAACTTATGAAACATCTAACAACGCGGTTTTTAGGAATCTAAACCAAGTTTCATGCATCATGAGTGCTTATAAGTGTCTCATTGAGGTTTCTAAAAGTTTTACGAACTTATGAAACATCTAACAACGCATTTCTAGGACTCTAAACCAAGTTTCATGCAACGTGAGTGCTTATAAGTGTCTCAATGAGCTTTGGACATGTTTGACGAACTTATGAAACATCTAACAAAGCGTTTCTAGGACTCTAAACCAAGTTTCATGCAACATAAGTGCTTATAAGTGTCTCAATGAGCTTTGTACAAGTTTTACGAACTTATGAAACATCGCCTAACAACGCGTTTCTAGGATCTAAAACAAGTTTCATGCAACATGGGTGCTTATAAGTTTCTCAATGAGGTTTGTAAAAGTTTTACGAACTTATGAAAATCTAAAAACGAGTTTTTAGGACTCTAAACCAAGTTTCATGCAACATGAGTGCTTATAAGGGTCTCAATGAGCATTGTACAAGTTTTACGAACTTATGAAACATCTAACAACGCGTTTCCAGGACTCTAAATCAAATTTCATCCAACGTGAGTGCTTATAAGTGTCTCAATGAGTTTTGGACATGTTTGGCGAACTTATGAAACATCCAACAATGCATTTATAGGAATATAAACCAAGTTTCATGCAACATGAATGCTTATAAGTGTCTCAATAAGCTTTGTAAAAGTTTGACGAACTTATGAAACATCTAACAACGCGTTTCTAGGACTCTAAACCAATTTTCATGCAACATAAATGCTTATAAGTGTCTCAATGAGCATTGTACAAGTTTTACGAACTTATGAAACATCTAACAACGCGTTTCTAGGACTCTAAATCAAGTTTCATGCAACGTGAGTGCTTATAAGTGTCTCAATGAGCTTTGGACATGTTTGGCGAACTTATGAAACATCCAACAACGCGTTTCTAGGAATCTAAACCAAGTTTCATGCAACATGAGTGCTTATAAGTGTCTCAATGAGCTTTGTACAAGTTTCACGAACTTATGAAACATCTAACAACGCGGTTTCTAGAAATCTAAACCAAGTTTCATGCAAAATGAGTTCTTATAAGTTCCTCAATGAGCTTTTTACAAGTTTCACGAACTTATGAAACATTTAACAACGCGTTTCTAGGATCTAAACCAAGTTTCATGCAACATTAGTGCTTATAAGTGTCTCAATGAGCTTTGGCCATGTTTGACGAACTTATGAAACATCCAACAATGCATTTCTAAGAATCTAATCCAAGTTTCATGCAACATGAGTGCTAATAAGTGTCTCAATGAGCTTTGTACAAGTTTCACGAACTTATGAAACATCTAACAACGCGGTTTCTAGGACTCTAAACCAAGTTTCATGCAACATGAGTGCTTATAAGTTCGTCAATGAGCTTTGTACAAGTTTTACGATTTATGAAACATCTAACAACGCGTTTCTAGGATCTAAACCAAGTTTCATGCAACATGAGTGCTTATAAGTGTCTCAATGAGGTTTGTAAAAGTTTTACGAACTTATGAAACATCTAAAAACGCGTTTCTAGGACTCTAAACCAAGTTTCATGCAACATGAGTGCTTATAAGGATCTCAATGAGCTTTGTACATGTTTCACGAACTTACGAAACATCTAACAACGCGTTTCTAGGACTCTAAAACAAGTTTCATGTAACATGAGTGCTTATAAGTGTCTCAATAAGCTTTTGACATGTTTGACGAACTTATGAAACATCTAACAACGCGTTTCTAGGACTCTAAACCAAGTATAATGCAACATGGGTGCTTATAAGGGTAACAATGAACTTTGTACAAGTTTTACTAACTTATGAAACATCTAACAACGCATTTCTAGGACTCTAAACCAAGTTTCATGCAACGTGAGTGCTTATAAGTGTCTCAATGAGCTTAGGACATGTTTGACGAACTTATGAAACATCTAACAACGCGTTTCTAGGACTCTAAACCAAGTTTCATGCAACATGAGTGCTTATAAGTGTATCAATGAGCTTTGTACAAGTTTTACGAACTTATGAAACATCTAATAATACATTTCTGGGAATCTAAACCAAGTTTCATGCAAAGTGAGTGCTTATAAGTGTCTCAATGAGCTTTGGACATGTTTGACGAACTTATGAAACATATAACAAAGCAGTTCTAGGACTCTAAACCAAGTTTCATGCAACATAAGTGCTTATAAGTGTCTCAATGAGCTTTGTACAAGTTTTACGAACTTATGAAACATCTAACAACGCGTTTCTAGGATCTAAAACAAGTTTCATGCAACATGGGTGCTTATAAGTTCCTCAATGAGCTTTGTACAAGTTTCACGAACTTATGAAACATCTAACAACGCATTTCTAGGATCTAAACCAAGTTTCATGCAACATAAGTGCTTATAATTGTCTCAATGAGGTTTGTAAAAGTTTTACGAACTTATGAAACATCTAAAAACGCGATTTCTAGGACTCTAAACCAAGTTTCATGCAACATGATTGATTATAAGGGTTTCAAAGAGCTTTGTATATGTTTCACGAACTTATGAAACATCTAACAACGAGTTTCTAGGATCTAAACCAAGAAATAAAATGAAAATAATTACAAACGACCCTATTTCCCCCTTGTCTAATTTATGCAAACATACAAACATTAGTGTTTAATTTTCCTACATTAAACAAATATTTTCCGAGTGTAGTGTTTTTGGAAAATTAAAATGAAAATAATTACAAACGACCCTATTTCCCCCTTGTCTAATTTATGCTAGTCACGACTTGAAATATACTTAATTTATAGTATGTTCATAAATCAAAATTATAAATTGCATTGGTCATTGTAAAACTCATGGAGATTCATTGTAAATACAATAATGTTTTTAAAGATTGTAATTTAAACTTTGTACGATCTTATAAAATTATATAAAGTTATGGTCAACGACCCTAGAGAGAACTTTTAATACACCATCAATTAAGATTCTAGAAGGGTTTAAGCCTAAGATCTAACCTATTCTCTATAACAATCGTTTAAACTTCTGATACAAACCATTAATCAGGGAGTTCGTTATCCAAAAGAAAAAGATCCAACACCGAGAAAACCTACATCGATTAAAGCATCCTAATTTATCGCATCGATCCCTTGCGATATAATCTTTAAAAAGAAGCTCAATGGGATATAAGATTTTCAAAAAGAAGCATCACATTTTTTTGGCTAATGTCACAAAGTGTGTTGTACTAAAGATTCATTTTTTGTAGAAAAACAATGATCTAAAGTGAAAAGCCAAACATGGATACTTTGTAATTACTACCTTGGTTTTAAAAATCTACTAGGAATTAACCCGCGCCAAGCGCGGGATAAAAATTTACGTAATAGAAAAAATGTTTATTGGTAAAAATAATGTGTAGTATAAAATGAAATAAAAAGAATTTGTATCACATGTGATCCGCGTTAAACGCGGAGTTTAAATTTGAAGTATATATAGAAAATATATTGTATTTTGGTTTTTATAATGTTTTATTTACAAAAATTTATTACTATTACTATTTTAATATTTATCATCGAAAAAGATTATCATTGCCATTTCGATGTTGAATATTTATCTTTACGTATAATTTACTATTTAT
This sequence comes from Cochlearia excelsa, assembly GCA_963556525.1. Taxonomy (NCBI): domain Eukaryota; kingdom Viridiplantae; phylum Streptophyta; class Magnoliopsida; order Brassicales; family Brassicaceae; genus Cochlearia; species Cochlearia excelsa. The sequence goes on from CAUVZT010000019.1 coordinate 787,187, forward strand.
CATTAAAAAACAATAATTACATACTGTTTTGAAACTTTGATATGACTCATTTAACAATGAAAAGTATGTCAATCCAGTCTCTATTTATCATAAAATCGAACTATTAAAACCTCGGATATATAAAACCACTGAATTTTCGGGGGCTCGAGTCAATTTTTTGCTCAAGTTTTATCATTTGACATGAACTTTAATGTTTAATACAATTTTACAAAATAATATTGTTATTTATAAATGAACAATATGTTTTATCATTCTTTTGTGCGAGAATATAACATACAAACATTAGGAAAATTATAAAATTGTGTTTTTCATTAGTTTTTTAAATATTTTAAACATATTTTCTAGGAAGGTTTAATCACTCTTTCATGTCTAAACTTATCCAAAAATTGTTTGTTCAAAGTTTGGGAACTGGTGGTTCAACCGATGAGTCGGGTAAATTGTGTGTTCAAGTTTTTTCATTTGACATGAATTTTGGTGTTAAATACAATTTTACAAAATAATATTGTTATTTGTAAATGAACAATATGTTTTATCATTATTTTAAACTCAATGTAATAGAATATAATATATAAATATTAAGAGATCTTAGAAATTATAAAATTGTATTTCTTATGAATTTTTCATATTATATTTTATGGATTTTGCAACATTTTTTAATATTATATATTTATTATGTCAATTTAAGTCATTTTGTGTTAAATTTGGGCTTTTTGTTTTGGGTTTTTGTGTAGGATTTTTATGAATTTTTAATAATGTAGGACCAGAAATACTCAAGTGATGACACGTGTAATTTTAGAATGATTTTCTCTCTCCGTCTTCTGTATTAATAATATAAGATAGGGGCACCGACACGAAAAAATTCTCCGAGCAAGCAAGCATTGATTTGACAAAAATATATTGTTTGTATTTTTGAATTTGACCAAAAATGTGTTTTTGTCAATGTCTTCTAAGACATGACAATCCTCTTCCGATATCCACATTGCCAGGAGCATAACAACAAAAATTACATTACAATACACTATTAATTAATGTAATTACCAAAAAACTAGAGAGTAAAAAAATCAGACATAAAACTAAACCCTATGTTGAATTATGTTCAGAAACCCCCTTTTTTAATTACTTGAAATATTCCAAGAAATTTGATTGTGAAATATTCACATACCAGGTTCTATTGTTTAGAACTAGATCATGAAATAAAAAAACACATAATAATAAAGAAAAAAAGGAAGAGAAGAATAAAACCTATCTTTTAAGAGATTAATAGTGGAACAAGACATTAAAAGATGTTTCAGCATTCTACTCGAAACAGCGGCGTTTTAATCTATCATATTTATTGAGAGACCGGTCCAACCGAAAATTGTTTATGAAACCAAAATCGAATTTAGCTTAAACCATCATTTAATATTATATATATATATTTATTATGATTTAGGAACCACTAAACCCTTTTACAAAATCGGTATATCTCTCACTCTAAGTCTAACATTTAAATTGAATCCCTAGCCAAATAGTCAAATTTGATTAATGGTTAGCCAAATAGTCAAACTTGATTAATGATTAGTAACTTTTAGAAAAATGAAAATGTTGGAAAACTATTTGACTTACGCATTTCAACCAAACAATTACACTTAATTGTGATTAGTACTAACCAAACCAAAAACAACAAAACAAAAAAAATCAGTTTCTTAAACCGTAAATTTGTTATTCCTAGCCGCTAATTAATCTTTTTATACAAATTAATATAAAGAAAGTTGTACACTCTCAACAAGTTTATCACCTAATCAATTAATTAATTAATTAACACTTTACAAAAAGTCAAAAACCAATAAAATAAAAAAGGGCAATTTCCGAAATACCATGAAAAATAGTTTTTTGGACAATAATATCATCAAAAGTCTTTTTTCCTTAAATACCATTAAAAAGTTTTTTGGACAAAAATACCATAAAGTTAAAATTAAGTTAAAATCTTCAAAATTAACATGATACCCTCAAAACTAAACCTTACGCCCTACAATATTATACCCTAGCGAACCCAAATGAAAAAAATTAAGTTTTAAAGTGTTAAAATTAGATTTTGTTTTTATTGTATTTTTGTCCAAAAAACATTTTAATGATATTTGAGGAAAAAAAACTTATAATGTTTTTTTGTCAAAAAAACATTTTTTCATTTCTCAATAAAAACTAATAGTTTAAGGGAGAATCACAAAACTACACCATTTGAATTACATTTCACAAAACTACACCATTTCCAAAATATTTCACAAAACTACACCTAAACACTAAAAATTAAATTCAAATAAACCATAACCACACAATCTTACCCCCTTAATATTATACCCTAAACACTAATTAGGGAACCCAAATGAAAATATTTTAATTTTGGTAATTTTTTAAATGGTAAATCAAGCTTTTAAAATTTTGAAAGGGTGTAAATATGTGAAAATATTGAATTAGGTGTAGTTTTGTGAAGGGAGGGTTGAAAGGGTGTAGTTTTGTGAAGGGAGGGTTGAAAGGGTGTAGTTTTGTGAAGGGAGGGTTGAAAGGGTGTAGTTTTGTGAATTCCTCATAGTTTAATTCTTGATTTTTTAAAATGTACACCCTTTCAAATACTAGTTCAAAAAATTCCACGTAATTATTTTCCTAATTTTACATCTTTTTAAGAAATTGTTAAATTATTTTTTAAAAACATACTTGGATATTGTGTTTAAGAGTTTATTTATATTTCGTATTTTATGTTTGGATTTACTTACGATATAGTTTTTGTAATTTTTCTTATTGGTTTATTTACACTTTATGCCCCCTCCAAAAAGAACAAGGAAATACATTTACTAAAAACTTTTAACTGTCTTTATCAAAAAAAAAAACCTTTTAACCGTATATTGTGAGAGTTTTTAGAAAACGACAAAGAAATTTAATCATATTTAATGATCTTATTATAAAACAGGGAGGGAGTTTATACTTTATATTATAAAAAAAAATCAACAACTCAAAGACAACAACATATTACTTCAACTACAAGGAAACAATAGGGCAAAGAGGAAACGGCATCGTTTTCTTAAGAGTCCTACCAAATGGCGGTGACGTGGCACTGAATAGGCTAGTGCCAAGATTCATGTGTATTGATATTTTTTCAGAATATGTTTTGGTATTCTTGTTCTTGAGATAGCTTGTGGGACAAGAAACAAACGTTTTTATGCCAAACATAGGTTACAAAGAATAAGATGAGTTCCTTCAAGCGCAAGGTAACAACGAAAAAAGTAGAAGCTTGTTATCAAAGAGAGATTATTCGATTCCATCTCCAAAGAATCCTCCATTCTCTATAATTAGCTCTCTATCTACTAATCAAGAGTGTAATATTTGGTACTACTTTAATAAATAAACAAAGTATATATAGTACTAGTGCCAATAACAACAACGATGGTCAAAACTGATCAAAACCTCTTTAGAATCGTGTACAACAAAGTTTTATTGATTTTAGTTTCCTAAAAGTCTCCATCGTTTTCTTGCAATTATATTAAAAACAATAATTGTTATACCTAATAAATTATTAGTAATAATATATCAATTCAATATTGTAAATTAGGAATTCATATATAAACATATTGTGATTTGCTTATTAGCATTACGTTACATGAATTTGTAAAGTTTATACTAATTTTTTACTTCAACGGCATACATTATATTTTTTTACACATTCATTTTTAAAAATACACTCCTCAAATAATAATAATAATAATAATATAGAGATGTTTCTTTTAAGTTGAAAATAAACTTAATATTTCTAAATATAACTTTATAAAAATGAATTATGAGTTACACTATTTGTGATTTTATGGTAAAGATTTGAACGGTTTGAAAGTTTTCTTGAGATTTTTCATAAATTATGGAAAGGTGAAAGAGGATATGATATAGGGAAAATGGATAAGTATAAAAAAAATTTAAAAGTGAAAACAAATTAAATTCATTTTCTTTTTGTTAATTTGATTACATTCCAATGTTGTAGGAGGTAGTTTAGCTATTTAAAATTCACGTTAGAAATATATAGTTTTTGGTCTCATATCGTTTTATCCTTTTGCATTCTCTCGTTACAACATCACTCACGCCATGAACCTCCAATTAACAAGTTGAAGAACATCCGGAGAAGAAGCAGAGAGGAAGAAGAAAATGACGGAGACGAATTGCGGAGATTTGCTTAGCCCGTGTCTCGAGGCTATACTACACGTCACACTCGACCGTTTCCAAAAGCTTCCGCTCAATTCTATCCTCCACGGATCTTAACGCAACTCGATCTCGTCTAGGACTCGCGGAAGAGTTTATGTACGTTTGTATGTCGAATAAGAGTTATGAGTTTCCCCAATGGTTCACACTTTGTATTAACCCTAATCGAACCATAACCCGAAAGAAGAGGAGAAGTGAACAATTGTTGGTTCCTGCTTACCTCCTATGAGTTTCCACCGTCGTTGTTCTATGTATTCGGTGGATCAATCGATGGAGAAAGGACCTCCTCTATACGGATCCTCGATTGTCACAGTAACACTTGGAGAGACGCACCTAGCATGAACAAAACTTTTGTTTATGATCCAAAGCCATAGAGATGGGAATCTTACAAAGGCATTGTTTGGCTTCCCACATCTGAATGTGGGATGGAGAATGTATGGTTTCGCTATGGTCCATATATCTCCAGCTACACGTGTTATTGGTCAACGGGTGGACCTTGGAAAAAGGTGAGAGGGTTAAAGTCATTAGGAGACAAGTACAAGAGGAACGGTTGCTCGAGTGGTAACACGACAAAACTAGTTAGTTGTGATGGTAAACTCTTTCTTCTCTGGAAGGTTATACGAACCGTAATCCTAATAATAATAAGAAGATTTGGTGCGCTGAAACCACGGTAGAAAAGCATGATGATGGTGATCAAGTTTTGGGGAAATGTTGAGTGGCTTGATGTTGTGCATAGCGTTCCCAGATCTCGTGAGCTCATGGATTGTCTCGTCGTCTCGGTTTGATGGGACTTTTGTACCCCAAGTTAGGTTTTTTTTGCATCATCTTCCCTTGCCATATATGTTAGTGTATGTATGAACATGAAGGTGTTGTTGACCAATTAGGGAAAAAGAAGAAAGCAGAGTGGCGTAATTAAGGAGTTCAACAAGAGTGAAGGATATCAAATTAGTTAATTAAGCTTAATTTTTTTATGACATAATAAAAGTTAATTAATAAATGCCAAATTTCATTTTTTTCAAAACTAATAAGTTCAACTACTTTATATTTATTTTTTTGGATTTCTACTTAAACCCCTTTGTTGATTAATTAAGTTAACAAATTTCACTGGCCATATAAACTTTGATTTTTATAGAATAAAAATTAGGAATATTGATGGACGATCTCGATTTCTTAGGATTTTTGGTGAATACCATTGGGTATAATTTTTTTTTTTTTTGTCGCTGTGTCTTCTTTACTACATGTTTACAAATACATTAGATGTATCCGTAATCCAATGTGGAATAGAAGAACTAATATACTAGAAGATAATCCTCCTGCCACGCGCACAACGTGCTAGAAGATCCGCATGTGCATTCCTTCCCCTTTCTACATACCGAAGTGTGAAGTCCGGGAAATTAGCTTGCAGATCGCGTAGCCTCTCCAACTCCGTAAAGAAAGACGGCCAGAGTTCTGGCGTAGAGACCATATTAATTAAGTCCAATGAGTCCGTGTAAAACACCTTACATCTGTGATTGTGATCTTTGAGACCTTCCATTGCAAATAGCAGCCCGTGAAGTTCTGCATGCAGTGGCGATATGCAGCGACTAAAGCCCTTCAAACCCAGAAACGTCGTCTTTCCTTCGTGATTTTGAAGGGCCCATCCAATCCCACATGTTGATTCCCCTTCTTTCCATGATCCATCCGTGCAACACGACACCTCCTCAAGTTGGGATCCTCTTGTAACCGCAGACCCCCGAGTGTCAGCTACGTTTGCCACCGGTTTTTGCGCCAGAATAACCTCTTGCGCCATTATCCACGCTTTTGCCTCCCCTACTGCTACATCCTTCGTTTCCATAGGACTCCTTTCTAAGCCTCGGAAAATCTTATCATTCCGCGATTTCCAAATATACCACATAATCCATGGGAAAATAGGGACCTTGACGTGAGGTTGTCTTTGTCTCCAAAAAAGACAGTCCAGATATGATGAATCAATGGGTATAAATATGATGAATCAATGGTTAATAAATATATTCATAGAATCAAATCCATATATTTATATCGGATTTAGATTAAAAAAAATTAATAGGAACATTTTGCGGATCTTAAACTAGATAAGTATCTATGAATTCTCTTATATTTTGTTCCAATTATATTAGTTTGACTTTGATATTAGGTTCTCATGAACTACACCTTCAACATTCACGATAGTTAGTTTTCTTGTAAATTAATTGATCATTTGCATAAATTAATATAGTCCGTTAACTAATTGTATTGAATTATTTTACCTCGGATTGCCACAAAAACATCACATGTAGTAAAAAAAATATATTCTCTTGTTAATTCATGTTACATTTTATGAAACAATTGTTTCAATACATTGATATTCTTACATTTATAAGGTAAATTTATTTTTTCATGTGAGCTTTATAGCTATATTGTTGTTTTATTATTGATTTACATAAATTAATATATGGTTAAGGTCTCAACCGATAATCCACTTAAATAACAGGTTATACCTTGTGTTCATATGACTTTCAAATCTCGAAAAAAAAATTATTTTACCAAATATTGCAATTAGAATTTGAAATTCTACATTCATAGTGAGCTATTTCCTCCAACCTATATTATTTTCTAAATATGTTATTACCGGAATAATTATAAACTTAAGTTAAATTAGAATCATATAATTTTAGTTTGTTTTTTCTTGTTGTTATGAGTCTATAATATTGTTTTTGGGTGAAAGTTATCTAATTAGTTGTTTAAATTTGTAATGTATTATCAAAAAATGCTTTATAATTCAACGCTTTTATCACCAAATTCACATAGTGCCAACAAATTATGTTAGTACATTTTGGTCATTTCTCCAACAACTTCCAAGCGGCTCACACCAAATTCTAACGTCTCAGCCTCGGAACAAGTCATCTCTTTGTTTGTTTTGATGTTCTAAGATGACTAATTTTCGATGTCCTAAGGTAACAATGTCATAAGATGGCTAATTTTCTCGTGAAATACCAATTTTTTGTATGAAACCATAAATAGAATCAACAATTGTACATGTTTCCTTGAAACACTCTATTCACATACCCGTTTTGAAGTAAGCTAAAACACTCATTGTCATTTTCCTCACTTAGTCATCAAATTTTTTTCCACATGTTACATAATGGTGTGCATAATCATTTGATGTTAATTATGATTGAAAATTTGTTAGTGTACATCATTTAGACAATAATGTGTTTTTTTAAATTGATATAATAAATGTAAACACTATTGTTGATAGTTTTGTTTAGAAAAATTTGCACGAAATAACCACATAAAAATAAAATATCACATCTAGTCTATTAAAAGAGAAAACGCATACGTATCAAATAATCGTATACCAAAGAAAGTTCAAATAATCATATAAGGAGAAAAGCATATTTCATAAGTAAATGTTTATCAACATCATTAATTACGAGTTGTTGTCAAAAATAAAAAAATTACTAGTTCTTCTTCTAGTATATGCGTTTCCTACATCCCACTTCTCCACAATAGCAAGTAAGTTGTTTCACCTACCTATTAGGTCCATGAACGCTATCAAGCGCGTATCCATAGTCGTATGTCAACTCCTGCAAATTGACACTTGTAGTGGTGGAATGTTGTCAGCTGCAAAAAGAACCACATGGGCAAGCCTAAGATCTTGGTGAGAGCTCAGGACGCATTGGACAAATACGTTTGGTTCACAGCTGTGGTTAATGAACCTAGCAACATTCTCTTTTGAGCCAGCATCAATGCAAAACTCTGGTGCATTCTCATCTTCACTCTTTTGACTAACTTTATCATCCGTCGGTACATCGACATCCCTTATTAGTCTACTTTGTTGTTGGCAAAAGAAAAAAAACATAACAAGAAAATCATAAATTTGAGTGACCAAAAATGCAATTAGAATTATTTTACCAAATATTGCAATTATAATTTCAAATTCTACATTCTGAGATGACTAATTTTCGATGTCCAAAGGTAACAATGTCATAAGATGACTAATTTTCTCGTGAAGTACCAAATTTTTTTGTATGAACTCATAAATATAGCTAAAAAATTTATCGTCATTTTCCTCACTTAGCCATCAACAAATTTTTCCACATTTTACATAATGGTGTACATAATTATTTGATGTTAATTATGATTGAAAAGTTGTTAGTGTACATCATTTAGACAATAATGTGTTTTTTAATTGATATAATAAATGTAAACACTATTGTTGATAGTTTTTTTAGAAAAATTTGCACAAAATAACCACATAAAATAAGATATCATATCTAGTCTATTAAAAGAGAAGAGATAACGCATACGTGTATTATCAATCGCCCATAACTTATAAAATAATATGGTTAATGTTTTATTTTACGCAATAAAAAAAGTAATATCTAAAAGTAAATGTTAAACCATAATTTGTCCAATAATTCTAAAAATTTTGTCAATTTTGTAGTCTATTTTAAGGTGAAGTCTTATAACTTTATGTGTTCGTTCAACGATCATATTACGTATGTTTATGAATATTGTTGAAATGCTACTTTTCCAACACTTTTGTTTAATCTTAAACTTTTGCTTTAGTTTTGATTTTATTGACAACTTTAATTAACTGTTAAGATTAATTAGTTTAGATATATAAGCTAACTATAATTTCCAACACCAAACTCTTCATGACTATATACGTATAATTAGTTTATATTCATGTTTACATTTGGCTAAACCATAAAACAAAAACAAAACTTAACGGGATAGTTGTTAAAAAACGTCTTAGGTCTTCCACCAAAAAAATAAAATTATAAATACTACCCGATATTTTCTTTGTTTAAAAACACTACCATATATTTATTCCAACACTAATCTTAGATCAAAAACATGAACCATGCAATACTTTTTCTGGTAACAATGGCTACATATTTTGGGGTATACGAAGGTTGTAAACACAATCATGTAGAAATTCATAACCAACTCGGTCTCGGTCGTGTTCTTCAGTTTCATTGTCGCTCCAAAGACGATGATTTAGGAGTAAAAAATTTAGACTTCAATGCGAAACCATATACCATTACATTCCACAACGAAATTCCCAATTTAACAAAATGGGATTGCATTTATAGGATGGGGGATAAAATGGAGTATTCTTTCGACATTGAAGTTTATAAAGCGACGGTAAGATTGATTCCTCGATGTGGTCAGCTACGTGTATGGGTTGCTAAACTTGATGGGATATATTTTTCAAACAAATTTTATGTACCACCATGGAGTGTAATATCATGGAATGTATGATCATGTTTTTCTTCTCTTTAAATTAACAAATGTTTACACACAAGCATTTATAACATATAACCAAAAGTTGTAATGAAATATGAGTTTATTTGATATCTATGTCATTATGTGTGTTAATTGTTATATCAATGTTTTAAGAAGTTACACAATGTATTTTATTCATGCAATCTAAATTTGGTTTGAAAGAGCTCTACATGGATTTTAGATTGTAGGAACACATTATGTAATCTCTACAAATAATCAAATAAAATCAGTTAAGAAAACTACTAAATTGACATTATTGAAGGTATGAGGAGAAAACTATATATAAACCCTACTTTTTGTTAAATAATTTTCATGTAAAATATGGAAGACTATAAGAAAAGCGCGAACCTTATATGCCACTAAATGAAAAAAAGAAATATGCACTGCCACTTAGGAAAAGTGCGAGGCTTATACGCCACTATATGATAAATCTTGTGTGTGCATGCTCCCTTTATTTCTTTTGCCTTATTTTGCTTCCTCTGTTTTTGGCTATGTTTCTTTGCTTTTGGTGTTTAGTGTGTGAGACAAAGCCAAATTGTTTCTCATCATTCTGGTTTCTATCTTGTTTGTGTTGGGTTTGGGCGACTTAAGGAGAGTATTTGTTGGAATTCGTACCGGTTTATAACGATTTATAAATAACAATTGCGAATTCTTTCCCTAGGATACGTGCAAATATTGAATCAAATCTATGTCATCAGTTTATGAATATACCTGGATGGTTCGTAGCAGAAATCTGAACCGAGATATATCAAGGTCTAGAAGCACTCCAAACGTCGTGCCTCTACTGGTATCCACACGCACACAAACTGGATTGATCGGGATGCTAGTGTCGTAGAGATCTAATCTCAATCTATTAGACAACTATTTGTCTGCTATGTTTAGGGTTGTGTAGAATAAGGTTGATCTTATCAAGCGTCATTGTGCCTCTTTATATAATAGGTTCTCATAACCTAATTAATAACCTAATGGGCTTATATGGCTAATGAGCCAAGCCCAATAAGCACATCACAATGACTTGCCTTTTTTCACATGTGCATTAATATATATGTCATATATATATATATATATATAAATATAATATCTTATATTATTAAAGTGCACTAATATAAATATATGTATATCTAATATCACATAATATATTATATTATAACCAAAACCCTACATAATATATTAATTCAGTCTGGTTAGGTGTGTGACCTTCTAGGATCGCATAATATTAGCAATGGACTTCTAAATCCCATCGATTATAAGAGGCTTCTAGCAAAACGTTATAATCACCTAATATTATCCGACTGTCAAACCTCGACGATACAACCTTACCAAAATAAGTACAACTGATTTCAGGACATTCCCAACAATCTCCCACTTGTACTGGAATCATCTATTCTGATAATCCCTTCGTCGCTATATCTCGATCCTAGCATAAGGCAAGCAATAGTGTCATCCTTATTAAGTTAGATCATGTTTATCGATTCCCAATTTATACTGATAAAACAAACGATTGACATTCACCTCGTTTGAGCACGGTCATGCATTTTCTCAGTATTAAATTATCGATAGGCCCAGAGATATTTATCTCCCATTATATAGGAGGGACAAATCCCAACTTGTTTTATCTCTGTTCCTTATACAATTCGTAATACGCCCAATCAGTGTTTTTATAATCACCTGTTACGGCTGACGTTTGACACAGTCAAAGCGCACTAGTCTATGTATAAGAAAACATGACAAACTCATGTCAAAGGACTATATTTTATAGTTGTAATGAAAAAACTCTTATGACACTCATATAATATTCTTGCAGAGTTTTCCATAGCGGGTCAGTCTAATACTGTGTTCTCTAACACATACTTATGTGATTGACTTTAATACCACATATTAAATGACTCCACGAAACTTAGTCATCAGTCACCTCACATACTAGTCGTTTGGTTACTATTGTCCCATTTAATAACCTTGACTAGGGACCGCAATAATTTATGTCATCTTTCACTCATAAGGTTTCATGATCAAGTCACATACTTGATGACTTATAAGGATGATATAAACTATTTTGGGACAAATTATTTTATTATCCAATAATTAAATAATGCTGAAACAATTTCATTAATTTAAAAAATAAATCAAATGTTTGCAAACACGAACATCATATCATAAAAATAAGTTTCTCTCTAGAAACAAAATCAAACATTAAGAAACCTAATGCCTACAAAGCGAATATGACTTTCATGCTTCGGCCGAGGAAGAGGCTTGGTTAAAGGATCTGCAACATTTGCATCTGTTGGAACTCTGCTAATCTTCACATCTCCTCTTTCGATAATGTCACGAATGAGGTGATATCGTCTTTGAATGTGTTTGGATTTCTGGTGCGACCTTGGTTCCTTCGCCTGAGCGATGGCTCCATTGTTGTCACAATAAAGATCCACCAGACCAGATATGCTAGGAACTACACCAAGTTCAATGATGAACTTCCTAATCCAAACAGCTTCTTTTGCTGCTTCAGAAGCGGCAATATATTCTGATTCGGTTGTTGAGTCAGCCACGGTGCTTTGCTTGGAGCTTTTCCAACTCACCGCTCCTCCATTAAGACAAAAGATAAAACCGGATTGAGATCTGAAATCATCTTTGTCTGTCTGAAAGCTGGCATCAATGTAACCACTCACAACAAGCTCATCACATCCTCCATAGACCAAGAACTTATCCTTAGTTTTTCTCAAATACTTAAGGATGTTCTTAACAGCAGTCCAGTGACTCTCACCTGGATCAGATTGGTATCTACTCGTCATGCTTAAGGCACATGCCACATCAGGACGAGTACAAAGCATGGCATACATAATAGAACCTATAGCAGAAGCATAAGGAATTTTATTCATGCGCTCTCGCTCATAATGTGTTGAAGGACACTGAGTCTTGCTAAGGGTTATGCCATGAGACATTTGTAGAAAACCTTTCTTAGAATCATGCATGTTGAACCTATGTAAGACCTTATCTATATAAGTGTCTTGACTTAATCAACCTGTTAGGTCTATCTCTATAGATCCTTATTCCAAGTATGTATGCAGCTTCTCCCATGTATTTCATTGAGAAACAACTTCCTAGCCAAGTCTTAACGGACTGGAGTAAAGGAATGTCATTTCCTAGGAGTAATATGTCATCGACATATAGCACAAGAAACACAATTGCGCTCCCACTAATCTTCTTGTAAACGCAAGGTTCTTCTTCGTTCCTAATGAAATCAAACTCTTTGATTGCTTCATTAAAACGAAGATTCCAACTCCGAGATGCTTGCTTCAGCCCATATATAGAGCGATGAAGCTTACATACTTTCCCAACATTTTCAGGACTTGTGAAACCTTCAGGTTGTGTCATGTACACATCCTCTTCCAGGTTTCCATTAAGGAAAGTTGTTTTCACATCCATCTGCCAAATCTCATAATCATAATGAGCGGCAATTGCTAGAAGAATCTGAATGGACTTAAACATCGCGACTGGGGAATAAGTTTCATCATAGTCAATGCCATGAATTTGCTTATAGCCTTTAGCCACTAGTCTAGCTTTGTATATATGTATATTATCATCCACGTCCATTTTCTTATTGAAAACCCATTTACACTCAATGGCTTTTACACCATCAGGTAAATCGACCAAAGTCCATACTTTGTTGGACGACATGGATCCCATTTCGGATTCAGTGGCTTCTACCCACTTTTCAGAGTCGGGGCCCATCATTGCTTCTTCATAGGACGTAGGTTCATCACTTTCTATAATCAATAGATCATGATGGCCAGTCACCCAAACCCCATATATATCAGGTTCATGAATGACCCTCTGTGAACTACGTACCTCAGTTTCCACAGGTGTGGTATTTACGACTCTTCGTAAATCCAGTTGTTGCTCTTCCTGAATAGGTGGAGCAACCTCCTGTGAATCTCGAACTTCTTCGAGTAGTACCTTACTCCCATTGTTCCTTTTAGAAAGAAATTCTCTTTCTAAAAAGACACAGTTCCGACCAACAAACACTTTGCTCTCGGCGGGGTTGTAAAAGTAATAACCTTTGGTTTCTTTGGGATAACCAACGAAGTAGCACTTATCAGATTTGGGTCCAAGCTTATCAGGAAGTAAACGTTTTACATAAGCCTCACAACCCCAAATTTTCAGAAAAGATAGATTAGGAACCTTTCCAGTCCATATCTCATATGGTGTCTTTTCAACTGATTTTTATGGACATCTGTTTAGCGTAAACGCAGACGTTTCTAGAGCATATCCCCAAAAGGATAATGGAAGATCTGTGTGACTCATCATAGATTGAACCATATCTAATAAAGTTCGATTTCTCCTTTCGGATACACCGTTCCATTGAGGTGTTCCGGGAGGAGTAAGTTGTGAAACAATTCCACATTCTCTAAGATGATCACTGAAAACTTGGCTCAAGTATTCTCCTCCGCGATCTGATTGAAGAGCTTTAATTGTTTTGCCAAGTTGGTTTTGTACTTCATTCTGAAATTCTTTGAACTTTTCGAAAGATTCAGATTTATGTTTCATTAGATAAACATAAACATATCTACTGAAATCATCAAGAAAATGTGATGAAGTACTGGTAGTTTCCTCTACCACCTATACTCATTGGCCCACATACATATGTATGTATAAGGCCCAACAAGTCGTTGGCCCTTTCACTTTTTCCAGTAAAAGGAGCCTTAGTCATTTTACCTAATAAGCAAGATTCACATTTTTCAAATGATTCATAATCAAGTGAGTTCAAAAGTCCATCACTGTGAAGCTTTTGAATGCGTTTATCGTTTATATGGCCCAAACGACAATGCCAGAGAAAAGTAGGATTCGAGTCGTTAGACTTAAATCTCTTGGTACTAATGTTATAGACATGCACACTTTGGTTAAGAACATAAAGCCCATTCTCTAATGGGCCACTACCATAAAACATATCATTAAGATTAAACGAACAACATTTGTCTTTAATCGAAAAATGAAATCCTTCCAAATCCAAACAAGAAATAGAAATAATATTTTTGCTTATAGCAGGTACATAGTAGCAATTTTTAAGTTCTAAAACCATGCCAGAAGGTAAAGACAAATGAAATGTTCCTACAGCTAATGCAGCAACTCTTGTTCCATTCCCCACGCGCAGGTCCACTTGTCCTTTCTCCAAAGTTCTACTGTTGCTTAGGCCCTGCATATTCACACAAATATGAGCACCACAACCGGTATCTAATACCCAAGAGGTAGAACTAGAAGTAGTAACATTTACTTCTATAACATAGATACGTGGCGAAGAAGTCTTAAAAGTCTTCTTCTTTTTCAGATCTTTCAAGTATTTCTTGCAGTTTCTCTTCCAATGCCCAACACCATTACAATAATGGCACTTGTCTTCACCAGAGGGGCCAGGTTTAAACTTAGGAGGAGGATCAGACTTAGTTGGATTCTCAATCCCACTTATCTTGCCCTTTCCTTTGTTCTTACCAGGTTTCTTAAACCTTTTACCCCCTTGCACTATGAGAACATTTGGAGTGTCCTTTCTGATGTTTGGTTCAGCAGTTTTGAGCATCCCATGCAACTCAGTCAAAGTCTTTGTCAAGTTATTCATGTTGTAGTTCATAACAAACTGATCAAAACTTGACGGCAATGACTGCAGGATGAGGTCAGTAGCCAACTCTTGGCTGATAGGGGAATCCAGTTTGGCCAGGTTATCGATATAACCCATCATCTTAATGACATGGGGGCTAACTGGACTATCCTTTGGCAGCTTACACTCAATGAGAGATTTAACGATCTGATATCTCTCAGTTCGTGCTTGCTCCCGAAACATTCCTTTCAGGCTAGTGATCATCTCAATTGGCGACTCCACGTTCTCAAACTGTTTTTGCAAGTCCGAGTTCATGGTAGCCAACCTGAGACAACACACATCGACCCTATCATTGACATGCTTATCATAAGCATTCCTCTCTGCATGTGGAAGATTTGCCTTAGGTTTTTCAGGCAAAACCTTTTCAAGGACATAGTCCTTTTTCTCCTGTTTGAGAACAATTCTCAGATTTCGATACCATTCGAGGAAATTCGATCCATTCAGCTTGTCCTTCTCAAGGACGGATCGAAGTGAAAATGAGTTGTGAAGGTTTGACATAACTGTCAAAAGAATAGCAAAAGTTAATATGATGTTCATGGAAATTTGAGGTGTTTCAACATTTAAGAAAACTCACAATAAACTCAAAACAATTTTCCTCATATGAGTATAGTGATCCAAGATCCTTATTTCACTAAAATTCAAGTGAGCTTTGGCTCATCGCCTGAATGTTTAGTTATTTAGGTAAACAACAACATTGATAATTATATCCAATATAACTCTTGGTTGTGGATGACATCTTATGTTTTATCCAACCTTATGTCTCTAAGCCCAAAACCATTTTGATAGCTTAGTCAAATAAACCAATCTTTTACTCGTATGATAACCATTACCATCCGCCTTACTCATGTAATTGTGGACACCCTGCTTAGCAGGCCCATACACAACGAAACAAGTCTTGACAGTTGACAAGATTGGAAAGACATTAAATTTGATATTAATTGAGGAAATAATTTTAATTTAATTTAATTTTATATTTAAAATTTATATCTAATATAAATTATCAAAATATAAAATTTACACATCATATATATGTTAAATTAAATTACAGAAACTATTGAATTAATTTAATCAAATTAAATTTTTCAATTTAAATTTTAGATAAAATTAATTCTTAATTAAATTTTAGAATATTAATCTTAACTAAATTTTATTAGCTCTAATCAAATTAGAACATAAACTTAATAAGATTAAAAGACGAAGCAAAGTCTCCGTCAGACCTTACCGCAAGTTTCATAAATCCTATTATGAAAATCTTATTTAAACAGACAATGATATTTTAATAAAATAATGATTTCAATAAAATATTCGTTTAGTAATCTATTATGATTAAATGTATCCAACCGTGTTACTGTGTCATACACAGAGAAGGAATACATCCTCAACGATGTTTATTATATATTTATTTAAACATTAACGTTATCATGCATACAATCTAACATCATCATGCACTAATAGAGAATAAACGTTGATATTTAAATCAAATATAAGCATATCAAACAGTTTGTCATGCAGAGAAGGTTACGTAATCACGGTTAACTATTAGATCAATTTTAACCAACATCTTTATGTAAAACATCGACATAATTTTATATATCAAATATATATTAAATTAGGTTTAATTCAAAATTATACACGTAAGGCTCTGATACCACTGTTGGAATTCGTACCGGTTTATAACGATTTATAAATAACAATTGCGAATTCTTTCCCTAGGATACGTGCAAATATTGAATCAAATCTATGTCATGAGTTTATGAATATACCTGGATGGTTCGTAGCAGAAATCTGAACCGAGATATATCGAGGTCTAGAAGCACTCCAAACGTCGTGCCTCTACTGGTATCCACACGCACACAAACTGGATTGATCGGGATGCTAGTGCCGTAGAGATCTAATCTCAATCTATTAGACAACTATTTGTCTACTATGTTTAGGGTTGTGTAGAATAAGGTTGATCTTATCAAGCGTCATTGTGCCTCTTTATATAATAGGTTCTCATAACCTAATTAATAACCTAATGGGCTTATATGGCTAATGAGCCAAGCCCAATAAGCACATCACAATGACTTGCCTTTTTCACATGTGCATTAATATATATGTCATATATATATAAATATAATATCTTATATTATTAAAGTGCAGTAATATAAATATATGTATATCTAATATCACATAATATATTATATTATAATCAAAACCCTACATAATATATTAATCCAGTCTGCTTAGGTGTGTGACCTGTAGGATCGCATAATATTAGCAATGGACTTCTAAAGCCCATCGATTATAATAGGCTTCTAGCAAAACGTTATAATCACCTAATATTATCCGACTGTCAAACCTCGACGATACAACCTTACCAAAATAAGTACAACTGATTTCTGGACATTCCCAACAGTATTGAACCTCACAATTGCCAAATAATAACTCTTACAAAATAAACCATGATAATTTATTAGTATTTTTGAGAATTTTTCCTATTGTTTGAAGTCAATGATAGAGTTTTATCCACTTCATTTTTTGTTAATATTCCAGAAAAAGCTTGTTTAAGTTAATAAATTTCAATGGCTATAAACTTGAATTTATATGGACAATCTCGATTTCTTAGGATTTTTGGTCAATACCATTTGGGTTTCTTTATTATGCTAGGTTAATCTTATTGAATCAAATATGATGAATATTACAATGGATGATAAATATATTAAAGGATCGAACAATATTAAAATAGCCATAGAATTATATTAAATTTAGATAAAAATCAAGAAGTTTTTGGTGGATCTTAAACTAAATCTATATCTATGAATTCTCAAGAAGTCTTTATTGGGGAAAAATATTTTACCAATTGCATTTAGGGTTTTAAATTTTACATTCACGGTGAGCTTTTTCTACCGAAATATTTATAAACTTAAGTTAAATTTGCATCATATATTATGTTTAACAAAAAAGAAAAATTTGCATCATATTATTGTAGTTTGTTATTCCGTGTTGTTTTAAGTCTATAATGTTGTTTTGTGTGAAATTTATTTAATTAGTTGTTTAGATTTATAATTGTATGTTTTCCTAATAAGTAACAATTTTATAAGAATTTAAAACATTTTTATATTAATGGCATTATATATGTGTGTGTTAAAAGAATCAAGGTTACATCCTTGAAATTGATCCAATCAAATTCTTGATATATAAATATATATATATATATATATATAATTTAAAACATTTTTATTTTAATAGATTTTTGTGAATAGACAGATAGAGATTCCCCTTTACAAATACCCAAATTTGTAATTAAAGAGGGTTAGATATTATATTGAATTTCAATATTTCATATATTGGTTTTGCTTATCACTAATACGATTTAGAAATGTTGATATTTCTTATATGTTAATATAAACATCAATAATGTGTATATGTTAACATATATATGGAAAATATGGTTTTAAAGACATATATCTTAATATTAAAGAGTATTGAGATCATATGATATTACTTAAACCTATACGGGCTTTTATAATCCAAAGGGTAGAATTTTAATTTGTATACCCTAATAGTTTTCAAAAAAAAAATTTAAATCGATTTTATAATCATATTTGGATGATTTTATCAAAAACATTTTAAATTTGTTTTTCAATTTTTGAAATATTTTTATCAAATCCGTAAAATTAAATAAAAAATACTGACATTTTCAGATTTTAAAAATATATTTTTTATGGAATATAAAATTATTAACACAAAAAAATCATAAAAGTGTCATCACTAAATTTTAGTTTAACCAAAACAACCTATAGAAGAATTGTCTCAGGCAGACAGAATAATTGGGGTTTGCGTTTTCACGATAATATGCATGATCTGAGTATTAGACCATCTTTTTTTTTGACAAAGAGTATTAGACCATCTACAATGCACAAAAGTGCAAGGTTCTTTAAATTAAATAAATAAATAAATCAAAAATAAATAACGAGTCTTCCTAAGAGCATCTCCAGTCATAGTTTTGTAAGATGAATTTTTTAATTATAATATTAATATTTTTAATATTATTATAACTATGGGTCTCTAAGATGGGTTTGTTAATTTGTTAATGGAGAGACTTAGGTGCAATTTTTAGCATTATATTAGAAACTCACTTCATTTTAATTTTATTTTTCATTTATATTTTTATTCTAGAAACCCATAAAAAAATGGATGGACATGGTCTTAGTACTTATAGACCCTATAAATTAACATAAAAGTCATTTTTTAGATTTAGTGGAGTCTTTAAATTAAAATAATATTAACTTTAAAGGAAGATTCTCATTTAACAAGATCACCAATGTAGATGCTTTTAGTTGTCTTTTTCTAGTTTACTTGCAAATTATTTTTCACAAAAAATATAAAAATGGGAGATTTTTTTGTTTCTAATTTTGAAAACAACATCTTTACTTTTTTATTTTTGAAAAATATTTCTTTCTCTCTCGTCGCAACACGTAGACGTTTTGTTTTGTCTTTTAATAATAGTACTAGTTTCTTACATGTGCGTCATGCACGGTAGTAATAGTTACAAAATATTAATTTGATATAGTTTTAAATTCATTTTTTAATTGATGTATGTTAAATAATAAATTTTTAATCATATGTGTATGTTCTAATATTAAAAATATTTTTTTAGTATATTATTAATTATGTTTGATATAATTTTTCCCGTCGCAAAGTATCTAAAAGCATTAAAATTTTTAATTTTTTAAAGATTTTACTTTTGGTTTTTTATTTACATCATCGATTCGAATGTTCTAGAAAAATACTTTTAAATAATTATAACTTTCTATAACTTAATACTTTTTTAAACTTTATTAATATATATTATTAACATTGTACGATGGTATCATAAAATTGAACATTTTATTTTTTCATTATTGTTATTTATTTATTTTTAATTCGTTTTTTTAATTTTAATCATATTCAAGATTTTAAGGGATTTTCAAAAAATTACCTTCTCAATTAACGGTATAGATAAATGTCAAACTAGATCCATAAAATTTAGTCAAATTAGTTTTAAATTGGTTATTGGTAAAGGAACCAAAACAAATAGTGAGTCAAAGAAAATTATAATCGGGTCAACAAGCCAGGGGTGAGACCTTTCGAATTTTCATTGCTTGACACATCAGCGTAGCAAGCCACGTCAGCATCTGAAGCTATTCAAGGATATAATTTAAATCATTAAACCCACAAAATTTCATTTTCCTCTTCAATAGCGACAAATAAATAAATAAAAACCTAAGTAGTATGTTTGTTATTGAAATGTGGTTTGTGTGTTGTGTTTTTATTTGTTTTAAAGAGTTTTTTTATTGCAAAGTTTATTTTGATTTAGGTTGTTACAGTTTTTATTTGACTCTGGTGTTTGTTATTACTTGTTTTGTCTTGGATTCAGATATGATATTTTCATTCTACTTATCCTTTTTAATAGAACTTTTAGTGTTGTGAGTTGTTTTTAGTTTTTTACGCTAAATTTTCGTTATAACAGTGAAAACAATATATATTGAAATTTCTTCAAAAATTATGTTACCTATTTCGAGAGTTGTATTCGAAAATACTAAAGACAAGAAACTCTTTTTCGAACTTTTGAGGTTGATCGTTTCGGTTCTGTCATTGGCTTTACCTAAAAGTGAATACTACATTTTGGTTGAATTTGGACCGTGTCGAATCGTAATCTGTCTTTGATTTTACTCGGTCAAATTCTAATCGTAATCTGTCTTTGCTTTTACTCGGTCAAATTCTAATCGTAATCGTAATTATAATGTCTTAGGGAAACTTGATTTTATGAATTTAGGAAACTTTAATTAAAGAATTTTGAAAAACTTCACTTTTTATAAAATATAAAGTCTAGAATTTTTAGCAAACAAAAAGATTTGTCATGTTTAATTCTGAATATTCACTTCTTTTACTTGCTCAATAGAATTAAGCTTTAGGGTCTCTTAATTATAAATATCCTTTTAAATTGTTCATAATTTCATGAATGCCAATTATGTTGGTTTTAATACAATTTTTGTTTACACGTATTCTTTCTTCATATATATATATTTCAATAACATAGATTATAACAATGAATATTTACAATCGTAATTTTTAGAAAGCCTATATTCATAATTTTGGCTTTACTGATTTTTTTTTTAATAGTTAAATCAGTTACTTCAACATTTTTAAAGAGAGAATTACAAAACTACACCTTTTAAAATGTATTTCACAAAACTACACCTTTTTAAAATCACTTCACAAAACTACACCTAATTACTAAAAATCAAATCGAAATTTGTCTTACCCATAAAACCCTACACCTTCAATATTATATCCTAAACACTAATTAGCAAACCCAAATGAAAATATTTTAGTTTTAGTAATTTTTTAGAGCATAATTGAACCATTTAAAATTTGAAAAGTGTGTAAAAGTAGGAAAAAATTGAATTAGGTGTAATTTAGTGAAAGAAGGATTGAAATGGTGTAGTTTTGTGAATTTCTCATTTTTAAATTATTTTTCAAAAAGCATAAAAGTTACCTAGTATGATTAAATATTTGAATTGTTTATCAATCTTTTTTTATACGTCCACTTTTAGAAGGCTTAGATTATATAAGGATTAAAAACTATACTAGTCTTGGAAAGTATAATATTTACTTAACTAGTCTCTTACCAAGCAAAGTTTACTATAATAGTCTTGGAAAGTTTAGAAATATAAAATTAACCTTAGTTTTATTTTTAATAACGAAAATGCCATTATTTAAAAAAAAAAAAAATCTCCTCTCTTTCCTCTCTCTCCTCTCTTCTCTCTTATCTCTCTCTTTCCTCTCTTCTCTCTCTCTTCTCTCTCTCTTCTCTCTCTCTTCTCTCTCTCTTCTCTCTCTCTTCTCTCTCGTCTCTCTTTCCTCTCTTCTTTCTCTCTCCTCTCTTCTCTCTCTCTTTCCTCTCTTCTCTCTCTCCTTCTTCATTTCTTTTTTTTGCATCTCTCTCCTTTTTCATCTCTCTCTCTCTCCTTCTTCATCTTTTCTCTTTCTCTCTCCAACGAAGAAGAAGATCATCCTCAATCTCCATCTTCTTCCTCTTCATCATTCAATCTCGTTTCCGTTATAATGGCGGTCACACTCGCGTCGTTTCCGTTCACCGTTTAATCTCGTTTTCCGGTGAGTTTTCCGTTTTAGATCTGAAATTTTTGTATTCGTTTTTGTTGGAGAAAGAGAAACTAAAAGCCACGCGCCGAGATCCTTCAGATCTGTAACAATCTATCATCCGCCGAGAACCATCAGATCTGTAACAATCTCTCATCCGCCGAGATCCGACGAATCTGTAAAGTTGTGGTAGATTTGTTTTGTTATATTTAATGTGATTAATTTGTTTAGTTTATTTTAAATCTTATGCAGTAGATTTGTTTTACTTTAACGTTAGATGAAGTGGTAGACTTATTTGTCAATTTTTTTGTTCATAACTTGTTGTGGTAGACTTTTCTCGGTATCTTTATTTTGTGCATAATTTGGTGTGGTAGACTTATTTTGTGTTTCACGACGACGAGGCTTCACGGCGGATTCAGACGACGGCTCAAAGATGTTTGTCTTTTCTCTCTTTATTTTTCAGTATTTTTCGACAAAAAAATATATGTCTCTTCTCCCTTTATCGAGTTTATGTTGTATTTGGTAATTTTATGAAGTTTATGCGTATTAAGGATTTGAAATATTGTGGTTTAATGTTTTTAGGAGGTTTGTGACGTTCCTGGTCGGCGAAGTGTCTATCTCGTGGCGACATGGTTTTTGTCTCTTTCACAACGGAATTTTTCAACACTAACGATGAGAAATGTTCAGATCTGATTTTTTTTAATATGGTAGATTTGTTTAGGGTTATAGTCTTTGTTCTTATTTTGGCAGATTTATTTTTATTGTAAGGTTTGATGGTAGATTTATTTATGTGAGATGGTAGATTTGTTTATGTATAAAGGTAAATTCGTTGTTGGTTGATTCATATTGAGTTTGGTAATTCATATCGTTGTCAATTTTAGTTGTAAATGTATTACATCGGCAATAACAATTTTTTTAAAACGAAAATTATTACCAAATGCAATGAAACAAAACTTAAATTAATTTTTTATCCTTTATAGTGTCAATGGTTCTTTCAATTACAACATATAAAAATCATATTGTTTTCCAATTATTGTAAAAATAACTCAATTTACTTGAATTTAAAATAAATTCTCAAAACTCCACTCTCCACAAACCAAATGACTTGGTTCATGTTTTAACATAACTATTTTTTTTTGTAAATGAATGAAAAATCTAAATCCAAAGATCAAATAGGAGGAGAATGTAAATGAAAATAAGTGTTTTCAAAGGGTTTTCTTATAAATGGCGCGGTCGAGCCTAGGTGAAAATAGAAGAAAGTGGTTTTTATGAAATTGTGTGCATAGTTAAAGACATAGAAGTACTACATGTTTTGATATATTAAAAAGTCTACCGTATCTAAAGTCTACCACGATGTGGATGCTTGAAAACCTTTTTTCAATGTTTGTAATTGTTGTGCATAGTCAAGGATATAAAAGTAATTAAAACGTTTTATATATTAGAAAGTCTACCGCAACCTAACATAAATTTTATTTTTCTTATTTTATGTTTTCAAATAAATCTACCGAAAACTGATAAGTCTGCCATGAGAAGACTATTATAGTAACCTCTGCAAAGATTAGCAAAATCTACCATCAACAAAAATAAATCTACCAACATATAACAAATCTACCACCAAAGAAATAAATCTACTACCAAGACGGGAAATGAAAACTGGTACAATTAGTCTACCGCAACAATGATTCCGTCTATCTAATTTTACAAAATCTACCACTACATGAACAAGTCTACCATCACACACAAAGACAAATAACAATATTAAACCTACCAAGTCAATAAATAAATCTACCAAAAATCATAAAAAATCTACCATCATATAAAATAAATCTACCGATTTAGTCAACGAAAAATCCTAAAAAGTCAAATGTGAGCTTCCAAGGTTTAAAAATCTACCAAACGTATTTAACTCTACCGTGTCTGTTGAACAAATCTACCAATGTCGATAAAAGTCTACCACACCCAAACAAATCTACTATGTCAGAAATATAAGTCTACTAGATTTTAACGAAATAACTCTACCAACCATTTTTATAAGTTTTCCATTGTTTTTTAAATCTACCGTTCCAAAATATAAATCTACCGTTCCAAAATATAAATCTACCGTTCTAATAAGTCTGCCGTAACATCAGCGCGCTGGTTTTTTCGTAATAAACGCAAAAGCGCAGAAAAATAGTAATGGCATTTTACGTAATTACGTTTTTTGTTGTCAAATGATAAAAGGGTAAAAAAGTAAGCAAAAATATTCTAGTAATAAAAAAAGTTTTAGACTATTCTAATAATAACCCTAATTTCCAAGTCTAGTATTGTCATCCACCCATTATATAATTATATAATTTTACTTATACGAACATATGATTATACAATTTTTACTTATGCACATGGTTTATGGATTTAAGAGAGGCTTAGTTATTTATTTTACATGAAATTAAATGGTCCAAAAAATAAAAGGCTTAGACGGTATGGTTTAGAAAAATAAGGGATAAATCCAAATCATAATGCTTTTACACGAAGAAAATAATGTTTATATTACTAATAATAATAATAAAGATGAAACAACGCTGTGTAAAAAAAAAAGAAAAGAAACAAAGCGAAACGTCTCTTCGTGAAAATGCATGATAATTAACAAACAACCGAACTTCATCGTCACTATAAATTGCACAATTAAAACAAATCTCTTTTAGTGTCTCCATAATCTTCACCAAAGAAAACATCATCAACATCAACAATGTCTATGTCTTTCTCTTTGGCGTCTCCTTTCCTTATCATCTTCATTGTCTCCATTTCCTTCTTCTCTGTCCACACGGCTGTGGCGGCACCGGAACGGTTACTGTATGATGTGTTGTCTGATGAGTGTAACGAATCGATGGAACCCTTAATGAATTGTGTCAACTTCATATCCAACGGTGGCAGAGACGCGAAGCCCACAAAAAACTGTTGCGTTGGACTTGAATTTGTGTTGCAATCTTACCCAAATTGTACATGTGTGACGCTTCAGTGGTTAATAGATGCATATGAACTTCAAATGAATATCACATATTTGATGTCACTTCCATCGAAATGCAAACTTGATGCTCCTTCCATAGGAAACTGTACAGGAAAACATTTTATTTCTTTTTATTATTAGAGTATTATTATTAATTATTATTATCTTTGTATTTTGTAATTATGTTTAGTGTCATAGATGGTTCCCGTTTTATTAACATAGAGGTGGATCGGTAATATTTCATATTCTTCGGTTGGAGACTAATTCTTGTTTTATTAACGAAGAATCTACTTTAAAGTGTCATAGATGGTTTTGTTAGATCCATAACTTTTGTTAATTTGAGAATTTATAATAAACTATATTTGAGATTGGGTTTTAGAGATTCTTGCATTTCTTTTTTTGTTTTTTTGCAGATATTACTGCTCCCGCCACGCCTCCCGCCACGCCTCCCACCGCGGCTCCCACCACCGCTCCCACCGAGGCTCCTACCATGGCGTCACCGTCACCGTCACCATCTGGTGAGTACTGTTCGACGTTCTTACATGACATCACATTCGCCAAGGAAATGGCCAACTGTGCAGACTTCGTAATGATCGGCCGCGAGGCCGCGGAAGCAAAACGCTGGTGTTGCTCTGCCCTTGAAACGGTGGTCAAATCGGACGCAGAATGTTCATGTGTGGCTTTTAAAGAGTTTGCCGATTATTATGATTTCCCTTTGGATTTCACTAAGATTTCTTCACTTCCTAGCGCATGTAACGTTCATGCTCCTTCAATGGCCAATTGTGGAAGTAAACATCTACTTAATTCTATTTATTTTGGGAATTTACAAGAAACTATATTTGAGATTGGATTGGGTTTTAGAGATTCTTACATTTATTTTTGTTTTTTTTGCAGATACCACGGCTCCCACCACGACTCCCACCACAGCTCCAACCGAGGCTCCCACCACGGCTCCAACCGAGGTTCCAATCGTGGCTCCCACCGTAGCTCCAACCATGGCTCAAGGTATTTTCTTTTTATTGTGTTTTTCATTTGTTGGTGGTTATATATATTCTTAATCTTCTTATTTTTATTTTTGTATGTCACATTTGTTAGTTTTATTTTACACATTTTGATCCTTGTAGCTTATAGAATTTGTGCTTATAAAAGTATTGATGTAGAAATTGAATGAATCTCGTAATT
The DNA here is from genome assembly GCA_963556525.1 of Cochlearia excelsa. NCBI lineage: Eukaryota > Viridiplantae > Streptophyta > Magnoliopsida > Brassicales > Brassicaceae > Cochlearia > Cochlearia excelsa. The sequence continues at coordinate 813,631 of CAUVZT010000019.1, forward strand.
AATGTAACATTTGTATATATGTCATAATTTTGCTATTATTTGATGATGTGTTTATTACTTTATGCTTATGAACCTTGTTGATTTGAAACCAATTTTTTTAGGAGAAGTTGCCTATAGACCAGTCGGAGACGGACCTTCTATGATGTCGTCTGATGAATGTACATTGGTACCCGGCATGGGGAGTTGTTTAAACATCTTATTGAGCGGAGGCGCGGACGCTAAACAGACAGACTTGTGTTGCATTGATCTTAAAACGGTGTTGGAATCTAACCCAAAGTGTATTTGTGCGGCGTTCGACAAGTTAAACGCTATGTATATACTACCTTTGAATATCTCAAAGGCGTCTTCAATTCTTGGGACATGCAACCTTGATGCTCCATGCCTGGCTACTTGTAAATGTAAAGTTCTAACTTCTTCTTTTTTTATTATTATTATTATCTATGAATATTCCTATAGAGATCTTTAGCTCTTATCCTTAATGTCATAGATGTATGTTATGTTCTAGTTTAGATATTATATTTCATGAAGGTGTTTATGCTTATGAAGCTTCTTGATTTTGGAACAGTCGCAAAGGATGTCTTAGCTCCAAGGAACGACGGGTCTTCTTTGATGCCGATCAAAATCACAACATTGTTCACTGCCTTAGTGTTCTTACTATTTTCATATGTTGTGTAATTAATCAATTGTGTGTATTTGTGTGTATTTGGTTTGTATGAAATGTTTTTATGGCTTCTGTTAGGACTAGACTTGTGTGTGTTTTGTGTTTATAACTTTGTCATATTCTTTCTCAGCTTCAACTTTTATACATTGGTCCTTTTTTTATTTGTGGGAGAAACTATACGATTTTAAAATTTAATCACACATTGTTTATTTATTTATTTTTTGGTCTAGCTCATGATAATATTACTTAAGAAGATAAGTTAAATAGGTAATACAGATTAATCGATTAAAACTACAAGACAAGCATTATTAGTAACAAACCGGTAGTGTAACTTACAATTTTTCCCAAATAGCTCTTTGATTATGTTATTCTTCTCGCTAATTTCCGAATCAATCTGTTTAGCAACTCCAAGAGTTAACTCTTTGACTTGTGCACCTCTGAAATCTCCATAGCCACCCTCTCTAACTCTCTTATCTTTCTCAATTTGCATCAAAACCATTATTTATGGCCGATCATCGAAAATCAGACTCCAGCTGTGCGTTCTGATATTCAAGCGACGACAAATCTTGAGTGATCGAGATAACAAAGAAGAGCAAATAAGAACAAAGAAAAGCAAAGAACAAATAATAGACAGGTTAACAAGAAAAAAATCATGTGTTACACAAAAGTACCGAAACAAAGAAGAACACATAACAAATAACAGACCAAGATAATTAAACAAATTTCTATGTTACACACAAGCACCAAAACAAACAAGAGCAAAGAAGAACAAACAAAAGCAAACAGCAAAGGAAAACAAAAGAACAAACAACCAAGAACAAACAATAAATCAAGTTAGCTAGACCACAAATTCATATGTTACACAAAAGCACCAAAACAAAGAAGAACAAATAAGGGCAAAGAACGAAGAACAAACAATAGGGCAAAATAACTAGACAAAAACCAATAACTAAACAAGTTTAATCAAAGATCACAACAGGTCCTAACAAAGAAGAACAAAGAAGAGGACTTCAATACCAGTTTTGGTCAGAGTTTGGCCTGTGTAAGAATTCCATAGATGAATTGATAACATACTATCATCCCTCGGTTACACGTGTTAGGCCTAAAATTACAAGAATAACCACATGACATATATTAACACAACATGAATAAAAATTACCTTGAAAAATGACGTGAAAAATAGTGTCTGGTTCTGGATAAAAGCCTAGAGATTAGAGAATATATGCCGTCATCTCGAAATGTTAACAGACAAATATGGATGGGATGGCCATAATCTAAAATACATAAAAAACATAAAAAAATCTTACATGCTCTTCGCTACTACCAGTTGAATATGCCTCAGGGATATTTAAATCAAGTGGGAGAGGTACCTGCAGACATGAAAACAAGTACATCAATCAAGAAACCAAAGTAACATGAAAACATAATACAGTACATAACCAATTAACGACAAGAAAGAATACATTAATCAATTAAAAGTGAGACTTTGTACTAGGGACATAAATCAGCCAAAACCGAGAAAACAAATGGAAGCAAAAAAAAGAAGAAGATAACCAGCAATTGATTCATGAAAAGGTTGTACATCTTGACATATACATCCCCAAAATTAAGAGCTGCAACCTGCTAGAGAAAGAGAAGTCATTAGTTTGGAGAGTACTTACTTTCAGAATAGCCTTGCAATTCTCACAGATAATCTCACTAGTTTTAGCAGCTTTTCCACTTTACTGGCCACTCATGTTTCACGACCTGAACATGCATCACAAGAGGAATCAACACAAATAACTAAAATTTTCTCTTATCAGTTATCACTAAACGCGAAAGCCTAATAATACCTGAACGAGGACATCATTTAACTAACTTGTTGACATAAAGCCTTTCCGATCTGAAAGTTGTTTCATCCCTTGAGAGCTACAAAATAAACTCATTATTAAGACAATTCACTGAACAACACCACGCAATGACTGTTAAACAAATACGATATATACCTGCACAATAACTTGAAAGATGTATTTTTTTCATTCCATCGCGTTGCTCAACGGGTAATGCATTCCACCTATATTTAATAACACCTGAAAGTGAAAGCCATAAGAACCCTTTTTCTGATAACTACGCCATACGAACTTACCTTAACAAGCGATTCCAAAACAAACCTTATTAAGTAAGTAAAGATAGTAAAAAAAATACAAGATAAAAAGAACAGTGAGAGTTACCTGAAGTGCAAAAAACTTGGTATGAATATGAACCACTTGAAGCCAAAGTATCTTCATGATGAACTTTCAAATAATCCCTCAATATATTTATCAGTAGCAGCTCTCTGCAAAATTAGTTATTACATAGAAACATTATTCACACACATCCAACAACAACAACAAAAACAGAGAAACATACTCAAAATTATAAGAAAAGCGCATCAATCAATGGCTTATCACAACATTTGTATCAATGTCCTATTAGCATATGATTCAACAAAGAAGAACCTACGAATTCTGCTTCGACTTCACCCAATTCTTTAGAACCCCTGCCACAAAATTAGAATCATATAACATGAATTTCTTGGATGTAAAAAACATTTATCTCCATGACATCACAACTTGATGAACAAATATTACCCTCCCCATTCTTTAAGACCGTCCCAACACAAGTCTCCTAAGATAACGCAATCGCCAAAATCTGATTTTTTAAGGAGAAAAGAGAATAAGCTTGAAAGTAAAGATAACAACAGAATTAGCTTAAAATCCTCAAAGGAAAGGAAACAACATTAGCAAATTTGAAACAAAACAAATTGGCAATATAAAAGCTACAAGAAGCTTCTCTGAATGTTCATATAAGCCATTGAAGAAGTTTCTATGAGCTTAAACCTAAAGCAGGTTCGAAGAGGAAGCAACACTTACAAAATCGAATCAATGAAGATTAAGAGGAGGAACAAAGTAGGAAGCATGTGACGAGACAAGCCTTTCAATTTATACACGCACCGCCGCAGCCGCCGAGACGGAAGTCTCTCTGTGCCCTAATTTCTAAATACGGCCACGTGTCACAAAAACCCTAATCGGAACTACGCAGGAGAAGAAGAAGAAAAATGATGATGAGATAAATGAAAACGCAAATTTGAGGGTGGAAATTTCGGTTATTTATTGGGCTTTAAGTTATTGGGCTTTTTTACCGTTAGTCTATTATGACCGTTAACCATTAATTTCTTTTTTCTTTCGCGGACACTTATTCTCCTTTTTCTATTTTGTTTCACAAATTTCATTTTTAAAAATTTTAAGTTGTGAATCATTGGACTAATTTAAAAACCGAATGGATATTGTTTTTTAAAAACCGCAGGATACAAATATGGTTTGGTAAATAACCGATTAAACCGAAAAATTGAAAAAAATCGGATTAATTGCAAAATATGATATAATAGATAATATTATTATAGTATAGATGATTATAAATACACATATGATAATATGATGTATATGTAACGTAAATCTAAATAAATTTTAGTTCCTAATAATATATATATATATATAGTTCAATTTTAATTATGAAATATTTTAGTTTTCTTTCAGTAAATACAATCGTTATAGATAATGATGTCACTTTGACTATAAAATTGTTATTTTATTTTATTAATCTTTCTAAATGGATGAATCATTAATATATTGAATTAACAATATTGTGTTTTGTTTTTATTTTATGTCATAGATCCATATTATCCAAACAAAATCAAACCATAGTTTATATAGTTTCAATACGGTGAACATTTTTTTATAAACCGTAAGCCCAAAAAAAACAAACCAAAACCGTACCGAAATCCGAGTTGAACACTCATAATTACAAGGTTTGAAGAGATTAGTGTGCTAATCTATTAAGTAATGTTATGTCAGTGTCTTATTGGGATTTTATGATTGTTAGTTACCATTAACTAGGTGGTTTGACCCGCGCGCATGGCGCGGGCATAAATAAATATCAAAAAAATTACATAAAATAATTAATATTGACATTTTAAAATGAATTCAAATGGTACACTAATGATAATTCAAACTATATGTTAAGATCACGATGAGGTAAAACCAAAATAAAAATGTTATAAATTATCCATAAAAATGAAAACATCAAAAATAACAAACTTCAAAAATGTGGCTTTGTGTTATGGTAGACTTATATGATTTAAAATACAAAATTTGTTTTATTTTTATAGTTATTAGCTTTTGAGAAACAATTATAATAGTGATAGGAGATTTTATATAAAATTAATCCATTAAATTGAAAAATTGTTACAAATGTAAGTTTGTATGCTACCAAAACATATGTTTGTTACATATTCTCTACAAAATAATAAATTTGATACTTAAAGAGAAGTGAAAGTTGTATATGTTCACAAACTAATTTAGGTTAATAAAAATAAAGCGTATTCAACAAAACAATTGTATAATAATTAAAGAAAAACTTATTAATGAAGATGTTAATAATTATAATGGTTTTGGATTACGAAAAATATAAAATTGTATGATGTGGTATAAAAAAATTTATATTAACATATTTATAACAATAAATCAATATTTATCTAACATTTTAAACGAAGTTAAATTTATAATATTTACATAAATATTAGAAAACTAATGATCAACTTGAATCATAACGAATGTAAACAAAATCAGATGAGGTTGCATGTAGTACCATTTATAATAATAATAAATTTTATTAAATTTTATATAAATTAAAATTCCCAAAATATTGACATCGTATATAACTTTAGGAAAATATTATTGATATTTTGAAATATTAAATTAATAAATAATATATAATGATATAAACCATTGAAACATAAAAGAAAATTGAGACTATTTCAAGACATAAATTTACTAATTGAGTGATTTTTTTTAATTTGCTTTAATGTGATCTTGACTTTTTAAATTACAATTTTACTATTAACTTTAAAATTGTCAAATCTCGTGAATGGTTGTCTGTAAATATTCATATTTGAATGATTTTGAGTAAATAATCGTTTTGAATGATAATTAGTATAATGTGAATGATAAATAATATATGTGAATGAATGATTTATGTCAAGGGTGAGTTGTTAATGATCTCAATGAATGAAATATGTGAATGATTTTTCGTGAATGAATTTTGTGAATAATTTTGTGTGAATAAAGTTAAATTTGTTATTTTAAGTACAAAAATCAAATTAAATTACCTAAAATTTAATTATTACATCAAAACAGTTAATTTTCAAATTATGTTTAAAATGTATATAATACGTTAATTAACTCAAAAATAAAGGGATAATCATAAACAAAAATATTAAATTGATAAAAAATCAAAAAATTTCCTTAATTTTAGGAAATATAATTAAAATTTCGAAATATCAAATTAACAATAATATATGATGATATAAACCATTAAAAATAAAAGGGATAATCATAAACGAATAACAAAATAATAAATTAATAATAAAAAATATATAAATTCTTTAATTTTAGAATATACAATTGAAAATTCAAAATATTAAATTAATAAATTTTAGGAAACATAATTGAAATTTCGAAATAATAAATTAATAAGAAATATTTGATGATATAAACTATTAAAAAATAAAGGAGATAATCATAATTTTTAAAAATTTATTATATTAATAAAAAATAAAAAATCATTAATTTCCTAGAAACTCTCTCCACTTGACATATAGGCAAAACTCCTTGCTATTTATTATATAGGATGATGATGAGAAATAAAATGGATAATTACAAACAATTTTCGAATATATTAAATTAATTAAATATACAACAATTTTCTTAATTGTCTCTTTGGACAACACGTAGACAAAACTACTTGTCATTTATTATATATGAAAATATTAAATTAATTAAATATAAAACAATTTCCTTAATTTTCTCTAATAATAAGTAAATATTTTAAATTATAATATAAATTAAAATATCAAAAAGACATTGTACACTTTTTTAGTAAATTTTGATATATTAGTGATAATTAAATATTTTAAATTATAATATAAATTAAAATACCAAAAAGATATTGTACACTTTTTAGTAAATTTCTTGAAATTTCGAAAATATTATATTAATAAATAATATATGATAAAATAAATTATGAGAAATAAAAGGGATAATTACAAACAATTTTCGAAAATATTAAATTAATTAAATATAAAAAATAAAAATTATGAGAAATAAAAGAGATAATTACAAATAATTTTCGAAAATATTAAATTAATAAAATTTAAAATAATTTCCTTATTTTTCTCTTTGAACGACACATAGGGAAAACTCCTTGCTATTTATTATATATGATTTTTTTGGTCCACAAATCTCTTACTTTTCATTTTTTCTTCTTTGTTCCACAAATTATTTTTTTTCAACAATTTAATTGGGCCTTAAAAGGGTTTAATATAAAAGGGTTTAACATAATCTTTTCCTTTTTACATTTTTTATTATCACCCAAAACGTGTAATATACTTAATTTTTTATTCCCCTATATTGAAAATAACAATTGAAAGAAAATACGTTTTTTTGGTAATCAACTTAAACAAATATAAAGTCAAAGTCTCTTAAACATACCTACCATGTAATATAATAAATTTTTTGACTCAATACTCTGCTTTTATTTTCGAAAGTAACACACAGAAAGAACAAAAAGCACATGTTTGAAAAGGAGAATTCGAAGCCTAACACAAAGTCTCTGTCTAAGTCTTTTGATCTTCAGTTTCACAGTTCCCACCTGTGTAAAGATCAAATATCAAATCAATTAACCACCAACAACTACACAAATTCGAAGACCAAAGGCCACATCTTAATACACTAAAGCTAGTTATCAAGTTGTCTCTTGAGGCCCCTTTTGTAGATCTCTGCGACACCCCTTGCTGTATCAGCAACACGAGTTTTGATCTCCAAGATCATCGAATCCATATAATCTTTATGTTTTGACACCGAATCGATAAGTTCAAGGAGTTGCGAAGCACGAGCTTTAACTTCTTCGTCACACTTTTTCTCTGATTCTTGCAGTATAAGCTCAGAGTGTCTCAGAAGCTCCGCAGATTCTTCCTCAGCGATCTCAACATTCCGAGCCTCGGCTATTACGCTCTCCAACATCATTTTCGCCTCAAAGTTGCATTTCTTAGCCATGTCTCGAAATTCCTTCTTCACAAGATCCATCTTTTCATCAAGTTTGTTTTTCTGTGACTTAACCGACTTGTGAAGACTCTTCTTCGATTCGATCTTTAAAGCAGTTTCAAAATCCTGTTGTTGAAAAGTGGCCAGCTCGTCCATCTTCTCCATCGAGCTTGCTTTGACATTGTCGAGTAACGAACACAGAGCCGACTTTAACACGGATTTATACTCCACGCCCATCACTTCTCCAAGTGATTCTCCTCTTTCGTTAATAGCAAACTGAATATCGATCTTTAACCTCCTAAGAGCATTGTTACAATTAATGGCAAGTGTCTGCTGAAAAGATGGATCTTGTGAAGAAGGAATTTCGAGACATGGCTAAGAAATGCAACTTTGAGGCGAAAATGATGTTGGAGAGCGTAATAGCCGAGGCTCGGAATGTTGATGAATCTGTTTCTTAATCTGAGAATTAAGCTCCCAAGCTTTCTGATCCCAACCATCTCTAGCAGATTCTGTCTCGGCGACGTCGCGTTCCACTTCTACTAACTCTCTTCTCATCATATCCATGTCTCGCACGTTAAAGCTCTGATTCACAACGTTCTTCTTCAACTCCTTGTTCTCCTCACAGATAAGCTTTGTCTATGCTTCCATGGCTTTGGCTTCCATTGCTTTCTTCTCTACAAGCTTCTCGATCCCACGAGTCTTATCAACAAGTTCAACAACCAATGTGTGCATCTTGTACACATCTTGCTCGAGAATGGCTTTAACTCTTTCACGGGACTCTTTCATCGAAGGACCTTTCTTCAGTGACTCGGCCTTACACTCCAACTCGATGTAAGCCTTCTCCAAGGCATAGATTGTTTCGGAGAAATCGGCTCTCTCGGCTTCGAATTTGCTCAAGAAATCGGAATCAAGCTTGTAAGGACATTTCATCGACCTAATGAAGAAGATGACTTCCTCGTCCCATTTCAAAGGATCGCAGGGATAATCGACGGCGGAGAGGAGGAAAATTAGGATTTCGGAGATGTCTTTAACGGAAGGGACAGAGTTTGATCGGAGAGAGATTGAGAAGTTTTTTGAAGAGAGGAAAGCGTTTATGGATTTGATCATCGATGATTGGTTAGATCTGGCTTCGGAAGCTCGGCTGCTTGCGAAACTGGAGTCGGAGATTCTTGGACTCAACAGACGACGTTGATGATTTACTGATAGTCGTGGTGGCGGCATCGGCGGCGCTCCGCCTAAAGCGCCGGTTGATCTTCTCTTTCTGGTGGCTCCGCCTCTCATCTCTCTCTCTCCGCGTCTTTTTTTTTATAACTCTTAACAATATTGACAATTTAGGAAAAAGTATTTTACTCTTCGAGTTCATTTTCAGGTTTGGGCCTTTGGGTTTTTGGATAATAATTTATACATATTTCGAATATAACCAAATTTTGTTAGTTTTTCCAAGTTCGTAGATTTTATTAAAAAAATTATGTGAAATAATTAGTAGGGAATTCACAAAAATACAATGAAGGGAAACTGGACAGAAATAGCGTAAAATTAAAATTAAACATAAACTAGATGCGAATCCGATTTTAAATTTGTTTGCAAATTTATATATTTAAAATTATTTGGTAAATAATATATTATAAAATATCAATTTTAATTATGGAGAATTACAAAACTACACCTTTAAAATTGCATTTCACAAAACTACACCTTTTTAAAATCACTTCACAAAAGTACACCTAATTACTAAAAATTAAATTGAAATTAGCCTTACCCACAAAATCCTACACCTTCAATATTATACCATAAACACTAATTAGTGAACTCAAATGAAAATATTTTAATTTTTGTAATTTTATAGAGCATAATTAAACCATTTAAAATTTGAAAAGGGTGTAAAAGTAGGAAAAAATTGAATTAGGTGTAATTTTGTTAAGGAAAGATTGGTGTAGTTTTGTGAATTTCTCTTTTGATTATGATTGAATATATTGTCAATTTTCTTATTTTCTAATGATGACGACATGGATTATATGTTTATGGTATCTTGGATTATATGGTTATATCTCATAAATTATGATTGTTATTTTCCGACACGTAACAAAAATTATACGTATATATTACACATAAACTAAACCTGATTTAGTTTCATAACAATTATCATTTATGATTTCAAATTCGATTTGTGATTTTTAGCGACCCGTTACAAAAATTAAAAAATATGGAAATCATAATTGTTATTAAAATTGGATGTTAAAAATTTAACGATTATACATAGATTTAATTCTCAAATTAATCTGTAAGAAATTATATTACTTTATTAATAATTAATGAGGCATTCACAAAATTAAACCTTTTCAACCTCTCTTTCACAAAACTACATCTAATTTAATTTTGTTCACATATTTATACCCTTTCAAAATTTTAAAAGCTTGATTTACCCTTTTAAAAATTACCAAAAATAATTTTTTTTCATTCGGGTTCGCTAATTAGTGTTTAGGGTATAATATTAAGGGGTAGGATTGTGTGGATAGGGTTTATTTGAATTTAATTTTGAGTGTTTAGGTGTAGTTTTGTGAATTATTTTTAAAATGGTGTAGTTTTGCAATTCTCCCTTTAAATTTGTAATGATTTTTTATATATTATTATTCGAATTATTATTTTTATTTTTTTAAACTAAAAAAATGTTTATTTTTTATTTTGAAATTAAAAATGTTTTCCTTTCATTTTTTGAAAAATCTTATTCAAATATTTTTGTTTCCTTTTTTCTTACATGTTTCAAATAATTTTACAAAATACAGTTTTGTAATATAATATTTTAAGAAGATTTCTTGTTAATTTATTAGTTACTAATATTTATTAAAAAAACTTCCCAAAAATACCATCAAAAAAAATTTCATGCCAAAATTTACAAATAGAAAGAAAAACCCTTTAAATATCAATCACAACATTAATAAGACAGGAATTATAGACATAGACTAAACTCTATTGTGCTGAAGACAAAACTTGTAACATAGACTAAAATTACCAATCAAAACTACTTTCTCTAGTCTGTGTTGCAGTATTTCATCAAAAATCAACAAAATATTTTTCTGAAATACTTAGAAACAAGCAAAATAAGTTATTTTGAGAATTTGTCATTATTTTCTTACACAACATCCTAATTAAGAGCATTTTAGTGGAGATAGTTTAAGAAGAAGAAAAAGAAGAAGATAGTTATGAAGAAGAGCTTTCATTATATTTACTTATTGCCTTTGGTTCTCTTTCCTATAAAAAATAATAGACAGAAAAAAATTGTGTTAATACTTAAAAAAACCATTCTTCCATCAAGAAAATAGTTTTAATTTTAAAGAAGAAACAAACCTTTATATAGAGTTAAATCACTCTCATCACCTTTCTTTACATGAGAAAGATTTCGATCCTACAAAACCAATAAAATTATGTCAAGAGACTATGTTCTCATGATTAGTGCTATTTTCTATAATTAAAATCACAAACCTTATCATAAATAGGAATCTCGTTACGCCAAAACTCGAGTGGTGACAAAAGCAATCTTCCTACAAAAGTTAGCAAACAAGAATATGGATTTTTTCAGCGAAGCTTTCGAAAGTTGATAAAATTATAGTACTATTTTTACTAACCTGATCTCGACCGTTTCGTTTCTAATGAATCAATGCTCGTAACAGTTTCGGTCTGTTTCTTCGGTGTTTGTTGAAAATCAAATACGCTCAATTGGTTCTTCTTTTTCCCCCTCGACGAGCTTTTTCCAGATTTACCGACACTCTCAAGGGTCTTCTTTTTCGATTCTTCTATCTTAACACGCTTGCTACAGTTCATCATGCCTTTCGACAAGGCACTGCCATGAGTTGATTTCGTTAAACCGAGTTGACCTTTCTGTTTTTCTACATGATGATCTCGGCTCGAAGATGTGCTATTACTCGCTAGATTAGGTTTCACCATAAGATAAGAAGCTGCAAGAAATCAAATCACAAGACAAGAAGAGTATTTATCAAAAAAAAAGAGAATGTAATTAGAAAAAGATATTGAGCTTCCTAATTTAACCTTCAACATCAGTGGTGGAAGAAGAAGAGACGCCTTTAAAGCAATTGTTACACATTGTTTCCCAATAAGGAGGAAACCCGAAGATGAAATGACGCGAAATCTAAAATTAAATTAGACACACAAAAAACACACAAGCTTTTAGCACATTATCTTCTTCTTCTTCTTCTTATTATTATTCAAAAACATTTAAAAAAAAAGAGAGTAACGAAACGAAACCTCAAGAGTGAATCCAGACTCGACGACACGTTCTTTGTTAAGAAAGCCATGGAGGATTATTGTTAAACCATCAGATGATTCGAGATTGAATGCATCAAAGGCTATAATTATCGGCGATGATCTAAACGCACCACGCACTGCTTTTGTCCTTTTTTCCAAATTACAAAAAAAATAAAAAAAATTACAAACAAAATAAAAAAAAAATGGGAAGAATATCTTCTTACTTGAGAAAAGTAGAAATCTCATAACCAGCAACACCAAATCTCTTGCCGTTGGATTCTTCAGAACACTTAATCACCCACCAATCTTTCAATATTACCTTTTTAAAAAAAAATTAAAAAAAAACAGAACAAAATTAAACGGAGAAGAAAGAAGAAGAAAAAGGAATGTAATAAGAGACACTTACGACTCTCGTCGTGTAGGAAAAATCTCCTTCGAGATTCGGTGGTTCAGACATCGCTTTTCTTCTCTCTTCTCTGTAGAGATTTATTAGGTTATTTTTTTAGATGGTTCTAGTAAAAGCTCAAAGGCAGAGAGATAATTATACAAATTAATAATAATTAGTTTGATAACTAAAAAATAAATATCGTTCTAGTCTAGTGGTAAGAATTCTGTATTATTGAGATCGAGGCCGTGTTCGAATCCGTGTAGTGATATTCTCTTTTTTTTTAATTAAATTATTGACTATTTATAATTAATGTTTTGATTGAACATTAAAATTGTTTGTAGTGACCACCTTTTTACATTTTGTTGTTATGTGGTTTAACATTAGACTTACTTTTGCAATTCCTTTATTTATTATGCAACTTATATTTATACAAGTCTTGTGGATTATATTTAAATTAGATTATGTAGCATATATGGGAGAATGATTTATAAACGTGTTTAGTTTTTTTTTGTTTACTTTTTACAAAATTGTGAATTAAAATTGTGAAAGTACTAGTAACATTTTGTTGTTGTGTTGTTTTAAAATAGATTAAAAGACTTTGTTTTTGCAATGTCTTTACCATTCAACTTATATTATATTTAATATAAGATTATGTAAGCATATGTGGGCGAATATCTTATAAATGTATTTGATTTTTCAAGCTTTTTTCATGATGCTATGTGTTTGTGCATAAAGATTAGTCCTTTGGTATATGTCTAGATGTTTTATGTTTCAATTTCCTCTAATGCTTATTGCCTAATGGGACAATTTATACGGCTATTTTGATTATTAGTCAATATTGTAAGAAATTGTGCTTTCCAATGATTTTTTTTGTTTATTTTTTACAACAAAATTGTGAATATAATTGTGAAAGTACTAGATGTAAACTTAATCAATATCGTACTGTGAATTTTACAGAGTATTATACGTTGAACATATTAATAATTTGGTATGTTTTTCATGTTTGTTTGGAAGATTTGTTTATATTGGATCATCTTTGAAAAGTTGTAAAACTATTATTATTATTAATAATATATATTGTGGAAAATTAAGTTTTTGAATTATTTAATTATTTTTTTTAGTTTTTATACAATTCATTATGAATATAAATAATAACTTACAAACATGCAAGCAATGGCCGAGGGAGCTTAGAATTAGGGGGTCATGTGAAACTAAAAAAATTAGTGTAGTGTATATATATTTTTTAGGTTGACCCTACTAAAAATTAATTATTGACACATGCCAAATCTAATTCAACTAAAACTTTAAAACATATTAAATATCAAAATGTTAATTTAATAAAATTCATGACAAATAACTTTTAACAAAAAAATCTTAAATTATTAATACAGAAGACGGAGAGAGAAAATCATTCTAAAATTACACGTGTCATCCCCTGAGCATTTCTGGTTACACATTATTAAAAATTCATAAAAGTCTAAAACAAAAGCCCAAAACAAAAGTCCAAATTTAACATCTTATATTATTAATACAGAAGACGGAAAGATAAAATAAGAGTGAAAATCCTACGTGTCATCACGTGAGTAATTATGGCCCCACATCTTTAAAAAAATTATTGGAAATTTATAAAAACACAAAACAAAAAACCCAAAACAAAACCCAAATTTATCACAAAATCTCTTAAAATAACATAATAAATGGATAATATATTTAGAAAATATGAAAAACCCTTAAAATATAAAAAATATAATATTAATAAATCCATAAGAAACACAAGTTATAATTAAAATTAGATTTCAACTAATATTTATATGTTATATTTTATCACATTATGTTTAAAATAATGATAAAACATATTGTTCATTTACAAATAACAATATTATTTTGTAAAATTGTATTTAACACCAAAATTCATGTCAAATGACAAAATCATAACACATAATTTACGACTGATGAACCATTGTTCCCAAAATCTGAGCAAATAATTTTCGGATAAGTTTATACATGAAAGTGTGATTAAACATTCATAGAAAATATGTTTAAAATATTTAAAAAGCCTACAAAATATGATTTTAAAAATCCCATGAAAAACACAAATTTATAATTTTCCTAATGTTTGTATGTTATATTCTCGCACAAAACAATGATAAAACATATTGTTCATTTATAAATATCAATATTATTTTGTAAAATTGTATTAAGCATCATATTCCATGTCAAATGGCAAATGGCAAAACTTGAACACAAAATTGACTTGAACCATCAGTTGACCCACCGGTTCCCGAAAGTTCAGTGGTTTTATCTGAGTTTTTAATAATCCGAGTTTTATGATAAATAGAGACCGGATTGACATATTTTTCATTGTTAAACGGGTCATATCATGGTTTCAAAAAACTATGTAGTTATTGTTTTTCAATGATAAATAGTAAATTATACGTAATGATAATTATTCAACATCGAAATAGCAATGATAATATTTTTCTTTGATAACTATTAAAATAGTAATAATAAATTTTTGTTAATAAAACATTATAAAAACCAAAATACAATATATTTTATATATAAACTTCAAATTAAACTCCGCGTTTAACGCGAATCACATGACATCCAAATTCTTTATCTTATTTTATACTTCACATTGTTTTTACCAATAAATATTTCTTCTTTTATTCCGTAAAGTTTTATCCCGCACTTGGCGCGGGTAACTTTCTAGTAAAATGACTTCAATTGACATAATAAATGGATAATATTAAAAAATGTTGAAAAACCCATAAAATATAATATTAAAAAATTTATAAAAATACAATTTTATAATTTCTAATAGATCTGTTAATATTTATATATTATATTTTATTACATTGAGTTCAAAATAATGATAAAACATATTGTTCATTTACAAATAACAATATTATTTTGTAAAATTGTATTTAACACCAAAATTCATGTTAAATGAAAAACTTGAACACACAATTTACCAGACTCATCGGTTGAACCACCAGTTCTCAAACTTTGAACAAAGAATTTTCGGATAAGTTTAGACATGAAAGAGTGATTAAACTTTCCTAGAAAATATGTTTAAAATATTTAAAAAACTAATGAAAAACATAATTTTATAATTTTTCTAATGTTTGTATGTTATATTCTTGCACAAAAGAATGATAAAACATATTGTTCATTTATAAATAACAATATTATTTTGTAAAATTGTATTAAACATCAAAGTTCATGTCAAATGACAAAACTTGAGCAGAAAATTGACTGGAGCCCTCGAATATTCAGTGGTTTTATATATCCGAGGTTTTAATAGTCCGATTTTATGAAAAATAGAGACCGGATTGACATATTTTTCATTGTTAAACGAGTCATATTAAAGTTTCAAAACACTATGTAGTTATTGTTTTTAATGATAAATAGTAAATTATACGTAAAAGTAAATATTCAACATCGAAATGACAATGATAATCTTTTTCGATGATAAATATTAAAATAGTAATAGTAATAAATTTTTGTAAATAAAACATTATAAAACCAAATTACAATATATTTTTTATATATACTTCAAATTTAAACTCCGCGTTTAACGCGGATCACATGAGATACAAATTCTTTTTATTTCATTTCAACATTGTTTTTACCAATAAACATTTTTTTTATTACGTAAATTTTTATCCCGCGCTTGGCGCGGGTAAATTCCTAGTAAGTAAACTAAAACTAATAGAATCTAATTATATCGCATGAAACAACAAAATTTAACCTTGTTTTTTATGAAAGTGCATCAATTCTTTGATATTTTTTGGTGAATTACTAAGTTTAGAATTATTTACACTCGTATTGATATTGAGTTTTTACGCGATTGTGTAATTTATTTTATGAAAAAACATGTTCGATTCGTGATAAAATGATTCTATAGTATAAACATCCAATAGTTTTTAAAATATTCATTTGCAAAGACATTTGTAATGATTTTTATAGGTTTTAGGTAAAAAATTTTTTTGACCTTTTAACTAAAAATAAATAAATTTCTTTGACCCTCGTCACTTGAAATCCTGGCTCCGCCACTGCATGCAAGCACAATATATTGTATACATGTAACAGTGTTGTGTGGTTCAAAAGAATAGTTGCAACAAGTACTAGCACTGAAATTGAAAACAAACTCAACCTTTTTTATTACACAATGATTAAAACTATCATTTTCGTTTAACCACAAAAATATTACTTTTACGACAATCTTTGTCGGAATGATTTGCTTTTTTTTTACTATTTTAAACATTACCCAAAAGTTAAGATTTGTAACATAACATTTTTAAAATATTTTATATTATGATATTAGCATAAATTTTATATGTGAATGATATCTATTACATTATATATACAAATAAACATTCGGTATAATATTATCCAAGAATATTAAGCTCTATACTTATAATTTTATATGCCTTGACTTCTCTGTTTACTCCACTTCTGAGTTTGACCATTTATGTTGGTGTTTATCAATCATATTTAAAATGCTTAATGTACAACCAAACAAAAAAAATTATGATCAAATTATGGAAACGAATATTTGGCCGGTTTATGATTAGCTTACTATGAAGTTTTCGTTTTTGCCCTTTTTGATTTTGGTTAATAATTTTTTTTTCTTATCCAGAATTTAGTGTTTGAAAAAAGAGATTTTATCAAAATAATTCTCAAATCATTTATTACATGGAACGTATTAGTAGATTTTTTTGACACGATATACTACGCGGATTGATTTGGACAACGTGCACTACAAGAATTATTCGCTATAGCAACGGACAAGTCTGTTACTATGACGTTTAATTCGTTGCTATTTCCCCTATAGCAACGGACAGTTAGGATATAAATTCGTTGCTATAGCTTCGTTACATTTCCAAATTCGTTGCTGGTCGTTACCAACTTGGTAACGACCAGCAACGAATAGCAGCGAACGATATAGTAACGAAATGTTTCGATGCTAATCTAGTCACGGATATATCGTTACCATTTCGTTGCTAACATAGCCACAGATCAATCGTTACAACTTCGTTGCTAACATAGCCACGTATTTTTCGTTACAACGTCGTTGCTAATTTAGTCACGAATAATCCGTGGCTATTTCGTTGCTAACTTAGCCACGAATAAGCCGTTACTATTCGTTGCTAGTGTAGCCACGAATAATCCGTGGCTATTTCGTTGCTAACTTAGCCACGAATAAGCCGTTACTATTCGTTACTAGTGTAGCCTCGAATAATCCGTGGCTATTTCGTTACAAATATAGCAACGAATTCTTCCGATACAAATTTGTTTTTTATTTAAAAAAAATAAATCGAAAAATTCTATTTTTTTGTTTAGAATTTAAAACATTACTACATCCAAAAGTACACTAACAAAATATAAAATTGTATCCAAATATTGAAATATGCAAAAGTATACTAAACAAAATATCCAAATACATTATCCAAAAAAAGAGTTCAAATATACATAAAAGAGGCTTAGTCCAAGTCATCGATCAAATTAGGATCGAGTGACCTGCACCAACCCTCGAGTTCTGGATTCTGTGATGTTCTCGGTTCAGCAGTCGGAACATAAGCTGGGAGTGTGGTCGAGGAGCCATTTACCTGAGGAGAGTGCGGCTGAGACGGTTGTGGTCGACGATTCTTTGGATCAACCCCAAGGGCCTCAAGAATCAGTTTCTGCGTCTCCAGAATTGTCTCCATGTTTGAGCAGACCGTCTCAACCTTTGTCTCCAACCCATCAACCCGCAACTCCATGGAGATGTTACGAACAAGAGAAGCTGGAGCTGGTTCGTTGGGGTCGACGTTTATGTCCTGAGAGCTCCCAAGGCCATAGTATCTTCCCTTATTAGGCTTAACATGCTGCAACACAAATGAGCAAAGAACACAAATAAGCAAACAACAAAAATGAACAATTCTGTTAATAACAATTCATAAAGAACAAGCAATACTACGAATTAAATCAATTCTCATTACCTGAAGATATGTCTTGTTAATAACCCGAGAAGGAATCGATTCCCCACCTGGACTGGCCGGAGAACCTGCAGCTTCAGCTGCCTCGGCCGCAGCTGCCTCGACCTCTTTCACAATTGTCTCGGCTCGTTTGTCGATGAACGTACCATCTTTGCGTGTATGCGTCTTACGCACGAGCTGTGTGAAAGATGGTGGTTCTCCTGTTTCGACCATCTACAAGAAGCACAACACAACACATAAAAAACAGACCCAAACATCAACAAAGAATTCATATAACACTCATATAAAGTTGTAAAGAAACTAAACTAACTCATACAAAACTCATAATTAAACTTGTAACTTATATAACGTTCATAAACTAATCACTCATATAACATTCATAAACTAATAACTCATATAACATTCACAAACTAATCAGTCATGGTATACAATCAATCTAAAACAGACCAAAAACAGTCAAAACTAATAATTGATTTATAAATAACAAACAATATACTAAATGGAAAAGGAACATACCATGTCATACCCTATTTTGGCAAAAGAGACTGGACCAGCACAATGCTTGCTTACCCCTAAACCATCCGGATCAGATAGCCTGTTTGCATAATTGGTGGTGGACCTACCCTGACATTCTGGTGTGTCCCATTGCTCTAACATCGTGATCCAGTGCCTCCCCAGAGACGTACTTCGGCTTCTTCCCTTGCGACTTCTTCTTGCTGATTCTTTGACTGATTGATAACATTGTCTCCTTCCTCCATAGATAGAAAACCAGACTATGGTGTGCTGGTTCCCAATAGTAATGTTGCTGAAAATAAAAGTGAAGGATTAGTTCGATATCATTACACTAACCATCACAACATAGTCTATCTATAAAATAAAAAAAGTGAAGGAACAAAACAAAGAAAAGATAGATACACTGACCACAAAATCCTGCCACCATTCTTGCACTCTCTCCTCGGGAATTTGGGACCAATTCCACCAAGGAGCCATGAAATTGTTCTGCCAAGTAGTCCGGACGTATTTCTTCACCTCCGGATCAATACCAAACCTGAAATATCCAAACAATATGAATAAACGAAACAAGAATACTAAGTTAAATATAGACATGTGTGATAAAAAAATTAACAAAAAAGATTAAATAATGACTTACCATAGAGCTCCATTTAGCTTCATTGGGTGGAGGACTTGCTGGTTTCTCCTAGCTGGAGCATTGAGGAGAGCTTCTATGCTCATTCCAGCAGCTCCTTGTGCAGCTCCTTGTGCACCGGCACTGCGTGTGCAGCGTGTGTGCGGGAGAGGTTTGTGCAACATAGGCATTTGGAGAAGATTGGGTTCTTTGCCTCTGTCCAAGAGCTCCCGGTGGAAAAGATGTTGGAGACTGAGAGGAAGAAGTTGATGCATTTCCTGGCGAAGGCATACGAGGCTGAGAGTGAGGCTGAGAGTAATGAAGTTGTCCAGGTGGAGAACCAGTCCGTATTCTCTTACCACGTTGAGGCATATCTGCACAAGAAAGAGAAGTTAACAACTAGAAGAAAACAATAATGAAAGACAAAACAAAAATTAAAAACATAAGCAACATAACAATAGCTAACACCAATCGAACAGAGGTTAACACCAATCAAACAGAGGCTAACACCAACCTAAAACAGAGGCTAACACCAATCGATTAGAGGCTAACACGAACCTAAAACAGAGGCTAACACCAATCGAACCCGAATCTTAAAACAGAGGCTAACGTCACCAACGTTAAACGAACCTTAAACGAACCTTAAACGAATCTAAGACAAACCCTAATAACAATCGAACCTGAATCCTAAAGCTAGATCGCCGCGAAAGAGCGTGAGAGAAAGACAGAGAGAGAGAGATACAGAGAGATAGAGAGAGATAGGGAGAGATCCTAACCGGGAAAGTGAAGAGTCGCCGGTGAAAGTGAAGGTCGCGTCAAAGAATCGCGGGAAAACGAAGAATCGCCGAGAAACGAAGAATCGCCGCCCAAGAGAAAGAGAGAGTAAATAATGGAGAGAAAGAGAAGGTCGCGTGACATTAGGTTTAATATTTTAGCAACGAAATAAACCGTGGCTATTCGTGGCTAATTTACTTTATATTAATTATAGCAACGAATAGTCACGATTTGTTTCGTGGCTGTGCCTTAGAAGTTTTTTCCATTTCTGTTTTGATTTAGAGGTTTATTGTATCGAACAAAGTTAGTGAAAATTCGTTGCTAAATTATGAAGATAGCCACGAAAAGTGACGAACTATTTCGTTGTTGCGGTTTAGAGGTTGGTTGCAACGAATTTATTTGATGCTATTCACGGTAAGTCGTTGTTAATTATTTAAATTAGCAACGACTTGCAACTGATGTAAGTCGTTGCAATATTTTCAAATTTTAGGGTATGCGTTTTTTTACATAAAAAACCATTTCTAGAAACTTATGATAATTTTTAAACATTAAAAATCTATAGGAAAGGTTTTGACTTTTGAAGTTTTGACAAAATAATGAATATATATAAATTTAGGGTTTGATATATACATAGTCAAATATTTTATGTAAAAAATGTATGTATAAGATAGTATATTTTTGAACAATGTATAAGTTTTAAAAACTTCAAAACATTAATTAAAAGCCACATAAAAATTCATGAAAATAATCATATATATGAGTTTCAAAGCCACATAATAATCATATATATAAGTTTTTAAAACATTCTTATAACAACAAACAACATCATACAACATCAAAAATAAATAAACTTCATTATTACACATCTTCGACATCATCAGAAGAATCAGAATCTTCAGAAAACTCATTAGGATCAAGTTGCTCTTCGTCTAAAGGATAAGGATAAACATTGTCAAAATCAGCAGGATCTTCCACGGCATGCGTTGTAACCCGAACCATTGCACTAGGCGCAACAATGTGGTCGATTGTATCATCTTGCAACGCTAACGAGCATTTTCGAAGTTTCACGATATCCTCTTGGCACCACTTTAGTACAAGCCAACCAATCATTTGACGCGCGCCCAACACGTGGATACGGGATGAAACAAACTTGGTCACAATGACCAGGAATAATAAAAGGATCGTATTTTTGGTACCTTTTACGCGAATCTACATCAACCACACCGGACGGGTGTTTACGCAATCCCGAACCTTCGGTATTATCAAACCATGTGCATTTAAAGACCATCGCTTTGAGTCCGGCGGCACCATGATACTCAATCTTCATGATTTTTTCTATAAGTCCATAATAATTCATATCCGTTGTACCACGAACACAAACCCCATAATTTTGTGTTTTCTTATTTTGACCGTGTCTTTGACTGTGGAAATGGTATCCCCTAGTAAAGTACATAGGCCACGAAATGAAATTGCGTCTCGGACCTTGAATAAATTCCAACATCCACAAAGGAAATTCATAATTCTGAGATGCTTCATTAATCTACAAAATGTTAAATATATTAGTAGCCATAATATTACAATAATTATATGATATATATGAAAAAATTAAATCAAAATATTATAACTTACATAGTCTTTACACCATTGTGCATAATGGTTGTCTTTAGCATTAATCATTGCATCACTAGTGATATCAGGAATACTAAGCGTCATCTGCTCTTCAAACATCCTGAAACAAGAGAAAAATTAATTTAGCTGTTACAGTACTTAAATAACTTAATTATCTAAATATTTAAATTTATACCTCTCATATGGAGCAAATTCTTCACAGTTAAGTAACAAAAACGTTTGGAGCACGTTATAATCTTCATCACTAAACCAACCTCTTGTATTTTTCCCTGTAACCCGTCCACTGTGATAGAAGATATTTGGCACCTCTGAATCATAGGTAAATCGAATTTCTCCGGGACCACTATAATCTGAATCACGAAGAAGTTCGTGTTTTCGTAATAATTGGTTGCCACATATGAAATCTCTTCTTGTACACGTTGTGCAACAATGGAACCTCCAATACGAGCTTTATTTTTAACCTTTTTTTCAAATGATACATGTACCTCTCGAAAGGATACATCCACCTGTATTGGACCGGACCACCCAATGCAGCTTCATCCGGTAGATGCACGGGTAGATGTTCCATGACGTCAAAGAACGATGGAGGAAATATTTTCTCCAAATTGCACAACTTCAAAGCGATATTTGCCTTCAAAATTTCCACATCCTCTACCCTTAACATTCTAGCAGAAATATCCCGGAAGAAAAGTGCGATTTCTACATATGTACATAAAACATATATAAGTATATGATACAAAAAATATTACTCATCTATGTAAGATAATAGTATATACCTGAAATGGCTGTGTGGACATTTTTCGGCAAAAGTTCTGCAAACGCAAATGGGAACAAGCGTTGCATAATGACATGGCAATCGTGGCTTTTTAGCCCAGACAATTTTCCATTGTTTTCGTCAACACATCGACTGAATTTTGATGCATAGCCATCAGAGAATCTAATATCCTTTTTCAACCATGCCAAAAAACTCTTCTTCCCTTGATTGGATAATCTAAAAATTGGAATCGGAATACTCCCATCATCATTAATCTCCAAATCTGGTCTTTTGCATATCGCAGGAAGATCCATTCTAGATTTGATATTGTCTTTTGTCTTCCCTGGTGCATTCAAAATCGTGTTGATAAGATTATCGAAAAGTTTTTCTCGATGTGCATGAAGTCTAAATTATGCCTCAATAATCGGTCCTCCCAATAAGGCAAGTCCCAAAATATACTCTTCTTCACCCAATTATGGTAATCGCCATAACCATCGATCGTTCTACTCGGATTATCATGTCCTTGACCTCCGCAATCAACAGTTTTGCACAATCCTCGGATGCTCTCAATTCTTTCGCATAGAATTTCGGTACTGTTAACCACGATGGAGCATTATCCCGAACTGATGAACCTCGCTTAAATGCTTTGATATTTCGTCGATAAGGATGATCATGGGGCAAATGTCTTCTGTGACAATCGAACCAACTATGTTTCCTTCCATTTGGTAACCAAAATGCTTTTGTTTCATCCATACAATACGGACATGCTAGCCGACCATGCGTAGTCCAACCGAAACCATTCCATACGCCGGAAAATCGTTTATCGTCCACATCAAAGCGGCTCTCATTGTAAAATTTTGCTTCCTCGAAATATCATAAGCGGGAACCCCGTCGGTCCATAACATCCGCAACTCTTCGATCAATGGTTGTAGATAAATATCTAGACTTTTCTTCGGATGTTTAGGCCCGGGCACCAAAATGGCCAAGAAGAAATATTCTCTCTTCATACACATACCAGGAGGCAAATTATATGGAGTAACAATGACTGGCCATACTGAGTGTGCCTCCCCATTCATGCCAATTGGATTAAACCCATCTGTCGCTAAACCAAGATATATATTATGACTTTCAGCACCAAATCCAGGATATACCTCATTAAAATGCTTCCACGCTGCTCCGTCTGATGGGTGATGCATTTCTCCTTCAGGAGACACATGTTCTGCGTGCCATCGCATATGAGCAGCGGTCCCTTGCATTTGATACAACCTCTTCAGTCGATCTGCGATAGGTAGATAAAACATCCGTTGCTTCGGTATATTCTTCCCTTTTCCATTGTTGGCGTGATACCTATCTTTATTACAGAAACGACAACGCGAAAGCTCTCGATCTTCGGACTTCCATAAGAGCATGCAATTATCCTCGCACACGTCAATCTTATGAACCGGTAATCCCAATGAACGCGTTAACTTTTTGGTCTCATAGTATGACTCCAGAGCATTATTTGGCTGTGGAAGAATGCGTTTATATGTTTGTGTGATTTCATCAACGCATGCCTCCGCCAGATTGTAATTAGTCTTTATCTTCATAACACGCGATGCCAGATACAATTGTGATATTCCTTCAATACACCCTTCGTAGAGCGGTTGACTAGCAGCTTCAAAAGCTTGATAAAGGCTATCGTTAATTGGCTCTTCCTCAACATTTTGCTGAAATTCGTCTTCTATTCTGATACCTTCTTGACCCATGTTAACCTCATCATATGGAACTTCAGTGTTAACATGACCATCAAACGTTTCTTCTTCTTCATGTCCAAAGTGCGTCGGCATCGAAGATTCTCCAACATCATAACAATTTTCTCCATGGCTTGTCCAAATGTAGTAGTTTCCTTTAAACCCTCTCCTTAATAAGTGCTTAGAAACTGTAAAAGCATCGAGCTGCTTCAAATTTCTACACCGAACACAAGGACAAGCCATAGATCCACGGACTTCAAAAGAAGCTTGATTGCAAGAGAAATTTATGAAAGTGTTAACACCCTCTCTAAATTCTTCAGAAACGTCATTTGTGTTTGGATCTATATGATGATCCATCCATTCTCTTGAATGAAAGAAATGTGTCATTTATTTTCTATGCATATGAAATTGATGAAGAGAGAAAGAAAGAGATTTTTTTGAGTTATTGAAGGTATGGTGCTCTAGAAAATTTTGTGCGTTATGTTTTTAATTTAGCAACTGTTAGTAACTGAATAATTTTGTTGCTAAGTTAAGTTTTAATCAGAACCACTCATATAGCCACAAATAGCAACGAAACAAATTAGTTGCTACTAATTTTCGGGGCTAGTTTTTATCCTGACAACTTTGCAACGAAATAGCCACGAAAATGTTTCGTTACCACTATTAGTTGCTACTTCCTTGCTATTTCCTTGCTTTTTTGGTATCGAAATAGCAACGAAACAAATTAGTGGTTAATTTCGAATAATTATCTGACAACTTTCTCGTGATGTGACCATTATAAATTTAGCAACGACTATTTCGTTACTAATCGTGGCTATATTAGCAACGAAATAGCAACGCACCGACGTCGTTACAATTTTGCAACGAAATAGCCACGAAAAAGTTTCGTTACCACTTTTCGTTGCTACTTCCTTGCTATTTCCTTGCTTTTTTTGTATCGAAATGCATCGGAATTGTTATTTCGTTACTGGCTTAATTTTCGTTGCTTTTCGTTGCTTTTCGTGGCTTTTCTAGATTTAGCCACAAACACTTCCTCACCAATTCGTTGCTATACAGATTAATTCTTGTAGTGGTGTGAATATGAATTATAATATATATATATATAATGCCACGTGTAAATTATGCAATGAAAACTAAAATAAAAAAATTGCATAATTTTGAATTTTTATGTATGACCTGAATTTTGTTGGATCGGATCAATCACATTATAAACAACAAAAATTGAGGGAAAATGGAATTTTTTAGATAAAATAAAGCAGAGGTGGAACACAAAACAATTTTGGTTTATTTTGGTTTTGTTCAAAAAAAATACGATATATTAATACATTCATATTCAATAATTAAGCATATGGTGCACGTGTGAGTAATGCGGATTTTAGAAACTATACACTATATATAATTTATGAAAATGAATCATTTACATATAATGTTGATTTCATATCGTATGTGAATATGTCATGAATAGAGATTATGCGATATGTGGTGTGTAAACGTATAATTATATAATTATTATATAGTACCTTGTTAATAATGGATTTTTTTGACACATATTAATAGATTTTTTTAATATTTTTCATATATTTAATCCCACTCACGATATATATATTCTTCTTTTTTATTTTATAACTAATTTACGACTAGTGAGTTTTGTTTTATGTCGTACGCATATTAATTTAGGATGCATGTCTATACGTACATGAAATATATATCGAAAGAGGCCAAATAAAGTGGCCATGATGATGTGTTTGCAATTTTTGGTACATGATTCTACTCTTCGTAGAGAACGGATTGATTTGGACAACGTATGAATATGAATTATAATATATATATATATATATATATATATATATATATAATGCCACGTATAAATTATGCAATGAAAACTAAAATAAAAAGATTGCAGGTGAAGAACATGCAGTTCTACAACATCATGTTTACGGTGCTTTCTGCATCTAACCCGGAACTACTTCGGGCGATGCAGACACATCCCGACCGTCCGTCGACTGAGCAGGCCGGAACAAGCAACGTAGATCCCGAGAACGCAACCCAGAACTATTTCGGGCCTAATTTCAATTTAGGCGACTAGTTTTTTTATTTATTTTGTATTTTGAAATTGTAATAAAAATATTAAAAAAAATAATATTTTATTTTATAAAATATATATATTTTTTATTTATAATATATATATTTCTTCAAATCGTGGTAAAATCGTCCCTAATTAGGGACGATTTTACGACGATTTGTAAAATTTATATTTCTTACAATCGTCGTAAAATCGTCCCTAATTAGTAGGGGTGGGCAAAAAAACCGAACCCGAAAAACCGAACCGAACCCGACCCGAAAATAAGGATCCGAACCCGAACCGAAACATACCAAATACCCGAACGGGTTTTATATTTCAAGACCCGAAAACCCGAACCCGAACCCGACCCGACCCGAAACCCGAATGGGTACCCGAAATATAATTAAATATATAAAAATATTAGTAATTTTATATTTATAGTAACTTATATATCCAAATATTTAACATCTTTTCTTATATTTTGAGTAGTTTTGTATAATTTTATTATTTTTTGATACTTTTGTATAGTTTTAATTGTGTATAATTCATATTATCTTAATAAAGTATATATTTAAAAATATTTTATTATATAATTTTGGAGTTTTTTTAAAGTTTTGGGTACCCGAACCCGACCCGAACCCGAAAGGAACCGACCCGGACCCGAACCGAACCCGAAAAAGTTATAGAAAAACCCGAACGGGTTCTATAGTCCTCTACCCGAAAACCCGAAACCCGAATGAACCCGACCCGAACCCGAACGGGTACCCGAACGCCCACCCCTACTAATTAGGGACGATTTTACGACGATTTTTAGAATTTTCGATTTATTATAATTACAAATTCACAACCAAATATTCGTTGTGAAATCGTTGTAACAATTACAACGATTTCACAACGAATATTTTACCACGAATTTACAACGAATTTGGTTCGTCGTAAAATTTACCACGATTTTACGTAGTTTTACACAAAGCTGAAAATATATAAGTAAGCCATCTCTTGTTTGAAACTAGTAGTACGTAGTTTTAAACTACACATACATAGCAAAGAAAGTTCATACACATATCATTGATAGTGTTTAATAAACCAATCTCTATATATAGGCTTCATTATTACCTACCTACGATATTTGTAGACAACATTTACATTCATCTCTTTGTTTTTATTGACTTTTTTTCTTTTTTGTCATCTCATGAAAACTTGGTAAAGGCCTCTTATTAAGTAGAATTTTACAGTGAAGGTAAAGAGAGCAGAGAATCGAGAGCTTAACGTGCCTCTTCTCTCCCCCCTTCACAATCGCTTCGTCGCGGCTTGATTCAGTCAATAACGTCCCAATTCGGTTGGGGAGAGGCTCTGATTTTGCCTTCCGTGACGGCGGAATTGTAACCCTATAATTAAGCACATTCATTGAAACTAATGTTTTACATATAGCTTATGTGTGTTGTATTTTCTGTTCTTAAGGATGTTCTTTTTCGTGTGTTTTTTTCAGATACCGTATTTGAAGACATGACATGATATATAGTAGTCTTTGAGATTTGCTGCTTCAATAGACTCAATTGCTTATTATGATGACTAAGAGTAGTTTATTTATTTATTGATTGCCTTGCAAAAATAAGAGAAGATTACATAGCAAACCAAGTGGAGATAAACAAGTCTTAATTAAACACAAAGAGACATACATAGAGATCCTTGACTCCTAATTATATATGTACATTGTGAGTTTCTTAACCAAATTAAAATTAACTAATTCAAATAAACTATGCCCTTTTCCCTTCAACTTACGGTTCAAGACATTACACAATGTTCGTGTTGGTGCTCCTTATCTTCTGAGCATGACTCCTCATTGCCTCTTTCTGCTTTCTAATACGCGAAACTATGCGCTTTGCCTTAAGCTTACGGTTCAAGTCTACTACACCATGTTGGTGTTTGTGTTCCTTATCTTTTGAGGATGACTCCTCATCGCCGCTTGGTGCTTTAAAATACGCGGGAATCTCCTTGTCTCCACTCTCCTTGTATCCGTCCCCGTAGGATAAGCTTTTGAGATCAAACTCTTTTGGCTTTGGCACATCCATGTCTCTTCCAAGATTGTATGTAGCACGGAGTTCCTTCTCCGCATCCCCGAGTTCAATATCATAAAAATTTGATTCTTCTTCGCCATCCGTATAAACTATGCGCTTTCCCT
The DNA here is from genome assembly GCA_963556525.1 of Cochlearia excelsa. Taxonomy (NCBI): domain Eukaryota; kingdom Viridiplantae; phylum Streptophyta; class Magnoliopsida; order Brassicales; family Brassicaceae; genus Cochlearia; species Cochlearia excelsa. The sequence continues at coordinate 842,299 of CAUVZT010000019.1, forward strand.
TAAGCTTACGGTTCAAGTCAAGTACACAATGTTGGTGTTCCTTATCTTCAGAGGATGACTCATCATTACCGCTTGGTGTTTTAAAATACTTATCTTTTGGTTTTGGCACATCTATGTCTCTTCCAAGATTGTATGTAGCATAGAGTTCCTTCTCAACGTCCCCGAGTTCAATATCATGAAAAGTTGGTTCTCTCATCTCCCTATGCAGCCAACTCTGTAAACAAATCAAAATTAGATGTAAGCTACTTCAAACACACACACACATGATACTTGTTATACAAGTTATGAATTGCTTACTAGTTTATCCGATAAAGCACTCAAGGGACAAAGTAGCTTCTTTATCTTCCGGAATGCCCCCAAGAGAACAATGAACACAAACCGGAGCACTATAAACCAAGTTATCCCTCTTTCGCGAGCAATGTAGTTTGTGTCGCCATCAAGTTTTTCGGATTCCACAATAGAACATGTACGTGATAGCTTCTCGCACTTGGTAGTACATTGAAACGGGTTACCAATATTAGAAGCTGCGACAAACGCAAGAACAATGCTTTCGTCTATTACAAACATTTGTAGATCTGTGTCTAACGACAAACTCGAGTTTTGATCTGATCATACAAAAAAAAAGAGTAAAAAATCCATTATTAATTAGACCTAAAAAGCGAGTTCAAAATTAAAATGGATAAGTTTTGAGATTTAACCAGAATAGTTATTAGACCAGTGTATAGATTTTGTCTCTGGAACAACAAGTGACAAAACCACGGTTTTCGGTTTCTCAACTTGTAGCAATGTCTTAGCGAAATAAACTCCATTACCCGAACAATCGAGCAAGGGAGCTACGTGAATCGACGAGTTTGGTTTTGGATATTCGTGTGTCTTACGAAGCTCCCCTGTTCTCGAAAACGAGTACAACGACCCATCTAATGAACCGATAGATATCCAACCTATAAAAAGAAGCATGTATAGTAATTAGATAAAGAACATAGTTAAGAGATATTTCAACGAGTTTTCGTCAATAAAACTAACCGTTTGTGTCTATGACAAGTTCTGAACCCGAGGCTTCTGATAACGGACCGACGGTCTTTTGCCAAAGAATATCGCCGGAAGAAGAATCTAACGCGAAAATGAGCGACTTTGTAGGGAAAACGACGTAAACTAGACCGTTATTACCCGGTTTAACGGTAAAGAATGTGTCTACTGAACCAAGATCTCGAGACCACTTGTAATAACCTCCGTTGAGAGACAACGAATACAATCTTTGTTTGTTGCTTGAAACCTAAAATACACAGAGCAAGAATCAAGAAACTCACCATTGATGAAAATGTTATTGAGAAGACTAAACAAAAACAGAGAGAGGGAAAGAGAGAATGATCTTACATAGATGGTGTCTGCGCAATCATCAACAACGATCTGGAATCGAATTTGTATCTAAACCGGTTTTTTGGATGCTTTGCGCGCCAAAGCTGTTCCTTTCGCATGTTAAAAGCATATAAATCATGGTCCTTGACCGTTACGTAAACGGACAATCTAGCTAAACTAACGTCGAAACCGAGAATCGATTCCCTTGAGGAAAAAAACACTTCCGGTTCATAATTGGTTCTGTTGCTTTTTGGGAGATGTATTCTCAAGATTCAGTTACCATCAACAACAAGCATCTAAATCTATCTTATTAAATGGGAAGGACAACTTTTCAAAAACCCTTAAAAATGACATATATTTACAAAATATGCCAATTGGTATAAAAACAATTTTAGTATAAATAAATATGACATAAAAATGACTTTTTGGTCAAAAAAAAATAAGAGAAAATAATTTGTTTTTCAAAAAAAAAGTGAGAAATAAAAAAAAATCCCACAATAATAGGTAAACATATATTTATACATAACAATTCGAAAATAAAAATATATATTTAAAATTAAACGTTTTTAAAAACTAATATTATCAAAAATTAATATTAACTACGGATTATCATAAATTAATATCAAAAATTATCAAAACGTTTTTTGGAATATTCGATTCCATGATGTTATTATTATTGAAAGTATTTAATATGTTGAAAATTACATAAATTAAGAGCCATAAATATCCGAAAATATAAAAAAATTTAAAATTTTGATACGTTACAATATTTTGCGTGACGTCATTCATGTGTAATTTTGTAACGGGTCAAAATATATTCTACATAATTTATGATATATAACGATATTATATTTTTAATCTAAAAATATACATATAAATGATTAATAATTTTATTATTCAATGTGCATCAATAAAAAATTAATTAAAATTATATCAAATTAATATGTTTATAAATATTACTCCAGTGTAGGATACACGGGTAAAAATCTAGTAAATAAATAAAGAACACACTACTTTTTTTAAAAAAAAACAGAGGAAATATACACAAATATGGTCTAAAGGAGATTGATATGGTATGGTATGTACCTAATTTAAACCAGAATAAACCGGCGAAAATCTAACGTCACATTCGAAATCCATACGAACCAACCAAGAAATTGAACCATTTGGTTCAAAAGATATGAAATAGTGTCGTGAGCAAGCTTACACTCGATTGCCATCCCCTATTAGTGTTTTCGATAGTGTTAGAGTATGGTTATGTTTCACCATTCCACGGTCTGTAACAATTTCTTTGAATTAGTTACATCTAATTTTACATTGTGATATGAATAATTTACAAGGAAAAAAAACTAACAAACCTTGTTGTGACTGAGGAGGAGAAACCGCAGCAGAGGATACAATGAAGAAGAAGAAGAACAACAACAACAAAAGGACTTGTGAATTCACCATTGTTTTTTTTCTTTACACACCAACGAAACTTACTCTCTCTCTCTCTCTTATGTATTGATGATGATTGTTTTTTTTCTTCTGTGTTTTTTGTAAACGATGAAGAAGAAAGAAAAGTAACCGAGCTAATTTTGTTTTTATAACGAACCAAGACTTGTGTTTGTTTGGTAAAGATATGGGCCTTGTGTTTCTTTTAATTAATCAACAAAAAAGCCCAAATCGATTCTTCTTCTTCTTCTTTTTTATTTAAACGATGCCGTTTTTAGTTGTGGTAAGTCAAAGACCAAGTTTTTGGTCAAATACGGACATGTTGCACTTATGGACATTCATTTCGTTTGATTATGTAAGTATTCTTTTTGTTGTATGGTTTTATTAATTTAATTTTTCATGTCAAAAATTGAATTAAAAATATTTTTACATTTTTCTTTCCACACGTGATATACTTATCACTAGTATTTAACCCGTGGTACACTAGGGTTTATGTTTTTTACAAATAGTTTAATATATACAATTAATTTAGAAGTTTGTAATATTTTTTCTGTTTTTGTAAAATAAATAAAAATATTCAGAATTTCTAAAAAGTATTTCGTTCTTTTATTGTTTATGCAAATAAATATATAATGAGAATTAGATTTTATATAGCAAAATCTTAATATAATTTGTAAGTTGGTTTATTCCAAACTATTATAAACTATAAAAATTAGGGATGGACAAAACTTCCGGATTCGAAATACCGAACTCAAACCAAACCGAAATCCCCAACTCAATACCGATCCTAAAAACAAATAACTCGAATGTATCGGGAAATTTACTACCATAATACCCGAAATCAAATCCGAACCGAACTCAATTTTTTAGAAATAAACGAAACTACTCTAACTACCCAAAAATTATTTTAAATAATAATAATTATAATTATATTTGAAGTACATAATTGGAACCAAACCGAAATTAAAAAACCGAAACCGTTCCAAAAATAAATAACCCGAACGAATTGAGAAATTTACTACCTGAAAACCCGGAGCCAAAACAAATTTCTAGATTTGAACCCGAATTACCCGAAATTTGTTTATGATAAAGTTTAATCATTATTTTCAAACTTCTTGTCATTTATCTAGAATTTTTCCAGAAACCGAACCCGTTAATAAATAATTGTTTTTTATTGTTTGATATTTTTAACAAAAAATTGTTTCAACTCGTTTTTAAATTTTTAATAATATTAATTAAACCTGTTTTGATTTAAATAAAATTTTAAGGGTAGTTTTTATAAAAAACTATGTAATAATGTATTTATGTGAATTACATATTTTTATTTTGTTTTTCAAATATTTTTTACATAATTTCTTTAATATTTTTTATTTATTTTTGGAGAAAATTGTAATATTTCCTTATTTGGTTTTTCGTAATTAAATGTTCAAAAATATTTCCTTTTATGCTCAATGACATAATGTGTAAATAAGTGTAATTTTTTGGACATGTTCAAATTAGTACTTCAAAAATAATATATAGACTAGAAAGATACCCGCGCTAAGCGCGGGATAAAAATTTACGGAATAAAAGAAGAAATATTTATTGGTAAAAACAATGTGTAATATAAAATGAGATAAAAAATTTTGGATGTCATGTGATTCGCGTTAAACGCAGAGTTTAATTTGAAGTTTATATATAAAATATATTGTATTTTGGTTTTTATAATGTTTTATTAATAAAAAATATTATTACTATTTTAATATTTATCATCGAAAAAGATTAGCATTGCTATTTCGATGTTGAATATTTACCATTACATATAATTTACTATTTATCATTGAAAAACAATAACTACATAGTGTTTTGAAACCATGATATGACCCGTTTAACAATGAAAAATTTGTCAATCCGTTCTCTATTTGTTATAAAACTCGGATTATTAAAACTCAGATAAAACCACTGAACTTTCGGGAACCGGTGGGTCAACTGATGGTTCAAATCAATTTTGTGTTCAAGTTTTTCCATTTGACACGGACTCTGATGCTTAATACAATCTTACAAAATAATATTGATATTTATAAATGAAAAATATGTTTTATTATTGTTTTGTGCGAGAATATAACATACAAAAATTAGGAAAATTATAAAATTGTGTTTTTCATGTGCTTTATAAAATCATATTTTGTAGGCTTTTTAAATATTTTAAACATATTTTATATGAATGTTTAATCACTCTTTCATGTGTAAATTTATCCGAAAATTCTTTGCTCAAATTTTGGGAACCGGTGGTTCAACCGATGAGTCGTAAATTATGTGTTCAAGGTTTGTCATTTGACATGAATTTTGGTGTTAAATACAATTTTACAAAATAATATTGTTATTTGTAAATGAACAATATGTTTTATCATTATTTTAAAAATAATGTGATAAAATATTACATATAAATATTAGGGAAATCTATTTTTAATTATAAATTGTTTTTTATGGATTTTTAATATTATATTTTTTATATTTTAGCGGTTTTCAACATTTTCTAAATATATTATCCATTTATTATGTTTGTTTAAGAGACTTTTGTGATAAATTTGAGCTTTTGTTTTGGGATTTTATGAATTTCCAATAAATCTTTTAATGATGTGGGGTCAGAATTACTCACGTGATGACACGTAGGATTTTCATTCTCATTTTCCCTCTCCGTCTTCTGTATTAATAATATAAGATAGGATGGAAGATCAATATGAAAATATAGTTATGGTAATATTATAATAAACATTAATGTTAACAAAAGTAAATTATCAAATTATTTGAAAAACCCGAGCAATCTATTAGTACATATTTTGAATACCTTAGTATTTTGTAATGTTTTTAGATGAGTCAACGTTACCAAATTACCACGGCCATATTTTGATTTTTTAAATAATCCTATCACTAATATAAGTTTTTTACTACTATAATAAAATTTACATGTCTCTAATGTAATGTTTCCTTTTAGTGGGATTGTCGGATGAGATACAAATAAAATCATGTCAAAATTAGTAAAAAATAATAAAAAAACTTGTATATTAACGAATATTAGTCCACTTATAAATTTTGAAAATATTAGTCCTATAATAATCGTATTATATTACTTAGTGGCTATAATTGTGTCTATAAGTATCAATATATATATGTTCCCTTAATTAGTATATTTAACTCTTTCACGAAAGTCTATTGTCTGAAGAAATAGTATATTATAAGAATCATCAATTTCATTTATCTTTTTAAAATTTGAGAGAAGAAAACAAAAAAAAAATGCAAATTAATTTGGTATCAGGACACTTAAACCATCTTATAAGCAGATTTTAATGCAGATTTAAAGGTGGGACCCACCAATTTAAGCAGAATCCGTTTCCTGCGCAGCTTGTGGAAGAGGCGCCTTCGTTTTTTTCGCGGGTCCCACTGACACGTGGCGACCCGCGATTGGTTGCTTTATTTTTTTATTTTTTTTTTAATCTGGAAAATTAAATTAAAAAAAAAGAATAAAAAAAAAAAAATAAGAACCACAAAACGGTTCTCATGTAATAAAATTTACATGTCTCTAATGTAATGTTTCCTTTTAGTGGGATTGTCGGATGAGATACAAATAAAATCATGTCAAAATTAGTAAAAAATAATAAAAAAAACTTGTATATTAACGAATATTAGTCCACTTATAAATTTTGAAAATATTAATTAGTCCTATAATAATCGTATTATATTACTTAGTGGCTATAATTGTGTCTATAAGTATCAATATATATATATGTTCCCTTAATTAGTATATTTAACTCTTTCACGAGGTTACGAAAGTCTATTGTCTGAAGAAATAGTATATTATAAGAATCATCAATTTCATTTATCTTTTTAAAATTTGAGAGAAGAAAACAAAAAAAAAATGCAAATTAATTTGGTATCAGGACACTTAAACCATCTTTATAAGCAGATTTTAATGCAGATTTAAAGGTGGGACCCACCAATTTAAGCAGAATTCGTTTCCTGAGCAGCTTGTGGAAGAGGCGCCTTCTGTTTTTTTCGCGGGTCCCACTGACACGTGGCGACCCGCGATTGGTTGCTTTATTTTTTTATTTTTTTTTTAATCTGGAAAATTAAATTAAAAAAAAAGAATAAAAAAATAAAATAAAAATAAGAACCACAAAACGGTTCTGCCTATAATGTTGCTTTTAACGTCATGTTCACATCTTTTTTTTGTTTGTAATTTTGTAAAGAAAAATAAATTATACAAATTTTATCAACAAGATTCAAACTAAATTAAGAAGTTGTTGAAATTATCTACAACCTAAATAAATAAAAAACATCCAAAACTAATAATTTTCTTGGGTCTTTAAATTAAAATGTATATTAATACAAATACTAATAAATAAAGGACAATTTCCGAAAATACATTGAAAATTAGTTTTTTGGACAAAAATACCATCATAAGTTTTTTTCCTTAAATACCATTAAAAAAAAATTTTGGACAAAAATACCATAAACTTAATATTAAGTTAAAACCTTCAAAATTAACATAAAACCTTCAAAACTAAACTCTACCCCTTCAATATTATACCCTAAATAGTATATAGCGAACCCAAATGAAAAAATTAAGTTTTAAATTGTTAAAATTAGATTTTTCTGTTTATGATATTTTTGTCCAAAAAACATTTTAATGATATTTGAGGGAAAAAAAACATTTTAATGATATTTGAGGAAAAAAAACATTATAAAGTTTTTTTGACAAAAAAAAAATTTTATGCTATTTTGAAGAATATCTCATAAATAAATTGATCCATGCAAAAAAGAATATTAACGTTGCAATTGTGGTGAAAGCTAAAAAAGAAGACTTAATTAAAACAAAGATAAATGACATAAATCAAAACCTAATATATGTACACAATGAGTTTTTAAACCGAAATTGCAAACCAAAACTAGTACTTAACCGGAATTTAAAGATACTTAAACCAAACTAAACTACATATTCAAAGATTTGCTTACAATAATACCACACAATTCATTCATCAACATCACTGGAATAGAACCACTCTTGATAAGCTATGTGTTTTCCCTTGAGCCTATTTTTCGAGTCGTCGTCGTCGTCATCATCATCATCTGAATAAACAATGTGCTTTCCCTTTAGCTTACGGGTCAAGTCAAGTACACAATGTTGTTGGTCGTCCTTATAGCTCTCTTCTTCTGAAGATGACTCATCATCGCGGTTTGGTGTTTTGAAATACGCGGCACTCTCCTTGTCTCCGTCCCCGTAAGTTAAGCTTCTAAGATTGTATTCCGCAGAGTGTTTCCTCTCCACATTCTCTCTCTGTCGAACCAATTCGACGATTTTGTCATCCCCTAGTTCAACATCCGGAGTAGTTTGTTCATTTTGAAGTCTCGAGTTCGACAATTCTTGTAACTTATCTTTCTTCAAGAATACAAAACATTTTCTCACAAATGCCCCCAAAAGAACAATGGCCAGAAATTGGAACAATATAAACCAAATCATTAGTCTTTCGAGACCATGGTAGTCTATGTAGACATCAAGATTCTCTGGTTCCGCTAAAGAACAACTACGCAATAGCTTCTCGTGCTTGGTTAAACATCCAAACGGGTTACCAGAATTAGAAGCTGCCACGAACGCAAGAACTATCCTTTCGTCTATTACAAATTGTTGTACATCTTTGTCTAACGACAAACTCGAGATTTGATCTGATATATACATATAATAAAAAAAATAAAAATGCCCATCATTAACTAGACCTAAAAAGAGAGTTCAAAAGAGACTTGAAATATGAAATATAAATTTTTTGAGCTTTTACGAGAATAGCTATGAGACCAGTATATAGATCTTGTCTTTGGAACAACAAGCGACAAAACCGCGGTTTCCGGTTTCTTGGCATACACGTTAGTACTCTTATCTCCAAGAAATTTATTTGTCTCAACTTGTAGCAATGTCTTAGCAAAATAAACCGCATTACCGGAGCAATCGAGTAAGGGAGCTACGTGAATCGACGAGTCTGGTTCTGGATATTCGGGTGTCTTACGAAGCTCCCCCTGTTCTCGAAAACGAGTACAATGACCCATCTAAAGAACCGATTGATATCCAACCTGTAAAAAGAAAAAGAAGCACATATAGTTAAATATATAACATATTTAAGAGATATCTACACGAGTTTTCGTCGACGAAAAACTAACCGTTCACGTCTATGACAGGTTCTAAACCCGAGGTTTCTGATAACGGACCGATGGTCTTTTGCCAAAGAATATCGCCGGAATACGAATCTAACGCGGAAAGTAGTGATTTCGTTGGGAAAACGACGTAGATTAGACCGTTATTACCCGGTTTAACGGTGAATAATCTATCCACTGAGCTCATATCTCGAATCCACTTGTAATAAGATCCATCGAGAGACTATGAATACAATTCTCCTTGGTTATTGGAAACCTAAACGAAACAAATCAAGAAAACTCACCATTTCTGAAAATGTTATTGAGAAAACTAAACATCGAGAAAGAAAAAGAGTGATTGGTCTTACATAAATGCTTGTTTCGCAAGAATCAATGACCGGTTTGGAATCAAAGGAACAATTAGCGCGACAGCCTAATGTGTAACTAAACAATTCTGTATCAGGCTTAGCTATCCAAAGTTGTTCCTTTCGCATATTATAACAATGTAAACCATGTTCCTTGACGGTTATGTAAACATAGAAGCTAAATAAACTAACAGCGAATCCGAGAATCGGTTCGCTTTTGTAGAAGAACACTTCCGATTCAGATTTGGTTACCTCTGTTGGGAATGTTATTCTCAATATTCTGTTCTCCGCAAGAACAAGAATCTGAAAAAGAAAAAAAAAACAGAACACATTACTTAAAAGACAAAAAAAACATACATACATTGATACATGTATGGTTTTAAGGAGACATTGGTATGTTATGTTATATGTTTATGTACTTGATTTACACCAAAATTAACCGGAGAATAACTGATATCGCATTTAAAACCCATGTGGACAGACCAAGCTATTTAACCGTTAGGTTCAACACCCACCAACGTTTTCGAGAGTATGAGATCATAGTTATGGCCTGTAACATAATTTTTTGTGAGTTAATATTTGGTTAGAGTTAATAGTTGCATAAAATGAAAAAGAAAAACTAACCTGAAGAGAACACTTTCATGAAGAAGAGGAAGAAGAAGACCAAAGAGAGACTTGAACAAGAAGGCATGATTTCTCTTAAACAAATCACTCTTGAAGAAGAAGCTTTTTCAAGGAAGAAGAGAAAAAAAGTAATTAGAAGAAAGTAGTAGCAGTTCAATATTTGCTAGAGAAATATATGGAAATCGTGTGTGTTATGCAAATTGTGAGATCGTTAAATGAAGTTAGACTTTGGGCCTTGGGTCCCTTTTTTAATTCAATAAAAGCCCATGTAGATACTTTATTTAAAACGACGACGTTTTAGACTTTTGCTAGTTGTAACATTTCATTTTGTTTCCGCATGTCGATGATGATAGTTCGCTCATATATAGGACATGAATTATGAATATACTAGATTAGTAATATTTACAAAATATTAACATCATATAATTTTAAGAGGAATTCAAAAAACTACATCCTTTCACCTTTTATTTTACAAATTTTTACCTAATTCAAATTTTCACATAATTACTCTTTCAAAATTTTAAAACGTTGATTTACCATTTAAAACATCACCAAAATTAAAAAAATTCATTTGGGTTCGGTAATTAGTGTTTAGGGTATAGTTAATAAAGGGGTAGGGTTATATCGGTAGACTTAATTTGAATTTATTTTTTAGTGTTTATGTGTAGTTTTGTGAAGAAAATTTTAAAATGTGTAATTTTGTGAAACGTAATTTAAAAGGTGTAGTTTTGTAATTCTCCCTAATTTTAAATTATTTTTTATTGGTGCATGTTGAATAATTTTTTTTAAATCATATATATGTATTATATTGGGCAATTCTCATGAATAACACTAAATAATTTTTTTTACACAATTACCACACATTTTTGAAAGATTTATAAATACCATTAAAAAAATTTTTCTTATAAATATCACAAATATTAAATTTTCAAAATTACACCCAAAGCCTTCAAACGAACTTAAATAAAAAAAATTAAAATCTAAAAGTATTAAAACTCGTTTTTTTGTATTTGTGATATTTTTGTTAATTACTATTTTTTGATAATATTTATGATATAAAAACATTTTAATGGTATTTGTGTTATAAAAAAACTTTACAATAGTATTTTCAAAACAAAAACTTAATTTTGTGATATTTAAAGAAATTTCTCTATTATATTTTACCGTCATCAAATTTTTCCTCTTTAGTATCCACGACCATGAATGAGAAATCTAAGTAGAATATATTTTGAAACATTAATCAACTCTAATCTCTCACACAAAATCAACAAGTCATAAGATTTGGTAATTATTAATCATTTGCTTAGTGGAAACTGTGCTTTTCAGCCTTCCTGAGGTTAATTTGCAATTAACATGTTACAAACTAATCAACAAAGAAACGTAGAGAGAGAAAGAGATACACATGGTGGGTTATCTTAGATGTTGATGGACAAGAAACTTATATAATCTGTTTTTATATAAACTTATTATTAGCTTAGCTAATTAAATTTTAAGTATATTTCTAAACGTTGATTCATTACTTACTGTGTTGAAGAAACAACCTATCAAAAGGAAAAAAGGAGGACCAAGGATCATGTCACCATGACGAACCACCACCACGGTTACGCGTCCACGATCACCCTCCAAATGGATTATGAGACTGCTCCACCCTCTAGCCATTCTTGCCTACTCATAATTAAGACATATATCCATGCCACTAATCCAAAATCAACACTCTTTACCTACAAAGATGAATGCACAAAACACTTTTTACTTGATAACCTAAACTGATAATCACATCAACTTAAGACCCCTACCCTACTGCATCATGCTATTAAATGAAAAAAAAGTACACAATAGGAAGAAATTAATACCTGCTCAAACATATCCTTGGGATGAATTTCTCACATTCTGCACAGTTTCCATCTCCACATGCCTTCTCATGTCGGGGAAACTGATTTCATGTAAAGAATCAAACCATTAGCAAATTCAATGTCATAGGCTTAGAACAAAAATTGTGAGAAAATGAACACAACATGTGTCATTATGAAACAAAGATCATAATTGGTTGAAAGACAAATAAAAAAAAGCAAACTTACTACGTCCCCTTGAATAATGTGTGCTCAACATCAACGCGCATGAAAGCAACCGCAATCCTCTTCTTGTGTCAACCGCAATAATGTGTGCTCAACAACAACTCTAAGATAAGCATCAGTAATTTTCCTATTTCACAAACTGGAATCAAGTAGCTATATAGATCCCCTAAACTCTACGCTAACCTGCAGTAACACGTATTCACCACCGGTTTAATACAATAACCTAGACAAAATTCTGTTCAAATCCATTGCTCTAGTTTAGAGAGAATTATCAAATTACCTCTTTAAAGCCACACTAGGTGAGGAGAAGATTACGTCTTTTCGTGTCAGAGCTTCATGAAGATTGTCATACGCCTGTTCAATTAGACCAAGCTCTTCTCGCTGTTGGTGATTCAACCTCACAACTACTCTATATGATTCTTTCAGTCTCTTAGGGGTCAGGATGAGCAATTTTTGGGTCATGTTTGTACGACAATGGAATTGGAGAAAACTTCCTTGATTCAAGCCAATGAACAGTAGTTGTACAAATCGCTAATGCTTCTTCGGGAGTGACATATGGACTGTCTTTTAGGTAATAGTGATGTCGCTCCTGTAACAGTTTTACAAGGATAACATATCAGAGAATTGGGATATCAAGGATAAATGGAACTAACTTATTCAAATAAATACATGATGACACTTCATAAAATATTGCTCAAGCAAAAATGACATGAGAGTAAAACAATGTACAAACCTGCTCTGCCTTAAGCCAAAGACGAGTCAATATTCCGAGATTCTTTCTACAAATTGTTTTATCAACAGTAGCTCCTCTTCTAATAGGCTCGCAATTGTAGTGAGCAAACCAATCACCTTTAAACTTGACATAACGGACTCTCCATGGGATATTAGCTTTCCAGCATCGTCATGCCTCACTAAGGTGTTGCAATATTGTCGGCGCTTTATTCTGCTTGATACCCTCTTCACATTAGCAAAAAAGTAGAAAATATTATTCAAAGAACAAAGCAATCCTATCTTACAAAAAAACAAGAATGAAATAATGGAAACCTGTCATGGCCTTAAGAACGTCATGCATGACAGCAGCTCGAAGCTCCAAATCAAAGTGGCATTCAACTCTCTGGTTTACGACTGTTTGGAATGACCCCCAAATTGTTTTGTATATATGAGACCACTGAATCAAAAATATAAATAGTTAGACAATTGAAAATAAGTCAATGAAAAATACTTAAGCAATTTGCACCAAATCTCAAAACTCACATATTTATCAACAAGTTTTTGGAGCTCATACTGCATTTTTCCAAGCATAAGCAACACTCTTACCTACATAAGATTAAGAGCCACGTTGTATCAGAAGACTAATATGTCATATGTAGAAAACATGGAAAAAAGAGGAATGCACAAACACTTTTACGAATAACCTAAAGTGATAATCGCAACAACTTTAAGACCCTACTGCATCATGCTATTAAACTCAAACCAAAGAAGTTATAGTTTTGAGTCACAATGCATATGCATGTTTTAAATGAAAAAGTACACGAGAGGAAGAAATACCTTCATGAATAGCTGATCGAACATATCCTTTGACTCAGCAACAAGGCTAGGCTTAGACATTGGTTATTTATGGGCAACAAATAGAAGAACATTAGCACACGAGATGTTCATCTTATAACTCTTCCTTGGATGAATTGTCTCCAAGAACAGGGTATTTATACGAAGAAATTCCCCTATCTCTAGTGTCCTGTTATCATTTTATTTGCGAGTTAATATTCTTATCAATAATCAAATATTCTAGAGTTGTGACATAAAACTCAAAATAAACTAGCAGCTAGACTAAGAAACGAGGATGCAATATATATAATCCACCCAAAACCCTATGCAAGCAAAGACAAAAGACTATTGCCAAGACTACCAAAAGAATGAAACAAGCACACTAATATACCTCTCAAACTTTTTATTATGTAAATAGGTAACAAATACACAAGTACGAGACTTACTTGCCAGATCTTCCAGTGTAAGACGCCTATTTTGGGCATGTGCTTCTTGCCTCTTTAAAGTATACTCTGCCCATACCCGTTGTGGTCAAAATACAACAACATTTCCAGCCCACCAATTTACTTAGGAGTGTAGAAGATAACATGAAGTAATCTGCAAAAGAAAATTAGAAGAATCTTGTTACAGAAACATAAACATACATCCCTGATATGTCAGCCACAGTTTAAATGAAATAGTTTTTCTCACCGATTAGCCATCTTTGAGTTCAACACAATCTTATTCCTTGTTTAGATTTTATTCTCACACTTCATTAGGAGATCCAAAAGAGCTCTTGCGTATGCACAATGGCTTCATGGTCAAAGTTTGCCCATCTAAATCCATACCATTTCATTGCGAGAATAGCTTAATCCATAGCTTCTCCTCATAAGAAGTGATGAAACCAAAAACCATGAGAACGGCCAAAGAACTTGTCAATAACCACCTGTACCAAAAAAGACAATAAGGATGAAACCAAATCAACATGTACTCAATACTTCAACATCTCGGAAATGATAGAAGATAGACACTACAAACTCTTTACACTTTAAGTTACCGAAAATTGTATATACATCCAGAGGATTCAAAACTTGTTACCGAAAGGAAGATTGCCATCTGCTTGCTTCAGTTTTTCCAGTTCTTCACAAGCTACCTCTCGAGCTTAAAAAGCTCTTCTTCCACTTTTGTTTTCTCCTGAGAAACAGATAGGGAAGAACTAAGTATCTAACAATTACTACAAGATGTAAGTGACAAGAGACACGCAAGTGAGGATGGAGAGAACCAAACCTTTTTAACTCTGTTCAAGGACTCTCCAACTACCTTCTCAAAAGACTTGCGTTCTGTTTTCACTTTAGTTAATTCGTCATCCTTTTTCTTCAGGTTGTCTTTCAGAGAATGAATATATATATATATATATATCCAAAATCTGCAGCAAAATTTCTCTCTTAGCATAAGAACACACAAAAACACATGAAGCATAAATCAGGGAGCCCAAAACAAATACACTTCATTCAATACCTGGATTTTTGTGTTCCTTTTCCCTTCTCTTCTTAACGGCCTGCTCCACCATAGCATCAGTTGGTATTCTCTTTCCAGCTTTTGGCAGCAATACAAAACATGAGAAAATACTAACAGAAACATACCCATCAAGGTTTTGAAAAGTAATAATTACCCTCTTTGGCTTCCTCTAACTGTTTAGAAAGTGACTCAATTTCTTTACTCAAATCCTCCTTTTCTTTGTCGAGCTTTCTACTCGTGGCAGAATAAGATCGCTTGTATCTATCGCAATCTGCTTTCAGCTTCTAGATCTCTGAATTGAGCTTCTCAGTCTCCGACTGCATAGTAGCCTGACAAAAAGTACAAAGATAAGGTGGTTAATAGAACTACATGCAGACAATTATCCTTCTACATTTAACATCTAAATGTTTCTGAGAGATAGTTCTGATCTTACCGGTGCTTGTTGAGCAACGTCAAACCTCTTCTCCCTCTCACTCGGGTCTTTATTGCAGTTTGTAAGCTCCTTCTCTAGTAGTGATATCTTATTTTGCTTCTCTAACAGAACTTTCTTGAAATCTTCAATATGAGCATCTTTCGCTTTCGGTTTCTCCTAAGCGTCATATCATGGTATCCAAAAGAATATGGGGATTAAAAAGTCATTACATGCATTTATATTGAATGCATTTTTGTAGAGATATCAGCATCATGCACAACCATGAAAAGAACAAGACTATTGCATAATTCAACAATGTTGCATTATCTATATAGGCATACCTTTAATTGCCGCACTTCATCTTTAAGGCGATTGTAGTCATCGACATCAATGTTTCTATAAGTCTCCTGCAACTTCGCAAAATGAAAAGTACTAGTAAGCATGAGCAAATACATATGGTGCACGATGTTTAAAGTGTCTTACCTCATCAACCCTGAGTTTTTGAAGATCCGTCTTCGTCCTTAGCTTTTCCATCTCTTTCATACACAGGTCTAACTCGGTTTGCTTTTGCTTAAACAAATTTTCTGCGTTTTCAAATTCCACCCTAGTCTCTTGAGCTACCTCACTCAATCTCTGAAGTATTCAACATGTTTTATTAGCTTGATTTAAGAAATTTAACTTACAAGGTGGTTTAAGGAGATTCAATTATTCAAACGAAATAAAACAACATATTCCCTGAAATAAGTAAATAACAACTACGAACCTGGCACTCTTCAAAATTGTGCTTGATTTCCTCCCTTGAGTTGCATGTTGGTTTCACGGAACAAGTTCATCTCGGTAACCTGCAAGGGAAAATTTGAAGTCAACTAACAAAAATAGTCTCAGTCAAAGACTCAAAGTTTAGTTGGGGAATCCAAAAGATAAACTCAAGCAGAAAGTACTGAATATAGCAAGAAAGAAAAACTCAATTATGAGGAAACTAAGTAGGAAGATCATTAGTCATGCATTAGATCACATATCAAATCATTGATCTTTACCTGAAGCTGAAGAGATTTGATTTCATACAACACAATAACTCACTTGCAACTGCAACCGTAATTATGCGTGTCTCATCAGTGATATCTCTGTTTCAGCCTGTCAAAAACGATGCACAAAATTTAAATAACAATACAGTACGCCGAAAGAAGGAGAAAACAATTCTACCAAGGAATCTCTCTTACTATTTCCTTTGTTCTGCGCAAATAATTAACAACACTTCGCAACCCATAGTCTACAAGTTGATATGAGTCGGTGCTTCCAGATGATATTGTTCCAGAACGGCTATCTTTCCCGGCCTGGTGAAGATACATAGCCTCAAGTAGGTTATGAAGTAATTTTTTTCTGATGAGCAATAAGCATGAGCCAATAATCATAATCATGAATTAAAAACTCTACATACATTCACATGCAAGATAAAGACTTTTTTGATTTGACCCAAAAAGATCTTGAGAAGACTATCCTCATCATATATGAATCAAACACACTAAAACTAGAGGTGCCATATTCGTATGGCTTATGTCACGCATGAAAAAAATATGGTTTCCAAAAAGGAAATAGCCGATATAAATGCACACCTATTTGTTGAGTTCATGATATTTCTTCTTCGTTATATTCTTTTGCTGGTCTAGCATACATTTCTCCTCACTCCACTTGGAGTTAAGCTGGGACTGCAAAAGATAAAGAAACTGAAACGTGTCAATATGAGTTTATGCTTCTCAACAGTTACCAATATGAACAACAATCATTGAGAGAAGTTTTGAAATAACACTACTGTTATGTTTTGTATGGGTGGTAGTTACATTTTTCGTGGCCCCTTTGCATCAGCAAATTTACATACTACTACACAGGACAAGAATTTTGAATGCTAAAGAAGCCAAAACCAAACATAGAGAGTGAAATCAATCATTGTACCTGAGATAAACGACTACACATATAGCATCCATAAGAATTATGAGTAAAAATATATTTTGAGGCACAAGCCAATATAAAAGAAGTTTTCTCATCAAACCAAACAAAATTGTTTGAATTGGATTACACAATTTCATTGTGTAAAGGTAAATAAAAAAACTTATGCATTTAACATTAGTAGTTAAACTCAAAAGTAATTTTAGTATTTTTGGAAATGAGTGCTTATGCGTGTGTATTTCATGTTACTTACGTGGCGAAGGCGAAACATAAGTTTAGTCATTGGTATAGCAACCTCTTAAATTTATAACTATAATTCTACAACTCCACAAAACAATAAAATCATAGAGTTATTATAATATACGATAGAATTTCGATTTGTTAAAAAATGATAGAATTTCGATAGAGAAATGAGTTATTACTGAAACCATGCTACCTTTTGACAGGGGAGAGAAAATCCATTTGAAACAAAAAAAATAAAAAAAAGTTTCATAAGATTAAAATCATTTGTATTTGCAAATTATAGAATTTATAATCTCTCATTAGAAACACAATTAAATCTCATGGCATGGTAAATCTGAACAAATAATAAAAACATAAGAAATTAGATGAAAAAGATAAATAAGAATAATGGATTAGAAACCGAAATTCTTCCTTTGTTCTCAGAAGATGAGTAGATGATTAATTAAGAAACTAACTGAAAAATAAGAAAAATGTCGATTATAAAGTATTTATAGTTGGGAAAACTGCATAAATCGTGGTAACAGTGGTACCAAAATTTTAGGGATTTTCGAATGAATTTAAGGATTTCGGATAAAAATACAGTTACTGAAAATTAAAATTAGTTTTAAAAATAGTTAACTTGTATTATATATTTATATTAGGTATGTCTCTAAGAAAAATCTGAAAATTATGTTGCTTTTAGTTGAATCGGAAAAAACAAGATCCGAGAATAATAAGAAGCTTTAGAACAAAAGATTTGATAATTTTGAATTTGATATTATCCACCAAAAAACCTGCTTATTGAGCTTGAAATATACGTTGGCCCAAAATAATTAGTTTTCTTATTTGTTCCCAAACCGGAATCGAAAGATAACTGGTCGAGATTTATTTTTTGTTAATAATATTTGATAAAAAATATTTAAACACAAGCCACTTGTCGCATTCTAATTGGTCATGTGACTTGTGCTTTATAATATTAGAGATTAGAAAAAAAAGGAAATTAGAAAAAAGGAAATTATGAAAAAAGGAAATTTGTGGGGAAAAGGAAATCGGAGGGAAAAAGGAAAAAAATCCTAATATTTGGTATATTATTTGCTTGTAAACCGACATCGTATACCGGGTTTTCCTTTTTGTTATTTTCCTTTTTCATTTCAATTTCCTTTTTTTCATTTCAATTTCCTTTTTTTCATTTCAATTCCTTTTTTCCTTTTTTTCTTCCAATTTTCTTTATTTCAAAATTTTCCATTCTAAGCCTACATGGTTTTCTTTTTTAAAGGCCACATGTTTTATTAACTAGGGTATGTCTTATAATTTATTTGTAGTTTTCATAATAATTATTGCAAATTTTCAAATACAATATCTAATTGTTTTTGAAAATTGTCGAAATAAAAATATTATTATATTTTTGAGTTGATATAATTTTTTCATGATTGATGAAAAACATATGTGGGGGTTATATTGATTATATTTGTAGTGTTTTATTTACTAGATGTTTCTTATGATTTATTGTAGTTTTTTAATATTTATTGCAAATTTTCAAAGACAATATCTAATTCTATTTGATCAACGTTGGGATAATCTAATGGATCTTGAAACTTATTCGTTAGGAGTTGGGACAAAATAGCTTATTGAATCCTTTATTGTTTGGTTGGAGAGTTAACAATGGAGAAACTAAACAAAAAATTTCCATTTGATATTTAACAATATGACCAAAATATTTGTTTTGTAACACAACTCTATTAATCACCAAATCAACGAAACGTTAAATAATCTTTAATCAATCATAAACATATAAAAAACACTTAACCCTTATCTACATACGGTTGCGGTTTTAAAAGAAAGATAGTGAAGATTTGAACCTAAGGGAGGGTTTACACGGAAAAACGACTTTTACATACCTGAATAATCCAATTATATGGAGATCATACATCAACTTTAATCGAGTGTTAATTCATACATGAAATCATGAAAATACATTTTTTCATACATGAAGAATCCAATT
Source organism: Cochlearia excelsa (assembly GCA_963556525.1). NCBI lineage: Eukaryota > Viridiplantae > Streptophyta > Magnoliopsida > Brassicales > Brassicaceae > Cochlearia > Cochlearia excelsa. Next base: position 861,934 of record CAUVZT010000019.1, read on the forward strand.
ATATGGAGTTCATATACAACTTTAACCGAGTGTTAATTCATACATTAAATCATGAAAATAGGTTTTTCATACATGAAGAATCCAGAGATAATACATCAACTTTAACCAAGTGCTAATTCATACATGAAATTAAGAAAATAGGTTTTTCATACATGAAGAATTCAATTATATGAAATACATATAAACGTCGATTTCTTTACGACGATTATACGTCGAATAGTTTACGACGATTAGACGTCGAATTTTAACGACGACTTAACAACGAATGTTGTATCACAGAACTAGTGTTTCACTTGTAAATTACCCACGATTTTACTACGTTTTAGCAACGGAAATTTCATTGTAAATACGTTGTAAATATACAACGATGTATCGATGTAAAAACGTTGTAAATTTACAACTAATTTACGACGATTTAATACAAAGTATTCTACGACGATTTTGTTTTGTCGTAAATTAAACAACGAATTTACGACGATTTGTTATTTACTTTGATCAGTTAACGACGAATTGAATTTCGTTGGTAAATCGTCGTAATGGCCAAATAACAACGATTTAACAACGATTTAACAACGATTTCCTTCGTTGTAAAAGAACAATTTTCTTGTAGTGAATACACAGAAAAACATCGATTTAAATATTTTAATTCCGAAAGAACATTGTTAAGTCGTCGTTAAAATTCGACGTCTAATCGTCGTAAACTATTCGACGTATAATCGCCGTAAAGAAATCGACGTTTATATGTATTTCATATAATTGAATTCCTCATGTATGAAAAACCTATTTTCTTAATTTCATGTATGAATTAGCACTCGGTTAAAGTTGATGTATGATATCAGGATTCTTCATGTATGAAAAACCTATTTTCATGATTTCATGTATGAATTAACACTCGGTTAAAGTTGTATATGATCTCCATATAATTGGATTCTTCATGTATGAAAAAACTTATTTTCATGATTTCATGTATGAATTAACACTCAGTTAAAGTTGATGTATGATCTCCATATAATTGGATTCTTCGGGTATGTAAAAGCCGTTTTTCCGGGTTTACACACAAAAAAACATCAGTATACTTATATGTCCATAGAGAGGATGATTTTGATTACATAACATTCCTAGATTTATGAATCTTCAAATCAATTCAAGGCAGCTAATTTAACAAGCTCTTTGTAATCATTTGATACATAGGATTTCACCTTTAGAACCCGCTTTTTTGTTTTTTCCCTTTCCCGTGGTCCATAATTTACGTCGATATAGAAGTCAAACCTTTGAACACAATGAAAATTTATTAATATGATATAAAATTCTGGGTTTAAATCTATGTTGTAAAACGAATATAGGACGGCTTACTCTCGTGAATGCGACCAAACAATAACCTTTCACCTCTCCAAAATTCAAGTGGTCTCCACTTAATCCTTGTACTTCTTCTTACACCAAATTCCCATTTAGAACCAACATCTTAGAGAGAGATCAAACAAAAAAAAAGAGTGTAAGATTAGTTTTGAAGTATATGAGTAATGGATTTTAGTTTGTTGGGAAACACTATGTACCTGCAAGGCTTTGCATACGAGAGAATATCTTACAAGGACGTGATACTTTTTCACATGCTTCTTCTTCTTCTTCTTCTTCTCCAACGTCTTTCTTTTGTGTTGCATTTTTCTTTCACTTCTCATTTGCTTGTCCTCATGAGTCTCATTATGGGTGGTTTTGCTTCGCTTTTGCGCATTGCTATCCAAAGATCCTCTCTTTCTTTTTCCGTTTGTTTGTTTGTGAACCTCGTTCCATCAAGAACACTCTCATATTAATTAACTAAGCTCATGATTGAAGTAGACTAACTAACAACAAGAAAACAAACACCCTATCAAAATCACAAAAAGAACAACCTGAAAATAATTATAAATAGAAATCCAACGATTATGTTTAGTCAAAGGGAGTCTAACAATTGAGAAGATAAAATGGTCTGACTTGGTCACATAGACAATAGATATGTGGCAGCCTATATGCCCTTGATTAATCAGCTTTAGCAATTTTCAAGAATGAGTGATATATATGAATATATATAAGCGTAGGTTTTATTTATAACTAAAGAAAATGGTGGAGACTAACCTGAGCATTTTCAACTTGAACTTTACAAGTGGTGTGTTTAGCATCCATGTGTTGATTTAATTCATTGTAGGAGCCAGTGAAGTCGCAACTGGGAAAAGAGCAAGGACGTTGGACGAAATCGCAATACTCCTCTATATGTTTTGATCTTTCGCCGTCAGTGACACCATCTGGGCAACCGAATTGTGCGTTCGGACAAGGATACTTAAGTTTTTCAATAAGACGTTCCATACTTAAGTTCCGAGACACAATTGGTAAAGAGCATGTTGCACATTTCTGACTCAACATTTCAAAGCAAGGAGAGCATACAAGATGACCATTATCGCACTTCATAGTAAACTAGGATTATGTAAGCTTACGACAACAACAACAAGAACATATCAACACATAAATACAATTAATATGATGATTCAGAGAATTGTTAATACTAATTAACCATACCAATATCCACTAGAGTTTTTTCCACTTATCAAATGTGAATTATGAAGTTTCAATAATTAACCTATATACCAATCTACTAAAGTATCTATTTAAATATAGTTAATTGATAACACTAGTTAACTACTTCTAAATTTTACTATGTACGTTCATATCATATAGAATTCAATTTTTGTGAACATAAGATTCCTAACCAAAACAAATTATATAAACTCATACATACATTAGGCTTATTATAGTAAACTTGAGATATAAATATGATTTTGAGTTTTTGACCCCAAATAAAGAAAAATCTGAAGGATTAAATCATTGTGTACAATGGAACATATATTAATTCAAAAGATGTGAAAGTAAACAAAGAGAAAATGTAAACTAACATGGAAGATGTGAGAGGTGAGAGTATCCAAGCAAATGGTGCATTCGATGAAATGGAGATCCAGAAACGCCACCGTGGATTCCGATCGTTTTATCACCGGAGACCATGACGGACGTTCAACGTTGGAGGAGGAAATCGCCATTGAGAGAGAAATAAAAGAAACGTCCAAATATTAAAACTTAATATGTACGGTTATTTCTTAAAAATGAGTGATTAGGGTAATGGGCCTTTGGGCTTTTTATTAATTTCATTTTGATAACATAATTAATCACGTGGTAATATTAAACCATATTTTTAAGAGAAATTCACAAAACTACGCCATTTCAACCCTCCCTTCACAAAACTACACATAAATCAATATTTTCACAAGTTTACACCCTTTCAAAATTTTAAAAGCTTGATTTACCCTTTCAAAAATTACCAAAATTAAAATCTTTTCATTTGGGTTCGCTAATTAGGGTTTAGGGTATAGTATTAAAGGGCTAGAATTGAATTGTTTGGGTAGGGTTTATTTGGATTTAATTTTGAATGTTTAGGTGTAGTTTTGTGAAATATTTTGGAAATGGTGTAGTTTTGTGAAATGTAATTCAAATGGTGTAGTTTTATAATTCTCCCTATTTTTAAAAGGTGATTTTTCGTAATTTATTTTATAAACTAGTGTTTAGATTAGATGCATGCATAAATTTCTTTATTTTTATACATTTTATAAACAAAATATATTATATTTTGAAGTTAGAAATATGTTATATTGAGAATTTTATTAGTAAACTTAAAAATACACCAAAATAAACAAATTACCTTAAGGATTTTGATTTATCTCGTTTTAACCTTTATTTTTCCAACGTTATAGTATGCTTCTCCGTTGCAACTTTTTTGTGATGTATTATATTTAGAAAAATCTCATTAAAGAAAGAGAATGAGTAATGGAAATGTTTTTTTTACAACAATAAACATAACAATTTCGTATATTTGTAACTAAGATTATGGTGTAGTTGGAGAAAATATAGGGATTTTAGCATATTTTTTTGCTCCAGATTTTCTTTTAGCAGTTTTGTTGGTTTTAAAATATGAGATTATAATTAAACTAGAGTTTTGGGCCCACTTGATGTAACTAGTGTGAAACATAATACTAGTTTAGTGTTTATAATTAAGAGCCCTAATTAAGCAAGGATTGTGTTATTTTCACCTCATATCTTTAATTATCATTCAAATTCTTTGATATTGTTTCTTATTAATCTTCTAATCATTTATTTCAAAAAAAAATTAGTTACGAAGTGGCATTCTTGTGGGGTGTATATTGTCAATAAACAAGTAACAAGTGTTATTTTGAAAAAAAATAATTTGAAGGGGCGTATAATTGTTGACAAAAAGGGCGTATAATTAGCTACACGCTTTGTTAACACGCCCGAGTCACGTGCCAATATTCACAGTTTCCTATTGCTGCTTATAAACGAAAGGTGACGCAAGACAACATTTTTTTTTTTTGAGCACCAACTTATTCTTATTTATTAAATAACTGAAATAACAGCATTATTCCGCAATCTAAGAACGTTTTTTGCTAAAATATCTGCTTCTTTAACATGTACTCTAAGCACAAAATTAAAAGAAATTGCAGAGAAGGAAGAAGAAATTAGACGAATATCCAAAAGAGCCACATAGAACTCAATATGGTCTTCATTCTTATTAAGGAGATTAAGCACGGTTTGTGAGTGTGAGAAGATGTGAACTTCCACAAAACCTTTCTCCTTAGCCTTACTTAAGTCCGTGTAAATAGCCCATGCTTCTGCGAGCAGGACCGACGAAACATTCTCCATGAACTTGGAGTAATTACCGAGAACTTGATCCGTATTAGAACACAAAACACAAACAAAAGCAAAGACTTTTATAAGAATAAAACTCTTCAAAAATGTAGGCTTATAACAACGCTAAGATTTTATAATTTGTGAAGTTATTTCACTTTTATGTGTGTGTTTATGTGTTTATTATAATTACTAATTAATAAAATGGATATATAAAAAAACACCAACAAAATCAAAATATTACAATTAGTATAGCCAAGAGGTGTTAAAACATAAGCATATTAGTGTTTGTTTTTCTGTAATTAATTCGTTAGTTTATAATTATAAACAAACACGTGACATTGTGATTTCACGGTCTCCACATGATTGACTTTTCTTCTTCTCTTGAAAAACATATAATGATTGTTATATGTGACATATCTTCACCGGAAAAAAAAATTATATATGTGATGTGACATATTATTGAGAGTTGTGTTTGATCGTTTCTTTCGCAGATGTACAGTCAACAACACAATAATTGATGAAAGCCGAAAATTAGACGACATTTAAAAATAAATTAATTTAAGGGCCATTAAAAGTTTAAACTAATTGTGTTGATAATTATAGAGGAGTCACAAATAAATCATATATCGGTTTTAAGTTATGCTATGTTATTTTTTTTTGTTAAAAAATATTATTCAATGTTATTGGATTATTTTTATATGATATACTTTTGTTTTTCTTTATATAATTACTTTTTTTCGTTCCAATCGTGTCATGTAAGAAATATTATATTTGACTATGTTATTTGTATTGACTTGTTAGTTTTGCCGATAAACACATCAAATTCTTTAAACATCAATCATCATTTTGTATTATAAAATCAAATAAAACTATTTTTGATGCTTTATTAATATTTACACTAAAAATCCATAAATATATTCCATCTTCTTCGACAAGCTTTAAGTTATTAGATACTAGATAACGACCCGCGTGTACGCGAGATTGTAATATAATATTTATAAATCCGTAAAAATCAAATTAGAAAAACATTCGAAATAATATTCCAATATTGTAAAAAATTATTGTATGCAATTTATTTTAATGATTAGAATGACCCCTTTAATAATGAATATAGTTTCACTATACGTACATCAAATTTATCCATATTTTTGATATATAATACATATGTATGGTAAACTATATTATATATTATAAATAAATATTTTGGGTAATATATAAATTTACAATGTCATAATTCGTGAATGTAACTTATAAATCTTTTGTTATGTTTGCTAATTTAAAAAAACATCGTGGTTCCGAAATTCAAAATTTTTAAGCGGTATTTGACCAAATTTTTGTCCCATGAAAATAATTATTCATCACTTTTTAATGTTTTATGAAACTTATGATTGAAATTTTTTCCAAATTGTTGAGAAACTTGTGACCAATCTCGATTGTTTATATATATTAATAATTATGTAAATTTTTTTTCCTTTTAGAATTGAAATTATATTAAACTTTTGATGATTAAACTTGATATAAATTTTATTTTTGATGATAAATATTGAATAATATAACTAAACTTATATCCAACTGTTTTTCATAAAATTAAATTTATAATAACATTAGACTTAAGATTAGATTCTAATATGTAATTTTTCTTTTGTTCTGTTTTTTCTTATTAATTTATTTTATTTTTTGTTACTTTTTTTTCTTTTTTCTGAGGTATTTTTCTTTTGTTCTGTTTTTCCTTATTTTTTCTATTTTTTTATTTTAACAACATTACTCGTTTTTCTTTTGTTTTTTCCCTTATTATTTTTTCTAATCTTTTCTCTTATTAATGGTTTTTAGTAAATATTAATCTAACAACATTAGGTAATTTTTTATTAATTTTCTTTATTCCTTGTTTTAACAACATTCATTATTTTAATAATGACAAAATTGCGATCTAAATTAACTTTGATATGTGTCACTATCTCTCGAATTAACATTTATCTACGTGTCGATCCTACGATATACGCGCTCACTTTTATATGATAAACAATTTGGAATTAAAAATCATATTCTCAAATAATCCACAAACAATTACATTAAAAAGACAACTAAAAATCTAATATATATATATATATATATATTTATTAAGTAAAAGGTTGGTGTATAGTATAAATAAAAGAATGTATCATCGTTGATAGACAATCTCTTAGAAACTTAAAAAATACTATAGAAATCTTAATATATATATATATATTTAAATGTGTTTTAGTTTTGTTAATTATATAGTTTAAAAATGATTGTTTTGATGTGCAAAAAAATGATGCTGTATTATTGTATTTTAGAGGAGTAGAATAATATAAAAATATAATAATTGGTGGTATTATCCGCATGTGTTCCGACACATATTTAACACGTGGAAGATATGCGTAAATCATCTACATAGGTTTCTACTTTAAATTTTGATTGAGCTTGAATTGACGTTTTAATGGGCTTAATTTATTATTGTGAGCCAACCTTGTTTTGTTTATTGGGTTTGTAATAAGCAAATCGAACGGAGACTAACGGCGCCGTCGCAGACAGTTCTCTCTCTTTCTCTCTCTCTTATATTACGAAATCGCCGTTAAGTTAGACTGAGTCAGCTTTCGAATCTTCGTTGCAGAAATCTCCATGTGTGTGTGTGTGTATTTCTCCTTCTCCTTTTCTCAAATCTCCTATGTAGTCTCTGTATGTTGCAATTTGAGTATAAGCCCTTGTGATTATACTTTCTTAATTTAGTCTCATTTGATTATTGTGTGTTTTTATTGGATTTTAGTTAATTAACAAATGAATCTCATAATATTATAATCTGTTTTTGCTAAATAATTCATCTTTAGCTATTCTATGTATAGTGTTATTTTGCTTCTCACATATTTAGATAATATATAGGTACATTCATTTCATCAAAAAAAAGATCTTATTATACAAAACACACACACGCAGCAAAATAGAGATAAAACAGATTCCAAGAAACACAAAGACACAAACAATAGAGTAAGAAATAAAAACATAACAAATATATTTTCAATGATTATATTACAGTCACTCAAGTCAATAAGTAATCTATCACACTAATCAATGAATATGTTAGCAAATAAATTCGAAACACACAGAGACTCAAAAGTACATTTACTTCTATAAAATCATATGTTTCACACACAAGCACCAAAATGATATATATATATCTACAAAAGACTCCAAGATACATCTACGACTCATTGAAAGCAAGGTACAATTCAAAGACCGACACAAAGTCTTTGCCTAAGAATCTTTAAAAGCCGAGGGTACAATTCAAAGACCGACACAAAGTCTCTGTATAAGAATCTTTAAAAGACGATGGTACAAGTCAAAGACAAACACAATGTCATTGTCTAAGACTCTTTAAAAGCCGAGGGTACAAGTCAAAGACAGACACAAAGTCTCTCTCTAAGGAATTTCTGAAAAACCGACACCATCTTTGTCTAAGGAACTCTTTAAGCCGAGGGTACAAGTCATAGACTGACACAAAGTCTGTCTAAAACATTTTCGAAAACCGACAGTCTTTGTTTAAGAGACCGACACCAGTCTATGACGAGTGTGTTATTTCCCATCTCCCCATCCAAATCAAACCGGCTCAATTCACAACAACACGTTTGGGAGATGGTATATATTTCATCAGGGTCAACGATACAATGTCCCCAAACAAGAATCTTACAGAACACTGTTAAGTAAGTGTATGTGTATGAACTTACTTGGGTTTTGAAAAATCAAAGCAAAAACCAAAAGATAAAACTGAAAACTAAAAAGGAAACAACCCATTATAACAACCAGCAGACAAAACATGAGAAGAATGTCTACCTAAAGAATCTTGACTAAGAAAAATCTCAAGACATCATTGAGTGCTTAAACAAATACAGAAGAATAAACCTACCAAGATATTGAACCACATGTGTTTCTCTTTCAAATTCACACTAAAAAAACCAGAATTCAAAAACAACAACAAGACGTGAAACCCTAACATGTGATAAGAGAAGTAACATGTGATAGAAAATCTCTATACAAACTGAAACCTTAAAGATTACCAATAGAAGACGAAATCTTAACCGATACAAAGACAATATCAAACAGATCATAGACAAGTAAAAAACTTGTGCACAAAAACATGGGAGTTTTATTTACTATTATGCAAGTATAGTATCATATGCAATCAAAATTAACATTGTCTAGAAGTTACCTCAGCAACATGTTTGATTAACCCATGAACATTTCGATTTTCCTTCCTCTGCAACTAAACGGTATGGTCCCGTAGATAAACTACATTAAACAGATGCAAAATGACTTAATACTTGAAACTTTCTTTCAATCTCAGAAATCTTCAAATCATAGCTTCACTTATCCATAGGACGAAGAGATCTTGAAATCATAAAGCAATGTATGTCATCCACTTATTGAGTCTACCTGCTTAGCAAATCAAAGTATGTATGCTAAATAGATTCCATCTTATGCACATACAAAATAGGCAATTAAGTTGGCTTAAAGAGTTGATGACAATTTACTAAAAGATAGAGAAGGGATACAAAGGAAACCTTCGCTGGAGTGATAATGCGCTAGCTCTTGACAAGTGGAAGCCAATCTTCCTACCTATACCTTTATTCATCTAAATTACAAAGATATACGGAAAAAAGGAAACGTCACAAACTTATCAAAGACCAAAGAGTTGCAAAACCCTTACAAAATTGTGTGAGGGCGTGTATCAAACCTGCAAATTCCTAGCAGATAAGATTATCTTCTATAATTGTTCTCTGTCTAGTGACAACAGAAGTTGCAGCGACTCTCGCGCATACATGTGCTTCGCATTGAAACCGATGCTCTGTACCGATTATATAGTAGGAACCCAAAACTAGCTCCAGCCATCGAAGCTCCAAAAACCAAAAATCTGATCCCATAATGAAATATAGTAAGTCACACACACTTGAAATGCAACTACTTTATTTTGAATTATAATCAATCACGAGAGACTAACCAGAGCAAATAGGAAGAATTGATATTGTCGTTGCAACGAAAGCCAAGGCAGCAACACCTCGTGCTAATCCATCAAGGCCATCCGTTGCTTTGACTAAGTTCCCCGAGGAGACAAAGTATTCAACAATAGGTTTAGTCCTGAAACTAACAAAAGTGCATGTGCTTTTTCCGACGTCGAGGGAACTTTCGTAGACTTTGTGAAAGTTGTTTCAGTGACAACATTTAATCCATATTCTCATCTCTCTAATCGCCTTCACTAGATGAAATCGCATAGTTAGCAACAAAGATGTCACCGGAATAGAAATCAAACGAATCCTAATAAAATACAAGAGAAGCAGCAAGTATGATGCCACGCAAAACATGATAATAGCAACAAAGCCACACCAAATACTAATCTGATAAGAAATTGTTGAACGTGATATTGTAAAGATAGTACACAACACAACAGGGAAAATGCACATGTAGACACATATCTAGTAACATAAGAAGATCTCGCACAATAGGAACTTGACTATAGTCATACTTGAAAATTCCATGTGACATAATGATATATTTTAAAACAAGTTACAACCTTTTGCCTTTCAAAACTACTAACAGATTCATAGAAAGGACAAAAGGTTACAAAATAAACAACACAATCAAAACAAGGCTACCTAGCTAGTCCCAAAAAAGGTTTACATATTACATATAACTAATTATCATGAAGACTAATAAGTTAGTTAGCCTAAGTTTACCATTTACCTTTTGCTCTCTCTCCAAGCTTTTTGCTTCTTGTTCCACGTTCGGCGAGCAATATTATTCGACTTCCACTTTTGATTCCGGAACCTTTCTCTCGTTTTTAGCCACTCTGAGTAATCTTTACCAGGCTCACAAGCTATGAAATCTGCCAAGTCCTCCACGTTACTGCTCTTAACGCCGCTTTTCTCACCCAAACACCACAAAAAACTCTCCCCATTGCAGGTTTCCTCCTCGACACTAACACCTAAACCATTCTCTTGATCGTTTGCTTTTGACATTTTCCTGCAGAATCATACATAAAGTTACATATAGTCCTTTAATCAATCTCATAAATGTTGATATCTTCCCCTCATGCAAAAGCGTAAAGATTCTAAAGGCTTTGTACATACCCCAAGTACAGAGTTCTGCTTTTTTGAAACTTCAAAGCAACCGTCTTGCACATATTTTTTTTCGTCTGTACCATTTAAAACCATTGATCAATTAACAATAACCGCATAATTTTAGAGTTTTGTGCACAAGAGTTATTTGTTGTTACCTCCTCGGCTTTGGAACCACTTGATGGTATGGACGATGACGGATTTTCTGATTGACCAATCAAATCGTTAAGCGCATCCAAGTCGCCACCTTCAAGGATAAACAAATACAAAGACACTACCATTCCAAAGATGGAGCCTTTCACTAGAAAGTCAAGCTTAAGTGCAAAGCTTACAGACAATAAGCATGAAAAGTGCATAAGCCTCCACTTGGATTTCAAATGTCTGTGAGGATGAGACTCCATTCTATCACCAAAGAGACTTTGACCAGGCAAATGAACACTGAACTTCTCGAAACTTTGAACAACATCCATCATTGATTTGTATTCCTCGCAAGCTCGATTATCTTCTACGGCTTCAGATTTTGCATGTTCCTTAGAACCCGAATGGTTTGTAGCATCGAACAACTCATCATTTTTAGTGTGGCTGCAAGCATATACATATCTTCGGTACTAGATGTTTTGTACGTCTGCAACACGGTGTCCATGACATCATCAGAACTAGCTCTAAGTATCACGCAACCAAGAATCGATATTGACCGCGAAAACATATTCTCCGTGCACGAGCTCTAAGTTACACCTACGCTTACTTTCGCATATGCAGCGGAATATGCTACCAGCTCTTCGTGTTCTTTCTCGGCATTGTCACTTTGAGACGATTCCAATGAATCCTTTAGCTTCATTGTAACATCATTAACTTTCGTCAATGTTGGGGGCAAAACAAGATGTTCAAAAGCCACCCAAGAGTTACTCTTCGAAACACCAAACTCCACAGATGATGCATTCTCACTCTTACACATCATGTGTCTCGTATACAAGACAAGAGACTTTTGAAATGCATCAATATAGCAACCAATAAGCTGGAAGTCTAATCCTTTAACACATGGACGCGAACGAATACCAATGACGTCACATACCAATAAAATCAGATGGGCATGGATCATCTTTGGTGCAGAGAGCATGCTAGGGCTTAACAGCAAGGGTAGAGCAACATGCAATCTCATATGAGGAGTTCTAAACGCGCTACTATCATCCTCCCAGTGTAATCTCTAAACACACAGTTGATTCTTTTTCTCATCAGAATTTGAGACGAGGAAGTGTGAATAAATAAGGTTTACCACACCAGCCTTATCATGTTTACTGAACAGTCCGCTGGAGAAGAATGCATGATCAGCGAAGAAAAGTAGATCCTTTATCGACGAGATTTCATCTACGAAAACCTGCAACATAATTAAGTTAGGAACATTAGCAAGAAAATTCATAATACAAATCTTAAAGCAATATCCCTTTTTCCAAATAGTATAGTCGCTTAGAAATACCTCAAGCATCGAACAAAGAAATGTAGGTAGAAAATCTAAAGGTCCGTGATGCCTGATAACAAAAGAAGAAGCCTCATTGCTAGCACGAATCAATCCATTGAGGATTGTGACAAGAGTCTTGGCTTTCTCAACAGACAGATCGTGTTTGTTCAAAAGCAAAGGCATGATCCTTATACAACATCTCAAAAAGAGTAGCTAATTCAATACTTTCTTCTTCACCCACAAACCTAGGATCAGTCACAGCCTTGCACATTAATAAAGCAGGGAACATCTTCTTCAAACTCTTAGCAACCTCATTGAACAAAACATCAGAGAGATAATAAACATCCTCGAGACTAATCGATTCAACATTCTCTTTCAAATAAAGTGAGGAGATGCCACAATTCCCCAAATTTATTCGTCTCAGAAGGTACAATAAACGTTCCAAAACCGGCTTCAAAGGAACCTGAATTTTTTTTGAGATGAGACTAATCCATAAAAACCCTAAAGCTAAGATTTTTACTCAATATTTCTTCACAAGATTCAAAAGCGAAACAAGTGTTAACCTGAGCAGACACAATAGATGAAGCAGCAAATCTGAATGTGTTGTTGGAGTGTGAGGTGGTGTTGGAAAAATGGCGCTTCTTATGGTTATGCTTCGTCGTCATTTGTTAACCGGTTAACCGGAATCTTGCACAATATCATATCACAGGGAGAAGAGAAGAAGAAGAAAAGAAGGAGAAGCATCTAAATTAATTAAAAAAATTGGTTTTGTGAAAAACCAAAGGAGAAACTTCTAAATTAATGAACCAATACATTACAAAGTACAAAACCCAATTATATCAAATTGGTTTTCCTCTTCACCATTTTGTTAATTTTTGTGAATGAATTAAAAAAACTACTGACACATATGATTATCTACGGGTGGTTGACATTCGGTTTTAGGTCGGGTTTGAGTTTTTTGGGTAAGGTTATATTGAAACTGTTTGGGTTTGGTTCAAATATATTTGGGTTCGGATTAAGGGCATCACGCACCACTAACCATTCTTATTCCCCGTTTATAACGGACACGAGACATTTGTTGAAGAGTTAAGCAAACAAGGCAACATATCCGAGGCATTGTAGCGGACTAAACATTCGTTTTTCCCGTTAAGCTTAACAAAAAACGAGGCATCTGTAGGAGTAAGAGAGAATACAGAACAAAGAAGAGAGAACAAACAACAAACAATAGACCAAGATAACTACACAAGCACCAAAACAATGATATAGATATCTACAAACGACTCATAGATACATTCATTTCAAGGTAGAGAAAACCAAGAAGTAAACAACACATTAAATTTGACCAACACAACATCCAGTTCAGAAAATTACTTCAAGGGACATAAACTATGAAAGAGAAACACAAAATGGCTAAGGAACCACAAAAAGTAGGAGATCAATATGTGCACTGAAACTAACACACTAGAAGACCTAAATAAGATTATACTCACTCTTAGTGCATGCCTTCCACTGAAAAATTATGATAAACCTGAAATGTCCTTAAGGTTTATAAGTTCACTAAATGGCCTTAGTTGTATATATCCCAATCTTTTATATTTGTGTGTATGAGTGTTGACTATATATATTATACTTAAAACTAATTTTCAGAATTATCTATAAGAGATTCAGAGGTATGGTTGATGAATACATACTGATACTTATCCATGTCAGCATCTTTTAGTGTCTCTGTTAGTAGCACTCCATCGGTCATGTCCTGTAAATTCGAAGGGAAATATGGAGTTTTAGAAAACAACATTCACTGTTTTAATGAAATAAAGTGTGGATGCTAAAAGCATGTGTATGTAAGCCAAGATTTATGTGGCCTACTAACCAAGAAAACACATTACCTTAATGATAGTGTTTGGACCAGTTACATGTTCAAAACATCGCATACCCCACTTTATCGCCAACATCTCTTCACTGACTCTCGCCGCAACATCAAACATTGTAAGCAAGATAGTTGCTTTAGAATCATGAGAAGCATGATCATCGTTTTGTTGATTCCCAAGGCATTGCTCCCTTGTGCATAAGATTCATCTGCGATTCCAAAATTCACAGAGATATCGTTAAGAAAACCTGATTTTTGAGACCTAGACGTTTTTTATGGGTTTTTGATCCAAAACTTAGCTGATGGATTCAGTGACTATTGGTATAAAGTAGTAGTCAATAAACTCATAATGATGCATACCTGAAGAAATAGAGTAAGATGAATAAAGTTTCCGTCAGCTTAATTACAGAACCATATGCATCATCTTTTCCTAAACTAGCATCCATCAGCTTAACCTGAGAAACATAACAAAGGGTTACTAAGATAGTAAGATTAATCGATTAAAAACTACAAGTCAAAAATTATTAGTAACAAGGGTTGTTAGATCACTCAGAGTTTTGTCGATACAGCTCTTTCATTGTGGAATTTTTCTCGGTAATTTCAGAATATTTATGCCCCAAAAACACCACCCATCGTGGGCTTCTCTTACTCCTCTCAATCTGCATTTAAATCGTTGTTTCTGTCAAATACAGAAAAACACACTCAAAAACTCAGCAAAAATACACAAGCAAGTACCGACTGATCTTGTAAGAGTTCAGATAATCGAAATCCGACTGGCGATTTTGTGCCTTCTTAATGGAATGGTAGGTGTGGAAGCTACCATCAACTTTTTCCAAACGTTGTTTATCCTATGAACGTGATTTTGCTCACCTAAGTAGCACAAGTAACAAAAAAAGTCGAATGATAAGGTTACTTACTATTAGTCACTACTTATGGCAGAGAAAGTGATACAAATAACAGAAAGTCACAGATGAGTAGAGAAACCCGTGGACTCGAAAGTAAAGCATCCCCCAAGTTCAAAAAGCATTTCCTGTTGAAAAAACATGCTAATGTAAAAAACTACATTATGAAACTATAAAAATGATTAGGTAATCCCCTGACTTGAGGCTATCGAATGTAAACAGACTTACACATGAGGAGCTCCAGCTTGAAGTTCAAGTTCAGCCGCAGCAAGTTCTGTTAAGATCAGATGGTTTAAGCAACCACTGTGCATCCAGAAGCAAGAGCGTGACCAACCTGCAATACTGCCAACCAATGCGATCAAACTTAATGAGTTTCTACATAATCTACAGGGTAATAAACGAGTATGGCCAATTTACAGTACAAAGAAGGCAAACTGATGGTAAAACAAGCAACAATAGTGCACACAACACCAACAATGCTGAATAGAAACCGAAAGCGTAAAAAGAATATATATATTGAGAGGTTGGTGTTGTTACCTCTCCAATGGCTTCCAAAGTAAAGTGTATGAGAAAGTCCCTTATGAACACTAAAAAAGCATTCATCATTGCTACAAGATAAAAGTATGTTACCATCTCCGTAAAACTTTACTCATCATCCTCTTGAAAAACACTTGTCTTGTGTTCTCACACTCCAAGTTATCAACTTTTAGACTCATTGATTTAAGCCCTCCAAACAACAAAAAGACAAACTTTGATATGTTCCTATCAAAATCAGAAAAAGAGAATGTGATTAAGAGACAAACAAACAAAAAAAAGACTTAAACTTTGTCATATTAACAAATCAAAAGACAAATTCTAAAGCTATGATAAAAAAAGCATTCAACTTTCTATCTATAAGTGAATAAATCAAATAACAACAAAAGAGAGGAACTTGAAACCTTCCCTTTAGAGATTTTGATGAAAATCAAAAGCTGTTACAGTAAATCCAATTTTTAAAACCTTTATTAAACCTTAAGCTCCTCCTCCTAAGGCATAAACAAAAGGGTTTTTTGCAGAGAATAATGAGAAAAAACCATTGTTCTAGAGAGAGAAAGAAGACCTTAATTGTTAATTATTACAACAAGTGTTAGGTTTTGTGATATCATACGGCGGCGATATAGTTCGGCGATGGCGCCGGGAAGAAACAAAAAACTAATTATCTATTTGGTTTTTTTAATTTGCTACCTTAAGACCTATTTTTGTTTATTTTTTTATTACATCACCTATTTTTGTTTATTTATATACACTGATATACACATATATCGACATAGGAAAAAATGAAATTATGTAAAAACGGTCATTTTAATATAAAAAAAGGAAAAAAGGAAATTTGGATAAAACGGTAATTTAGGCGTTAAACTCAAGTTATTACCGTTATAAGTTTTTTCTCAATTAAAAAAAAGGAAATTTTGACATAACTAATTAAAATAATTACTAATTAACCACTCTCATTAACAAACACTTTTATATCCGATTTTTTTTTGTTATGTAGCCAAAAAATAACACTAATTTATTAGGCCCAGAATTTCTTAAGCCCATTTATCTAAAATAGTCCAAAACACTAAAGAATCAAATTTGTGTTCACATTCCTTAAACATAGAAAGAGAGTATAGAAGAGAGTGTTTCACAGAATAAAATGGACCAAAAGCTCCGTAAAACACTAAAAAAAATCTTTTAATTATACAATCAAACTTTACTTTTTTATTATTAAACAAAAATTAGTGTTCTCTATCAATATTTTTTTGACAATAACTACATTAGTTTTTTTGTTTTTGGTGTAACAACCTAAGTGGCTTGGAGTGTTTCCAAGTCCTAGAATGTCTTTGCATCAGTGAAATTACATCTTTAGTAGTTACTTATATCACAAAATTTAGCCTTATATTAGCAAACACTAACATGCCAAATATACAAAATGTAACTTAGGGGCAGATATTGAGCGCATATGACTCTACACTATGATTGTTGATTTATAAGGGACAACAAGAATTTCTAAATGTTTAACACAATGCAAAAAAAGCCAATGCTCAACAAATATAAAAGATAATGACTGGTAATATGTATGGTAGTAGGAGTTACAAAAAAAAAGAGTGGCCTTTAGAAAAGTCTATACTACTTTACTTACTCTTTTTGTATATACAATAAGCTCATACGCCTCAACAGTCTCTTGGTACTTGCATAAATGTTGGCCCGCTACAAAACAAAGAAGAAACAATATATATGTCATCACAAATAACATATCAAAAGAGGTGTGGGCTAAGGAATAAGGAGTCATTTAAGAATCTCTTTCAGGGTACCATAACTAATTATACTTAGAAAGACAGCCTAAACTAGTGTGTGAAGCTACAACACATATATACAGGACTAGTAAGTAACTTAGAAAATACAATGTGTAAGATCCTTGAGATGATGATGATGATGATGATGACTGGCTCCTATTAGTCTATATTTTAATCAAAAATTAGAGTATGTTTCAACGCAATGATCACAACAAGAACAATCAAAGCTCAAATAAACACAAGATTGGAAATAAACATTGGAGTTTATACAGTGGAAAATGAAATGCATGAAGGCTGAGCAAATGCAAGTGACTTTGGTTTCTTTTTTTTTGTTATTTGGTGTGACACAAAGGGGATGCTCTATTTTCCTCTGTGTAATGACTAGGCAAAAGAGATTGAATTGTCACAAAAAAGCAAAATCTTATTACACAAACAATATATTTTGATTTGTGTAACAAGAGGGTTCATATTCTTCCACTTTTAGACCACAACACTACAACAACAAGTCAACAACTCCTCTGTTTGTATGATTCTAAATGTGTTCATTGTAGTGAATGAAGTTAAAAATCCGCAGAAAGATTGGAATCTTACCCTTAGTGGATTTTAGCAGCGCCGAGCATTTCCCTTAGAGAATCCAAGAGCTTCTCAGCTGCAATTCTATGCTCCTTTTCTATCATGTGATTTTGAATTGCCTCCTAATAGTAGAAACCAAACGATATAAGAAAAAAACAACTTTCTTTACGAAATAAGCTTTAAAAGATTCGAAAGAGATCCTTACCAACTTATGAAACTTCTCTTTCACGAGCTTTTCCTGTAACCGTTTTCCTACGGCCTTTGAACCCAACTCTACAAGTAAGTAGTAACAAACTCTCAATGTCAATGGTGGAAACAAAAAACAGGGACATGGTAATGATACAAAAAAAAACAAGTAGAAATCATTCAGACCATCATCAGTGTATGTTGTCTCGTAGCCAGATTCTAAAGCATAAGCCAAATCTAGCCTTAGCTTGTCAAGT
Source organism: Cochlearia excelsa (assembly GCA_963556525.1). NCBI lineage: Eukaryota > Viridiplantae > Streptophyta > Magnoliopsida > Brassicales > Brassicaceae > Cochlearia > Cochlearia excelsa. Next base: position 880,337 of record CAUVZT010000019.1, read on the forward strand.
TTCTGATTTTTGTCGAGTTCTTTGTACCATCTTACACAATCTTGACGCCTTTTGATTGTATCATACGTTTCCTCAATTTTAACATAAAATAATAGTAGAAAAACTCCCAAAATCAAAACCAAGACAAAAACCCCAACGAAAAAGTGAATTCTAGGGTTTTTAAAATCAAAAACCTGATCGAATTTGTCAGGTTTGGGTCTCTCATTAAGCAAATCCATGATTTCTTCGTACGTAAACTTTACTTCTTTGTCTGTGCTGCTTTCCTCGTCATTGTTCACAACCATTTTCGTTTTCTGTTCAAAAACAGAGAGTGTTGTCTCAATTTCAGAATCGCAGAGAAGAAGAAGAAGAAACGAAATCGAAAAAGCTCTTACGTTTTTTGGACTGCGTGGAGGTTGATTCTGATTTGGCATCTCCGGCGAGTTTCTCTCCTTCGATTTTATCAGACAAGAGTTTGGGAAGAAGACGAAGAAGAAGAAAGAGATTCTGTTTGGTTTGGTTTATTGACTTTAATATTCGGTTTGGTTTTTTTTATTTTAACTAATTACCGGTTTAGGGTAAAATGTTTAATACCGGTTTACGCTTATTGGATATTGAGTTAATTACAATCTTATTAGCTTAATCAATCCGTAAAATAAATTGATAAGAGGATATTTTAATTTTAATAATCCAATAATACTCAAAATTAGGAGTTCTTCAACATAATAAAAAAGGTTGCACATTACATATTTAAAATCACAAAAAAAACAGTTAACATTATGAAACCAAACATATACCGGAAATAACCGAAAAATACAAAAATAACCGAAAATACAAAGAGGCTCAACAACAAACAACTTCAATCTATATATAACAGAGATGTGTATACATAAAGGTTGAAACTTTCTAAATGTTGGGGAAAACTTCCTTGTGTAACTCATGACTTACCCATTCTCATGGAAGATGCTAAGCTACAATACATCTCGTTAAGGAACATTATCGATATCGTAACTTATTCAGCTACATACAGTGATAAGCATATCAAATGGTACTAGAGGCAACACAACAAAAGGATACGAAGAAGCAATGGAGGAGCAATTATCATCTTCATCGATATGCTTCTTGTTATCATGTTGCAATGTCTTCCTCACCGCGACAAGAGTAGCATCGCGCTGCACTAGCGTTAAAAACAAAGATGTGAAAAACATGTTAAATCATGTAGCGTACAGCTTCGTGTTGTCTCATTCTCCACTTTAATGTAATCTATCACTCTTTTCTGCATCCTGCGACAGAAACATGATTACCCATTGGTTTATAATCTCATATTCATTTACTCGTATCCAAGCTTTTGTTTGTGAGAAAAAAGCAAGCTTACCTATAGCCTATAGGAATCTCATCATTTGCTCTTCAATTGTGCCGCATATGGTTAAGCTTTCTACATAGATAGCGCTTTGTACCCATCCGATGAGCACGACTAATGACTGATTTTGCTCTTCCATGCTGCTCAAATTGTCAACATTTTGTAGCAATCATCAAACATTGTATGACTAGACTTCTAGAGGATGTATAAAGGCGTCTCAGTCGAACAATATCGTCAAAGTTAATACCTTTTTTATCCCATATTGGTTCCATGAGGAATACGTGCGTGTGTGTCGCAAAGCTCAAATCAAGACCTTCCATCTTTCACAAGTGCCATGCAATCAACATCATTCTGGAACATGGCCAGAGATTTCATTTGAAAAGTTGAAATCAAAACGTTGTTAAGCAAGGCGAAAGAAAGAGAGGAAAAAAACAAGCATCAAGAGACAAGTATTACCTTACTAGCGGAATGCATTGGACTGTACATTCCAACAAAATTGGAGCCAGCAATTATCAACAACAAAAACACATGATATAAAGTTTTTCAAAGATTGAACAAAACAGGAATTGAAAGAATAATGACCTTGAAGAATATACGATAAATAAAACGTGGATCTAATCTACATTTCTACATAGTTCAAATACTCTACTGACTCTCAGAGCAAAGACATATTGATGCAGGCATCAGACATCACACGCAGAAGCCTTAATTCTACACAAAGCATGAAACACTTGTTCGTCCTAGAACCTAACAACTAGAGTTTCAAACAAATTTAACTCAAGTGCTTAAACAAGGAAGCAGCAGGCAGCAGCGATATCTTTACATTTAGGAAACTTCCATCCACAGCGCGATGCAACAGCCAAGAGAACATCCACTAACACCACAGATCTTTGTTCTCCGTTCTCACATTTATAAGCCTTCACAACCCGACATACGATCTTTGTGCGACGCACTGCCATCCACAGGGCAATACCAACAGCTTCCGTCTCTTCCGCGGATTTGAGATTAGAGGTAGGATTGATTAGGGATCAAACCATTATCGGATTTGAAACCGATGACTGAACCATCATTGAACAGGAAACAAGAAGAGCCTGCGAATCGACGGAGAGAACACAGAGAAAACCACAAATCGCCTTCTCCGGAAACAACAATCTCCAGAGCCTAATCGAAATAACATCAACAAAAATAATACAATTTATCAAATTGAGAACTTTTCACACATATGAGATCAAAATCTGAAAAACACTTCACTGTATTATTGTTTGAGATATTGAGATCAGGTGATAATCAACAAGACATGAGTCTTTGAATCCATCCTCAAAGCCGATTCTGGCGTTTCGAATCTACTGAGATTTGAGAGCATTTCCTCCAAGAATGACAATCATGACCTGTCTCTGCTAGTTTTTCCGCCTTTATGACTCCTTGTCCCACTTTTCCTCTAAGTCAACAATCCACCTACAAAACAAGGTATAAAGAGCATTCATGACTCTCTTTATATTTCGCCTAAAGATACTAATCTATGAATTTAAAGTTTGTTTGTGGTGTCTTTACAGAGTATGGAGTGTTGTTACTGTTAACCAATTGCATCGCCACCTTTCACATCACCCGCACTTCCAAGCCACATGTTTAACCGAAATCGGAGTGAGTGTAAAGCCATCTTTTGCTACGTTGCAGTTTCGTATGGTAAGGTTACCCGTAGGACTCATCTCAGCAAGCAGAAGCAGAACCTTACCATGAGCCATACCCTAAAGCTACCAAAAGACAACAGAGAAGTTTTATTGAAAACTTGAAAAAAAGACATTAGATCAAAGTCTAATAAGTGATTGTCTGCAATCTTACAATGCTCAAATAAGAGAAAAACTTTGTGCTTTGTCTGCAATCTGAAAAAACACTAACAACAACAACAATAAGAGAGTAAAATCTTTACCAAACCAAAATCAAACAGACAAAGTTTGTGTAATGAAGATCCTAACCTTATCTATCAATTCAAAAATCAGAGGTTTACTCATCAAAATATGTATAAATAAAAGTGATTCTAAAAGATTGGTGGATAGTAAAGTGTTTCAAAATCCTAATCTAAGAAGAAGACGAAGAAGAAATTAGAGCTCTCTCAAGAAAGATTCTATCTCTTTATCATTCACAGAATCACCTTTTTTTGTACAACAAAAAAAGCTTAAGGATATGAAAATCAGATCAGAAGAAGAAGAAGAAATGACTGTAATAAAGAGTTAGGGTTTTTCGTTAACCTGTTTAGTGGTAAGAGTAGCATGTTGTTTGATAGGGTGCCCCGGTTTCGAATCTTCCCTGCCACGTTTTGTATTTTATTTTAATTGAAATATGAAACGATGTCGTAATGTTATAAACATCATCGTTGATTCATTTGATGTAATGGACAATCCAGATTTATTTTTTGAGAATTAATAAATGCGACGCCGTTTAACGATGGGTCTCTCTCTACTCTCTACACGCTCTCTCTCTCTCTCTACTCTCTCTCTCTCTCTGCTATGCTCTCTCTACTCTCTCTACTCTCTCTCTCTCTCTAGGATTGAATCAAAAGAAAATCTGAGAAAGGTGTGAATTTTTTTATTGATTTTGAGCTTTCTTTTGATTTGGGTTTAACTTCAAACAAATGGAAAATTGAGAAAGGCGTCGACTTTTTGAGTATTTTGGGTCCAGTTTTTGGTTTTGGTTTGATTTTGAATCAGAGAAAGATGTCAACTTATTTGTGGTAGATTTGTGTGCTTTGTTTTTTGTTTATGAGCCTCATTAATTAATTAATTAAAAAAACATTAGGTTTTGAGAACATTCTCATGTAACCTTAGTTATTGTTTCTCTTTACTTGTGTCTAATTAGTTTTTTGATATGGGTTTTAATGTGTATAATATGCAGATACTTGTTGTGAAATCAAACCGTTCTATTCACAGTGAGGGTTTCAAACAGTGAAGGGCTTCCCTTTTCATGTCGAAACTTTCCCTTGTAAGCTTGTTTTTTTCGTATAATTGGCTACTTGATCAAAAGTATGAATACTGAGATTTGTTATGTTTTAAAAGAGTCATATGTGTGTGTGTTCAATGTTAACAGATAGAGAGAGGAGACTTGTTGTTGGTCAACATCACAAAAGCACATTGTGCAACCAAAGACAAGTTGCATAATTACCATTATTACAACAATCAAGGTTCAACACTTTTAACTGTTTTTTGTTTTCATTTCAGGGTCAATATATAGTGTTTAGAGTCTACTTTTGTAGGGAGTAGGGTTTAGTTTTGGGAAATTCTTATGAATGCAATTCCCACTAAAAAAAGATTTTTTGACACAATTAGCACAAATTTTCGAAAGTTTTATAAATAACATTAAAAGATTTTTTCTCATAAATACCACAAATTTTAAATTTTCAAAATTACATCCAAAACCTTCGAAAGATTATACCCTACCCCTTCAAAACTATACTCTAAACACTATATAGCGAACCCAAATGAAAAAATTTAAAATCTAAAAGTGTTAAACTCGTTTTTTTATTGGTGGTATTTTTGTAACCTACTACTTTTTGATGGTATTTTTGTTATAAAAAACTTTGTAAAGGTATTTTCAAAACAAAATCTTATTTTGATGGTAATCTAAGGAATTTCTCTTTAGTTTTTATGCTTTAGGTTTTAATGGCATTTGTAAAACTTTTGATAGTGCATGTTATTTTTGTCAAAGAAACTTGATTTAGTGCTATATTCATGAGAATCTCCCTACTTTCTTTTTTTCGTGGCTTTGATATGTAGGCATTTGTGCTGGCATAGCAACATCAAGACATGAAAAATGGTCGGCGTTGGCTCCTCTAACATTCGAGCTGGTCATATCAGCAGCACAAAACACCAAAGAGTTATCACGGAACGAAGGCTAGTCTAAAACATTTGTTTATATTTCTTTCCTCTCGATTTTAAGTTTACATCTTTCTTTGTTTTTACATGTCTTTTTTTGAAATTTGATCAGGTGAGGCTGATGATGATCAGACCAAAACCGCTAGATTCTTAAGCGATTTAACCGGTGAAGGAAATATCGAAAGTATGCTTTCTGTTGAGATGGGTTTTAGAGAGAAAAGTTGTTGGGTGAGCATAGAGTTAAGGACAAAGACAAATAGGTATGTTTAACTCTGTCCATATATGATATTCCAAGGACTCTTTCGATCTGATTTGCTATCTGTCTTTAGATACATAACATTAGTTCCGAATTTGGTGATTTACGCATTGTGTGTTGTTGTTGATTTGATCTATATATGCAAGAACATTTAGTTAAGCTACATCGTTTTTGGTTATTACACATTGTTGTATATGGATGGATTTACATTTGACGAATCTGATTTTTGGTGCCTACCGAGTTTTCTTCTGCCTGGTGTTTCTTGTGCAGCTTTGCAATGGTTTTTACCTTCCAGGGAGTTATATGCACATATATTCGAATGGAGACTTGATCTTAGCCAAATTTAATTCCTTGACTTCTATCGAAACCGAGCTTCTTTTTCAGCTTTTATAGCCTTCCTTACTGCAAACCAAGATTGATAACTCTGCTTATAGATTCTCGATGAACACAAACGAGTCTCCCTATCTCTGCACCACCAGTTCTCTTGACGAGCATGACGTCAAGCTCTTGAAACAGAGGACCCACGAATTGTACCAAGTGAATATGATTCTCGCTAACTTACCGGCTCTGAGATTCGCAAAGCAAAATGAGATACCATGTACGGTATTCACCACCAAACAGCTATGGGTTATTACATCATCAATCATCTCAATGTCTTGGTCCATGAATATGAAGGAAACGTCATGGAGGTAATAACTTTTAATATGTGTGTATTAATGCTTTTATGTTTGCCTAAAGAGACCAGAAATCACTTAAAATTATTTTTAAATCATTACATCTGGAATATCAATTTAGTCATGTTTCTTCTTCATGTTCTTGATCCTACTCAGATCATTAGATGATGATGTTTTTTGTGATGAGTAAGCAAAATTGTGATTAGGCTTCTGACACCTATTTGCAGATTGGGAGGTATATAAATAACTTGTAGAGGAGGTGTTGTTGCAGCTGACGAAACTTGCTGCATATCTTGATGTGCCATCGTCCAAGAGTGATACGGTATGTTTTGCTTATTGTATCACTAAATAATGTAAAAGGCATACATTTTTAGATTGTTAAGTTTAGGTACTTATCATTGTTTGTTTGCTCATTGGAAATTTATAATATCAGTGTTTATTGCTAATGTGTATCTTGGATTTTTTGTTTTATGAAAAGTAGTACATTAATCATAATAGTAAATATATAATGAAGGAATAATATGTGGTGTAGAAGAGAGGATATACACAAAGTTGAAAATATATAAGTAAGCCATCTCTTGTTTGAAAACTAGTAGTACGTAGTTTTAAACTACACATACATAGCAAAGAAAGTTCATACACATATCATTGATAGTGTTTTATAAACCAATCTCTATATATAGGCTTCATTATTACCTACCTACGATATTTGTAGACAACATTTACATTCATCTCTTTGTTTTTATTGACTTTTTTTCTTTTTTGTCATCTCATGAAAACTTGGTAAAGGCCTCTTATTAAGGAGAATTTTACAGTGAAGGTAAAGAGAGCAGAGAATCGAGAGCTTAACGTGCCTCTTCTCTCCCCCCTTCACAATCGCTTCGTCGCGGCTTGATTCAGTCAATAACGTCGCAATTCGGTTGGGGAGAGGCTCTGATTCTGCCTTCCGTGACGGCGGAATTGTAACCCTATAATTAAGCACATTCATTGAAACTAATGTTTTACATATAGCTTATGTGTGTTGTATTTTCTGTTCTTAAGGATGTTCTTTTTCGTGTGTTTTTTTCAGATACCGTATTTGAAGACATGACATGATATATAGTAGTCTTTGAGACTTGCTGCATCAATAGACTCAATTGCTTATTATGATGACTAAGAGTAGTTTATTTATTTATTGATTGCCTTGCAAAAATAAGAGAAGATTACATAGCAAACCAAGTGGAGATAAACAAGTCTTAATTAAACACAAAGAGACATCCTTGACTCCTAATTATATATGTAAATTGTGAGTTTCTTAACCAAATTAAAATTAACTAATTCAAATAAACTATGCCCTTTTCCCTTCAGCTTACGGTTCAAGACATTACACAATGTTGGTGTTGGTGCTCCTTATCTTCTGAGCACTCCTCATCGCCTCTTTCTGCTTTCTAATACGCGAAACTATGCGCTTTGCCTTAAGCTTACGGTTCAAGTCTACTACACCATGTTGGTGTTTGTGTTCCTTATCTTTTGAGGATGACTCCTCATCGCCGCTTGGTGCTTTAAAATACGCGGGAATCTCCTTGTCTCCACTCTCCTTGTATCCGTCCCCGTAGGATAAGCTTTTGAGATCAAACTCTTTTGGCGTTGGCACATCCATGTCTCTTCCAAGATTGTATGTAGCACGGAGTTCCTTCTCCGCATCCCCGAGTTCAATATCATAAAATTTTGATTCTTCTTCGTCATCCGTATAAACTATGCGCTTTCCCTTAAGCTTACGGTTCAAGTCAAGTACACAATGTTGGTGTTCCTTATCTTCGGAGGATGACTCATCATTACCGCTTGGTGCTTTAAAATACTTATCTTTTGGTTTTGGCACATCTATGTCTCTTCCAAGATTGTATGTAGCATAGAGTTCCTTCTCAACGTCCCCGAGTTCAATATCATGAAAAGTTGGTTCTCTCATCTCCCTATGCAGCCAACTCTGTAAACAAATCAAAACTAGATGTAAGCTACTTCAAACACACACACACACATGATACTTGTTATACAAGTTATGAATTGCTTACTAGTTTATCCGAGAAAGCACTCAAGGGACAAAGTAGCTTCTTTATCTTCCGGAATGCCCCCAAGAGAACAATGAACACAAACCCGAGCACTATAAACCAAGTTATCCCTCTTTCGCGAGCAATGTAGTTTGTGTCGCCATCAAGTTTTTCGGGTTCCACAATAGAACATGTACGTGATAGCTTCTCACACTTGTTAGTACATTGAAACGGGTTACCAAGATTAGAAGCTGCGACAAACGCAAGAACAATGCTTTCGTCTATTACAAACATTTGTAGATATGTGTCTAACGACAAACTCGAGTTTTGATCTGATCATACAAAAAAAGAGTAAAAAATCCATTATTAATTAGACCTAAAAAGCGAGTTCAAAATTAAAATGGTTTATATATAAGTTTTGAGATTTTACCAGAATAGTTATTAGACCAGTGTATAGATTTTGTCTTTGGAACAACAAGTGACAAAACCACGGTTTTCGGTTTCTCAACTTGTAGCAATGTCTTAGCGAAATAAACTCCATTACCCGAGCAATCGAGCAAGGGAGCTACGTGAATCGACGAGTCTGGTTCTGGATATTCGGGTGTCTTACGAAGCTCCCCTGTTCTCGAAAACGAGTACAACGACACATCTAATGAACCGATAGATATTCAACCTATAAAAAGAAGCATGTATAGTAATTAGATAAAGAACATAGTTAAGAGATATTTCAACGAGTTTTCGTAAATAAAACTAACCGTTTGTGTCTATGACAAGTTCTGAACCCGAGGCTTCTGATAACGGACCGACGGTCTTTTGCCAAAGAATATCGCCGGAAGAAGAATCTAACGCGAAAATGAGCGACTTTGTAGGGAAAACGACGTAGACTGGACCGTTATTACCCGGTTTAACGGTAAAGAATGTGTCTACTGAACCAAGATCTCGAGACCACTTGTAATAACCTCCGTTGAGAGACAACGAATACAATCTTTGTTTGTTGCTTGAAACCTAAAATACACAGAGCAAGAATCAAGAAACTCACCATTGATGAAAATGTTATTGAGAAGACTAAACAAAAACATAGAGAGGGAAAGAGAGAATGAGCTTACATAGATGGTGTCTGCGCAATCATCAACAACCGGTCTGGAATCGAATTTGTATCTAAACCGGTTTTTTGGATGCTTTGCGCGCCAAAGTTGTTCCTTTCGCATGTTAAAATCATATAAACCATGGTCCTTGACCGTTACGTAAACGGACAATTTAGCTAAACTAACGTCGAAACCGAGAATCGGTTCCCTTGAGAAGAAGAACACTTCCGGTTCAAAATTGGTTCCGTTGCTTTTTGGGAGATGTATTCTCAAGATTCGGTTACCAGCAACAACAAGCATCTAAATCTATCTTGTTAAATGGGAAGGACAACTTTTCAAAAACCCTTAAAAATGACATATATTTACAAAAAATATGCCATTGGTATAAAAAAAATTTTAGTATAAATAAATATGACATAAAAAGGACTTTTTGGTCAAAACAAAATAAGAGAAAATAATTTGTTTTTCAAAAAAAAGTGAGAAATAATAAAAATACCACAATAATAGGTAAACATATATTTATACATAACAATTCGAAAATAAAAATATATATTTAAAATTAAACGTTTTTAAAAACTAATATTATCAAAAATTAATATTAACTACGGATTATCATAAATTAATATAAAAAATTATCAAAACGTTTTTTGGAATATTCGATTTCATGATGTTATTATTATTGAAAGTATTTAATATGTTGAAAATTACATAAATTAAGAGCCATAAATATCCGAAAATATAAAAAAATATAAAATTTTGATACGTTACGATATTTTGCGAGACGTCATTCATGTGTAATTTTGTAACGGGTCAAAATATATTCTACATAATTTATGATATATAACGAAATTATATTTATAAATGATTAATAATTTTATTATTCAATGTGCATCAATAAAAAATTAATTAAAATTATATCAAATTAATATGTTTATAAATATTACTCCCGTGTAGGATACACGGGTAAAAATCTAGTAAATAAATAAAGAACACACTACTTTAAAAAAAAAAAAAAAGAGGAAATATACACAAATATGGTCTAAAGGAGATTGATATGGTATGATATGTACCTGATTTAAACCAGAATAAACCGGCGAAAATCTAATGTCACATTCGAAATCCATACGAACCAACCAAGAAATTGAACCATTTGGTTCAAAAGATATGAAATAGTGTCGTGAGCAAGCGTACACTCGATTGCCATCGCCTATTAGTGTTTTCGATAGTGTTAGAGTATGGTTATATTTCACCATTCCACGGTCTGTAACAATTTCTTTGAATTAGTTACATCTAATTTTACGTTGTGATATGAATAATTTACAAGGAAAAAAAAACTAACAAACCTTGTTGTGATTGAGGAGGAGAAACCGCATCAGAGGATACAATGAAGAAGAACAACAACAACAACAAAAGGACTTGTGAATTCGCCATTGTTTTTTTTCTTTACACACCAACGAAACTTACTCTCTCTCTCTCTCTCTCTCTCTCTCTCTCTCTCTCTCTCTCTCTCTCTCTCTCTCTCTCTCTCTCTCTCTCTCTCTCTCTCTCTCTCTCTCTCTCTCTCTCTCTCTCTCTCTCTCTCTCTCTCTCTCTCTCTCTCTCTCTCTCTCTCTCTCTCTCTCTCTCTCTCTCTCTCTCTCTCTCTCTCTCTCTCTCTCTCTCTCTCTCTCTCTCTCTCTCTCTCTCTCTCTCTCTCTCTCTCTCTCTCTCTCTCTCTCTCTCTCTAGATCTCTCTCTCTCTCTCTCTCTCTCTCTCTCTCTCTCTCTCTCTCTCTCTCTCTCTCTCTCTCTCTCTCTCTCTCTCTCTCTCTCTCTCTCTCTCTCTCTCTCTCTCTCTCTCTCTAGATCTCTCTCTCTCTCATGTATTGATGATGATTGTTTTTTTCTTCTGTGTTTTTTGTAAACGATGAAGAAGAAAGAAAAGTAATCGCACTAATTTTGTTTTTATAACGAACCAAGACTTGTGTCTGTTTGGTAAAGATATGGGTCTTGTGTTTCTTTTAATTAATCAACAAAAAAGCCCAAATCGATTCTTCTTCTTCTTTTTTATTAAAACGACGCCGTTTTTAGTTGTGGTAAGTCAAAGACCAAGTTTTTGGTCAAATACGGACATGTTGCACTTATGGACATTCATTTCGTTTGATTATGTAAGTATTCTTTTTGTTCTATGATTTTATTAATTTAATTTTTCATGTCAAAAATTGAATTAAAAATATTTTTACATTATCTTTCCACACGTGATATATACTTATCACTAGGATTTAACCCGTGGTACACTAGGGTTTATGTTTTTTACAAATAGTTTAATATATACTGTTAATTTAGAAGTTTGTAATATTTTTTCTGTTTTTGTAAAATAAATAAAAATATTCAGAATTTCTAAAAAGTATTTTGTTCTTTTATCGTTTATGCAAATAAATATATAATGAGAATTAGATTTTATATAGCAAAATCTTAATATAATTTGTAAGTTGGTTTATTCCAAACTATTATAAACTATAAAAATTAGGGATGGACAAAACTTCCGGATTCGAAATACCGAACTCAAACCAAACCGAAATCCCCAACTCAATACCGATCCTAAAAACAAATAACTCGAATGTATAGGGAAATTTACTACCATAATACCCGAAATCAAATCCGAACCGAACTCAATTTTTTAGAAATAAACTAAACTACTCTAACTACCCAAAAATTATTTAAAATAATAATAATTATAATTATATTTGAAGTACATAATTGGAACCAAACCTAAATTAAAGAACCGAAACCATTCCAAAAATAAATAACCCGAACGAATTGAGAAATTTACTACCTGAAAACCCGGAGCCAAAACAAATTTCTAGATTTGAACCCGAATTACCCGAAATTTGTTTATGATAAAGTTTAATCATTATTTTTAAATTTCTTGTCATTTATCTAGAATTTTTCCAGAAACCGAACCCGTTAATAAATAATTGTTTTTTATTATTTGATATTTTTAACAAAAAATTGTTTCAACTCGTTTTTAAATTCTTAATAATATTAATTAAACCTGTTTTGATTTAAATAAAATTTTAATGGTAGTTTTTATAAAAAAAAATATGTAATAATGTATTTATGTGAATTACATATTTTTTATTTTGTTTTACAAATATTTTTTACATAATTTCTTTAATATTTTTTATTTATTTTTGGAGAAAATTGTAATATTTCCTTATTTGGTTTTTCGTAATTAAATGTTCAAAAATATTTCCTTTTATGCTCAATGACATAATGTGTAAATAAGTGTAATTTTTTGGACATGTTCAAATTAGTACTTCAAAAAAAATATATAGACTAGAAAGTTAACCGCGCCAAGCGCGGGATAAAAATTTACGGAATAAAAGAAGAAATATTTATTGGTAAAAACAATGTGTAATATAAAATGAGAAAAAAAAATTTGGATGTCATGTGATTCGCGTTAAACGCATAGTTTAATTTGAAGTTTATATATAAAATATATTGTATTTTGGTTTTTATAATGTTTTATTAACAAAAAAATATTATTACTATTTTAATATTTATCATCGAAAAAGATTATCATTGCTATTTCGATGTTGAATATTTACCATTACGTATAATTTACTATTTATCATTGAAAAACAATAACTACATAGTGTTTTGAAACCATGATATGACCCGTTTAACAATGAAAAATTTGTCAATCCGTTCTCTATTTGTTATAAAACTCGGAAAACCACTGAACTTTCGGGAACCGGTGGGTCAACTAATGGTTCAAATCAATTTTGTGTTCAAGTTTTGCCATTTGACATGGACTCTGATGCTTAATACAATCTTACAAAATAATATTGATATTTATAAGGGAGAATCACAAAACTACACCATTTGAATTACATTTCACAAAACTACACCATTTCCAAAATACTTCACAAAACTACACCTAAACACTCAAAATTAAATCCAAATAAACCTTACCCAAACAATCTTACCCCATTAATACTATACCCTAAACACTAATTAGTGAACCCAAATGAAAAAATTTTAATTTTGGTAATTTTTTAAAGGTTAAATCAAACTTTTAAAATTTTGAAAGGGTGTAAATTTGTGAAAATATTAAATTAGGAGTAGTTTTGTGAAGAAGAGGTTGAAAGGGTGTAGATTTGTGAATTACTCTATTTATAAATGAACAATATGTTTTATTATTGTTTTGTGCGAGAATATAACATAAAAAAATTAGGAAAATTATAAAATTGTGTTTTTCATGGGCTTTTTAAAATCATATTTTGTAGGCTTTTTAAATATTTTAAACATATTTTCTATGAATGTTTAATCACTCTTTCATGTGTAAACTTATCCGAAAATTCTTTGCTCAAATTTGGGAACCGGTGGTTCAACCGATGAGTCGTAAATTATGTGTTCAAGTTTTGTCATTTGACATGAATTTTGGTGTTAAATACAATTTTACAAAATAATATTGTTATTTGTAAATGAACAATATGTTTTATCATTATTTTAAACATAATGTGATAAAATATTACATATAAATATTAGGGAAATCTATTTTTAATTATAAATTGTTTTTTATGGATTTTTAATATTATATTTTTTATATTTTAGCGGTTTTCAACATTTTCTAAATATATTATCCAACATTTTCTAAAGGTTAAATCAAACTTTTAAAATTTTGAAAGGGTGTAAATTTGTGAAAATATTAAATTAGGAGTAGTTTTGTGAAGAAGAGGTTGAAAGGGTGTAGATTTGTGAATTACTCTATTTATAAATGAACAATATGTTTTATTATTGTTTTGTGCGAGAATATAACATAAAAAAATTAGGAAAATTATAAAATTGTGTTTTTCATGGGCTTTTTAAAATCATATTTTGTAGGCTTTTTAAATATTTTAAACATATTTTCTATGAATGTTTAATCACTCTTTCATGTGTAAACTTATCCGAAAATTCTTTGCTCAAATTTGGGGAACCGGTGGTTCAACCGATGAGTCGTAAATTATGTGTTCAAGTTTTGTCATTTGACATGAATTTTGGTGTTAAATACAATTTTACAAAATAATATTGTTATTTGTAAATGAACAATATGTTTTATCATTATTTTAAACATAATGTGATAAAATATTACATATAAATATTAGGGAAATCTATTTTTAATTATAAATTGTTTTTTATGGATTTTTAATATTATATTTTTTATATTTTAGCGGTTTTCAACATTTTCTAAATATATTATCCATTTATTATGTTTGTTTAAGAGATTTTTGTGATAAATTTGGGCTTTTAAGTTTTGGGCTTTTATGAATTTCCAATAAATCTTTTAATGATGTGGGGTCAGAATTACTCACATGATGACACGTAGAATTTTCACTCTCATTTTCCCTCTCCGTCTTCTGTATTAATAATATAAGATAGGATGGGAGATCAATATGAAAATATAGTTATGGTAATATTCTAATAAACATTAATGTTAACAAGATTAAATTATCAAATTATTTGAAAAACCCGAGCAATCTATTAGTACATATTTTGAATACCTTAGTATTTTGTAATGTTTTGAAAAACCCGACCATATTTTAATTTTTTAAATAATCCTATCACTAATATAAGTTTTTTACTACTATAATAAAATTTACATGTCTCTAATGTAATGTTTCTTTTTAGTGGGATAGTCGGATGAGATACAAATAAAATCATGTCAAAATTAGTAAAAAAAAAAAAAAAACTTGTATATTAACGAATATTAGTCCACTTATAAATTTTGAAAATATTAGTCCTATAATAATCGTATTATATTACTTAGTGGCTATAATTGTGTCTATAAGTATCAATATATATATGTTCCATTAATTAGTATATTTAACTCTTTCACGAGGTTACGAAAGTCTATTGTCCGAAGAAATAGTATATTATAAGAATCATCAATTTCATTTATCTTTTTAAAATTTGAGAGAAGAAAACAAAAAAAAAATGCAAATTAATTTGGTATCAGGACACTTAGACCATCTTTATAGGCAGATTTTAATGCATATTTAAAGGTGGGACCCACCAATTTAAGCAGAATCCGTTTCCTGCGCAGCTTGTGGAAGAGGCGCCTTCTGTTTTTTTCGCGGGTCCCACTGACACGTGGCGACCCGCGATTGGTTTATGATATTTTTGTCCAAAAAACATTTTAATGATATTTGAGGGAAAAAAACATTTTAATGATATTTGAGGGAATTGACAAAAAAAAAATTTTATGCTATTTTGAAGAATATCTCATAAATAAATTGATCCAGGCAAAAAATAATATTAACGTTTCAATTGTGGTGAAAGCTAAAAAAGAAGACTTAATTAAAAAAAAGATAAATGACATAAATCAAAACTTAATATATGTACACAATGAGTTTTTAAACCGATATTGCAAACCGAAACTAGTACTTAACCGGAATTTAAAGATACTTAAACCAAACTAAACTACATATTCAAAGATTTGCTTACAATAATACCACACAATTCATTCATCAACATCATCTGAATAAACAATGTGCTTTCCCTTTAACTTACGGGTCAAGTCAAGTACACAATGTTGTTGGTCGTCCTTATAGCTCTCTTCTTCTGAAGATGACTCATCATCGCGGTTTGGTGTTTTGAAATACGCGACACTCTCCTTGTCTCCGTCCCCGTAAGTTAAGCTTCTAAGATTGTATTCCGCAAAGTGTTTCCTCTCCACATTCTCTCTCTGTCGAACCAATTCGACGATTTTGTCATCCCCTAGTTCAACATCCGGAGTAGTTTGTTCATTTTGAAGTCTCGAGTTCGACGATTCTTGTAGCTTATCTTTCTTCAAGAATACAAAACATTTTCTCACAAGTGCCCCCAAAAGAACAATGGCCAAAAATTGGAACAGTATAAACCAAATCATTAGTCTTTCGAGACCAATGTAGTCTATGTAGACATCAAGATTCTCTGGTTCCGCTAAAGAACAGCTACGCGATAGCTTCTCGTGCTTGGTTAAACATCCAAACGGGTTACCAGAATTAGAAGCTGCCACGAACGCAAGAACTATCCTTTCGTCTATTACAAATTGTTGTACATCTTTGTCTAACGACAAACTCGAGATTTGATCTGATATATACATATAATAAAAAAATAAAAAAGCCCATCATTAACTAGACCTAAAAAGCGAGTTCAAAAGAGACTTGAAATATGAAAGATAAAAGTTTTGAGCTTTTACCAGAATAGCTATGAGACCAGTATATAGATCTTGTCTTTGGAACAACAAGCGACAAACCCGCGGTTTCCGGTTTCTTGGCATACACGTTAGTACTCTTATCTCCAAGAAATTTATTTGTCTCAACTTGTAGCAATGTCTTAGCAAAATAAACTGCATTACCGGAGCAATCGAGTAAGGGAGCTACGTGAATCGGCGAGTCTGGTTCTGGATATTCGGGTGTCCTACGAAGCTCCCCTGTTCTCGAAAACGAGTACAATGACCCATCTA
Organism: Cochlearia excelsa; assembly: GCA_963556525.1. Taxonomy (NCBI): domain Eukaryota; kingdom Viridiplantae; phylum Streptophyta; class Magnoliopsida; order Brassicales; family Brassicaceae; genus Cochlearia; species Cochlearia excelsa. Next base: position 897,055 of record CAUVZT010000019.1, read on the forward strand.
ATGAACCGATTGATATCCAACCTGTAAAATGAAAAAGAAGCACATATAGTTAGATATATAACATATTTAAGAGATATTTACACGAGTTTTCGTCGACGAAAAACTAACCGTTCACGTCTATGACAGGTTCTAAACCCGAGGTTTCTGATAACGGACCGATGGTCTTTTGCCAAAGAATATCGTCAGAATACGAATCTAACACGGAAAGTAGTGATTTCGTTGGGAAAACGACGTAGACTAGACCGTTATTACCCGGTTTAACGGTGAATAATCTATCCACTGAGCTCATATCTCGAATCCACTTGTAATAAGATCCATCGAGAGACAATGAATACAATTCTCCTTGGTTATTGGAAACCTAAACAAAACAAATCAAGAAAACTCATCATTTCTGAAAATGTTATTGAGAAAACTAAACATCGAGAAAGAAAAAAGAGCGATTGATCTTACATAAATGCTAGTTTCGCAAGAATCAATGACCGGTTTGGAATCAAAGGAACAATTAGCGCGATAGCCTAATGTGTAACTAAACAGTTCTGTATCAGGCTTAGCTATCCAAAGTTGTTCCTTTCGCATATTATAACAATGTAAACCATGTTCCTTGAACGGTTATGTAAACAGAGAAGCTAAATAAACTAACAGCGAATCCGAGAATCGGTTCGCTTTTGTAGAAGAACACTTCCGATTCAGATTTGGTTACCTCTGTTGGGAATGTTATTCTCAATATTTTGTTCTCCGCAAGAACAAGAATCTGAAAAAGAAAAAAAAACATACATACATTGATACATATATATGGTTTTAAGGAGACATTGGTATGTTATGTTATATGTTTATGTACTTGATTTACACCAAAATTAATTGGAGAATAACTGATATCGCATTTAAAACCCATGTGGACAGACCAAGCTATTGAACTGTTAGGTTCAAAAGCAATGAAGTTGTTTTCGGAGCATGCGTACACTCGATTTTCAACACCCACCAACGTTTTCGAGAGTATGAGATCATAGTTATGGCATGTAACATAATTTTTTGTGAGTTAATATTTGGTTAGAGTGAATAGTTGCATAAAATGAAAAAGAAAAACTAACCTGAAGAGAACACATTCATGAAGAAGAAGAAGAAGACCAAAGAGAGACTTGAACAAGAAGACATGATTTCTCTTAAACAAATCACTCTTGAAGAAGAAGCTTTTTCAAGGAAGAAGAGAAGAAAAGTAATTAGAAGAAAGTAGTAGCAGTTCAATATTTGCTAGAGAAATATATGGAAATCGTGTGTGTTATGCGAATTGTGAGATCGTTAAATGAAGTTAGACTTTGGGCCTTGGGTCCCTTTTTTAATTCAATAAAAGCCCATGTAGATACTTTATTTAAAACGACGAAATTTTAGACTTTTGCTAGTTGTAACATTTCATTTTGTTTCCGCATGTGGATGATGATAGTTCTCTCATATATAGGACATGAATTATGAATATACTAGATTAGTAATATTTACAAAATATTAATTTCATATAATTTTAAGAGGAATTCAAAAAACTACATCCTTTCACCTTTTATTTTACAAATTTTTACCTAATTCAAATTTTCACATAATTACTCTTTCAAAATTTTAAAACGTTGATTTACCATTTAAAACATCACCAAAATTAAAAAAATTCATTTGGGTTCGGTAATTAGTGTTTAGGGTATAGTTAATAAAGGGGTAGGGTTATATCGGTAGACTTAATCTGAATTTATTTTTTAGTGTTTATGTGTAGTTTTGTGAAGAAATTTTTAAAATGTGTAATTTTGTGAAACGTAATTTAAAAGGTGTAGTTTTGTAATTCTCCCTAATTTTAAAGTATTTTTTATTGGTGCATGTTGAATAATTTTTCTTAAATCATATATATGTATTATATTGGGCAATTCTCATGAATAACACTAAATAATTTTTTTTAACACAATTACCACACATTTTCGAATGTTTGATAAATACCATTAAATTTTTTTTTCTTATAAATATCACAAATATTAAATTTTAAAAATTACATCCAAAGCCTTCAAACGAACCTAAATAAAAAAAATTAAAATCTAAAAGTGTTAAAACTCGTTTTTTGTATTTGTGATATTTTTGTTAATTACTATTTTTTGATAATATTTATGATATAAAAACATTTTAATGGTATTTGTGTTATAAAAAAACTTTATAATAGTATTTTCAAAACAAAAACATAATTTTGTGATATTTAAAGAAATTTCTCTATTATATTTTACCGTCATCAAATTTTTCCTCTTTAGTATCCATGACCATGAATGATAAATCTAAGTAGAATATATTTTGAAACATTAATCAACTCTAATCTCTCACACAAAATCAACAAGTCATAAGAATTGGTAATTATTAATCATTTGCTTAGTGAAAACTGTGCTTTTCTGCCTTCCTGAGGTTAATTTGCAATTAACATGTTACAAACTAATCAACAAAGAAACGTAGAGAGAGAGAGAGATACACATGGTGAGTTATCTTAGATGTTGATGGACAAGAAACTTATATAATATGTTTTTATATAAACTTATTATTAGCTTAGCTAATTAAATTTTAATTATATTTCTAAACGTTGATTCATTACTTACTGTGTTGAAGAAACAACCTATCAAAAGGAAAAAAGGAGGACCAAGGATCATGTCACCATGACGAACCGCCACCACCACCACCACCACCACCACGGTTACGCGTCCACGATCACCCTCCAAATGGATTATGAGATTGCTCCACCCTCTAGCCATTCTTGCCTACTCATAATTAAGACATATATCCATGCCACTAATCCAAAATCAACACTCTTTACCTACAAAGATGAATGCACAAAACACTTTTACTTGATAACCTAAACGGTCAACTTAAGACCCCTACCCTACTGCATCATGCTATTAAATGAAAAAAAAAGTACACAATAGGAAGAAATTAATACCTGCTTAAACATATCCTTGGGATGAATTTCTCACATTCTGCATAGTTTCCATCTCCATATGCCTTCTCATGTCGGGGAAACTGATTTCATGTAAAGAATCAAACCATTAGAAAATTCAATGTCATAGGCTTAGAACAAAAATTGTGAGCAAATGAACACATCATGTGTCATTATGAAACAAAGATCATAATTAGTTGAAAGACAAATAAAAAAAAGCAAACTTACTACGTCCCCTTGAATAATGTGTGCTCAACATCAACGCGCATGAAAGCAACCGCAATCCTCTTCTTGTGTCAACCGCAATAATGTGTGCTCAACAACAACTCTAAGATAAGCATCAGTAATTTTCCTATTTCACAAACTGGAATCAAGTAGCTATATAGATCCCCTAAACTCTACGCTAACCTGCAGTAACACGTATTCACCACCGGTTTAATACAATAACCTAGACAAAATTCTGTTCAAATCCATTGCTCTAGTTTAGAGAGAATTATCAAATTACCTCTTTAAAGCCACAGTAGGTGAGGAGAAGATTACGTCTTTTCGTGTCAGAGCTTCATGAAGATTGTCATACGCCTGTTCAATTAGACCAAGCTCTTCTCGTTGTTGGTGATTCAACCTCACAACTACTCTATATGATTCTTTCAGTCTCTTAGGGGTCAGGATGAGCAATTTTTGGGTCATGTTTGTACGACAATGGAATTGGAGAAAATTTCCTTGATTCAAGCCAATGAAAAGTAGTTGTACAAATCGCTAATGCTTCTTCGGGAGTGACATATGGACTGTCTTTTAGGTAATAGTGATGTCGCTCCTGTAACAATTTTACAAGGATAACATATCAGAGAACTGGGATATCAAGCATAAATGGAACTAACTTATTCAAATAAATACATGATGACACTTCATAAAATATTGCTCAAGCAAAAATGACATGAGAGTAAAACAATGTACAAACCTGCTCTGCCTTAAGCCAAAGACGAGTCAATATTCCGAGATTCTTTCTACAAATTGTTTTATCAACAGTAGCTCCTCTTCTAATAGGCTCGCAATTGTAGTGAGCAAACCAATCACCTTTAAACTTGACATAACGGACTCTCCATGGGATATTAGCTTTCCAGCATCGTCATGCCTCACTAAGGTGTTGCAATATTGTCGGCGCTTTATTCTGCTTGATACCCTCTTCACATTAGCAAAAAAGTAGAAAATATTATTCAAAGAACAAAGCAATCCTATCTTACAAAAAAACAAGAATGAAATAATGGAAACCTATCATGGCCTTAAGAACGTCATGCATGACAGCAACTCGAAGCTCCAAATCAAAGTGGCATTCAACTCTTTGGTTTACGACTGTTTGGAATGACCCCCAAATTGTTTTGTATATATGAGACCGCTGAATCAAAAATATAAATAGTTAGACAATTGAAAATAACTCAATGAAAAATACTTAAGCAATTTGCACCAAATCTCAAAACTCACATATTTATCAACAAGTTTTTGGAGCTCAAACTGCATTTTTCCAAGCATAAGCAACACTCTTACCTACATAAGATTAAGAGCCACGCTGTATCAGAAGACTAATATGTCATATGTAGAAAACATGGAAAAAAAGAGGAATGCACAAACACTTTACGAATAACCTAAAGTGATAATCGCAACAACTTTAAGACCCTACTGCATCATGCTATTAAACTCAAACCAAAGAAGTTATAGTTTTGAGTCACAATGCATATGCATGTTTTAAATGAAAAAGTACACGAGAGGAAGAAATACCTTCAGGAATAGCTGATCGAACATATCCTTTGACTCAGCAACAAGGCTAGGCTTAGACATTGGTTATTTATGGGCAACAAATAGAAGAACATTAGCACACGAGATGTTCATCTTATAACTCTTCCTTGGATGAATTGTCTCCAACAACAGGGTATTTATACGAAGAAATTCCCCTATCTCTAGTGTCCTGTTATCATTTTATTTACGAGTTAATATTCTTATCAATAATCAAATATTCTAGAGTTGTGACATAAAACTCAAAATAAACTAGCAGCTAGACTAAGAAACGAGAATGCAATATATATAATCCACCCAAAACCCTATGCAAGCAAAGACAAAAGACTATTGCCAAGACTACCAAAAGAATGAAACAAGCACACTGATATACCTCTCAAACTTTTTATTATGTAAATAGGTAGCAAATACACAAGTACGAGACTTACTTGCCAGATCTTCCAGTGTAAGACGCCTATTTTGGGCATGTGCTTCTTGCCTCTTTAAAGTATACTCTGTCCATACCCGCTGTGAACAAATAAAACCCACTATCCCATTTTAGTTGTATGTAACGGTAAAGATGTGGTATAAGCTGATCTTCCTCGTAACTTATTCCAATTCTAAAGTGGGTCACACCAACATATGTATGCTTGATGTGTTGAAGGTCACCTTGTGTGGTCAAAATACGACAACATTTCCAGCCCACCAATTTACTTAGGAGTGTAGAAGATAACAGGAAGTAATATGCAAAAGAAAATTAGAAAAATCTTGTTACAGAAACATAAACATACATCCCTGATATGTCAGCCACAATTTAAATGAAATAGTTTTTCTCACCGATTAGGCATCTTTGAGTTCAACCCAATCTTATTCCTTGTTTAGATCTTATTCTCACACTTCATTAGGAGATCCAAAAGAGCTCTTGCGTATGCACAGTGGCTTCATGGTCAAAGTTTGCCCATCTAAATCCATACCTTCTTCTCATTGCGGGAATAGCTTAATCCATAGCTTCTTCTCATAAAAAGTGATGAAACCAAAAACCATGAGAACAACCAAAGAACTTGTCAATAACCACCTGTACCAAAAAAGACAATTAGGATGAAACCAAATCAACATAGTACTCAATACTTCAACATCTCGGAAATGATAGAAGATAGACACTACAAACTCTTTACACTTTAAGTTACCGAAAATTGTATATACATCCAGAGGATTCAAAACTTGTTACCGAAAGGAAGATTGCCATCCGCTTGCTTCAGTTTGTCCAGTTCTTCACAAGCTACCTCTCGAGCTTAACAAGCTCTTCTTCCACTTTTGTTTTCTCCTGAGAAACAGATAGGGAAGAGCTAAGTATCTAACAATTACTACAAGATGTAAGTGACAAGAGACACGCAAGTGAGGATGGAGAGAACCAAACCTTTTTAACTCTGTTCAAGGACTCTCCAACTACCTTCTCAAAAGACTTGCGTTCTGTTTTCACTTTAGTTAATTCTTCATCCTTTTTCTTCAGGTTGTCTTTCAGAGAATGAATATATATATATATATCCAAAATCTGCAGCAAAATTTCCCTCTTAGCATAAGAACACACAAAAACACATGAAGCATAAATAAGGGAGCCCAAAACAAATACGCTTCATTCAATACCTGGATTTTTGTGTTCCTTTTCCCTTCTCTTCTTAACGGCCTGTTCCACCATAGCATCAGTTGGTGTTCTCTTTCCAGCTTTTGGCAGCAATACAAAACATGAGAAAATACTAACAGAAACATACCCATAAAGGTTTTGAAAAGTAATAATTACCCTCTTTGGCTTCCTCTAACTCTTTAGAAAGTGACTCAATTTCTTTACTCAAATCCTCCTTTTCTTTGTCGAGCTTTCTACTCGTGGCAGAATAAGATCGCTTGTATCTATCGCAATCTGCTTTCAACTTCTGGATCTCTGAATTGAGCTTCTCAGTCTCCGACTGCATAGTAGCCTGACAAAAAGTACATAGATAAGGTGGTTAATAGAACTACATGCAGACAATTATCCTTCTACATTTAACATCTAAATGTTTTTGAGAGATAGTTCTGATCTTACCGGTGCTTGTTGAGCAACGTCAAACCTCTTCTCCCTCTCACTCAGGTCTTTATTGCAGTTTGTAAGCTCCTTCTCTAGTAGTGATATCTTATTTTGCTTCTCTAACAAAACTTTCTTGAAATCTTCAATATGAGCATCTTTCGCTTTCGGTTTCTCCTAAGCGTCATATCATGGCATCCAAAAGAATATGGGGATTAAAAAGTCATTACATGCATTTATATTGAATGCATTTTTGTAGAGATATCAGCATCATGCACAACCATGAAAAGAACAAGACTATTGCAGAATTCAACAATGTTGCATTATCTATATAGGCATACCTTTAATTGTCGCACTTCATCTTTAAGGCGATTGTAGTCATCGACATCAATGTTTCTATAAGTCTCCTGCAACTTCGCAAAATGAAAAGTACTAGTAAGCATGAGCAAATACATATGGTGCACGATGTTTAAAGTGTCTTACCTCATCAACCCTGAGTTTTTGAAGATCCGTCTCCGTCCTTAGCTTTTCCATCTCTTTCATACACAGGTCTAACTCGGTTTGCTTTTACTTAAACAGATTTTCTGCGTTTTCAAATTCCACACTAGTCTCTTGAGCTACCTCACTCAATCTCTGAAGTATTCAACATGTTTTATCAGCTTGATTTAAGAAATTTAACTTACAAGGTGGTTTAAGGAGATTCAATTACTCAAACGAAATAAAACAACATATTCCCTGAAATAAGTAAATAACAACTACGAACCTGGCACTCTTCAAAATTGTGCTTGTTTTCCTCCCTTGAGTTGCATGTTGGTTTCACGGAACAAGTTCATCTCGGTAACCTGCAAGGGAAAATTTGAAGTCAACTAACAAAAATAGTCTCGGTCAAAGACTCAAAGTTTAGTTGGGGAATCCAAAAGATAAGCACTTATGTTGCGTGACACTTCGTTTAGAGTCCTAGAAACCACGTTGTTAGAAGTTTCATAAGTTCGTCAAATTAGTACAAAGCTCATTGAGACACTTATAAGCACTCATGTTGAATGAAACTTGGTTTAGAGTCTTAGAAACCGCGTTGTTAGATGTTTTATAAGTTCGTCAAACTTTTACAAAGCTCATTGAGACACATATAAGCACTCATGTTGCATGAAACCTGGTTTAGAGTCCTAGAAACGCGTTGTTAGATGTTTCATAAGTTCGTGAAACTTGTACAAAGCTCATTGAGACACTTATATGCACCCATGTTGCATGAAACTTTGTTTAGAGTCCCTATAAACCGCGTTTTTAGATGTTTCATAAGTTCGTCAAACTAGTACAAAGCTCATTGAGACACTTATAAACACTGATGTTGCATGAAACTTTGTTTAGAGTCCTAGAAACGCATTGTTAAATGTTTCATAAGTTCGTAAAACTTGTACAAAGCTCATTGAGACACTTATAAGCACTCATGTTGCATGAAACTTGTTTTAGAGTCCTCATAACGCGTTGTTAAATGTTTCATAAGTTTGTAAAACTTGTAAAAAGCTCATCGAGGAACTTATAAGCACTCTTGTTGCAAGAAACTTGGTTTAAAGTCCTAGAACCACATTGTTAGATGTTTCATAAGTTCGTCAAACTTTAACAAAGCTCATTGAGGAACTTATAAGCACTCATGTTGCATGAAACTTGGTTTAGAGTCTTAGAAACGCGTTGTTAGATGTTTCATAAGTTCGTCATACTTTTACAAAGCTCATTAAGACACATATAAGCACTCATGTTGCATGAAACTTGGTTTAAGAGTCCCTATAAACCGCGTTGTTAGATGTTTCATAAGTTCGTCAAACTAGTACAAAGCTCATTGAGACACTTATAAGCACTCATGTTGCATGAAACTTGGTTTAGAGTCCTAGAAACGCGTTGTTCGATGTTTCATAGGTTCGTCAAACTAGTACAAAGTTCATTGAGACACTTATAAGCACTCGTGTTGCATGAAACTTGGTTTAGAGTCCTAGAACCGTGTTGTTAGATGTTTCATAAGTTCGTCAAACTTGTACAAAGCTCATTGAGACACTTATAATCACTCATGTTGCATGAAACTTGGTTTAGAGTCCTAGAAACGCGTTGTTAGATGTTTAATAAGTTCATCAAACTTGTACAAAGCTCATTGAGAACTTATAAGCTTTCATGTTGCATGGAACTTGGTTTAGAGTCCTAGAAACGCGTTGTTAGATGTTTCATAAGTTCGTCAAACTAGTACAAAGCTCATTGAGACACTTATAAGCACTCATCTTGCATGAAACTTGGTTTAGAGTCCTAGAAACGCGTTGTTAGATGTTTCATAAGTTCGTCAAACTTGTACAAACCTCATTGAGACACTTATAAGCACTCATGTTGCATGAAACTTAGTTTAGAGTCCTAGAAACGCGTTGTTAGTTTTTTATAAGTTCGTCAAACTTGTACAAAGCTCATTGAGACACTTATAAGAACTCGTGTTGAATGAAACTTGGTTTAGTCCTAGAAACCGCGTTGATAGATGTTTCATAAGTTCGTCAAACTTGTACAAACCTCATTGAGACACTTCTAAGCACTCATGTTGCATGAAACTTAGTTTAGAGTCCTAGAAACGCGTTGTTAGTTTTTTATAAGTTCGTCGAACTTGTACAAAGCTCATTGAGACACTTATAAGAACTCGTGTTGAATGAAACTTGATTTAGTCCTAGAAACCACGTTGTTAGATGTTTCATAAGTTCGTGAAAATTTTACAAAGCTCATTGAGACACATATAAGCACTCATGTTGCATGAAACTTGGTTTAGAGTCTTAGAAACCGCGTTGTTAGATGTTTCATAAGTTCGTCAAACTTGTAAAGAGCTCATTGAGACACTTATAAGCACTTATGTTGCATGAAACTTGGTTTAGAGTCCTAGAAATCGCGTTGTAAGATGTTTCATATGTTCGTCAAACTAGTAAAAAGCTCATTGAGACACTTATAAGCACTCATGTTGCGTGACACTTCGTTTAGAGTCCTAGAAACTCCGTTGTTAGAAGTTTCATAAGTTCGTCAAATTAGTACAAAGCTCATTGAGACACTTATAAGCACTCATGTTGCATGAAACTTGGTTTAGAGTCTTAGAAACCGCGTTGTTAGATGTTTTATAAGTTCGTCAAACTAGTACAAAGCTCATTGAGACACTTATAAACAGTCATGTTGCATGAAACTTTGTTTAGAGTCCTAGAAACGCATTGTTAAATGTTTCATAAGTTCGTAAAACTTGTACAAAGCTCATTGAGACACTTATAAGCACTCATGTTGCATGAAACTTGTTTTAGAGTCCTCGTAACGCGTTGTTAAATGTTTCAAAAGTTTGTAAAACTTTTACAAAGCTCATCGAGGAACTTATAAGCACTCTTGTTGCAAGAAACTTGGTTTAAAGTCCTAGAACCACATTGTTAGATGTTTCATAAGTTCCTCAAACTTTAACAAAGCTCATTGAGGAACTTATAAGCACTCATGTTGCATAAAACTTGGTTTAGAGTCTTAGAAACGCGTTGTTAGATGTTTCATAAGTTCGTCAAACTTTTACAAAGCTCATTGAGACACATATAAGCACTCATGTTGCATGAAACTTGGTTTAGAGTCCTTATAAACCGCGTTGTTAGATGTTTCATAAGTTTGTCAAACTAGTACAAAGCTCATTGAGACACTTATATGCACTCATGTTGCATGAAACTTGGTTTAGAGTCCTAGAAATGTGTTGTTAGATGTTTCATAGGTTCGTCAAACTAGTACCAAGTTCATTGAGACACTTATAAGCACTCGTGTTGCATGAAACTTGGTTTAGAGTCCTAGAACCGTGTTGTTAGATGTTTCATAAGTTCGTCAAACTTGTACAAAGCTCATTGAGACACTTATAAGCACTCATGTTGCATGAAACTTGGTTTAGAGTCCTAGAAACGCGTTGTTAGATGTTTAATAAGTTCATCAAACTTGTACAAAGCTCATTGAGACACTTATAAGCACTCATGTTGCATGAAACTTGGTTTAGAGTCCTAGAAACGCGTTGTTAGATGTTTCATAAGTTCGTAAAATTAATACAAAGCTCATTGATATACTTATAAGCACTTATGTTGCATAAAAATTAGTTTAGAGTCCTAGAAACGCATTGTTAGATATTTCAGAACTTCGCCAAACTTGTAAAAAGCTCATTGAGACACTTATAAGCACTCATGTTGCATGAAACTTGGTTTAGAGTCCTATATACGCATTGTTAGATGTTTCATAAGTTCGTAAAACTTGTACAAAGCTCATTGAGACACTTATAAGAACTCATGTTGCACGAAACTTGTTTTAGAGTCCTCGAAACGCGTTGTTAGATGTTTCATAAGTTCGTCAAACTAGTACAAAGCTCATTGAGACACTTATAAGCACTCATCTTGCATGAAACTTGGTTTAGAGTCCTAGAAACGCGTTGTTAGATGTTTCATAAGTTCGTCAAACTTGTACAAACCTCATTGAGACACTTATAAGCACTCATGTTGCATGAAACTTAGTTTAGAGTCCTAGAAACGCGTTGTTTGTTTTTTATAAGTTCGTCAAACTTGTACAAAGCTCATTGAGACACTTATAAGAACTCGTGTTGAATGAAACTTGGTTTAGTCCTAGAAACCGCGTTGTTAGATGTTTCATAAGTTCTTCAAACTTGTACAAACCTCATTGAGACACTTATAAGCACTCATGTTGCATGAAACTTAGTTTAGAGTCCTAGAAACGCGTTGTTAGTTTTTTATAAGTTCGTCAAACTTGTACAAAGCTCATTGAGACACTTATAAGAACTCGTGTTGCGTGACACTTCGTTTAGAGTTCTAGAAACCACGTCGTTAGAAGTTTCATAAGTTCGTCAACTTAGTACAAAGATCATTGAGACACTTATAAGCACTCATGTTGCACGAAACTTGGTTTAGAGTCCTAGAAACGAGTTGTTAGATGTTTCATAAGTTCGTCAAACTAGTACAAAGCTCATTGAGACACTTATAAGGACTCATGTTGCATGAAACTGGGTTTAGAGTCATAGAAACGAGTTGTTAGATGTTTCATAAGCTCGTCAAACTAGTACAAAGCTATTTGGGGAACTTATAAGCACTCATGTAGCATGAAACTTGGTTTAGAGTCCTAGAAACGCGTTGTTAGATGTTTCATAAGTTCGTCAAACTAGTACAAAGCTTATTGAGAAACTTATAAGCACTAGCTCATGTTGCATGAAACTTGGTTTAGAGTCCTAGAAACCGCCTTGTAAGATGTTTCATAAGTTCGTCAAACTAGAATAAAACTTATTGAGAAACTTATAAGCACTCATGTTGCATGAAACTTGGTTTAGAGTCCTAGAAACGCGTTGTTAGATGTTTCATTAGTTCGTCAAACTTGTACAAAGCTCATTGAGACACTTATAAGCACTCATGTTGCATGAAACTTGGTTTAGAGTCCTAGAAACGCGTTGTTAGATGTTTCATAAGTTCGTCAAACTTGTACAAAGCTCATTGAGACACTTATAAGCACTCATGTTGCATGAAACTTGGTTTAGAGTCCTAGAAACGAGTTGTTAGATGTTTCATAAGTTCATCAAACTTGTACAAAGCTCATTGAGACACTTATAAGCACTCATGTTGCATGAAACTTGGTTTAGAGTCTTAGAAATCACATTGTTAGACGTTTCATAAGTTCGTCAAACTTGTACAAAGCTCATTGAGACACTTATAAGCACTCATGTTGCATGAAACTTGGTTTAGAGTCCTAGAAACGCATTGTTAGATGTTTCATAAGTTTGTCAAACTAGTACAAAAGTTATTGCGACACTTATAAGCACTCATGTTGCATGAAACTTGGTTTAGAGTCCTAGAAACGAGTTGTTAGATGTTTCATAAGTTCGTCAAACTTGTACAAAGCTCATTGAGAGACTTATAAGCACTCATGTTACGTGAAACTTGGTTTAGAGTCCTAGAAACGCGCGTTGTTAGATGTTTCATAACTTCGTGAAACTTGTACAAATCTCATCGAGACACTTATAATCACTCATGATGCATGAAACTTGGTTTAAAGTCCTAGAAGCGTGTTGTTAGATGTTTCATAAGTTCGTCAAACTAGTACTAAGCTATTTGGGGAACTTATAAGCACTCATGTAGCATGAAACTTGGTTTAGAGTCCTAGAAAAGCGTTGTTAGATGTTTCATAAGTTCGTCAAACTAGTACAAAGCTCATTGAGACACTTATAAGCAGTCATGTTGCATGAAACTTGGTTTAGAGTCCTAGAAACCGCCTTGTAAGATGTTTCATAAGTTCGTCAAACTAGAATAAAGCTCATTTAGAAACTTATAAGCACTCATGTTGCATGAAACATGGTTTAGAGTCCTAGAAACGCGTTGATAGATGTTTCATAAGTTCGTCAAACTTGTACAAAGCTCATTGAGACACTTATAATCACTCATTTTGCATGAAACTTGGTTTAGAGTCCTAGAAACGCGTTGTTAGATGTTTCATAAGTTCGTCAAACTTGTACAAAGCTCATCGAGACACTTATAAGCACTCATGTTGCATGAAACTTAGTTTAGAGTCCTAGAAACGCGTTGTTAGTTTTTTATAAGTTCGTCAAACTTGTACAAAGCTCATTGAGACACTTATAAGAACTCGTGTTGAATGAAACTTTGTTTAGTCCTAGAAACCGCGTTGTTAGATGTTTCATAAGTTCGTCAAACTCTTACAAAGCTCATTGAGACACATATAAGCACTAATGTTGCATGAAACTTGGTTTAGAGTCTTAGAAACCGCGTTGTAAGATGTTTCATAAGTTCGTCAAACTTGTACAAAGCTCATTGAGACTCTTATAAGCACTCTTGTTGCATGAAACTTGGTTAAGAGTCCTAGACACCGCGTTGTAAGATGTTTCAAAAGTTCGTCAAACTAGTACAAAGCTCATTGAGACACTTTTAAGCACTCATGTTGCGTGACACTTCGTTTAGAGTCCTAGAAACCACGTTGTTAGAAGTTTCATAAGTTCGTCAAACTAGTACATAGCTCATTGAGACACTTATAAGCACTCATGTTGCACGAAACTGGGTTTAGAGTCCTAGAAACGAATTGTTAGATGTTTCATAAGTTCGTCAAACTAGTACAAAGCTCATTGAGACACTTATAAGGACTCATGTTGCATGAAACTTGGTTTAGAGTCCTAGAAACGAGTTGTTAGATGTTTCATAAGTTCGTCAAACTTGTACAAAGCTCATTGAGACACTTATAAGCACTCAAGTTGCATGAAACTTGGTTTAGAGTCTTAGAAACCACATTGTTAGACGTTTCATAAGTTCGTCAAACTTGTACAAAACTCATTGAGACACTTATAAGCACTCATGTTGCATGAAACTTGGTTTAGAGTCCTAGAAACGCATTGTTAGATGTTTCATAAGTTCGTCAAACTAGTACAAAGTTTATTGAGACACTTATAAGCACTCATGTTGCATGAAACTTGGTTTAGAGTCCTAGAAACGAGTTGTTAGATGTTTCATAAGTTCTTCAAACTTGTACAAAGCTCATTGAGAGACTTATAAGCACTCATGTTGCATGAAACTTGGTTTAGAGTCCTAGAAACGCGCGTTGTTAGATGTTTCATAACTTCGTGAAACTTGTACAAATCTCATCGAGACACTTATAATCACTCATGATGCATGAAACTTGGTTTAAAGTCCTAGAAACGTTTTGTTAGATGTTTCATAAGTTCATCAAACTAGTACAAAGCTCATTGGGGAACTTATAAGCACTCATGTAGCATGAAACTTGGTTTAGAGTCCTAGAAACGCGTTGTTAGATGTTTCATAAGTTCGTCAAACTAGTACAAAGCTCATTGAGAAACTTATAAGCACACATGTAGCATGAAACTTGGTTTAGAGTCCTAGAAACCGCCTTGTAAGATGTTTCATAAGTTCGTCAAACTAGAATAAAGCTCATTAAGGAACTTATAAGCACTCATGTTGCATGAAACTTGGTTTAGAGTCCTAGAAACGCGTTGTTAGATGTTTCTTAAGTTCGTCAAACTTGTACAAAGCTCATTGAGACACTTATAAGCACTCATGTTGCATGAAACTTGGTTTAGAGTCCTAGAAACGCGTTGTTAGATGTTTCATAAGTTCGTCAAACTTGTACAAAGCTCATTGAGACACTTATAAGCACTCATGTTGCAGGAAACTTAGTTTAGAGTCCTAGAAACGCGTTGTTAGTTTTTTATAAGTTCGTCAAACATGTACAAAGCTCATTGAGACACTTATAAGAACTAGTGTTGAATGAAACTTGGTTTAGTCCTAGAAACCACGTTGTTAGATGTTTCATAAGTTCGTCAAACTTTTAAAAAGCTCATTGAGACATATATAAGCACTCATGTTGCATGAAACTTGGTTTAAAGTCTTAGAAACCGCGTTGTTAGATGTTACATAAGTTCGTCAAACTTGTACAAAGCTCATTGAGACACTTATAAGCACTCATGTTGCATGAAACTTGGTTTAGAGTCCTAGAAACGTGTTGTTAGAATTTTCATTAGTTCGTCAAACTTGTACAAAGCTCATTGAGACACTTATAAGCACTCATGTTGAATGAAACCTGGTTTAGAGTCCTAGAAACCGTGTTGTTAGATGTTTCATAAGTTCGTCAAAGCGTTGTTAAAAGTTTCATAAGTTCGTCAAACTAGTACAAAGCTCATTGAGACACTTATAAGCACTCATGTTGCATGAAACTTGGTTTAGAGTCCTAGAAACGAATTGTTAGATGTTTCATAAATTCGTCAAACTAGTACAAAGCTCATTGAGACACTTATAAGCAGTCATGTTGCATGAAACTTGGTTTAGAGTCCTAGAAACCGCCTTGTAAGATGTTTCATAAGTTCGTCAAACTAGAATAAAGCTCATTTAGAAACTTATAAGCACTCATGTTGCATGAAACATGGTTTAGAGTCCTAGAAACGCGTTGATAGATGTTTCATAAGTTCGTCAAACTTATACAAAGCTCATTGAGACACTTATAATCACTCATTTTGCATGAAACTTGGTTTAGAGTCCTAGAAACGCGTTGTTAGATGTTTCATAAGTTCGTCAAACTTGTACAAAGATCATCGAGACACTTGTAAGCACTCATGTTGCATGAAACTTAGTTTAGAGTCCAAGAAACGCGTTGTTAGTTTTTTATAAGTTCGTCAAACTTGTACAAAGCTCATTGAGACACTTATAAGAACTCGTGTTGAATGAAACTTTGTTTAGTCCTAGAAATCGCGTTGTTAGATGTTTCATAAGTTCGTCAAACTCTTACAAAGCTCATTGAGACACATATAAGCACTAATGTTGCATGAAACTTGGTTTAGAGTCTTAGAAACCGCGTTGTTAGATGTTTCATAAGTTCGTCAAACTTGTACAAAGCTCATTGAGACTCTTATAAGCACTCTTGTTGCATGAAACTTGGTTAAGAGTCCTAGACACCGCGTTGTAAGATGTTTCAAAAGTTCGTCAAACTAGTACAAAGCTCATTGAGACACTTTTAAGCACTCATGTTGCGTGACACTTCGTTTAGAGTCCTAGAAACCACGTTGTTAGAAGTTTCATAAGTTCGTCAAACTAGTACATAGCTCATTGAGACACTTATAAGCACTCATGTTGCACGAAACTTGGTTTAGAGTCCTAGAAACAAATTGTTAGATGTTTCATAAGTTCGTCAAACTAGTACAAAGCTCATTGAGACACTTATAAGGACTCATGTTGCATGAAACTTGGTTTAGAGTCCTAGAAACGAGTTGTTAGATGTTTCATAAGTTCGTCAAACTTGTACAAAGCTCATTGAGACACTTATAAGCACTCAAGTTGCATGAAACTTGGTTTAGAGTCTTAGAAACCACATTGTTAGACGTTTCATAAGTTCGTCAAACTTGTACAAAGCTCATTGAGACACTTATAAGCACTCATGTTGCATGAAACTTGGTTTAGAGTCCTAGAAACGCATTGTTAGATGTTTCATAAGTTCGTCAAACTAGTACAAAGGTTATTGAGACACTTATAAGCACTCATGTTG
Source organism: Cochlearia excelsa (assembly GCA_963556525.1). NCBI lineage: Eukaryota > Viridiplantae > Streptophyta > Magnoliopsida > Brassicales > Brassicaceae > Cochlearia > Cochlearia excelsa. Next base: position 913,890 of record CAUVZT010000019.1, read on the forward strand.
CATGAAACTTGGTTTAGAGTCCTAGAAACGAGTTGTTAGATGTTTCATAAGTTCTTCAAACTTGTACAAAGCTCATTGAGAGACTTATAAGCACTCATGTTGCATGAAACTTGGTTTATAGTCCTAGAAACGAGTTGTTAGATGTTTCATAACTTCGTGAAACTTGTACAAATCTCATCGAGACACTTATAATCACTCATGATGCATGAAACTTGGTTTAAAGTCCTAGAAACGTTTTGTTAGATGTTTCCTAAGTTCGTCAAACTAATACAAAGCTCATTGGGGAACTTATAAGCACTCATGTAGCATGAAACTTGGTTTAGAGTCCTAGAAACGCGTTGTTAGATGTTTCATAAGTTCGTCAAACTAGTACAAAGCTCATTGAGAAACTTATAAGCACACATGTAGCATGAAACTTGGTTTAGAATCCTAGAAACCGCCTTGTAAGATGTTTCATAAGTTCGCCAAACTAGAATAAAGCTCATTGAGAAACTTATAAGCACTCATGTTGCATGAAACTTGGTTTAGAGTCCTAGAAACGCGTTGTTAGATGTTTCTTAAGTTCGTCAAACTTGTACAAAGCTCATTGAGACATTTATAAGCACTCATGTTGCATGAAACTTGGTTTAGAGTCCTAGAAACGCGTTGTTAGATGTTTCATAAGTTCGTCAAACTTGTACAAAGCTCATTGAGACACTTATAAGCACTCATGTTGCAGGAAACTTAGTTTAGAGTCCTAGAAACGCGTTGTTAGTTTTTTATAAGTTCGTCAAACTAGTACAAAGCTCATTGAGACACTTATAAGAACTAGTGTTGAATGAAACTTGGTTTAGTCCTAGAAACCACGTTGTTAGATGTTTCATAAGTTCGTCAAACTTTTACAAAGCTCGTTGAGACACATATAAGCACTCATGTTGCATGAAACTTGGTTTAAAGTCATAGAAACCGCGTTGTTAGATGTTACATAAGTTCGTCAAACTTGTACAAAGCTCATTGAGACACTTATAAGCACTCATGTTGCATGAAACTTGGTTTAGAGTCCTAGAAACCGCGTTGTAAGATATTTCATAAGTTCGTCAAACTAGTAAAAAGCTCATTGAGACACTTATAAGCACTCATTTTGCGTGACACTTCGTTTAGAGTCCCAGAAACCACGTTGTTAGAAGTTTCATAAGTTCGCCAAATTAGTACAAAGCTCATTGAGACACTTATAAGCACTCATGTTGCTTGAAACTTGTTTTAGAGTCTTAGAAACCGCGTTGTTAGATGTTTTATAAGTTCGTCAAACTTTTACAAAGCTTATTGAGACACATATAAGCACTCATGTTGCATGAAACTTGGTTAGGAGTCCTAGAAACGCGTTGTTAGATGTTTCATAAGTTCGTGAAACTTGTACAAAGCTCATTGAGACACTTATATGCACCCATGTTGCATGAAACTTGGTTTAGAGTCTTAGAAACGCGTTGTTAGATGTTTCATAAGTTCGTCAAACTTTTACAAAACTCATTGAGACACATATAAGTACTCATGTTGCATGAAATTTGGTTTAGAGTCCCTATAAACCGCGTTGTTAGATGTTTCATAAGTTCGTCAAACTAGTCTAAAGCTCATTGAGACACTTATAAGCACTCATGTTGCATGAAACTTGGTTTAGAGTCCTAGAAACGCGTTGTTAGATGTTTCATAGGTTCGTCAAACTAGTACAAAGTTCATTGAGACACTTATAAGCACTCGTGTTGCATGAAACTTGGTTTAGAGTCCTAGAACCGTGTTGTTAGATGTTTCATAAGTTCATCAAACTTGTACAAAGCTCATTGAGACACTTATAAGCACTCATGTTGCATGAAACTTGGTTTAGAGTCCTAGAAAGGCGTTGTAAGATTTTTAATAAGTTCATCAAACTTGTACAAAGCTCATTGAGACACTTATAAACTTTCATGTTGCATGAAACTTGGTTTAGAGTCCTAGAAACGCGTTGTCAGATGTTTCATAAGTTCGCCAAACTTTTTCAAAGCTCATTGAGACACTTATAAGCACTCATGTTGCATAAAAATTAGTTTAGAGTCCTAGAAACGCATTGTTAGATATTTCAGAACTTCGCCAAATTTGTAAAAAGCTCATTGGGACACTTATACGCACTCATGTTGCACGAAACTTGGTTTAGAGTCCTCGAAACGCGTTGTTAGATGTTTCATAAGTTCGTCAAACTTGTACAAAGCTCATTGAGGAACTTTTATAAGCACTCATGTTTAAAGAAACATGGTTTAGAGTCCTAGAACCGTGTTGTTAGATGTTTCATAAGTTCATCAAACTTTAACAAAGCTCATTGAGGAACTTATAAGCACTCAGGTTGCATGAAACTTGGTTTAGAGTCTTAGAAACGCGTTTTTTAGATGTTTCATAAGTGTTGGAAAACGAGTATAAGGATGGGAGAATCATGAGATTGTGAAGCTCATGGAGAGTATTGAGAGAATCGGTGAGAGTTTGTGTAGAGAGTTTAGTGAGAGATTAAGAGAGAATATGTGTTTCGGTGTTCTTCATGTTCTTGAAGAACATGAAGAGAGATTGGTGGAGATTTAGAGAGAGAATTGTGGAGAGTATTTGTGAAAATGTATATTAGAAGAGAGGCATTGCCTCCTTAGGTTACAATGATGTGCATAAGAGTAGATTATATAGGAAATACAACAAGGAGCATCTAGGTTAAATGTAGCCGCTACACATTGGTCAATGAAGCATGTGGAGTCAAGCTTGAAGCGTGTGGAGTCAAAGGTGCGTCCTCTATGGTCCGTACGGTGTGAGCTGGCTCCAGCTGGCTCCATCCGTGCCTTATCCATAAGAGAGCCGTTGCCCCTTTATCACTTTTAGGCTGATCTACTTATCACACTCCTTTATCACTTTGGCATACTACTTATCAAGCTCCTTTTTCACACTTATCTCTTTTATTCTCCTTCCTTATCATCTTGCCTTATCACTCTTTTGTTTAAACCTTGCCTTGGAAGACAAGTTGAATCATGTTTCGACCTAATGCCTTTGATAGGTTAACATTAGTCTCAACACTCCCCCTCAAGCTTAGCCTAATGAAATGGCTAAGATTGGAAAACCGTTTAACAAACCTCATTAAAACCTTAGATGGGAAAACCACTTGGGATAAAACCACATCTAAGGAAAAAAGAGTGTAAGTTAATTCGGTTAGGGGGTCTTCTTTGATGAGCCTTGAGTTCTTCTTGACTTGTCTTCAAAGTCTTCTCAAATGAACTCTTTCTTGCTCGCCAAACACACTCCCCTTAAGTAGAAACTGGTTCAAGCTCTTGCCTTTACCATTTCTTTATAAGGGTTCTTTGAACTTCTCATCTTGATTATGCTCTTCACACTTAGATGATGAAGTTACTTCTATGCTTTCTTCAAGCTTTAATCTTTACTTCCTCTTCGCGGCTTTGTTCTTCACAAGCTTGAATGTGAGAGGAAATGGCCGAACACTTTTGCCTTCCTCCTCCTTCTCTTCATTTCTCCTTAGTAGCTTTCTTTCTTCTTGTCATTCAAGTAGCCGAGAATGATCACTTCACTCTTGTTTCCTTTGAACCTTCAAGAGTTTCAAGAGATACATAGAGTTTAGTGAACGGATACTATGATATGATTAGATAGATATGCATAAGAAGCTTAAGTCTAACTTAATGAATCAATGAGTAATTTTGCTATTTAAACCTAAGTTCCTTAACAAATTTCAAATGATCTCACATAGGTTTTAATAGACTAAGCAACTTTTAACAAGGGCAATGATTAGTTTTATCAAAGAACTAAGCAAGTATATAGGGTGCGGCTCTAGTTCTATGAAAAAGCTAATCATAATGAAGAGATTAATGTTTAAGGGACAGCCTTTAGTTCGTAGTGGTTTGACTTTTCCTTGTAGTTGCATCTAGGTTTTGAGCTTTGGCTTCTTCTTGAAGTCTTTGCTTTCTCCTTTGTGCAATTGGAACAAGGTCTCGATTGGTTTGGCTCTTGCTCTTGATAGATGCTTGGCCGAATGTTGATGGAGTGATTTGGTCTTGTCATTGCTAGAGCTTTGACCAAGTCACATAATGATGAGTTCCTTTCTTCAAGGACTCGGTGATGGTGATAGGGGATGAAAAATGGCTCGACTTTGTCCTTTGTTGAAACTTGGCCGAGTGATGGATTAGGAGAATGATGGCTATTGCTCTTTGTAGAAGCTTTAGCTGATTTGATGAATCTCTTTCTTCAAGAGGTTCTTCTTGGGTGGTTCAATGGATCAGCCCTTCCCTTTGGTGAAGAGTGGCCGAGAATGATGGCTATTGCTCTTTGTAAAAGCTTTAGCTGATTTGATGAATCTCTTTCTTTAAGAGGTTCTTCTTGGGTGGTTCAATGGATCAGCCCTTCCCTTTGGTGAAGAGTGGCCGAGAATGATGATGAAATGGATAGATGAAGCTTTGCACTTTTGGTGAAGATGCTTTAGCCTCTTTGGAGATTGAAGTGGCTTTGCTCTTTTGGTAGAGATGCTTTAGCCGCTTTGAGTGATTCTCCAAATTGATCATGAAGGAAGATATGTGATTTAACACTTTCTCCCCCCTTATGATCAAGATGGAGTAATCCCTTGATTGTTTGGTTCCCTTCTCGGCTTTGTTCTTCACAAGCTTGGTGAGAAAGGGTTCTCATCTTTCTCTTTTGGAACCCTTTTGTGACCTCTTTCATATATACTTCTTTACTTCTCTTCTCTTTAACTCTTCTTAGTCACCTTTTCATGCTTAGGGGTTTCTCATTGATCATCATTTTGGGTCTTTTTATTGATGGTGATCCTACATCATCATAAAGACACAATTTGATTTAAATATCATGATAACCGGCATGTAATTAGCAACATATTTACAAATTACTTAACAACAATAACTAGAACGAGAGAGAATGCAAAGGAGGGTTTACGACTTAGTTCAATATATTCCCTAAGACATTTTGCTAAACCCGAGTATAGAATGCATTTTATCACAAGTCAAGTTATAGTTTTTCATAATTTGCAAATTCTAAACCATTCTTAGCTAAGTGATGAAGCATTAACAATCACTAACTATATAAATAAGAGAGTAAAGAGTTTTAGAAATGGCCCTTTAAAGTTTGGTTCCTTGAGATGATGGTCATGTGGAAAAGTTATTTACTCATAGAGCACCTTCTCATGGTTAGTCTATATTGAGCTTATAACTTTCCTCATGAAAGATTTCTTTGTTGTTTATCCATTGATTAGTACCTACAATAGCTTATCAAGGTTTAGCAACAAGAGTCTTTCTATGGCGCCTTGCCATAGAGACTTTAAGAGAGAGTCATGGTCTTTTTAAAGCTTAAAAACTAGACCATGAATCTTAACAAAACCGAGGATCATTGTGACTTTTGAATGCTTGAATAGCAAGTCACTTCTCTCGGATCATTGACTTAAATGCACAATTGCGGTCAATGATCTAAACAATAGATCATCATGTCTAACTTATCCTATTTGGATTTACAAGAGTTATGAACATGAATCATTTCCCCATATCATACATGATATGTTAGCCGAGGTTTAATGGATTCAATAAGATCATGAATGCTTTTTCAAATACCCAATGGTTATTGTTCCACTATCCTCTAAGAGAGTTTTGGATTCCATAAGATCTTAGGTGCTTAATCACAAGCGGATCTATGGTTCCTTACCCTTTGATAAAACATGCGATCTTTTGGATTAACCAAGGTCTTAGTGCATATAGTCTTAAAGACATAGTAAATCAAACCACTTTACCAAACAAGGACTAGTGATTTGATTTTAGACATATAGTCTTATGCGGACCTTGTATCCTAGATCTTTCCAAGACACAAACAACTTAACCATTTAAGGATTAGTGATTTGGTCTTTTAACAAGAATCAAGACTTGGATGTTATAGTGGGGTATGAAGAGGATAAAGAGTATAGAGTTTAACCGATTCCTTAATTATTTTTTTTTAAAGATCTTTAGGACTCAAGGTAACTACTAATCTCTTTATCTCCCCCTTGTGTTTCCACTTACACAACCACCACTTAACCATCTTCATTGTCTTTAGTAATTTGAAATTCACACAAGAGCATGTATTGACTTAGAGATTATCAAGATTGAAGCTTTAAGATGAAAGATTAAATCTTTCTCTTATAAAGACTATTAGCCTTACTTCAACAAATCTCTTCATTGTCAAAACTTTTAAAGATGAAAACCGACTAGTACATGCTCATAAATTTAAATAATGCAAAGAGATTTGGATTCAACAAGTCAATTAAGCACACAATACTTATTGAACAAGGATCACTCTCTTTCAGCTCTCAAGTACCAAGATTTTAACTTGATAACTTGGTCCTTGCCTAAAGAAGGTTTTGGATTCAACACTAGGTTATACTCTTCATGAGTCAAACAAGTGGTTCACTAACCTTTAAACTCTCAAGCTTTAAGTTTTGTTCTTGAATGCTTGGTCATTGTTTTATGCCAACGTTTAATAGATTGCGGATTCATCAAGGTTCCTTTAGACTCATAAGAGTGAGGAAGCCATGGTTCTCATCTTTTAAACATTTGGCCTTATACAAAGATCTATTTAGAGAGACTATACTTTTAAGAAACCGACTTTACATGTAGCTAGATCTTATTGAAAGATCAAATCTTTTCATGAACCGGTCTTTGATAAGTGTGTTCTATAAAGAGGATTTGGATTCAACGAGTTCTCTTTATCTCATAAGAGAATAAGAAGCACTGTTCTCTACCTTTGATCTTTGTATAGAGATAAAGCATAGAGTTTTGGATTCAACATGTTTTGTTCTCACAAGAGACGACCACATGGTTCTCTTACTCTTTTAGCTCGCAAGTTCCAAGCTTTGATGCTTTGGATACTTGTTCATAGCCTAAATGCCTATGCTAAGTGATTATTAGATTCATCAAGGTTCCTTAAACTCCTATGAGCAAGGAATCCATGGTTCTTAATCACTAGCTTTTGGCCTAATTAAGATCTTGTAAGAACAACACAAGCAAACTCGGATTTGTCATGTAGCAAAGATTCAAGATCTAGGCTTTACATGAACCGGCCTTGTTTGGATTGTTCTTAGGTAGGGACATGGATTCATCATGTTCTTATCACTCCTAAGAGGAAAGGCGAATCATGGTTCCTTCACCTAGTAGATCTTAATGTTTATAAACATAAAAAGAAACAACTTTGGATTTATCAAGCCGCTTACACTCATAAGAGTAAAGGGACAAGATTTTATCCTTTATGGCTCACAATTACCAAGCTATCTTGGTTTTTCTTGTTCATTGCCTTATGAAAAGTAAATAATAAAGAAAAGGTACCAGATTCAACAAGTTCTTACACCCATAAGAGTGAAGAAACAAGGATCTTGACCCATAAACATGCTAAGCTTGCGGAAATGCTTAGGAGAGGAGCTAAATGCTCTGATACCATGTTGGAAAACGAGTATAAGGATGGGAGAATCATGAGATTGTGAAGCTCATGGAGAGTATTGAGAGAATCGGTGAGAGTTTGTGTAGAGAGTTTAGTGAGAGATTAAGAGAGAATATGTTTCGGTGTTCTTCATGTTCTTGAAGAACATGAAGAGAGATTGGTGGAGATTTAGAGAGAGAATTGTGGAGAGTATTTGTGAAAATGTATATTAGAAGAGAGGCATTGCCTCCTTAGGTTACAATGATGTGCATAAGAGTAGATTATATAGGAAATACAACAAGGAGCATCTAGGTTAAATGTAGCCGCTACACATTGGTCAATGAAGCATGTGGAGTCAAGCTTGAAGCGTGTGGAGTCAAAGGTGCGTCCTCTATGGTCCGTACGGTGTGAGCTGGCTCCAGCTGGCTCCATCCGTGCCTTATCCATAAGAGAGCCGTTGCCCCTTTATCACTTTTAGGCTGATCTACTTATCACACTCCTTTATCACTTTGGCATACTACTTATCAAGCTCCTTTTTCACACTTATCTCTTTTATTCTCCTTCCTTATCATCTTGCCTTATCACTCTTTTGTTTAAACCTTGCCTTGGAAGACAAGTTGAATCATGTTTCGACCTAATGCCTTTGATAGGTTAACATTAGTCTCAACAATAAGTTCGTCAAACTTTTACAAAGCTCATTGAGAAATATATATGCACTCATGTTGCATGAAACTTGGTTTAGAGTCATAGAAACGCGTTGTTAGCTGTTTCATAAGTTCGTGAAACTTGTACAAAGCTCATTGAGACACTTATATGCACCCATGTTGCATGAAACTTGGTTTAGAGTCCCTATAAACCGCATTGTTAGATGTTTCATAAGTTCATCAAACTTTAACAAAGCTCATTGAGGAACTTATAAGCACTCAGGTTGCATGAAACTTGGTTTAGAATCTTAGAAACGCGTTTTTTAGATGTTTCATAAGTTCGTCAAACTCTTGCAAAGCTCATTGAGAGACATATATGCACTCATTTTGCATGAAACTTGGTTTAGAGTCCTAGAAACGCGTTGTTAGATGTTTCATAAGTTCGTGAAACTTGTACAAAGCTCATTGAGACACTTATAAACACTCATGTTGCATGAAACTTTGTTTAGAGTCCTAGAAACGCATTGTTAAATGTTTCATAAGTTGGTAAAATTTGTACAAAGCTCATTGAGACACTTATAAGCACTCATGTTGAATGAAACTTGTTTTAGAGTCCTCGTAACGCGTTGTCAGATGTTTCATAAGTTTGTAAAACTTGTACAAAGCTCATTGGGGAACTTATACGCACTCATGTTGCAAGAAACTTGATTTAGAGTCCTAGAAACGCGTTGTTAGATGTTTCATAAGTTCGTCAAACTTTTACAAAGCTCATTGAGACACATATAAGCACATATGTTGCACGAAACTTGGTTTAGAGTCTTAGAAACCGTGTTGTTAGATGTTTCATAAGTTCATCAAACTTGTACAAAGCTCATTGAGACACTTATAAGCACTCATGCTGAATAAAACTTGGTTTAGAGTCCTAGAAACGCGTTGTTAGATGTTTCATAAGTTCGTCAAACTAGTACAAAGCTCATTGTGACACTTATAAGCACTTATGTTGCATGAAACTTGGTTTACAGTCTTAGAAACCGCGTTGTTAGATGTTTCATAAGTTCGTCAAACTTGTACAAAGCTCATTGAGACACTTATAAGCACTCATGTTGCACGAAACTTGGTTTAGAGTCTTAGAAACCGCGTTGTAAGATGTTTCATAAGTTCGTCAAACTACTACAAAGCTCATTGAGACACTTATAAGCATTGATGTTGCGTGACACTTCGTTCAGAGTCCTAGAAACCACGTTGTTAGAAGTTTCATAAGTTCGTCAAACTAGTACAAAGCTCATTGAGACACTTATAAGCACTCATGTTGCACGAAACTTGGTTTAGAGTCTTAGAAACCGCGTTGTAAGATGTTTCATAAGTTCGTCAAACTACTACAAAGCTCATTGAGACACTTATAAGCATTGATGTTGCGTGACACTTCGTTCAGAGTCCTAGAAACCACGTTGTTAGAAGTTTCATAAGTTCGTCAAACTAGTACAAAGCTCATTGAGACACTTATAAGCACTCATGTTGCACGAAACTTGGTTTAGAGTCCTAGAAACGAATTGTTAGATGTTTCATAAGTTCGTCAAACTAGTACAAAGGTTATTGAGACACTTATAAGAACTCATGTTGCATGAAACTTGGTTTAGAGTCCTAGAAACGAGTTGTTAGATGTTTCATAACTTCGTCAAACTTGTACAAAGCTCATTGAGAGACTTATAAGCACTCATGTTGCATGAAACTTGGTTTCGAGTCCTAAAACCGCGCCTTGTTAGATGTTTCATAAGTTCGTAAAACTTGTACAAATCTCATCGAGACACTTATAATATCTCATGATCCATGAAACTTGGTTTAAAGTCCTAGAAACGTGTTGTTAGATGTTTCATAAGTTCGTCAAACTAGTACAAAGCTCATTGGGGAACTTATAAGCACTCATGTAGCATGAAACTTGGTTTGGAGTCCTAGAAACGCGTTGTTAGATGTTTCATAAGTTCGTCAAAATAATACAAAGCTCATTGAGACACTTATAAGCACTCCTGTTGCATGAAACTTGGTTTAGAGTCCTAGAAACCGCCTTGTAAGATGTTTCATAAGTTCGTCAAACTAGAATAAAGCTCATTGAGAAAATTATAAGCACTCATGTTGCATGAAACTTGCTTTAGAGTCCTAGAAACGCGTTGTTAGATGTTTCATAAGTTCGTCAAACTTGTACAAAGCTCATTGAAACACTTATAAGCACTCATGTAGCATGAAACTTGGTTTAGAGTCCTAGAAACGCGTTGTTAGATGTTTCATAAGTTCGTCAAACTAGTACAAAGCTCATTGAGATACTTATAAGCACTCATGTTGCATGAAACTTGGTTTAGATTCCTAGAAACGAGTTGTTAGATGTTTCATAAGTTCGTCAAACTAGTACAAAGCTCATTGAGACACTTATAAGCACTCATGTTGCATGAAACTTGGTTTAGAGTCCTAGAAACGCGTTGTTAGATGTTTCAAAAGTTCGTCAAATTAGTACAAAGCTCATTGAGACACTTATAAGCACTCATGTTGCATGAAACTTGGTTTAGAGTCCTAGAAACCGCCTTGTAAGAAGTTTCATAAGTTCGTCAAACAAGAATAAAGCTCATTGAGACACTTATAAGCACTCATGTTGCATGAAACTTGGTTTAGAGTCCTAGAAACGCGTTGTTAGATGTTTCATAATTTCGTCAAACTTGTACAAAGCTCATTGAGACACTTATAAGCACTCATGTTGCATGAAACTTGGTTTAGAGTCCTAGAAACGCGTTGTTAGATGTTTCATAAGTTCGTCAAATTTGTACAAAGCTCATTGAGACTCTTATAAGCACTCATGTTGCATGAAACTTAGTTTAGAGTCCTAGAAACGCGTTGTTAGTTTTTTATAAGTTCGTCAAACTTGTACAAAGCTCATTGAGAAAGTTATAAGAACTCTTGTTGAATGAAACTTGGTTTAGTCCTAGAAACCGCGTTGTTAGATGTTTCATAAGTTCATAAAACTTTTACAAAGCTCATTGAGACACATATAAGCACTCATGTTGCATGAAACTTTGTTTAGAGTCTTAGAAACCGCGCGTTGTTTGATGTTTCATAAGTTTGTCAAACTTGTACAAAGCTCATTGAGACACTTATAAGCACTCATGTTGCATGAAACTTGGTTTAGAGTCCTAGAAACCTCGTTGTAAGATGTTTCATAAGTTCGTCAAACTAGTACAAAGCTCATTGAGACACTTATAAGCACTCATGTTGCGTGACACTTCGTTTAGAGTCCTAGAAACCACGTTGTTAGAAGTTTCATAAGTTTGTCAAACTAGTACAAAGCTCATTGAGACACTTATAAGCACTCATGTTGCACGAAACTTGGTTTAGAGTCCTAGAAACGAATTGTTAGATGTTTCATAACTTCGTCAAACTAGTACAAAGCTCATTGAGACACTTATAAGGACTCATGTTGCATGAAACTTGGTTTAGAGTCCTAGAAACGAGTTGTTAGATGTTTCATAAGTTCGTCAAACTCGTGCAATGCTCATTGAGACACTTATAAACACTCATGTTGCATGAAATTTTGTTTAGAGTCCTAGAAACGCATTGTTAAATGTTTCATAAGTTCGTAAAACTTGTACAAAGCTCATTGAGACACTTATAAGCACTCATGTTGCATGAAACTTTTTTTTAGAGTCCTCGTAACGCGTTGTTAGATGTTTCATAAGTTTGTAAAACTTGTATAAATTTCATCGAGGAACTTATAAGTACTCATGTTGCAAGAAACTCGTTTTAAAGTCCTATAGCGGTGTTGTGAGATGTTTCATAAGTTCGTCAAACTTTAACAAAGCTCATTGAGGAACTTATAAGCACTCATGTTGCATGAAACTTGGTTTAGAGTCTTAGAAACGCGTTGTTAGATATTTCATAATTTCGTCAAACTTTTACAAAGCTCATTGAGACACATATAAGCACTCATGTTGCATGAAACTTGGTTTAGAGTCCTAGAAACGCGTTGTTAGATGTTTCATAAGTTCGTCAAACTTGTACAAAACTCATTGAGACACTTATAAGCACTCATGTTGCATGAAACTTTGTTTAGAGTCCTAGAAACGCGTTGTTAGATGTTTCATAGGTTCGTCAAACTAGTACAAAGTTCATTGAGACACTTATAAGCACTCGTGTTGCATGAAACTTGGTTTAGAGTTCTAGAAGCGCGTTGTTAGATGTTTCATAAGTTCGTCAAACTTTTACAAAGCTCATTGAGACACTTATAAGCACTCATGTTGCATGAAACTTGGTTTAGAGTCCTAGAAACGCGTAGTTAGATGTTTCATAAGTTCGTCAAACTTTTTCAAAGCTCATTGAGACACTTATAAGCACTCATGTTGCATGAAACTTGGTTTAGAGTCCTAGAAACGCGTTGTTAGATGTTTCATAAGTTCGTAAAATTAATACAAATCATATTGATACACTTATAAGCACTCATGTTGCATAAAAATTGGTTTAGAGTCCTAGAAACGCATTGTTAGATATTTCAGAACTTTGCCAAAATTGTAAAAAGCTCATTGAGACACTTATAAGCACTCATGTTGCATGAAACTTGGTTTAAAGTTCTAGAAACGCATTGTTAGATGTTTCATAAGTTCGTAATACTTGTACAAAGCCTATTGAGACACTTATAAGCACTCATGTTGCATGAAACTTGTTTTAGAGTCCTCGAAACGCGTTGTTAGATGTTTCATAAGTTCGTCAAACTTATACAAAGATGATTGAGAAACTTATAAGCACTCATGTTGAAAGAAACTTGGTTTAGAGTCCTAGAACCGCGTTGTTAGATGTTTCATAAGTTCATCAAACTTTAACAAAGCTCATTGAGTAACTTATTAGCACTCATGTTGAAAGAAACTTGGTTTAGATTCTTAGAAACGCGTTTTTTTAAATGTTTCATAAGTTCGTCAAACTTTTACAAAGCTCATTGAGACACATATATGCACTCATGTTTCATGAAACTTGGTTTAGAGTGCTAGAAACGCGTTGTTAGATGTTTCATAAGTTTGTGAAACTTGAACAAAGCTCATTGAGACACTTATATGCACCCATGTTGCATGAAACTTGGTTTAGAGTCCCTATAAACCGAGTTGTTAGATAAGTTCGTCAAACTTTTACAAAGCTTATTGAGGAACTTATAAGCACTCATGTTGCATGAAACTTGGTTTAGAGTGCTCAAAACGTGTTGTTACATGTTTCATAAGTTCGTCAAACTAGTACAAAGCTCATTGAGACACTTATAAACACTCATGTTGCATTTAGAGTCCTAGAAACGCATTGTTAAATGTTTCATAAGTTCGTAAATCTTGTACAAAGCTCATTGAGACCCTTATAAGCACTCATGTTGCATGAAACCTTTTTTAGAGTCCTCGTAACGCGTTGTTAGATGTTTCATAAGTTCGTAAAACTTGTACAAAGCTCATCGAGGAACTTATAAGCACTCATGTTGCAAGAAACTTGGTTTAGAGTCTTAGAACCGCGTTGTTAGATGTTTCATAAGTTCGTCAAACTTTAACAAAGTTCATTAAGGAACTTATAAGCACTCATGTTTCATGAAACTTAGTTTAGAGTTTTAGAAACGCGTTGTTAGATGTTTCATAAGTTCGTCAAACTTTTACAAAGCTCATTGAGACACATATAAGCACTCATGTTGCATGAAACTTGGTTTAGAGTCTTAGAAACCGCGTTGTTAGATGTTTCATAAGTTCGTCAAACTTGTACAAAGCTCATTGAGACACTTATTAGCACTCATGTTGAATGAAACTTGGTTTAGAGTCCTAGAAACGCGTTGTTAGATGTTTCATAAGTTCGTCAAACTAGTACAAAGCTCATTGAGACACATATAAGCACTCATGTTGCATGAAACTTGGTTTACAGTCCTAGAAACGCGTTGTTAGATGTTTCATAAGTTCGTCAAACTAACACAAAGCTCATTGAGACACTTATAAAATCTCATATTGCATGAAACTTGGTTTAGAGTCCAAGAAATCGCGTTGTAAGATGTTTCATAAGTTCGTTAAACTAGTCTAAAGCTCATTGAGACACTTATAAGCACTCATGTTGCGTGAGACTTCGTTTAGAGTCCTAGAAACCAGGTTGTTAGAAGTTTCATAAGTTCGTCAAATTAGTACAAAGCTTATTGAGACACTTATAAGCACTCATCTTTCACGATACTTGGTTTAGAGTCTTAGAAACGCGTTGTTAGATGTTTCACAAGTTCGTCAAACTTTTTTACAAAGCTCATTGAGACACATATAAGCACTCATGTTGCATGAAACTTGGTTTAGAGTCTTAGAAACCGCGTTGTTAGATGTTTCATAAGTTCGTCAAACTTGTACAAAGCTCATTGAGACACTTATAAGGACTCATGTTGCATGAAACTTGGTTTAGAGTCCTAGAAACGAGTTGTTAGATGTTTCATAAGTTCGTCAAACTTGTACAAAGCTCATTGAGACACTTATAAGCACTCATGTTGCATGAAACTTGGTTTAGAGTCTTAGAAACCACATTGTTAGATGTTTTATAAGTTCGTGAAACTTGTACAAAGCTCATTGAGACACTTATATGCACCCATGTTGCATGAAACCTGGTTTAGAATCCCTATAAAATGCGTTGTTAGATTTTTCATAAGTTCGTCAAACTAACACAAAGCTCATTGAGACAATTATAAAATCTCATATTGCATGAAACTTGGTTTAGAGTCCTAGAAACGCGCGTTGTTAGATGTTTCATAAGTTCGTGAAACTTGTAAAAATCTCATCGAGACACTTATAATCACTCATTATGCATGAAACTTGGTTTAAAGTCCTAGAAAACGTGTTGTTAGATGTTTCATAAGTTCGTCAAACTAGTACAAAGCTCATTGGGGAACTTATAAGCACTCATGTAGCATGAAACTCGGTTTAGAGTCCTAGAAACGCGTTGTTAGATGTTTCATAAGTTCGTCAAACTAGTACAAAGCTCATTGAGACACTTATAAGCACTCATGTTGCATGAAACTTGGTTTAGAGTCCTAGAAATCGCCTTGTAAGATGTTTCATAAGTTCGTCAAACTAGAATAAAGCTCATTGAGACGCTTATAAGCACTCATGTTGCATGAAACTTGGTTTAGAGTCCTAGAAACGCGTTGTTAGATGTTACATAAGTTCGTCAAACTTGTACAAAGCTCATTGAGACACTTATAAGCACTCATGTTGCATGAAACTTGGTTTAGAGTCCTAGAAACGCGTTGTTAGATGTTTCATAAGTTCGTCAAATTTGTACAAAGCTCATTGAGACACTTATGGGCACTAGTGTTGCATGAAACTTAGTTTAGAGTCCTAGAAACGCGTTGTTAGTTTTTTATAAGTTCGTCAAACTTGTACAAAGCTCATTGAGACACTTATAAGAACTCGTGTTGAATGAAACTTGGTTTAGTCCTAGAAACCGCGTTGTTAGATGTTTCATAAGTTCGACAAACTGTTACAAAGCTCATTGAGACACATATAAGCACTCATGTTGCATGAAACATGGTTTAGAGTCTTAGAAACGCGTTGTTAGATGTTTCATAAGTTCGTCAAACTTGTACAAAGCTCATTGAGACACTTATAAGCACTCATGTTGCATGAAACTTGGTTTAGAGTCCTAGAAACCGCGTTGTAAGATGTTTCATAAGTTCGTCAAAGTAGTACAAAGCTCATTGAGACACTTATAAACACTCATGTTGCGTGACACTTCGTTTAGAGTCCTAGAAACCATGTTGTTAGATGTTTCATAAGTTTTTAAAATTAGTACAATGCTCATGGAGACACTTATAAGCACTCATGTTGCACGAAACTTGGTTTAGAGTCCTAGAAACGAATTGTTAGATGTTTCATAACTTCGTCAAACTAGTACAAAGCTCATTGAGACACTTATAAGGACTCATGTTGCATGAAACTTGGTTTAGAGTCCTAGAAACGAGTTGTTAGATGTTTCATAAGTTCGTCAAACTTGTACAAAGCTCATTGAGACACTTATAAGCACTCATGTTGCATGAAACTTGGTTTAGAGTCTTAGAAACCACATTGTTATATGTTTCATAAGTTCGTGAAACTTGTACAAAGCTCATTGAGACACTTATATGCACCCATGTTGCATGAAACTTGGTTTATAGTCCCTATAAAACGCGTTGTTAGATGTTTCATAAGTTCGTAAAACTTGTACAAAGCTCATTGAGACACTTATAAGCACTCATGTTGAATGAAACTTGTTTTAGAGTCCTCGTAACGCGTTGTTAGATGTTTTATAAGCACTCATGTTGAATGAAACTTGGTTTAAAGTCCTAGAAACGTGTTGTTAGATGTTTCATAAGTTCGTCAAACTAGTACAAAGCTCATTGGGGAACTTATAAGCACTCATGTAGCATGAAACTTGGTTTGGAGTCCTAGAAACGCGTTGTTAGATGTTTCATAAGTTCGTCATAATAGTACAAAGCTCATTGAGACACTTATAAGCACTCCTGTTGCATGAAACTTGGTTTAGAGTCCTAGAAACCGCCTTGTAAGATGTTTCATAAGTTCGTCAAACTAGAATAAAGCTCATTGAGAAAATTATAAGTACTCATGTTGCATGAAACTTGCTTTAGAGTCCTAGAAACGCGTTGTTAGATGTTTCATAAGTTCGTCAAACTTGTACAAAGCTCATTGAAACACTTATAAGCACTCATGTAGCATGAAACTTGGTTTAGAGTCCTAGAAACGCGTTGTTAGATGTTTCATAAGTTCGTCAAACTAGTACAAAGCTCATTGAGATACTTATAAGCACTCATGTTGCATGAAACTTGGTTTAGAGTCCTAGAAACGCGTTGTTAGATGTTTCATAAGTTCGTCAAACTAGTACAAAGCTCATTGAGACACTTATAAGCACTCATGTTGCATGAAACTTGGTTTAGAGTCCTAGAAACGCGTTGTTAGATGTTTCATAAGTTCGTCAAACTAGTACAAAGCTCATTGAGATACTTATAAGCACTCATGTTGCATGAAACTTGGTTTAGAGTCCTAGAAACGCGTTGTTAGATGTTTCATAATTTCGTCAAACTAGTACAAAGGTTATTGAGACACTTATAAGAACTCATGTTGCATGAAACTTGGTTTAGAGTCCTAGAAACGAGTTGTTAGATGTTTCATAAGTTCGTCAAACTTGTACAAAGCTCATTGAGAGACTTATAAGCACTCATGTTGCATGAAACTTGGTTTCGAGTCCTAAAACCGCGCGTTGTTAGATGTTTCATAAGTTCGTAAAACTTGTACAAATCTCATCGAGACACTTATAATCTCTAATGATCCATGAAACTTGGTTTAAAGTCCTAGAAACGTGTTGTTAGATGTTTCATAAGTTCGTCAAACTAGTACAAAGCTCATTGGGGAACTTATAAGCACTCATGTAGCATGAAACTTGGTTTGGAGTCCTAGAAACACGTTGTTAGATGTTTCATAAGTTCGTCATAATAGTACAAAGCTCATTGAGACACTTATAAGCACTCCTGTTGCATGAAACTTGGTTTAGAGTCCTAGAAACCGCCTTGTAAGATGTTTCATAAGTTCGTCAAACTAGAATAAAGCTCATTGAGAAAATTATAAGTACTCATGTTGCATGAAACTTGCTTTAGAGTCCTAGAAACGCGTTGTTAGATGTTTCATAAGTTCGTCAAACTTGTACAAAGCTCATTGAAACACTTATAAGCACTCATGTAGCATGAAACTTGGTTTAGAGTCCTAGAAACGCGTTGTTAGATGTTTCATAAGTTCGTCAAACTAGTACAAAGCTCATTGAGATACTTATAAGCACTCATGTTGCATGAAACTTGGTTTAGAGTCCTAGAAACGCGTTGTTAGATGTTTCATAAGTTCGTCAAACTAGTACAAAGCTCATTGAGACACTTATAAGCACTCATGTTGCATGAAACTTGGTTTAGAGTCCTAGAAACGCGTTGTTAGATGTTTCATAAGTTCGTCAAACTAGTACAAAGCTCATTGAGACACTTATAGGCACTAGTGTTGCATGAAACTTAGTTTAGAGTCCTAGAAACGCGTTGTTAGTTTTTTATAAGTTCGTCAAACTTGTACAAAGCTCATTGAGACACTTATAAGAACTCGTGTTGAATGAAACTTGGTTTAGTCCTAGAAACCGCGTTGTTAGATGTTTCATAAGTTCGACAAACTGTTACAAAGCTCATTGAGACACATATAAGCACTCATGTTGCATGAAACATGGTTTAGAGTCTTAGAAACGCGTTGTTAGATGTTTCATAAGTTCGTCAAACTTGTACAAAGCTCATTGAGACACTTATAAGCACTCATGTTGCATGAAACTTGGTTTAGAGTCCTAGAAACCGCGTTGTAAGATGTTTCATAAGTTCGTCAAAGTAGTACAAAGCTCATTGAGACACTTATAAACACTCATGTTGCGTGACACTTCGTTTAGAGTCCTAGAAACCATGTTGTTAGATGTTTCATAAGTTTTTAAAATTAGTACAATGCTCATGGAGACACTTATAAGCACTCATGTTGCACGAAACTTGGTTTAGAGTCCTAGAAACGAATTGTTAGATGTTTCATAACTTCGTCAAACTAGTACAAAGCTCATTGAGACACTTATAAGGACTCATGTTGCATGAAACTTGGTTTAGAGTCCTAGAAACGAGTTGTTAGATGTTTCATAAGTTCGTCAAACTTGTACAAAGCTCATTGAGACACTTATAAGCACTCATGTTGCATGAAACTTGGTTTAGAGTCTTAGAAACCACATTGTTATATGTTTCATAAGTTCGTGAAACTTGTACAAAGCTCATTGAGACACTTATATGCACCCATGTTGCATGAAACTTGGTTTATAGTCCCTATAAAACGCGTTGTTAGATGTTTCATAAGTTCGTAAAACTTGTACAAAGCTCATTGAGACACTTATAAGCACTCATGTTGAATGAAACTTGTTTTAGAGTCCTCGTAACGCGTTGTTAGATGTTTCATAAGTCTCGTAAAACTTGTATAAAGCTCATCGAGGAACTTATAAGTACTCATGTTGCAAGAAACTCGGTTTAAAGTCCTATAGCGGCGTTGTGAGATGTTTCATAAGTTCGTCAAACTTTAACAAAGGTCATTGAGGAACTTATAAGCACTCATGTTGCATGAAACTTGGTTTAGAGTCTTAGAAACGCGATGTTAGATATTTCATAATTTCGTCAAACTTTTACAAAGCTCATTGAGACGCATAAGCACTCATGTTGCATGAAACTTGGTTTAGAGTCCAAGAAACTGCGTTGTTAGATGTTTCATAAGTTCGTCAAACTTGTAAAAAACTCATTGAGACACTTATAAGCACTCATGTTGCATAAAACTTGGTTTAGAGTCCTAGAAACCACGTTGTTAGAAGTTTCATATGTTCGTCAAACTAGTATAAAGCTCATTGAGACACTTATAAGCACTCATGTTGCACGAAACTTGGTTTAGAGTCCTAGAAACGAATTGTTAGATGTTTCATAAGTTAGTTAAACTAGTACAAAGCTCATTGAGACACTTATAAGGACTCATGTTGCATGAAACTTGGTTTAGAGTCCTAGAAACGAGTTGTTAGATGTTTCATAAGTTCGTCAAACTTGTAAAAAGCTCATTGAGACACTTATAAGAACTCACGTTGCAATAAACTTGGTTTAGAGTCTTAGAAACCACATTGTTAGACGTTTCATAAGTTCGTCAAACTTGTACAAAGCTCATTGAGACACTTATAAGCACTCAAGTTGCATTAAAAACTTGGTTTAGAGTCCTAGAAACGCGTTGTTAGATGTTTCATAATTTCGTCAAACTAGTACAAAGGTTATTGAGACACTTATAAGAACTCATGTTGCATGAAACTTGGTTTAGAGTCCTAGAAACGAGTTGTTAGATGTTTCATAAGTTCGTCAAACTTGTACAAAGCTCATTGAGAGACTTATAAGCACTCATGTTGCATGAAACTTTGTTTCGAGTCCTAAAACCGCGCGTTGTTAGATGTTTCATAAGTTCGTAAAACTTGTACAAATCTCATCGAGACACTTATAATCTCTAATGATCCATGAAACTTGGTTTAAAGTCCTAGAAACGTGTTGTTAGATGTTTCATAAGTTCGTCAAACTAGTACAAAGCTCATTGGGGAACTTATAAGCACTCATGTAGCATGAAACTTGGTTTGGAGTCCTAGAAACGCGTTGTTAGATGTTTCATAAGTTCGTCATAATAGTACAAAGCTCATTGAGACACTTATAAGCACTCTGTTGCATGAAACTTGGTTTAGAGTCCTAGAAACCGCCTTGTAAGATGTTTCATAAGTTCGTCAAACTAGAATAAAGCTCATTGAGAAAATTATAAGTACTCATGTTGCATGAAACTTGCTTTAGAGTCCTAGAAACGCGTTGTTAGATGTTTCATAAGTTCGTCAAACTTGTACAAAGCTCATTGAAACACTTATAAGCACTCATGTAGCATGAAACTTGGTTTAGAGTCCTAGAAACGCGTTGTTAGATGTTTCATAAGTTCGTCAAACTAGTACAAAGCTCATTGAGATACTTATAAGCACTCATGTTGCATGAAACTTGGTTTAGAGTCCTAGAAACGCGTTGTTAGATGTTTCATAAGTTCGTCAAACTAGTACAAAGCTCATTGAGACACTTATAAGCACTCATGTTGCATGAAACTTGGTTTAGAGTCCTAGAAACGCGTTGTTAGATGTTTCATAAGTTCGTCAAACTAGTACAAAGCTCATTGAGATACTTATAAGCACTCATGTTGCATGAAACTTGGTTTAGAGTCCTAGAAACGCGTTGTTAGATGTTTCATAAGTTCGTCAAACTAGTACAAAGCTCATTGAGACACTTATAAGCACTCATGTTGCATGAAACTTGGTTTAGAGTCCTAGAAACGCGTTGTTAGATGTTTCAAAAGTTCGTAAAATTAGTACAAAGCTCATTGAGACACTTATAAGCACTCATGTTGCATGAAACTTGGTTTAGAGTCCTAGAAACCGCCTTGTAAGATGTTTCATAAGTTCGTCAAACAAGAATAAAGCTCATTGAGACACTTATAAGCACTCATGTTGCATGAAACTTGGTTTAGAGTCCTAGAAACGCGTTGTTAGATGTTTCATAAGTTCGTAAAATTTGTACAAAGCTCATTGTGACTCTTATAAGCACTCATGTTGCATGAAACTTAGTTTAGAGTCCTAGAAACGCGTTGTTAGTTTTTTATAAGTTCGTCAAACTTGTACAAAGCTCATTGAGAAACTTATAAGAACTCTTGTTGAATGAAACTTGGTTTAGTCCTAGAAACCGCGTTGTTAGATGTTTCATAAGTTCGTAAAACTTTTACAAAGCTCATTGAGACACATATAAGCACTCATGTTGCATGAAACTTTGTTTAGAGTCTTAGAAACCGCGTTGTTTGATGTTTCATAAGTTTGTCAAACTTGTACAAAGCTCATTGAGACACTTATAAGCACTCATGTTGCATGAAACTTGGTTTAGAGTCCTAGAAACCTCGTTGTAAGATGTTTCATAAGTTCGTCAAACTAGTACAAAGCTCATTGAGACACTTATAAGCACTCATGTTGCGTGACACTTCGTTTAGAGTCCTAGAAACCACGTTGTTAGAAGTTTCATAAGTTTGTCAAACTAGTACAAAGCTCATTGAGACACTTATAAGCACTCATGTTGCACGAAACTTGGTTTAGAGTCCTAGAAACGAATTGTTAGATGTTTCATAACTTCGTCAAACTAGTACAAAGCTCATTGAGACACTTATAAGGACTCATGTTGCATGAAACTTGGTTTAGAGTCCTAGAAACGAGTTGTTAGATGTTTCATAAGTTCGTCAAACTCGTGCAATGCTCATTGAGACACTTATAAACACTCATGTTGCATGAAACTTGTTTTAGAGTCCTCGTAACGCGTTGTTAGATGTTTCATAAGTTTGTAAAACTTGTATAAATTTCATCGAGGAACTTATAAGTACTCATGTTGCAAGAAACTCGTTTTAAAGTCCTATAGCGGCGTTGTGAGATGTTTCATAAGTTCGTCAAACTTTAACAAAGGTCATTGAGGAACTTATAAGCACTCATGTTGCATGAAACTTGTTTTAGAGTCTTAGAAACGCGATGTTAGATATTTCGTCAAACTTTTACAAAGCTCATTGAGACGCATATAAGCACTCATGTTGCATGAAACTTGGTTTAGAGTCCAAGAAACCGCGTTGTTAGATGTTTCATAAGTTCGTCAAACTTGTAAAAAACTCATTGAGACACTTATAAGCACTCATGTTGCATGAAACTTGGTTTAGAGTCCTAGAAACCACGTTGTTAGAAGTTTCATAAGTTCGTCAAACTAGTACAAAGCTCATTGAGACACTTATAAGCACTCATGTTGCACGAAACTTGGTTTAGAGTCCTAGAAACGAATTGTTAGATGTTTCATAAGTTAGTTAAACTAGTACAAAGCTCATTGAGACACTTATAAGGACTCATGTTGCATGAAACTTGGTTTAGAGTCCTAGAAACGAGTTGTTAGATGTTTCATAAGTTCGTCAAACTTGTAAAAAGCTCATTGAGACACTTATAAGAACTCACGTTGCAATAAACTTGGTTTAGAGTCTTAGAAACCACATTGTTAGACGTTTCATAAGTTCGTCAAACTTGTACAAAGCTCATCGAGACACTTATAAGCACTCAAGTTGCATGAAACTTGGTTTAGAGTCCTAGAAACGCGTTGTTAGATGTTTCATAAGTTCGTCAAACTAGTACAAAGGTTATTGAGACACTTATAAGAACTCGTGTTGCATGAAACTTGGTTTAGAGTCCTAGAAACGAGTTGTTAGATGTTTCATAAGTTCGTCAAACTTGTACAAAGCTCATTGAGAGACTTATAAGCACTCATGTTGCATGAAATTTGGTTTCGAGTCCTAAAACCGCGCGTTGTTAGATGTTTCATAAGTTCGTAAAACTTGTACAAATCTCATCGAGACACTTATAATCTCTCATGATCCATGAAACTTGGTTTAAAGTCCTAGAAACGTGTTGTTAGATGTTTCATAAGTTCGTCAAACTAGTACAAAGCTCATTGGGGAACTTATAAGCACTCATGTAGCATGAAACTTGGTTTGGAGTCCTAGAAACGCGTTGTTAGATGTTTCATAAGTTCGTCAAAATAGTACAAAGCTCATTGAGACACTTATAAGCACTCCTGTTGCATGAAACTTGGTTTAGAGTCCTAGAAACCGCCTTGTAAGATGTTTCATAAGTTCTTCAAACTAGAATAAAGCTCATTGAGAAAATTATAAGTACTCATGTTGCATGAAACTTGCTTTAGAGTCCTAGAAACGCGTTGTTAGATGTTTCATAAGTTCGTCAAACTTGTACAAAGCTCATTGAAACACTTATAAGCACTCATGTAGCATGAAACTTGGTTTAGAGTCCTAGAAACGCGTTGTTAGATGTTTCATAAGTTCGTCAAACTAGTACAAAGCTCATTGAGATACTTATAAGCACTCATGTTGCATGAAACTTGGTTTAGAGTCCTAGAAACGCGTTGTTAGATGTTTCATAAGTTCGTCAAACTAGTACAAAGCTCATTGAGACACTTATAAGCACTCATGTTGCATGAAACTTGGTTTAGAGTCCTAGAAACGCGTTGTTAGATGTTTCATAAGTTCGTCAAACTAGTACAAAGCTCATTGAGATACTTATAAGCACTCATGTTGCATGAAACTTGGTTTAGAGTCCTAGAAACGCGTTGTTAGATGTTTCATAAGTTCGTCAAACTAGTACAAAGCTCATTGAGACACTTATAAGCACTCATGTTGCATGAAACTTGGTTTAGAGTCCTAGAAACGCGTTGTTAGATGTTTCAAAAGTTCGTAAAATTAGTACAAAGCTCATTGAGACACTTATAAGCACTCATGTTGCATGAAACTTGGTTTAGAGTCCTAGAAACCGCCTTGTAAGATGTTTCATAAGTTCGTCAAACAAGAATAAAGCTCATTGAGACACTTATAAGCACTCATGTTGCATGAAACTTGGTTTAGAGTCCTAGAAACGCGTTGTTAGATGTTTCATAAGTTCGTAAAATTTGTACAAAGCTCATTGAGACTCTTATAAGCACTCATGTTGCATGAAACTTAGTTTAGAGTCCTAGAAACGCGTTGTTAGTTTTTTATAAGTTCGTCAAACTTGTACAAAGCTCATTGAGAAACTTATAAGAACTCTTGTTGAATGAAACTTGGTTTAGTCCTAGAAACCGCGTTGTTAGATGTTTCATAAGTTCGTAAAACTTTTACAAAGCTCATTGAGACACATATAAGCACTCATGTTGGATGAAACTTTGTTTAGAGTCTTAGAAACCACGTTGTTTGATGTTTCATAAGTTTGTCAAACTTGTACAAAGCTCATTGAGACACTTATAAGCACTCATGTTGCATGAAACTTGGTTTAGAGTCCTAGAAACCTCGTTGTAAGATGTTTCATAAGTTCGTCAAACTAGTACAAAGCTCATTGAGACACTTATAAGCACTCATGTTGCGTGACACTTCGTTTAGAGTCCTAGAAACCACGTTGTTAGAAGTTTCATAAGTTTGTCAAACTAGTACAAAGCTCATTGAGACACTTATAAGCACTCATGTTGCACGAAACTTGGTTTAGAGTCCTAGAAACGAATTGTTAGATGTTTCATAACTTCGTCAAACTAGTACAAAGCTCATTGAGACACTTATAAGGACTCATGTTGCATGAAACTTGGTTTAGAGTCCTAGAAACGAGTTGTTAGATGTTTCATAAGTTCGTCAAACTCGTGCAATGCTCATTGAGACACTTATAAACACTCATGTTGCATGAAATTTTGTTTAGAGTCCTAGAAACGCATTGTTAAATGTTTCATAAGTTCGTAAAACTTGTACAAAGCTCATTGAGACACTTATAAGCACTCATGTTGCATGAAACTTGTTTTAAAGTCCTCGTAACGCGTTGTTAGATGTTTCATAAGTTTGTAAAACTTGTATAAATTTCATCGAGGAACTTATAAGTACTCATGTTGCAAGAAACTCGTTTTAAAGTCCTATAGCGGCGTTGTGAGATGTTTCATAAGTTCGTCAAACTTTAACAAAGGTCATTGAGGAACTTATAAGCACTCATGTTGCATGAAACTTGTTTTAGAGTCTTAGAAACGCGATGTTAGATATTTCATAATTTCGTCAAACTTTTACAAAGCTCATTGAGACGCATATAAGCACTCATGTTGCATGAAACTTGGTTTAGAGTCCAAGAAACCGCGTTGTTAAATGTTTCATAAGTTCGTCAAACTTGTAAAAAACTCATTGAGACACTTATAAGCACTCATGTTGCATGAAACTTGGTTTAGAGTCCTAGAAACCACGTTGTTAGAAGTTTCATAAGTTCGTCAAACTAGTACAAAGCTCATTGAGACACTTATAAGCACTCATGTTGCACGAAACTTGGTTTAGAGTCCTAGAAACGAATTGTTAGATGTTTCATAAGTTAGTTAAACTAGTACAAAGCTCATTGAGA
Organism: Cochlearia excelsa; assembly: GCA_963556525.1. Classification (NCBI taxonomy): domain Eukaryota; kingdom Viridiplantae; phylum Streptophyta; class Magnoliopsida; order Brassicales; family Brassicaceae; genus Cochlearia; species Cochlearia excelsa. The sequence continues at coordinate 939,566 of CAUVZT010000019.1, forward strand.
CACTTATAAGGACTCATGTTGCATGAAACTTGGTTTAGAGTCCTAGAAACGAGTTGTTAGATGTTTCATAAGTTCGTCAAACTTGTAAAAAGCTCATTGAGACACTTATAAGAACTCACGTTGCAATAAACTTGGTTTAGAGTCTTAGAAACCACATTGTTAGACGTTTCATAAGTTCGTCAAACTTGTACAAAGCTCATTGAGACACTTATAAGCACTCAAGTTGCATGAAACTTGGTTTAGAGTCCTAGAAACGCGTTGTTAGATGTTTCATAAGTTCGTCAAACTAGTACAAAGGTTATCGAGACACTTATAAGAACTCGTGTTGCATGAAACTTGGTTTAGAGTCCTAGAAACGAGTTGTTAGATGTTTCATAAGTTCGTCAAACTTGTACAAAGCTCATTGAGAGACTTATAAGCACTCATGTTGCATGAAATTTGGTTTCGAGTCCTAAAACCGCGCGTTGTTAGATGTTTCATAAGTTCGTAAAACTTGTACAAATCTCATCGAGACACTTATAATCTCTCATGATCCATGAAACTTGGTTTTAAGTCCTAGAAACGTGTTGTTAGATGTTTCATAAGTTCGTCAAACTAGTACAAAGCTCATTGGGGAACTTATAAGCACTCATGTAGCATGAAACTTGGTTTGGAGTCCTAGAAACGCGTTGTTAGATGTTTCATAAGTTCGTCAAAATAGTACAAAGCTCATTGAGACACTTATAAGCACTCCCGTTGCATGAAACTTGGTTTAGAGTCCTAGAAACCGCCTTGTAAGATGTTTCATAAGTTCGTCAAACTAGAATAAAGCTCATTGAGAAAATTATAAGTACTCATGTTGCATGAAACTTGCTTTAGAGTCCTAGAAACGCGTTGTTAGATGTTTCATAAGTTCGTCAAACTTGTACAAAGCTCATTGAAACACTTATAAGCACTCATGTAGCATGAAACTTGGTTTAGAGTCCTAGAAACGCGTTGTTAGATGTTTCATAAGTTCGTCAAACTAGTACAAAGCTCATTGAGATACTTATAAGCACTCATGTTGCATGAAACTTGGTTTAGAGTCCTAGAAACGCGTTGTTAGATGTTTCATAAGTTCGTCAAACTAGTACAAAGCTCATTGAGACACTTATAAGCACTCATGTTGCATGAAACTTGGTTTAGAGTCCTAGAAACGCGTTGTTAGATGTTTCATAAGTTCGTCAAACTAGTACAAAGCTCATTGAGATACTTATAAGCACTCATGTTGCATGAAACTTGGTTTAGAGTCCTAGAAACGCGTTGTTAGATGTTTCATAAGTTCGTCAAACTAGTACAAAGCTCATTGAGACACTTATAAGCACTCATGTTGCATGAAACTTGGTTTAGAGTCCTAGAAACACGTTGTTAGATGTTTCAAAAGTTCGTCAAATTAGTACAAAGCTCATTGAGACACTTATAAGCACTCATGTTGCATGAAACTTGGTTTAGAGTCCTAGAAACCGCCTTGTAAGATGTTTCATAAGTTCGTCAAACAAGAATAAAGCTCATTGAGACACTTATAAGCACTCATGTTGCATGAAACTTGGTTTAGAGTCCTAGAAACGCGTTGTTAGATGTTTCATAAGTTCGTCAAACTAGTACAAAGCTCATTGAGATACTTATAAGCACTCATGTTGCATGAAACTTGGTTTAGAGTCCTAGAAACGCGTTGTTAGATGTTTCATAAGTTCGTCAAACTAGTACAAAGCTCATTGAGACACTTATAAGCACTCATGTTGCATGAAACTTGGTTTAGAGTCCTAGAAACGCGTTGTTAGATGTTTCAAAAGTTCGTCAAATTAGTACAAAGCTCATTGAGACACTTATAAGCACTCATGTTGCATGAAACTTGGTTTAGAGTCCTAGAAACCGCCTTGTAAGATGTTTCATAAGTTCGTCAAACAAGAATAAAGCTCATTGAGACACTTATAAGCACTCATGTTGCATGATACTTGGTTTAGAGTCCTAGAAACGCGTTGTTAGATGTTTCATAAGTTCGTCAAATTTGTACAAAGCTCATTGAGACTCTTATAAGCACTCATGTTGCATGAAACTTAGTTTAGAGTCCTAGAAACGCGTTGTTAGTTTTTTATAAGTTCGTCAAACTTGTACAAAGCTCATTGAGAAACTTATAAGAACTCTTGTTGAATGAAACTTGGTTTAGTCCTAGAAACCGCGTTGTTAGATGTTTCATAAGTTCGTAAAACTTTTACAAAGCTCATTGAGACACATATAAGCACTCATGTTGCATGAAACTTTGTTTAGAGTCTTAGAAACCGCGTTGTTTGATGTTTCATAAGTTTGTCAAACTTGTACAAAGCTCATTGAGACACTTATAAGCACTCATGTTGCATGAAACTTGGTTTAGAGTCCTAGAAACCTCGTTGTAAGATGTTTCATAATTTCGTCAAACTAGTACAAAGCTCATTGAGACACTTATAAGCACTCATGTTGCGTGACACTTCGTTTAGAGTCCTAGAAACCACGTTGTTAGAAGTTTCATAAGTTTGTCAAACTAGTACAAAGCTCATTGAGACACTTATAAGCACTCATGTTGCACGAAACTTGGTTTAGAGTCCTAGAAACGAATTGTTAGATGTTTCATAACTTCGTCAAACTAGTACAAAGCTCATTGAGACACTTATAAGGACTCATGTTGCATGAAACTTGGTTTAGAGTCCTAGAAACGAGTTGTTAGATGTTTCATAAGTTCGTCAAACTCGTGCAATGCTCATTGAGACACTTATAAACACTCATGTTGCATGAAATTTTGTTTAGAGTCCTAGAAACGCATTGTTAAATGTTTCATAAGTTCGTAAAACTTGTACAAAGCTCATTGAGACACTTATAAGCACTCATGTTGCATGAAACTTGTTTTAAAGTCCTCGTAACGCGTTGTTAGATGTTTCATAAGTTTGTAAAACTTGTATAAATTTCATCGAGGAACTTATAAGTACTCATGTTGCAAGAAACTCGTTTTAAAGTCCTATAGCGGCGTTGTGAGATGTTTCATAAGTTCGTCAAACTTTAACAAAGGTCATTGAGGAACTTATAAGCACTCATGTTCCATGAAACTTGTTTTAGAGTCTTAGAAACGCGATGTTAGATATTTCATAATTTCGTCAAACTTTTACAAAGCTCATTGAGACGCATATAAGCACTCATGTTGCATGAAACTTGGTTTAGAGTCCAAGAAACCGCGTTGTTAGATGTTTCATAAGTTCGTCAAACTTGTAAAAAACTCATTGAGACACTTATAAGCACTCATGTTGCATGAATCTTGGTTTAGAGTCCTAGAAACCACGTTGTTAGAAGTTTCATAAGTTCGTCAAACTAGTACAAAGCTCATTGAGACACTTATAAGCACTCATGTTGCACGAAACTTGGTTTAGAGTCCTAGAAACGAATTGTTAGATGATTCATAAGTTAGTTAAACTAGTACAAAGCTCATTGAGACACTTATAAGGACTCATGTTGCATGAAACTTGGTTTAGAGTCCTAGAAACAAGTTGTTAGATGTTTCATAAGTTCGTCAAACTTGTAAAAAGCTCATTGAGACACTTATAAGAACTCACGTTGCAATAAACTTGGTTTAGAGTCTTAGAAACCACATTGTTAGACGTTTCATAAGTTCGTCAAACTTGTACAAAGCTCATTGAGACACTTATAAGCACTCAAGTTGCATGAAACTTGGTTTAGAGTCCTAGAAACGTGTTGTTAGATGTTTCATAAGTTCGTCAAACTAGTACAAAGGTTATCGAGACACTTATAAGAACTCGTGTTGCATGAAACTTGGTTTAGAGTCCTAGAAACGAGTTGTTAGATGTTTCATAAGTTCGTCAAACTTGTACAAAGCTCATTGAGAGACTTATAAGCACTCATGTTGCATGAAATTTGGTTTCGAGTCCTAAAACCGCGCGTTGTTAGATGTTTCATAAGTTCGTAAAACTTGTACAAATCTCATCGAGACACTTATAATCTCTCATGATCCATGAAACTTGGTTTTAAGTCCTAGAAACGTGTTGTTAGATGTTTCATAAGTTCGTCAAACTAGTACAAAGCTCATTGGCGAACTTATAAGCACTCATGTAGCATGAAACTTGGTTTGGAGTCCTAGAAACGCGTTGTTAGATGTTTCATAAGTTCGTCAAAATAGTACAAAGCTCATTGAGACACTTATAAGCACTCCTGTTGCATGAAACTTGGTTTAGAGTCCTAGAAACCGCCTTGTAAGATGTTTCATAAGTTCGTCAAACTAGAATAAAGCTCATTGAGGAAATTATAAGTTTCATGTTGCATGAAACTTGCTTTAGAGTCCTAGAAACGCGTTGTTAGATGTTTCATAAGTTCGTCAAACTTGTACAAAGCTCATTGAAACACTTATAAGCACTCATGTAGCATGAAACTTGGTTTAGAGTCCTAGAAACGCGTTGTTAGATGTTTCATAAGTTCGTCAAACTAGTACAAAGCTCATTGAGATACTTATAAGCACTCATGTTGCATGAAACTTGGTTTAGAGTCCTAGAAACGCGTTGTTAGATGTTTCATAAGTTCGTCAAACTAGTACAAAGCTCATTGAGACACTTATAAGCACTCATGTTGCATGAAACTTGGTTTAGAGTCCTAGAAACGCGTTGTTAGATGTTTCATAAGTTCGTCAAACTAGTACAAAGCTCATTGAGATACTTATAAGCACTCATGTTGCATGAAACTTGGTTTAGAGTCCTAGAAACGCGTTGTTAGATGTTTCATAAGTTCGTCAAACTAGTACAAAGCTCATTGAGACACTTATAAGCACTCATGTTGCATGAAACTTGGTTTAGAGTCCTAGAAACGCGTTGTTAGATGTTTCAAAAGTTCGTCAAATTAGTACAAAGCTCATTGAGACACTTATAAGCACTCATGTTGCATGAAACTTGGTTTAGAGTCCTAGAAACCGCCTTGTAAGATGTTTCATAAGTTCGTCAAACAAGAATAAAGCTCATTGAGACACTTATAAGCACTCATGTTGCATGAAACTTGGTTTAGAGTCCTAGAAACGCGTTGTTAGATGTTTCATAAGTTCGTCAAATTTGTACAAAGCTCATTGAGACTCTTATAAGCACTCATGTTGCATGAAACTTAGTTTAGAGTCCTAGAAACGCGTTGTTAGTTTTTTATAAGTTCGTCAAACTTGTACAAAGCTCATTGAGAAACTTATAAGAACTCTTGTTGAATGAAACTTGGTTTAGTCCTAGAAACCGCGTTGTTAGATGTTTCATAAGTTCGTAAAACTTTTACAAAGCTCATTGAGACACATATAAGCACTCATGTTGCATGAAACTTTGTTTAGAGTCTTAGAAACCGCGTTGTTTGATGTTTCATAAGTTTGTCAAACTTGTACAAAGCTCATTGAGACACTTATAAGCACTCATGTTGCATGAAACTTGGTTTAGATTCCTAGAAACCTCGTTGTAAGATGTTTCATAAGTTCGTCAAACTAGTACAAAGCTCATTGAGACACTTATAAGCACTCATGTTGCGTGACACTTCGTTTAGAGTCCTAGAAACCACGTTGTTAGAAGTTTCATAAGTTTGTCAAACTAGTACAAAGCTCATTGAGACACTTATAAGCACTCATGTTGCACGAAACTTGGTTTAGAGTCCTAGAAACGAATTGTTAGATGTTTCATAACTTCGTCAAACTAGTACAAAGCTCATTGAGACACTTATATGGACTCATGTTGCATGAAACTTGGTTTAGAGTCCTAGAAACGAGTTGTTAGATGTTTCATAAGTTCGTCAAACTCGTGCAATGCTCATTGAGACACTTATAAACACTCATGTTGCATGAAATTTTGTTTAGAGTCCTAGAAACGCATTGTTAAATATTTCATAAGTTCGTAAAACTTGTACAAAGCTCATTGAGACACTTATAAGCACTCATGTTGCATGAAACTTGTTTTAGAGTCCTCGTAACGCGTTGTTAGATGTTTCATAAGTTTGTAAAACTTTTATAAATTTCATCGAGGAACTTATAAGTACTCATGTTGCAAGAAACTCGTTTTAAAGTCCTATAGCGGCGTTGTGAGATGTTTCATAAGTTCGTCAAACTTTAACAAAGGTCATTGAGGAACTTATAAGCACTCATGTTGCATGAAACTTGGTTTAGAGTCTTAGAAACGCGATGTTAGATATTTCATAATTTCGTCAAACTTTTACAAAGCTCATTGAGACGCATATAAGCACTCATGTTGCATGAAACTTGGTTTAGAGTCCAAGAAACCGCGTTGTTAGATGTTTCATAAGTTCGTCAAACTTGTAAAAAACTCATTGAGACACTTATAAGCACTCATGTTGCATGAAACTTGGTTTAGAGTCCTAGAAACCACGTTGTTAGAAGTTTCATAAGTTCGTCAAACTAGTACAAAGCTCATTGAGACACTTATAAGCACTCATGTTGCACGAAACTTGGTTTAGAGTCCTAGAAACGAATTGTTAGATGTTTCATAAGTTAGTTAAACTAGTACAAAGCTCATTGAGACACTTATAAGGACTCATGTTGCATGAAACTTGGTTTAGAGTCCTAGAAACGAGTTGTTAGATGTTTCATAAGTTCGTCAAACTTGTAAAAAGCTCATTGAGACACTTATAAGAACTCACGTTGCAATAAACTTGGTTTAGAGTCTTAGAAACCACATTGTTAGACGTTTCATAAATTCGTCAAACTTGTACAAAGCTCATTGAGACACTTATAAGCACTCAAGTTGCATGAAACTTGGTTTAGAGTCCTAGAAACGCGTTGTTAGATGTTTCATAAGTTCGTCAAACTAGTACAAAGGTTATTGAGACACTTATAAGAACTCATGTTGCATGAAACTTGGTTTAGAGTCCTAGAAACGAGTTGTTAGATGTTTCATAAGTTCGTCAAACTTGTACAAAGCTCATTGAGAGACTTATAAGCACTCATGTTGCATGAAACTTGGTTTCGAGTCCTAAAACCGCGCTTTGTTAGATGTTTCATAAGTTCGTAAAACTTGTACAAATCTCATCGAGACACTTATAATCTCTCATGATCCATGAAACTTGGTTTAAAGTCCTAGAAACGTGTTGTTAGATGTTTCATAAGTTCGTCAAACTAGTACAAAGCTCATTGGGGAACTTATAAGCACTCATGTAGCATGAAACTTGGTTTGGAGTCCTAGAAACGCGTTGTTAGATGTTTCATAAGTTCGTCAAAATAGTACAAAGCTCATTGAGACACTTATAAGCACTCCTGTTGCATGAAACTTGGTTTAGAGTCCTAGAAACCGCCTTGTAAGATGTTTCATAAGTTCGTCAAACTAGAATAAAGCTCATTGAGAAAATTATAAGTACTCATGTTGCATGAAACTTGCTTTAGAGTCCTAGAAACGCGTTGTTAGATGTTTCATAAGTTCGTCAAACTTGTACAAAGCTCATTGAAACACTTATAAGCACTCATGTAGCATGAAACTTGGTTTAGAGTCCTAGAAACGCGTTGTTAGATGTTTCATAAGTTCGTCAAACTAGTACAAAGCTCATTGAGATACTTATAAGCACTCATGTTGCATGAAACTTGGTTTAGAGTCCTAGAAACGCGTTGTTAGATGTTTCATAAGTTCGTCAAACTAGTACAAAGCTCATTGAGATACTTATAAGCACTCATGTTGCATGAAACTTGGTTTAGAGTCCTAGAAACCGCCTTGTAAGATGTTTCATAAGTTCGTCAAACAAGAATAAAGCTCATTGAGACACTTATAAGCACTCATGTTGCATGAAACTTGGTTTAGAGTCCTAGAAACGCGTTGTTAGATGTTTCAAAAGTTCGTCAAATTAGTACAAAGCTCATTGAGACACTTATAAGCACTCATGTTGCATGAAACTTGGTTTAGAGTCCTAGAAACCGCCTTGTAAGATGTTTCATAAGTTCGTCAAACAAGAATAAAGCTCATTGAGACACTTATAAGCACTCATGTTGCATGAAACTTGGTTTAGAGTCCTAGAAACGCGTTGTTAGATGTTTCATAAGTTCGTCAAATTTGTACAAAGCTCATTGAGACTCTTATAAGCACTCATGTTGCATGAAACTTAGTTTAGAGTCCTAGAAACGCGTTGTTAGTTTTTTATAAGTTCGTCAAACTTGTACAAAGCTCATTGAGAAACTTATAAGAACTCTTGTTGAATGAAACTTGGTTTAGTCCTAGAAACCGCGTTGTTAGATGTTTCATAAGTTCGTAAAACTTTTACAAAGCTCATTGAGACACATATAAGCACTCATGTTGCATGAAACTTTGTTTAGAGTCTTAGAAACCGCGTTGTTTGATGTTTCATAAGTTTGTCAAACTTGTACAAAGCTCATTGAGACACTTATAAGCACTCATGTTGCATGAAACTTGGTTTAGATTCCTAGAAACCTCGTTGTAAGATGTTTCATAAGTTCGTCAAGCTAGTACAAAGCTCATTGAGACACTTATAAGCACTCATGTTGCGTGACACTTCGTTTAGAGTCCTAGAAACCACGTTGTTAGAAGTTTCATAAGTTTGTCAAACTAGTACAAAGCTCATTGAGACACTTATAAGCACTCATGTTGCACGAAACTTGGTTTAGAGTCCTAGAAACGAATTGTTAGATGTTTCATAACTTCGTCAAACTAGTACAAAGCTCATTGAGACACTTATATGGACTCATGTTGCATGAAACTTGGTTTAGAGTCCTAGAAACGAGTTGTTAGATGTTTCATAAGTTCGTCAAACTCGTGCAATGCTCATTGAGACACTTATAAACACTCATGTTGCATGAAATTTTGTTTAGAGTCCTAGAAACGCATTGTTAAATATTTCATAAGTTCGTAAAACTTGTACAAAGCTCATTGAGACACTTATAAGCACTCATGTTGCATGAAACTTGTTTTAGAGTCCTCGTAACGCGTTGTTAGATGTTTCATAAGTTTGTAAAACTTTTATAAATTTCATCGAGGAACTTATAAGTACTCATGTTGCAAGAAACTCGTTTTAAAGTCCTATAGCGGCGTTGTGAGATGTTTCATAAGTTCGTCAAACTTTAACAAAGGTCATTGAGGAACTTATAAGCACTCATGTTGCATGAAACTTGGTTTAGAGTCTTAGAAACGCGATGTTAGATATTTCATAATTTCGTCAAACTTTTACAAAGCTCATTGAGACGCATATAAGCACTCATGTTGCATGAAACTTGGTTTAGAGTCCAAGAAACCGCGTTGTTAGATGTTTCATAAGTTCGTCAAACTTGTAAAAAACTCATTGAGACACTTATAAGCACTCATGTTGCATGAAACTTGGTTTAGAGTCCTAGAAACCACGTTGTTAGAAGTTTCATAAGTTCGTCAAACTAGTACAAAGCTCATTGAGACACTTATAAGCACTCATGTTGCACGAAACTTGGTTTAGAGTCCTAGAAACGAATTGTTAGATGTTTCATAAGTTAGTTAAACTAGTACAAAGCTCATTGAGACACTTATAAGGACTCATGTTGCATGAAACTTGGTTTAGAGTCCTAGAAACGAGTTGTTAGATGTTTCATAAGTTCGTCAAACTTGTAAAAAGCTCATTGAGACACTTATAAGAACTCACGTTGCAATAAACTTGGTTTAGAGTCTTAGAAACCACATTGTTAGACGTTTCATAAATTCGTCAAACTTGTACAAAGCTCATTGAGACACTTATAAGCACTCAAGTTGCATGAAACTTGGTTTAGAGTCCTAGAAACGCGTTGTTAGATGTTTCATAAGTTCGTCAAACTAGTACAAAGGTTATTGAGACACTTATAAGAACTCATGTTGCATGAAACTTGGTTTAGAGTCCTAGAAACGAGTTGTTAGATGTTTCATAAGTTCGTCAAACTTGTACAAAGCTCATTGAGAGACTTATAAGCACTCATGTTGCATGAAACTTGGTTTCGAGTCCTAAAACCGCGCTTTGTTAGATGTTTCATAAGTTCGTAAAACTTGTACAAATCTCATCGAGACACTTATAATCTCTCATGATCCATGAAACTTGGTTTAAAGTCCTAGAAACGTGTTGTTAGATGTTTCATAAGTTCGTCAAACTAGTACAAAGCTCATTGGGGAACTTATAAGCACTCATGTAGCATGAAACTTGGTTTGGAGTCCTAGAAACGCGTTGTTAGATGTTTCATAAGTTCGTCAAAATAGTACAAAGCTCATTGAGACACTTATAAGCACTCCTGTTGCATGAAACTTGGTTTAGAGTCCTAGAAACCGCCTTGTAAGATGTTTCATAAGTTCGTCAAACTAGAATAAAGCTCATTGAGAAAATTATAAGTACTCATGTTGCATGAAACTTGCTTTAGAGTCCTAGAAACGCGTTGTTAGATGTTTCATAAGTTCGTCAAACTTGTACAAAGCTCATTGAAACACTTATAAGCACTCATGTAGCATGAAACTTGGTTTAGAGTCCTAGAAACGCGTTGTTAGATGTTTCATAAGTTCGTCAAACTAGTACAAAGCTCATTGAGATACTTATAAGCACTCATGTTGCATGAAACTTGGTTTAGAGTCCTAGAAACGCGTTGTTAGATGTTTCATAAGTTCGTCAAACTAGTACAAAGCTCATTGAGATACTTATAAGCACTCATGTTGCATGAAACTTGGTTTAGAGTCCTAGAAACCGCCTTGTAAGATGTTTCATAAGTTCGTCAAACAAGAATAAAGCTCATTGAGACACTTATAAGCACTCATGTTGCATGAAACTTGGTTTAGAGTCCTAGAAACGCGTTGTTAGATGTTTCATAAGTTCGTCAAATTTGTACAAAGCTCATTGAGACTCTTATAAGCACTCATGTTGCATGAAACTTAGTTTAGAGTCCTAGAAACGCGTTGTAAGTTTTTTATAAGTTCGTCAAATTTGTACAAAGCTCATTGAGAAACTTATAAGAACTATCTTGTTGAATGAAACTTGGTTTAGTCCTAGAAACCGCGTTGTTAGATGTTTCATAAGTTCGTAAAACTTTTACAAAGCTCATTGAGACACATATAAGCACTCATGTTGCATGAAACTTTGTTTAGAGTCTTAGAAACCGCGTTGTTTGATGTTTCATAAGTTTGTCAAACTTGTACAAAGCTCATTGAGACACTTATAAGCACTCATGTTGCATGAAACTTGGTTTAGAGTCCTAGAAACCTCGTTGTAAGATGTTTCATAAGTTCGTCAAACTAGTACAAAGCTCATTGAGATACTTATAAGCACTCATGTTGCGTGACACTTCGTTTTGAGTCCTAGAAACCACGTTGTTAGAAGTTTCATAAGTTTGTCAAACTAGTACAAAGCTCATTGAGACACTTATAAGCACTCATGTTGCACGAAACTTGGTTTAGAGTCCTAGAAACGAATTGTTAGATGTTTCATAACTTCGTCAAACTAGTACAAAGCTCATTGAGACACTTATATGGACTCATGTTGCATGAAACTTGGTTTAGAGTCCTAGAAACGAGTTGTTAGATGTTTCATAAGTTCGTCAAACTCGTGCAATGCTCATTGAGACACTTATAAACACTCATGTTGCATGAAATTTTGTTTAGAGTCCTAGAAACGCATTGTTAAATGTTTCATAAGTTCGTAAAACTTGTACAAAGCTCATTGAGACACTTATAAGCACTCATGTTGCATGAAACTTGTTTTAGAGTCCTCGTAACGCGTTGTTAGATGTTTCATAAGTTTGTAAAACTTGTATAAATTTCATCGAGGAACTTATAAGTACTCATGTTGCAAGAAACTCGTTTTAAAGTCCTATAGCGGCGTTGTGAGATGTTTCATAAGTTCGTCAAACTTTAACAAAGCTCATTGAGGAACTTATAAGCACTCATGTTGCATGAAACTTGGTTTAGAGTCTTCGAAACGCGTTGTTAGATATTTCATAATTTCGTCAAACTTTTACAAAGCTCATTGAGACACATAATAAGCACTCATGTTGCATGAAACTTGGTTTAGAGTCCTAGAAACGCGTTGTTAGATGTTTCATAAGTTCGTCAAACTTGTACAAAACTCATTGAGACACTTATAAGCACTCATGTTGCATGAAACTTTGTTTAGAGTCCTAGAAACGCGTTGTTAGATGTTTCATAGGTTCGTCAAACTAGTACAAAGTTCATTGAGACACTTATAAGCACTCGTGTTGCATGAAACTTGGTTTAGAGTTCTAGAAGCCCGTTGTTAGATGTTTCATAAGTTCGTCAAACTTTTTCAAAGCTCATTGAGACACTTATAAGCACTCATGTTGCATGAAACTTGGTTTAGAGTCCTAGAAACGCGTAGTTAGATGTTTCATAAGTTCGTCAAACTTTTTCAAAGCTCATTGAGACACTTATAAGCACTCATGTTGCATGAAACTTGGTTTAGAGTCCTAGAAACGCGTTGTTAGATGTTTCATAAGTTCGTAAAATTAATACAAATCTCATTGATACACTTATAAGCACTCATGTTGCATAAAAATTGGTTTAGAGTCCTAGAAACGCATTGTTAGATATTTCAGAACTTTGCCAAAATTGTAAAAAGCTCATTGAGACACTTCTAAGCACTCATGTTGCATGAAACTTGGTTTAAAGTTCTAGAAACGCATTGTTAGATGTTTCATAAGTTCGTAATACTTGTACAAAGCCTATTGAGACACTTATAAGCACTCATGTTGCATGAAACTTGTTTTAGAGTCCTCGAAACGCGTTGTTAGATGTTTCATAAGTTCGTCAAACTTATACAAAGCTGATTGAGAAACTTATAAGCACTCATGTTGAAAGAAACTTGGTTTAGAGTCCTAGAACCGCGTTGTTAGATGTTTCATAAGTTCATCAAACTTTAACAAAGCTCATTGAGTAACTTATTAGCACTCATGTTGAAAGAAACTTGGTTTAGATTCTTAGAAACGCGTTTTTTAAATGTTTCATAAGTTCGTCAAACTTTTACAAAGCTCATTGAGACACATATATGCACTCATGTTTCATGAAACTTGGTTTAGAGTGCTAGAAACGCGTTGTTAGATGTTTCATAAGTTCGTGAAACTTGAACAAAGCTCATTGAGACACTTATATGCACCCATGTTTCATGAAACTTGGTTTAGAGTCCCTATAAACCGAGTTGTTAGATAAGTTCGTCAAACTTTTACAAAGCTTATTGAGGAACTTATAAGCACTCATGTTGCATGAAACTTGGTTTAGAGTGCTCAAAACGTGTTGTTACATGTTTCATAAGTTCGTCAAACTAGTACAAAACTCATTGAGACACTTATTGTTGAGACTAATGTTAACCTATCAAAGGCATTAGGTCGAAACATGATTCAACTTGTCTTCCAAGGCAAGGTTTAAACAAAAGAGTGATAAGGCAAGATGATAAGGAAGGAGAATAAAAGAGATAAGTGTGAAAAAGGAGCTTGATAAGTAGTATGCCAAAGTGATAAAGGAGTGTGATAAGTAGATCAGCCTAAAAGTGATAAAGGGGCAACGGCTCTCTTATGGATAAGGCACGGATGGAGCCAGCTGGAGCCAGCTCACACCGTACGGACCATAGAGGACGCACCTTTGACTCCACACGCTTCAAGCTTGACTCCACATGCTTCATTGACCAATGTGTAGCGGCTACATTTAACCTAGATGCTCCTTGTTGTATTTCCTATATAATCTACTCTTATGCACATCATTGTAACCTAAGGAGGCAATGCCTCTCTTCTAATATACATTTTCACAAATACTCTCCACAATTCTCTCTCTAAATCTCCACCAATCTCTCTTCATGTTCTTCAAGAACATGAAGAACACCGAAACATATTCTCTCTTAATCTCTCACTAAACTCTCTACACAAACTCTCACCGATTCTCTCAATACTCTCCATGAGCTTCACAATCTCATGATTCTCCCATCCTTATACTCGTTTTCCAACATGGTATCGAGCATTTAGCTCCTCTCCTAAGCATTTCCGCAAGCTTAGCATGTTTATGGGTCAAGATCCTTGTTTCTTCACTCTTATGGGTGTAAGAACTTGTTGAATCTGGTACCTTTTCTTTATTATTTACTTTTCATAAGGCAATGAACAAGAACAACCAAGATAGCTTGGTAATTGTGAGCCATAAAGGATAAAATCTTGTCCCTTTACTCTTATGAGTGTAAGCGGCTTGATAAATCCAAAGTTGTTTCTTTTTATGTTTATAAACATTAAGATCTACTAGGTGAAGGAACCATGATTCGCCTTTCCTCTTAGGAGTGATAAGAACATGATGAATCCATGTCCCTACCTAAGAACAATCCAAACAAGGCCGGTTCATGTAAAGCCTAGATCTTGAATCTTTGCTACATGACAAATCCGAGTTTGCTTGTGTTGTTCTTACAAGATCTTAATTAGGCCAAAAGCTAGTGATTAAGAACCATGGATTCCTTGCTCATAGGAGTTTAAGGAACCTTGATGAATCTAATAATCACTTAGCATAGGCATTTAGGCTATGAACAAGTATCCAAAGCATCAAAGCTTGGAACTTGCGAGCTAAAAGAGTAAGAGAACCATGTGGTCGTCTCTTGTGAGAACAAAACATGTTGAATCCAAAACTCTATGCTTTATCTCTATACAAAGATCAAAGGTAGAGAACCGTGCTTCTTATTCTCTTATGAGATAAAGAGAACTCGTTGAATCCAAATCCTCTTTATAGAACACACTTATCAAAGACCGGTTCATGAAAAGATTTGATCTTTCAATAAGATCTAGCTACATGTAAAATCGGTTTCTTAAAAGTATAGTCTCTCTAAATAGATCTTTGTATAAGGCCAAATGTTTAAAAGATGAGAACCATGGCTTCCTCACTCTTATGAGTCTAAAGGAACCTTGATGAATCCGCAATCTATTAAACGTTGGCATAAAACAATGACCAAGCATTCAAGAACAAAACTTAAAGCTTGAGAGTTTAAAGGTTAGTGAACCACTTGTTTGACTCATGAAGAGTATAACCTAGTGTTGAATCCAAAACCTTCTTTAGGCAAGGACCAAGTTATCAAGTTAAAATCTTGGTACTTGAGAGCTGAAAGAGAGTGATCCTTGTTCAATAAGTATTGTGTGCTTAATTGACTTGTTGAATCCAAATCTCTTTGCATTATTTAAATTTATGAGCATGTACTAGTCGGTTTTCATCTTTAAAAGTTTTGACAATGAAGAGATTTGTTGAAGTAAGGCTAATAGTCTTTATAAGAGAAAGATTTAATCTTTCATCTTAAAGCTTCAATCTTGATAATCTCTAAGTCAATACATGCTCTTGTGTGAATTTCAAATTACTAAAGACAATGAAGATGGTTAAGTGGTGGTTGTGTAAGTGGAAACACAAGGGGGAGATAAAGAGATTAGTAGTTACCTTGAGTCCTAAAGATCTTTAAAAAAAAATAATTAAGGAATCGGTTAAACTCTATACTCTTTATCCTCTTCATACCCCACTATAACATCCAAGTCTTGATTCTTGTTAAAAGACCAAATCACTAATCCTTAAATGGTTAAGTTGTTTGTGTCTTGGAAAGATCTAGGATACAAGGTCCGCATAAGACTATATGTCTAAAATCAAATCACTAGTCCTTGTTTGGTAAAGTGGTTTGATTTACTATGTCTTTAAGACTATATGCACTAAGACCTTGGTTAATCCAAAAGATCGCATGTTTTATCAAAGGGTAAGGAACCATAGATCCGCTTGTGATTAAGCACCTAAGATCTTATGGAATCCAAAACTCTCTTAGAGGATAGTGGAACAATAACCATTGGGTATTTGAAAAAGCATTCATGATCTTATTGAATCCATTAAACCTCGGCTAACATATCATGTATGATATGGGGAAATGATTCATGTTCATAACTCTTGTAAATCCAAATAGGATAAGTTAGACATGATGATCTATTGTTTAGATCATTGACCGCAATTGTGCATTTAAGTCAATGATCCGAGAGAAGTGACTTGCTATTCAAGCATTCAAAAGTCACAATGATCCTCGGTTTTGTTAAGATTCATGGTCTAGTTTTTAAGCTTTAAAAGACCATGACTCTCTCTTAAAGTCTCTATGGCAAGGCGCCATAGAAAGACTCTTGTTGCTAAACCTTGATAAGCTATTGTAGGTACTAATCAATGGATAAACAACAAAGAAATCTTTCATGAGGAAAGTTATAAGCTCAATATAGACTAACCATGAGAAGGTGCTCTATGAGTAAATAACTTTTCCACATGACCATCATCTCAAGGAACCAAACTTTAAAGGGCCATTTCTAAAACTCTTTACTCTCTTATTTATATAGTTAGTGATTGTTAATGCTTCATCACTTAGCTAAGAATGGTTTAGAATTTGCAAATTATGAAAAACTATAACTTGACTTGTGATAAAATGCATTCTATACTCGGGTTTAGCAAAATGTCTTAGGGAATATATTGAACTAAGTCGTAAACCCTCCTTTGCATTCTCTCTCGTTCTAGTTATTGTTGTTAAGTAATTTGTAAATATGTTGCTAATTACATGCCGGTTATCATGATATTTAAATCAAATTGTGTCTTTATGATGATGTAGGATCACCATCAATAAAAGACCCAAAATGATGATCAATGAGAAACCCCTAAGCATGAAAAGGTGACTAAGAAGAGTTAAAGAGAAGAGAAGTAAAGAAGTATATGAAAGAGGTCACAAAAGGGTTCCAAAGAGAAGATGAGAACCCTTTCTCACCAAGCTTGTGAAGAACAAAGCCGAGAAGGGAACCAAACAATCAAGGGATTACTCCATCTTGATCATAAGGGGGAGAAAGTGTTAAATCACATATCTTCCTTCATGATCAATTTGGAGAATCACTCAAAGCGGCTAAAGCATCTCTACCAAAAGAGCAAAGCCACTTCAATCTCCAAAGAGGCTAAAGCATCTTCACCAAAAGTGCAAAGCTTCATCTATCCATTTCATCATCATTCTCGGCCACTCTTCACCAAAGGGAAGGGCTGATCCATTGAACCACCCAAGAAGAACCTCTTAAAGAAAGAGATTCATCAAATCAGCTAAAGCTTTTACAAAGAGCAATAGCCATCATTCTCGGCCACTCTTCACCAAAGGGAAGGGCTGATCCATTGAACCACCCAAGAAGAACCTCTTGAAGAAAGAGATTCATCAAATCAGCTAAAGCTTCTACAAAGAGCAATAGCCATCATTCTCCTAATCCATCACTCGGCCAAGTTTCAACAAAGGACAAAGTCGAGCCATTTTTCATCCCCTATCACCATCACCGAGTCCTTGAAGAAAGGAACTCATCATTATGTGACTTGGTCAAAGCTCTAGCAATGACAAGACCAAATCACTCCATCAACATTCGGCCAAGCATCTATCAAGAGCAAGAGCCAAACCAATCGAGACCTTGTTCCAATTGCACAAAGGAGAAAGCAAAGACTTCAAGAAGAAGCCAAAGCTCAAAACCTAGATGCAACTACAAGGAAAAGTCAAACCACTACGAACTAAAGGCTGTCCCTTAAACCTTAATCTCTTCATTATGATTAGCTTTTTCATAGAACTAGAGCCGCACCCTATATACTTGCTTAGTTCTTTGATAAAACTAATCATTGCCCTTGTTAAAAGTTGTTTAGTCTATTAAAACCTATGTGAGATCATTTGAAATTTGTTAAGGAACTTAGGTTTAAATAGCAAAATTACTCATTGATTCATTAAGTTAGACTTAAGCTTCTTATGCATATCTATCTAATCATATCATAGTATCCGTTCACTAAACTCTATGTATCTCTTGAAACTCTTGAAGGTTCAAAGGAAACAAGAGTGAAGTGATCATTCTCGGCTACTTGAATGACAAGAAGAAAGAAAGCTACTAAGGAGAAATGAAGAGAAGGAGGAGGAAGGCAAAAGTGTTCGGCCATTTCCTCTCACATTCAAGCTTGTGAAGAACAAAGCCGCGAAGAGGAAGTAAAGATTAAAGCTTGAAGAAAGCATAGAAGTAACTTCATCATCTAAGTGTGAAGAGCATAATCAAGATGAGAAGTTCAAAGAACCCTTATAAAGAAATGGTAAAGGCAAGAGCTTGAACCAGTTTCTACTTAAGGGGAGTGTGTTTGGCGAGCAAGAAAGAGTTCATTTGAGAAGACTTTGAAGACAAGTCAAGAAGAACTCAAGGCTCATCAAAGAAGACCCCTAACCGAATTAACTTACACTCTTTTTCCTTAGATGTGGTTTTATCCCAAGTGGTTTTCCCATCTAAGGTTTTAATGAGGTTTGTTAAACGGTTTTCCAATCTTAGCCATTTCATTAGGCTAAGCTTGAGGGGGAGTGTTGAGACTAATGTTAACCTATCAAAGGCATTAGGTCGAAACATGATTCAACTTGTCTTCCAAGGCAAAGTTTAAACAAAAGAGTGATAAGGCAAGATGATAAGGAAGGAGAATAAAAGAGATAAGTGTGAAAAAGGAGCTTGATAAGTAGTATGCCAAAGTGATAAAGGAGTGTGATAAGTAGATCAGCCTAAAAGTGATAAAGGGGCAACGGCTCTCTTATGGATAAGGCACGGATGGAGCCAGCTGGAGCCAGCTCACACCGTACGGACCATAGAGGACGCACCTTTGACTCCACACGCTTCAAGCTTGACTCCACATGCTTCATTGACCAATGTGTAGCGGCTACATTTAACCTAGATGCTCCTTGTTGTATTTCCTATATAATCTACTCTTATGCACATCATTGTAACCTAAGGAGGCAATGCCTCTCTTCTAATATACATTTTCACAAATACTCTCCACAATTCTCTCTCTAAATCTCCACCAATCTCTCTTCATGTTCTTCAAGAACATGAAGAACACCGAAACATATTCTCTCTTAATCTCTCACTAAACTCTCTACACAAACTCTCACCGATTCTCTCAATACTCTCCATGAGCTTCACAATCTCATGATTCTCCCATCCTTATACTCGTTTTCCAACACTTATAAACACTCATGTTGCATTTAGAGTCCTAGAAACGCATTGTTAAATGTTTCATAAGTTCGTAAATCTTGTACAAAGCTCATTGAGACCCTTATAAGCACTCATGTTGCATGAACCTTGTTTTAGAGTCCTCGTAACGCGTTGTTAGATGTTTCATAAGTTCGTAAAACCTGTACAAAGCTCATCGAGGAACTTATAAGCACTCATGTTGCAAGAAACTTGGTTTAGAGTCTTAGAACCGCGTTGTTAGATGTTTCATAAGTTCGTCAAACTTTAACAAAGTTCATTAAGGAACTTATAAGCACTCATGTTTCATGAAACTTGGTTTAGAGTTTTAGAAACGCGTTGTTAGATGTTTCATAAGTTCGTCAAACTTTTACAAAGCTCATTGAGACACATATAAGCACTCATGTTGCATGAAACTTGGTTTAGAGTCTTAGAAACCGCGTTGTTAGATGTTTCATAAGTTCGTCAAACTTGTACAAAGCTCATTGAGACACTTATTAGCACTCATGTTGAATGAAACTTGGTTTAGAGTCCTAGAAATCGCGTTGTTAGATGTTTCATAAGTTCGTCAAACTTTTACAAAGCTTATTGAGACACATATAAGCACTCATGTTGCATGAAACTTGGTTTAGAGTCTTAGAAACCGCGTTGTTAGATGTTTCATAAGTTCGTCAAACTGGTACAAAGCTCATTGAGACACTTATAAGCACTCATGTTGCGTGACACTTCGTTTAGAGTCCTAGAAACCACGTTGTTAGAAGTTTCATAAGTTCGTCAAATTAGTACAAAGCTCATTGAGACACTTATAAGTACTCATGTTGCATGAAACTTGGTTTAGAGTCTTAGAAACCATGTTGTTAGATGTTTCATAAGTTCTTCAAACTTTTACAAAGCTCATTGAGACACATATAAACACTCATGTTGCATGAAACTTGGTTTAGAGTCCTAGAAAGGTATTGTTAGATGTTTCATAAGTTCGTGAAACTTGTACAAAGCTCATTGAGACACTTATATGCACCCATGTTGCATGAAACTTGGTTTAGAGTCCCTATAAACCGCGTTGTTAGATGTTTCATAAATTCGTCAAACTAGTACAAAGCTCATTGAGACACTTATAAACACTCATGTTGCATGAAACTTTGTTTAGAGTCCTAGAAATGCATTGTTAAATGTTTCATAAGTTCGTAAAACTTGTACAAATCTCATTGAGACACTTATAAGCACTCATGTTGCATGAAACTTGGTTTAGAGTCTTAGAAACCACATTGATAGATGTTTCATAAGTTCGTAAAACTTGTACAAAGCTTATTGAGACACTTATATGCACCCATGTTGCATGAAACTTGGTTTAGAGTCCCTATAAAACGCGTTGTAAGATGTTTCATAAGTTTGTCAAACTAGTACAATGCTCATTGAGACACTTATAAACACTCATGTTGCATGAAACTTTGTTTAGAGTCCTAGAAACGCTTTGTTAAATGTTTCATAAGTTCGTAAAACTTGTACAAAGCTCATTGAGACACTTATAAGGACTCATGTTGCATGAAAATTGTTTTAGAGTCCTCGTAACGCGTTGTTAGATGTTTCATAAGTTCGTCAAACTTTAACAAAGTTCATTGAGGAACTTATTAGCACTCATGTTTCATGAAACTTGGTTTAGAGTTTTAGAAACGCGTTGTTAGATGTTTCATAAGTTCGTAAAACTTTTACAAAGCTCATTGAGACACATATAAGCACTCATGTTGCATGAAACTTGGTTTAGTGTCTTAGAAACCGCGTTGTTAGATGTTTCATAAGTTCGTCAAACTTGTACAAAGCTCATTGAGACACTTATAAGCACTCATGTTGAATGAAACTTGGTTTAGAGTCCTAGAAACGCGTTGTTAGATGTTTCATAAGTTCGTCAAACTTGTACAAAGCTCATTAAGACACATATAAGCACTCATATTGCATGAAACTTGGTTTACAGTCCTAGAAACGCGTTGTTAGATGTTTCATAAGTTCGTCAAACTAACACAAAGCTCATTGAGACACTTATAAAATCTTATATTGCATGAAACTTGGTTTAGAGTCCTAGAAACGCGTTGTTAGATGTTTCATAATTTCGTCAAACTTGTACAAACCTCATTGAGACACTTATAAGCACTCATGTTGCATGAAACTTAGTTTCGAGTCCTAGAAACGCGTTCTTAGTTTTTTATAAGTTTGTCAAACTTGTACAAAGCTCATTGAGACACTTATAAGAACTCGTATTGAATGAAACTTGGTTTAGTCCTAGAAATCGCGTTGTTAGATGTTTCATAAGTTCGTCAAACTTTTACAAAGCTTATTGAGACACATATAAGCACTCATGTTGCATGAAACTTGGTTTAGAGTCTTAGAAACCGCGTTGTTAGATGTTTCATAAGTTCGTCAAACTTGTACAAAGGTTATTGAGACACTTATAAGCACTCATGTTGAATGAAACTTGGTTTAGAGTCCTAGAAACGCGTTGTTAGATGTTTCCTAAGTTTGTCAAACTAGTACAAAGCTCAGTGAGACACATATAAGCACTCATGTTGCATGAAACTTGGTTTACAGTCCTAGAAACGCGTTGTTAGATGTTTCATAAGTTCGTCAAACTAATACAAAGGTTATTGAGACACTTATAAAATCTCATATTGCATGAAACTTGGTTTAGAGTCCTAGAAACCGCGTTGTAAGATGTTTCATAAGTTCGTCAAACTAGTACAAAGCTCATTGAGACACTTATAAGCACTCATGTTGCGTGACACTTCGTTTAGAGTCCTAGAAACCACGTTGTTAGAAGTTTCATAAGTTCGTCAAACTAGTACAAAGCTCATTGAGACACTTATAAGCACTCATGTTGCACGAAACTTGGTTTAGAGTCTTAGAAACGCGTTGTTAGAAGTTTCATAAGTTCGTCAAACTTTTACAAAGCTCATTGAGACACATATAAGCACTCATGTTGCATGAAACTTGGTTTAGAGTCTTAGAAACCGCGTTGTTAGATGTTTCATAAGTTCGTCAAACTTGTACAGAGCTCATTAAGACACTTATAAGCATTCATGTTGAATGAAACTTGGTTTAGAGTCCTAGAAACGCGTTGTTAGATGTTTCATAAGTTCGTCAAACTAGTACAAAGCTCATTGAGACACATATAAGCACTCATGTTGCATGAAACTTGGTTTACAGTCCTAGAAACGTGTTGTTAGATGTTTCATAAGTTCATCAAACTAACACAAAGCTCATTGAGACACTTATAAAATCTCATATTGCATGAAACTTGGTTTAGAGTCCTAGAAACGCGTTGTTAGATGTTTCATAAGTTCGTCAAACTTGTACAAATCTCATTGAGACACTTATAAGAACTCATGTAGAATGAAACTTGGTTTAGAGTCCTAGAAACCGCGTTGTTAGATGTTTCATAAGTTCGTCAAACTTTTACAAAGCTCATTGAGACACATATAAACACTCATGTTGCATGAAACTTGGTTTAGAGTCTTAGAAACCGCGTTGTTAGATGTTTCATAAGTTCGTCAAACTTGTACAAAGCTCATTGAGACACTTATAAGCACTCATCTTGCATGAAACTTGGTTTAGAGTCCTAGAAACCGCGTTGTAAGATGTTTTATAAGTTTGTCAAACTAGTACAAAGCTCATTGAGACACTTATAAGCACTCATGTTGCGTGACACTTCGTTTAGAGTCCTAGAAACCACGTTGTTAGAAGTTTCATAAGTTCGTCAAATTAGTACAAAGCTCATTGAGACACTTATAAGCACTCATGTTGCATGAAACTTGGTTTAGAGTCTTAGAAACCGCGTTGTTAGATGTTTCATAATTTCTTCAAACTTTTACAAAGCTCATTGAGACACATATAAGCACTCATGTTGCATGAAACTTGGTTTAGAGTCCTAGAAAGGCATTTTTAGATGTTTCATAAGTTCGTGAAACTTGTACAAAGATCATTGAGACACTTATATGCACCCATGTTGCATGAAACTTTGTTTAGAGTCCCTATAAACCGCGTTGTTAGAGATGTTTCATAAGTTCGTCAAACTAGTACAAAGCTCATTGAGACACTTATAAGCACTCATGTTGCATGAAACTTGTTTTAGAGTCCTCGTAACGCGTTGTTAGATGTTTCATAAGTTCGTCAAACTTTAACAAAGTTCATTGAGGAACTTATTAGCACTCATGTTTCATGAAACTTGGTTTAGAGTTTTAGAAACGCGTTGTTAGATGTTTGATAAGTTCGTAAAACTTTTACAAAGCTCATTGAGACACATATAAGCACTCATGTTGCATGAAACTTGGTTTAGAGTCTTAGAAACCGCGTTGTTAGATGTTTCAAAAGTTCGTCAAACTTGTACAAAGCTCATTGAGACACTTATAAGCCCTCATGTTGAATGAAACTTGGTTTAGAGTCCTAGAAACGCGTTGTTAGATGTTTCATAAGTTCGTCAAACTAGTACAAAGCTCAATGAGACACATATAAGCACTCATGTTGCATGAAACTTGGTTTACAGTCCTAGAAACGCGTTGTTAGATGTTTCATAAGTTCGTCAAACTAACACAAAGCTCATTGAGACACTTATAAAATCTCATATTGCATGAAACTTGGTTTAGAGTCCTAGAAACGCGTTGTTAGATGTTTCATAAGTTCGTCAAACTTGTACAAATCTCATTGAGACACTTATAAGAACTCATGTAGAATGAAACCTGGTTTAGAGTCCTAGAAACCGCGTTGTTAGATGTTTCATAAGTTCGTCCAACTTTTACAAAACTCATTGAGACACATATAAACACTCATGTTGCATGAAACTTGGTTTAGAGTCTTAGAAACCGCGTTGTTAGATGTTTCATAAGTTCGTTAAACTTGTACAAAGCTCATTGAGACACTTATAAGCACTCATCTTGCATGAAACTTGGTTTAGAGTCCTAGAAACCGCGTTGTAAGATGTTTTATAAGTTTGTCAAAGTAGTACAAAGCTCATTGAGACACTTATAAGCACTCATGTTGCGTGACACTTCGTTTAGAGTCCTAGAAACCACGTTGTTAGAAGTTTCATAAGTTCGTCAAACTAGTACAAAGCTCATTGAGACACTTATAAGCACTCATGTTGCATGAAACTTTTTTTAGAGTCCTCGTAACGCGTTGTTAGATGTTTCATAAGTTCGTCAAACTTTAACAAAGTTCATTGAGGAACTTATTAGCACTCATGTTTCATGAAACTTGGTTTAGAGTTTTAGAAACGCGTTGTTAGATGTTTCATAAGTTCGTAAAACTTTTACAAAGCTCATTGAGACACATATAAGCACTCATGTTGCATGAAACTTGGTTTAGAGTCTTAGAAACCGCGTTGTTAGATGTTTCAAAAGTTCGTCAAACTTGTACAAAGCTCATTGAGACACTTATAAGCACTCATGTTGAATGAAACTTGGTTTAAAGTCCTAGAAACGCGTTGTTAGATGTTTCATAAGTTCGTCAAACTAGTACAAAGCTCAGTGAGACACATATAAGCACTCATGTTGCGTGAAACATGGTTTACAGTCCTAGAAACGCGTTGTTAGATGTTTCATAAGTTCGTCAAACTAACACAAAGCTCATTGAGACACTTATAAAATCTCATATTGCATGAAATTTGGTTTAGAGTCCCAGAAACCGCGTTGTAAGATGTTTCATAAGTTCGTCAAACTAGTACAAAGCTCATTGAGACACTTATAAGCACTCATGTTGCGTGACACTTCGTTCAGAGTCCTAGAAACCACGTTGTTAGAAGTGTCATAAGTTCGTCAAACTAGTACAAAGTTCATTGAGACACTTATAAGCACTCATGTTGCATGAAATTTGGTTTAGAGTCTTAGAAACCGCGTTGTTAGATGTTTCATAAGTTCGTCAAACTTGTACAAAGCTCATTGAGACACTTATAAGCACTCATGTTGAATGAAACTTGGTTTAGAGTCCTAGAAACGCGTTGTTAGATGTTTTATAAGCTCGTCAAACTAGTACAAAGCTCATTGAGTTACATATAAGCACTCATGTTGCATGAAACTTGGTTTACAGTCCTAGAAACGAGTTGTTAGATGTTTCATAAGTTCGTCAAACTAACACAAAGCTCATTGAGACACTTATAAAATCTCATATTGCATGAAACTTGGTTTAGAGTCCTAGAAACGCGTTGTTAGATGTTTCATAAGTTCGTCAAACTTGTACAAATCTCATTGAGACACTTATAAGAACTCATGTAGAATGAAACTTGGTTTAGAGTCCTAAAAACCGCGTTGTTAGATGTTTCATAAATTCGTCAAACTTTTACAAAGCTCATTGAGACACATATAAACACTCATGTTGCATGAAACTTGGTTTAGAGTCTTAGAAACCGCGTTGTTAGATGTTTCATAAGTTCGTCAAACTTGTACAAAGCTCATTGAGACACTTATAAGCACTCATCTTGCATGAAACTTGGTTTAGAGTCCTAGAAACAACGTTGTTATAAGTTTCATAGGTTCGTCAAATTAGTACAAAGCTCATTGAGACACTTATAAGCACTCATGTTGCATGAAACTTGGTTTAGAGTCTTAGAAACCGCGTTGTTAGATGTTTCATAAGTTCTTCAAACTTTTACAAAGCTCATTGAGACACATATAAGCACTCATGTTGCATGAAACTTGGTTTAGAGTCCTAGAAAGGCATTGTTAGATGTTTCATAAGTTCGTGAAACTTGTACAAACCTCATTGAGACACTTATATGCACCCATGTTGCATGAAACTTGGTTTAGAGTCCCTATAAACCGCGTTGTTAGAGATGTTTCATAAGTTCGTCAAACTAGTACAAAGCTCATTGAGACACTTATAAACACTCATGTTGCATGAAACTTTGTTTAGAGTCCTAGAAATGCATTGTTAAATGTTTCATAAGTTTGTAAAACTTGTACAAATCTCATTGAGGAACTTATAAGCACTCATGTTGCAAGAAACTTGTTTTAAAGTCCTAGAACCGCATTGTTAGATGATTCATAAGTTCGTCAAACTTTAACAAAGCTCATTGAGGAACTTATAAGCACTCATGTTGCATGAAACTTGGTTTAGAGTCTTAGAAACGCGTTGTTAGATGTTTCATAAGTTCGTCAAACTTTTACAAAGCTCATTGAGACACATATAAGCACTCATGTTGCATGAAACTTGGTTTAGAGTCCCTATAAACCGCGTTGTTAGATGTTTCATAAGTTCCTGAAACTTGTACAAAGCGCATTGAGACACTTATATGCACCCATGTTGCATGAAAATTTGTTTAGAGTCCCTATAAACCGCGTTTTGAGATGTTTCATAAGTTCGTCAAACTTTAACAAAGCACATTGAGTAACTTATAAGCACTCATGTTGCATGAAACTTGGTTTAGAGTCTTAGAAACGCGTTGTTAGATGTTTCATAATTTGTCAAACTTTTACAAAGTTCATTGAGACACATATAAGCACTCATGTTGCATGAAACTTGGTTTAGAGTCCCTATAAACCGCCTTGTTAGATGTTTCATAAGTTCGTCAAACTAGTACAAAGCTCATTGAGACACTTATAAGCACTCATGTTGCATGAAACTTGGTTTAGAGTCCTAAAAACGCGTTGTTAGATGTTTCATAAGTTCGTAAAACTTGTACAAAGCTCATTGAGACACTTATAAGCATTCATGTTTCATGAAACTTGGTTTAAAGTCCTAGAAACGCGTTTTTAGATGTTTAATAAATTCATCAAACTTGTACAAAGCTCATTGAGACACTTATAAGCTTTCATGTTGCATGAAACTTGGTTTAGAGTCCTAGAAACGCGTTGTTAGATGTTTCATAAGTTCGTCAAACTTTTTCAAAGCTCATTGAGACACTTATAAGCACTCATGTTGCATGAAACTTGGTTTAGAGTCCTAGAAACGCGTTGTTATATGTTTCATAAGTTCGTAAAATTAATACAAAGATCATTGATATACTTATAAGAACTCATGTTGCATAAAAATTAGTTTAGAGTCCTAGAAACGCATTGTTAGATATTTTAGAACTTCGCCAAACTTGTAAAAAGCTCATTGAGACACTTATAAGCACTCATGTTGCATGAAACTTGGTTTAGAGTCCTAGAAACGCATTGTTAGATGTTTCATAAGTTCGTAAAACTTGTACAAAGCTCATTGAGACACTTATAAGTACTCATGTTGCATGAAACTTGTTTTAGAGTCCTCAAAACGCGTTGTTAGATGTTTCATAAGTTCGTCAAACTTGTACAAACCTCATTGAGGAACTTATAAGCACCCATGTTGAAAGAAACTTAGGTTAGCGTCCGAGAACCGCGTTGTTAGATGTTTCATAAGTTCATCAAAATTTAACAAAGCTCATTGAGGAACTTATAAGCACTCAGGTTGCATGAAACTTGGTTTAGAGTCTTAGAAACGCGTTTTTTAGATGTTTCATAAGTTCGTCAAACTTTTACAAAGCTCATTGAGACACATATATGCATTCATGTTGCATGAAAATTGGTGTAGAGTCCTAGAAACGCGTTGTTAGATGTTTCATAAGTTCGTGAAACTTGTACAAAACTCATTGAGACACTTATATGCACCCATGTTGCATGAAACTTGATTTAGAGTCCCTATAAACCGCGTTGTTAGATGTTTCATAAGTTCGTCAAACTAGTACAAAGCTCATTGATACACTTATAAACACTCATGTTGCATGAAACTTTGTTTAGAGTCCTAGAAACGCATTGTTAAATGTTTCATAAGTTCGTAAAACTTGTACAAAGCTCATTGAGACACTTATAAGCACTGATGTTGCATGAAACTTGTTTTAGAGTCCTCGTAACGCGTTGTTAGATGTTTCATAAGTTTGTAAAACTTGTACAAAGATCATTGAGGAACTTATAAGCACTCATGTTGCAAGAAACTTGGTTTAGAGTCCTAGAAACGCGTTGTTAGATGTTTCATAAGTTCATCAAACTTTTACAAAGCTCATTGAGACACATATAAGCACTAATGTTGCATGAAACTTGGTTTAGAGTCTTAGAAACCGTGTTGTTAGATGTTTCATAAGTTCGTAAAACTTGTACAAAGCTCATTGAGACACTTATAAGCACTCAAGTTGAATAAAACTTGGTTTAGAGTCCTAGAAACGCGTTGTTAGATGTTTCATAAGTTCGTCAAACTAGTACAAAACTCATTGAGACACATATGAGCACTCATGTTGCATGAAACTTGGTTTACAGTCCTAGAAACGCGTTGTTAGATGTTTCATAAGTTCGTCAAACTAACACAAAGCTCATTGAGACACTTATAAACTCTCATATTGCATGAAACTTGGTTTAGAGTCCTAGAAACGCGTTGTTAGATGTTTCATAAATTCGTCAAACTTGTACAAATCTCATTGAGACACTTATAAGAACTCATGTAGAATGAAACTTAGTTTAGAGTCCTAGAAACGCGTTGTGAGATGTTTCATAAGTTTTTCAAACTAGTACAAAGCTCATTGAGACACTTATTAGCACTCATGTTGCAAGAAACTTGGTTTAGAGTCCTAGAAACGCGTTGTTAGATGTTTCATAAGTTCGTCAAACTTGTACAAAGCTCATTGAGACACTTATAAGTACTCATGTTGCATGAAATTTAGTTTAGAGTCCTAGAAATGCGTTGTTAGATTTTTATAAGTTCGTCAAACTTGTACAAAGCTCATTGAGACACTTATAAGAACTCGTGTTGAATGAAACTTGGTTTAGTCCTAGAAACCGCGTTGTTAGATGTTTCATAAGTTCGTCAAACTTTTACAAAGCTCATTGAGACACATATAAGCACTCATGTTGCATGAAACTTGGTTTAGAGTCTTAGAAACCGCGTTGTTAGATGTTTCATAAGTTCGTCAAACTTTTACAAACCTCATTGAGACACATATAAGCACTCATGTTGCATGAAACTTGGTTTAGAGTCCTAGAAAGGCGTTGTTAGATGTTTCATAAGTTCGTGAAACTTGTACAAAGCTCATTGAGACACTTATATGCACCCATGTTGCATGAAACTTGGTTTAGAGTCCCTATAAACCGCGTTGTTAGGGGTTTCATAAGTTCGTCAAACTAGTACAAAGCTCATTGAGACACTTATAAACACTCATGTTGCATGAAACTTTGTTTAGAGTCCTATAAATGCATTGTTAAATATTTCATAAGTTCGTAAAACTAGTACAAATCTCATTGAGACACTTATAAGCACTCATGTTGTATGAAACTTGTTTTAGAGTCCTCGTAACGCGTTGTTAAATGTTTCATAAGTTTGTAAAACTTGTACAAAGCTCATCGAGGAACTTATAAGCACTCATGTTGCAAGAAACTTGGTTTAAAGTCCTAGAAACGCATTGTTAGATGTTTCATAAGTTCGTCAAACTTTAACAAAGCTCATTGAGGAACTTATAAGCACTCATGTTGCATGAAACTTGGTTTAGAGTCTTAGAAACGTGTTGTTAGATGTTTCATAAGTTCGTCAAACTTTTACAAAGCTCATTGAGACACATAAAAGCACTCATGTTGCATGAAACTTGGTTTAGAGTCCCTATAAACCGCGTTATTAGATGATTTATAAGTTCGTGAAACTTGTACAAAGCGCATTGAGACACTTATATGCACCCATGTTGCATGAAACTTGCTTTAGAGTCCCTATAAACCGCGTTGTTAGATGTTTCATAAGTTCGTCAAACTAGTACAAAGCTCATTGAGACACTTATAAACACTCATGTTGCATGAAACTTTGTTTAGAGTACTAGAAATGCATTGTTAAATGTTTCATAAGTTCGTAAAACTTGTACAAATCTCATTGAGACACTTATAAGCACTCATGTTGCATGAAACTTGTTTTAGAGTCCTCGTAACGCGTTGTTAAATGTTTCATAAGTTTGTAAAACTTGTACAAAGCTCATCGAGGAACTTATAAGCACTCATGTTGCAAGAAACTTGGGTTAATGTCCTAGAACCGAATTGTTAGATGTTTCATAAGTTCGTCAAACTTTAACAAAGCTCATTGAGGAACTTATAAGCACTCATGTTGCATGAAACTTGGTTTACGTCTTAGAAACGCGTTGTTAGATGTTTCATAATTTCGTCAAACTTTTACAAAGCTCATTGAGACACATATAAGCACTCATGTTGCATGAAACTTGGTTTAGAGTCCCTATAAACCGCGTTGTTAGATGTTTCATAAGTTCGTCAAACTAGTACAAAGTTCATTGAGACACTTATAAGCACTCATGTTGCATGAAACTTGGTTTAGAGTCCTAGAAACGCGTTGTTAGATGTTTCATAGGTTCGTCAAACTAGTACAAAGTTCATTGAGACACTTATAAGCACTCCTGTTGCATGAAACTTGGTTTAGAGTCCTAGAAACGCGTTGTTAGATGTTTAATAAATTCATCAAACTTGTACAAAGCTCATTGAGACACTTATAAGCTTTCATGTTGCATGAAACTTGGTTTAGAGTCCTAGAAACGCGTTGTTAGATGTTTCAAAAGTTCGTCAAACTTTTTCAAAGCTCATTGAGACACTTATAAGCACTCATGTTGCATGAAACTTGGTTTAGAGTCCTAGAAACGCGTTGTTATATGTTTCATAAGTTCGTAAAATTAATACAAAGCTCATTGATATACTTATAAGAACTCATGTTGCATAAAAATTAGTTTAGAGTCCTAGAAACGCATTGTTAGATATTTCAGAACTTCGCCAAACTTGTAAAAAGCTTATGGAGACACTTATAAGCACTCATGTTGCATGAAACTTGGTTTAGAGTCCTAGAAATGCATTTTTAGATGTTTCATAAGTTCGTAAAACTTGTACAAAGCTCATTGAGACACTTATAAGAACTCATGTTGCATGAAACTTGTTTTAGAGTCCTCGAAACGCGTTGTTAGATGTTTCATAAGTTCGTCAAACTTGTACAAAGCTCATTGAGGAACTTATAAGCACTCATGTTGAAAGAAACTTGGTTTAGAGTCCTAGAACCGCGTTGTTAGATGTTTCATAAGTTCATCAAACTTTAACAAAGCTCATTGAGGAACTTATAAGCATTCAGGTTGCATGAAACTTGGTTTAGAGTCCTAGAAACGCGTTGTTAGATGTTTCATAAGTTCGTGAAACTTGTACAAAGCTCATTGAGACACTTATATGCACCCATGTTCCATGAAACTTGGTTTAGAGTCCCTATAAACCGCGTTGTTAGATGTTTCATAAGTTCGTAAAACTAGTACAAAGCTCATTGAGACACTTATAAACACTCATGTTGCATGAAACTTTGTTTAGAGTTCTAGAAACGCATTGTTAAATGTTTCATAAGTTCGTAAAACTTGTACAAAGCTCATTGAGACACTTATAAGAACCGATGTTGCATGAAACTTGTTTTAGAGTCCTCGTAACGCGTTGTTAGATGTTTCATAAGTTTGTAAAACTTGTACAAAGCTCATTGAGGAACTTATAAGCACTCATGTTGCAAGAAACTTGGTTTAGAGTCCTAGAAACGCGTTGTTAGATATTTCATATGTTCGTCAAACTTTTGTACAAAGCTCATTGAGACACATATAAGCACTCATGTTGCATGAAACTTGGTTTAGAGTCTTAGAAACCGTGTTGTTAAATGTTTCATAAGTTCGTCAAACTTTTACAAATCTCATTGAGACACTTATACGCACTCATATTGACTAAAACTTGGTTTAGAGTCCTAGAAACGCGTTGTTAGATGTTTCATAAGTTCGTCAAACTAGTACAAAACTCATTGAGACACATATGAGCACTCATGTTGCATGAAAATTGGTTTACAGTCCTAGAAAGGCGTTGTTAGATGTTTCATAAGTTCGTCAAACTAACACAAAGCTCATTGAGACACTTATAAACTCTCATATTGCATGAAACTTGGTTTAGAGTCCTAGAAACGCGTTGTAAGATGTTTCATAAATTCGTCAAACTTGTACAAATCTCATTGAGACACTTATAAGAACTCATGTAGAATGAAACTTGGTTTAGAGTCCTAGAAACACGTTGTTAGATATTTCATAAGTTCGTCAAATTAGTACAAAGCTGATTGAGACATTTATAAGCACTCATGTTGCATGAAACTTGGTTTAGAGTCCTAGAAACGCGTTGTTAGACGTTTCATAAGTTTGTCAAACTTGTACAAAGCTCATTGAGACACTTATAAGCACTCATGTTGCATGAAACTTGGTTTAGAGTCCTAGAAACGCGTTGTTAGATGTTTCATAAGTTCGTCAAACTAGTACAAAGCTCATTGCGACACTTATAAGCACTCATGTTGTGTGACACTTCGTTTAGAGTCCTAGAAACCACGTTGTTAGAAGTTTCATAAGTTTGTCAAACTAGTACAAACACTACAAGAAAAACACGGTATAGCCACGGTAGATACCGTGGCTATGAACAGATTTCCATGGCTATATGGGTCCACAACCACGGATAGCCACGACAAAAATACGTGGCTATAGCGTCGTAGATGTGCAATATTCGTTGCTACGTAGCCACGATATAGCCACGGACTGTCACGGAATAGTTAGCCACGGATTTACCACGGATTTATCGTGGCAAGGTTAGCCACGATAAAATTCGTAGTTGTTTCGTGGCTATATTTGCCACAAAGGAAAACGTAGCTAGTCGTGGCTATTTAACCACGGTGTATTTCGTGACAATTTGTGGCTCATTTTCCACAACAATATTCTTGGTTTTTTCGTGGCTACGTAGCCACGATTATAATCGTGGCTTATCGTGGCTAATTTGCCACAAAATTATTCGTGGCTATTTCGTAGCTACGCACCTACGGTTTAATACGTAGCTTTTGTTGTGGCTGTCTTAGCTACGGATTAATACCTAGCTGGTCATGGCTACGCTGCCACGATACATTCCGTAGCAATTCGTGGCGACACCTAATTAGCCACGTAATAGACCATGGCTTCCTTGTTTTAATTATAAAAAAATAATTAGTATTTAAACAAAACCTGATTAATTATATAATCAAAATATAATTAAAACCCATTGTATTAAAACAAAATCTGATCATGTTTTTAATCAGGTATTCAATATTCAACAAAAAGAACAAAGTTATAAGAACCAATTACAAGTTTTTTACTAATCAAAACAATGTTTTGCGAACCAAACGATCACCCTCCTCCTAATCATCATCATCATCATCACCATCACCATCACCATCACCATCATCCTCACCCTCACCCTCACCCTCATGGTCAGCCATAACACCAACACCAGCTTCCATATCAGCTTCTTTCCCACGGACAACTCCTTCCTCGCGGTTATCTTGCTCGCGATTAACGCTTTGAGAAGCGAAGTTGCCACTGGGTTGAGGCGTTGAGTTCGAGGCTGCAGCATGTGGAGAAGGGGTCGCAAATGGCTAATTTGTCTCTGGATCGATCCCAAGACTAGCGAGAATCACCTTCTCGCGACTCTATCATGACCTTCGCGACTCGAGTATGGCTGAAACCGTTGTCTCGAGAGTTCCCACACGCATCTCCGTGCCGACATTACGCGCAAGAGAATCCGCCACAGCCTTCGGACGATTCGAAAACTTCGAATCGCTTGCTTCCGAGGTCGTATATACGGCCTCTGTTTGGCTTGACCCACTGGAAATACAAACACATTTGCTCACATTTAGCAACAACAACATAAAACAAGCAAACTTAACCAAAACAACAATAGTGGTGAAGGAGTCTAACCTCTAGATACGCCTTGTTAATCAAGTAGTGGTGAAGGACTCTCATCATCTTGGGTGACCCGAGAAGTTACCGACTCTACGTCCAAGACTATCGACTCCGCCCGACGGTCGACGAAGCCGCCATCTCTGCGAGTGTGAGTCTTACGCACGAGGTCAGTGAAGGATGGTTCAACACCACCAGCCTTTTGCGTCTGCACAACAACAAAACAACAAAGCAAGTAAACAACAACTAATCAAAACATAAACAACAACTAAACATAAACATAAACAGAACAACAACAACAAGTAAACAACAAAGGATTAGTTCACCAAGCCACAAATTTAACAAGAACTAAACGCTAAGTATAACCAAAGCTGGAACAATAACAAAACATAACCTTTTTACAAATATAAATAGAAAGTATACACAAAAGCATGAAGATAATACGTGTTACCATGTCATAGCCGATCTTCGCAAACCCCACAGTCCAGCACTATGCTTGTGAGGACCAAGACCATCGGGATTGGACATTCTGTTCTTGGAGTTTGTGTCCGACTTCTTTTGGCATGGCTCGTATCCCATTGCTCTTGCATCTCCAGCCACGCATTGTCCGAAACGTAATCGGGTTTCTTGTTCTTTCTCTTTTTTTTGCCGACTCGTCCCGGATTGACTCCATGCATTCTTTCTTCCACATGAAGTACACCTGGTCATGGTGAGAAGGAGACCAGTAGTACGCTTGCCGAAAAGGAAAGAAGAAACATTACACAAGTAAGTGATTAATAAACAGATTTGAAAAGAAAAAACAATAAGACTTAACTTATAAAGTAACACTTACCACAAAGTCTTGCCACCATTCCTCTCGCTTTCTCATATGGAACCATAGACCTGTTTCACCATGCTCTCATATAATTGACCGCCAAGTCTGTCCGACGATCTGTTAACTTCAGGATCAATCCCAAACCTGAAAAGTGATGAACATATATGTGAGCAAGCAATGCAAATCATCAACATCATAATCAGCTATACCTATGGAAACAAAAAGAGACAGAGATTTACTTACCAGAGAGCTCCATCCACCTTCTTTGGATGGAGGACAGGTTGGCTTTTTCTTGATGGAGCGTTTAGAAGAGCTTCTAAACTGAGTGAAGCGGCTGCATTTGAAGTAGAGGCACCTTGACTTGGTTGCCTTTCTCTGGTTGAACCAGGGGGAGTGAGAACTTGAGGCGGACGTTGCGGTGTTAAGGTTGTCTGAATTCTACGTACAGGAGGCATAGGAGGAGTCATCTCCATCGTCCGGGCTGGATGACCACGTCCTCTTGGCCTTTCTCTCCCTCTTGGAGCCATTACTGCAATTACAACAATACAATAAGACTTAAAAAAGAACTTAACTATATAATGAATCAAAACAATACTTAACAAAAGTCAAAAACGAAGTTAAAAAAAAAAAAACAAGATCAAAAGTTAAAAACCGAAAACAAAATCAAAAACAGAAGTTAAATCAAAAACAGAAAAAAACTAAAAACAAAATCAATCATAACTATATACTGAATCAAAAGGCAAAAACTAAAAACAAAATCAATCATAACTATATAGAACCCTAAAGAAAACCCTAAACGGCACCCTAAACTAAACCCTAAAGCAAACCCTAAAGCAAACCCTAAACAAAACCCTAAAGACAAAACCCTTAAACGAAACCCTTAAACAAACCATTAAACAAACCCTAAATCAAACTCTTATACACCGCAACAAAACACAAACAATACGATGAAATCAAAGTGAAGTAAAGATGCGAAAAGGAAGAAATCATGAAGAAATGAAGAATACTAACAAACGGTTAAAAGATGAGATCTACTTTCGCGAAAAATTAGGTTAATTTAATCATAGCCACGGATATTCCGTGGCCATCCGTAGCTACGCATTGGGCCATGACTAAAAAATTTGGCCCAATAGTCCAATAAATTAAGTAGCCACGAAACAATCGTGACTAAATCGTGGCTATATTAAATAAAGCTACGAATTAGCCACGACTCTTTCGTGGTTGTGCCTTGTCGAATTATCTAAGTTTAAAATTTATTTGGTGGTTACTTAGCAACGGATGGAAACGTGGCAAAACCGTGGCTAAAGTAGCATATAGCTACGATGTAGCCACGAATTTTTCGTGGCTGTGCCTTGCCAAATTATCGAAGTTTAAAATTGATTTAGGGGTTAGTAAGCTACGGAATGAAACGTGGTCAAACCGTGGCTAAATTAGCATATAGCTACGATGTAGCCACAAATTTTCCGTGGCTATACCTTGTCAAATTATCGAAGTTTAAAATTTATTTGGAGTTTAATTAGCTACGGAATGAAACGTGGCCAAACGTGGCTAAACGACGATATAGCTACGGATTAGCCACAAAACCGTCGTGGCTGCTAGTTTCAAGTCCGTAATTTATTTAGTGGTTATTCAGCCACGGAAAAAAACGTGACCAATCCGTGGGTATTTACCGCTATAGCTACGGTTAAGCCACGGATATTCCGTGGTTAGGAAGTATATATTTAGGGTTTGTTTAGGGTTTAGACTTTACATGTTCTAAAACCTTAAAACATGACTCAATTGAATGTATTACAACAAAAAAATAGTAAATATAATGTTTTTTGAAAAAAAAATTTCAAAACATTAATATAAATTAAACACTAAGTAGTATTATATATAAGTTTATGAAGAACATTCATATGAAGTCATCAAATACTCTTATTATGCATTTTAGAGTTATATATTTTGAAAATTTTAATTTTCTTTGTTGCATTGCATTATATATGCAAAAATGTGAATATATGTATAAGAAATTCGATTTGAAACGCATAAATTTCATGTAATTTTGATGTTTTCTTTATAGCCACGGATATAACCGTGGCTAATGTAGCCACGTATATATTCGAGTAGCTACGATTAATGTCGTGACTCGCCGTTTTATTATCATCGGATGTGGACCTGACAGTGACCATGTACTTGCGAGTTTTTCATCAACTAGCCACGGAATAGTCTGTGGCAATCCGTGGCTACTGTTTTGTTGTTGAATGTATGTAGATTATAAGGTGTCCCTATACATATATTACAAAAGTATAAAATCATAAACTATAATTAGACAATAAGTTTTATACTAAAAATTTCATAACCAAAAAACCATAAATCAACACAACTTTCACAATATATTATATTAAAAAGTTTCAGAATATAGTAAAAAAAGTTTCAGAATATGGTACAAAAAGTTTCACAAATAATACAACAAGTTTCATTATATAATACATGATTAAACACTCTTATTAACTAAATTTCAGAATATGTTGACGAATCCGAATCCCCGAAGACTGTCCAAAACCATCGTCTTCGACATTTTCGTAATCCAAAGGCTCCACATCGCCAAATCATCATAATCGAAGCATTTTCATCAACGACATGTGTTGTTACTCGAATCATTGAACTAGGAACAACGACGTTGTCGACTGTATCATCCTGAAGGGCTGTCAAAGAAATTTCGTCATTCTCGCGATAACCCCTCGGTATAACTTTTGCACATGCCCACCAACCGTCTCTCGCTGAGCCTGATACGCGTGGATACGGAATGAAACACACTTGGTCACATTGACCAGCTAGAACGAAAGGGTCATATTTCTCGTATCGTCTATGCGGGGCCACATCAACTAAACCAAATGGGTGTCTACGCAATCCGATACCGTCTGTATTGTCGAACCAAAAGCATATGAAAATCATCGCTTTAAAACCAACTCCACCGCGATACTCGATCTTCATTATCTCTTCTATAAGACCGTAATAAGTAGTTTCTATTGTACCTCGTACAACAACTCCATAGTTTTGAGTTATTTTATCCGATCGTGTACGTGATTGTGGAAATGATATCCACGAGTGAAATACATAGGCCATGACGTGTAATTGTTTCTCGGACCTAGTATAAATTCCAACATCCATAATGGAAATTCATAATTCTTACTCGCTTCATTTATCTGCAAAACTACACAATTAATTTATTGTCGAGAACTTGATATATAGAGAGATCATTAGCATATAAAGTACCCACGTAGTCCCGACACCATTTCGCGTAATGAGCGTCTTTAGCTTTGCCCATTTCATCATCTGTAATATCTGGCATACTCACTCTCATTGCTTCCTCAAACATCCTGTAACGAAAATGCAATACTCATTTTATTAGAATTTGAGTCTTTAAAGTAAACAAAATTTACCATTTAATCGCTTACGTTTCATAAGGCGCAAATTCATCAGAATTAAGCAACATGAATGTTTGGATGATGTTGTAATATGGATCTTCTAGCCACCCATCTACCCTTCTTCCGCTCACACGTCCGATGTGATGAAATATGCTCGGGACACTTGGGTAATCATCATATGCAAATCGAATTTCCCCAGGACCATCATTGATTCCATCTTTCGTATTCCCGTAATAGTTGCTTGTTGCATAAGAAATCTCTTCTTGGACACATTGCGCGACAATGGAACCTCCAATACGCGCCTTGTTCTTGACCTTCTTTTTCAGGTGATACATGTAGCGCTCAAATGGATACATCCATCGGTACTGCATCGGACCACCTAAGGCAACTTCATCAGGGAGATGCACGGGTAAATGTTCCATGACATCAAAGAACGAAGGTGGAAATATCTTCTCCAAATTGCACAATTTTATTGCAATGTTATTCTTCATTACGCTCACATCCTCAACTCGCAACATTTTGGCAGAGATATCACGAAAAAACACGGCAATCTCTACAATTGTTCAAAAACCTTATAATTAGAAACATCCTAGTGTTACATGCATGAAACATGTGTTAAGAAAAAAATGTGCACATACCTGAAATTGTCTTGTGCACGTTGTTATCCAAAAGCTCTAACATCGCAAATGGAAGTAGGCGTTGCATGATCACATGAGAATCATGACTTTTCAACCCCGATAGTTTCCCACAACTCTCATCAACACATCTAGTTAAAGTAGATGCATATCCATCCAGAAATCTGATGTCATTTCTCAACCACGAGAAAAACTTCTGTTTTGCTACGTTCGCCAATCTGAACCTTGGAATGGGAACTGTTCCATCAGCTCCTATTTGTAAATCAGGTCTTGTGCATATTCTGGAAGATCCAACCTTGATTTTATATTGTCCTTCGTCTTCCCCTTCGTATTCAGAAGAGTGTGGATGAGATTGTCGAAAAAGTTTTTCTCGATGTGCATGAAGTCGAGGTTGTGTCTGAGAAGGAGATTTTCCCAATAAGGCAAGTCCCAAAATATACTCTTCTTGTGCCAATTATGGTACTCACCATATCCATCGATTGTTCGACTCGGGTTATCATGTCCTTTTCCTCCACAATCGACTGTTTTCTCTAATCCACCAAAGGTGTTTATTCTTTCAGTCAAGAACTTCGTAACCCGTCAACCATGGTGGAGGGTTACCTCGAAATGTCTTACCTTTCCTGAAAGCTTTGTTATTACGCCGATATGAATGATCATGAGGTAAAAAATTGCGGTGACAATCGTATTAACTATGTTTTCTTCCATGTGGTAACCAAAACGATTATGTTTCTTCTTGACAATATGGACATGATAGTCGACCATGCGTCGTCCACCCAGAAACCATTCCATATGCTGGAAAATCACTTATCGTCCACATCAATCCACCTCGCATTGTAAAATTTTGGTTCCTAGAAACATCATAAGCACCCACACCTTCCCTCCGTAAGAGTTGCAACTCTTCAATCAATGGTTGAAGATAAATATCTAGACTTTTCTTCGGATGTTTTTGTCCAGGCACCAAAACCGCCAAAAAGAAAAACTCCCTCTTCATGCACATACAAGGAGGTAAATTGTAAGGGGTGACTATAACAGGCCGAACCGAGTGTGCCTCACCATTCATTCCAATAGGATTAAATCCATCAGTTGCTAAGCCTAAATAGATATTCCGACTTTCTGAACTAAAATCAGGATAAACCTTATTAAAATGCTTCCACGCCTCTCCGTATGATGGGTGATGCATTTCTCCTTCAGGAGACTTGTGCTCTGCGTGCCAGCGCATATGCTAAGTTGTGCCCTCCACTTGGTATAATCGCTTCAGTCGATCCGCAATAGGGAGATAGAACATTCTCTGCTTTGCTATGTTCTTTCCCTTCCCTCTGTTGGTGTGATATCGATTCTTGTTACAAAAACGACATTGTAAAAGGTTGCGATCTTCGCCCTTCCAGAAAATCATGCAGTTGTCCTCACAAACATCAATCTTATGAACTGGCATTCCTAACGAACGCGTTAGCTTCTTCGTCTTATAGTATGACCCTCGAGCTTTATTAGGTTGTGGAAGAATCCGCTTAAATGCTTGTGTTATGTCATCTACACAACTCTCAGCCAAATTGTGCTTCGTATTTATGCCCATTACTTCATACGCCAAAGACAACTGTGAAATTCCTTCAACACAACCATCATATAGTGGTTCACTAGCTGCTTCAAAGGCTCTGTAAATATTATCGTGGTTTGGCTCTTCCTCAATATTATCATGGATAATGTCTTCTGTTGGAACTCCTTGTTCTTCTCCCATATTAAGATGACCATAAGGATTGTCATGAACATTCCAAGCTTCTTCTCCGGGTAGATAGTGACTCGGCATCGAAGACTCCCCTACATCGTAACAATTTTCACCGTGGCTTGTCCAAACGTAGTAATTTTTCTTGAAACCTACTCTATAGAGGTGTTTTAAAACTGTATATGCATCACGTTGCTTCAAATTTCGGCACCGAGAACACGGACATGGTATAGTACCACGCTCTTGATATGATTGTTGGTTGGAAGCAAAAGCAATGAACATATTAATACCCTCTCCAAAATCTTCAGAAACACAATCTCTCATAGGATCAATATGGCGATCCATCCACTCTCTAGAACGAAAGAAATCTGACATTTTGAACTCTTCAAATCGCCAAATTAAGTGAAGAAAACGAAAAGAAGAGGAAAAATCGTTTTACCTTGTGTTTTACCAAGGGAGAGGGAAAAAGAACCATAAGATATCTTTACACGAAGCCACGGATTAGCCGCTAATTCAAATTATTATACTGACAGTTTTTAAAGTGACTGGACGTATCGCGGAGACCAACTTGGCTTGCCGACATCAACGTTGCCACGGAATAGCCACAAATATATTTCGTGGCTACCATTAGCCACGGATTGCCACGACAGGTTCAGGGGCAATCTTTTAATGATCCATTCGTAGCTATTTCGTGGCAAAGTTTTGCCACGACTTTTTTCCGTGTCAAAATCGTGGCTAACGTACCACGGAAAGCCACGATTTAGCCACGAAACTTTTATTATTTTTTTCGTGGCTTTCCGTGAAAAATTCGTGGCTATATTTCGTTTAGCCACGATTATTCCGTGGCTTTGTCGTGGCTATATCTGTTTTTTCGTGTAGTGAAAGCTCATTGAGACAATTATAAACGAATTGTTAGATGTTTCATAAGTTCGGCAAACTAGTACAAAGCTTATTGAAACACTTATAAGAACTCATGTTGCATGAAACTTGGTTTAGAGTCCTAGAAACGAGTTGTTAGATGTTTCATAAGTTCGTCAAACTTGTACAAAGCTCATTGAGACACTTATTATAAACACTCATGTTGCATGAAACTTGGTTTAGAGTCTTAAAAACCACATTGTTAGACGTTTCATAAGTTCGTCAAACTTGTAAAAAGCTCATTGAGACACTTATAAACACTCATGTTGCATGAAACATGGTTTAGAGTCCTAGAAACGCGTTGTTAGATGTTTCATAAGTTCGTCAAACTA
Source organism: Cochlearia excelsa (assembly GCA_963556525.1). NCBI lineage: Eukaryota > Viridiplantae > Streptophyta > Magnoliopsida > Brassicales > Brassicaceae > Cochlearia > Cochlearia excelsa. The sequence continues at coordinate 981,105 of CAUVZT010000019.1, forward strand.
GTACAAAGGTTATTGAGACACTTATAAGCACTCATGTTGCATGAAACTTGGTTTAGAGTCCTAGAAATGTGTTGTTAGATGTTTCATAAGTTCGTCAAACTTGTACAAAGCTCATTGAGAGAATTATAAGCACTCATGTTGCATGAAACTTGGTTTAGAGTCTTAGAAACGCGCGTTGTTAAATTTTTCATAAGTTCGTGAAACTTTTACAAATCTCATCGAGAAACTTATAATCACTCATGATGCATGAAACTTGGTTTAAAGTCCTAGAAACGTGTTGTTAGATATTTCATAAGTTCGTCAAACTATTACAAAGCTCATTGGGAAACTTATAAGCACTCATGTAGCATGAAACTTGGTTTAGAGTCCTAGAAACGCGTTGTTAGATGTTTCATAAGTTCGTCAAACTAGTACAAAGCTCATTGAGACACTTATAAGCACTCATGTTGCATGAAACTTGGTTTCGAGTTCTAGAAACGCCTTGTAAGATGTTTCATAAGTTCGTCAAACTAGAATAAAGCTCATTGAGACACTTATAAGCACTCATGTTGCATGAAACTTGGTTTAGAGTCCTAGAAACGCGTTGTTAGATGTTTCATAAGTTCGTCAAACTTGTACAAAGCTCATTGAGACACTTATAAGCACTCATGTTGCATGAAACTTGGTTTAGAGTTCTAGAAAGGCGTTGTTAGATGTTTCATATGTTTGCCAAACTTGTACAAAGCTCATTGAGACACTTATAAGCACTCATGTTGCATGAAACTTAGTTTAGAGTCCTAGAAACTCGTTGTTAGTTTTTTATAAGTTCGTCAAACTTGTACAAAGTTCATTGAGACACTTATAAGAACTCGTGTTGAATGAAACTTGGTTTAGTCCTAGAAACCGCGTTGTTAGATGTTTCATAAGTTTGTCAAACTTTTACAAAGCTCATTGAGACAAATAAAAGCACTCATGTTGCATGAAACTTGGTTTAGAGTCCTAGAAACCGCGTTGTAAGATGTTTCATAAGTTCGTCAAACTAGTACAAAGCTCATTTAGACACTTATAAGCACTCATGTTGTGTGACACTTCGTTTAGAGTCCTAGAAACCACGTTGTTAGAAGTTTCATAAGTTCGTCAAACTAGTACAAAGCTCATTGAGACACTTATAAGGACTCATGTTGCATGAAACTAGGTTTAGAGTCCTAGAAACGAGTTGTTCGATGTTTCATAATTTCGTCAAACTTGTACAAAGCTTATTGAGACACTTATGATGCACTCATGTTGCATGAAACTTGGTTTAGAGTCCTAGAAACGCGCGTTGTTAGATGTTTCATAAGTTCGTCAAACTTGTACAAAGCTCATTGAGAGACTTATAAGCACTCATGTTGCATAAAACTTAGTTTAGAGTCCTAGAAACGCCCGTTGTTAGATGTTTCATAAGTTCGTGAAACTTGTACAAATCTCATCGAGACACTTATAATCACTCATAATGCATGAAACTTGGTTTAAAGTCCTAGAAACGTGTTGTTAGATGTTTCATAAGTTCATCAAACTAGTACAAAGCTCATTGGCGAACTTATAAGCACTCATGTAGCATGAAACTTGGTTTAGAGTCCTAGAAACGTGTTGTTAGATGTTTTATAAGTTCGTCAAACTAGTATAAAGCTCATTAAGACACTTATAAGCACTCATGTTACATGAAACTTGGTTTAGAGTCCTAGAAACCGCCTTGTAAGATGTTTTATAAGTTCGTCAAACTAGAATAAAGATCATTGAGACACTTATAAGCACTCATGTTGCATGAAACTTGGTTTAGAGTCTTAGAAACGCGTTGTTAGATGTTTCATAAGTTCGTCAAACTAGTAAAAAGCTCATTGGGACACTTATAAGGACTCATGTTGCATGAAACTTAGTTTAGAGTCCTAGAAACGAGTTGTTAGATGTTTCATAAGTTCGTCAAACTTGTACAAAGCTCATTGAGACACTTATAAGAACTCATGTTGCATGAAACTTGGTTTAGAGTCTTAGAAACCACATTGTTAAACGTTTCATAAGTTCGTCAAACTTGTACAAAGCTCATTGAGACACTTATAAGCACTCATGTTGCATGAAACTTGGTTTAGAGTTCTAGAAAGGCGTTGTTAGATGTTTCATATGTTTGCCAAACTTGTACAAAGCTCATTGAGACACTTATAAGCACTCATGTTGTATGAAACTTGGTTTAGAGTCCTAGAAACGCGTTGTTAGATGTTTCATAAGTTCTTCAAACTAGTACAAAGGTTATTGAGACACTTATAAGCACTCATGATGCATGAAACTTTGTTTAGAGTCCTAGAAACGAGTTGTTAGATGTTTCATAAGTTCGTCAAACTTGTACAAAGCTCATTGAGAGACTTATAAGCACTCATGTTGCATGAAATTTGGTTTAGAGTCCTAGAAACGAGCGTTGTTAGATGTTTCATAAGTTCGTGAAACTCGTACAAATCTCATCGAGACACTTATAATCACTCATGATGCATGAAACTTGGTTTAAAGTCCTAGAAACGTGTTGTTAGATGTTTCATAAGTTCGTCAAACTAGTACAAAGCTCATTGGGGAACTTATAAGCACTCATGTAGCATGAAACTTGGTTTAGAGTCCTAGAAACGCGTTGTTAGATGTTTCATAAGTTCGTCAAACTAGTACAAAGCTCATTGAAACACTTATAAGCACTCATGTTGCATGAAACATGGTTTAGAGTCCTAGACACCGCCTTGTAAGATGTTTCATAAGTTCGTCAAACTAGAATAAAGATCATTGAGACACTTATAAGCACTCATGTTGCATGAAACTTGGTTTAGATTCCTAGAAACGCGTTGTTAGGTGTTTCATAAGTTCGTCAAACTTGTACAAAGCTCATTGAGACACTTATAAGCCTTCATGTTGCATGAAACTTAGTTTAGAGTCCTAGAAACGCGTTGTTAGTTTTTTTATAAGTTCGTCAAACTTGTACAAAGCTCATTGAGACACTTATAAAAACTCGTGTTGAATGAAACTTGGTTTAGTCCTAGAAACCGCGTTGTTAGATGTTTCATAAGTTCGTCAAACTTTTACAAAGCTCATTGAGACATATATAAGCACTCATGTTGCATGAAACTTGGTTTAGAGTCTTAGAAACCGCGTTGTTAGATGTTTCATAAGTTCGTCAAACTAGTACAAAGCTCATTGAGACACTTATAAGCACTCATGTTGCATGAAACTTGGTTTAGAGTCCTAGAAACCGCCTTGTAAGATGTTTCATAAGTTCGTAAAAGTAGAATAAAGCTCATTGAGACACTTATAAGCACTCATGTTGCATGAAACTTGGTTTAGAGTCCTAGAAACGCGTTGTTAGATGTTTCATAAGTTCGTCAAGCTTGTACAAAGCTCATTGAGACACTTATAAGCACTCATGTTGCATGAAACTTGGTTTAGAGTCCTAGAAACGCATTGTTAGATGTTTCATAAGTTCTTCAAACTTGTACAAAGGTTATTGAGACACTTATAAGCACTCATGTTGCATGAAACTTGGTTTAGAGTCCTAGAAACGAGTTGTTAGATGTTTCATAAGTTCGTCAAACTTGTCCAAAGCTCATTGAGAGACTTATAAGCACTCTTGTTTCATAAAACTTGGTTTAGATTATTAGAAACGCGCATTGTTAGATGTTTCATAAGTTTGTGAAACATGTACAAATCTCATCGAGACACTTATAATCACTCATGATGCATGAAACTTGGTTTAAAGTCCTAGAAACGTGTTGTTAGATGTTTCATAAGTTCGTCAAACAAGTACAAAGATCATTGGGGAACTTATAAGCACTCATGTAGCATGAAACTTGGTTTAGAGTCCTAGAAACGCGTTGTTAGATGTTTCATAAGTTCGTCAAACTAGTACAAAGCTCATTGAGACACTTATAAGCACTCATGTTGCATGACACTTCGTTTAGAGTCCTAGAAACCATGTTGTTAGAAGTTTCATAAGTTCGTCAAACTAGTATAAAGCTGATTGAGACACTTATAAGCACTCATGTTGCACGAAACTTGGTTAAGAGTCCTAGAAACGACTTGTTAGATGTTTCATAAGTTCGTCAAACTAGTACAAAGCTCATTGAGACACTTATAAGGACTCATGTTGCATGAAACTTGGTTTAGAGTCCTAGAAACAAGTTGTTAGATGTTTCATAAGTTCGTCAAACTTGTACAAAGCTCATTGAGACACTTATAAGCACTCATGTTGCATGAAACTTGGTTTAGAGTCTTAGAAACCACATTGTTAGACGTTTCATAAGTTCGTCAAACTTGTACAAAGCTCATTAAGACACTTATAAGCACTCATGTTGTATGAAACTTGGTTTAGAGTCCTAGAAACGCGTTGTTAGATTTTTCATAAGTTCGTCAAACTAGTACAAAGGTTATTGAGACACTTATAAGCACTCATGTTGCATGAAACTTGGTTTAGAGTCCTAGAAACGAGTTGTTAGATGTTTCATAAGTTCGTCAAGCTTGTACAAAGCTCATTGAGAGACTTATAAGCACTCATGTTGCATGAAATTTGGTTTAGAGTCCTAGAAACGCGCGTTGTTAGATGTTTCATAAGTTCGTGAAACTTGTACAAATCTCATCGAGACACTTATAATCACTCATGATGCATGAAACTTGGTTTAAAGTCCTAGAAACTTGTTGTTAGATGTTTCATAAGTTCGTCAAACTAGTACAAAGCTCATTGGGGAACTTATAAGCACTCATGTAGCGTGAAACTTGGTTTAGAGTCGTAGAAACGCGTTGTTAGATGTTTCATAAGTTCGTCAAACTAGTACAAAGCTCATTGAGACACTTATAAGCACTCATGTTGCATGAAACTTGGTTTAGAGTCCTAAAAATAGCCTTGTAAGATATTTCATAAGTTCGTCAAACTAGAATATAGCTCATTGAGACACTTATATGCACTCATGTTGCATGAAACTTGGTTTAGAGTCCTAGAAACGCGTTGTTAGATGTTTCATAAGTTCGTCAAACTTGTACAAAGCTCGTTGAGACACTTATAAGCACACATGTTGCATGAAACTTGGTTTAGAGTCCTAGAAACCGCGTTGTAAGATGTTTCATAAGTTCGTCAAACTAGTACAAAGCTCATTGAGACACTTATAAACACTCATGTTGCTCGAAACTTGGTTTAGAGTCCTAGAAACGATATGTTAGATGTTTCATAAGTTCGTCAAACTAGTAAAAATCTCATTGAGACACTTATAAGGACTCATGTTTCATGAAACTTGGTTTAAAGTCCTAGAAACGAGTTGTTAGATGTTTCATAAGTTCGTCAAACTTGTACAAAGCTCATTGAGACACTTATAAGAACTCATGTTGCATGAAACTTGGTTTAGTGTCTTAGAAACCACATTGTTAGACGTTTCATAAGTTCGTCAAACTTGTACAAAGCTCATTGAGACACTTATAAGCACTCATGTTGCATGAAACCTGGTTTAGAGTCCTAGAAACGCGTAGTTAGATGTTTCATATGTTCGTCAAACTAGTACAAAGGTTATTGAGACACTTATAAGCACTCATGTTGCATGAAACTTGGTTTAGAGTCCTAGAAACGCGCGTTGTTAGATGTTTCATAAGTTCGTGAAACTTGTACAAATCTCATCGAGACACTTATAATCACTCATGATGCATGAAACTTGGTTTAAAGTCCTAGAAACGTGTTGTTAGATGTTTCATAAGTTCGTCAAACTAGTACAAAGCTCATTGGGGAACTTATAAGCACTCATGTTGCATGAAACTTGGTTTAGAGTCCTAGAAACGCGTTGTTAGATGTTTCATAAGTTCGTCAAGCTAGTATAAAGCTCATTGAGACACTTATAAGCACTCATGTTGCATGAAACTTGGTTTAGAGTCCTATAAACGCGTTGTTAGATGTTTCATAAGTTCGTCAAACTAGTAAAAAGCTCATTGGGACACTTATAAGGACTCATGTTGCATGAAATTTGGTTTAGAGTCCTAGAAACGAGTTGTTAGATGTTTCATAAGTTCGTCAAACTAGTACAAAGCTCATTGAGACACTTATAAGGACTCATGTTGCATGAAACTTGGTTTAGAGTCCTAGAAACGAGTTGTTAGATGTTTCATAAGTTCGTCAAACTTGTACAAAGCTCATTGAGACACTTATAAGCACTCATGTTGCATGAAACTTGGTTTAGAGTCCTAGAAACCACATTGTTAGACGTTTCATAAGTTTGTCAAACTTGTACAAAGCTCATTGACACATTTATAAGCACTCATGTTGCATGAAACTTGGTTTAGAGTCCTAGAAACGCGTTGTTAGATGTTTCATAAGTTCGTCAAACTAGTACAAAGGTTATTGAGACACTTATAAGCACTCATGTTGCATGAAACTTGGTTTAGAGTCCTAGAAATGAGTTGTTAGATGTTTCATAAGTTCGTCAAACTTGTACAAAGCTCATTGAGAGACTTATAAGCACTCAGGTTGCATAAAACTTAGTTTAGAGTCCTAGAACCGCTCGTTGTTAGATGTTTCATAAGTTCGTGAAACTTGTACAAATCTCATCGAGACACTTATAGTCACTCATAATGCATGAAACTTGGTTTAAAGTCCTAGAAACGTGCTGTTAGATGTTTTATAAGTTCGTCAAACTAGTACAAAGCTCATTGGGGAACTTATAAGCACTCATGTAGCATGAAACTTGGTTTAGAGTCCTAGAAACGCGTTGTTAGATGTTTCATAAGTTCGTCAAGCTAGTATAAAGCTCATTAAGACACTTATAAGCACTCATGTTGCATGAAACTTGGTTTAGAGTCCTAGAAACCGCCTTGTAAGAAGTTTTATAAGTTCGTCAAACTAGAATATAGATCATTGAGACACTTATAAGCACTCATGTTGCATGAAACTTGGTTTAGAGTCCTATAAACGCGTTGTTAGATGTTTCATAAGTTCGTCAAGCTTGTACAAAGCTCATTGAGAGACTTATAAGCACTCATGTTGCATGAAATTTGGTTTAGAGTCCTAGAAACGCGCGTTGTTAGATGTTTCATAAGTTCGTGAAACTTGTACAAATCTCATCGAGACACTTATAATCACTCATGATGCATGAAACTTGGTTTAAAGTCCTAGAAACTTGTTGTTAGATGTTTCATAAGTTCGTCAAACTAGTACAAAGCTCATTGGTGAACTTATAAGCACTCATGTAGCGTGAAACTTGGTTTAGAGTCGTAGAAACGCGTTGTTAGATGTTTCATAAGTTCGTCAAACTAGTACAAAGCTCATTGAGACACTTATAAGCACTCATGTTGCATGAAACTTGGTTTAGAGTCCTAAAAATAGCCTTGTAAGATATTTCATAAGTTCGTCAAACTAGAATATAGCTCATTGAGACACTTATAAGCACTCATGTTGCATGAAACTTGGTTTAGTCCTATAAACCGCGTTGTTAGATGTTTCATAAGTTCGTCAATCTAGTACAAAGCTCATTGAGACACTTATAAGCACTCATGTTGCAAAAACTTGGTTTAGAGTCCTAGAAACGCGTTGTTAGATGTTTCATAAGTTCGTCAAACTAGTACAAAGCTCATTGAGCCACTTATAAGCACTCATGTTGCATGAAACTTGGTTTAGAGTCCTAGCAATCACGTTGTTAGATGTTTCATAAGTTCGTCAAGCTAGTACTAAGCTCATAAGTACTCATGTTGCATGAAACTTGGTTTAGAGTCCTAGAAACCGAGTTGTTAGATGTTTCATAAGTTCGTCAATCTAGTACAAAGCTCATTGAGACACTTATAAGCACTCATGTTGCATGAAACTTGGTTTAGAGTCCTAGAAACGCGTTGTTAGATGTTTCATAAGTTCGTCAAACTAGTACAAAGCTCATTAAGACACTTATAAGCACTCATGCTGCATGAAACTTGGTTTAGAGTCATAGAAACGCGTTGTTAGATGTTTCATAAGTTCGTCAAACTAGTACAAAGCTCATTGAGACACTTATAAGCACTCATGTTGCATGAAACTTGGTTTAGAGTCCTAGCAACCACGTTGTTAGATGTTTCATAAGTTCGTCAAACTAGTACAAAGCTCATTGAGACACTTATAAGCACTCATGCTGCATGAAACTTGGTTTAGAGTCATAGAAACGCGTTGTTAGATGTTTCATAAGTTCGTCAAACTTGTACAAAGCTCATTGAGACACTTATAAGCACTCATGTTGCATGAAACTTGGTTTAGAGTCCTAGCAACCACGTTGTTAGATGTTTCATAAGTTCGTCAAACTAGTACAAAGCTCATTGAGCCACTTATAAGCACTCATGTTGCATGAAACTTGGTTTAGAGTCCTAGCAACCACGTTGTTAGATGTTTCATAAGTTCGTCAAACTAGTACAAAGCTCATTGAGACACTTATAAGCACTCATGTTGCGTGATACTTGGTTTAGAGTCCTAGAAACCACGATGTTAGATGTTTCATAAGTTCGTCAATCTAGTAAAAAGCTCATTGAGCCACTTATAAGCACTCATGTTGCATGAAACTTGGTTTAGAGTCCTAGAAACGCGTTGTTAGATGTTTCATAAGTTCGTCAAACTAGTACAAAGCTCATTGAGACACTTATAAGCACTCATGCTGCATGAAACTTGGTTTAGAGTCCTAGAAACGCGTTGTTAGATGTTTCATAAGTTCGTCAAACTAGTACAAAGCTCATTGAGACACTTATAAGCACTCATGCTGCATGAAACTTGGTTTAGAGTCATAGAAACGCGTTGTTAGATGTTTCATAAGTTCGTCAAACTAGTACAAAGCTCATTGAGACACTTATAAGCACTCATGTTGCATGAAACTTGGTTTAGAGTCCTAGCAACCACGTTGTTAGATGTTTCATAAGTTCGTCAAACTAGTACAAAGCTCATTGAGACACTTATAAGCACTCATGCTGCATGAAACTTGGTTTAGAGTCATAGAAACGCGTTGTTAGATGTTTCATAAGTTCGTCAAACTTGTACAAAGCTCATTGAGACACTTATAAGCACTCATGTTGCATGAAACTTGGTTTAGAGTCCTAGCAACCACGTTGTTAGATGTTTCATAAGTTCGTCAAACTAGTACAAAGCTCATTGAGCCACTTATAAGCACTCATGTTGCATGAAACTTGGTTTAGAGTCCTAGCAACCACGTTGTTAGATGTTTCATAAGTTCGTCAAACTAGTACAAAGCTCATTGAGACACTTATAAGTACTCATGTTGCGTGAAACTTGGTTTAGAGTCCTAGAAACCATGATGTTAGATGTTTCATAAATTCGTCAATCTAGTATAAAGCTCATTGAGCCACTTATAAGCACTCATGTTGCATGAAACTTGGTTTAGAGTCCTAGAAACCGAGTTGTTAGATGTTTCATAAGTTCGTCAATCTAGTACAAAGCTCATTGAGCCACTTATAAGCACTCATGTTGCATGAAACTGGGTTTAGAGTCCTAGCAACCACGTTGTTAGATGTTTCATAAGTTCGTCAAACTAATACAAAGCTCATTGAGACACTTATAAGCACTCATGTTGCGTGAAACTTGGTTTAGAGTCCTAGAAACCACGATGTTAGATGTTTCATAAGTTCGTCAATCTAGTACAAAGCTCATTGAGCCACTTATAAGCACTCATGTTGCATGAAACTTGGTTTAGAGTCCTAGAAACGTGTTGTTAGATGTTTCATAAGTTTGTCAAACTAGTACAAAGCTCATTGAGACACTTATAAGCACTCATGCTGCATGAAACTTGGTTTAGAGTCATAGAAACGCGTTGTTAGATGTTTCATAAGTTCGTCAAACTTGTACAAAGCTCATTGAGACACTTATAAGCACTCATGTTGCATGAAACTTGGTTTAGAGTCCTAGCAACCACGTTGTTAGATGTTTCATAAGTTCGTGAAACTAGTACAAAGCTCATTGAGACACTTATAAGCACTCATGTTGCGTGAAACTTGGTTTAGAGTCCTAGAAACCATGATGTTAGATGTTTCATAAGTTCGTCAAACTAGTACAAAGCTCATTGAGCCACTTATAAGCACTCGTGTTGCATGAAACTTGGTTTAGAGTCATAGAAACGCGTTGTCGATGTTTCATAAGTTCGTCAAACTTGTACAAAGCTCATTGAGACACTTATAAGCACTCATGTTGCATGAAACTTGGTTTAGAGTCCTAGCAACCACGTTGTTAGATGTTTCATAAGTTCGTCAAACTAGTACAAAGCTCATTGAGCCACTTATAAGCACTCATGTTGCATGAAACTTGGGTTAGAGTCCTACAAACGCGTTATTAGATGTTTCATAAGTTCGCCAAACTAGTACAAAGCTCATTGAGACACTTATAAGCACTCATGTTGCATGAAACTTGGTTTAGGTCTATAAACCGCGTTGTTAAATGTTTCATAAGTTCGTCAATCTAGTACAAAGCTCATTGAGACACTTATAAGCACTCATGTTGCAAAAACTTGGTTTAGAGTCCTAGAAACGCGTTGTTAGATGTTTCATAAGTTCGTCAAACTAGTACAAAGATCATTGAGCCACTTATAAGAACTCATGTTGCATGAAACTTGGTTTAGAGTCCTAGCAATCACGTTGTTAGATGTTTCATAAGTTCGTCAAGCTAGTACTAAGCTCATTGAGACACTTATAAGTACTCATGTTGCATGAAACTTGGTTTAGAGTCCTAGAAACGCGTTGTTAGATGTTTCATAAGTTCGTCAAACTAGTACAAAGCTCATTGAGACACTTATAAGCACTCATGCTGCATGAAACTTGGTTTAGAGTCATAGAAACGCGTTGTTAGATGTTTCATAAGTTCGTCAAACTTGTACAAAGCTCATTGAGACACTTATAAGCACTCATGTTGCATGAAACTTGGTTTAGAGTCCTAGCAACCACGTTGTTAGATGTTTCATAAGTTCGTGAAACTAGTACAAAGCTCATTGAGACACTTATAAGCACTCATGTTGCGTGAAACTTGGTTTAGAGTCCTAGAAACCATGATGTTAGATGTTTCATAAGTTCGTCAAACTAGTACAAAGCTCATTGAGCCACTTATAAGCACTCGTGTTGCATGAAACTTGGTTTAGAGTCATAGAAACGCGTTGTTAGATGTTTCATAAGTTCGTCAAACTTGTACAAAGCTCATTGAGACACTTATAAGCACTCATGTTGCATGAAACTTGGTTTAGAGTCCTAGCAACCACGTTGTTAGATGTTTCATAAGTTCGTCAAACTAGTACAAAGCTCATTGAGCCACTTATAAGCACTCATGTTGCATGAAACTTGGTTTAGAGTCCTACAAACGCGTTATTAGATGTTTCATAAGTTCGCCAAACTAGTACAAAGCTCATTGAGACACTTATAAGCACTCATGTTGCATGAAACTTGGTTTAGTCCTATAAACCGCGTTGTTAAATGTTTCATAAGTTCGTCAATCTAGTACAAAGCTCATTGAGACACTTATAAGCACTCATGTTGCAAAAACTTGGTTTAGAGTCCTAGAAACGCGTTGTTAGATGTTTCATAAGTTCGTCAAACTAGTACAAAGATCATTGAGCCACTTATAAGAACTCATGTTGCATGAAACTTGGTTTAGAGTCCTAGCATTCACGTTGTTAGATGTTTCATAAGTTCGTCAAGCTAGTACTAAGATCATTGAGACACTTATAAGTACTCATGTTGCATGAAACTTGGTTTAGAGTCCTAGAAACGCGTTGTTAGATGTTTCATAAGTTCGTCAAACTAGTACAAAGCTCATTGAGACACTTATAAGCACTCATGCTGCATGAAACTTGGTTTAGAGTAATAGAAACGCGTTGTTAGATGTTTCATAAGTTCGTCAAACTTGTACAAAGCTCATTGAGACACTTATAAGCACTCATGTTGCATGAAACTTGGTTTAGAGTCCTAGCAACCACGTTGTTAGATGTTTCATAAGTTCGTGAAACTAGTACAAAGCTCATTGAGACACTTATAAGCACTCATGTTGCGTGAAACTTGGTTTAGAATCCTAGAAACCATGATGTTAGATGTTTCATAAGTTCGTCAAACTAGTACAAAGCTCATTGAGCCACTTATAAGCACTCGTGTTGCATGAAACTTGGTTTAGAGTCATAGAAACGCGTTGTTAGATGTTTCATAAGTTCGTCAAACTTGTACAAAGCTCATTGAGACACTTATAAGCACTCATGTTGCATGAAACTTGGTTTAGAGTCCTAGCAACCACGTTGTTAGATGTTTCATAAGTTCGTCAAACTAGTACAAAGCTCATTAAGCCACTTATAAGCACTCATGTTGCATGAAACTTGGTTTAGAGTCCTACAAACGCGTTATTAGATGTTTCATAAGTTCGCCAAACTAGTACAAAGCTCATTGAGACACTTATAAGCACTCATGTTGCATGAAACTTGGTTTAGTCCTATAAACCGCGTTGTTAAATGTTTCATAAGTTCGTCAATCTAGTACAAAGCTCATTGAGACACTTATAAGCACTCATGTTGCAAAAACTTGGTTTAGAGTCCTAGAAACGCGTTGTTATATGTTTCATAAGTTCGTCAAACTAGTACAAAGATCATTGAGCCACTTATAAGAACTCATGTTGCATGAAACTTGGTTTAGAGTCCTAGCAATCACGTTGTTAGATGTTTCATAAGTTCGTCAAGCTAGTACTAAGCTCATTGAGACACTTATAAATACTCATGTTGCATGAAACTTGGTTTAGAGTCCTAGAAACCGAGTTGTTAGATGTTTCATAAGTTCGTCAATCTAGTACAAAGCTCATTGAGACACATATAAGCACTCATGTTGCATGAAACTTGGTTTAGAGTCTTAGCAACCACGTTGTTAGATGTTTCATAAGTTCGTCAAACTAGTACAAAGCTCATTGAGACACTTATAAGCACTCATGTTGCGTGAAACTTGGTTTAGAGTCCTAGCAATCACGTTGTTAGATGTTTCATAAGTTCGTCAAGCTAGTACTAAGCTCATTGAGACACTTATAAGTCCTCATGTTGCATGAAACTTGGTTTAGAGTCCTAGAAACCGAGTTGTTAGATGTTTCATAAGTTCGTCAATCTAGTACAAAGCTCATTGAGACACTTATAAGCACTCATGTTGCATGAAACTTGGTTTAGAGTCCTAGCAACCACGTTGTTAGATGTTTCATAAGTTCGTCAAACTAGTACAAAGCTCATTGAGCCACTTATAAGCACTCATGTTGCATGAAACTTGGTTTAGAGTCCGAGAAACGCGTTGTTAGATGTTTCATAAGTTCGTCAAACTAGTACAAAGCTCATTGAGCCACTTATAAGCACTCATGTTGCATGAAACTTGGTTTAGAGTCATAGAAACACGTTGTTAGATGTTTCATAAGTTCGTCAAACTAGTACAAAGCTCATTAAGACACTTATAAGCACTCATGTTGCGTGAAACTTGGTTTAGAGTCCTAGAAACCATGATGTTAGATGTTTCATAAGTTCGTCAATCTAGTATAAAGCTCATTGAGCCACTTATAAGCACTCATGTTGCATGAAACTTGGTTTAGAGTCCTAGAAACCGAGTTGTTAGATGTTTCATAAGTTCATCAATCTAGTACAAAGCTCATTGAGCCACTTATAAGCACTCATGTTGCATGAAACTTGGTTTAGAGTCCTAGAAACGCGTTGTTAGATGTTTCATAAGTTCGTCAAACTAGTACAAATCTCATTGAGACACTTATAAGCACTCATGCTGCATGAAACTTGGTTTAGAGTCATAGAAAAGCGTTGTTAGATGTTTCATAAGTTCGTCAAACTAGTACAAAGCTCATTGAGACACTTATAAGCACTCATGTTGCATGAAACTTGGTTTAGAGTCCTAGAAACGCGTTATTAGATGTTTCATAAGTTCGTCAAACTAGTACAAAGCTCATTGAGCCACTTATAAGCACTCATGTTGCATGAAACTTGGTTTAGAGTCCTAGAAACGCGTTGTTAGATGTTTCATAAGTTCGTCAAACTAGTACAAAGCTCATTGAGCCACTTATAAGCACTCATGCTGCATGAAACTTGGTTTAGAGTCATAGAAACGCGTTGTTAGATGTTTCATAAGTTCGTCAAACTTGTACAAAGCTCATTGAGACACTTATAAGCACTCATGTTGCATGAAACTTGGTTTAGAGTCCTAGCAACCACGTTGTTAGATGTTTCATAAGTTCGTCAAACTAGTACAAAGCTCATTAAGACACTTATAAGCACTCATGTTGCGTGAAACTTGGTTTAGAGTCCTAGAAACCATGATGTTAGATGTTTCATAAGTTCGTCAATCTAGTATAAAGCTCATTGAGCCACTTATAAGCACTCATGTTGCATGAAACTTGGTTTAGAGTCCTAGAAACCGAGTTGTTAGATGTTTCATAAGTTCATCAATCTAGTACAAAGCTCATTGAGCCACTTATAAGCACTCATGTTGCATGAAACTTGGTTTAGAGTCCTAGAAACGCGTTGTTAGATGTTTCATAAGTTCGTCAAACTAGTACAAATCTCATTGAGACACTTATAAGCACTCATGCTGCATGAAACTTGGTTTAGAGTCATAGAAAAGCGTTGTTAGATGTTTCATAAGTTCGTCAAACTAGTACAAAGCTCATTGAGACACTTATAAGCACTCATGTTGCATGAAACTTGGTTTAGAGTCCTAGAAACGCGTTATTAGATGTTTCATAAGTTCGTCAAACTAGTACAAAGCTCATTGAGCCACTTATAAGCACTCATGTTGCATGAAACTTGGTTTAGAGTCCTAGAAACGCGTTGTTAGATGTTTCATAAGTTCGTCAAACTAGTACAAAGCTCATTGAGCCACTTATAAGCACTCATGCTGCATGAAACTTGGTTTAGAGTCATAGAAACGCGTTGTTAGATGTTTCATAAGTTCGTCAAACTTGTACAAAGCTCATTGAGACACTTATAAGCACTCATGTTGCATGAAACTTGGTTTAGAGTCCTAGCAACCACGTTGTTAGATGTTTCATAAGTTCGTCAAACTAGTACAAAGCTCATTGAGACACTTATAAGCACTCATGTTGCGTGAAACTTGGTTTAGATTCCTAGAAACCATGATGTTAGATGTTTCATAAATTCGTCAATCTAGTATAAAGTTCATTGAGCCACTTATAAGCACTCATGTTGCATGAAACTTGGTTTAGAGTCCTAGAAACCGAGTTGTTAGATGTTTCATAAGTTCGTCAATCTAGTACAAAGCTCATTGAGCCACTTATAAGCACTCATGTTGCATGAAACTTGGTTTAGAGTCCTAGCAACCACGTTGTTAGATGTTTCATAAGTTCGTCAAACTAGTACAAAGCTCATTGAGACACTTATAAGCACTCATGTTGCGTGAAACTTGGTTTAGATTCCTAGAAACCACGATGTTAGATGTTTCATAAGTTCGTCAATCTAGTACAAAGCTCATTGAGCCACTTATAAGCACTCATGTTGCATGAAACTGTTGAGACTAATGGTAACCCATAAAGGGCATTAGGTCAAAACACATTGAAGAGACTAAGGCTTTGCCCGGACATACTTGTTCATCAAGGCAAAGACCTAGCATGTGATCAAAGACAATGACACAAGCGCTCTTTTTAAAAGAGACCAAGGCATTGCCCGGACAAGTATTGTCCACCAAGGCAATGGCCTAGCATGTGACCCAAGTAGAAGTCCCATGCTCTCTTGTTACCATTGCATAGAAGACAAAGGAGGAGTCGTTGGAGAGTCGATTGAGAGTCGTTGGAGAGTCGATTGAGAGTCAATTGAGAGTCGTTGGAGAGTCGTTGAAGAGTCGTTGGAGAAAAGAGTCGTTAGCGCTTGGAGACCACGCGGCCGTACAAGCGCCGGCTATGGACCAACGGACAATGCGGTCACTCCCTTTTGAATTATAGCCGTTGGAGCGCCGAAGCTTCTCCTCTCTCTCTTTCCCTTATGTTATATATGTATCCTCCTATTGTTGTAGATCCTTTATCACACTTATGAAATGTAAAATCTAGTCTCTCTATTCTCTCTCTTGTTCTTGGTGTTCTTGAGGAAACATCAAGAACCAAATCTCACATTATCCTCTTAATCTCTTCTAATCTTCTCTAATCTCTCAAGAACCAAGCTATTGCTTTGCTTCTAATCTTCCATACTCCTAATCTCCCACGATTATACTCTCAAAAACCAACATGGTATCAGAGCATAAGCTCCTCTACCTAAGCTAATCCGCAAGCTTATCTTTTGAGGTGGAGAGAACCTTGCTACTTTTCTCTTATGAGCGTAAGAGCTTGATGAATCCAAATCCCCTCTTCTTTCTTTTGTTGTTTAAATTCTGCAAGTAGTTAATGTTCATAGATGAAAGAGAACCAAGACAAGCTTTAAAAGGCGATGAATCTTGTAGAGAAAGAGAACCATTGTTCAAATCAACTCTTAGGAGTATAATGAACATGTTGAATCCTTTCCCATTCTCTAAAATCTGTGTTCTTTTATTTCTTGTATAGATCCATAGATCTTGGTAATACCTTTCTTAGAACACACCAAGCATAATTTGTTCATGGAAAGATTGGATCTTAAGATCTAGCTACATGTTTAAAAACATGTTTGTGAAAGTGTGTTTCTTTGAAAAAAAAAAAAAAGATCTATGGACAGCCAAATGTCAAAGGATGAGAACCATGTGTTTCCTCACTCTTATGAGTTCAAAGGAACCATGATGAATCCAAGATCTTAATGACTTTGGTTTTTAGACTATGAACAAGTATTCAAGAACAAAACTTGAAACTTGGGAGTCAAAGGTTAGAGAACCTTGTTTGCTAAACTTTTGAGAGTTGAAAGCAACTTGTTGAATCCGAAACCCTTCTTTAGGCAAGGACCAAGATATCAAAGCTTAAAGCTTGAATCTTGAGAGCTAAAAGAGTAGGTGAACCTTGTTGTTGTTCTTATAAGGCAAAAACAACTTGTTGAATCCAAAACTCTTTCTTTTGTTTGTGCTTTAACAAAGATCTTTGGAAAGAGAACCATGATCCGCTTAACTCCTAGTGAGTAAAGGACATGTTGAATCCAATTTCCTTGGTAAGTACAAGACAACCAAAACATATTCATTGTTAGTATAAATCAATAGGATTTAACTACATGATAGTTTTGGTTGTATTGTCCTTTAAGATCATTGTCTAAACCGAGACTAATGGATGAGAACCATGGCTTTAAAACTCCTATGAGTTCAAGAAACCTTGATGAATCCAATACCACAAAGTTTCGGTTTAAAAGCATGTTTTTGAGCATATGATGTTTTCAAAAGTTTTTAAAGAACATATGCTCATTTGGTCCGAATTTAAATCTCCAAGACGATGAAGATGAGTAGTGGCGGTTGTGTTAGTGGAAACACAAGAGGGAGATAAAGAGATTAGTAGTTAATCTTGAGTCCTAAAGATCTTTAGATCATTAAGGAATCGGTTGTAAACTCTATACTCTTTATCCTCTTCATACCCACTATAATATCCAAGTCTTGTCTCTTGCTAAAGTCTTAAATCACTAGTCTTTGTTTAGTGAAGTGATTTGAGACTTGGAAAGATCTAGGATCCTTGGTTTGCATATGTCTTAAGACTTATTGCATTCAAACCATGGTGAAATCCAAAAGATCTCCGGTTTAACAAAGGGTAAGGAACCAAGATCCGCTTGTGATTAAGCATATAAGGTCTTATGGGATCCAAACTCTCTTAGAGGAAAGAGAACCAAGTTCCATTAAGTGTTTAAAACACGTTTGAGCTTGATGAATCCATTAGATCCTCGGGTAACATAAGTCTAAAAAGAGATCCATGATTATCTAAAAGGTGGCACTTTTGAAAGTCATGGTGAATCCATTTTAGACTTATGGGGAAATGATTCATTTCACTAACATCTATATAAGGTGAAGATGGAATGATGATCTATGTTTGTTGTCATAAACCGCCTATGTGCATTTAAGTTTATGATACAAGATGAGTAACTAAGCTATGAAAGCTATCAAGTTACAATGAATCTTGTTTGTATGTTTTAAGATCATGGTCCGCCGTTGTGCACTAAAGACCATGGTCCCTTTCAAAGTCTTTATGGCAAGGAGCCATAAGCTAAAGACTCTTGTTGCTAACTTGAATCTATGTGTAGGTAAAGAAGCAAACAAGAGAATTTCTCATAAAGAGAAGTCATGAATCCGATCTTAGACTAACCATTGAGGTGCTCTAAAAGGATAAATGACTTCTCCCAATGACCATCTTCCCAAAGGAATATCAAAAAGGGCTAATTCTAAACTCTTACTCTCTTTAAACCATATTATTAAGATACTAGGCTTAAGTAGTCTTTATGCTTCATATTATATGCCATAGATTGCATGTTTAAAAGCCTTTACAAATCTATAGGGACTAGAAATTGAACTTGCTAAGATACTTATACTCTCGGATTTAATCAAAAGGCTTAGGAAACTTTGTTATCTAATGTCTTAAATCCTTCCTTGTATCATGCTTGTTAAATATGATAATACTTAATAGATTGTAAAGTGTTTAAAGTTTCTATCTTATGCCGGTTAACCATGATACTTAATCCATTTTGTGTTTGATATAATGTAGGATCATTATGTTCAAACCTTAAGAAGATTTCATGAGACAACCCCTAAGCATAAAGAAGAAACACAAAATTGCCAAAGAGAAAAGAAGCAAGAGGAAATGATCTAATGCCAAAGATGATGTCCTAAAGAGAAGATGAGAAACCTCTTTCTCAAAGAAGCTTGTGAAGAACAAAGCCGAGAAAGGAGAAGAGTTCATTTACTTCCATGATTAATCAAGATGGGGGGAGAAGAAGTGTTAGATCACACATCTCATCATGATCAAATGGAAGCCAATCACTATCATCATTGTGGCCAAAAGCATCTAGCAAAACCGGTCAAGTTACATCTCGGCCAAGTATCCACAAGACAAAGCCAAGTCAACCCATTAATCTTCGGTCAAGTCCTTAACAAGACAAAGACCATCATCAACCGGTCAAGTCCGTGGCAAGACAAAGACCATCATCAACCGGTCAAGTCCTTAACAAGACAAAGACCATCATCAACCGGTCAAGTCCTTGGCAAGACAAAGACCATCATCAACCGGTCAAGTCCTTGGCAAAGACAAAGACCATCTCTTGACCAAAGTCCCTAGCAAAGGCAAGGTCACCAATCATTGTTCAAGATCATCATTCACCTGGCCAAGCCTCCACAAAGAAGCAAAGCCAATCCATTCAACCATCATCAAAACCGAGTCCTTGAAGAAAGGAACTCAAGATCATGTGGCTTGGTCAAGGCTCTAGCAATGACAAGACCAAATCACTCCATCAACACTAGGCTCGGCCAAGTACCTCGCAAAGACAAAGCCGAGCCATCCATGTTCTAGAAAGAGACCGATTAAGCAATATGACCAAATCGTCTCTACTCACTCTCGGCCAAAGCAACTCTCAAGTGCAAGGCCTATTCTTGTTACTCGGCTTATGCATCTACCAAGAGCTAAGCCAAAGACGTCAACAAACCTTGTTCCAATTGCACAAAGGAGAAAGCAAAGACTTCAAGAAGAAGCCAAAGCTCAAAACCTAGATGCAACTACAAGGAAAAGACATTCCACTACGAATTAAAGGTCTGTCCCTAAACCTTCTCTTTAAGATACTTAAATAAGAATCATTAGACTAGAACTACATCTTATAATCTTGTTTAGTCTATGATCAATCACTTGTTAAAAGGAATTGCTTAAATCTAAAACCAAGATAACTTGAGATTAAGCTTATCCTTTATATATCCAAATTGCCTTTGCTAAGTCTAAATTCACTTGGAACCTTGTAGGTTCAAAGAAGTGATAGACCAAAGACAACAAGGAATTTCAAAGAAGAAGCAAAGAGAAGGAAAGGAAGTCATCATGTTCGGCCCTAAGTCTCACACTCAAGTTTGTGAAGACCAATTCAAAGAATCAAAGAACTCAACACCAACTCAAGAAGACCAAGAAGAAGTGTTGAGTATCCAAAGAACCGCCATTGAAGAACACGGCAAGGACAAAGATCAAAACCGGTTCTAGCTTAAGGGGGAGCTTCGGCCAAAGTCAAAGTACTCAAGGCCAATATTAGAAGACCCCTAATTGCAAGACTTACACTCTTTTTCCCTTAAACGCGGTTTTATCCCAAGTGGTTTTCCCGTTTAAGGGTTTTAATGAGGTTTGTTTAAGCAATGTCCAATCTTAGCCATTTCATTAGGCTAAGCTTGAGGGGGAGTGTTGAGACTAATGGTAACCCATAAAGGGCATTAGGTCAAAACACATTGAAGAGACTAAGGCTTTGCCCGGACATACTTGTTCATCAAGGCAAAGACCTAGCATGTGATCAAAGACAATGACACAAGCGCTCTTTGTAAAAGAGACCAAGGCATTGCCCGGACAAGTATTGTCCACCAAGGCAATGGCCTAGCATGTGACCCAAGTAGAAGTCCCATGCTCTCTTGTTACCATTGCATAGAAGACAAAGGAGGAGTCGTTGGAGAGTCGATTGAGAGTCGTTGGAGAGTCGATTGAGAGTCAATTGAGAGTCGTTGGAGAGTCGTTGAAGAGTCGTTGGAGAAAAGAGCCGTTAGCGCTTGGAGACCACGCGGCCGTACAAGCGCCGACTATGGACCAACGGACAATGCGGTCACTCCCTTTTGAATTATAGCCGTTGGAGCGCCGAAGCTTCTCCTCTCTCTCTTTCCCTTATGTTATATATGTATCCTCCTATTGTTGTAGATCCTTTATCACACTTATGAAATGTAAAATCTAGTCTCTCTATTCTCTCTCTTGTTCTTGGTGTTCTTGAGGAAACATCAAGAACCAAATCTCACATTATCCTCTTAATCTCTTCTAATCTTCTCTAATCTCTCAAGAACCAAGCTATTGCTTTGCTTCTAATCTTCCATACTCCTAATCTCCCACGATTATACTCTCAAAAACCAACAGAAACTTGGTTTAGAGTCCTAGAAACTTGGTAGTTAGAGTCCTAACTAGTAAACTCATTGCGTTGTTAGTTATAAGTTTCATAAGTTCGTCAAACTTGGTTTATCAAGAAACGCGTTGTTAGATGAGTCATTCATAAGTTCGTCGTTGTTAAACTTGTACAATGTCATTCATAAGTTCGTCAAACTTGTACAAAGCTCATTGAGACACTTATCAAGCACTAATGTTGCATGTTTCATAAATTCGTCAATCTAGTATAAAGCTCATTGAGCCACTTATAAGCACTCATGTTGCATGAAACTTGGTTTAGAGTCCTAGAAACCGAGTTGTTAGAGGTTTCATAAGTTCGTCAATCTAGTACAAAGCTCATTGAGCCACTTATAAGCACTCATGTTGCATGAAACTAGGTTTAGAGTCCTAGCAACCACGTTGTTAGATGTTTCATAAGTTCGTCAAACTAGTACAAAGCTCATTGAGACACTTATAAGCACTCATGTTGCGTGAAACTTGGTTTAGAGTCATAGAAACCACGATGTTAGATGTTTCATAAGTACGTCAATCTAGTACAAAGCTCATTGAGCCACTTATAAGCACTCATGTTGCATGAAACTTGGTTTAGAGTCCTAGAAACGCGTTGTTAGATGTTTCATAAGTTCGTCAAACTAGTACAAAGCTCATTGAGACACTTATAAGCACTCATGCTGCATGAAACTTGGTTTAGAGTCATAGAAATGCGTTGTTAGATGTTTCATAAGTTCGTCAAACTTGTACAAAGCTCATTGAGACACTTATAAGCACTCATGTTGCATGAAACTTGGTTTAGAGTCCTAGCAACCACGTTGTTAGATGTTTCATAAGTTCGTGAAACTAGTACAAAGCTCATTGAGACACTTATAAGCACTCATGTTGCGTGAAACTTGGTTTAGAGTCCTAGAAACCATGATGTTAGATGTTTCATAAGTTCGTAAATCTAGTATAAAGCTCATTGAGCCACTTATAAGCACTCATGTTGCATGAAACTTGGTTTAGAGTCCTAGAAACGCGTTGTTAGATGTTTCATAAGTTCGTCAAACTAGTACAAAGCTCATTGAGACACTTATAAGCACTCATGTTGCATGAAACTTGGTTTAGAGTCCTAGAAACCGCGTTGTTAGATGTTTCATAAGTTCGTCAATCTAGTACAAAGCTCATTGAGACACTTATAAGCACTCATGTTGCAAAAACTTGGTTTAGAGTCATAGAAACGCGTTGTTAGATGTTTCATAAGTTCGTCAAACTTGTACAAAGCTCATTGAGACACTTATAAGCACTCATGTTGCATGAAACTTGGTTTAGAGTCCTAGCAACCACGTTGTTAGAAGTTTCATAAGTTCGTCAAACTAGTACAAAGCTCATTGAGCCACTTATAAGCACTCATGTTGCATGAAACTTGGTTTAGAGTCCTAGAAACGCGTTATTAGATGTTTTATAAGTTCGTCAAACTAGTACAAAGCTCA
This sequence comes from Cochlearia excelsa, assembly GCA_963556525.1. NCBI lineage: Eukaryota > Viridiplantae > Streptophyta > Magnoliopsida > Brassicales > Brassicaceae > Cochlearia > Cochlearia excelsa. The sequence continues at coordinate 1,003,593 of CAUVZT010000019.1, forward strand.
TTGAGACACTTATAAGCACTCATGTTGCATGAAACTTGGTTTAGAGTCCTAGAAACCGCGTTGTTAGATGTTTCATAAGTTCGTCAATCTAGTACAAAGCTCATTGAGACACTTATAAGAACTCATGTTGCAAAAACTTGGTTTAGAGTACTAGAAACGCGTTGTTAGATGTTTCATAAGTTCGTCAATCTAGTACAAAGCTCATTGAGACACTTATAAGCACTCATGTTGCAAAAACTTGGTTTAGAGTCATATATAGAAACGCGTTGTTAGATGTTTCATAAGTTCGTCAAACTTGTACAAAGCTCATTGAGACACTTATAAGCACTCATGTTGCATGAAACTTGGTTTAGAGTCATAGAAACGCGTTGTTAGATGTTTCATAAGTTCGTCAATCTAGTACAAAGCTCATTGAGACACTTATAAGCACTCATGTTGCATGAAACTTGGTTTAGAGTCCTAGCAATCACGTTGTTAGATGTTTCATAAGTTCGTCAAGCTAGTACTAAGCTCATTGAGACACTTATAACCACTCATGTTGCGTGAAACTTGGTTTAGAGTCCTAGAAACCATGATGTTAGATGTTTCATAAGTTCGTCAATCTAGTACAAAGCTCATTGAGCCACTTATAAGCACTCATGTTGCATGAAACTTGGTTTAGAGTCCTAGAAACCACGATGTTAGATGTTTCATAAGTTCGTCAATCTCGTACAAATCTCATTGAGCCACTTATAAGCACTCATGTTGCATGAAACTTGGTTTAGAGTCCTAGAAACGCGTTGTTAGATGTTTCATAAGTTCGTCAAACTAGTACAAAGCTCATTGAGCCACTTATAAGCACTCGTGTTGCATGAAACTTGGTTTAGAATCATAGAAACACATTGTTAGATGTTTCATAAGTTCGTCAAACTTGTACAAAGCTCATTGAGACACTTATAAGCACTCATGTTGCATGAAACTTGGTTTAGAGTCATAGAAACGCGTTGTTAGATGTCTCATAAGTTCGTCAAACTAGTACAAAGCTCATTTAGCCACTTATAAGCACTCATGTTGCATGAAACTTGGTTTAGAGTCATAGAAACGCGTTGTTAGATGTTTCATAAGTTCGTCAAACTTGTACAAAGCTCATTGAGACACTTATAAGAACTCATTGTTGGAAAACGAGTATAAGGATGGGAGAATCATGAGATTGTGAAGCTCATGGAGAGTATTGAGAGAATCGGTGAGAGTTTGTGTAGAGAGTTTAGTGAGAGATTAAGAGAGAATATGTTTCGGTGTTCTTCATGTTCTTGAAGAACATGAAGAGAGATTGGTGGAGATTTAGAGAGAGAATTGTGGAGAGTATTTGTGAAAATGTATATTAGAAGAGAGGCATTGCCTCCTTAGGTTACAATGATGTGCATAAGAGTAGATTATATAGGAAATACAACAAGGAGCATCTAGGTTAAATGTAGCCGCTACACATTGGTCAATGAAGCATGTGGAGTCAAGCTTGAAGCGTGTGGAGTCAAAGGTGCGTCCTCTATGGTCCGTACGGTGTGAGCTGGCTCCAGCTGGCTCCATCCGTGCCTTATCCATAAGAGAGCCGTTGCCCCTTTATCACTTTTAGGCTGATCTACTTATCACACTCCTTTATCACTTTGGCATACTACTTATCAAGCTCCTTTTTCACACTTATCTCTTTTATTCTCCTTCCTTATCATCTTGCCTTATCACTCTTTTGTTTAAACCTTGCCTTGGAAGACAAGTTGAATCATGTTTCGACCTAATGCCTTTGATAGGTTAACATTAGTCTCAACACTCCCCCTCAAGCTTAGCCTAATGAAATGGCTAAGATTGGAAAACCGTTTAACAAACCTCATTAAAACCTTAGATGGGAAAACCACTTGGGATAAAACCACATCTAAGGAAAAAGAGTGTAAGTTAATTCGGTTAGGGGTCTTCTTTGATGAGCCTTGAGTTCTTCTTGACTTGTCTTCAAAGTCTTCTCAAATGAAATCTTTCTTGCTCGCCAAACACACTCCCCCTTAAGTAGAAACTGGTTCAAGCTCTTGCCTTTACCATTTCTTTATAAGGGTTCTTTGAACTTCTCATCTTGATTATGCTCTTCACACTTAGATGATGAAGTTACTTCTATGCTTTCTTCAAGCTTTAATCTTTACTTCCTCTTCGCGGCTTTGTTCTTCACAAGCTTGAATGTGAGAGGAAATGGCCGAACACTTTTGCCTTCCTCCTCCTTCTCTTCATTTCTCCTTAGTAGCTTTCTTTCTTCTTGTCATTCAAGTAGCCGAGAATGATCACTTCACTCTTGTTTCCTTTGAACCTTCAAGAGTTTCAAGAGATACATAGAGTTTAGTGAACGGATACTATGATATGATTAGATAGATATGCATAAGAAGCTTAAGTCTAACTTAATGAATCAATGAGTAATTTTGCTATTTAAACCTAAGTTCCTTAACAAATTTCAAATGATCTCACATAGGTTTTAATAGACTAAGCAACTTTTAACAAGGGCAATGATTAGTTTTATCAAAGAACTAAGCAAGTATATAGGGTGCGGCTCTAGTTCTATGAAAAAGCTAATCATAATGAAGAGATTAAGGTTTAAGGGACAGCCTTTAGTTCGTAGTGGTTTGACTTTTCCTTGTAGTTGCATCTAGGTTTTGAGCTTTGGCTTCTTCTTGAAGTCTTTGCTTTCTCCTTTGTGCAATTGGAACAAGGTCTCGATTGGTTTGGCTCTTGCTCTTGATAGATGCTTGGCCGAAAGTTGATGGAGTGATTTGGTCTTGTCATTGCTAGAGCTTTGACCAAGTCACATAATGATGAGTTCCTTTCTTCAAGGACTCGGTGATGGTGATAGGGGATGAAAAATGGCTCGACTTTGTCCTTTGTTGAAACTTGGCCGAGTGATGGATTAGGAGAATGATGGCTATTGCTCTTTGTAGAAGCTTTAGCTGATTTGATGAATCTCTTTCTTCAAGAGGTTCTTCTTGGGTGGTTCAATGGATCAGCCCTTCCCTTTGGTGAAGAGTGGCCGAGAATGATGGCTATTGCTCTTTGTAAAAGCTTTAGCTGATTTGATGAATCTCTTTCTTTAAGAGGTTCTTCTTGGGTGGTTCAATGGATCAGCCCTTCCCTTTGGTGAAGAGTGGCCGAGAATGATGATGAAGCTTTGCACTTTTGGTGAAGATGCTTTAGCCTCTTTGGAGATTGAAGTGGCTTTGCTCTTTTGGTAGAGATGCTTTAGCCGCTTTGAGTGATTCTCCAAATTGATCATGAAGGAAGATATGTGATTTAACACTTTCTCCCCCCCTTATGATCAAGATGGAGTAATCCCTTGATTGTTTGGTTCCCTTCTCGGCTTTGTTCTTCACAAGCTTGGTGAGAAAGGGTTCTCATCTTCTCTTTGGAACCCTTTTGTGACCTCTTTCATATACTTCTTTACTTCTCTTCTCTTTAACTCTTCTTAGTCACCTTTTCATGCTTAGGGGTTTCTCATTGATCATCATTTTGGGTCTTTTATTGATGGTGATCCTACATCATCATAAAGACACAATTTGATTTAAATATCATGATAACCGGCATGTAATTAGCAACATATTTACAAATTACTTAACAACAATAACTAGAACGAGAGAGAATGCAAAGGAGGGTTTACGACTTAGTTCAATATATTCCCTAAGACATTTTGCTAAACCCGAGTATAGAATGCATTTTATCACAAGTCAAGTTATAGTTTTTCATAATTTGCAAATTCTAAACCATTCTTAGCTAAGTGATGAAGCATTAACAATCACTAACTATATAAATAAGAGAGTAAAGAGTTTTAGAAATGGCCATTTAAAGTTTGGTTCCTTGAGATGATGGTCATGTGGAAAAGTTATTTACTCATAGAGCACCTTCTCATGGTTAGTCTATATTGAGCTTATAACTTTCCTCATGAAAGATTTCTTTGTTGTTTATCCATTGATTAGTACCTACAATAGCTTATCAAGGTTTAGCAACAAGAGTCTTTCTATGGCGCCTTGCCATAGAGACTTTAAGAGAGAGTCATGGTCTTTTAAAGCTTAAAAACTAGACCATGAATCTTAACAAAACCGAGGATCATTGTGACTTTTGAATGCTTGAATAGCAAGTCACTTCTCTCGGATCATTGACTTAAATGCACAATTGCGGTCAATGATCTAAACAATAGATCATCATGTCTAACTTATCCTATTTGGATTTACAAGAGTTATGAACATGAATCATTTCCCCATATCATACATGATATGTTAGCCGAGGTTTAATGGATTCAATAAGATCATGAATGCTTTTTCAAATACCCAATGGTTATTGTTCCACTATCCTCTAAGAGAGTTTTGGATTCCATAAGATCTTAGGTGCTTAATCACAAGCGGATCTATGGTTCCTTACCCTTTGATAAAACATGCGATCTTTTGGGATTAACCAAGGTCTTAGTGCATATAGTCTTAAAGACATAGTAAATCAAACCACTTTACCAAACAAGGACTAGTGATTTGATTTTAGACATATAGTCTTATGCGGGACCTTGTATCCTAGATCTTTCCAAGACACAAACAACTTAACCATTTAAGGATTAGTGATTTGGTCTTTTAACAAGAATCAAGACTTGGATGTTATAGTGGGGTATGAAGAGGATAAAGAGTATAGAGTTTAACCGATTCCTTAATTATTTTTTTTTAAAGATCTTTAGGACTCAAGGTAACTACTAATCTCTTTATCTCCCCCTTGTGTTTCCACTTACACAACCACCACTTAACCATCTTCATTGTCTTTAGTAATTTGAAATTCACACAAGAGCATGTATTGACTTAGAGATTATCAAGATTGAAGCTTTAAGATGAAAGATTAAATCTTTCTCTTATAAAGACTATTAGCCTTACTTCAACAAATCTCTTCATTGTCAAAACTTTTAAAGATGAAAACCGACTAGTACATGCTCATAAATTTAAATAATGCAAAGAGATTTGGATTCAACAAGTCAATTAAGCACACAATACTTATTGAACAAGGATCACTCTCTTTCAGCTCTCAAGTACCAAGATTTTAACTTGATAACTTGGTCCTTGCCTAAAGAAGGTTTTGGATTCAACACTAGGTTATACTCTTCATGAGTCAAACAAGTGGTTCACTAACCTTTAAACTCTCAAGCTTTAAGTTTTGTTCTTGAATGCTTGGTCATTGTTTTATGCCAACGTTTAATAGATTGCGGATTCATCAAGGTTCCTTTAGACTCATAAGAGTGAGGAAGCCATGGTTCTCATCTTTTAAACATTTGGCCTTATACAAAGATCTATTTAGAGAGACTATACTTTTAAGAAACCGATTTTACATGTAGCTAGATCTTATTGAAAGATCAAATCTTTTCATGAACCGGTCTTTGATAAGTGTGTTCTATAAAGAGGATTTGGATTCAACGAGTTCTCTTTATCTCATAAGAGAATAAGAAGCACGGTTCTCTACCTTTGATCTTTGTATAGAGATAAAGCATAGAGTTTTGGATTCAACATGTTTTGTTCTCACAAGAGACGACCACATGGTTCTCTTACTCTTTTAGCTCGCAAGTTCCAAGCTTTGATGCTTTGGATACTTGTTCATAGCCTAAATGCCTATGCTAAGTGATTATTAGATTCATCAAGGTTCCTTAAACTCCTATGAGCAAGGAATCCATGGTTCTTAATCACTAGCTTTTGGCCTAATTAAGATCTTGTAAGAACAACACAAGCAAACTCGGATTTGTCATGTAGCAAAGATTCAAGATCTAGGCTTTACATGAACCGGCCTTGTTTGGATTGTTCTTAGGTAGGGACATGGATTCATCATGTTCTTATCACTCCTAAGAGGAAAGGCGAATCATGGTTCCTTCACCTAGTAGATCTTAATGTTTATAAACATAAAAAGAAACAACTTTGGATTTATCAAGCCGCTTACACTCATAAGAGTAAAGGGACAAGATTTTATCCTTTATGGCTCACAATTACCAAGCTATCTTGGTTGTTCTTGTTCATTGCCTTATGAAAAGTAAATAATAAAGAAAAGGTACCAGATTCAACAAGTTCTTACACCCATAAGAGTGAAGAAACAAGGATCTTGACCCATAAACATGCTAAGCTTGCGGAAATGCTCTGATACCATGTTGGAAAACGAGTATAAGGATGGGAGAATCATGAGATTGTGAAGCTCATGGAGAGTATTGAGAGAATCGGTGAGAGTTTGTGTAGAGAGTTTAGTGAGAGATTAAGAGAGAATATGTTTCGGTGTTCTTCATGTTCTTGAAGAACATGAAGAGAGATTGGTGGAGATTTAGAGAGAGAATTGTGGAGAGTATTTGTGAAAATGTATATTAGAAGAGAGGCATTGCCTCCTTAGGTTACAATGATGTGCATAAGAGTAGATTATATAGGAAATACAACAAGGAGCATCTAGGTTAAATGTAGCCGCTACACATTGGTCAATGAAGCATGTGGAGTCAAGCTTGAAGCGTGTGGAGTCAAAGGTGCGTCCTCTATGGTCCGTACGGTGTGAGCTGGCTCCAGCTGGCTCCATCCGTGCCTTATCCATAAGAGAGCCGTTGCCCCTTTATCACTTTTAGGCTGATCTACTTATCACACTCCTTTATCACTTTGGCATACTACTTATCAAGCTCCTTTTTCACACTTATCTCTTTTATTCTCCTTCCTTATCATCTTGCCTTATCACTCTTTTGTTTAAACCTTGCCTTGGAAGACAAGTTGAATCATGTTTCGACCTAATGCCTTTGATAGGTTAACATTAGTCTCAACACTCATGTTGCATGAAACTTGGTTTAGAGTCCTAGCAACCACGTTGTTAGAAGTTTCATAAGTTCGTCAAACTAGTACAAAGCTCATTGAGCCACTTATAAGCACTCATGTTGCATGAAACTTGGTTTAGAGTCCTAGAAACGCGTTATTAGATGTTTCATAAGTTCGTCAAACTAGTACAAAGCTCATTGAGACACTTATAAGCACTCATGTTGCATGAAACTTGGTTTAGAGTCCTAGAAACGGGCGTTGTTAGATGTTTCATAAGTTCGTCAATCTAGTACAAAACTCATTGAGACACTTATAAGCACTCATGTTGCAAAAACTTGGTTTAGAGTCCTAGAAACGCGTTGTTAGATGTTTCATAAGTTCGTCAAACTAGTACAAAGCTCATTGAGCCACTTATAAGCACTCATGTTGCATGAAACTTGGTTTAGAGTCCTAGCAATCACGTTGTTAGATGTTTCATAAGTTCGTCAAGCTAGTACTAAGCTCATTGAGACACTTATAAGCACTCATGTTGCATGAAACTTGGTTTAGAGTCCTAGAAACCGAGTTGTTAGATGTTTCATAAGTTCGTCAATCTAGTACAAAGCTCATTGAGACACTTATAAGCACTCATGTTGCAAAAACTTGGTTTAGAGTCCTAGAAACGTGTTGTTAGATGTTTCATAAGTTCGTCAAACTAGACAAAGCTCATTGAGCCACTTATAAGCACTCATGTTGCATGAAACTTGGTTTAGAGTCCTAGCAATCACGTTGTTAGATGTTTCATAAGTTCGTCAAACTAGTACAAAGCTCATTGAGACACTTATAAGTTCTCATGTTGCATGAAACTTGGTTTAGAGTCCTAGAAACCGCGTTGTTAGATGTTTCATAAGTTCGTCAATCTAGTACAAATCTCATTGAGACACTTATAAGCACTCATGTTGCAAAAACATGGTTTAGAGTCCTAGAAACGCGTTGTTAGATGTTTCATAAGTTCTTCAAACTAGTACAAAGCTCATTGAGCCACTTATAAGCACTCATGTTGCATGAAACTTGGTTTAGAGTCCTAGCAACCGAGTTGTTAGATGTTTCATAAAGTTCGTCAATCTAGTACAAAGCTCATTGAGCCACTTATAAGCACTCATGTTGCATGAAACTTGGTTTAGAGTCCTAGCAATCACGTTGTTAGATGTTTCATAAGTTCGTCAAGCTAGTACTAAGCTCATTGAGACACTTATAAGCACTCATGTTGCATGAAACTTGGTTTAGAGTCCTAGAAACCGAGTTGTTAGATGTTTCATAAGTTCGTCAATCTAGTACAAAGCTCATTGAGACACTTATAAGCACTCATGTTGCAAAAACTTGGTTTAGAGTCCTAGAAACGTGTTGTTAGATGTTTCATAAGTTCGTCAAAATAGACAAAGCTCATTGAGCCACTTATAAGCACTCATGTTGCATGAAACTTGGTTTAGAGTCCTAGCAATCACGTTGTTAGATGTTTCATAAGTTCGTCAAACTAGTACAAAGCTCATTGAGACACTTATAAGTTCTCATGTTGCATGAAACTTGGTTTAGAGTCCTAGAAACCGCGTTGTTAGATGTTTCATAAGTTCGTCAATCTAGTACAAAGCTCATTGAGACACTTATAAGCACTCATGTTGCAAAAACATGGTTTAGAGTCCTAGAAACGCGTTGTTAGATGTTTCATAAGTTCTTCAAACTAGTACAAAGCTCATTGAACCACTTATAAGCACTCATGTTGCATGAAACTTGGTTTAGAGTCCTAGCAACCGAGTTGTTAGATGTTTCATAAGTTCGTCAATCTAGTACAAAGCTCATTGAGCCACTTATAAGCACTCATGTTGCATGAACTTGGTTTAGAGTCCTAGCAATCACGTTGTTAGATGTTTCATAAGTTCGTCAAGCTAGTACTAAGCTCATTGAGACACTTATAAGCACTCATGTTGCATGAAACTTGGTTTAGAGTCCTAGAAACCGAGTTGTTAGAGAAGTTTCATAAGTTCGTCAATCTAGTACAAAGCTCATTGAGCCACTTATAAGCACTCATGTTGCATGAAACTTGGTTTAGAGTCCTAGCAACCACGTTGTTAGATGTTTCATAAGTTCGTCAAACTAGTACAAAGCTCATTGAGACACTTATAAGCACTCATGTTGTGTGAAACTTGGTTTGGAGTCCTAGAAACCACGATCTTAGATGTTTCATAAGTTCGTCAATCTCGTACAAATCTCATTGAGCCACTTATAAGCACTCATGTTGCATGAAACTTGGTTTAGAGTCCTAGCAACCACGTTGTTAGATGTTTCATAAGTTCCTCAAACTAGTACAAAGCTCATTGAGCCACTTATAAGCACTCATGTTGCGTGAAACTTGGTTTAGAGTCCTACAAACGCGTTATTAGATGTTTCATAAGTTCGCCAAACTAGTACAAAGCTCATTGAGACACTTATAAGAACTCATGTTGCATGAAACTTGGTTTAGTCCTATAAACCGCGTTGTTAGATGTTTCATAAGTTCGTCAATCTAGTACAAAGCTCATTAAGTAATACGTCCTTAGTTTAGACCGAAACTCCGTGATAAGGCGAGTACTACGATGAAGTGAAACCGTGGTGGATTCGAAGGGAAAACGGCGGATAACTCGGGATAGGAGGGGGAGATGGAGATGTGGAAGCGATGGAGGGAAAGGGAACGTCTCAAGGAGGCTATGGAGCAACCGCCCGATGGATAGAAGAGACGCTTGGAAGCAAGTATGCTTGTAAGCGGCTCAAGTTCACAAAGGAACCGAGAGGAGTCGACTATAAGAAGTTTTAGGTAAAAAGTTGACTAAAGAAGAAGAAGGTGCGGCGCAACCCTTATATAGAGGAGGCACAAGTCGCAACTCTTTTTAGGGTTGTGCGTTTAACAAAAAGGAAATCCGAGAAAAGGAAATCCGCACAAAAATGGAAAAACGCAAAGAGAAAAAAGGAAATCGCCAAAAAAACAACACGGCGTTCCTTAAAGAAAAGATAGAACAACGAGTAGTGTGAAAATGCCTCGTCTCTTACATTCTTCAAGCCATGATTACTAATGGACGACGTGGTGTTCTTCTTGACCTCATTAAAACCCGGTGGGAAAAAGAGTATCAAGCGAGACACCTAGTCCGCTTAGCTTTCATAGCTTGGTCTTCTTACGTGGTGGCGGTGAATATGTTGAAGTAGCTCCTAGGTGATACTTCCTTGTCCATGGTACTTGATAAAGCTATCTTGGCTAACTCCTTAGCTTTGGACCGTGTGATCACGCCTTCCCGTCCTTCGGGTGATTGGTGCACGTGCGCCTTGTTGATCGGCATCGATGTCGAGTGGTCGATGTTGATCGGCATCGGTATCGAGTGGTCGATGTTGGTCGATGTTGAGTGGTCGATGTTGATCGGTATCGGTATCGAGTGGTCGATGTTGGTCGATGCCGAGTGGTCGATGTTGATCGGCATCGGTATCCGATTCTAGTTCCACGCTCATATCATCCCCTCCTTCTTGAAAAGGATTTGTCCTCAAATCGCATCATAAATAAAGGGAGACAAATCGAAACATTGAAGGAATCCGATATCGTGTACTTACCTTGGAGGTCGATCTTGTAGGCGTTGTCGTTGATCCGCCGGACCACCTTGAAAGGTCCGTCTACTCGGGGCATGAGTTTGGACTTCCTCTCGGCTGGGAACCGTTCTTTCCTCGGATGGATCCACACCAAGTCGCCTTCTTGAAACACCATTCTTCTCCGGCCCTTGTTGGCATGCTTGGCGTATTGTTCGGTTTCTCCTCTCAATGTTCTCCTTGGCCCTCTCATGCATTTTCCTAACCTGTTCAGCTTTTTTCTTGCCATCAACACTAGACATTTCACTCAAAGGTAAGGCGATTAGATCTAAGGGAGACATGGGATTAAATCCGTATACTAGTTCAAAAAGGAGAGTAGAGAGTCGAAGAATGCTTAGCGTGGTTATAGGCGAACTCAACATGGGGTAGACACTCTTCCCATGACTTAATGTTGCTCTTCACCAGGGTTCTCAAGAGCGTGGATAACGACCTATTCACCACCTCGGTTTGACCGTCCGTTTGCGGATGACACGTGGTGGAAAAGGACAATTTGGTTCCTAGTTTGGCCCACAACGTACGCCAAAAATGGCTCGGGAACTTGGTGTCACGGTCGGGAGACAATGACTTGAGGCATGCCGTGTAGCCTTACCACTTCCCGGAAAAACAGATTTAGCTACACCCACGGGCGTCATCCGTCTTGTGGCATGCGGGTGAAATGGGCCATTTTGCTGAACCTGTCTACAACCACAAAGATGGAGTCTCTACCATTTCTGGTTCGAGGTAAGCCAACTACAAAGTCCATAGATATATGAGTCCAAGGGTGAGAAGGAATGGGTAACGGGGTATACAAACCGTGCGGCTGGACCTTACTCTTGGCCTGCTTACAAGTGACACACCTAAGACATATCCTCTCCACGTCTCGTCTCATATGCGGCCAATAGAAGTGGGCTTGAAGACTTGCCAAGGTCTTGGCCACCCCGAAGTGTCCGGCTAGTCCCCCACCGTGGGCTTCTCGGACAAGTAGTTCCCTAACCGAGCCGGTAGGTATGCACAGCCGATGGTGGAAGAACAGGTAGCCGTCCTGTCTATAGTAATTCTCACGAGGCAAACTTAAACACACTTCAAGTAATAAGAACTAAACTCGAATCGATTCATACAACGTTTTAAGCACTTCAAATCCTATGAGTCTAGATGTCAATTCTGAGATTAGAGTGTACCTCCGAGACAATGCGTCGGCTACGACATTGTCTTTACCTTTCTTATACTTGATAACATAGGGAAACGTCTCGATGAACTCAATCCAGCGGCCATGCCTCTTGTTCGGCCTTGTTGTCCCCTTCAAATGCTTGAGCGACTCATGGTCCGTGTGGATTACAAACTCCTTCGGCCAAAGATAATGCTGCCAGGTTTGCAAAGCCCTCACCAATGCATATAACTCCTTGTCATAGGTAGGATAGTTCAGCGTCGCTCCCCTAATTTCTCACTGAAGTAGGCAATTGGCTTCTTATCCTGCATAAGAACCGCACCAATACCTACACCGAAGCATCACACTCAATCTCGAATGTTTTAAGAAAATCAGGGAAGCATAAGTAAAGGGGAATTGATAAGCTTCTCTTTAAGGCTTTGGAAAGCCTGGTCCTGGGCGTCCTCCCACTTGAAACCGACGTCTTTCTTGATGACTTCCGTAAGTGGTGCTGCAAGAGTCTTGAAATCCTTGACAAAGCGCCTATAGAAACCGGCTAGACCATGGAAACTTCGGACTTCTCCTACTGTGGTAGGTCTCGGCCAATCCCTAATAGCCTTTATCTTCTCATCATCAACCTGTACTCCTTCTGCACTCACAACAAAGCCTAAGAAAACAACCTGCTTAGTACAAAAAGTGCATTTATCAATGTTGGCGAATAAGTTCTCCCTCCGTAGGACTTCAAGGACGGCTCGTATGTGGCTAATGTGCTCGGCCAAGTTCTTGCTAAAGATGAGGATATCGTCGAAGTACACCACCACGAACACACCTATAAAAGATCTCAACACATGGTTCATTAGTCTCATGAAAGTACTAGGTGCGTTAGTGAGACCAAACGGCATTACAAGCCACTCATACAAGCCTTGCTTAGTTTTGAAGGCTGTTTTCCATTCGTCACCCTCCTTCATCCTAATCGATGATAACCACTCTTAAGATCTATCTTAGAGAAAAGGTTAGAACCACACAATTCATCAAGCATATCATCAAGTCTAGGAATAGGGTGGCGATACTTCACCGTGATGTTATTGATGGCTCGGCAATCAACACACATGCGCCATGATCCATCCTTCTTGGGCACAAGCAACACCGGTACAGCACATGGACTCATGCTCTCTCGATGTGCCCCTTCCGCATCGGCTCCTCCACCTGTTTCGAAGCTCCTTGGTCTCCACCGGATTGGTTCGGTAGGCGGGTCTATTGGGGAGTGCGGAACCTGGCACAAAGTCAATCCGGTGCTCAATGCCGCGTATAGGAGGCAAGCCTGGTGGAGTTTCCTGGGGAAAAACGTCACTATAATCCTGCAATAGCTTAGCCATTTCACTAGGAAGCTCCTGTGAGGGGTTAGTACTAACAAGGCTTTCCTTGTACACAAACAATAACATAGAGCAATTGGAATTCATAAGTTCAGACACTTCTCTTTGGTTAATGTAGAGGTTGGCGTGTGGGCCAGGTGTCTTCTCCTTTTCTTCCTTGAGTTTGAGATAGAGCTGGTCTTGGTACACTTCACTTGGAGTAAGAGGAACCGAGTGATCTTGCGGCCATTGAACTCAAACGTGTGCTTGTTTGTGTATCCGTCATGGAGTACTTTCCGGTCGATTGCCACGGTCGGCCAAGCAGCACATGGCTGGATCCCATGGGTATGACATCACACAGGACCTCATCTTCATATTTGCCTATGGACGAGTGAAACGGACTGTTGTGTGACGGTGAGAGCACCACTATCGTTGAGCCACTGCAGCTTGTATGGCCGGGGATGGGTGATGGGTTCTAGGCTTAGCTTCTGGACCATTAGCTCACTGGCGGCATTGGTGCAGCTACCCCCATCTATGATCAGGCTGCATACCTTTCCTTTGACCAGGCAGCGTGTGTGGAAGAGGTGGTTTCTCTGCACTAACTCCTCCGGCTGGTTCTGGACACTCAACGCCCTCCTGACTACCAGCATCTCTCCAACAGCTGCGGCTTCCTCCTCCTCCTCTCCATCTTCTGGATCTGACTCAGAATCCTGTGGAACTACCTCTCCATTGTCCAGAATCATGAAGACTTTCTTGTTGGGACAATCTCTCGAGTAGTGTCCCATCCCTTGGCATCTAAAACACCTAACATTGCTGGAGGAGGTGTTGGTTCGGCCTTTGGGATCAAACTTGACCTCTTCTTTCGTCGTGGAAGAAGGCTTGGCATCCTTGGAGAAAGGTGGCCGAGAAGGTAGGAACTCCTTGGGTTTATTGGTCGTGGAGGAGAAGCTCGGCTTGGCGTATCTTCTTTTGTTCGACTCTCCACTAGTTCTCGCCTTGTGCACGAGTTCCTCAAGATCCATATAAGTCTGGAGCTCCACCTTGTCCTGGATGTCCCGGCTGAGTCCACCAATGAACCGCACCATGGTTACTTCATCATCTTCCTCTAGTCCGGCTCGGATGAGAAGGGTTTCCATCTCTTGGAAGTAGTCTCGGACCGTGGTGGACCCTTGGGTGAGCTTCCTCGGTTGTTGAGAACTTCCGGTGGTAATGGCTCGGCACAAACCTTTTTCTCAAGTGGGTGGTGAGTTGGTGCCAAGTGGTGATGGGCAGCTCATTATGACGGTTCCGTGTGGTGCAAAGCTGATCCCACCACAAAAGTGCGTACTCACTAAATTCGAGACGGCTATCTTTACCTTGTTTGAGGCATACGTATCATGGCACAAGAAGCTGGACTCCATCTTCCTTTCCCGGTCAAGATAGGCTTCCGGATCATTCTTGCCGAGGAATGGTGGGAACTTGGCCTTGATATGCTTTAGCCGCTGGCTCTCCGCGTCTCTCGGGTCGTCCACTCGTCTCGTCTCTCACGTCTCGGCTTCGCCTACTACGGTACGAGACGTTGACGCCGTAATACTCGTCGCTAGAGCCGATGTAGACGCGTTGCCGGCTATGGTCCGTGTAGGTCGGCGTGGAGCAGCGTGTGGCCTACGCCGGGTGCTCGTCCTCCGGCTCGCTCGGCTCAGCATGCACCCGTTGCCGTGGTTCCCTCGCTCGTTTGCGTTGGTTGAACGGAGGTTGCGGACGCTTGGAACCTAGATGTACCGGCAACGCCCTTACCTTTGCAAATCCGCATGGCATCGGATGGAGTTGGAGTTGACCCACCCTCGAGTCCGAGGTTCCCTTTGCGGTTTCCTTGGTTTGCCTCTCACGTTCCGAGTAAGTTGTTGGGCAATCGTTGAGGAAGCAATTGGGCCATTGCTTCGGCCACTGCGTTGCTATGAGTTTTTTTAGGTCGTCAATCGCTTCGGGTGATAGGGACATGGTACTGTTGCACGGAAACGCAGCTCGCAGTAAGTAGTTCACAGAATTGGATAAGCAAATAACTTCACACCACAAGAAAAGGACACGCGTGACAAGCAAAGAGAGCAAAAACGAAACCAGAGTAGACGTTTTGAAAAAAAAGGAAAACAAGTTGTGCGCGATTAGCAAAAAGGAAATTCTAACAACACGTTTTCAAAATATGCAATTAGGTTTTGAAGATCTAAACCCTATTCGCCGCCGCACACTAATCAATCAACAAGAACACGAAACTAACACAACTTCAATACTAACAACAAACAGATGCAACACACGATAAGTTCTAGTAAACAGATTCGAAGTTGTAATAGTTTAAAGGGAAAAGAAGCGACTCAGCCTTTGGTACAGAGTTTGGCTCTGATACCACGTGATACGTCCTTAGTTTAGACCGAAACTCCGTGATAAGGCGAGTACTACGATGAAGTGAAACCGTGGTGGATTCGAAGGGAAAACGGCGGATAACTCGGGATAGGAGGGGGAGATGGAGATGTGGAAGCGATGGAGGGAAAGGGAACGTCTCAAGGAGGCTATGGAGCAACCGCCCTGATGGATAGAAGAGACGCTTGGAAGCAAGTATGCTTGTAAGCGGCTCAAGTTCACAAAGGAACCGAGAGGAGTCGACTATAAGAAGTTTTAGGTAAAAAGTTGACTAAAGAAGAAGAAGGTGCGGCGCAACCCTTATATAGAGGAGGCATAAGTCGCAACTCTCTTTTAGGGTTGTGCGTTTAACAAAAAGGAAATCCGAGAAAAGGAAATCCGCACAAAAATGGAAAAACGCAAAGAGAAAAGGAAATCGCCAAAAACAACACGGCGTTCCTTAAAGAAAAGATAGAACAACGAGTAGTGTGAAAATGCCTCGTCTCTTACATTCTTCAAGCCATGATTACTAATGGACGACGTGGTGTTCTTCTTGACCTCATTAAAACCCGGTGGGAAAAGAGTATCAAGCGAGACACCTAGTCCGCTTAGCTTTCATAGCTTGGTCTTCTTACGTGGTGGCGGTGAATATGTTGAAGTAGCTCCTAGGTGATACTTCCTTGTCCATGGTACTTGATAAAGCTATCTTGGCTAACTCCTTAGCTTTGGACCGTGTGATCACGCCTTCCCGTCCTTCGGTGATTGGTGCACGTGCGCCTTGTTGATCGGCATCGATGTCGAGTGGTCGATGTTGATCGGCATCGGTATCGAGTGGTCGATGTTGGTCGATGTTGAGTGGTCGATGTTGATCGGCATCGGTATCGAGTGGTCGATGTTGGTCGATGCCGAGTGGTCGATGTTGATCGGCATCGGTATCCGATTCTAGTTCCACGCTCATATCATTAAGACACTTCTAAGCACTCATGTTGCAAAAACTTGGTTTAGAGTCCTAGAAACGCGTTGTTAGATGTTTCATAAGTTCGTCAAACTAGTACAAAGCTCATTGACCACTTATAAGCACTCATGTTGCATGAAACTTGGTTTAGAGTCCTAGCAATCACGTTGTTAGATGTTTCATAAGTTCGTCAAGCTAGTACTAAGCTCATTGAGACTTTTATAAGTACTCATGTTGCATGAAACTTGGTTTAGAGTCCTAGAAACCGAGTTGTTAGATGTTTCATAAGTTCGTCAATCTAGTACAAAGCTCATTGAGACACTTATAAGCACTCATGTTGCATGAAACTTGGTTTAGAGTCCTAGCAACCACGTTGTTAGATGTTTCATAAGTTCGTCAAACTAGTACAAAGCTCATTGAGACACTTATAAGCACTCATGTTGCATGAAACTTGGTTTAGAGTCCTAGCAACCACGTTGTTAGATGTTTCATAAGTTCGTTAAACTAGTACAAAGCTCATTGAGACACTTATAAGCACGCATGTTGCGTGAAACTTGGTTTAGAGTCCTAGAAACCATGATGTTAGATGTTTCATAAGTTCGTCAATCTAGTTAAAAGCTCATTGAGCCACTTATAAGCACTCATGTTGCATGAAACTTTGTTTAGAGTCCTAGAAACCGAGTTGTTAGATGTTTCATAAGTTCGTCAATCTAGTACAAAGCTCATTGAGCCACTTATAAGCACTCATGTTGCATGAAACTTGGTTTAGAGTCCTAGCAACCACGTTGTTAGATGTTTCATAAGTTCGTCAAACTAGTACAAAGCTCATTGAGACACTTATAAGCACTCATGTTGCATGAAACTTGGTTTAGAGTCCTAGAAACCAAGATGTTAGATGTTTCATAAGTTCGTCAAACTAGTACAAAGCTCATTGAGTCACTTATAAGCACTCATGCTGCATGAAACTTGGTTTAGAGTCATAGAAACGCGTTGTTAGATGTTTCATAAGTTCGTCAAACTTGTACAAAGCTCATTGAGACACTTATAAGCCCTCATGTTGCATGAAACTTGGTTTAGAGTCCTAGCAACCACGTTGTTAGATGTTTCATAAGTTCGTCAAACTTGTACAAAGCTCATTGAGACACTTATAAGCACTCATGTTGCATGAAACTTGGTTTAGAGTCCTAGCAACCACGTTGTTAGATGTTTCTTAAGTTCGTCAAACTAGTACAAAGCTCATTGAGCCACTTATAAGCACTCATGTTGCGTGAAACTTGGTTTAGAGTCCTAGAAATGCGTTGTTAGATGTTTCATAAGTTCGTCAATCTAGTACAAAGCTCATTGAGACACTTATAAGCACTCATGTTGCATGAAACTTGGTTTAGAGTCCTAGAAACCGAGTTGTTAGATGTTTCATAAGTTCGTCAATCTAGTACAAAGCTCATTGAGCCACTTATAAGCACTCATGTTGCATGAAACTTGGTTTAGAGTCCTAGCAACCACGTTGTTAGATGTTTCATAAGTTCGTCAAACTAGTACAAAGCTCATTGAGACACTTATAAGCACTCATGTTGTGTGAAACTTGGTTTAGAGTCCTAGAAACCACGATGTTAGATGTTTCATAAGTTCGTCAAACTTGTACAAAGCTCATTGAGACACTTATAAGCACTCATGTTGCATGAAACTTGGTTTAGAGTCCTAGCAACCACGTTGTTAGATGTTTCATAAGTTCCTCAAACTAGTACAAAGCTCATTGAGCCACTTATAAGCACTCATGTTGCGTGAAACTTGGTTTAGAGTCCTACAAACGCGTTATTAGATATTTCATAAGTTCGCCAAACTAGTACAAAGCTCATTGAGACACTTATAAGAACTCATGTTGCATGAAACTTGGTTTAGTCCTATAAACCGCGTTGTTAGATGTTTCATAAGTTCGTCAATCTAGTACAAAGCTCATTAAGACACTTATAAGCACTCATGTTGCAAAAACTTGGTTTAGAGTCCTAGAAACGCGTTGTTAGATGTTTCATAAGTTCGTCAAACTAGTACAAAGCTCATTGACCACTTATAAGCACTCATGTTGCATGAAACTTGGTTTAGAGTCCTAGCAATCACGTTGTTAGATGTTTCATAAGTTCGTCAAGCTAGTACTAAGCTCATTGAGACTTTTATAAGTACTCATGTTGCATGAAACTTGGTTTAGAGTCCTAGAAACCGAGTTGTTAGATGTTTCATAAGTTCGTCAATCTAGTACAAAGCTCATTGAGACACTTATAAGCACTCATGTTGCATGAAACTTGGTTTAGAGTCCTAGCAACCATGTTGTTAGATGTTTCATAAGTTCGTCAAACTAGTACAAAGCTCATTGAGACACTTATAAGCACTCATGTTGCATGAAACTTGGTTTAGAGTCCTAGCAACCACGTTGTTAGATGTTTCATAAGTTCGTTAAACTAGTACAAAGCTCATTGAGACACTTATAAGCACGCATGTTGCGTGAAACTTGGTTTAGAGTCCTAGAAACCATGATGTTAGATGTTTCATAAGTTCGTCAATCTAGTTAAAAGCTCATTGAGCCACTTATAAGCACTCATGTTGCATGAAACTTTGTTTAGAGTCCTAGAAACCGAGTTGTTAGATGTTTCATAAGTTCGTCAATCTAGTACAAAGCTCATTGATCCACTTATAAGCACTCATGTTGCATGAAACTTGGTTTAGAGTCCTAGCAACCACGTTGTTAGATGTTTCATAAGTTCGTCAAACTAGTACAAAGCTCATTGAGACACTTATAAGCACTCATGTTGCATGAAACTTGGTTTAGAGTCCTAGAAACCAAGATGTTAGATGTTTCATAAGTTCGTCAAACTAGTACAAAGCTCATTGAGCCACTTATAAGCACTCATGCTGCATGAAACTTGGTTTAGAGTCATAGAAACGCGTTGTTAGATGTTTCATAAGTTCGTCAAACTTGTACAAAGCTCATTGAGACACTTATAAGCCCTCATGTTGCATGAAACTTGGTTTAGAGTCCTAGCAACCACGTTGTTAGATGTTTCATAAGTTCGTCAAACTTGTACAAAGCTCATTGAGACACTTATAAGCACTCATGTTGCATGAAACTTGGTTTAGAGTCCTAGCAACCACGTTGTTAGATGTTTCTTAAGTTCGTCAAACTAGTACAAAGCTCATTGAGCCACTTATAAGCACTCATGTTGCGTGAAACTTGGTTTAGAGTCCTAGAAATGCGTTGTTAGATGTTTCATAAGTTCGTCAATCTAGTACAAAGCTCATTGAGACACTTATAAGCACTCATGTTGCATGAAACTTGGTTTAGAGTCCTAGAAACCGCGTTGTTAGATGTTTCATAAGTTCGTCAATCTAGTACAAAGCTCATTGAGACACTTATAAGCACTAATGTTGCAAAAACTTGGTTTAGAGTCATAGAAACGCGTTGTTAGATGTTTCATAAGTTCGTCAAACTAGTACAAAGCTCATTGAGACACTTATAAGCACTCATGTTGTGTGAAACTTGGTTTGGAGTCCTAGAAACCACGATGTTAGATGTTTCATAAGTTCGTCAATCTCGTACAAATCTCATTGAGCCACTTATAAGCACTCATGTTGCATGAAACTTGGTTTAGACTCCTAGAAACGCGTTGTTAGATGTTTCATAAGTTTGTCAAACTAGTACAAAGCTCATTGAGCCACTTATAAGCACTCGTGTTGCATGAAACTTGGTTTAGAATCATAGAAACGCGTTGTTAGACGTTTCATAAGTTTGTCAAACTTGTACAAAGCTCATTGAGACACTTATAAGCACTCATGTTGCATGAAACTTGGTTTAGAGTCCTAGCAACCACGTTGTTAGATGTTTCATAAGTTCCTCAAACTAGTACAAAGCTCATTGAGCCACTTATAAGCACTCATGTTGCATGAAACTTGGTTTAGAGTCCTACAAACGCGTTATTAGATGTTTCATAAGTTCGCCAAACTAGTACAAAGCTCATTGAGACACTTATAAGAACTCATGTTGCATGAAACTTGGTTTAGTCCTATAAACCGCGTTGTTAGATGTTTCATAAGTTCGTCAATCTAGTACAAAGCTCATTAAGACACTTATAAGCACTCATGTTGCAAAAACTTGGTTTAGAGTCCTAGAAACGCGTTGTTAGATGTTTCATAAGTTCGTCAAACTAGTACAAAGCTCATTGACCACTTATAAGCACTCATGTTGCATGAAACTTGGTTTAGAGTCCTAGCAATCACGTTGTTAGATGTTTCATAAGTTCGTCAAGCTAGTACTAAGCTCATTGAGACTTTTATAAGTACTCATGTTGCATGAAACTTGGTTTAGAGTCCTAGAAACCGAGTTGTTAGATGTTTCATAAGTTCGTCAATCTAGTACAAAGCTCATTGAGACACTTATAAGCACTCATGTTGCATGAAACTTGGTTTAGAGTCCTAGCAACCACGTTGTTAGATGTTTCATAAGTTCGTCAAACTAGTACAAAGCTCATTGAGACACTTATAAGCACTCATGTTGCATGAAACTTGGTTTAGAGTCCTAGCAACCACGTTGTTAGATGTTTCATAAGTTCGTTAAACTAGTACATAGCTCATTGATACACTTATAAGCACTCATGATGCGTGAAACTTGGTTTAGAGTCCTAGAAACCATGATGTTAGATGTTTCATAAGTTCGTCAATCTAGTATAAAGCTCATTGAGCCACTTATAAGCACTCATGTTGCATGAAACTTTGTTTAGAGTCCTAGAAACCGAGTTGTTAGATGTTTCATAAGTTCGTCAATCTAGTGTTGAGGATAAGTATCGGCCAACGGTATCGGTCACGGAGATGACCGATATGAATAACGGAACCCACATCGAGAAGATGTATCGGTCTAGAGTGACCGATACAAGGTGAAGGGAGACTTATATCGGTAAGGTGTATCGGCCACACTTGGCCGATACATTCAAACGGTAACCTCCCAACGGTCGGATCCGACTCATATCGGTGGAAGCATATCGGCCACACATGGCCGATACACCGTACCAAATAGAGCCGTTAGAGCTCCAACGGCTATATTCTCTTCTCTCTCTTTATATACTTTGTATCCTTCATTGTAAACATTAAGGAAGATACTTCCTCTTATACTTATCAATAAAATCTCTCTTATTCTCTCCTTAATCCACATAATCTCTCACAAATCTACATGGTATCGAGCGTAATAGCTCCTAAATCTCTATTCCGCAAATCTCTTTTCTGTTTTTGAGCATCACAAAGCTCAAAACTTTCGGTGCTCTTGAACTTTAAGCATCACAAAGCTTAAAATTCACACCTTTCTTATTCTCTTCTCTTAAATCTTAAAATTTACCATCTTTCTTTCAAATCTAATTCGGTTTTATCATGGAGGAGACTCAAGACACACAAATTTCTACCTATCAAAGCTCCAAGTTCGGCTTACCATCGGTTATTCTAAAGGGGAGTAACTATCTCCTTTGGACAAGAACGATCAAAACCGCTCTTGGAGGCCGTGGTCTTTTGAAGCATATTACCAAGCCTCATGAGTCTATTAACACGGATAGACTTCTCGGTGATGAAGACTTGACCGAGGAAGAGGAGAAATGGTTCCAAGGAGATCAACGGGTGCTAGGAATCATACAACATGCTCTAGATCCGGCGATACTTGAGGCCTACTCTTATTGTGAGACGGCTAAGGAGCTTTGGGATACACTCAAGAACATCTATGGGAATGTATCCAATCTAAGCCGAGTATATGAGGTAAAGAAAGCTCTCAACAATCTCTCTCAAGAAGATACCGAACTCACCGCCCACTATGGAAAGTTCCGAGCTTTATGGGCGGAGCTAGAGATGCTAAGGCCAAGCTCTATGGATGTGAAGGTGATTAACGAGAGGAAGGAGCAAGACAAAGTCTTCGGACTTCTCTTGACTCTTAACTCAAGTTATAAGGACCTCATCAAACATCTCTTAAGAGCCCGACACTCTCCCATCTCTAGACTCCGTTGTATCTCAACTCCAAAGAGAACAAGGAGGCGATGAGCTATTCGGAAAGAAGGAGATTGTCTTAGCCAACAAAGCCTTCTTCAAGCCGCGTGAAGGAAGAAGGCCAATGGTGTGTGATCATTGCAAGAAGGGAGGGCACATGAAGGACAAATGCTGGATTCTTCATCCCCATCTCAAACCAAGCAAGTTCTCGGAGTCCAAGGCCAATCTCACTCAAGAAGACTCGGCTAATGGAGCAAGCACTTCAAGCCGAGGCAAAGATGAGCAAGCATTAGCCGTGGCTCCGTTCACCGATGAGTTTGTCCGGAAGTCGGATATTGAAGCACTCATAAAGGCCCTAAAGGGGTCCGGTATTGCTTCTTATTCTCTAAATGCTATTAAGATAGACAATGACCATAGGATAGTCAAGCCAATAATAGTAGACTCGGGTGCCTCTCACCATATGATTAGTAATGAGAATCTTATGAGAAATGTTAAACCGGCCATAGGGAATGTCATTGTTGCTAATGGGAGTAAAGTACCGATAAAAGGACTAGGAGATCTTAGGTTGTTTGATAGAGATATGAAAGCCCTTTATATGCCTAGTTTCACTTCTAATCTTTTATCGGTAAAACGGATAGCCAATGAATTGAATTGCAATGTTGTGTTTGGACCTAATGGTGTAACATTTCAGGATATTGACTCAAAGAAGATCATTGGTAGAGGGAGCACCAAGGGAGATCTATATGTGCTTGATACAAATCCGACAAGCTCTCATCTTTCTTTTGCTTTTAAAACGGTTTTATCCGAGGCTAATAGTTCTATTTGGCATGCTAGATTAGGACATCCTAACTCTAAAGCTCTTAAACTTATGTTACCTTGTGTTTCTTTTGATAATAATCTTTGTGAATCTTGCATTCTTGGTAAACATTGTAGAACCGTTTTCTCAAAGTCTATAAAAGTTTATGAACATTGTTTTGAGTTAATCCATTCGGATGTATGGACTTCTCCGTGCGTTTCTAGAGAAAACCACAAGTACTTTGTTACTTTCATAGATGAGAAGTCCAAATTCACATGGTTAACTCTTATTTCCTCTAAGGATAGAGTCTTAGACGCTTTTAAAAACTTTCAAAACTATATATCTAACCAATACAATGCCAAGATAAAATGTTTTAGGTCGGACAATGGGGGAGAATACATGGGCCAAATGTTCAAAGATCACTTAGCAAAGCATGGGATACTTCATCAAACAAGTTGCCCATACACACCACAACAAAACGGCGTAGCCGAGAGGAAGAATAGGCATCTTATGGAAGTTGCAAGATCAATGATGTTTCACACCAATGTCCCAAAGAGATTTTGGGGAGATGCGGTGACATCGGCTTGTTATCTAATCAATAGAACTCCAACTCAAATTCTTAATAATTTATCTCCTTTTGAAGTTCTAAACAATACCAAGCCTTTTATCTCTCACTTACGCGTATTTGGATGTGTTTGCTTTGTTCTAATTCCAGGGGAACAAAGGAGTAAGCTAGATGCAAAGAGCCTAAAAGGAATGTTCATCGGCTACTCCACTACTCAAAAGGGCTACAAGGCCTACATACCCGAGAGAAGAAGGGTAATGGTCTCAAGAGATGTGAAGTTTCTTGAAGGACAAGGCTACTATGAGGAGAAGAATTGGGAGAGCATTAAGGATCTACCCAATCCTTCCCAAGATAGAGCCGCAAATCTCAAGAGACTTATGGAGGATCTCGGATTAAACCTCGGTGATGATCTTGATGATGAAGTACCATCACATTCCCAAGAACCTCATCTTGATCATGAGGGGAGAATGAAGAAGAATCGGCTATGAATGATCAAGAGGATCATGTAGTACAAGATTCATCCCAAACTCAAGCTCAAGCCGATCCGGTTCATGATCAAGATAATCATAGAGAAGATACGGTTCAAGAGAATCAACAAGAAGGTGTAAATGAAGAAGTAGTGCAACAACCTCTACGGAGAAGCACTAGAATCAAGCACCCCCCATCCAATTGGGTCAATACTCGAGTCTACTTCAACAATAAAGCCGTTGCTCATCCAATCCAAGCCGTATGCAATATGGTATCCTTTCCTCAAGAGCATCAAGTCTTTATGGCTAGCATTGATGAGAATTGGATACCTAAGACGTATGAAGAAGCTATGGAACATGAAGTATGGGTTCAAGCCGTAGACCAAGAAGACAAAGCCATGGAGCTTAATGACACTTGGTATGAGACCGACTTACCCAAAGGAAAGAGGACGGTTAGCTCTCGGTATGTCTTTACTATCAAGTACAAGAGTAACGGAGAGATAGAAAGACATAAGGCTCGGCTAGTGGCAAGGGGCTTTACCCAAACCTATGGTGAGGATTATCTTGAGACCTTTGCTCCGGTTGCTAAGCTTCACACGGTGAGAGTTATCTTCTCTATTGCCACAAACCTTGAATGGGATCTATGGCAAATGGACGTCAAGAATGCATTCTTACAAGGTGAATTAGAGGATGAAGTGTACATGACTCCTCCTCCGGGTATCAAAGACAAGATCACTCCGGGTAAAGTACTTAGATTGAAGAAGGCTATCTATGGTCTAAAGCAATCGCCAAGGGCTTGGTACCACAAGCTTAGTACCACTCTTCTCAACAAAGGATTCAAGAAATCCGAATCCGACCATACTCTCTTCACAAGCAAACGTCGAACGGGTATAGTAGTCATCCTCGTGTATGTTGATGATATCATCATCACCGGGGATGACAAGGTAAGGATTGAGGCTACCAAAGCTCATCTCAAATCTGTTTTTGACATTAAAGATCTCGGAGAGCTTAAGTACTTCCTTGGTATTGAAGTGTGTAGGTCTAAAGAAGGCCTATTCCTCTCCCAAAGGAAGTATACTCTTGATTTACTTGTTGAAACAGGAAAGCTTGGAGCTAAACCCGCAAAGACACCCTTGGAAGAGAACTACAAAGACATCCGCAAGGGGGAGCTTGAAGACAAGCCATACAAAGATCCAAAGCAATATAGGAGACTTGTTGGTAAGCTCATATACTTGACTATAACTCGGCCTGATATTTGTTTTGCCGTGAACCAGGTTTCACAACACATGCAATCACCGAAGAATCACCATTGGAACTTGGTGGATAGAGTGCTAAGGTATCTCAAAGGAGCTCCCGGACAAGGCATTTGGATGGGATGCAACAAGAACACGGAGATAGTGGGCTATTGTGATGCGGATTGGGCCGGTGATAGAGGGGATAGAAGATCCACAACCGGCTATTGCACTTTTATTGGAGGCAATCTTGTCACTTGGAAGAGCAAGAAGCAAAAGGTTGTCTCATGCTCCACAACCGAGTCCGAGTACCGAGCCATGAGGAAGTTGACTCAAGAGCTCATTTGGCTTAGAGGATTGGTCACGGATCTTGGTATTCAAGTCAATGGACCAATGACTATGCACGCCGACAACAAGTCCGCAATCAACTTAGCATCAAACTCCGTGTTCCATGAGAGGACAAAGCACATTGAGGTAGATTGCCATAAAGTCCGAGAAGCAATAGTCAAGAAGATCATCCTTCCGTGTTTCACCAAGAGTGAAGACCAATTGGCGGACATTTTTACAAAGGCAGCAAGCACCAAGGTTTGTGAGTTCATCCACTCAAAGATGGGACTCACGAACCTCATCAAACAATGAGGAGATCCCTAACCGAAGAGACTAGTACTCTTTTTCCCTTAGCAAGTTTTTATCCCAAGTGGTTTTACTTGCAAGGTTTTAATGAGGCTAGTCACGAGGTTCCAAGTCTAGCCATTCCATTAGGCTAGACTTGAGGGGGAGTGTTGAGGATAAGTATCGGCCAACGGTATCGGTCACGGAGATGACCGATATGAATAACGGAACCCACATCGAGAAGATGTATCGGTCTAGAGTGACCGATACAAGGTGAAGGAGACTTATATCGGTAAGGTGTATCGGCCACACTTGGCCGATACATTCAAACGGTAACCTCCCAACGGTCGGATCCGACTCATATCGGTGGAAGCATATCGGCCACACATGGCCGATACACCGTACCAAATAGAGCCGTTAGAGCTCCAACGGCTATATTCTCTTCTCTCTCTCTTTATATACTTTGTATCCTTCATTGTAAACATTAAGGAAGATACTTCCTCTTATACTTATCAATAAAATCTCTCTTATTCTCTCCTTAATCCACATAATCTCTCACAAATCTACATCTAGTACAAAGCTCATTGAGCCACTTATAAGCACTCATGTTGCATGAAACTTGGTTTAGAGTCCTAGCAACCACGTTGTTAGATGTTTCATAATTTCGTCAAACTAGTACAAAGCTCATTGAGACACTTATAAGCACTCATGTTGCATGAAACTTGGTTTAGAGTCCTAGAAACCAAGATGTTAGATGTTTCATAAGTTCGTCAAACTAGTACAAAGCTCATTGAGCCACTTATAAGCACTCATGCTGCATGAAACTTGGTTTAGAGTCATAGAAACGCGTTGTTAGATGTTTCATAAGTTCGTCAAACTTGTACAAAGCTCATTGAGACACTTATAAGCCCTCATGTTGCATGAAACTTGGTTTAGAGTCCTAGCAACCACGTTGTTAGATGTTTCATAAGTTCGTCAAACTTGTACAAAGCTCATTGAGACACTTATAAGCACTCATGTTGCATGAAACTTGGTTTAGAGTCCTAGCAACCACGTTGTTAGATGTTTCATAAGTTCGTCAAACTAGTACAAAGCTCATTGAGCCACTTATAAGCACTCATGTTGCGTGAAACTTGGTTTAGAGTCCTAGAAATGCGTTGTTAGATGTTTCATAAGTTCGTCAATCTAGTACAAAGCTCATTGAGACACTTATAAGCACTCATGTTGCATGAAACTTGGTTTAGAGTCCTAGAAACCGAGTTGTTAGATGTTTCATAAGTTCGTCAATCTAGTACAAAGCTCATTGAGCCACTTATAAGCACTCATGTTGCATGAAACTTGGTTTAGAGTCCTAGCAACCACGCTGTTAGATGTTTCATAAGTTCGTCAAACTAGTACAAAGCTCATTGAGACACTTATAAGCACTCATGTTGTGTGAAACTTGGTTTAGAGTCCTAGAAACCACGATGTTAGATGTTTCATAAGTTCGTCAATCTCGTACAAATCTCATTGAGCCACTTATAAGCACTCATGTTGCATGAAACTTGGTTTAGAGTCCTAGAAACGCGTTGTTAGATGTTTTATAAGTTCGTCAAACTAGTACAAAACTCATTGAGCCACTTATAAGCACTCGTGTTGCATGAAACTTGGTTTAGAATCATAGAAACGCGTTGTTAGATGTTTCATAAGTTCGTCAAACTTGTAAAAACCTCATTGAGACACTTATAAGCGCTCATGTTGCATGAAACTTGGTTTAGAGTCCTAGCAACCACGTTGTTAGATGTTTCATAAGTTCGTCAAACTAGTACAAAGCTCATTGAGCCACTTATAAGCACTCATGTTGAATGAAACTTGGTTTAGAGTCCTACAAACGCGTTATTAGATGTTTCATAAGTTCGCCAAACTAGTACAAAGCTCATTGAGACACTTATAAGCACTCATGTTGCATGAAACTTGGTTTAGTCCTATAAACCGCGTTGTTAGATGTTTCATAAGTTTGTCAATCTAGTACAAAGCTCATTGATACACTTATAAGCACTCATGTTGCGTGAAACTTGGTTTAGAGTCCTAGAAACCATGATGTTAGATGTTTCATAAGTTCGTCAATCTAGTATAAAGCTCATTGAGCCACTTATAAGCACTCATGTTGCATGAAACTTTGTTTAGAGTCCTAGAAACCGAGTTGTTAGATGTTTCATAAGTTCGTCAATCTAGTACAAAGCTCATTGAGCCACTTATAAGCACTCATGTTGCATGAAACTTGGTTTAGAGTCCTAGCAACCACGTTGTTAGATGTTTCATAATTTCGTCAAACTAGTACAAAGCTCATTGAGACACTTATAAGCACTCATGTTGCATGAAACTTGGTTTAGAGTCCTAGAAACCAAGATGTTAGATGTTTCATAAGTTCGTCAAACTAGTACAAAGCTCATTGAGCCACTTATAAGCACTCATGCTGCATGAAACTTGGTTTAGAGTCATAGAAACGCGTTGTTAGATGTTTCATAAGTTCGTCAAACTTGTACAAAGCTCATTGAGACACTTATAAGCCCTCATGTTGCATGAAACTTGGTTTAGAGTCCTAGCAACCACGTTGTTAGATGTTTCATAAGTTCGTCAAACTTGTACAAAGCTCATTGAGACACTTATAAGCACTCATGTTGCATGAAACTTGGTTTAGAGTCCTAGCAACCACGTTGTTAGATGTTTCATAAGTTCGTCAAACTAGTACAAAGCTCATTGAGCCACTTATAAGCACTCATGTTGCGTGAAACTTGGTTTAGAGTCCTAGAAATGCGTTGTTAGATGTTTCATAAGTTCGTCAATCTAGTACAAATCTCATTGAGACACTTATAAGCACTCATGTTGCATGAAACTTGGTTTAGAGTCCTAGAAACGCGTTGTTAGATGTTTCATAAGTTCGTCAAACTAGTACAAAGCTCATTGAGCCACTTATAAGCACTCATGTTGCATGAAACTTGGTTTAGAGTCATAGAAACGCGTTGTTAGATGTTTCATAAATTCGTCAAACTTGTACAAAGCTCATTGAGACACTTATAAGCACTCATGTTGTATGAAACTTGGTTTAGAGTCCTAGCAACCACGTTGTTAGATGTTTCATAAGTTCGTCAAACTAGTACAAAGCTCATTGAGCCACTAATAAGCACTCATGTTGCATGAAACTTGGTTTAGAGTCCTAGAAACGCGTTATTAGATGTTTCATAAGTTCGTCAAACTAGTACAAAGCTCATTGAGACACTTATAAGCACTCATGTAGCATGAAACTTGGTTTAGAGTCCTCGAAACTGCGTTGTTAGATGTTTCATAAGTTTGTCAATCTAGTACAAAGCTCATTGAGACACTTATAAGCACTCATGTTGCAAAAACTTGGTTTAGAGTCCTAGAAACGCGTTGTTAGATGTTTCATAAGTTCGTCAAACTAGTACAAAGCTCATTGAGCCACTTATAAGCACTCATGGTGCATGAAACTTGGTTTAGAGTCCTAGCAATCACGTTGTTAGATGTTTCATAAGTTCGTCAAGCTAGTACTAAGCTCATTGAGACACTTATAAGCACTCATGTTGCATGAAACTTGGTTTAGAGTCCTAGAAACCGAGTTGTTAGATGTTTCATAAGTTCGTCAATCTAGTACAAAGCTCATTGAGACACTTATAAGCACTCATGTTGCAAAAACTTGGTTTAGAGTCCTAGAAACGTGTTGTTAGATGTTTCATAAGTTCGTCAAACTAGTACAAAGCTCATTGAGCCACTTATAAGCACTCATGTTGGATGAAACTTGGTTTAGAGTCCTAGCAATCACGTTGTTAGATGTTTCAAAAGTTCGTCAAACTAGTACAAAGCTCATTGAGACACTTATAAGTTCTCAAGTTGCATGAAACTTGGTTTAGAGTCATAGAAACCGCGTTGGTAGATGTTTCATAAGTTCTTCAAACTAGTACAAACCTCATTGAGCCACTTATAAGCACTCATGTTGCATGAAACTTGGTTTAGAGTCCTAGCAACCGAGTTGTTAGATGTTTCATAAGTTCGTCAATCTAGTACAAAGCTCATTGAGCCACTTATAAGCACTCATGTTGCATGAAACTTGGTTTAGAGTCCTAGCAATCACGTTGTTAGATGTTTCATAAGTTCGTCAAGCTAGTACTAAGCTCATTGAGACACTTATAAGCACTCATGTTGCATGAAACTTGGTTTAGAGTCCTAGAAACCGAGTTGTTAGATGTTTCATAAGTTCGTCAATCTAGTACAAAGCTCATTGAGCCACTTATAAGCACTCATGTTGCATGAAACTTGGTTTAGAGTCCTAGCAACCACGCTGTTAGATGTTTCATAAGTTCGTCAAACTAGTACAAAGCTCATTGAGACACTTATAAGCACTCATGTTGTGTGAAACTTGGTTTAGAGTCCTAGAAACCACGATGTTAGATGTTTCATAAGTTCGTCAATCTCGTACAAATCTCATTGAGCCACTTATAAGCACTCATGTTGCATGAAACTTGGTTTAGAGTCCTAGAAACGCGTTGTTAGATGTTTTATAAGTTCGTCAAACTAGTACAAAACTCATTGAGCCACTTATAAGCACTCGTGTTGCATGAAACTTGGTTTAGAATCATAGAAACGCGTTGTTAGATGTTTCATAAGTTCGTCAAACTTGTAAAAAGCTCATTGAGACACTTATAAGCACTCATGTTGCATGAAACTTGGTTTAGAGTCCTAGCAACCACGTTGTTAGATGTTTCATAAGTTCGTCAAACTAGTACAAAGCTCATTGAGCCACTTATAAGCACTCATGTTGCATGAAACTTGGTTTAGAGTCCTACAAACGCGTTATTAGATGTTTCATAAGTTCGCCAAACTAGTACAAAGCTCATTGAGACACTTATAAGCACTCATGTTGCATGAAACTTGGTTTAGTCCTATAAACCGCGTTGTTAGATGTTTCATAAGTTTGTCAATCTAGTACAAAGCTCATTGAGACACTTATAAGCACTCCTGTTGCAAAAACTTGGTTTAGAGTCCTAGAAACGCGTTGTTAGATGTTTCATAAGTTCGTCAAACTAGTACAAAGCTCATTGAGCCACTTATAAGCACTCATGCTGCATGAAACTTGGTTTAGAGTCCTAGCAATCACGTTGTTAGATTTTTCATAAGTTCGTCAAGCTAGTACTAAGCTCATTGAGACACTTATAAGTACTCATGTTGCATGAAACTTGGTTTAGAGTCCTAGAAACCGAGTTGTTAGATGTTTCATAAGTTCGTCAATCTACTACAAAGCTCATTGAGACACTTATAAGCACTCATGTTGCATGAAACTTGGTTTAGAGTCCTAGCAACCACGTTGTTAGATGTTTCATAAGTTCGTCAAACTAGTACAAAGCTCATTGAGACACTTATAAGCACTCATGTTGCGTGAAACTTGGTTTAGAGTCCTAGAAACCACGATATTAGATGTTTCATAAGTTCGTCAATCTAGTACAAAGCTCATTGAACCACTTATAAGCACTCATGTTGCATGAAACTTGGTTTAGAGTCCTAGAAACGCGTTGTTAGATGTTTCATAAGTTCGTCAAACTAGTACAAAGCTCATTGAGACACTTATAAGCACTCATGTTGCATGAAACTTGGTTTAGAGTCATAGAAACGCGTTGTTAGATGTTTCATAAGTTCGTAAAACTTGTACAATGCTCATTGAGACACTTATAAGCACTCATGTTGCATGAAACTTGGTTTAGAGTCCTAGCAACCACGTTGTTAGAAGTTTCATAAGTTCGTCAAACTAGTACAAAGCTCATTGAGCCACTTATAAGCACTCATGTTGCATGAAACTTGGTTTAGAGTCCTAGAAACGCGTTATTAGATGTTTCATAAGTTCGTCAAACTAGTACAAAGCTCATTGAGACACTTATAAGCACTCATGTTGCATGAAACTTGGTTTAGAGTCCTAGAAACCGCGTTGTTAGATGTTTCATAAGTTCGTCAATCTAGTACAAAGCTCATTGAGACACTTATAAGCACTCATGTTGCAAAAACTTGGTTTAGAGTCCTAGAAACGCGTTGTTAGATGTTTCATAAGTTCGTCAAACTCGTACAAAGCTCATTGAGCCACTTATAAGCACTCATGTTGCATGAAACTTGGTTTAGAGTCCTAGCAATCACGTTGTTAGATGTTTCATAAGTTCGTCAAGCTAGTACTAAGCTCATTGAGACACTTATAAGCACTCATGTTGCATGAAACTTGGTTTAGAGTCCTAGAAACCGAGTTGTTAGATGTTTCATAAGTTCGTCAATCTAGTACAAAGCTCATTGAGACACTTATAAGCACTCATGTTGCAAAAACTTGGTTTAAAGTCCTAGAAACGTGTTGTTAGATGTTTCATAAGTTCGTCAAACTAGTACAAAGCTCATTGAGCCACTTATAAGCACTCATGTTGCATGAAACTTGGTTTAGAGTCCTAGCAATCACGTTGTTAGATGTTTCATAAGTTCGTCAAACTAGTACAAAGCTCATTGAGCCACTTATAAGCACTCATGCAGCATGAAACTTGGTTTAGAGTCATAGAAACGCGTTGTTAGATGTTTCATAAGTTCGTCAAACTTGTACAAAAGGTCATTGAGACACTTATAAGCACTCATGTTACATGAAACTTGGTTTAGAGTCCTAGCAACCACGTTGTTAGATGTTTCATAAGTTCGTCAAACTAGTACAAAGCTCATTGAGACACATATAAGCACTCATGTTGCGTGAAACTTGGTTTAGAGTCCTAGAAACCACGATGTTTGATGTTTCATAAGTTCGTCAATCTAGTACAAAGCTCATTGAGCCACTTATAAGCACTCATGTTGCATCAAACTTGGTTTAGAGTCCTAGAAACGCGTTGTTAGATGTTTCATAAGTTCGTCAAACTAGTACAAAGCTCATTGAGCCACTTATAAGCACTCATGTTGCATGAAACTTGGTTTAGATTCCTAGCAATCACGTTGTTAGATGTTTCATAAGTTCGTCAAGCTAGTACTAAGCTCATTGAGACACTTATAAGCACTCATGTTGCATGAAACTTGGTTTAGAGTCCTAGAAACCGAGTTGTTAGATGTTTCATAAGTTCGTCAATCTAGTACAAAGCTCATTGAGCCACTTATAAGCACTCATGTTGCATGAAACTTGGTTTAGAGTCCTAGCAACCACGCTGTTAGATGTTTCATAAGTTCGTCAAACTAGTACAAAGCTCATTGAGACACTTATAAGCACTCATGTTGTGTGAAACTTGGTTTAGAGTCCTAGAAACCACGATGTTAGATGTTTCATAAGTTCGTCAATCTCGTACAAATCTCATTGAGCCACTTATAAGCACTCATGTTGCATGAAACTTGGTTTAGAGTCCTAGAAACGCGTTGTTAGATGTTTTATAAGTTCGTCAAACTAGTACAAAACTCATTGAGCCACTTATAAGCACTCGTGTTGCATGAAACTTGGTTTAGAATCATAGAAACGCGTTGTTAGATGTTTCATAAGTTCGTCAAACTTGTAAAAAGCTCATTGAGACACTTATAAGCACTCATGTTGCATGAAACTTGGTTTAGAGTCCTAGCAACCACGTTGTTAGATGTTTCATAAGTTCGTCAAACTAGTACAAAAAGCTCATTGAGCCACTTATAAGCACTCATGTTGCATGAAACTTGGTTTAGAGTCCTACAAACGCGTTATTAGATGTTTCATAAGTTCGCCAAACTAGTACAAAGCTCATTGAGACACTTATAAGCACTCATGTTGCATGAAACTTGGTTTAGTCCTATAAACCGCGTTGTTAGATGTTTCATAAGTTTGTCAATCTAGTACAAAGCTCATTGAGACACTTATAAGCACTCCTGTTGCAAAAACTTGGTTTAGAGTCCTAGAAACGCGTTGTTAGATGTTTCATAAGTTCGTCAAACTAGTACAAAGCTCATTGAGCCACTTTATAAGCACTCATGCTGCATGAAACTTGGTTTAGAGTCCTAGCAATCACGTTGGTAGATTTTTCATAAGTTCGTCAAGCTAGTACTAAGCTCATTGAGACACTTATAAGTACTCATGTTGCATGAAACTTGGTTTAGAGTCCTAGAAACCGAGTTGTTAGATGTTTCATAAGTTCGTCAATCTACTACAAAGCTCATTGAGACACTTATAAGCACTCATGTTGCATGAAACTTGGTTTAGAGTCCTAGCAACCACGTTGTTAGATGTTTCATAAGTTCGTCAAACTAGTACAAAGCTCATTGAGACACTTATAAGCACTCATGTTGCGTGAAACTTGGTTTAGAGTCCTAGAAACCACGATATTAGATGTTTCATAAGTTCGTCAATCTAGTACAAAGCTCATTGAACCACTTATAAGCACTCATGTTGCATGAAACTTGGTTTAGAGTCCTAGAAACGCGTTGTTAGATGTTTCATAAGTTCGTCAAACTAGTACAAAGCTCATTGAGACACTTATAAGCACTCATGTTGCATGAAACTTGGTTTAGAGTCATAGAAACGCGTTGTTAGATGTTTCATAAGTTCGTAAAACTTGTACAATGCTCATTGAGACACTTATAAGCACTCATGTTGCATGAAACTTGGTTTAGAGTCCTAGCAACCACGTTGTTAGAAGTTTCATAAGTTCGTCAAACTAGTACAAAGCTCATTGAGCCACTTATAAGCACTCATGTTGCATGAAACTTGGTTTAGAGTCCTAGAAACGCGTTATTAGATGTTTCATAAGTTCGTCAAACTAGTACAAAGCTCATTGAGACACTTATAAGCACTCATGTTGCATGAAACTTGGTTTAGAGTCCTAGAAACCGCGTTGTTAGATGTTTCATAAGTTCGTCAATCTAGTACAAAGCTCATTGAGACACTTATAAGCACTCATGTTGCAAAAACTTGGTTTAGAGTCCTAGAAACGCGTTGTTAGATGTTTCATAAGTTCGTCAAACTCGTACAAAGCTCATTGAGCCACTTATAAGCACTCATGTTGCATGAAACTTGGTTTAGAGTCCTAGCAATCACGTTGTTAGATGTTTCATAAGTTCGTCAAGCTAGTACTAAGCTCATTGAGACACTTATAAGCACTCATGTTGCATGAAACTTGGTTTAGAGTCCTAGAAACCGAGTTGTTAGATGTTTCATAAGTTCGTCAATCTAGTACAAAGCTCATTGAGACACTTATAAGCACTCATGTTGCAAAAACTTGGTTTAAAGTCCTAGAAACGTGTTGTTAGATGTTTCATAAGTTCGTCAAACTAGTACAAAGCTCATTGAGCCACTTATAAGCACTCATGTTGCATGAAACTTGGTTTAGAGTCCTAGCAATCACGTTGTTAGATGTCTCATAAGTTCGTCAAACTAGTACAAAGCTCATTGAGCCCCTTATAAGCACTCATGCAGCATGAAACTTGGTTTAGAGTCATAGAAACACGTTGTTAGATGTTTCATAAGTTCGTCAAACTTGTACAAAGCTCATTGAGACACTTATAAGCACTCATGTTACATGAAACTTGGTTTAGAGTCCTAGCAACCACGTTGTTAGATGTTTCATAAGTTCGTCAAACTAGTACAAAGCTCATTGAGACACTTATAAGCACTCATGTTGCGTGAAACTTGGTTTAGAGTCCTAGAAACCACGATGTTAGATGTTTCATAAGTTCGTCAATCTAGTACAAAGCTCATTGAGCCACTTATAAGCACTCATGTTGCATCAAACTTGGTTTAGAGTCCTAGAAACGCGTTGTTAGATGCTTCATAAGTTCGTCAAACTAGTACAAAGCTCATTAAGCCACTTATAAGCACTCATATTGCATGAAACTTGGTTTAGAGTCATAGAAACGCGTTGTTAGATGTTTCATAAGTTCGTCAAACTTGTACAAAGCTCATTGAGACACTTATAAGCACTCATGTTGCATGAAACTTGGTTTAGAGTCCTAGCAACCACGTTGTTAGAAGTTTCATAAGTTCGTCAAACTTGTACAAAGCTCATTGAGACACTTATAAGCACTCATGTTGCATGAAACTTGGTTTAGAGTCCTAGAAACCACGTTGTTAGAAGTTTCATAAGTTCGTCAAACTAGTACAAAGCTCATTGAGCCACTTATAAGCACTCATGTTGCATGAAACTTGGTTTAGAGTCCTAGAAACCGCGTTGTTAGATGTTTCATAAGTTCGTCAATCTAGTACAAAGCTCATTGAGACACTTATAAGCACTCATGTTGCATGAAACTTGGTTTAGAGTCCTAGAAACGCGTTATTAGATGTTTCATAAGTTCGTCAAACTAGTACAAAGCTCATTGAGACACTTATAAGCACTCATGTTGCATGAAACTTGGTTTAGAGTCCTAGAAACCGCGTTGTTAGATGTTTCATAAGTTCGTCAATCTAGTACAAAGCTCATTGAGACACCTATAAGCACTCATGTTGCAAAAACTTGGTTTAGAGTCCTAGAAACGCGTTGTTAGATGTTTCATAAGTTCGTCAAACTCGTACAAAGCTCATTGAGCCACTTATAAGCACTCATGTTGCATGAAACTTGGTTTAGAGTCCTAGCAATCACGTTGTTAGATGTTTCATAAGTTCGTCAAGCTAGTACTAAGCTCATTGAGACACTTATAAGCACTCATGTTGCATGAAACTGTTGGAAAACGAGTATAAGGATGGGAGAATCATGAGATTGTGAAGCTCATGGAGAGTATTGAGAGAATCGGTGAGAGTTTGTGTAGAGAGTTTAGTGAGAGATTAAGAGAGAATATGTTTCGGTGTTCTTCATGTTCTTGAAGAACATGAAGAGAGATTGGTGGAGATTTAGAGAGAGAATTGTGGAGAGTATTTGTGAAAATGTATATTAGAAGAGAGGCATTGCCTCCTTAGGTTACAATGATGTGCATAAGAGTAGATTATATAGGAAATACAACAAGGAGCATCTAGGTTAAATGTAGCCGCTACACATTGGTCAATGAAGCATGTGGAGTCAAGCTTGAAGCGTGTGGAGTCAAAGGTGCGTCCTCTATGGTCCGTACGGTGTGAGCTGGCTCCAGCTGGCTCCATCCGTGCCTTATCCATAAGAGAGCCGTTGCCCCTTTATCACTTTTAGGCTGATCTACTTATCACACTCCTTTATCACTTTGGCATACTACTTATCAAGCTCCTTTTTCACACTTATCTCTTTTATTCTCCTTCCTTATCATCTTGCCTTATCACTCTTTTGTTTAAACCTTGCCTTGGAAGACAAGTTGAATCATGTTTCGACCTAATGCCTTTGATAGGTTAACATTAGTCTCAACACTCCCCCTCAAGCTTAGCCTAATGAAATGGCTAAGATTGGAAAACCGTTTAACAAACCTCATTAAAACCTTAGATGGGAAAACCACTTGGGATAAAACCACATCTAAGGAAAAAGAGTGTAAGTTAATTCGGTTAGGGGTCTTCTTTGATGAGCCTTGAGTTCTTCTTGACTTGTCTTCAAAGTCTTCTCAAATGAACTCTTTCTTGCTCGCCAAACACACTCCCCCTTAAGTAGAAACTGGTTCAAGCTCTTGCCTTTACCATTTCTTTATAAGGGTTCTTTGAACTTCTCATCTTGATTATGCTCTTCACACTTAGATGATGAAGTTACTTCTATGCTTTCTTCAAGCTTTAATCTTTACTTCCTCTTCGCGGCTTTGTTCTTCACAAGCTTGAATGTGAGAGGAAATGGCCGAACACTTTTGCCTTCCTCCTCCTTCTCTTCATTTCTCCTTAGTAGCTTTCTTTCTTCTTGTCATTCAAGTAGCCGAGAATGATCACTTCACTCTTGTTTCCTTTGAACCTTCAAGAGTTTCAAGAGATACATAGAGTTTAGTGAACGGATACTATGATATGATTAGATAGATATGCATAAGAAGCTTAAGTCTAACTTAATGAATCAATGAGTAATTTTGCTATTTAAACCTAAGTTCCTTAACAAATTTCAAATGATCTCACATAGGTTTTAATAGACTAAGCAACTTTTAACAAGGGCAATGATTAGTTTTATCAAAGAACTAAGCAAGTATATAGGGTGCGGCTCTAGTTCTATGAAAAAGCTAATCATAATGAAGAGATTAAGGTTTAAGGGACAGCCTTTAGTTCGTAGTGGTTTGACTTTTCCTTGTAGTTGCATCTAGGTTTTGAGCTTTGGCTTCTTCTTGAAGTCTTTGCTTTCTCCTTTGTGCAATTGGAACAAGGTCTCGATTGGTTTGGCTCTTGCTCTTGATAGATGCTTGGCCGAATGTTGATGGAGTGATTTGGTCTTGTCATTGCTAGAGCTTTGACCAAGTCACATAATGATGAGTTCCTTTCTTCAAGGACTCGGTGATGGTGATAGGGGATGAAAAATGGCTCGACTTTGTCCTTTGTTGAAACTTGGCCGAGTGATGGATTAGGAGAATGATGGCTATTGCTCTTTGTAGAAGCTTTAGCTGATTTGATGAATCTCTTTCTTCAAGAGGTTCTTCTTGGGTGGTTCAATGGATCAGCCCTTCCCTTTGGTGAAGAGTGGCCGAGAATGATGGCTATTGCTCTTTGTAAAAGCTTTAGCTGATTTGATGAATCTCTTTCTTTAAGAGGTTCTTCTTGGGTGGTTCAATGGATCAGCCCTTCCCTTTGGTGAAGAGTGGCCGAGAATGATGATGAAATGGATAGATGAAGCTTTGCACTTTTGGTGAAGATGCTTTAGCCTCTTTGGAGATTGAAGTGGCTTTGCTCTTTTGGTAGAGATGCTTTAGCCGCTTTGAGTGATTCTCCAAATTGATCATGAAGGAAGATATGTGATTTAACACTTTCTCCCCCCCTTATGATCAAGATGGAGTAATCCCTTGATTGTTTGGTTCCCTTCTCGGCTTTGTTCTTCACAAGCTTGGTGAGAAAGGGTTCTCATCTTCTCTTTGGAACCCTTTTGTGACCTCTTTCATATACTTCTTTACTTCTCTTCTCTTTAACTCTTCTTAGTCACCTTTTCATGCTTAGGGGTTTCTCATTGATCATCATTTTGGGTCTTTTATTGATGGTGATCCTACATCATCATAAAGACACAATTTGATTTAAATATCATGATAACCGGCATGTAATTAGCAACATATTTACAAATTACTTAACAACAATAACTAGAACGAGAGAGAATGCAAAGGAGGGTTTACGACTTAGTTCAATATATTCCCTAAGACATTTTGCTAAACCCGAGTATAGAATGCATTTTATCACAAGTCAAGTTATAGTTTTTCATAATTTGCAAATTCTAAACCATTCTTAGCTAAGTGATGAAGCATTAACAATCACTAACTATATAAATAAGAGAGTAAAGAGTTTTAGAAATGGCCCTTTAAAGTTTGGTTCCTTGAGATGATGGTCATGTGGAAAAGTTATTTACTCATAGAGCACCTTCTCATGGTTAGTCTATATTGAGCTTATAACTTTCCTCATGAAAGATTTCTTTGTTGTTTATCCATTGATTAGTACCTACAATAGCTTATCAAGGTTTAGCAACAAGAGTCTTTCTATGGCGCCTTGCCATAGAGACTTTAAGAGAGAGTCATGGTCTTTTAAAGCTTAAAAACTAGACCATGAATCTTAACAAAACCGAGGATCATTGTGACTTTTGAATGCTTGAATAGCAAGTCACTTCTCTCGGATCATTGACTTAAATGCACAATTGCGGTCAATGATCTAAACAATAGATCATCATGTCTAACTTATCCTATTTGGATTTACAAGAGTTATGAACATGAATCATTTCCCCATATCATACATGATATGTTAGCCGAGGTTTAATGGATTCAATAAGATCATGAATGCTTTTTCAAATACCCAATGGTTATTGTTCCACTATCCTCTAAGAGAGTTTTGGATTCCATAAGATCTTAGGTGCTTAATCACAAGCGGATCTATGGTTCCTTACCCTTTGATAAAACATGCGATCTTTTGGATTAACCAAGGTCTTAGTGCATATAGTCTTAAAGACATAGTAAATCAAACCACTTTACCAAACAAGGACTAGTGATTTGATTTTAGACATATAGTCTTATGCGGACCTTGTATCCTAGATCTTTCCAAGACACAAACAACTTAACCATTTAAGGATTAGTGATTTGGTCTTTTAACAAGAATCAAGACTTGGATGTTATAGTGGGGTATGAAGAGGATAAAGAGTATAGAGTTTAACCGATTCCTTAATTATTTTTTTTTAAAGATCTTTAGGACTCAAGGTAACTACTAATCTCTTTATCTCCCCCTTGTGTTTCCACTTACACAACCACCACTTAACCATCTTCATTGTCTTTAGTAATTTGAAATTCACACAAGAGCATGTATTGACTTAGAGATTATCAAGATTGAAGCTTTAAGATGAAAGATTAAATCTTTCTCTTATAAAGACTATTAGCCTTACTTCAACAAATCTCTTCATTGTCAAAACTTTTAAAGATGAAAACCGACTAGTACATGCTCATAAATTTAAATAATGCAAAGAGATTTGGATTCAACAAGTCAATTAAGCACACAATACTTATTGAACAAGGATCACTCTCTTTCAGCTCTCAAGTACCAAGATTTTAACTTGATAACTTGGTCCTTGCCTAAAGAAGGTTTTGGATTCAACACTAGGTTATACTCTTCATGAGTCAAACAAGTGGTTCACTAACCTTTAAACTCTCAAGCTTTAAGTTTTGTTCTTGAATGCTTGGTCATTGTTTTATGCCAACGTTTAATAGATTGCGGATTCATCAAGGTTCCTTTAGACTCATAAGAGTGAGGAAGCCATGGTTCTCATCTTTTAAACATTTGGCCTTATACAAAGATCTATTTAGAGAGACTATACTTTTAAGAAACCGATTTTACATGTAGCTAGATCTTATTGAAAGATCAAATCTTTTCATGAACCGGTCTTTGATAAGTGTGTTCTATAAAGAGGATTTGGATTCAACGAGTTCTCTTTATCTCATAAGAGAATAAGAAGCACGGTTCTCTACCTTTGATCTTTGTATAGAGATAAAGCATAGAGTTTTGGATTCAACATGTTTTGTTCTCACAAGAGACGACCACATGGTTCTCTTACTCTTTTAGCTCGCAAGTTCCAAGCTTTGATGCTTTGGATACTTGTTCATAGCCTAAATGCCTATGCTAAGTGATTATTAGATTCATCAAGGTTCCTTAAACTCCTATGAGCAAGGAATCCATGGTTCTTAATCACTAGCTTTTGGCCTAATTAAGATCTTGTAAGAACAACACAAGCAAACTCGGATTTGTCATGTAGCAAAGATTCAAGATCTAGGCTTTACATGAACCGGCCTTGTTTGGATTGTTCTTAGGTAGGGACATGGATTCATCATGTTCTTATCACTCCTAAGAGGAAAGGCGAATCATGGTTCCTTCACCTAGTAGATCTTAATGTTTATAAACATAAAAAGAAACAACTTTGGATTTATCAAGCCGCTTACACTCATAAGAGTAAAGGGACAAGATTTTATCCTTTATGGCTCACAATTACCAAGCTATCTTGGTTGTTCTTGTTCATTGCCTTATGAAAAGTAAATAATAAAGAAAAGGTACCAGATTCAACAAGTTCTTACACCCATAAGAGTGAAGAAACAAGGATCTTGACCCATAAACATGCTAAGCTTGCGGAAATGCTTAGGAGAGGAGCTAAATGCTCGATACCATGTTGGAAAACGAGTATAAGGATGGGAGAATCATGAGATTGTGAAGCTCATGGAGAGTATTGAGAGAATCGGTGAGAGTTTGTGTAGAGAGTTTAGTGAGAGATTAAGAGAGAATATGTTTCGGTGTTCTTCATGTTCTTGAAGAACATGAAGAGAGATTGGTGGAGATTTAGAGAGAGAATTGTGTAGAGTATTTGTGAAAATGTATATTAGAAGAGAGGCATTGCCTCCTTAGGTTACAATGATGTGCATAAGAGTAGATTATATAGGAAATACAACAAGGAGCATCTAGGTTAAATGTAGCCGCTACACATTGGTCAATGAAGCATGTGGAGTCAAGCTTGAAGCGTGTGGAGTCAAAGGTGCGTCCTCTATGGTCCGTACGGTGTGAGCTGGCTCCAGCTGGCTCCATCCGTGCCTTATCCATAAGAGAGCCGTTGCCCCTTTATCACTTTTAGGCTGATCTACTTATCACACTCCTTTATCACTTTGGCATACTACTTATCAAGCTCCTTTTTCACACTTATCTCTTTTATTCTCCTTCCTTATCATCTTGCCTTATCACTCTTTTGTTTAAACCTTGCCTTGGAAGACAAGTTGAATCATGTTTCGACCTAATGCCTTTGATAGGTTAACATTAGTCTCAACAGAAACTTGGTTTAGAGTCCTAGAAACCGAGTTGTTAGATGTTTCATAAGTTCGTCAATCTAGTACAAAGCTCATTGAGACACTTATAAGCACTCATGTTGCATAAACTTGGTTTAAAGTCCTAGAAACGTGTTGTTAGATGTTTCATAAGTTCGTCAAACTAGTACAAAGCTCATTGAGCCACTTATAAGCACTCATGTTGCATGAAACTTGGTTTAGAGTCCTAGCAATCACGTTGTTAGATGTTTCATAAGTTCGTCAAACTAGTACAAAGCTCATTGAGCCCCTTATAAGCACTCATGCAGCATGAAACTTGGTTTAGAGTCATAGAAACACGTTGTTAGATGTTTCATAAGTTCGTCAAACTTGTACAAAGCTCATTGAGACACTTATAAGCACTCATGTTACATGAAACTTGGTTTAGAGTCCTAGCAACCACGTTGTTAGATGTTTCATAAGTTCGTCAAACTAGTACAAAGCTCATTGAGACACTTATAAGCACTCATGTTGCGTGAAACTTGGTTTAGAGTCCTAGAAACCACGATGTTAGATGTTTCATAAGTTCGTCAATCTAGTACAAAGCTCATTGAGCCACTTATAAGCACTCATGTTGCATGAAACTTGGTTTAGAGTCCTAGAAACGCGTTGTTAGATGTTTCATAAGTTCGTCAAACTAGTACAAAGCTCATTGAGACACTTATAAGCACTCATGTTGCATGAAACTTGGTTTAGAGTCATAGAAACGCGTTGTTAGATGTTTCATAAGTTCGTAAAACTTGTACAATGCTCATTGAGACACTTATAAGTTGTTAGAAGTTTCATAAGTTCTCAAACTAGTTGAGACTCATTGAGCTTATAAGCACTCATGTTGCATGAAACTTGGTTTAGAGTCCTAGAGCCACTTATAAGCACTCATGTTGCATGAAACTTGGTTTAGAGTCCTAGAAACGCGTTATTAGATGTTTCATAAGTTCGTCAAACTAGTACAAAGCTCATTGAGACACTTATAAGCACTCATGTTGCATGAAACTTGGTTTAGAGTCCTAGAAACCGCGTTGTTAGATGTTTCATAAGTTCGTCAATCTAGTACAAAGCTCATTGAGACACTTATAAGCACTCATGTTGCAAAAACTTGGTTTAGAGTCCTAGAAACGCGTTGTTAGATGTTTCATAAGTTCGTCAAACTCGTACAAAGCTCATTGAGCCACTTATAAGCACTCATGTTGCATGAAACTTGGTTTAGAGTCCTAGCAATCACGTTGTTAGATGTTTCATAAGTTCGTCAAGCTAGTACTAAGCTCATTGAGACACTTATAAGCACTCATGTTGCATGAAACTTGGTTTAGAGTCCTAGAAACCGAGTTGTTAGATGTTTCATAAGTTCGTCAATCTAGTACAAAGCTCATTGAGACACTTATAAGCACTCATGTTGCAAAAACTTGGTTTAAAGTCCTAGAAACGTGTTGTTAGATGTTTCATAAGTTCGTCAAACTAGTACAAAGCTCATTGAGCCACTTATAAGCACTCATGTTGCATGAAACTTGGTTTAGAGTCCTAGCAATCACGTTGTTAGATGTTTCATAAGTTCGTCAAACTAGTACAAAGCTCATTGAGCCCCTTATAAGCACTCATGCAGCATGAAACTTGGTTTAGAGTCATAGAAACACGTTGTTAGATGTTTCATAAGTTCGTCAAACTTGTACAAAGCTCATTGAGACACTTATAAGCACTCATGTTACATGAAACTTGGTTTAGAGTCCTAGCAACCACGTTGTTAGATGTTTCATAAGTTCGTCAAACTAGTACAAAGCTCATTGAGACACTTATAAGCACTCATGTTGCGTGAAACTTGGTTTAGAGTCCTAGAAACCACGATGTTAGATGTTTCATAAGTTCGTCAATCTAGTACAAAGCTCATTGAGCCACTTATAAGCACTCATGTTGCATCAAACTTGGTTTAGAGTCCTAGAAACGCGTTGTTAGATGCTTCATAAGTTCGTCAAACTAGTACAAAGCTCATTGAGCCACTTATAAGCACTCATATTGCATGAAACTTGGTTTAGAGTCATAGAAACGCGTTGTTAGATGTTTCATAAGTTCGTCAAACTTGTACA
This sequence comes from Cochlearia excelsa, assembly GCA_963556525.1. Lineage (NCBI taxonomy): Eukaryota > Viridiplantae > Streptophyta > Magnoliopsida > Brassicales > Brassicaceae > Cochlearia > Cochlearia excelsa. Next base: position 1,047,977 of record CAUVZT010000019.1, read on the forward strand.
AAGCTCATTGAGACACTTATAAGCACTCATGTTGCATGAAACTTGGTTTAGAGTCCTAGCAACCACGTTGTTAGAAGTTTCATAAGTTCGTCAAACTTGTACAAAGCTCATTGAGACACTTATAAGCACTCATGTTGCATGAAACTTGGTTTAGAGTCCTAGAAACCACGTTGTTAGAAGTTTCATAAGTTCGTCAAACTAGTACAAAGCTCATTGAGCCACTTATAAGCACTCATGTTGCATGAAACTTGGTTTAGAGTCCTAGAAACCGCGTTGTTAGATGTTTCATAAGTTCGTCAATCTAGTACAAAGCTCATTGAGACACTTATAAGCACTCATGTTGCATGAAACTTGGTTTAGAGTCCTAGAAACGCGTTATTAGATGTTTCATAAGTTCGTCAAACTAGTACAAAGCTCATTGAGACACTTATAAGCACTCATGTTGCATGAAACTTGGTTTAGAGTCCTAGAAACCGCGTTGTTAGATGTTTCATAAGTTCGTCAATCTAGTACAAAGCTCATTGAGACAACTATAAGCACTCATGTTGCAAAAACTTGGTTTAGAGTCCTAGAAACGCGTTGTTAGATGTTTCATAAGTTCGTCAAACTCGTACAAAGCTCATTGAGCCACTTATAAGCACTCATGTTGCATGAAACTTGGTTTAGAGTCCTAGCAATCACGTTGTTAGATGTTTCATAAGTTCGTCAAGCTAGTACTAAGCTCATTGAGACACTTATAAGCACTCATGTTGCATGAAACTTGGTTTAGAGTCCTAGAAACCGAGTTGTTAGATGTTTCATAAGTTCGTCAATCTAGTACAAAGCTCATTGAGACACTTATAAGCACTCATGTTGCATAAACTTGGTTTAAAGTCCTAGAAACGTGTTGTTAGATGTTTCATAAGTTCGTCAAACTAGTACAAAGCTCATTGAGCCACTTATAAGCACTCATGTTGCATGAAACTTGGTTTAGAGTCCTAGCAATCACGTTGTTAGATGTTTCATAAGTTCGTCAAACTAGTACAAAGCTCATTGAGCCCCTTATAAGCACTCATGCAGCATGAAACTTGGTTTAGAGTCATAGAAACACGTTGTTAGATGTTTCATAAGTTCGTCAAACTTGTACAAAGCTCATTGAGACACTTATAAGCACTCATGTTACATGAAACTTGGTTTAGAGTCCTAGCAACCACGTTGTTAGATGTTTCATAAGTTCGTCAAACTAGTACAAAGCTCATTGAGACACTTATAAGCACTCATGTTGCGTGAAACTTGGTTTAGAGTCCTAGAAACCACGATGTTAGATGTTTCATAAGTTCGTCAATCTAGTACAAAGCTCATTGAGCCACTTATAAGCACTCATGTTGCATCAAACTTGGTTTAGAGTCCTAGAAACGCGTTGTTAGATGCTTCATAAGTTCGTCAAACTAGTACAAAGCTCATTGAGCCACTTATAAGCACTCATATTGCATGAAACTTGGTTTAGAGTCATAGAAACGCGTTGTTAGATGTTTCATAAGTTCGTCAAACTTGTACAAAGCTCATTGAGACACTTATAAGCACTCATGTTGCATGAAACTTGGTTTAGAGTCCTAGCAACCACGTTGTTAGAAGTTTCATAAGTTCGTCAAACTTGTACAAAGCTCATTGAGACACTTATAAGCACTCATGTTGCATGAAACTTGGTTTAGAGTCCTAGCAACCACGTTGTTAGAAGTTTCATAAGTTCGTCAAACTAGTACAAAGCTCATTGACCCACTTATAAGCACTCATGTTGCATGAAACTTGGTTTAGAGTCCTAGAAACCGCGTTGTTAGATGTTTCATAAGTTCGTCAATCTAGTACAAAGCTCATTGAGACACTTATAAGCACTCATGTTGCATGAAACTTGGTTTAGAGTCCTAGAAACCGCGTTGTTAGATGTTTCATAAGTTCGTCAATCTAGTACAAAGCTCATTGAGACACTTATAAGCACTCATGTTGCAAAAACTTGGTTTAGAGTCCTAGAAACGCGTTGTTAGATGTTTCATAAGTTCGTCAAACTCGTACAAAGCTCATTGAGCCACTTATAAGCACTCATGTTGCATGAAACTTGGTTTAGAGTCCTAGCAATCACGTTGTTAGATGTTTCATAAGTTCGTCAAGCTAGTACTAAGCTCATTGAGACACTTATAAGCACTCATGTTGCATGAAACTTGGTTTAGAGTCCTAGAAACCGAGTTGTTAGATGTTTCATAAGTTCGTCAATCTAGTACAAAGCTCATTGAGACACTTATAAGCACTCATGTTGCAAAAACTTGGTTTAAAGTCCTAGAAACGTGTTGTTAGATGTTTCATAAGTTCGTCAAACTAGTACAAAGCTCATTGAGCCACTTATAAGCACTCATGTTGCATGAAACTTGGTTTAGAGTCCTAGCAATCACGTTGTTAGATGTTTCATAAGTTCGTTAAGCTAGTACAAAGCTCATTGAGCCCCTTATAAGCACTCATGCAGCATGAAACTTGGTTTAGAGTCATAGAAACACGTTGTTAGATGTTTCATAAGTTCGTCAAACTTGTACAAAGCTCATTGAGACACTTATAAGCACTCATGTTACATGAAACTTGGTTTAGAGTCCTAGCAACCACGTTGTTAGATGTTTCATAAGTTCGTCAAACTAGTACAAAGCTCATTGAGACACTTATAAGCACTCATGTTGCGTGAAACTTGGTTTAGAGTCCTAGAAACCACGATGTTAGATGTTTCATAAGTTCGTCAATCTAGTACAAAGGTCATTGAGCCACTTATAAGCACTCATGTTGCATCAAACTTGGTTTAGAGTCCTAGAAACGCGTTGTTAGATGCTTCATAAGTTCGTCAAACTAGTACATAGCTCATTGAGCCATTTATAAGCACTCATATTGCATGAAACTTGGTTTAGAGTCATAGAAACGCGTTGTTAGATGTTTTATAAGTTCGTCAAACTTGTACAAAGCTCATTGAGACACTTATAAGCACTCATGTTGCATGAAACTTGGTTTAGAGTCCTAGCAACCACGTTGTTAGAAGTTTCATAAGTTCGTCAAACTTGTACAAAGCTCATTGAGACACTTATAAGCACTCATGTTGCATGAAACTTGGTTTAGAGTCCTAGCAACCACGTTGTTAGAAGTTTCATAAGTTCGTCAAACTAGTACAAAGCTCATTGAGACACTTATAAGCACTCATGTTGCATGAAACTTGGTTTAGAGTCCTAGAAACCGCGTTGTTAGATGTTTCATAAGTTCGTCAATCTAGTACAAAGCTCATTGAGACACTTATAAGCACTCATGTTGCAAAAACTTGGTTTAGAGTCCTACAAATGCGTTGTTAGATGTTTCATAAGTTCGTCAAACTAGTACAAAGCTCATTGAGCCACTTATAAGCACTCATGTTGCATGAAACTTGGTTTAGAGTCCTAGCAATCACGTTGTTAGATGTTTCATAAGTTCGTCAAGCTAGTACTAAGCTCATTGAGACACTTATAAGCACTCATGTTGCATGAAACTTGGTTTAGAGTCCTAGAAACCGAGTTGTTAGATGTTTCATAAGTTCGTCAATCTAGTACAAAGCTCATTGAGACACTTATAAGCACTCATGTTGCAAAAACTTGGTTTAGAGTCCTAGAAACGTGTTGTTAGATGTTTTATAAGTTCGTCAAACTAGTACAAAGCTCATTGAGACACTTATAAGCACTCATGTTTCATGAAACTTGGTTTAGAGTCCTAGCAATCACGTTGTTAGATGTTTCATAAGTTCGTCAAGCTAGTACTAAGCTCATTGAGACACTTATAAGTACTCATGTTGCATGAAACTTGGTTTAGAGTCCTAGAAACCGAGTTGTTAGATGTTTCATAAGTTCGTCAATCTAGTACAAAGCTCATTGAGACACTTATAAGCACTCATGTTGCATGAAACTTGGTTTAGAGTCCTAGCAACCACGTTGTTAGATGTTTCATAAGTTCGTCAAACTAGTACAAAGCTCATTGAGACACTTATAAGCACTCATGTTGCGTGAAACTTGGTTTAGAGTCCTAGAAACCACGATGTTAGATGTTTCATAAGTTCGTCAATCTATTACAAAGCTCATTGAGCCACTTATAAGCACTCATGTTGCATGAAACTTGGTTTAGAGTCCTAGAAACGCGTTGTTAGATGTTTCATAAGTTCGTCAAACTAGTACAAAGCTCATTGAGCCACTTATAAGCACTCATGTTGCATGAAACTTGGTTTAGAGTCATAGAAACGCGTTGTTAGATGTTTCATAAGTTCGTCAAACTTGTACAAAGCTCATTGAGACACTTATAAGCACTCATGTTGCATGAAACTTGGTTTAGAGTCCTAGCAACCACGTTGTTAGATGTTTCATAAGTTCGTCAAACTAGTACAAAGCTCATTGAGACACTTATAAGCACTCATGTTGCGTGAAACTTGGTTTAGAGTCCTAGAAACCACGATGTTAGATGTTTCATAAGTTCGTCAATCTAGTACAAAGCTCATTGAGCCACTTATAAGCACTCATGTTGCATGAAACTTGGTTTAGAGTCCTAGAAACGCGTTGTTAGATGTTTCATAAGTTCGTCAAACTAGTACAAAGCTCATTGAGCCACTAAAAAGCACTCATGTTGCATGAAACTTGGTTTAGAGTCATAGAAACGCGTTGTTAGATGTTTCATAAGTTCGTCAAACTTGTACAAAGCTCATTGAGACACTTATAAGCACTCATGTTGCATGAAACTTGGTTTAGAGTCCTAGCAACCACGTTGTTAGAAGTTTCATAAGTTCGTCAAACTAGTACAAAGCTCATTGAGCCACTTATAAGCACTCATGTTGCATGAAACTTGGTTTAGAGTCCTAGAAACGCGTTATTAGATGTTTCATAAGTTCGTCAAACTAGTACAAAGCTCATTGAGACACTTATAAGCACTCATGTTGCATGAAACTTGGTTTAGAGTCCTCGAAACCGCGTTGTTAGATGTTTCATAAGTTCGTCAATCTAGTACAAAGCTCATTGAGACACTTATAAGCACTCATGTTGCAAAAACTTGGTTTAGAGTCCTAGAAACGCGTTGTTAGATGTTTCATATGTTCGTCAAACTAGTACAAAGCTCATTGAGCCACTTATAAGCACTCATGTTGCATGAAACTTGGTTTAGAGTCCTAGCAATCACGTTGTTAGATGTTTCATAAGTTCGTCAAGCTAGTACTAAGCTCATTGAGACACTTATAAGCACTCATGTTGCATGAAACATGGTTTAGAGTCCTAGAAACCGAGTTGTTAGATGTTTCATAAGTTCGTCAATCTAGTACAAAGCTCATTGAGACACTTACAAGCACTCATGTTGCAAAAACTTGGTTTAGAGTCCTAGAAACGTGTTGTTAGATGTTTCATAAGTTCGTCAAACTAGTACAAAGCTCATTGAGCCACTTATAAGCACTCATGTTGCATGAAACTTGGTTTAGAGTCCTAGCAATCACGTTATTAGATGTTTCATAAGTTCGTCAAGCTAGTACTAAGCTCATTGAGACACTTATAAGTACTCATGTTGCATGAAACTTGGTTTAGAGTCCTAGAAACCGAGTTGTTAGATGTTTCATAAGTTCGTCAATCTACTACAAAGCTCATTGAGACACTTATAAGCACTCATGTTGCATGAAACTTGGTTTAGAGTCCTAGCAACCACGTTGTTAGATGTTTCATAAGTTCGTCAAACTAGTACAAAGCTCATTGAGACACTTATAAGCACTCATGTTGCGTGAAACTTGGTTTAGAGTCCTAGAAACCACGATATTAGATGTTTCATAAGTTCGTCAATCTAGTACAAAGCTCATTGAACCACTTATAAGCACTCATGTTGCATGAAACTTGGTTTAGAGTCCTAGAAACGCGTTGTTAGATGTTTCATAAGTTCGTCAAACTAGTACAAAGCTCATTGAGACACTTATAAGCACTCATGTTGCATGAAACTTGGTTTAGAGTCATAGAAACGCGTTGTTAGATGTTTCATAAGTTCGTAAAACTTGTACAATGCTCATTGAGACACTTATAAGCACTCATGTTGCATGAAACTTGGTTTAGAGTCCTAGCAACCACGTTGTTAGAAGTTTCATAAGTTCGTCAAACTAGTACAAAGCTCATTGAGCCACTTATAAGCACTCATGTTGCATGAAACTTGGTTTAGAGTCCTAGAAACGCGTTATTAGATGTTTCATAAGTTCGTCAAACTAGTACAAAGCTCATTGAGACACTTATAAGCACTCATGTTGCATGAAACTTGGTTTAGAGTCCTAGAAACCGCGTTGTTAGATGTTTCATAAGTTCGTCAATCTAGTACAAAGCTCATTGAGACACTTATAAGCACTCATGTTGCAAAAACTTGGTTTAGAGTCCTAGAAACGCGTTGTTAGATGTTTCATAAGTTCGTCAAACTCGTACAAAGCTCATTGAGCCACTTATAAGCACTCATGTTGCATGAAACTTGGTTTAGAGTCCTAGCAATCACGTTGTTAGATGTTTCATAAGTTCGTCAAGCTAGTACTAAGCTCATTGAGACACTTATAAGCACTCATGTTTCATGAAACTTGGTTTAGAGTCCTAGAAACCGAGTTGTTAGATGTTTCATAAGTTCGTCAATCTAGTACAAAGCTCATTGAGACACTTATAAGCACTCATGTTGCAAAAACTTGGTTTAAAGTCCTAGAAACGTGTTGTTAGATGTTTCATAAGTTCGTCAAACTAGTACAAAGCTCATTGAGCCACTTATAAGCACTCATGTTGCATGAAACTTGGCTTAGAGTCCTAGCAATCACGTTGTTAGATGTTTCATAAGTTCGTCAAACTAGTACAAAGCTCATTGAGCCACTTATAAGCACTCATGCAGCATGAAACTTGGTTTAGAGTCATAGAAACGCGTTGTTAGATGTTTCATAAGTTCATCAAACTTGTACAAAGCTCATTGAGACACTTATAAGCACTCATGTTACATGAAACTTGGTTTAGAGTCCTAGCAACCACGTTGTTAGATGTTTCATAAGTTCGTCAAACTAGTACTAAGCTCATTGAGACACTTATAAGTACTCATGTTGCATGAAACTTGGTTTAGAGTCCTAGAAACCGAGTTGTTAGATGTTTCATAAGTTCGTCAATCTACTACAAAGCTCATTGAGACACTTATAAGCACTCATGTTGCATGAAACTTGGTTTAGAGTCCTAGCAACCACGTTGTTAGATGTTTCATAAGTTCGTCAAACTAGTACAAAGCTCATTGAGACACTTATAAGCACTCATGTTGCGTGAAACTTGGTTTAGAGTCCTAGAAACCACGATATTAGATGTTTCATAAGTTCGTCAATCTAGTACAAAGCTCATTGAACCACTTATAAGCACTCATGTTGCATGAAACTTGGTTTAGAGTCCTAGAAACGCGTTGTTAGATGTTTCATAAGTTCGTCAAACTAGTACAAAGCTCATTGAGACACTTATAAGCACTCATGTTGCATGAAACTTGGTTTAGAGTCATAGAAACGCGTTGTTAGATGTTTCATAAGTTCGTAAAACTTGTACAATGCTCATTGAGACACTTATAAGCACTCATGTTGCATGAAACTTGGTTTAGAGTCCTAGCAACCACGTTGTTAGAAGTTTCATAAGTTCGTCAAACTAGTACAAAGCTCATTGAGCCACTTATAAGCACTCATGTTGCATGAAACTTGGTTTAGAGTCCTAGAAACGCGTTATTAGATGTTTCATAAGTTCGTCAAACTAGTACAAAGCTCATTGAGACACTTATAAGCACTCATGTTGCATGAAACTTGGTTTAGAGTCCTAGAAACCGCGTTGTTAGATGTTTCATAAGTTCGTCAATCTAGTACAAAGCTCATTGAGACACTTATAAGCACTCATGTTGCAAAAACTTGGTTTAGAGTCCTAGAAACGCGTTGTTAGATGTTTCATAAGTTCGTCAAACTCGTACAAAGCTCATTGAGCCACTTATAAGCACTCATGTTGCATGAAACTTGGTTTAGAGTCCTAGCAATCACGTTGTTAGATGTTTCATAAGTTCGTCAAGCTAGTACTAAGCTCATTGAGACACTTATAAGCACTCATGTTTCATGAAACTTGGTTTAGAGTCCTAGAAACCGAGTTGTTAGATGTTTCATAAGTTCGTCAATCTAGTACAAAGCTCATTGAGACACTTATAAGCACTCATGTTGCAAAAACTTGGTTTAAAGTCCTAGAAACGTGTTGTTAGATGTTTCATAAGTTCGTCAAACTAGTACAAAGCTCATTGAGCCACTTATAAGCACTCATGTTGCATGAAACTTGGCTTAGAGTCCTAGCAATCACGTTGTTAGATGTTTCATAAGTTCGTCAAACTAGTACAAAGCTCATTGAGCCACTTATAAGCACTCATGCAGCATGAAACTTGGTTTAGAGTCATAGAAACGCGTTGTTAGATGTTTCATAAGTTCATCAAACTTGTACAAAGCTCATTGAGACACTTATAAGCACTCATGTTACATGAAACTTGGTTTAGAGTCCTAGCAACCACGTTGTTAGATGTTTCATAAGTTCGTCAAACTAGTACAAAGCTTATTGAGACACTTATAAGCACTCATGTTGCGTGAAACTTGGTTTAGAGTCCTAGAAACCACGATGTTAGATGTTTCATAAGTTCGTCAATCTAGTACAAAGCTCATTGAGCCACTTATAAGCACTCATGTTGCATCAAACTTGGTTTAGAGTCCTAGAAACGCGTTGTTAGATGTTTCATAAGTTCGTCAAACTAGTACAAAGCTCATTGAGCCACTTATAAGCACTCATATTGCATGAAACTTGGTTTAGAGTCATAGAAACGCGTTGTTAGATGTTTCATAAGTTCGTCAAACTTGTACAAAGCTCATTGAGACACTTATAAGCACTCATGTTTCATGAAACTTGGTTTAGAGTCCTAGCAACCACGTTGTTAGAAGTTTCATAAGTTCGTCAAACTTGTACAAAGCTCATTGAGACACTTATAAACACTCATGTTGCATGAAACTTGGTTTAGAGTCCTAGCAACCACGTTGTTAGAAGTTTCATAAGTTCGTCAAACTAGTACAAAGCTCATTGAGACACTTATAAGCACTCATGTTGCATGAAACTTGGTTTAGAGTCCTAGAAACCGCGTTGTTAGATGTTTCATAAGTTCGTCAATCTAGTACAAAGCTCATTGAGACACTTATAAGCACTCATGTTGCAAAAACTTGGTTTAGAGTCCTACAAATGCGTTGTTAGATGTTTCATAAGTTCGTCAAACTAGTACAAAGCTCATTGAGCCACTTATAAGCACTCATGTTGCATGAAACTTGGTTTAGAGTCCTAGCAATCACGTTGTTAGATGTTTCATAAGTTCGTCAAGCTAGTACTAAGCTCATTGAGACACTTATAAGCACTCATGTTGCATGAAACTTGGTTTAGAGTCCTAGAAACCGAGTTGTTAGATGTTTCATAAGTTCGTCAATCTAGTACAAAGCTCATTGAGACACTTATAAGCACTCATGTTGCAAAAACTTGGTTTAGAGTCCTAGAAACGTGTTGTTAGATGTTTCATAAGTTCGTCAAACTAGTACAAAGCTCATTGAGACACTTATAAGCACTCATGTTTCATGAAACTTGGTTTAGAGTCCTAGCAATCACGTTGTTAGATGTTTCATAAGTTCGTCAAGCTAGTACTAAGCTCATTGAGACACTTATAAGTACTCATGTTGCATGAAACTTGGTTTAGAGTCCTAGAAACCGAGTTGTTAGATGTTTCATAAGTTCGTCAATCTAGTACAAAGCTCATTGAGACACTTATAAGCACTCATGTTGCATGAAACTTGGTTTAGAGTCCTAGCAACCACGTTGTTAGATGTTTCATAAGTTCGTCAAACTAGTACAAAGCTCATTGAGACACTTATAAGCACTCATGTTGCGTGAAACTTGGTTTAGAGTCCTAGAAACCACGATGTTAGATGTTTCATAAGTTCGTCAATCTATTACAAAGCTCATTGAGCCACTTATAAGCACTCATGTTGCATGAAACTTTGTTTAGAGTCCTAGAAACGCGTTGTTAGATGTTTCATAAGTTCGTCAAACTAGTACAAAGCTCATTGAGCCACTTATAAGCACTCATGTTGCATGAAACTTGGTTTAGAGTCATAGAAACGCGTTGTTAGATGTTTCATAAGTTCGTCAAACTTGTACAAAGCTCATTGAGACACTTATAAGCACTCATGTTGCATGAAACTTGGTTTAGAGTCCTAGCAACCACGTGTTAAAAAGAGACCAAGGCTTTGCCCGGACACACTTGTTCACCAAGGCAAAGACCTAGCTTGTGATCAAAGGCAAGATACAAGCTCTCTTTAGTTACCGTTGGGATGTTACCGTTGGAGTTACAAGGAAGACCAAAGAAGGATCTAGAAGGGAAGATGCGCTTTCAAAAGAGCCGTTAGAGAGCGTGTAGCTCACTCGGCCGTACAGTCACGGGTCGCCTTAAGGAGGCGCGGCTAAACGAGTGAAAGCGACGTTTGCGCGTTGAACCAAGATAGATGTGGACGGTTTTGGCATCTTCACATGATGCTATTTTGATCATATTCCTTGTATATTATCCTTTGTTGTAACGACACAAAAACATTAATCTAATATACTCATTTCCGATTAAACTCTTTCTCCATTATCTCTCTCTCTTGTTCTTGATGTTCTTCATGGAACTCAAGAACACAAATCTCTAAACTCATCTTAATCTTCTTAAAACTAACATGGTATCAGAGCAACCTTGCTCTGGAACCTAATCTGCTTCCGCTAAATCTCTATCGGCCACTCTCGGCAAATCTCTATCGGCCACTCTCGGCAAATCTTTCTTCGGTTACAAAGTTCTCGATACCGACAAGTCTCGATACCGACAAGTCTCGATACCGACCATTCTCGATACTCTCGGTAACGATTTCTCGGTTCAAATTTCTCGATACCGAGCATCCTCGATACCGACAAGTCTCGATACCGACAAGTCTCGATACCGACAAGTCTCGATACCGACAAGTCTCGATACCGACCATTCTCGATACTCTCGGTAACGATTTCTCGGTTCGAATTTCTCGGTTCAAATTTCTAGATCTGAAATTTCAAAAACGAGTTATTTCAAACCTCATCTAACACAACCATGGAAGACAAAGAATCCAAGAAGGCACTTTGTCCGGTTACTCTCAAAGGCATCAACTACCTTCTATGGGCAAGAACCATGAAGATAGCCCTTTGTGGCCGCGGCTATTGGAACCATATACTCACTCGGCAAGACGCTCCTATTGAGTTCAACAACGAACTCACAACCGACGATGAGAAGTGGTTCCAACTAGACCAAAAGGTACTTGGAATCATCCAAGGATCCCTTGAGCCGTCCATCTTGGAGGCTTACTCCTATTGCGAAAACGCCAAGGAGCTATGGGACACTCTCCAAACCGTCTACGGCAACATCTCAAACCTTAGCCGAGTTTATGAAGTCAAGAAGGCCATTAGTGACCTAAACCAAGAAGACACCGAGTTCACTAAACACTTTGGGAAGTTTAGGTCACTTTGGGCAGAATTAGAAATGCTTCACCCAAGCACCGTGGATCCCAAAGTGCTAAACGAACGAAGAGAGCAAGACAAAGTCTTTGGCTTGCTTCTCACCCTCAACGGCAGCTACAAGGAGATCACCAAACATCTTCTCCGAGCCGATACTCTACCAAACCTTGAAGAAGTGTGTGCGCAACTCCAAAGGGAGCAAGGCTCCATTGAACTATTTGATGGCAAGAAAGAGCTTGTGACCGCAAACAAGGTGGCGTTCAAACCGTCTTCCAAGACATATGAAGAAAGGAGAGCCTTGACATGTGAGCATTGCAAGAAGAAAGGCCACAACAAGGAGAAGTGTTGGATCCTACACCCTAGCCTCAAGCCGGCCAAGTTCAAGGACGCCAAGGCCAATTACTCTCACGATGACTCGGCTAGCATACCAAGTACAAGCGGACCAAGCCATGGCAAGGAAGAGGAGTCTTCGGCCATTGTCCCATACATGGACGAGTTCGTGAGGAAGTCGGACCTTGATGCACTCATCAAAGCCCTTAAGGGCTCCGGTATTTCACCCTATTACTCTCTTAGTGCTCAAAACATAGACATTAAACCATATAAGCCTATTATTGTTGATTCGGGTGCTTCTCATCATATGATTAGTAACTTGGATTTAATTAGTAATGTTAAACCGGCTTTAGGTAATGTCATTATTGCAAATGGGAGTGAAATTCCTATAGAAGGGTTAGGAAATCTTAAGTTGTTTGATAGTGATTCTCAAGCTCTTTACATGCCTAGTTTCACTTCCAAACTTATATCCGTTAAACGCATTGCTTGTGATTTGAATTGCAAGGTTATTTTCAGTCCTAATGATGTGATTTTTCAGGATATTAAGAGTGAGAAGGTCATTGGAAAAGGGGTCACAAGAGGGGACCTCTATGTTCTTGAAGAATTTGATTTCAAAAACTCTATCTCTACTTCTACTTCTCTTTGTCATGCTTTTAAATCGGTTATAGCCGAAGTTAACAATGTTATTTGACATTTTAGACTTGGTCATCCTCATTTGAATGCTTTAAAAACTATTTTCCCTAATGTTGTTTTTGATCATCAAACTTGTGAGGCTTGCATTTTAGGCAAACATTGTAGAACCGTATTTTCAAAATCCAAAATGTGTTACAAACCTTTTGAATTGATCCATTCGGACGTTTGGTCCTCCCCTTGCAAATCTAGGGATAATCAAGCTTATTTTGTCACATTTATAGATGAAAGCTCTAAATACACTTGGGTTACACTTTTACAAACTAAAGATAGGGTATTAGAGGCTTTTAAAAACTTTCAAAACTATGTGACTAACCATTACAATGCTAAGATTAAAACCTTTAGGTCGGATAATGGGGGGAGTACACAAGCCGAGCATTCAAAGAACACATAGCCAACCATGGGATTCTCCACCAAACCACTTGCCCATATACACCGCAACAAAACGGTGTGGCCGAGAGGAAGAATAGGCATCTCATGGAGGTCACACGGTCAATGATGTTCCACATGAACATCCCAAAACGGTTTTGGTCGGATGGTGTTTTAACCGCGTGTTATCTCATCAACCGTACCCCTACTCAAATCTTAAACAACCAATCTCCCTTTCAAGTTTTGAATAAAAGTAAGCCTATTCTTAACCATCTAAGAGTTTTTGGTTGTGTGTGTTTTGTCTTTGTGCCTAGTGAACAAAGGAACAAACTTGAAGCAAAGAGCATCAAGGCCATGTTCATAGGCTACTCCAACACACAAAAAGGATACAAATGTTATGTACCCGAGACAAGAAGGGTCATAGTCTCAAGAGACGTCAAGTTCCTTGAAGGCAAAAGCTTCTATGAAGACAAGAATTGGGATAGTGTGAAGGACTTACCCGAGAAAGTCACGGATAGAGCCACAAGCCTAAGGAACCTAATGAAGAATCTTGGCATGAACTTTGAAGAAGAGCCAAGCCAAGACATACCAAATCAACAACCCACTCACCTTGATCATGAGGGGGAGAACAGAAATGAGCAAGCCAACTCCGAACCTCAAGAGTCTAATGAGTCCGGGGGAGAACCAAATGCTCAACAACAAAATCCGTCACAAGAAAACCACGGACATGCTCAAGAGGATCATGATCAAGCAGTGGGTCAAGAAGCTAGTGAACCACCGGAGCCGGTTCTAAGAAGAAGTACTAGAGTGAGGAAGGATCCATCCAATTGGGTAAACACAAGGGTATACTTCAATAGTAAAGCGGTGTCTCATCCAACTCAAGCCGTATGTTCTCTGGCAAGACTACCTAAGGAACACCGAGCCTTCCTTACCACCATGGATCAACATGTGATACCAAGGACATATGAAGAAGCAATGAAGGAAGAAGTGTGGATCAATGCGGTTAGAGCCGAGAACAAGGCAATGGAGGACAATGAAACCCTCTATGAAACTGATCTTCCCAAGGGCAAGAAGACCGTAAGCTCCAGATACGTGTTCACCATCAAGTACTTGAGCAATGGGGATATTGAAAGGCATAAGGCAAGACTTGTGGCAAGAGGCTTTACCCAAACCTATGGAGAGGATTACTTGGATACCTTTGCACCGGTGGCTAAACTTCACACGGTTAGGGTCATTCTATCCTTGGCTACTAATTTGTCTTGGGATCTCTTTCAAATGGATGTGAAGAACGCCTTTCTACAAGGAGAACTTGAGGAAGAGGTATACATGACTCCACCGCCCGGAGTAGAGATTACCCCGGGAAGGTCCTAAGATTGAGAAAGGCTATCTACGGTCTCAAGCAATCACCAAGAGCTTGGTACCACAAGCTTAGCTCAACATTGATGGCAAGAGGATTCAAGAGATCACAAGCCGAGCACACACTCTTCACACTACAAAACCAAGAAGGTATAGTAGTAGTACTTGTATACGTAGATGACATCATCATCTCCGGAAACAACAAGGGAGGTATTCTAGAAACCAAGTCTTTTCTTAAGTCTAAATTTGATATCAAAGATCTCGGTTTGCTTAAGTACTTCCTTGGGATTGAAGTTTGTAGATCAAAGGAAGGTCTATTTCTCTCCCAAAGGAAGTACACCCATGATGTTTTAAGTGTTGTCAATATGGCAGGTACCAAGGTGGCCAAGACACCCCTTGAAGATGGCTACAAGACCATTCAAGAGGGTAGTGAAGACGATCAACCATACAAAGACCCGATGCTATATAGACGGCTAGTGGGAAAGCTCATCTACCTTACCATCACTAGACCTGATCTATGCTTTGCCGTGAATCAAGTCTCCCAACATATGCAAAGACCGAAGCAACATCATTGGAACATGATCATGAGGATCTTGGGATACCTTAAGGGAACTTCAAGCTTGGGTATATGGATGGGTTGCAACAAAAGCACGGAGGTTGTTGGGTATTGTGACGCGGACTATGCGGAAACCTAGAGGACAGGCGGTCAACCACCGGGTATTGTACTTTCATTGGAGGCAACCTTGTCACATGGAAGACAAAGAAGCAAAAGATAGTGTCTTGCTCAACCGCCGAAGCCGAGTATAGAGCCATGAGGAAACTAACTCAAGAACTCATGTGGCTAAAGAACTTGCTAGGGGATTTGGGTTTCAAGATTGAAGCACCAATGACCATGCATTGTGATAACCAAGCGGCCATCCACATAGCAACCAACTCGGTCTTCCATGAACGGACCAAGCACATAGAGGTGGATTGTCACAAGGTTAGGGAGCAAATGGTCAAAGGAACCATCTTACCGTGCTACACCAAAAGTGAAGACCAACTTGCGGACATCTTCACCAAATCAGCAAGCTTGAAGGTTTGTGAGTCCATCCTACCAAGACTAGGACTCACACGGGCTACCAAAGCCTAAGTCTCCAACCGCATAAGCTTGCACTCTTTTCCCTTAGGTGAGTTTTATCCCAAGTGGTTTTCTCACCAAGGTTTTAACGAGGCAAGGTTATGCGGGTTCCAAGCTTAGCCATTGCATTAGGCTAAGCTTGCGGGGGAGTGTTAAAAAGAGACCAAGGCTTTGCCCGGACACACTTGTTCACCAAGGCAAAGACCTAGCTTGTGATCAAAGGCAAGATACAAGCTCTCTTTAGTTACCGTTGGGATGTTACCGTTGGAGTTACAAGGAAGACCAAAGAAGGATCTAGAAGGGAAGATGCGCTTTCAAAAGAGCCGTTAGAGAGCGTGTAGCTCACTCGGCCGTACAGTCACGGGTCGCCTTAAGGAGGCGCGGCTAAACGAGTGAAAGCGACGTTTGCGCGTTGAAAGATAGATGTGGACGGTTTTGGCATCTTCACATGATGCTATTTTGATCCTATTCCTTGTATATTATCCTTTGTTGTAACGACACAAAAACATTAATCTAATATACTCATTTCCGATTAAACTCTTTCTCCATTCTCTCTCTCTCTTGTTCTTGATGTTCTTCATGGAACTCAAGAACACAAATCTCTAAACTCATCTTAATCTTCTTAAAACTAACACCACGTTGTTAGATGTTTCATAAGTTCGTCAAACTAGTACAAAGCTCATTGAGACACTTATAAGCACTCATGTTGCGTGAAACTTGGTTTAGAGTCCTAGAAACCACGATGTTAGATGTTTCATAAGTTCGTCAATCTAGTACAAAGCTCATTGAGCCACTTATAAGCACTCATGTTGCATGAAACTTGGTTTAGAGTCCTAGAAACGCGTTGTTAGATGTTTCATAAGTTCGTCAAACTAGTACAAAGCTCATTGAGCCACTTAAAAGCATTCATGTTGCATGAAACTTGGTTTAGAGTCATAGAAACGCGTTGTTAGATGTTTCATAAGTTCGTCAAACTTGTACAAAGCTCATTGAGACACTTATAAGCACTCATGTTGCATGAAACTTGGTTTAGAGTCCTAGCAACCACGTTGTTAGAAGTTTCATAAGTTCGTCAAACTAGTACAAAGCTCATTGAGCCACTTATAAGCACTCATGTTGCATGAAACTTGGTTTAGAGTCCTAGAAACGCGTTATTAGATGTTTCATAAGTTCGTCAAACTAGTACAAAGCTCATTGAGACACTTATAAGCACTCATGTTGCATGAAACTTGGTTTAGCGTCCTAGAAACCGCGTTGTTAGATGTTTCATAAGTTCGTCAATCTAGTACAAAGCTCATTGAGACACTTATAAGCACTCATGTTGCAAAAACTTGGTTTAGAGTCCTAGAAACGCGTTGTTAGATGTTTCATATGTTCGTCAAACTAGTACAAAGCTCATTGAGCCACTTATAAGCACTCATGTTGCATGAAACTTGGTTTAGAGTCCTAGCAATCACGTTATTAGATGTTTCATAAGTTCGTCAAGCTAGTACTAAGCTCATTGAGACACTTATAAGCACTCATGTTGCATGAAACTTGGTTTAGAGTCTTAGAAACCGAGTTGTTAGATGTTTCATAAGTTCGTCAATCTAGTACAAAGCTCATTGAGACACTTATAAGCACTCATGTTGCAAAAACTTGGTTTAGAGTCCTACAAATGCGTTGTTAGATGTTTCATAAGTTCGTCAAACTAGTACAAAGCTCATTGAGCCACTTATAAGCACTCATGTTGCATGAAACTTGGTTTAGAGTCCTAGCAATCACGTTGTTAGATGTTTCATAAGTTCGTCAAGCTAGTACTAAGCTCATTGAGACACTTATAAGCACTCATGTTGCATGAAACTTGGTTTAGAGTCCTAGAAACCGAGTTGTTAGATGTTTCATAAGTTCGTCAATCTAGTACAAAGCTCATTGAGACACTTATAAGCACTCATGTTGCAAAAACTTGGTTTAGAGTCCTAGAAACGTGTTGTTAGATGTTTCATAAGTTCGTCAAACTAGTACAAAGCTCATTGAGACACTTATAAGCACTCATGTTTCATGAAACTTGGTTTAGACTCCTAGCAATCACGTTGTTAGATGTTTCATAAGTTCGTCAAGCTAGTACTAAGCTCATTGAGACACTTATAAGTACTCATGTTGCATGAAACTTGGTTTAGAGTCCTAGAAACCGAGTTGTTAGATGTTTCATAAGTTCGTCAATCTAGTACAAAGCTCATTGAGACACTTATAAGCACTCATGTTGCATGAAACTTGGTTTAGAGTCCTAGCAACCACGTTGTTAGATGTTTCATAAGTTCGTCAAACTAGTACAAAGCTCATTGAGACACTTATAAGCACTCATGTTGCGTGAAACTTGGTTTAGAGTCCTAGAAACCACGATGTTAGATGTTTCATAAGTTCGTCAATCTATTACAAAGCTCATTGAGCCACTTATAAGCACTCATGTTGCATGAAACTTTGTTTAGAGTCCTAGAAACGCGTTGTTAGATGTTTCATAAGTTCGTCAAACTAGTACAAAGCTCATTGAGCCACTTATAAAGCACTCATGTTGCATGAAACTTGGTTTAGAGTCATAGAAACGCGTTGTTAGATGTTTCATAAGTTCGTCAAACTTGTACAAAGCTCATTGAGACACTTATAAGCACTCATGTTGCATGAAACTTGGTTTAGAGTCCTAGCAACCACGTTGTTAGATGTTTCATAAGTTCGTCAAACTAGTACAAAGCTCATTGAGACACTTATAAGCACTCATGTTGCGTGAAACTTGGTTTAGAGTCCTAGAAACCACGATATTAGATGTTTCATAAGTTCGTCAATCTAGTACAAAGCTCATTGAGCCACTTATAAGCACTCATGTTGCATGAAACTTGGTTTAGAGTCCTAGAAACGCGTTGTTAGATGTTTCATAAGTTCGTCAAACTAGTACAAAGCTCATTGAGCCCACTTAAAAGCATTCATGTTGCATGAAACTTGGTTTAGAGTCATAGAAACGCGTTGTTAGATGTTTCATAAGTTCGTCAAACTTGTACAAAGCTCATTGAGACACTTATAAGCACTCATGTTGCATGAAACTTGGTTTTAGAGTCCTAGCAACCACGTTGTTAGAAGTTTCATAAGTTCGTCAAACTAGTACAAAGCTCATTGAGCCACTTATAAGCACTCATGTTGCATGAAACTTGGTTTAGAGTCCTAGAAACGCGTTATTAGATGTTTCATAAGTTCGTCAAACTAGTACAAAGCTCATTGAGACACTTATAAGCACTCATGTTGCATGAAACTTGGTTTAGAGTCCTAGAAACCGCGTTGTTAGATGTTTCATAAGTTCGTCAATCTAGTACAAAGCTCATTGAGACACTTATAAGCACTCATGTTGCAAAAACTTTGGTTTAGAGTCCTAGAAACGCGTTGTTAGATGTTTCATATGTTCGTCAAACTAGTACAAAGCTCATTGAGCCACTTATAAGCACTCATGTTGCATGAAAACTTGGTTTAGAGTCCTAGCAATCATGTTGTTAGATGTTTCATAAGTTCGTCAAGCTAGTACTAAGCTCATTGAGACACTTATAAGCACTCATGTTGCATGAAACTTGGTTTAGAGTCCTAGAAACCGAGTTGTTAGATGTTTCATAAGTTCGTCAATCTAGTACAAAGCTCATTGAGACACTTATAAGCACTCATGTTGCAAAAACTTGGTTTAGAGTCCTAGAAACGTGTTGTTAGATGTTTCATAAGTTCGTCAAAACTAGTACAAAGCTCATTGAGCCACTTATAAGCACTCATGTTGCATCAAACTTGGTTTAGAGTCCTAGCAATCACGTTATTAGATGTTTCATAAGTTCGTCAAGCTAGTACTAAGCTCATTGAGACACTTATAAGCACTCATGTTGCGTGAAACTTGGTTTAGAGTCCTAGAAACCACGATGTTAGATGTTTCATAAGTTCGTCACTCTATTACAAAGCTCATTGAGCCACTTATAAGCACTCATGTTGCATGAAACTTTGTTTAGAGTCCTAGAAACGCGTTGTTAGATGTTTCATAAGTTCGTCAAACTAGTACAAAGCTCATTGAGCCACTTATAAGCACTCATGTTGCATGAAACTTGGTTTAGAGTTATAGAAACGCGTTGTTAGATGTTTCATAAGTTCGTCAAACTTGTACAAAGCTCATTGAGACACTTATAAGCACTCATGTTGCATGAAACTTGGTTTAGAGTCCTAGCAACCACGTTGTTAGATGTTTCATAAGTTCGTCAAACTAGTACAAAGCTCATTGAGACACTTATAAGCACTCATGTTGCGTGAAACTTGGGT
Source organism: Cochlearia excelsa (assembly GCA_963556525.1). Classification (NCBI taxonomy): domain Eukaryota; kingdom Viridiplantae; phylum Streptophyta; class Magnoliopsida; order Brassicales; family Brassicaceae; genus Cochlearia; species Cochlearia excelsa. The sequence goes on from CAUVZT010000019.1 coordinate 1,067,759, forward strand.
TTAGAGTCCTAGAAACCACGATGTTAGATGTTTCATAAGTTCGTCAATCTAGTACAAAGCTCATTGAGCCACTTATAAGCACTCATGTTGCATGAAACTTGGTTTAGAGTCCTAGAAACGCGTTGTTAGATGTTTCATAAGTTCGTCAAACTAGTACAAAGCTCATTGAGCCACTTAAAAGCATTCATGTTGCATGAAACTTGGTTTAGAGTCATAGAAACGCGTTGTTAGATGTTTCATAAGTTCGTCAAACTTGTACAAAGCTCATTGAGACACTTATAAGCACTCATGTTGCATGAAACTTGGTTTAGAGTCCTAGCAACCACGTTGTTAGAAGTTTCATAAGTTCGTCAAACTAGTACAAAGCTCATTGAGCCACTTATAAGCACTCATGTTGCATGAAACTTGGTTTAGAGTCCTAGAAACGCGTTATTAGATGTTTCATAAGTTCGTCAAACTAGTACAAAGCTCATTGAGACACTTATAAGCACTCATGTTGCATGAAACTTGGTTTAGAGTCCTAGAAACCGCGTTGTTAGATGTTTCATAAGTTCGTCAATCTAGTACAAAGCTCATTGAGACACTTATAAGCACTCATGTTGCAAAAACTTGGTTTAGAGTCCTAGAAACGCGTTGTTAGATGTTTCATATGTTCGTCAAACTAGTACAAAGCTCATTGAGCCACTTATAAGCACTCATGTTGCATGAAACTTGGTTTAGAGTCCTAGCAATCACGTTGTTAGATGTTTCATAAGTTCGTCAAGCTAGTACTAAGCTCATTGAGACACTTATAAGCACTCATGTTGCATGAAACTTGGTTTAGAGTCCTAGAAACCGAGTTGTTAGATGTTTCATAAGTTCGTCAATCTAGTACAAAGCTCATTGAGACACTTATAAGCACTCATGTTGCAAAAACTTGGTTTAGAGTCCTAGAAACGTGTTGTTAGATGTTTCATAAGTTCGTCAAACTAGTACAAAGCTCATTGAGCCACTTATAAGCACTCATGTTGCATGAAACTTGGTTTAGAGTCCTAGCAATCACGTTATTAGATGTTTCATAAGTTCGTCAAGCTAGTACTAAGCTCATTGAGACACTTATAAGTACTCATGTTGCATGAAACTTGGTTTAGAGTCCTAGAAACCGAGTTGTTAGATGTTTCATAATTTTCGTCAATCTAGTACAAAGCTCATTGAGACACTTATAAGCACTCATGTTGCATGAAACTTGGTTTAGAGTCCTAGCAACCACGTTGTTAGATGTTTCATAAGTTCGTCAAACTAGTACAAAGCTCATTGAGACACTTATAAGCACTCATGTTGCGTGAAACTTGGTTTAGAGTCCTAGAAACCACGATGTTAGATGTTTCATAAGTTCGTCAATCTAGTACAAAGCTCATTGAGCAACTTATAAGCACTCATGTTGCATGAAACTTGGTTTAGAGTCCTAGAAACGCGTTGTTAGATGTTTCATAATTTCGTCAAACTAGTACAAATCTCATTGAGACACTTATAAGCACTCATGTTGCGTGAAACTTGGTTTAGAGTCCTAGAAACCACGATGTTAGATGTTTCATAAGTTCGTCAATCTAGTACAAAGCTCATTGAGCCACTTATAAGCACTCATGTTGCATGAAACTTGGTTTAGAGTCCTAGAAACGCGTTGTTAGATGTTTCATAAGTTCGTCAAACTAGTGCAAAGCTCATTGAGACACTTATAAGCACTCATGTTGCATGAAACTTGGTTTAGAGTCCTAGAAACCGCGTTGTTAGATGTTTCATAAGTTCGTCAATCTAGTACAAAGCTCATTGAGCCACTTATAAGCACTCATGTTGCAAAAACTTGGTTTAGAGTCCTAGAAATGCGTTGTTAGATGTTTCATAAGTTCGTCAAACTAGTACAAAGCTCATTGAGTCACTTATAAGCACTCATGTTGCATGAAACTTGGTTTAGAGTCCTAGCAATCACGTTGTTAGATGTTTCATAAGTTCGTCAAGCTAGTACTAAGCTCATTGAGACACTTATAAGCACTCATGTTGCATGAAACTTGGTTAAGAGTCCTAGCAATCACGTTGTTAGATGTTTCATAATTTCGTCAAACTAGTACAAAGCTCATTGAGCCACTTATAAGCACTCATGCAGCATGAAACTTGGTTTAGAGTCATAGAAACGCGTTGTTAGATGTTTCATAAGTTCGTCAAACTTGTACAAAGCTCATTGAGACACTTATAAGCACTCATGTTGCATGAAACTTGGTTTAGAGTCCTAGCAACCACGTTGTTAGAAGTTTCATAAGTTCGTCAAACTAGTACAAAGCTCATTGAGCCACTTATAAGCACTCATGTTGCATGAAACTTGGTTTAGAGTCCTAGAAACGCGTTATTAGATGTTTCATAAGTTCGTCAAACTAGTACAAAGCTCATTGAGACACTTATAAGCACTCATGTTGCATGAAACTTGGTTTAGAGTCCTAGAAACCGCGTTGTTAGATGTTTCATAAGTTCGTCAATCTAGTACAAAGCTCATTGAGACACTTATAAGCACTCATGTTGCAAAAAACTTGGTTTAGAGTCCTAGAAACGTGTTGTTAGATGTTTCATAAGTTCGTCAAACTAGTACAAAGCTCATTGAGCCACTTATAAGCACTCATGTTGCATGAAACTTGGTTTAGAGTCCTAGCAATCACGTTATTAGATGTTTCATAAGTTCGTCAAGCTAGTACTAAGCTCATTGAGACACTTATAAGTACTCATGTTGCATGAAACTTGGTTTAGAGTCCTAGAAACCGAGTTGTTAGATGTTTCATAAATTTCGTCAATCTAGTACAAAGCTCATTGAGACACTTATAAGCACTCATGTTGCATGAAACTTGGTTTAGAGTCCTAGCAACCACGTTGATAGATGTTTCATAAGTTCGTCAAACTAGTACAAAGCTCATTGAGACACTTATAAGCACTCATGTTGCGTGAAACTTGGTTTAGAGTCCTAGAAACCACGATGTTAGATGTTTCATAAGTTCGTTAATCTAGTACAAAGCTCATTGAGCCACTTATAAGCACTCATGTTGCATGAAACTTGGTTTAGAGTCCTAGAAACGCGTTGTTAGATGTTTCATAATTCGTCAAACTAGTACAAATCTCATTGAGACACTTATAAGCACTCATGTTGCGTGAAACTTGGTTTAGAGTCCTAGAAACCACGATGTTAGATGTTTCATAAGTTCGTCAATCTAGTACAAAGCTCATTGAGCCACTTATAAGCACTCATGTTGCATGAAACTTGGTTTAGAGTCCTAGAAACGCGTTGTTAGATGTTTCATAAGTTCGTCAAACTAGTGCAAAGCTCATTGAGACACTTATAAGCACTCATGTTGCATGAAACTTGGTTTAGAGTCCTAGAAACCGCGTTGTTAGATGTTTCATAAGTTCGTCAATCTAGTACAAAGCTCATTGAGCCACTTATAAGCACTCATGTTGCAAAAACTTGGTTTAGAGTCCTAGAAATGCGTTGTTAGATGTTTCATAAGTTCGTCAAACTAGTACAAAGCTCATTGAGTCACTTATAAGCACTCATGTTGCATGAAACTTGGTTTAGAGTCCTAGCAATCACGTTGTTAGATGTTTCATAAGTTCGTCAAGCTAGTACTAAGCTCATTGAGACACTTATAAGCACTCATGTTGCATGAAACTTGGTTAAGAGTCCTAGCAATCACGTTGTTAGATGTTTCATAATTTCGTCAAACTAGTACAAAGCTCATTGAGCCACTTATAAGCACTCATGCAGCATGAAACTTGGTTTAGAGTCATAGAAACGCGTTGTTAGATGTTTCATAAGTTCGTCAAACTTGTACAAAGCTCATTGAGACACTTATAAGCACTCATGTTGCATGAAACTTGGTTTAGAATCCTAGCAACCACGTTGTTAGATGTTTCATAAGTTCGTCAAACTAGTACAAAGCTCATTGAGACACTTATAAGCACTCATGTTGCGTGAAACTTGGTTTAGAGTCCTAGAAACCACGATGTTAGATGTTTCATAAGTTCGTCAATCTAGTACAAAGCTCATTGAGCCACTTATAAGCACTCATGTTGCATGAAACTTGGTTTAGAGTCCTAGAAACGCGTTGTTAGATGTTTCATAAGTTCGTCAAACTAGTACAAAGCTCATTGAGCCACTTATAAGCACTCATGTTGCATGAAACTTGGTTTAGAGTCATAGAAACGCTTTGTTAGATGTTTCATAAGTTCGTCAAACTTGTACAGAGCTCATTGAGACACTTATAAGCACTCATGTTGCATGAAACTTGGTTTAGAGTCCTAGCAACCACGTTGTTAGAAGTTTCATAAGTTCGTCAAACTTGTACAAAGCTCATTGAGACACTTATAAGCACTCATGTTGCATGAAACTTGGTTTAGAGTCCTAGCAACCACGTTTTAGAAGTTTCATAAGTTCGTCAAACTAGTACAAAGCTCATTGAGACACTTATAAGCACTCATGTTGCATGAAACTTGGTTTAGAGTCCTAGAAACCGCGTTGTTAGATGTTTCATAAGTTCGTCAATCTAGTACAAAGCTCATTGAGACACTTATAAGCACTCATGTTGCAAAAACTTGGTTTAGAGTCCTACAAATGCGTTGTTAGATGTTTCATAAGTTCGTCAAACTAGTACAAAGCTCATTGAGCCACTTATAAGCACTCATGTTGCATGAAACTTGGTTTAGAGTCCTAGCAATCACGTTGTTAGATGTTTCATAAGTTCGTCAAGCTAGTACTAAGCTCATTGAGACACTTATAAGCACTCATGTTGCATGAAACTTGGTTTAGAGTCCTAGAAACCGAGTTGTTAGATGTTTCATAAGTTCGTCAATCTAGTACAAAGCTCATTGAGACACTTATAAGCACTCATGTTGCATGAAACTTGGTTTAGAGTCATAGAAACGCGTTGTTAGATGTTTCATAAGTTCGTCAAACTTGTACAAAGCTCATTGAGACACTTATAAGCACTCATGTTGCATGAAACTTGGTTTAGAGTCCTAGCAACCACGTTGTTAGAAGTTTCATAAGTTCGTCAAACTAGTACAAAGCTCATTGAGCCACTTATAAGCACTCATGTTGCATGAAACTTGGTTTAGAGTCCTAGAAACGCGTTATTAGATGTTTCATAAGTTCGTCAAACTAGTACAAAGCTCATTGAGACACTTATAAGCACTCATGTTGCATGAAACTTGGTTTAGAGTCCTAGAAACCGCGTTGTTAGATGTTTCATAAGTTCGTCAATCTAGTACAAAGCTCATTGAGACACTTATAAGCACTCATGTTGCAAAAACTTGGTTTAGAGTCCTAGAAACGCGTTGTTAGATGTTTCATATGTTCGTCAAACTAGTACAAAGCTCATTGAGCCACTTATAAGCACTCATGTTGCATGAAACTTGGTTTAGAGTCCTAGCAATCACGTTGTTAGATGTTTCATAAGTTCGTCAAGCTAGTACTAAGCTCATTGAGACACTTATAAGCACTCATGTTGCGTGAAACTTGGTTTAGAGTCCTAGAAACCACGATGTTAGATGTTTCATAAGTTCGTCAATCTAGTACAAAGCTCATTGAGCCACTTATAAGCACTCATGTTGCATGAAACTTGGTTTAGAGTCCTAGAAACGCGTTGTTAGATGTTTCATAATTTCGTCAAACTAGTACAAATCTCATTGAGACACTTATAAGCACTCATGTTGCGTGAAACTTGGTTTAGAGTCCTAGAAACCACGATGTTAGATGTTTCATAAGTTCGTCAATCTAGTACAAAGCTCATTGAGCCACTTATAAGCACTCATGTTGCATGAAACTTGGTTTAGAGTCCTAGAAACGCGTTGTTAGATGTTTCATAAGTTCGTCAAACTAGTGCAAAGCTCATTGAGACACTTATAAGCACTCATGTTGCATGAAACTTGGTTTAGAGTCCTAGAAACCGCGTTGTTAGATGTTTCATAAGTTCGTCAATCTAGTACAAAGCTCATTGAGCCACTTATAAGCACTCATGTTGCAAAAACTTGGTTTAGAGTCCTAGAAATGCGTTGTTAGATGTTTCATAAGTTCGTCAAACTAGTACAAAGCTCATTGAGTCACTTATAAGCACTCATGTTGCATGAAACTTGGTTTAGAGTCCTAGCAATCACGTTGTTAGATGTTTCATAAGTTCGTCAAGCTAGTACTAAGCTCATTGAGACACTTATAAGCACTCATGTTGCATGAAACTTGGTTAAGAGTCCTAGCAATCACGTTGTTAGATGTTTCATAATTTCGTCAAACTAGTACAAAGCTCATTGAGCCACTTATAAGCACTCATGCAGCATGAAACTTGGTTTAGAGTCATAGAAACGCGTTGTTAGATGTTTCATAAGTTCGTCAAACTTGTACAAAGCTCATTGAGACACTTATAAGCACTCATGTTGCATGAAACTTGGTTTAGAATCCTAGCAACCACGTTGTTAGATGTTTCATAAGTTCGTCAAACTAGTACAAAGCTCATTGAGACACTTATAAGCACTCATGTTGCGTGAAACTTGGTTTAGAGTCCTAGAAACCACGATGTTAGATGTTTCATAAGTTCGTCAATCTAGTACAAAGCTCATTGAGCCACTTATAAGCACTCATGTTGCATGAAACTTGGTTTAGAGTCCTAGAAACGCGTTGTTAGATGTTTCATAAGTTCGTCAAACTAGTACAAAGCTCATTGAGCCACTTATAAGCACTCATGTTGCATGAAACTTGGTTTAGAGTCATAGAAACGCTTTGTTAGATGTTTCATAAGTTCGTCAAACTTGTACAGAGCTCATTGAGACACTTATAAGCACTCATGTTGCATGAAACTTGGTTTAGAGTCCTAGCAACCACGTTGTTAGAAGTTTCATAAGTTCGTCAAACTTGTACAAAGCTCATTGAGACACTTATAAGCACTCATGTTGCATGAAACTTGGTTTAGAGTCCTAGCAACCACGTTTTAGAAGTTTCATAAGTTCGTCAAACTAGTACAAAGCTCATTGAGACACTTATAAGCACTCATGTTGCATGAAACTTGGTTTAGAGTCCTAGAAACCGCGTTGTTAGATGTTTCATAAGTTCGTCAATCTAGTACAAAGCTCATTGAGACACTTATAAGCACTCATGTTGCAAAAACTTGGTTTAGAGTCCTACAAATGCGTTGTTAGATGTTTCATAAGTTCGTCAAACTAGTACAAAGCTCATTGAGCCACTTATAAGCACTCATGTTGCATGAAACTTGGTTTAGAGTCCTAGCAATCACGTTGTTAGATGTTTCATAAGTTCGTCAAGCTAGTACTAAGCTCATTGAGACACTTATAAGCACTCATGTTGCATGAAACTTGGTTTAGAGTCCTAGAAACCGAGTTGTTAGATGTTTCATAAGTTCGTCAATCTAGTACAAAGCTCATTGAGACACTTATAAGCACTCATGTTGCATGAAACTTGGTTTAGAGTCATAGAAACGCGTTGTTAGATGTTTCATAAGTTCGTCAAACTTGTACAAAGCTCATTGAGACACTTATAAGCACTCATGTTGCATGAAACTTGGTTTAGAGTCCTAGCAACCACGTTGTTAGAAGTTTCATAAGTTCGTCAAACTAGTACAAAGCTCATTGAGCCACTTATAAGCACTCATGTTGCATGAAACTTGGTTTAGAGTCCTAGAAACGCGTTATTAGATGTTTCATAAGTTCGTCAAACTAGTACAAAGCTCATTGAGACACTTATAAGCACTCATGTTGCATGAAACTTGGTTTAGAGTCCTAGAAACCGCGTTGTTAGATGTTTCATAAGTTCGTCAATCTAGTACAAAGCTCATTGAGACACTTATAAGCACTCATGTTGCAAAAACTTGGTTTAGAGTCCTAGAAACGCGTTGTTAGATGTTTCATATGTTCGTCAAACTAGTACAAAGCTCATTGAGCCACTTATAAGCACTCATGTTGCATGAAACTTGGTTTAGAGTCCTAGCAATCACGTTGTTAGATGTTTCATAAGTTCGTCAAGCTAGTACTAAGCTCATTGAGACACTTATAAGCACTCATGTTGCGTGAAACTTGGTTTAGAGTCCTAGAAACCACGATGTTAGATGTTTCATAAGTTCGTCAATCTAGTACAAAGCTCATTGAGCCACTTATAAGCACTCATGTTGCATGAAACTTGGTTTAGAGTCCTAGAAACGCGTTGTTAGATGTTTCATAATTTCGTCAAACTAGTACAAATCTCATTGAGACACTTATAAGCACTCATGTTGCGTGAAACTTGGTTTAGCGTCCTAGAAACCACGATGTTAGATGTTTCATAAGTTCGTCAATCTAGTACAAAGCTCATTGAGCCACTTATAAGCACTCATGTTGCATGAAACTTGGTTTAGAGTCCTAGAAACGCGTTGTTAGATGTTTCATAAGTTCGTCAAACTAGTGCAAAGCTCATTGAGACACTTATAAGCACTCATGTTGCATGAAACTTGGTTTAGAGTCCTAGAAACCGCGTTGTTAGATGTTTCATAAGTTCGTCAATCTAGTACAAAGCTCATTGAGCCACTTATAAGCACTCATGTTGCAAAAACTTGGTTTAGAGTCCTAGAAATGCGTTGTTAGATGTTTCATAAGTTCGTCAAACTAGTACAAAGCTCATTGAGTCACTTATAAGCACTCATGTTGCATGAAACTTGGTTTAGAGTCCTAGCAATCACGTTGTTAGATGTTTCATAAGTTCGTCAAGCTAGTACTAAGCTCATTGAGACACTTATAAGCACTCATGTTGCATGAAACTTGGTTAAGAGTCCTAGCTGTAGAAAAGAAGAGAATAGAGGAGAGATTGTGAAGCTCTCAAGAGATTATGAAGAATCTATGTATGTGTCTAAGAGAATATGAGAAGAGAATAGGTAGAGTTTCGGTTTAGAGAATAAAGAAGATTCAAAGATTAGAGAGAATATGTGTGAAGAGTAAAGTAGATTAGGAAGAGAGGACTAGCCTCCTTAAGATTACAATGGGTGGCGTCTAATAGCCCTTATATAGAGTCTAAGATAACCTAAAGCCCTTACAAAGACGTGGCTAGGTTCAATGAATCAGCCTAAAAGGAGAAAGGAGAAGAGGACCACATGACAGCTGTTTTTGACCAAAGAGGGGACCACTTCATTTTGAATTTAAAGGAGAGGCTCCCTTTGGCTCCAACGGTCTGATACTCTAATTTAGATGCTCCATATGCTTAATTACGCATTACCCATAAGTAGATTCAAGTATAACCTCATTAGAAGCTTCTCATCGCCCATTTGATCCGTACAAGCCTAAACAAGAGTTGTACGGTCTTGTACGGACAAGGACAGAATGATATCTTCTATCTTCTTGATCTTGACTTGACTTTACAATCTAGGCTTCTTCTTAATCATGTTTTGACCTAATGCCTTTGAAAGGTTACCATTAGTCTCAACACTCCCCCTCAAGCTTAGCCTAATGAAATGGCTAAACTTGGACAACCACTCAACAAACCTCATTAAAACCCTTAATGGGAAAACCACTTGGGATAAAACCTCATTAAGGGAAAAAGAGTGTAAGTTGATGTGATTAGGGGTCTTGTATGGTGAGCTTCAAGTTCCTCTATGACTTGTCTTGAAAGACTTCTCATTTGAACTCTTTTGGGCTCGCCAAACAAACTCCCCCTTAAGTAGAAACCGGTTCAAGCTCTTGCCTTTACCGTTTCTTCATAAGGGTTCTTCAAACTTCTCAATCTTGATATGCTCTTCACATTATCATAGATTGAATCGGTGTAGACTTTGTTCTTTGATTCCTATTCACGGCTTTGTTCTTCACAAGCTTAAGTGTGAATGGACTTGACCGAACACTTATTGCTTCTTCCTTTCTTCTCTTGATTTCTCCTTGATGGCATTCTTCTTGTCATTCAAGCAACCGAGAATGATCACTTGGCTTTCATTTCCTTTAACCTTCAAAGGATTCAAGAAAGATGTAAAGCTTAGTGAAAGGGTTAACTTGATACACTTAGATAGAAATGCACATAAGAAGCTTAAGTCTAGATGCAACAAAATGAATCAATGAGTAATTTTGCTATTAAACCTAAGTTCCTTAACAAATTTCAAATGATTTCACATAGGCTTTAATAGACTAAGCAACTTTTAACAAGGGCAATGATGAGTTTTATCAAAGAACTAAGCAAGTATATAGGATGCAGCTCTAGTTCTATGTATATGCTAATCATAATGAAGAGAGTAAAGGTTTAAGGGACAGCCTTTAGTTCGTAGTGGTTTGACTTTTCCTTGTAGTTGCATCTAGGTTTTGAGCTTTGGCTTCTTCTTGAAGTCTTTGCTTTCTCCTTTGTGCAATTGGAACAAGGTCTCGATTGGTTTGGCTCTTGCTCTTGATAGATGCTTGGCCGAATGTTGATGGAGTGATTTGGTCTTGTCATTGCTAGAGCTTTGACCAAGTCACATAATGATGAGTTCCTTTCTTCAAGGACTCGGTGATGGTTGAGTGGAGTGCCTTGCTTCTTTGTGGAGGCTCGGCTAAGTGAATGATGAGTTGACTCGGCTTTGTCTTTTGTTGAAACTTGGCCGAGTGATGGATTAGGAGAATGATGGCTATTGCTCTTTGTAGAAGCTTTAGCTGGTTTGATGAATCTCTTACTTCAAGAGGTTCTTCTTGGGTGATTCAATGGATCGGCCCTTCCCTTTGGTGAAGAATGACCGAGAATGATGATGAAATGGATAGATGAAGCTTTGCACTTTTGGTGAAGATGCTTTAGCCGCTTTGAGTGATTCTCCAAATTGATCATGAAGGAAGATATGTGATTTAACACTTTCTTTTCCCCCCCTTATGATCAAGATGGAGTAATCCCTTGATTGTTTGGTTCCCTTCTCGGCTTTGTTCTTCACAAGCTTGGTGAGAAAGGGTTCTCATCTTCTCTTTGGAACCCTTTTGTGACCTCTTTCATATACTTCTTTACTTCTCTTCTCTTTAACTCTTCTTAGTCACCTTTTCATGCTTAGGGGTTTCTCATTGATCATCATTTTGGGTCTTTTATTGATGGTGATCCTACATCATCATAAAGACAAAATTTGATTTAAATATCATGATAACCGGCATGTAATTAGCAACATATTTACAAATTACTTAACAACAATAACGAGAACAAGGGAGAATGCAAAGGAGGGTTTACGACTTAGTTCAATATATTCCCTAAGACATTTTGCTAAACCCGAGTATAGAATGCATTTTATCACAAGTCAAGTTATAGTTTTTCATAATTTGCAAATTCTAAACCATTCTTAGCTAAGTGATGAAGCATTAACAATCACTTAAGCAAATATCTAACTATATAAATAAGAGAGTAAAGAGTTTTAGAAATGGCCCTTTAAAGTTTGGTTCCTTGAGATGATGGTCATGTGGGAAAGTTATTTACTCATAGAGCACCTTCTCATGGTTAGTCTATATTGAGCTTATAACTTTCCTCATGAAAGATTTCTTTGTTGTTTATCCATTGATTAGTACCTACAATAGTTTATCAAGGTTTAGCAACAAGAGTCTTTCTATGGCGCCTTGCCATAGAGACTTTAAGAGAGAGTCATGGTCTTTTAAAGCTTAAAAACTAGACCATGAATCTTAACAAAACCGAGGATCATTGTGACTTTTGAATGCTTGTATAGCAAGTCACTTCTCTCGGATCATTGACTTAAGTGCACAATTGCGGTCAATGATCTTAACAATAGATCATCATGTCTAACTTATCCTATTTGGATTTACAAGAGTTATGAACATGAATCATTTCCCCATATCATACATGATATGTTAGCCGAGGTTTAATGGATTCAATAAGATCATGAGTGCTTTTTCAAATACCCAATGGTTATTGTTTCACTACCCTCTAAGAGAGTTTTGGATTCCATAAGATCTTAGGTGCTTAATCACAAGCGGATCTATGGTTCCTTACCCTTTGATAAAACAGGCGATCTTTTGGATTAACCAAGGTCTTAAGTGCATATAGTCTTCAAGACATAGCAAATCAAACCACTTTACCAAACAAGGACTAGTGATTTGATTTTAGACATATAGTCTTATGCGGACCTTGTATCCTAGATCTTTCCAAGACACAAACAACTTAACCATTTAAGGATTAGTGATTTGGTCTTTAACAAGAATCAAGACTTGGATGTTATAGTGGGGTATGAAGAGGATAAAGAGTATAGAGTTTAACCGATTCCTTAATTATCTTTAAAGATATTTAGGACTCAAGGTAACTACTAATCTATTTATCTCCCCCTTGTGTTTCCACTTACACAACCACCACTTAACCATCTTCATTGTCTTTAGTAATTTGAAATTCAAACAAGAGCATGTATTGACTTAGAGATTATCAAGATTGAAGCTTTAAGATGAAAGATTAAATCTTTCTCTTATAAAGACTATTAGCTTTACTTCAACAAATCTCTTCATTGTCAAAACTTTTAAAGATGAAAACCGACTAGTACATGCTCATAAATTTAAATAATGCAAAGAGATTTGGATTCAACAAGTCAATTAAGCACACAATACTTATTGAACAAGGATCACTCTCTTTTAGCTCTCAAGTACCAAGATTTTAACTTGATAACTTGGTCCTTGCCTAAAGAAGGTTTTGGATTCAACACTAGGTTATACTCTTCATGAGTCAAACAAGTGGTTCACTAACCTTTAAACTCTCAAGCTTCAAGTTTAGTTCTTGAATGCTTGGTCATTGTTTTATGCCAACGTTTAATAGATTGCGGATTCATCAAGGTTCCTTTAGACTCATAAGAGTGAGGAAGCCATGGTTCTCATCTTTTAAACATTTGGCCTTATACAAAGATCTATTTAGAGAGACTACACTTTTAAGAAACCGATTTTACATGTAGCTAGATCTATTGAAAGATCAAATCTTTTCATGAACCGGTCTTTGATAAGTGTGTTCTATAAAGAGGATTTGGATTCAACGAGTTCTCTTTATCTCATAAGAGAATAAGAAGCACGGTTCTCTACCTTTGATCTTTGTATAGAAATAAAGCATAGAGTTTTGGATTCAACATGTTTTGTTCTCACAAGAGACGACCACATGGTTCTCTTACTCTTTTAGCTCGCAAGTTCCAAGCTTTGATGCTTTGGATACTTGTTCATAGCCTAAATGCCTATGCTAAGTGATTATTAGATTCATCAAGGTTCCTTAAACTCCTATGAGCAAGGAATCCATGGTTCTTAATCACTAGCTTTTGGCCTAATTAAGATCTTGTAAGAACAACACAAGCAAACTCGGATTTGTCATGTAGCAAAGATTCAAGATCTAAGCTTTACATGAACCGGCCTTGTTTGGATTGTTCTTAGGTAGGGACATGGATTCATCATGTTCTTATCACTCATAAGAGGAAAGGCGAATCATGGTTCCTTCACCTAGTAGATCTTAATGTTTATAAACATAAAAAGAAACAACTTTGGATTTATCAAGCCGCTTACACTCATAAGAGTAAAGGGACAGGATTTTATCCTTTATGGCTCACAATTACCAAGCTATCTTGGTTGTTCTTGTTCATTGCCTTATGAAAAGTAAATAACAAAGAAAGGGTATCAGATTCAACAAGTTCTTACACCCATAAGAGTGAAGAAACAAGGATCTTGACCCATAAACATGCTAAGCTTGCGGAAATGCTTAGGAGAGGAGCTAAATGCTCTGATACCATGTAGAAAAGAAGAGAATAGAGGAGAGATTGTGAAGCTCTCAAGAGATTATGAAGAATCTATGTATGTGTCTAAGAGAATATGAGAAGAGAATAGCTAGAGTTTCGGTTTAGAGAATAAAGAAGATTCAAAGATTAGAGAGAATATGTGTGAAGAGTAAAGTAGATTAGGAAGAGAGGACTAGCCTCCTTAAGATTACAATGGGTGGCGTCTAATAGCCTTATATAGAGTCTAAGATAACCTAAAGCCCTTACAAAGACGTGGCTAGGTTCAATGAATCAGCCTAAAAGGAGAAAGGAGAAGAGGACCACATGACAGCCTGTTTTTGACCAAAGAGGGGACCACTTCATTTTGAATTTAAAGGAGAGGCTCCCTTTGGCTCCAACGGTCTGATACTCTAATTTAGATGCTCCATATGCTTAATTACGCATTACCCATAAGTAGATTCAAGTATAACCTCATTAGAAGCTTCTCATCGCCCATTTGATCCGTACAAGCCTAAACAAGAGTTGTACGGTCTTGTACGGACAAGGACAGAATGATATCTTCTATCTTCTTGATCTTGACTTGACTTTACAATCTAGGCTTCTTCTTAATCATGTTTTGACCTAATGCCTTTGAAAGGTTACCATTAGTCTCAACACTAGCAATCACGTTGTTAGATGTTTCATAATTTCGTCAAACTAGTACAAAGCTCATTGAGCCACTTATAAGCACTCATGCAGCATGAAACTTGGTTTAGAGTCATAGAAACGCGTTGTTAGATGTTTCATAAGTTCGTCAAACTTGTACAAAGCTCATTGAGACACTTATAAGCACTCATGTTGCATGAAACTTGGTTTAGAATCCTAGCAACCACGTTGTTAGATGTTTCATAAGTTCGTCAAACTAGTACAAAGCTCATTGAGACACTTATAAGCACTCATGTTGCGTGATGTTGCGTCCTAGAAACCACGATTGGTTTAGAGTCCTAGAAACCACGATGTTAGATGTTTCATAAGTTCGTCAAACTAGTACAAAGCTCATTGAGCCACTTATAAGCACTCATGTTGCATGAAACTTGGTTTAGAGTCATAGAAACGCGTTGTTAGATGTTTCATAAGTTCGTCAAACTTGTACGAGCTCATTGAGACACTTATAAGCACTCATGTTGCATGAAACTTGGTTTAGAGTCCTAGCAACCACGTTGTTAGAAGTTTCATAAGTTCGTCAAACTTGTACAAAGCTCATTGAGACACTTATAAGCACTCATGTTGCATGAAACTTGGTTTAGAGTCCTAGCAACCACGTTTTAGAAGTTTCATAAGTTCGTCAAACTAGTACAAAGCTCATTGAGACACTTATAAGCACTCATGTTGCATGAAACTTGGTTTAGAGTCCTAGAAACCGCGTTGTTAGATGTTTCATAAGTTCGTCAATCTAGTACAAAGCTCATTGAGACACTTATAAGCACTCATGTTGCAAAAACTTGGTTTAGAGTCCTACAAATGCGTTGTTAGATGTTTCATAAGTTCGTCAAACTAGTACAAAGCTCATTGAGCCACTTATAAGCACTCATGTTGCATGAAACTTGGTTTAGAGTCCTAGCAATCACGTTGTTAGATGTTTCATAAGTTCGTCAAGCTAGTACTAAGCTCATTGAGACACTTATAAGCACTCATGTTGCATGAAACTTGGTTTAGAGTCCTAGAAACCGAGTTGTTAGATGTTTCATAAGTTCGTCAATCTAGTACAAAGCTCATTGAGACACTTATAAGCACTCATGTTGCAAAAACTTGGTTTAGAGTCCTAGAAACGTGTTGTTAGATGTTTCATAAGTTCGTCAAACTGGTACAAAGCTCATTGAGCCACTTATAAGCACTCATGTTGCATGAAACTTGGTTTAGAGTCCTAGCAATCACGTTGTTAGATGTTTCATAAGTTCGTCAAGCTAGTACTAAGCTCATTGAGACACATATAAGCACTCATGTTGCATGAAACTTGGTTTAGAGTCCTAGAAACCGAGTTGTTAGATGTTTCATAAGTTCGTCAATCTAGTACAAAGCTCATTGAGACACTTATAAGCACTCATGTTGCATGAAACTTTGTTTAGAGTTCTAGAAACATTGTTGTTAGATGTTTCATAAGTTCGTCAAACTAGTACAAAGCTCATTGAGACACTTATAAGCACTCATGTTGCATGAAACTTGGTTTAGAGTCCTAGAAACCGCGTTGTTAGATGTTTCATAAGTTCGTCAATCTTGTACAAAGCTCATTGAGACACTTATAAGCACTCATGTTGCAAAAACTTGGTTTAGAGTCCTAGAAACGCGTTGTTAGATGTTTCATAAGTTCGTCAAACTTGTACAAAGCTCATTGAGACACTTATCGCACTCATGTTGCATGAAACTTGGTTTAGAGTCCTAGAAACCGCGTTGTTAGATGTTTCATAAGTTCGTCAATCTAGTACAAATCTCATTGAGACACTTATAAGAACTCATGTTACATGAAACTTGGTTTAGAGTCCTAGAAACGCGTTGTTAGATGTTTCATAAGTTCGTCAAACTTGTACAAAGTTCATTGAGACACTTATAAGCACTCATGTTGCATGAAACTTGGTTTAGAGTCCTAGAAACACGTTGTTAGATGTTTCATAAGTTCGTCAAACTTGTACAAAGCTCATTGAGACACTTATAAGCACTCATGTTGCATGAAACTTGGTTTAGAGTCCTAGAAACCGCGTTGTTAGATGTTTCATAAGTTCGTCAATCTAGTACAAAGCTCATTGAGACACTTATAAGCACTCATGTTGCAAAAACTTGGTTTAGAGTCCTAGAAACGCGTTGTTAGATGTTTCATAAGTTCGTCAATCTAGTACAAAGCTCATTGAGCCACTTATAAGCACTCATGTTGCATGAAACTTTGTTTAGAGTCCTAGAAACGCGTTGTTAGTTGTTTCATAAGTTCCTCAATCTTGTACAAAGCTCATTGAGACACTTATAAGCACTCATGTTTCGTGAAACTTGGTTTAGAGTCCTAGAAACCACGATGTTAGATGTTTCATAAGTTCATCAATCTAGTACAAAGCTCATTGAGCCACTTATAAGCACTCATGTTGCATGAAACTTGGTTTAGAGTACTAGAAACGCGTTGTTAGATGTTTCATAAGTTTGTCAAACTTGTAAAAAGCTCATTGAGACACTTATAAGCACTCATGTTGCATGAAACTTGGTTTAGAGTCCTAGAAACGCGTTGTTAGATTTTTCATAAGTTCGTCAAACTTGTACAAAGCTCATTGAGACACTTATAGGCACTCATGTTGCATGAAACTTGGTTTAGAGTCCTAGAAACGCGTTGTTAGATGTTTCATAAGTTCGTCAAACTAGTACAAAGCTCATTGAGCCACTTATAAGCACTCATGTTGCATGAAACTTGGTTTAGAGTCCTAGCAATCACGTTGTTAGATGTTTCATAAGTTCGTCAAGCTAGTACTAAGCTCATTGAGACACTTATAAGCACTCATGTTGCATGAAACTTGGTTTAGAGTCCTAGAAACCGAGTTGTTAGATGTTTCATAAGTTCGTCAATCTAGTACAAAGCTCATTGAGACACTTATAAGCACTCATGTTGCATGAAACTTTGTTTAGAGTCCTAGAAACATTGTTGTTAGATGTTTCATAAGTTCGTCAAACTAGTACAAAGCTCATTGAGACACTTATAAGCACTCATGTTGCATGAAACTTGGTTTAGAGTCCTAGAAACCGCGTTGTTAGATGTTTCATAAGTTCGTCAATCTTGTACAAAGCTCATTGAGACACTTATAAGCACTCATGTTGCAAAAACTTGGTTTAGAGTCCTAGAAACGCGTTGTTAGATGTTTCATAAGTTCTTCAATCTAGTTCAAAGCTCATTGAGCCACTTATAAGCACTCATGTTGCATGAAACTTGGTTTAGATTCCTAGCAACCACGTTGTTAGATGTTTCATAAGTTCGTCAATCTAGTACAAAGCTCATTGAGCCACTTATAAGCACTCATGTTGCATGAAACTTGGTTTAGAGTCCTAGAAACGCGTTGTTAGATGTTTCATAAGTTCGTCAAACTAGTACAAGCTCATTGAGACACTTATAAGCACTCATGTTGCATGAAACTTGGTTTAGAGTCCTAGAAACGCGTTGTTAGATGTTTCATAAGTTCGTCAAACTTGTACAAAGCTCATTGAGACACTTATAAGCACTCATGTTGCATGAAACTTGGTTTAGAGTCCTAGAAACCGCGTTGTTAGATGTTTCATAAGTTCGTCAATCTAGTACAAAGCTCATTGAGACACTTACAAGCACTCATGTTGCAAAAACTTGGTTTAGAGTCCTAGGAACGCGTTGTTAGATGTTTCATAAGTTCGTCAATCTAGTACAAAGCTCATTGAGCCACTTATAAGCACTCATGTTGCATGAAACTTGGTTTATAGTCCTAGAAACGCGTTGTTAGTTGTTTCATAAGTTCGTCAAACTTGTACAAAGCTCATTGAGACATTTATAAGAACTCATGTTGCATGAAACTTGGTTAAGAGTCCTAGAAACGCGTTGTTAGATGTTTCATAAGTTTGTCAAACTTGTAAAAAGCTCATTGAGACACTTATAAGCACTCATGATGCATGAAACTTGGTTTAGAGTCCTAGAAACGCGTTGTTAGATTTTTCATAAGTTCGTCAAACTTGTACAAAGCTCATTGAGACACTTATAAGCACTCATGTTGCATGAAACTTGGTTTAGAGTCCTAGAAACCGCGTTGTTAGATGTTTCATAAGTTCGTCAATCTAGTACAAAGCTCATTGAGACACTTATAAGCACTCATGTTGCAAAAACTTGGTTTAGAGTCCTAGAAACGCGTTGTTAGATGTTTCATAAGTTCGTCAAACTAGTACAAAGCTCATTGAGCCACTTATAAGCACTCATGTTGCATAAAACTTGGTTTAGAGTCCTAGCAATCACGTTGTTAGATGTTTCATAAGTTCGTCAAGCTAGTACTAAACTCATTGAAACACTTATAAGCACTCATGTTGCATGAAACTTGGTTTAGAGTCCTAAAAACCGAGTTGTTAGATGTTTCATAAGTTCGTCAATCTAGTACAAAGCTCACTGAGACACTTATAAGCACTCATGTTGCATGAAACTTGGTTTAGAGTCCTAGAAACGCGTTATTAGATGTTTCATAAGTTCGTCAAACTAGTACAAAGCTCATTGAGCCACTTATAAGCACTCATGTTGCATGAAACTTGGTTTAGAGTCCTAGCAATCACGTTGTTAGATGTTTCATAAGTTCGTCAATCTAGTACAAAGCTCATTGAGACACTTATAAGCACTCATGTTGCATGAAACTTGGTTTAGAATCCTAGAAACGCGTTGTTAGTTGTTTCATAAGTTCGTCAAACTTGTACAAAGCTCATTGAGCCACTTGAAAGCACTCATGTTGCATGAAACTTGGTTTAGATTCCTAGAAACGCGTTGTTAGATGTTTCATAAGTTCGTCAAACTTGTACAAAGCTCATTGAGACACTTATCAGCACTCATGTTGCATGAAACTTGGTTTAGAGTCCTAGAAACCGCGTTGTTAGATGTTTCATAAGTTCGTCAATCTAGTACAAATCTCATTGAGACACTTATAAGAACTCATGTTGCATGAAACTTGGTTTAGAGTCCTAGAAACGCGTTGTTAGATGTTTCATAAGTTCGTCAAACTTGTACAAAGTTCATTGAGACACTTATAAGCACTCATGTTGCATGAAAATTGGTTTAGAGTCCTAGAAACACGTTGTCAGATGTTTCATAAGTTCGTCAAACTTGTACAAAGCTCATTGAGACACTTATAAGCACTCATGTTGCATGAAACTTGGTTTAGAGTCCTAGAAACCGCGTTGTTAGATGTTTCATAAGTTCGTCAATCTAGTACAAAGCTCATTGAGACACTTATAAGCACTCATGTTGCAAAAACTTGGTTTAGAGTCCTAGAAACGCGTTGTTAGATGTTTCATAAGTTCGTCAATCTAGTACAAAGCTCATTGAGCCACTTATAAGCACTCATGTTGCATGAAACTTGGTTTAGAGTCCTAGAAACGTGTTGTTAGTTGTTTCATAAGTTCCTCAATCTTGTACAAAGCTCATTGAGACACTTATAAGCACTCATGTTTCGTGAAACTTGGTTTAGAGTCCTAGAAACCACGATGTTAGATGTTTCATAAGTTCATCAATCTAGTACAAAGCTCATTGAGCCACTTATAAGCACTCATGTTGCATGAAACTTGGTTTAGAGTACTAGAAACGCGTTGTTAGATGTTTCATAAGTTTGTCAAACTTGTAAAAAGCTCATTGAGACACTTATAAGCACTCATGTTGCATGAAACTTGGTTTAGAGTCCTAGAAACGCGTTGTTAGATTTTTCATAAGTTCGTCAAACTTGTACAAAGCTCATTGAGACACTTATAAGCACTCATGTTGCATGAAACTTGGTTTAGAGTCCTAGAAACGCGTTGTTAGATGTTTCATAAGTTCGTCAAACTAGTACAAAGCTCATTGAGCCACTTATAAGCACTCATGTTGCATGAAACTTGGTTTAGAGTCCTAGCAATCACGTTGTTAGATGTTTCATAAGTTCGTCAAGCTAGTACTAAGCTCATTGAGACACTTATAAGCACTCATGTTGCATGAAACTTGGTTTAGAGTCCTAGAAACCGAGTTGTTAGATGTTTCATAAGTTCGTCAATCTAGTACAAAGCTCATTGAGACACTTATAATCACTCATGTTGTATGTAACTTGGTTTAGAGTCCTAGAAACGCGTTGTTAGATGTTTCATAAGTTCTTCAAACTAGTACAAGCTCATTGAGACACTTATAAGCACTCATGTTGCATGAAACTTGGTTTAGAGTCCTAGAAACGCGTTGTTAGATGTTTCATAAGTTCGTCAAACTTGTACAAAGCTCATTGAGACACTTATAAGCACTCATGTTGCATGAAACTTGGTTTAGAGTCCTAGAAACCGCGTTGTTAGATGTTTCATAAGTTCGTCAATCTAGTACAAAGCTCATTGAGACACTTATAAGCACTCATGTTGCAAAAACTTGGTTTAGAGTCCTAGGAACGCGTTGTTAGATGTTTCATAAGTTCGTCAATCTAGTACAAAGCTCATTGAGCCACTTATAAGCACTCATGTTGCATGAAACTTGGTTTATAGTCCTAGAAACGCGTTGTTAGTTGTTTCATAAGTTCGTCAAACTTGTACAAAGCTCATTGAGACACTTATAAGCACTCATGTTGCATGAAACTTGGTTAAGAGTCCTAGAAACGCGTTGTTAGATGTTTCATAAGTTTGTCAAACTTATAAAAAGCTCATTGAGACACTTATAAGCACTCATGTTGCATGAAACTTGGTTTAGAGTCCTAGAAACGCGTTGTTAGATTTTTCATAAGTTCGTCAAACTTGTACAAAGCTCATTGAGACACTTATAAGCACTCATGTTGCATGAAACTTGGTTTAGAGTCCTAGAAACGCGTTGTTAGATGTTTCATAAGTTCGTCAAACTAGTACAAAGCTCATTGAGCCACTTATAAGCACTCATGTTGCATGAAACTTGGTTTAGAGTCCTAGAAACACGTTGTTAGATGTTTCATAAGTTCGTCAAACTTGTACAAAGCTCATTGAGACACTTATAAGCACTCATGTTGCATGAAACTTGGTTTAGAGTCCTAGAAACCGCGTTGTTAGATGTTTCATAAGTTCGTCAATCTAGTACAAAGCTCATTGAGACACTTATAAGCACTCATGTTGCAAAAACTTGGTTTAGAGTCCTAGAAACGCGTTGTTAGATGTTTCATAAGTTCGTCAATCTAGTACAAAGCTCATTGAGCCACTTATAAGCACTCATGTTGCATGAAACTTGGTTTAGAGTCCTAGAAACGCGTTGTTAGTTGTTTCATAAGTTCCTCAATCTTGTACAAAGCTCATTGAGACACTTATAAGCACTCATGTTTCGTGAAACTTGGTTTAGAGTCCTAGAAACCACGATGTTAGATGTTTCATAAGTTCATCAATCTAGTACAAAGCTCATTGAGCCACTTATAAGCACTCATGTTGCATGAAACTTGGTTTAGAGTACTAGAAACGCGTTGTTAGATGTTTCATAAGTTTGTCAAACTTGTAAAAAGCTCATTGAGACACTTATAAGCACTCATGTTGCATGAAACTTGGTTTAGAGTCCTAGAAACGCGTTGTTAGATTTTTCATAAGTTCGTCAAACTTGTACAAAGCTCATTGAGACACTTATAAGCACTCATGTTGCATGAAACTTGGTTTAGAGTCCTAGAAACGCGTTGTTAGATGTTTCATAAGTTCGTCAAACTAGTACAAAGCTCATTGAGCCACTTATAAGCACTCATGTTGCATGAAACTTGGTTTAGAGTCCTAGCAATCACGTTGTTAGATGTTTCATAAGTTCGTCAAGCTAGTACTAAGCTCATTGAGACACTTATAAGCACTCATGTTGCATGAAACTTGGTTTAGAGTCCTAGAAACCGAGTTGTTAGATGTTTCATAAGTTCGTCAATCTAGTACAAAGCTCATTGAGACACTTATAAGCACTCATGTTGCATGAAACTTGGTTTAGATTCCTAGCAACCACGTTGTTAGATGTTTCATAAGTTCGTCAATCTAGTACAAAGCTCATTGAGCCACTTATAAGCACTCATGTTGCATGAAACTTGGTTTAGAGTCCTAGAAACGCGTTGTTAGATGTTTCATAAGTTCGTCAAACTACTACAAGCTCATTGAGACACTTATAAGCACTCATGTTGCATGAAACTTGGTTTAGAGTCCTAGAAACGCGTTGTTAGATGTTTCATAAGTTCGTCAAACTTGTACAAAGCTCATTGAGACACTTATAAGCACTCATGTTGCATGAAACTTGGTTTAGAGTCCTAGAAACCGAGTTGTTAGATGTTTCATAAGTTCGTCAATCTAGTACAAAGCTCATTGAGACACTTATAAGCACTCATGTTGCATGAAACTTGGTTTAGATTCCTAGCAACCACGTTGTTAGATGTTTCATAAGTTCGTCAATCTAGTACAAAGCTCATTGAGCCACTTATAAGCACTCATGTTGCATGAAACTTGGTTTAGAGTCCTAGAAACGCGTTGTTAGATGTTTCATAAGTTCGTCAAACTACTACAAGCTCATTGAGCCACTTATAAGCACTCATGTTGCATGAAACTTGGTTTAGAGTCCTAGAAACGCGTTGTTAGATGTTTCATAAGTTCGTCAAACTACTAAAAGCTCATTGAGACACTTATAAGCACTCATGTTGCATGAAACTTGGTTTAGAGTCCTAGAAACGCGTTGTTAGATGTTTCATAAGTTCGTCAAACTTGTACAAAGCTCATTGAGACACTTATAAGCACTCATGTTGCATGAAACTTGGTTTAGAGTACTAGAAACGCGTTGTTAGATGTTTCATAAGTTTGTCAAACTTGTAAAATGCTCATTGAGACACTTATAAGCACTCATGTTGCATGAAACTTGGTTTAGAGTCCTAGAAACGCGTTGTTAGATTTTTCATAAGTTCGTCAAACTTGTACAAAGCTCATTGAGACACTTATAAGCACTCATGTTGCATGAAACTTGGTTTAGAGTCCTAGAAACGCGTTGTTAGATGTTTCATAAGTTCGTCAAACTAGTACAAAGCTCATTGAGCCACTTATAGGCACTCATGTTGCATGAAACTTGGTTTAGAGTCCTAGCAATCACGTTGTTAGATGTTTCATAAGTTCGTCAAGCTAGTACTAAGCTCATTGAGACACTTATAAGCACTCATGTTGCATGAAACTTGGTTTAGAGTCCTAGAAACCGAGTTGTTAGATGTTTCATAAGTTCGTCAATCTAGTACAAAGCTCATTGAGACACTTATAAGCACTCATGTTGCATGAAACTTGGTTTAGATTCCTAGCAACCACGTTGTTAGATGTTTCATAAGTTCGTCAATCTAGTACAAAGCTCATTGAGCCACTTATAAGCACTCATGTTGCATGAAACTTGGTTTAGAGTCCTAGAAACGCGTTGTTAGATGTTTCATAAGTTCGTCAAACTACTACAAGCTCATTGAGCCACTTATAAGCACTCATGTTGCATGAAACTTGGTTTAGAGTCCTAGAAACGCGTTGTTAGATGTTTCATAAGTTCGTCAAACTACTACAAGCTCATTGAGACACTTATAAGCACTCATGTTGCATGAAACTTGGTTTAGAGTCCTAGAAACGCGTTGTTAGATGTTTCATAAGTTCGTCAAACTTGTACAAAGCTCATTGAGACACTTATAAGCACTCATGTTGCATGAAACTTGGTTTAGAGTACTAGAAACGCGTTGTTAGATGTTTCATAAGTTTGTCAAACTTGTAAAAAGCTCATTGAGACACTTATAAGCACTCATGTTGCATGAAACTTGGTTTAGAGTCCTAGAAACGCGTTGTTAGATTTTTCATAAGTTCGTCAAACTTGTACAAAGCTCATTGAGACACTTATAAGCACTCATGTTGCATGAAACTTGGTTTAGAGTCCTAGAAACGCGTTGTTAGATGTTTCATAAGTTCGTCAAACTAGTACAAAGCTCATTGAGCCACTTATAAGCACTCATGTTGCATGAAACTTGGTTTAGAGTCCTAGCAATCACGTTGTTAGATGTTTCATAAGTTCGTCAAGCTAGTACTAAGCTCATTGAGACACTTATAAGCACTCATGTTGCATGAAACTTGGTTTAGAGTCCTAGAAACCGAGTTGTTAGATGTTTCATAAGTTCGTCAATCTAGTACAAAGCTCATTGAGACACTTATAATCACTCATGTTGTATGAAACTTGGTTTAGAGTCCTAGAAACGCGTTGTTAGATGTTTCATAAGTTCTTCAAACTAGTACAAGCTCATTGAGACACTTATAAGCACTCATGTTGCATGAAACTTGGTTTAGAGTCCTAGAAACGCGTTGTTAGATGTTTCATAAGTTCGTCAAACTTGTACAAAGCTCATTGAGACACTTATAAGCACTCATGTTGCATGAAACTTGGTTTAGAGTCCTAGAAACCGCGTTGTTAGATGTTTCATAAGTTCGTCAATCTAGTACAAAGCTCATTGAGACACTTATAAGCACTCATGTTGCAAAAACTTGGTTTAGAGTCCTAGGAACGCGTTGTTAGATGTTTCATAAGTTCGTCAATCTAGTACAAAGCTCATTGAGCCACTTATAAGCACTCATGTTGCATGAAACTTGGTTTATAGTCCTAGAAACGCGTTGTTAGTTGTTTCATAAGTTCGTCAAACTTGTACAAAGCTCATTGAGACACTTATAAGCACTCATGTTGCATGAAACTTGGTTAAGAGTCCTAGAAACGCGTTGTTAGATGTTTCATAAGTTTGTCAAACTTATAAAAAGCTCATTGAGACACTTATAAGCACTCATGTTGCATGAAACTTGGTTTAGAGTCCTAGAAACGCGTTGTTAGATTTTTCATAAGTTCGTCAAACTTGTACAAAGCTCATTGAGACACTTATAAGCACTCATGTTGCATGAAACTTGGTTTAGAGTCCTAGAAACGCGTTGTTAGATTTTTCATAAGTTCGTCAAACTTGTACAAAGCTCATTGAGACACTTATAAGCACTCATGTTGCATGAAACTTGGTTTAGAGTCCTAGAAACGCGTTGTTAGATGTTTCATAAGTTCGTCAAACTAGTACAAAGCTCATTGAGCCACTTATAAGCACTCATGTTGCATGAAACTTGGTTTAGAGTCCTAGAAACACGTTGTTAGATGTTTCATAAGTTCGTCAAACTTGTACAAAGCTCATTGAGACACTTATAAGAACTCATGTTGCATGAAACTTGGTTTAGAGTCCTAGAAACCGCGTTGTTAGATGTTTCATAAGTTCGTCAATCTAGTACAAAGCTCATTGAGACACTTATAAGCACTCATGTTGCAAAAACTTGGTTTAGAGTCCTAGAAACGCGTTGTTAGATGTTTCATAAGTTCGACAATCTAGTACAAAGCTCATTGAGCCACTTATAAGCACTCATGTTGCATGAAACTTGGTTTAGAGTCCTAGAAACGCGTTGTTAGTTGTTTCATAAGTTCCTCAATCTTGTACAAAGCTCATTGAGACACTTATAAGCACTCATGTTTCGTGAAACTTGGTTTAGAGTCCTAGAAACCACGATGTTAGATGTTTCATAAGTTCATCAATCTAGTACAAAGCTCATTGAGCCACTTATAAGCACTCATGTTGCATGAAACTTGGTTTAGAGTACTAGAAACGCGTTGTTAGATGTTTCATAAGTTTGTCAAACTTGTAAAAAGCTCATTGAGACACTTATAAGCACTCATGTTGCATGAAACTTGGTTTAGAGTCCTAGAAACGCGTTGTTAGATTTTTCATAAGTTCGTCAAACTTGTACAAAGCTCATTGAGACACTTATAAGCACTCATGTTGCATGAAACTTGGTTTAGAGTCCTAGAAACGCGTTGTTAGATGTTTCATAAGTTCGTCAAACTAGTACAAAGCTCATTGAGCCACTTATAAGCACTCATGTTGCATGAAACTTGGTTTAGAGTCCTAGCAATCACGTTGTTAGATGTTTCATAAGTTCGTCAAGCTAGTACTAAGCTCATTGAGACACTTATAAGCACTCATGTTGCATGAAACTTGGTTTAGAGTCCTAGAAACCGAGTTGTTAGATGTTTCATAAGTTCGTCAATCTAGTACAAAGCTCATTGAGACACTTATAAGCACTCATGTTGCATGAAACTTGGTTTAGATTCCTAGCAACCACGTTGTTAGATGTTTCATAAGTTCGTCAATCTAGTACAAAGCTCATTGAGCCACTTATAAGCACTCATGTTGCATGAAACTTGGTTTAGAGTCCTAGAAACGCGTTGTTAGATGTTTCATAAGTTCGTCAAACTACTACAAGCTCATTGAGACACTTATAAGCACTCATGTTGCATGAAACTTGGTTTAGAGTCCTAGAAACGCGTTGTTAGATGTTTCATAAGTTCGTCAAACTTGTACAAAGCTCATTGAGACACTTATAAGCACTCATGTTGCATGAAACTTGGTTTAGAGTCCTAGAAACCGAGTTGTTAGATGTTTCATAAGTTCGTCAATCTAGTACAAAGCTCATTGAGACACTTATAAGCACTCATGTTGCATGAAACTTGGTTTAGATTCCTAGCAACCACGTTGTTAGATGTTTCATAAGTTCGTCAATCTAGTACAAAGCTCATTGAGCCACTTATAAGCACTCATGTTGCATGAAACTTGGTTTAGAGTCCTAGAAACGCGTTGTTAGATGTTTCATAAGTTCGTCAAACTACTACAAGCTCATTGAGCCACTTATAAGCACTCATGTTGCATGAAACTTGGTTTAGAGTCCTAGAAACGCGTTGTTAGATGTTTCATAAGTTCGTCAAACTACTAAAAGCTCATTGAGACACTTATAAGCACTCATGTTGCATGAAACTTGGTTTAGAGTCCTAGAAACGCGTTGTTAGATGTTTCATAAGTTCGTCAAACTTGTACAAAGCTCATTGAGACACTTATAAGCACTCATGTTGCATGAAACTTGGTTTAGAGTACTAGAAACGCGTTGTTAGATGTTTCATAAGTTTGTCAAACTTGTAAAAAGCTCATTGAGACACTTATAAGCACTCATGTTGCATGAAACTTGGTTTAGAGTCCTAGAAACGCGTTGTTAGATTTTTCATAAGTTCGTCAAACTTGTACAAAGCTCATTGAGACACTTATAAGCACTCATGTTGCATGAAACTTGGTTTAGAGTCCTAGAAACGCGTTGTTAGATGTTTCATAAGTTCGTCAAACTAGTACAAAGCTCATTGAGCCACTTATAAGCACTCATGTTGCATGAAACTTGGTTTAGAGTCCTAGCAATCACGTTGTTAGATGTTTCATAAGTTCGTCAAGCTAGTACTAAGCTCATTGAGACACTTATAAGCACTCATGTTGCATGAAACTTGGTTTAGAGTCCTAGAAACCGAGTTGTTAGATGTTTCATAAGTTCGTCAATCTAGTACAAAGCTCATTGAGACACTTATAATCACTCATGTTGTATGAAACTTGGTTTAGAGTTCTAGAAACGCGTTGTTAGATGTTTCATAAGTTCTTCAAACTAGTACAAGCTCATTGAGACACTTATAAGCACTCATGTTGCATGAAACTTGGTTTAGAGTCTTAGAAACGCGTTGTTAGATGTTTCATAAGTTCGTCAAACTTGTACAAAGCTCATTGAGACACTTATAAGCACTCATGTTGCATGAAACTTGGTTTAGAGTCCTAGAAACCGCGTTGTTAGATGTTTCATAAGTTCGTCAATCTAGTACAAAGCTCATCGAGACACTTATAAGCACTCATGTTGCAAAAACTTGGTTTAGAGTCCTAGGAACGCGTTGTTAGATGTTTCATAAGTTCGTCAATCTAGTACAAAGCTCATTGAGCCACTTATAAGCACTCATGTTGCATGAAACTTGGTTTATAGTCCTAGAAACGCGTTGTTAGTTGTTTCATAAGTTCGTCAAACTTGTACAAAGCTCATTGAGACACTTATAAGCACTCATGTTGCATGAAACTTGGTTAAGAGTCCTAGAAACGCGTTGTTAGATGTTTCATAAGTTTGTCAAACTTATAAAAAGCTCATTGAGACACTTATAAGCACTCATGTTGCATGAAACTTGGTTTAGAGTCCTAGAAACGCGTTGTTAGATTTTTCATAAGTTCGTCAAACTTGTACAAAGCTCATTGAGACACTTATAAGCACTCATGTTGCATGAAACTTGGTTTAGAGTCCTAGAAACGCGTTGTTAGATGTTTCATAAGTTCGTCAAACTAGTACAAAGCTCATTGAGCCACTTATAAGCACTCATGTTGCATGAAACTTGGTTTAGAGTCCTAGAAACACGTTGTTAGATGTTTCATAAGTTCGTCAAACTTGTACAAAGCTCATTGAGACACTTATAAGCACTCATGTTGCATGAAACTTGGTTTAGAGTCCTAGAAACCGCGTTGTTAGATGTTTCATAAGTTCGTCAATCTAGTACAAAGCTCATTGAGACACTTATAAGCACTCATGTTGCAAAAACTTGGTTTAGAGTCCTAGAAACGCGTTGTTAGATGTTTCATAAGTTCGTCAATCTAGTACAAAGCTCATTGAGCCACTTATAAGCACTCATGTTGCATGAAACTTGGTTTAGAGTCCTAGAAACGCGTTGTTAGTTGTTTCATAAGTTCCTCAATCTTGTACAAAGCTCATTGAGACACTTATAAGCACTCATGTTTCGTGAAACTTGGTTTAGAGTCCTAGAAACCACGATGTTAGATGTTTCATAAGTTCATCAATCTAGTACAAAGCTCATTGAGCCACTTATAAGCACTCATGTTGCATGAAACTTGGTTTAGAGTACTAGAAACGCGTTGTTAGATGTTTCATAAGTTTGTCAAACTTGTAAAAAGCTCATTGAGACACTTATAAGCACTCATGTTGCATGAAACTTGGTTTAGAGTCCTAGAAACGCGTTGTTAGATTTTTCATAAGTTCGTCAAACTTGTACAAAGCTCATTGAGACACTTATAAGCACTCATGTTGCATGAAACTTGGTTTAGAGTCCTAGAAACGCGTTGTTAGATGTTTCATAAGTTCGTCAAACTAGTACAAAGCTCATTGAGCCACTTATAAGCACTCATGTTGCATGAAACTTGGTTTAGAGTCCTAGCAATCACGTTGTTAGATGTTTCATAAGTTCGTCAAGCTAGTACTAAGCTCATTGAGACACTTATAAGCACTCATGTTGCATGAAACTTGGTTTAGAGTCCTAGAAACCGAGTTGTTAGATGTTTCATAAGTTCGTCAATCTAGTACAAAGCTCATTGAGACACTTATAAGCACTCATGTTGCATGAAACTTGGTTTAGATTCCTAGCAACCACGTTGTTAGATGTTTCATAAGTTCGTCAATAAAGTACAAAGCTCATTGAGCCACTTATAAGCACTCATGTTGCATGAAACTTGGTTTAGAGTCCTAGAAACGCGTTGTTAGATGTTTCATAAGTTCGTCAAACTACTACAAGCTCATTGAGACACTTATAAGCACTCATGTTGCATGAAACTTGGTTTAGAGTCCTAGAAACGCGTTGTTAGATGTTTCATAAGTTCGTCAAACTTGTACAAAGCTCATTGAGACACTTATAAGCACTCATGTTGCATGAAACTTGGTTTAGAGTCCTAGAAACCGCGTTGTTAGATGTTTCATAAGTTCGTCAATCTAGTACAAAGCTCATTGAGACACTTATAAGCACTCATGTTGCAAAAACTTGGTTTAGAGTCCTAGGAACGCGTTGTTAGATGTTTCATAAGTTCGTCAATCTAGTACAAAGCTCATTGAGCCACTTATAAGCACTCATGTTGCCTGAAACTTGGTTTATAGTCCTAGAAACGCGTTGTTAGTTGTTTCATAAGTTCGTCAAACTTGTACAAAGCTCATTGAGACACTTATAAGCACTCATGTTGCATGAAACTTGGTTAAGAGTCCTAGAAACGCGTTGTTAGATGTTTCATAAGTTTGTCAAACTTATAAAAAGCTCATTGAGACACTTATAAGCACTCATGTTGCATGAAACTTGGTTTAGAGTCCTAGAAACGCGTTGTTAGATTTTTCATAAGTTCGTCATGTTAAAGAGACCAAGGCATTGCCCGGACAAGGATTGTCTAATAAGGCAATGACCTAGCGTGTGACCAAAGAAGAAGTCTCATGCTCTCTTGTTACCGTTACAAAGAAGTCAAAAGGAATCAAGACAAGAAGGGAAAGAGCCGTTGCAATGTGACCGTTGGCGAGTGGAACTCACTCGGCCGTACAAGTCACGGGTTGGTTTAAGAAGCGCGGCTAGACGAGTGAGAGCGACGTGTGGGGCGCGGCTAACCAAGAAAGAAAGCGACGTTTTTAGCATATTCCCTTGTTACTTGTTTTAACCTAGCTTCTTTAAATATGCGCCTCCCTTTGTAATAACAAGTTAACACTTTTGAAACATAATGAAACCGAATCTTGTTAATCTCTCTATTCTCTCTCACTCTTGTTCTTGGTGTTCTTGTTAAGAACTCAAGAACTTCATACTCTAAATCTCTCCTAAATCTCTCAAATTCTAACATGGTATCGCAGCCTAATAGCTCTTGAACCTACTTTTCTTCCGCTCAAACTCTCTCGGTTACTCTCGGTACCGACGATTCTCGATGCTCGGCAATCCTCGATAATCCGGTTACTGTGCACTCTCGATAAACCTCGACGATTCTCGGTGCTCGACAATCCTCGATAATCCGGTTACTGTGCACTCTCGACAATCCTCGACAAACTCTCGACAAACTCTCGACAAACCTCGACAAAGTTTTCTCGACAAGGTTTTCTCGACAAAGTTTTCTCGGCAAAAGTTTTGTTTTCCCGGCCACTTTTCTCGACCACTCTCGACAAAGTTTTTTTCTCGACACCGAGCATCCTCGACTCTCGGTAACGATTTCTCGGCTCCTTCGGTTCAAATTTCTAGATCTGAAATCTCAAAACCAAGTTATTTCAAAACTCACCTAATACAACCATGGAAGACAAAGAATCCAAGAAGGCACTTTGTCCGGTTACTCTCAAAGGCATCAACTACCTTCTATGGGCAAGAACCATGAAGATAGCCCTTTGTGGCCGCGGCTATTGGAACCATATACTCACTCGGCAAGACGCTCCCATTGAGTTCAACAACGAACTCACAACCGACGATGAGAAGTGGTTCCAACTAGACCAAAAGGTACTTGGAATCATCCAAGGATCCCTTGAGCCGTCCATCTTGGAGGCTTACTCCTATTGCGAAAACGCCAAGGAGCTATGGGACACTCTCCAAACCGTCTACGGCAACATCTCAAACCTTAGCCGAGTTTATGAAGTCAAGAAGGCCATTAGTGACCTAAACCAAGAAGACACCGAGTTCACTAAACACTTTGGGAAGTTTAGGTCACTTTGGGCAGAGTTAGAGATGCTTCGCCCAAGTACCGTGGATCCTAAAGTGTTAAACGAACGAAGAGAGCAAGACAAAGTCTTTGGCTTGCTTCTCACCCTCAACGGCAGCTACAAGGAGATCACCAAGCATCTTCTCCGAGCCGATACTCTACCAAACCTTGAAGAAGTGTGTGCGCAACTCCAAAGGGAACAAGGCTCCATTGAACTATTTGATGGCAAGAAAGAGCTTGTGACCGCAAACAAGGTGGCCTTTAAACCGACGTCCAAGACTTATGAAGAAAGGAGGGCCTTGACGTGTGATCATTGCAAGAAGAAGGGCCACACTAAAGAGAAGTGTTGGATTTTACATCCGAACCTCAAGCCGGCCAAGTTCAAGGACGCCAAAGCCAACTACTCTCATGATGACTCGGCAAGTGTGCCAAGCACAAGCTCAAGCGGACCAAACCATGGCAAGGAAGAGGAGTCTTCGGCCATTGTCCCCTACATGGATGAGTACGTGAGGAAGTCCGACCTTGACGCCCTCATCAAAGCCCTTAAGGGCTCCGTATTTCACCCTTCTACTCCCTTAGTGCTCAAAATATAGACAATAAACCTTTTAAGCCGATTATTATTGATTCGGGTGCTTCTCATCATATGATTAGTAACTTAGACTTGATTAGTAATATTAAACCGGCTTTAGGGAATGTCATTATTGCAAATGGAAGTGAGATTCCTATAGAAGGATTAGGGAACCTTAAGTTGTTTGATAGAGATTCCCAAGCGCTTTACATGCCTAGTTTTACCTCAAACCTTATATCCGTAAAACGCATTGCTTGTGATTTGAATTGCAATGTTATTTTTGGGCCTAATGATGTGGTTTTTCAGGATATTAAGAGTAAGGAGATCATTGGGAAAGGGGTCACAAGAGGCGATCTCTATGTCCTTGAAGAAAACTCCTCTAGTTCTTTTCTTTTTCATGCTTTTAATTCGGTTATAACCGAAGCAAACAATGTTATTTGGCACTTTAGACTTGGTCATCCTCATTTGAATGCGTTGAAAACTATTTTACCTAATGTGGTTTTTGATCATAAAACTTGTGAGGCTTGCATTTTAGGCAAACATTGTAGAACCGTTTTCTCAAAATCAAAAATGTGTTACAAACCGTTTGAATTAGTACACTCGGACGTTTGGTCCTCTCCTTGCAAATCTAGGGATAATCATAGCTATTTTGTCACATTCATAGATGAAAGCTCTAAATATACTTGGGTTACTCTTTTACAAACCAAAGATAGGGTATTAGAGGCTTTTAAAAACTTTCAAAACTATGTGACTAACCATTATAATGCTAAGATTAAAACGTTTAGGTCGGATAATGGGGGAGAGTACACAAGCCGAGCATTCAAAGAACACATAGCCAACCATGGGATCCTTCACCAAACCACTTGTCCGTATACACCACAACAAAATGGTGTAGCCGAAAGAAAGAATAGGCATCTCATGGAGGTCACACGGTCAATGATGTTCCATATGAACATCCCAAAACGGTTTTGGCCGGATGGTGTTTTAACCGCATGTTATCTCATCAACCGAACCCCCACTCAAATCTTAAACAATCAATCTCCTTTTGAAGTGTTAAATAAGAGTAAGCCCTTTATTAACCATCTAAGAGTATTTGGTTGTGTTTGTTTTGTGTTTGTGCCTAGTGAACAAAGGAACAAGCTTGAAGCAAAAAGCATCAAGGCCATGTTCATAGGCTACTCAAACACACAAAAAGGATACAAGTGCTATGTACCCGAGACAAGACGGGTATTAGTATCAAGAGATGTCAAGTTCCTTGAAGGCAAAAGCTTCTATGAAGACACCAATTGGGATAGTGTGAAGGACTTACCCGAGAAGGTCATGGATAGAGCTACAAGTCTAAGGAACCTAATGAAGAACCTTGGCATGAGTTTTGAAGAAGAACCAAGCCAAGATCCACCAAACCAACAACCCACCCCTCTTGATCATGAGGGGGAGAACAATGAGCAAGTCCACTCCGAACCTCAAGAACCCAATGAGTCCGTCCGGGGAGAACCAGATGCTCAACAACAAAATCCATCACAAGAAAACCACGGACATGCTCAAGAGGATCATGATCAAGAAGTGGGTCAAGAAGCTAGTGAACCATCGGAGCCGGTTCTAAGAAGAAGTACTAGAGTGAAGAAGGATCCATCCAATTGGGTAAACACAAGGGTATACTTCAATAGCAAGGCGGTGTCTCATCCAACTCAAGCCGTATGCTCTCTTGCAAGCCTTCCTAAGGAACACCAAGCCTACATCACTTCCATGGATCAACATGTAATACCAAGAACTTATGAAGAAGCAATGAAGGAAGAAGTATGGGTCAATGCGGTGAAAGCCGAGAACAAAGCAATGGAAGACAATGAGACGTTTTATGAGACTGACCTCCCTCAAGGCAAAAGAACCGTGAGCTCAAGATACATCTTCACTATTAAGTATCATAGCAATGGTGAGATAGAAAGACACAAAGCTCGGCTAGTGGCAAGAGGGTTTACACAAACTTATGGAGAAGACTACTTGGACACTTTTGCTCCGGTTGCAAAGCTCCACACCGTAAGAGTTATTCTATCATTGTCCACCAACCTCTCATGGGACTTATACCAAATGGATGTCAAGAATGCATTCCTTCAAGGAGAGCTTGAAGAAGAAGTCTACATGACACCACCACCGGGTCTAGAAGAAACCATCACTCCGGGAAAGGTGTTGAGACTAAGGAAGGCTATTTATGGACTCAAGCAATCACCAAGAGCCTGGTACCATAAGCTCAGCTCAACCTTGATGGCAAAGGGATTCAAAAGATCTCATGTGGAACACACTCTATTCACCCGGACAAATGGAGAAGGTATAGTAGTGGTGCTTGTCTATGTAGATGATATCATCATCTCCGGAAACAACAAGGGAGGTATCCATGACACTAAACTCTATTTAAAATCTAAATTTGATATCAAAGATTTAGGGAAACTCAAGTACTTCCTTGGGATTGAAGTGTGTAGATCCGAAGAGGGTCTATTCCTTTCCCAAAGGAAGTACACACATGATCTTTTAAGTGTTGTCAATATGAGGAGTTAAGAAGGCTAAGACACCACTAGAAGAAGGATACAAGGTTATCCAAGAAGGAAGTGGGGAAGACGAGCCATATACGGATCCTAAACTCTATAGACAAATGGTGGGCAAGCTCATCTATTTGACAATCACAAGACCGGACATATGCTTTGATATGATCTCCCTTACGGATCAACTCTCTGAATGAAGGCTATGGAGAGACAATGGTGATGGAAGGGGCGGCAGCGGAATAGATGGTAAATTACTGGGCTAGAACGTGATGAGATGGTGATGAATGAAGGTAGAGATGGCGTGATGGATCTCAGCAAGTGATGATAAACTTGCTAAGAGATAGAAGACCTCAGTTTAAGCTAACGGCTTGGAAGAGATCGGACCTAATCACTAGGCCAGGGAGCGAAACTTGTAAAAAGGTTTTTGTCATGAAGTTTGCTAAAGAACAAGAGAGGGTGGCGTGGAGCTTATAAAGAGAAGCACAGGTCGCTTCCTCTTTAGGGCTTCACACGAAATACAAAAAAAGGAAATTGTTCAAAGAAAAGGAAATCGCAAACATAGCAAAAAGGAAATTGCAAAACAACGCAACGTTTTAAATCGAAGGAGAAAGACAACGAGGCGTGCGAGATAGAACAGCGAGTAGTGTGAAGTGCCTCGCTTAATACACTCTTCAAGGTAATGTCACTAAGTAACCGACGTAGTGCTCTTCTCGGCCTCGTTAAAACCCTTGCATAGCAAACCCAATGGGACAAATCTATGCAAAGGGAAAGAGTACCAAGTCGAAACACTTAGTCACTTAGTTTCATTACCTTAGTCTTCTTTCTAGGCCATGATGTCGACGTTGAAGAAGCTCCTAGCTGCTCCTCCAAGCTCTTCCTCCATGATCATTGCTTGAACGTCCTTGGCTAGCTCCTTGGCCTTTGATCGTGTGATCACTCCTTTATGTTCTTCGGTGCTCGGTGCTCGGGCGCCTTGGTGCTCGGTGCTCGGTACTCGATGCTCGGTGCTCGATGATCGATGCTCGATGTCGATGTCCGGTTCCATGATCATATCATCCCCTCCCTCTTGAAAAGGATTTGTCCTCAAATCTGAATATGCAATACAAAGGGACAAGTTAGAAATATTGAAGTCATTAGAATTTAGATACTTCCCTTGTAGGTATATTCGATAAGCATTGTTGTTGATCTCCTCTTCAACCGTTTTCTCCTCTCGATATGATACTAGAGACGTCTCCCGGCTTCCATATGAACACCTGAAACAAACATAAATAGTTTAAACCAAAGATGAGATAATAATCCTTATATGAGCTCAAATTTGTTCGGTTTAGAAAGTGTGTTGATGCAGCTCTTGACGGTTCTCGATCTTTGAAAGGTTGGATTTGATGATCCAAGGTGGTGCAGCTGCTGGTCTTTTCCTCTT
The DNA here is from genome assembly GCA_963556525.1 of Cochlearia excelsa. Classification (NCBI taxonomy): domain Eukaryota; kingdom Viridiplantae; phylum Streptophyta; class Magnoliopsida; order Brassicales; family Brassicaceae; genus Cochlearia; species Cochlearia excelsa. The sequence goes on from CAUVZT010000019.1 coordinate 1,104,067, forward strand.
GTGCTTCGTTTGAGCTTGAAGATCCAATGGAGATGCAAGGTTCTTCTCAACGCTCGGCTCTGTCTTAATCTCAGGGGGTACTTCACGATGGGGGAAGGATTCATGCTCAGGAGGCTGCAAAACAAAAGAAACTTCACTCGGACACACCGGTGGAAGATTAGAGAAACTCATAAGAGTCTCCTTATACACAAAACATAATCGAGATTTATCAAAAGCATAAGTTTTCTCGATATCACCCGATTGGTTCATGAGGTTCGAGTTGTTGGACCTGGTTCCCTCTTGTCTTGGACTAATAAGCAGCTGATCTCTGGAGTAGCTATGTTCTCTGGTCTTGAACTTAGATGCATGAGAAGAATCACCATACTTACTAGACCTTTGGCTAAGTGGATGCTTGATAAGCATAGTAGCATGTTTCTCCTCATGGCACAAGCTTGGAATCAACTTCTTGATATGGACCAGGGGGTTATGAACATGCAAAACTTCTCTAAGAGGATCTGGTGTATGCTGTGGAGTAACTCCAGGTCGCCATATGAAGGTTTGAAGTGGACCATGCGTGCTCATCTTCATGAATAGCAAGCTGCCGGTAGCTGAACTTTGAACATCGATTGTGGTTAGCTCCGAACTGATATGGGGACAATCTGTAGCTTGAAAGATTCCTCTTTGAGTTTAGAATATGATGGAACTCTCCTTTGCAACTTTCTGTTTGATATGGGTCCTCATTTGAGCTTCACAAGTCGCACCTACCAATCTGTCAATTTCTGAACTTGCCAAGTAGTTGGTGGTTTGAGTTGGAGATTCTGTTCTGATCTGATCTGCACTCTTCTTGAGGTTAGACATGGAGGTAAGGGTTCCTTTTGGAGTTAATAGTATGGCATCATCGGCTTCAAGATGTAGATTTTGCTCATAGATCACCATAGGCTTTGTTGAAGCTTTTTCTTCGGTTGTGTTCATCTCCTTAGCACCTCGAAAGTTCCTCAAGTCTCTTGACACAAGACAAGTGCTTTAAGACAGTCATGTATCTATCAAAATCATATTTGAAATCAGATTTAAAATCAAGAGAAACAAGTGACTCCCTTTGATTTGAAACAGATCGTACAAGCTCTTGATTGTCTCCTTGTTCTTTAACCATACAACACTCAATAAGCTCCAATGCTTCATGTTCCTTTTTGTACACCACTTTGTCATTATCTTGCTCCACATTTTGTTCCATGTCGTCTTCTTGAACCTTTTGATCCTTGTCTACAAAAGAAAGATTTGGCAAAGACAAGTGCATTACACTAGAATTGAAATTCTCAAAAGCATTATCGAAAACATTATCAACAACTCTTTTAATATCTTCTTCTAGCACATGTTTAGAACTCTTTCTCTTTTTAATTCGTTCGGGTTCAACAACAATGACTATGTTCTCATTATAACCATAAGGTATTGATTCTTTGGAAACAGAAAGATTAGAAGACTTAGCTCGAGGATATGCATCTGGAGGTTGATGGGCAGATCGAGTAGATGTCTTTAGCTTAAGGTGTCGAGCATACTTTCTTCTCATTAGTGCTTTGAGTTCTGTCCATGTGGTGATAGGTTGTTTAGGCCATCGTCTCCACTCAATCTCTTCCCACCAAGCAAGAGCATCATCCCGAAGACTTGAAACAACAGCTCTTAGTAGCTCATCTTCCGTGAAGGCGTTGCACTTGGTGGCGTAGGTCATTCCATTCTCCCATTCAACATACTCATTAGGATCTTCGCTTCCATGAAACGGTGGAGTGCTTCTATGGAGCTCTTCATACCGATACATTCTTCGTTGTCTATGACTTCCTCGAGGAACCTCCATTGTACCTGTTTCAACACAAGAAAACTCGAAGTAAGGTGTCCCAAGGTTGATATCAACAAGCAAAGTGCAAGACAATACAAGTTTATATCAAACTCCTTTGCCCAAAACAGAAACACGATGATTAAGCTTTTTGAAACGTTTTTTGGCAAGTTCTAGGCGTGATAAGCAAGTTTGAAATGAAAACGAATCAATTCAAATCAGTTCTAGACAATCAATGATACGCAACAGATGTAGGACACACTAGCAAACAGATTTAAATCCAATCGCACAAGCTCTAAGCAATATTCTTTGACCAAAACAGAACCTTAACACGATTATAACTCAAACAAAGGACAAGAACACAAGTCGCTCGATCACTTAACAAGTTGAATCAAGAAAACAATCGATTATAAGTTATTGACTTCCAAGAACAGCCCTAAAACAAAGATATCAATCGCATACTAGCAGTTCAAAGCAAGCAAATCACGATGCACACAAATTCTTAACAATCAACGAGAAGAAACAAGTGTAGAACACACAATAAAACAGATTTTAATCTGATTATTTCAATGCAACAAGCGCGATGATCAAGTCTTAAGAACGGTTCGAACAAGTTTCAAGCACGGTGACAAAGGTTTATGATCCTTAACAAGCAGTTTCAATGGACATAACAATGGTTTAGGGTCAATGACAAGCAAGGATGCAACAGAACATGTCACACTAGAGGAATATTTTCAAACGTGAAGTACAAGATTTTAAAAAAAAAATGTTTTGAACAATGGGTTTTAGGCAATCACACGCTCAGATGCAGCAAGCAATCAATGTCAAGCACACAAGTTGTTGTTTGTGAATTCAGAATAGTTCAAGACAATCAAACAAGCAAGAGGTAACTCGATAAACTCCTTATGAAAATTAGGTTTTGACAAAAAAAAGGAAAGTTTGCTAAATGAAAAAAAAGGAAATCACACAAGGGTTTTTCTTTTCAATTCTAGCACCCTACTCGCAGCCGTCACGCAATGAACACCACAATTCGCAAGAACAGAACAGATAATTAGATCAACAATCACCCAAGCAAGTGGATTCAAACCTAGATTCAACAATCATCAAGAAGCAAGCAACCTAAGCAATTGTAACAGATTCTAATCGGGTTTAAGCAAACTTTCAAGCGAAACAGAATCAAAGAACTCACAAACAGAGATTGCAGACGATTCTAAGCACTTAATCAAGGATTTTAAACAAACAAAATTCAATCTTTAACACTCAAAACTATCGGCTGAAACTTAGAACTCAAAGAGATAGGTTTCAACGGTTATAATCAAAACTTTCGGTTCTAATAGATTTCAAGCAAACAAATTGAATGAAAGGATGTAAGGATAAAGAGAACTCAGCCTTTCGGTACAGAGGTGGCTCGATACCAGATGATATGATCTCCCTTACGGATCAACTCTCTCGAATGAAGGCTATGGAGAGACAATGGTGATGGAAGGGGCGGCAGCGGAATAGATGGTAAAGAACTGGGCTAGAACGTGATGAGATGGTGATGAATGAAGGTAGAGATGGCGTGATGGATCTCAGCAAGTGATGATAAACTTGCTAAGAGATAGAAGACCTCAGTTTAAGCTAACGGCTTGGAAGAGATCGGACCTAATCACTAGGCCAGGGAGCGAAACTTGTAAAAAGGTTTTTGTCATGAAGTTTGCTAAAGAACAAGAGAGGGTGGCGTGGAGCTTATAAAGAGAAGCACAGGTCGCTTCCTCTTTAGGGCTTCACACGAAATACAAAAAAAGGAAATTGTTCAAAGAAAAGGAAATCGCAAACATAGCAAAAAGGAAATTGCAAAACAACGCAACGTTTTAAATCGAAGGAGAAAGACAACGAGGCGTGCGGGATAGAACAGCGAGTAGTGTGAAGTGCCTCGCTTAATACACTCTTCAAGGTAATGTCACTAAGTAACCGACGTAGTGCTCTTCTCGGCCTCGTTAAAACCCTTGCATAGCAAACCCAATGGGACAAATCTATGCAAAGGGAAAGAGTACCAAGTCGAAACACTTAGTCACTTAGTTTCATTACCTTAGTCTTCTTTCTAGGCCATGATGTCGACGTTGAAGAAGCTCCTAGCTGCTCCTCCAAGCTTTTCCTCCATGATCATTGCTTGAACGTCCTTGGCTAGCTCCTTGGCCTTTGATCGTGTGATCACTCCTTTATGTTCTTCGGTGCTCGGTGCTCGGGCGCCTTGGTGCTCGGTGCTCGGTACTCGATGCTCGGTGCTCGATGATCGATGCTCGATGTCGATGTCCGGTTCCATGATCATATCATGCTTTGCCGTGAACCAAGTAGCACAGCAAATGCAAAAGCCGAAGATACACCATTGGAAAATGCTAGAGAGAATCCTAAGCTATGTCAAGGAGACATCCAACTTGGGTATTTGGATGGGTTGCAACAAGAACACCGAGGTGATTGGGTATTGTGATGCGGATTATGCCGGAAACGTGGAAGATAGGAGATCCACTACGGGATATTGCACATTCATTGGTGGGAACCTTGTCACATGGAAGACTAAGAAGCAAAAGATAGTCTCTTGCTCAACCGCCGAAGCCGAGTATAGAGCTATGAGAAAGCTAACACAAGAACTGATGTGGCTCAAGAACTTGCTAGGAGATTTGGGAGTCAAGATAGAAGGGCCAATGACTATGCATTGTGACAACCAAGCGGCTATCCACATAGCATCTAACTCGGTATTCCATGAGAGGACAAAGCACATCGAAGTGGATTGTCACAAGGTTAGAGAACAAATGGTAAAGGGCACAATCCTACCATGCTTCACCAAAAGTCAAGATCAACTTGCGGACGTCTTCACCAAATCCGCAAGCTTGAAGGTTTGTGAGTCCATTCTACCGAGACTTGGACTCATCCGGGCTACCAAAGCCTAAGTCTCCAACCGCATAAACTTGTACTCTTTTCCCTTAGGTGAGTTTTATCCCAAGTGGTTTTCTCACCAAGGTTTTTAACGAGGCAAGGTTATGCGGGTTCCAAGCTTGGCCATTACATGAGGCTAAGCTTGCGGGGGAGTGTTAAAGAGACCAAGGCATTGCCCGGACAAGGATTGTCTAATAAGGCAATGACCTAGCGTGTGACCAAAGAAGAAGTCTCATTCTCTCTTGTTACCGTTACAAAGAAGTCAAAAGGAATCAAGACAAGAAGGGAAAGAGCCGTTGCAATGTGACCGTTGGCGAGTGGAACTCACTCGGCCGTACAAGTCACGGGTTGGTTTAAGAAGCGCGGCTAGACGAGTGAGAGCGACGTGTGGGGCGCGGCTAACCAAGAAAGAAAGCGACGTTTTTAGCATATTCCCTTGTTACTTGTTTTAACCTAGCTTCTTTAAATATGCGCCTCCCTTTGTAATAACAAGTTAACACTTTTGAAACATAATGAAACCGAATCTTGTTAATCTCTCTATTCTCTCTCACTCTTGTTCTTGGTGTTCTTGTTAAGAACTCAAGAACTTCATACTCTAAATCTCTCCTAAATCTCTCAAATTCTAACACGTCAAACTTGTACAAAGCTCATTGAGACACTTATAAGCACTCATGTTGCATGAAACTTGGTTTAGAGTCCTAGAAACCGCGTTGTTAGATGTTTCATAAGTTCGTCAATCTAGTACATGTGAAGACTATTGAAGTGACCATCACAGTATAGGTGATTCATATAGTCGACTATGTCACAAAACTATATGCATCACGTTGTAGGTGATTCATATAGTCGACTATGTCACAAAACTATATGTCGAAGAAAGCAGTTTGAAAATAGAGCCGTTGGGGATTTCTTTTAATGGGCTTATTTTCTATATATGTAATCTCCTTGTGTACTGTGATAAAATTTAACCTTTATAAAATTAATAAACATGTTTATCACATATTCTCTCTCTAATCTCTCTTCATGTTCTTCAAGAACATGAAGAACACCAATTCATAATCTTCTCCAAATCTCAAATATTCTCCGTTTACACTTACAAATTCTAACATGGTATCGAGCATGATTGCTCTTGAACCATAAATCTCGTTTCCGCGTTTCTTATTCTCTGTTCTAAATCTCTGTTTTTCATAAAGATTCAAACTTTATCTCTCGGTTTGGGTTTCTCTTCATAAAGATTCAAACTTTATCCTTGTAAACGTTTGATTCTCATCCAAATCACCAAACTTTCTCTCCAAAAAGGCCGATTCCTTCAAGATCTGATCTTTTGAGCCATAAAGCTCTGTTTTTCCCGCATCTACTTCTAAATACTCTAGCTTTGTGTCTTTGAAACCCGGGAACAAGTAAAGCTCTAAACTTTATCTCTTCCTTCCTCGGTTTCTTCTCAAAAACACAAACTTGTCTCTCTAAATCGGCTTATACTCTTAAAGATCCAAGCTTTTCTTGTCTAAACTCTGTCTCTACTATAAAAGACACCGCCTTTATTCTGTTTTGGCTTGGATATCTCTAAAAGGAACAACCTTTTCTCGGTTCAAAATCAAAAATCTTTCAACATGGAAGATAAGGAGCAATCTAAGAAGATACTTTGCCCAGTGACACTAAAGGGGATTAACTATCTCCTATGGGCAAGGACGGTAAAGATTGCTCTATGTGGTCGTGGTCTTTGGAGCCACATTCTCAAATCACAAGAAGTCATCTCGGATACTACCCTCACAGAAGGTGATTCTCTTACCACCGAAGGCAAATGGTTTCAAGAAGACCAGAAAGTGCTCGAAATCATTCAAGGATCTCTTGATCCAGCGATACTTGAGGCTTACTCATACTGCGAGAGTGCCAAAGACTTGTGGGACACTCTCCAAACAGTATATGGCAACATATCCAACCTTAGCAGGGTCTATGAGGTGAAGAAGGCGATAAATGATCTTAATCAAGAAGACATGGAATTCACCAAGCATTTTGGAAGGTTTAGGAGCTTGTGGGCAGAGCTGGAAATGTTGCGGCCAAGTACCATTGATCCAAAAGTTCTCAATGAAAGGAGGGAGCAAGACAAGGTCTTTGGCTTGTTGCTCACGCTGAATGGTAGCTACAAGGATGTTATCAAGCATCTTTTGAGATCTGATAAACTTCCCAATCTTGAAGAAGTGTGTGCTCAACTGCAAAGAGAGCAAGGATCCATAGAACTCTTTGGCAACAAAAAGGAGCTGGTCACCGCCAATAAGGTTGCCTACAAGCCAACCGCCAAGACTTATGAAGACAGGAGGAGTCTGTTGTGTGATCACTGCAAGAAGAAGGGGCACTCCAAGGAGAAATGCTGGATCCCGAATCCACATCTCAAGCCGGCCAAGTTCAAAGATGCAAAGGCCAACTTCTCCAACGATGATGCAACTGGTCCAAGCAGCTCCAAAGACAATGAGTCTCAAGGATAAGGAGGATGAATCCACGGCTATGGTACCTTACACAGATGAATATGTGAGGAAGTCTGATCTAGATGCACTCATTAAAGCCCTTAGGGGCTCTGGTATTGACTCTTTCTACTCCTTTAGTGCTCATAACATTGAAAAACCTATTAAGCCTATTATCATTGATTCAGGAGCATCTCATCACATGATTAGTAATAAGAACCTGATTAGCAATGTTAAACCGGCACTAGGAAATGTTATTATTGCTAATGGTAGTAAGATCCCTGTAAAAGGTCTAGGAAGCCTTAGAGTGTTTAATAGAGAATCTCAAGCCCTATATATGCCTAGCTTTACCTCTAATCTAATTTCTGTTAAACGGATTGCTTGTGATCTAAAGTGCAATGTGATTTTCAGTCCTAATGAAGTTATATTTCAGGATATTGAAAGTAAGGAAGTAATTGGAAAGGGAACTACCAGGGGAGACCTCTACATTCTTGACAAAGAAGTGTCAAGCTCTAATCATCATTCGCTTTCAATTCTGTCTTGTTAGAAGCTAATAATGTTTTGTGGCATTATAGATTAGGCCATCCTCATGTTAAGGCTTTAAAAACTCTTTTACCAAACGTATCTTTTGATCATAATAAATGTGAGTCTTGCATTTTGGGAAAGCACCACAAATCTGTGTTTTCAAACTCTAAAACTCGTATGAAAACTGTTTTGATCTTGTGCATTCGGATGTTTGGTCTTCACCTTGCAAATCTAGAGAAAACCAAGCATATTTTGTGACTTTAATTGATGAAAAATCCAAATATACTTGGCTTACATTATTACCATCTAAAGATAGGGTGCTAGATGCTTTTAAAAATTTTGAAACTTACATTACTAATCAATACAATGCCAAGATAAAATGTTTCGGATCGACAATGGTGGGGAATACACAAGCAATGCATTCAAAGAACACATGGCCAATAAGGGTATACTTCACCAAACAAGCTGCCCATATACTCCTCAACAAAACGGTGTAGCCGAGAGGAAGAATAGGCACTTGATGGAAGTAACAAGATCCATGATGTTTCACATGAATGTGCCTAAGAGATTTTGGGCTGATGTCTGTCTCAACAAGATGCTATCTAATAAACAGAACACCAACACAAATCCTTGAAAACCAATCCCCCTATCGTGTATTGAATAAGTCTAAACCATTTATCAATCATCTAAGAGTGTTTGGTTGTTTGTGTTTTGTATTTGTGCCAGAGAGCAAAGAAACAAGCTGGATGCAAAGAGCACAAAAGCTATGTTTATTGGCTACTCAAGCACACAGAAAGGGTATAAGTGCTATGTCCCCGAAGCTAGACGTGTTCTTGTCTCAAGAGATGTCAAGTTTATTGAAGGAAAGAGCTACTATGAAGACAGTACTGGGAAAGTGTTCAAGACTTACCCGAGGCTGCCACAGATAGAGCCACTAGCCTCGAAACTTGATGAGGAACTTGGGGATGAACATCAATGAAGAAGCAAGGACAGAATCCACTCAGCAACTCCGTCGAACAAGACTCCCACCTTGATCATGAAGGGGGAACAATGATGATACACAGGAGACTCATGAGGATCAAAGGGAAGAACCCGAAACTCAAGAAGAGCATCAAGGAGAACCAGAGGATACTCAAGTCACTCAAGAAACAGTTCATCAAGAGATACATGATCAAGTCGCTCCTGTGGTACCAAGAAGAAGTACTAGGATCAGGCAGCCAAGTTCAAACTGGAAAAACACCAGAGTCTACTTCAACAGCAACGTTGTAGCCCATCCTATCCAAGCAGTGTGCTCCATGGCTTTTTTTTCCACATGACCATCAAGCATTCATTACCAAAATAGAGCAACATTGGATTCCAAGAACCTATGAAGAGGCTATTGAGCATGAAGTATGGGTTAATGCGGTAAAAGCTGAAAATCAAGCAATGGAGCGTAACCACACTTGGGATGAGGCTGATCTTCCTAAAGGCAAGAAGGCAGTAAGCTCAAGATACGTGTTCACAATCAAGTACCTGAGCAATGGTGACATTGAGAGGCACAAGGCAAGACTAGTGGCAAGAGGATTTACACAGACTTATGGTGAAGACTATTTGGATACTTTTGCCCCAGCTTGCTAAACTCCACACGGTGAGAGTAATCTTATCTCTAGCAGTGAACCTGGATTGGGATCTTTGGCAAATGGATGTCAAGAATGCTTTCCTTCAAGGAGAGTTAGAAGAAGAAGTCTACATGACTCCACCTCCCGCTTAGAAGACTCCATAACACCAGGAAAAGTATTGAGATTGAGAAAGGCTATCTATGGGCTCAAGCAATCCCCAAGAGCATGGTACCACAAACTCAGCACCACTCTAGTGACAAGGGGATTCAAGATGAGTCAAGCCGATCACACTCTATTCACTCTCCAATCAAAGGAAGGTATGGTAGTTATCCTCATCTACGTGGATGACATAGTCATCTGTGGGGATAACAAGGTAGGAATTGCTGAAACTAAGAACTATCTAAAGACTATGTTTGATATTAAAGATTTGGGGAAGATGAAATACTTCCTTGGAATTGAGATAAGTAGATCCGAAGAGGGTCTCTTTCTCTCCCAAAGGAAGTATACCCCTGGATCTTCTTAATGAAACAGGTCACATGGATTCCAAGGCTGCAAAGACACCTTTGGAGGATGGCTACAAAGTCATTAGAGAGGGGGAGCTTGAAGACCAACCTTTCAAAGACCAGAAGCTCTATAGGCGTATTGTGGGTAAGTTTATCTACTTGACCATAACTAGACTCGACATATGTTTTGCTGTGAACCAGGTTAGCCAACACATGCAAAGGCCAAAGATTCATCACCGGAACATGGTGCAAAGGATACTCAAGTATCTCAAAGGAACATCAAGCCAAGGCATTTGGATGGGAAGAAATCAGAACACGAAGTGGTAGGCTATTGTGATGCCGACTATGCTGGAGATGTGGATGATAGGAGATCCACTACAGGATACCGCACTTTCATTGGAGGGAACCTAGTTACTTGGAAGACCAAGAAGCAAAAGATTGTGTCATGTTCAAGTGCAGAAGAATCCGAATACAGAGCCATGAGGAAGCTTACTCAAGAGCTTATGTGGTTGAAGAATCTCCTTTGGGATCTTGGCATAGACATCAAGAAGCCGATCACCATGCACCGTGACAACAAGGCAGCCATTCATATTGCCTCCAATTTCTGTGTTTCATGAGAGGACCAAGCACATTGAGATGGATTGCCACAAAGTCCGGAACAAATGGTAAAGGGGACTATTCTTCCCTGCTACACCAAGAGCCAAGACCAACTAGCTGATGTCTTTACCAAATCAGCAAGTCCGAAAGTATGTGAGTACGTGCTACCCAAGCTAGGACTCACCACCTTGACCAGAAACTAGAAGACCCCTAACCGTATGCTTTCATACTCTTTTTCCTTCAAGGAGTTTTATCCCAAGTGGTTTTCTCTTTGAAGTTTTTAACGAGGTGAAGTATGCGGTTCCAAGCTTAGCCATTTCATTGGGCTAAGCTTGAGGGGGAGTGTGAAGACTATTGAAGTGACCATCACAAGTATAGGTGATTCATATAGTCGACTATGTCACAAAACTATATGCATCACGTTGTAGGTGATTCATATAGTCGACTATGTCACAAAACTATATGTCGAAGCAGTTTGAAAATAGAGCCGTTGGGGATTTCTTTTAATGGGCTTATTTTCTATATATGTAATCTCCTTGTGTACTGTGATAAAATTTAACCTTTATAAAATTAATAAACATGTTTATCACATATTCTCTCTCTCTAATCTCTCTTCATGTTCTTCAAGAACATGAAGAACACCAATTCATAATCTTCTCCAAATCTCAAATATTCTCCGTTTACACTTACAAATTCTAACAGTACAAAGCTCATTGAGACACTTATAAGCACTCATGTTGCAAAAACTTGGTTTAGAGTCCTAGAAACGCGTTGTTAGATGTTTCATAAGTTCGTCAAACTAGTACAAAGCTCATTGAGCCACTTATAAGCACTCATGTTTCATAAAACTTGGTTTAGAGTCCTAGCAATCACGTTTTTAGATGTTTCATAAGTTCGTCAAGCTAGTACTAAACTCATTGAAACACTTATAAGCACTCATGTTGCATGAAACTTGGTTTAGAGTCCTAAAAACCGAGTTGTTAGATGTTTCATAAGTTCGTCAATCTAGTACAAAGCTCACTGAGACACTTATAAGCACTCATGTTGCATGAAACTTGGTTTAGAGTCCTAGAAACGCGTTATTAGATGTTTCATAAGTTCGTCAAACTAGTACAAAGCTCATTGAGCCACTTATAAGCACATGTTGCATGAAACTTGGTTTAGAGTCCTAGAAACGCGTTGTTAGATGTTTCATAAGTTCTTCAATCTAGTACAAAGCTCATTGAGACACTTATAAGCACTCATGTTGCATGAAACTTGGTTTAGAATCCTAGAAACGCGTTGTTAGTTGTTTCATAAGTTCGTCAAACTTGTACAAAGCTCATTGAGCCACTTGAAAGCACTCATGTTGCATGAAACTTGGTTTAGATTCCTAGAAACGCGTTGTTAGATGTTTCATAAGTTCGTCAAACTTGTACAAAGCTCATTGAGACACTTATCAAGCACTCATGTTGCATGAAACTTGGTTTAGAGTCCTAGAAACCGCGTTGTTAGATGTTTCATAATTTCGTCAATCTAGTACACATCTCATTGAGACACTTATAAGAACTCATGTTACATGAAACTTGGTTTAGAGTCCTAGAAACGCGTTGTTAGATGTTTCATAAGTTCGTCAAACTTGTACAAAGTTCATTGAGACACTTATAAGCACTCATGTTGCATGAAACTTGGTTTAGAGTCCTTGAAACACGTTGTTAGATGTTTCATAAGTTCGTCAAACTTGTACAAAGCTCATTGAGACACTTATAAGCACTCATGTTGCATGAAACTTGGTTTAGAGTCCTAGAAACCGCGTTGTTAGATGTTTCATAAGTTCGTCAATCTAGTACAAAGCTCATTGAGACACTTAAAAGCACTCATGTTGCAAAAACTTGGTTTAGAGTCCTAGAAACGCGTTGTTAGATGTTTCATAAGTTCGTCAATCTAGTACAAAGCTCATTGAGCCACTTATAAGCACTCATGTTGCATGAAACTTGGTTTAGAGTCCTAGAAACGCGTTGTTAGTTGTTTCATAAGTTCCTCAATCTTGTACAAAGCTCATTGAGACACTTATAAGCACTCATGTTTCGTGAAACTTGGTTTAGAGTCCTAGAAACCACGATGTTAGATGTTTCATAAGTTCATCAATCTAGTACAAAGCTCATTGAGCCACTTATAAGCACTCATGTTGCATGAAACTTGGTTTAGAGTACTAGAAACGCGTTGTTAGATGTTTCATAAGTTTGTCAAACTTGTAAAAAGCTCATTGAGACACTTATAAGCACTCATGTTGCGTGAAACTTGGTTTAGAGTCCTAGCAACCACGTTGTTAGATATTTCATAAGTTCGACAAACTAGTACAAAGCTCATTGAGACACTTATAAGCACTCATGTTGCGTGAAACTTGGTTTAGAGTCCTAGAAACCACGATGTTAGATGTTTCATAACTTCGTCAATCAAGTACAAAGCTCATTGAGCCACTTATAAGCACTCATGTTGCAAAAACTTGGTTTAGAGTCCTAGAAACGCGTTGTTAGATGTTTCATAAGTTCGTCAATCTAGTACAAAGCTCATTGAGCCACTTATAAGCACTCATGTTGCATGAAACTTGGTTTAGAGTCCTAGAAACGCGTTGTTAGTTGTTTCATAAGTTCCTCAATCTTGTACAAAGCTCATTGAGACACTTATAAGCACTCATGTTTCGTGAAACTTGGTTTAGAGTCCTAGAAACCACGATGTTAGATGTTTCATAAGTTCATCAATCTAGTACAAAGCTCATTGAGCCACTTATAAGCACTCATGTTGCATGAAACTTGGTTTAGAGTACTAGAAACGCGTTGTTAGATGTTTCATAAGTTTGTCAAACTTGTAAAAAGCTCATTGAGACACTTATAAGCACTCATGTTGCATGAAACTTGGTTTAGAGTCCTAGAAACGCGTTGTTAGATTTTTCATAAGTTCGTCAAACTTGTACAAAGCTCATTGAGACACTTATAAGCACTCATGTTGCATGAAACTTGGTTTAGAGTCCTAGAAACGCGTTGTTAGATGTTTCATAAGTTCGTCAAACTAGTACAAAGCTCATTGAGCCACTTATAAGCACTCATGTTGCATGAAACTTGGTTTAGAGTCCTAGCAATCACGTTGTTAGATGTTTCATAAGTTCGTCAAGCTAGTACTAAGCTCATTGAGACACTTATAAGCACTCATGTTGCATGAAACTTGGTTTAGAGTCCTATAAACCGAGTTGTTAGATGTTTCATAAGTTCGTCAATCTAGTACAAAGCTCATTGAGACACTTATAAGCACTCATGTTGCATGAAACTTTGTTTAGAGTCCTAGAAACATTGTTGGTAGATGTTTCATAAGTTCGTCAAACTAGTACAAAGCTCATTAAGACACTTATAAGCACTCATGTTGCATGAAACTTGGTTTAGAGTCCTAGAAACCGCGTTGTTAGATGTTTCATAAGTTCGTCAATCTTGTACAAAGCTCATTGAGACACTTATAAGCACTCATGTTGCAAAAACTTGGTTTAGAGTCCTAGAAACGCGTTGTTAGATGTTTCATAAGTTCTTCAATCTAGTACAAAGCTCATTGAGCCACTTATAAGCACTCATGTTGCATGAAACTTGGTTTAGATTCCTAGCAACCGCGTTGTTAGATGTTTCATAAGTTCGTCAATCTAGTACAAAGCTCATTGAGCCACTTATAAGCACTCATGTTGCATGAAACTTGGTTTAGAGTCCTAGAAACGCGTTGTTAGATGTTTCATAAGTTCGTCAAACTAGTACAAGCTCATTGAGACACTTATAAGCACTCATGTTGCATGAAACTTGGTTTAGAGTCCTAGAAACGCGTTGTTAGATGTTTCATAAGTTCGTCAAACTTGTACAAAGCTCATTGAGACACTTATAAGCACTCATGTTGCATGAAACTTGGTTTAGAGTCCTAGAAACCGCGTTGTTAGATGTTTCATAAGTTCGTCAATCTAGTACAAAGCTCATTGAGACACTTATAAGCACTCATGTTGCAAAAACTTGGTTTAGAGTCCTAGGAACGCGTTGTTAGATGTTTCATAAGTTCGTCAATCTAGTACAAAGCTCATTGAGCCACTTATAAGCACTCATGTTGCATGAAACTTGGTTTAGAGTCCTAGAAACGCGTTGTTAGATGTTTCATAAGTTCGTCAACCTTGTACAAAGCTCATTGAGACACTTATAAGCACTCATGTTGCATGAAACTTGGTTTAGAGTCCTAGAAACCGCGTTGTTAGATGTTTTATAAGTTCGTCAATCTAGTACAAAGCTCAGTGAGACACTTATAAGCACTCATGTTGAAAAACTTGGTTTAGAGTCTTAGAAACGCGTTGTTAGATGTTTCATAAGTTCGTCAATCTAGTACAAAGCTCATTGAGCCACTTATAAGCACTCATGTTGCATGAAACTTGGTTTAGATTCCTAGCAACCCACGTTGTTAGATGTTTCATAAGTTCGTCAAACTAGTACAAAGCTCATTGAGACACTTATAAGCACTCATGTTGCGTGAAACTTGGTTTAGAGTCCTAGAAACCACGATGTTAGATGTTTCATAAGTTCGCCAATCTAGTACAAAGCTCATTGAGCCACTTATAAGCACTCATGTTGCATGAAACTTGGTTTAGAGTGCTAGAAACGCGTTGTTAGATGTTTCATAAGTTCGTCAAACTAGTACAAAGCTCATTGAGCCACTTATAAGCATTCATGTTGCATGAAACTTGGTTTAGAGTCCTAGAAACGCGTTGTTAGATGTTTCATAAGTTCGTCAAACTTGTACAAAGCTCATTGAGACACTTATAAGCACTCATGTTGCGTGAAACTTGGTTTAGAGTCCTAGAAACCACGATGTTAGATGTTTCATAAGTTCGTCAATCTAGTACAAAGCTCATTGAGCCACTTATAAGCACTCATGTTGCATGAAACTTGGTTTAGAGTCCTAGAAACGCGTTGTTAGATGTTTCATAAGTTCGTCAATCTAGTACAAAGCTCATTGAGCCACTTATAAGCACTCATGTTGCATGAAACTTGGTTTAGAGTCCTAGAAACGCGTTGTTAGATGTTTCATAAGTTCGTCAAACTTGTACAAAGCTCATTGAGACACTTATAAGCACTCATGTTGCATGAAACTTGTTTTAGAGTCCTAGAAACCGCGTTGTTAGATGTTTCATAAGTTCGTCAATCTAGTACAAAGCTCATTGAGACACTTATAAGCACTCATGTTGCAAAAACTTGGTTTAGAGTCCTAGGAACGCGTTGTTAGATGTTTCATAAGTTCGTCAATCTAGTACAAAGCTCATTGAGCCACTTATAATCACTCATGTTGCATGAAACTTGGTTTAGAGTCCTAGAAATGCGTTGTTAGATGTTTCATAAGTTCGTCAAACTAGTACAAAGCTCATTGAGACAATTATAAGCACTCATGTTGCATGAAACTTGGTTGAGAGTCCTAGAAACCGCGTTGTTAGATGTTTCATAAGTTCGTCAATCTAGTACAAAGCTCATTGAGACACTTATAAGCACTCATGTTGCAAAAACTTGGTTTAGAGTCCTAGGAACGCGTTTTTAGATGTTTCATAAGTTCTTCAATCTAGTACAAAGCTCATTGAGCCACTTATAAGCACTCATGTTGCATGAAACTTGGTTTATAGTCCTAGAAACGCGTTGTTAGTTGTTTCATAAGTTCGCCAATCTTGTACAAAGCTCATTGAGACCCTTATAAGCACTCATCTTGCGTGAAACTTGGTTTAGAGTCCTAGAAACCACGATGTTAGATGTTTCATAAGTTCGTCAATCTAGTACAAAGTTCATTGAGCCACTTATAAGCACTCATGTTGCATGAAACTTGGTTTAGAGTCATAGAAACGCGTTGTTAGATGTTTCATAAGTTCGTCAAACTTGTACAAAGCTCATTGAGACACTTATAAGCACTCATGTTGCATGAAACTTGGTTAAGAGTCCTAGAAACGCGTTGTTAGATGTTTCATAAGTTTGTCAAACTTGAAAAAATCTCATTGAGACACTTATAAGCACTCATGTTGCATGAAACTTGGTTTAGAGTCCTAGAAACGCGTTGTTAGATTTTTCATAAGTTCGTCAAACTTGTACAAACCTCATTGAGACACTTATAAGCACTCATGTTGCATGAAACTTGGTTTAGAGTCCTAGAAACCGCGTTGTTAGATGTTTCATAAGTTCGTCAATCTAGTACAAAGCTCATTGAGACACTTATAAGCACTCATGTTGCAAAAACTTGGTTTAGAGTCCTAGAAACGCGTTGTTGTTAGATGTTTCATAAGTTCGTCAATCTAGTACAAAGCTCATTGAGACACTTATAAGCACTCATGTTGCATGAAACTTGGTTTAGAGTCCTAGAAACCGTGATGTTAGATGTTTCATAAGTTCGTCAATCTAGTACAAAGCTCATTGAGCCACTTATAAGCATTCATGTTGCATGAAACTTGGTTTAGAGTCATAGAAACGCGTTGTTAGATGTTTCATAAGTTCGTCAAGCTAGTACTAAACTCATTGAGACACTTATAAGCACTCATGTTGCATGAAACTTGGTTTAGAGTCCTAGCAATCACGTTGTTAGATGTTTCATAAGTTCGTCAAGCTAGTACTAAACTCATTGAGACACTTATAAGCACTCATGTTGCATGAAACTTGGTTTAGAGAGTCCTAGAAACCGAGTTGTTAGATGTTTCATAAGTTCGTCAATCTAGTACAAAGCTCATTGAGACACTTATAAGCACTCATGTTGCATGAAACTTTGGTTTAGAGTCCTAGCAACCACGTTGTTAGATGTTTCATAAGTTCGTCAAACTAGTACAAAGCTCATTAAGCCACTTATAAGCACTCATGTTGCATGAAACTTGGTTTAGAGTCCTAGAAACGTGTTATTAGATGTTTCATAAGTTCGTCAAACTAGTACAAAGCTCATTGAGACACTTATAAGAAATCATGTTGCATGAAACTTGGTTTAGAGTCCTAGAAACCGCGTTGTTAGATGTTTCATAAGTTCGTCAATCTTGTACAAAGCTCATTGAGACACTTATAAGCACTCATGTTGCAAAAACTTGGCTTAGAGTCCTAGAAACGCGTTGTTAGATGTTTCATAAGTTCGTCAATCTAGTACAAAGCTCATTGAGCCACTTATAAGCACTCATGTTGCATGAAACTTGGTTTAGATTCCTAGCAACCACGTTGTTAGATGTTTCATAAGTTCGTCAAACTAGTACAAAGCTCATTGAGACACTTATAAGCACTCATGTTGCGTGAAACTTGGTTTAGAGTCCTAGAAACCACGATGTTAGATGTTTCATAAGTTCGTCAATCTAGTACAAAGCTCATTGAGCCACTTATAAGCACTCATGTTGCATGAAACTTGGTTTAGAGTCCTAGAAACGCGTTGTTAGATGTTTCATAAGTTCGTCAAACTAGTACAAAGCTCATTGAGCCACTTATAAGCACTCATGTTGCATGAAACTTGGTTTAGAGTCCTAGAAACGCGTTGTTAGATGTTTCATAAGTTCGTCAAACTTGTACAAAGATCATTGAGACACTTATAAGCACTCATGTTGCATGAAACTTGTTTTAGAGTCCTAGAAACCGCGTTATTAGATGTTTCATAAGTTCGTCAATCTAGTACAAAGCTCATTGAGACACTTATAAGCACTCATGTTGCATGAAACTTGGTTTAGAGTCCTAGCAACCACGTTGTTAGATGTTTCATAAGATCGTCAAACTAGTACAAAGCTCATTGAGCCACTTATAAGCACTCATGTTGCATGAAACTTGGTTTAGAGTCCTAGAAACGCGTTATTGGATGTTTCATAAGTTCGTCAAACTAGTACAAAGCTCATTGAGACACTTATAAGCACTCATGTTGCATGAAACTTGGTTTAGAGTCCTAGAAACCGCGTTGTTAGATGTTTCATAAGTTCGTCAATCTAGTACAAAGCTCATTGAGACACTTATAAGCACTCATGTTGCAAAAACTTGGTTTAGAGTCCTAGAAACGCGTTGTTAGATGTTTCATAAGTTCGTCAATCTAGTACAAAGCTCATTGAGACACTTATAAGCACTCATGTTGCATGAAACTTGGTTTAGAGTCCTAGAAACCGTGATGTTAGATGTTTCATAAGTTCGTCAATCTAGTACAAAGCTCATTGAGCCACTTATAAGCATTCATGTTGCATGAAACTTGGTTTAGAGTCATAGAAACGCGTTGTTAGATGTTTCATAAGTTCGTCAAGCTAGTACTTAACTCATTGAGACACTTATAAGCACTCATGTTGCATGAAACTTGGTTTAGAGTCCTAGCAATCACGTTGTTAGATGTTTCATAAGTTCGTCAAGCTAGTACTAAACTCATTGAGACACTTATAAGCACTCATGTTGCATGAAACTTGGTTTAGAGTCCTAGAAACCGAGTTGTTAGATGTTTCATAAGTTCATCAATCTAGTGCAAAGCTCATTGAGACACTTATAAGCACTCATGTTGCATGAAACTTGGTTTAGAGTCCTAGCAACCACGTTGTTAGATGTTTCATAAGTTCGTCAAACTAGTACAAAGCTCATTGAGCCACTTATAAGCACTCATGTTGCATGAAACTTGGTTTAGAGTCCTAGAAACGCGTTATTAGATGTTTCATAAGTTCGTCAAACTAGTACAAAGCTCATTGAGACACTTATAAGAAATCATGTTGCATGAAACTTGGTTTAGAGTCCTAGAAACCGCGTTGTTAGATGTTTCATAAGTTCGTCAATCTTGTACAAAGCTCATTGAGACACTTATAAGCACTCATGTTGCAAAAACTTGGCTTAGAGTCCTAGAAACGCGTTGTTAGATGTTTCATAAGTTCGTCAATCTAGTACAAAGCTCATTGAGCCACTTATAAGCACTCATGTTGCATGAAACTTGGTTTAGATTCCTAGCAACCACGTTGTTAGATGTTTCATAAGTTCGTCAAACTAGTACAAAGCTCATTGAGACACTTATAAGCACTCATGTTGCGTGAAACTTGGTTTAGAGTCCTAGAAACCACGATGTTAGATGTTTCATAAGTTCGTCAATCTAGTACAAAGCTCATTGAGCCACTTATAAGCACTCATGTTGCATGAAACTTGGTTTAGAGTCCTAGAAACGCGTTGTTAGATGTTTCATAAGTTCGTCAAACTAGTACAAAGCTCATTGAGCCACTTATAAGCACTCATGTTGCATGAAACTTGGTTTAGAGTCCTAGAAACGCGTTGTTAGATGTTTCATAAGTTCGTCAAACTTGTACAAAGCTCATTGAGACACTTATAAGCACTCATGTTGCATGAAACTTGTTTTAGAGTCCTAGAAACCGCGTTATTAGATGTTTCATAAGTTCGTCAATCTAGTACAAAGCTCATTGAGACACTTATAAGCACTCATGTTGCATGAAACTTGGTTTAGAGTCCTAGCAACCACGTTGTTAGATGTTTCATAAGATCGTCAAACTAGTACAAAGCTCATTGAGCCACTTATAAGCACTCATGTTGCATGAAACTTGGTTTAGAGTCCTAGAAACGCGTTATTGGATGTTTCATAAGTTCGTCAAACTAGTACAAAGCTCATTGAGACACTTATAAGCACTCATGTTGCATGAAACTTGGTTTAGAGTCCTAGAAACCGCGTTGTTAGATGTTTCATAAGTTCGTCAATCTAGTACAAAGCTCATTGAGACACTTATAAGCACTCATGTTGCAAAAACTTGGTTTAGAGTCCTAGAAACGCGTTGTTAGATGTTTCATAAGTTCGTCAATCTAGTACAAAGCTCATTGAGACACTTATAAGCACTCATGTTGCATGAAACTTGGTTTAGAGTCCTAGAAACCGTGATGTTAGATGTTTCATAAGTTCGTCAATCTAGTACAAAGCTCATTGAGCCACTTATAAGCATTCATGTTGCATGAAACTTGGTTTAGAGTCATAGAAACGCGTTGTTAGATGTTTCATAAGTTCGTCAAGCTAGTACTTAACTCATTGAGACACTTATAAGCACTCATGTTGCATGAAACTTGGTTTAGAGTCCTAGCAATCACGTTGTTAGATGTTTCATAAGTTCGTCAAGCTAGTACTAAACTCATTGAGACACTTATAAGCACTCATGTTGCATGAAACTTGGTTTAGAGTCCTAGAAACCGAGTTGTTAGATGTTTCATAAGTTCATCAATCTAGTGCAAAGCTCATTGAGACACTTATAAGCACTCATGTTGCATGAAACTTGGTTTAGAGTCCTAGCAACCACGTTGTTAGATGTTTCATAAGTTCGTCAAACTAGTACAAAGCTCATTGAGCCACTTATAAGCACTCATGTTGCATGAAACTTGGTTTAGAGTCCTAGAAACGCGTTATTAGATGTTTCATAAGTTCGTCAAACTAGTACAAAGCTCATTGAGACACTTATAAGAAATCATGTTGCATGAAACTTGGTTTAGAGTCCTAGAAACCGCGTTGTTAGATGTTTCATAAGTTCGTCAATCTTGTACAAAGCTCATTGAGACACTTATAAGCACTCATGTTGCAAAAACTTGGCTTAGAGTCCTAGAAACGCGTTGTTAGATGTTTCATAAGTTCGTCAATCTAGTACAAAGCTCATTGAGCCACTTATAAGCACTCATGTTGCATGAAACTTGGTTTAGATTCCTAGCAACCACGTTGTTAGATGTTTCATAAGTTCGTCAAAACTAGTACAAAGCTCATTGAGACACTTATAAGCACTCATGTTGCGTGAAACTTGGTTTAGAGTCCTAGAAACCACGATGTTAGATGTTTCATAAGTTCGTCAATCTAGTACAAAGCTCATTGAGCCACTTATAAGCACTCATGTTGCATGAAACTTGGTTTAGAGTCCTAGAAACGCGTTGTTAGATGTTTCATAAGTTCGTCAAACTAGTACAAAGCTCATTGAGCCACTTATAAGCACTCATGTTGCATGAAACTTGGTTTAGAGTCCTAGAAACGCGTTGTTAGATGTTTCATAAGTTCGTCAAACTTGTACAAAGCTCATTGAGACACTTATAAGCACTCATGTTGCATGAAACTTGTTTTAGAGTCCTAGAAACCGCGTTATTAGATGTTTCATAAGTTCGTCAATCTAGTACAAAGCTCATTGAGACACTTATAAGCACTCATGTTGCATGAAACTTGGTTTAGAGTCCTAGCAACCACGTTGTTAGATGTTTCATAAGATCGTCAAACTAGTACAAAGCTCATTGAGCCACTT
The DNA here is from genome assembly GCA_963556525.1 of Cochlearia excelsa. Taxonomy (NCBI): domain Eukaryota; kingdom Viridiplantae; phylum Streptophyta; class Magnoliopsida; order Brassicales; family Brassicaceae; genus Cochlearia; species Cochlearia excelsa. The sequence continues at coordinate 1,125,738 of CAUVZT010000019.1, forward strand.
ATAAGCACTCATGTTGCATGAAACTTGGTTTAGAGTCCTAGAAACGCGTTATTGGATGTTTCATAAGTTCGTCAAACTAGTACAAAGCTCATTGAGACACTTATAAGCACTCATGTTGCATGAAACTTGGTTTAGAGTCCTAGAAACCGCGTTGTTAGATGTTTCATAAGTTCGTCAATCTAGTACAAAGCTCATTGAGACACTTATAAGCACTCATGTTGCAAAAAACTTGGTTTAGAGTCCTAGAAACGCGTTGTTAGATGTTTCATAAGTTCGTCAATCTAGTACAAAGCTCATTGAGACACTTATAAGCACTCATGTTGCATGAAACTTGGTTTAGAGTCCTAGAAACCGTGATGTTAGATGTTTCATAAGTTCGTCAATCTAGTACAAAGCTCATTGAGCCACTTATAAGCATTCATGTTGCATGAAACTTGGTTTAGAGTCATAGAAACGCGTTGTTAGATGTTTCATAAGTTCGTCAAGCTAGTACTTAACTCATTGAGACACTTATAAGCACTCATGTTGCATGAAACTTGGTTTAGAGTCCCTAGCAATCACGTTGTTAGATGTTTCATAAGTTCGTCAAGCTAGTACTAAACTCATTGAGACACTTATAAGCACTCATGTTGCATGAAACTTGGTTTAGAGTCCTAGAAACCGAGTTGTTAGATGTTTCATAAGTTCATCAATCTAGTGCAAAGCTCATTGAGACACTTATAAGCACTCATGTTGCATGAAACTTGGTTTAGAGTCCTAGCAACCACGTTGTTAGATGTTTCATAAGTTCGTCAAACTAGTACAAAGCTCATTGAGCCACTTATAAGCACTCATGTTGCATGAAACTTGGTTTAGAGTCCTAGAAACGCGTTATTAGATGTTTCATAAGTTCGTCAAACTAGTACAAAGCTCATTGAGACACTTATAAGCACTCATGTTGCATGAAACTTGGTTTAGAGTCCTAGAAACCGCGTTGTTAGATGTTTCATAAGTTCTTCAATCTAGTACAAAGCTCATTGAGACACTTATAAGCACTCATGTTGCAAAAACTTGGTTTAGAGTCCTAGAAACGAGTTGTTAGATGTTTCATAAGTTCGTCAATCTAGTACAAAGCTCATTGAGACACTTATAATCACTCATGTTGCATGAAACTTTGTTTAGAGTCCTAGCAACCACGTTGTTAGATATTTCATAAGTTCGTCAAACTAGTACAAAGCTCATTGAGCCACTTATAAGCACTCATGTTGCATGAAACTTGGTTTAGAGTCCTAGAAACGCGTTATTAGATGTTTCATAACTTCGTCAAAATAGTACAAAGCTCATTGAGACACTTATAAGCACTCATGTTGCATGAAACTTGGTTTAGAGTCCTAGAAACCGCGTTGTTAGATGTTTCATAAGTTCGTCAATCTAGTACAAAGCTCATTGAGACACTTATAAGCACTCATGTTGCAAAAACTTGGTTTAGAGTCCTAGAAACGCGTTGTTAGATGTTTCATAAGTTCGTCAATCTAGTACAAAGCTCATTGAGCCACTTATAAGCACTCATGTTGCATGAAACTTGGTTTAGATTCCTAGCAACCACGTTGTTAGATGTTTCATAAGTTCGTCAAACTAGTACAAAGCTCATTGAGACACTTATAAGCACTCAAGTTGCATGAAACTTGGTTTAGAGTCCTAGAAACGCGTTGTTAGATGTTTCATCAGTTCGTCAAACTTGTACAAAGCTCATTGAGACACTTATAAGAACTCATGTTGCATGAAACTTGGTTTAGAGTCCTAGAAACCGCGTTGTTAGATGTTTCATAAGTTCGCCAATCTAGTACAAAGCTCATTGAGACACTTATAAGCACTCATGTTGCAAAAACTTGGTTTAGAGTCCTAGGAACGTGTTGTTAGATGTTTCATAAGTTCGTCAATCTAGTACAAAGCTCATTGAGCCCCTTATAAGCACTCAAAGTTGCATGAAACTTGGTTTATAGTCCTAGAAACGCGTTGTTAGTTGTTTCATAAGTTCGTCAATCTTGTACAAAGCTCATTGAGACACTTATAAGCACTCATGTTGCGTGAAACTTGGTTTAGAGTCCTAGAAACCACGATGTTAGATGTTTCATAAGTTCGTCAAGCTAGTACTAAACTCATTGAGACACTTATAAGCACTCATGTTGCATGAAACTTGGTTTAGAGTCCTAGAAACGTGTTATTAGATGTTTCATAAGTTCGTCAAACTAGTACAAAGCTCATTGAGACACTTATAAGAAGTCATGTTGCATGAAACTTGGTTTAGAGTCCTAGAAACCGCGTTGTTAGATGTTTCATAAGTTCGTCAATCTTGTACAAAGCTCATTGAGACACTTATAAGCACTCATGTTGCAAAAACTTGGCTTAGAGTCCTAGAAACGCGTTGTTAGATGTTTCATAAGTTCGTCAATCTAGTACAAAGCTCATTGAGCCACTTATAAGCACTCATGTTGCATGAAACTTGGTTTAGATTCCTAGCAACCACGTTGTTAGATGTTTCATAAGTTCGTCAAACTAGTACAAAGCTCATTGAGACACTTATAAGCACTCATGTTGCGTGAAACTTGGTTTAGAGTCCTAGAAACCACGATGTTAGATGTTTCATAAGTTCGTCAATCTAGTACAAAGCTCATTGAGCCACTTATAAGCACTCATGTTGCATGAAACTTGGTTTAGAGTCCTAGAAACGCGTTGTTAGATGTTTCATAAGTTCGTCAAACTAGTACAAAGCTCATTGAGCCACTTATAAGCACTCATGTTGCATGAAACTTGGTTTAGAGTCCTAGAAACGCGTTGTTAGATGTTTCATAAGTTCGTCAAACTTGTACAAAGCTCATTGAGACACTTATAAGCACTCATGTTGCATGAAACTTGTTTTAGAGTCCTAGAAACCGCGTTATTAGATGTTTCATAAGTTCGTCAATCTAGTACAAAGCTCATTGAGACACTTATAAGCACTCATGTTGCATGAAACTTGGTTTAGAGTCCTAGCAACCACGTTGTTAGATGTTTCATAAGATCGTCAAACTAGTACAAAGCTCATTGAGCCACTTATAAGCACTCATGTTGCATGAAACTTGGTTTAGAGTCCTAGAAACGCGTTATTGGATGTTTCATAAGTTCGTCAAACTAGTACAAAGCTCATTGAGACACTTATAAGCACTCATGTTGCATGAAACTTGGTTTAGAGTCCTAGAAACCGCGTTGTTAGATGTTTCATAAGTTCGTCAATCTAGTACAAAGCTCATTGAGACACTTATAAGCACTCATGTTGCAAAAACTTGGTTTAGAGTCCTAGAAACGCGTTGTTAGATGTTTCATAAGTTCGTCAATCTAGTACAAAGCTCATTGAGACACTTATAAGCACTCATGTTGCATGAAACTTGGTTTAGAGTCCTAGAAACCGTGATGTTAGATGTTTCATAAGTTCGTCAATCTAGTACAAAGCTCATTGAGCCACTTATAAGCATTCATGTTGCATGAAACTTGGTTTAGAGTCATAGAAACGCGTTGTTAGATGTTTCATAAGTTCGTCAAGCTAGTACTTAACTCATTGAGACACTTATAAGCACTCATGTTGCATGAAACTTGGTTTAGAGTCCTAGCAATCACGTTGTTAGATGTTTCATAAGTTCGTCAAGCTAGTACTAAACTCATTGAGACACTTATAAGCACTCATGTTGCATGAAACTTGGTTTAGAGTCCTAGAAACCGAGTTGTTAGATGTTTCATAAGTTCATCAATCTAGTGCAAAGCTCATTGAGACACTTATAAGCACTCATGTTGCATGAAACTTGGTTTAGAGTCCTAGCAACCACGTTGTTAGATGTTTCATAAGTTCGTCAAACTAGTACAAAGCTCATTGAGCCACTTATAAGCACTCATGTTGCATGAAACTTGGTTTAGAGTCCTAGAAACGCGTTATTAGATGTTTCATAAGTTCGTCAAACTAGTACAAAGCTCATTGAGACACTTATAAGCACTCATGTTGCATGAAACTTGGTTTAGAGTCCTAGAAACCGCGTTGTTAGATGTTTCATAAGTTCTTCAATCTAGTACAAAGCTCATTGAGACACTTATAAGCACTCATGTTGCAAAAACTTGGTTTAGAGTCCTAGAAACGAGTTGTTAGATGTTTCATAAGTTCGTCAATCTAGTACAAAGCTCATTGAGACACTTATAATCACTCATGTTGCATGAAACTTTGTTTAGAGTCCTAGCAACCACGTTGTTAGATATTTCATAAGTTCGTCAAACTAGTACAAAGCTCATTGAGCCACTTATAAGCACTCATGTTGCATGAAACTTGGTTTTAGAGTCCTAGAAACGCGTTATTAGATGTTTCATAACTTCGTCAAAATAGTACAAAGCTCATTGAGACACTTATAAGCACTCATGTTGCATGAAACTTGGTTTAGAGTCCTAGAAACCGCGTTGTTAGATGTTTCATAAGTTCGTCAATCTAGTACAAAGCTCATTGAGACACTTATAAGCACTCATGTTGCAAAAACTTGGTTTAGAGTCCTAGAAACGCGTTGTTAGATGTTTCATAAGTTCGTCAATCTAGTACAAAGGTCATTGAGCCACTTATAAGCACTCATGTTGCATGAAACTTGGTTTAGATTCCTAGCAACCACGTTGTTAGATGTTTCATAAGTTCGTCAAACTAGTACAAAGCTCATTGAGACACTTATAAGCACTCAAGTTGCATGAAACTTGGTTTAGAGTCCTAGAAACGCGTTGTTAGATGTTTCATCAGTTCGTCAAACTTGTACAAAGCTCATTGAGACACTTATAAGAACTCATGTTGCATGAAACTTGGTTTAGAGTCCTAGAAACCGCGTTGTTAGATGTTTCATAAGTTCGCCAATCTAGTACAAAGCTCATTGAGACACTTATAAGCACTCATGTTGCAAAAACTTGGTTTAGAGTCCTAGGAACGTGTTGTTAGATGTTTCATAAGTTCGTCAATCTAGTACAAAGCTCATTGAGCCCCTTATAAGCACTCAGGTTGCATGAAACTTGGTTTATAGTCCTAGAAACGCGTTGTTAGTTGTTTCATAAGTTCGTCAATCTTGTACAAAGCTCATTGAGACACTTATAAGCACTCATGTTGCGTGAAACTTGGTTTAGAGTCCTAGAAACCACGATGTTAGATGTTTCATAAGTTCGTCAAGCTAGTACTAAACTCATTGAGACACTTATAAGCACTCATGTTGCATGAAACTTGGTTTAGAGTCCTAGAAACCGAGTTGTTAGATGTTTCATAAGTTTATCAATCTAGTGCAAAGCTCATTGAGACACTTATAAGCACTCATGTTGCATGAAACTTGGTTTAGAGTCCTAGCAACCACGTTGTTAGATGTTTCATAAGTTTGTCAAACTAGTATAAAGCTCATTGAGCCACTTATAAGCATTCATGTTGCATGAAACTTGGTTTAGAGTCATAGAAACGTGTTGTTAGATGTTTCATAAGTTCGTCAAGCTACTACTAAACTCATTGAGACACTTATAAGCACTCATGTTGCATGAAACTTGGTTTAGAGTCCTAGCAATCACGTTGTTAGATGTTTCATAAGTTCGTCAAGCTAGTACTAAACTCATTGAGACACTTATAAGCACTCATGTTGCATGAAACTTGGTTTAGAGTCCTAGAAACCGAGTTGTTAGATGTTTCATAAGTTCATCAATCTAGTGCAAAGCTCATTGAGACACTTATAAGCACTCATGTTGCATGAAACTTGGTTTAGATTCCTAGCAACCACGTTGTTAGATGTTTCATAAGTTCGTCAAACTAGTACAAAGCTCATTGAGCCACTTATAAGCACTCATGTTGCATGAAAGTTGGTTTAGAGTCCTAGAAACGCGTTATTAGATGTTTCATAAGTTCGTCAAACTAGTACAAAGCTCATTGAGACACTTATAAGCACTCATGTTGCATGAAACTTGGTTTAGAGTACTAGAAACCGCGTTGTTAGATGTTTCATAAGTTCGTCAATCTAGTACAAAGCTCATTGAGACACTTATAAGCACTCATGTTGCAAAAACTTGGTTTAGAGTCCTAGAAACGCGTTGTTAGATGTTTCATAAGTTCTTCAATCTAGTACAAAGCTCATTGAGCCACTTATAAGCACTCATGTTGCATGAAACTTGGTTTATAGTCCTAGAAACGCGTTGTTAGTTGTTTCATAAGTTCGCCAATCTTGTACAAAGCTCATTGAGACCCTTATAAGCACTCATGTTGCGTGAAACTTGGTTTAGAGTCCTAGAAACCACGATGTTAGATGTTTCATAAGTTCGTCAATCTAGTACAAAGTTCATTGAGCCACTTATAAGCACTCATGTTGCATGAAACTTGGTTTAGATTCCTAGCAACCACGTTGTTAGATGTTTCATAAGTTCGTCAAACTAGTACAAAGCTCATTGAGACACTTATTGTTAGAATTTGAACGTGTTTAGATGTGATTAGGGAAGAATGTTTCGGTGTTCTTGAGAGAAAAAGAGAGAAAAGAGATAAAGGACTTTCATTGATTTTGATTTCAGAAAGCTGAATAATTCAGAGTACACAAGGAGATTACATATATCAAAAATAAGCCCAATAAGCCCATTAACGAAATCTCCAACGGCTCTATTTTCAAACCGCTTCGACATATAGTTTTGTGACATAGTCGACTATATGAATCACCTACAACGTGATGCATATAGTTTTGTGACATAGTCGACTATATGAATCACCTACAACGTGATGGTCACTTCAATAGTCTTCACACTCCCCCTCAAGCTTAGCCCAATGAAATGGCTAAGCTTGGAACCGCATACTTCACCCTCGTTAAAACCTTCAAAGAGAAAACCACTAGGGATAAAAACTCCTTGAAGGAAAAAGAGTATGAAAGCATACGGTACGGTTAGGGTCTTCTAGTTTCTGGTCAAGGTGGTGAGTCCTAGCTTGGGTAGCACGTACTCACATACTTTCAGACTTGCTGATTTGGTAAAGACATCGCCTAGTTGGTCTTGGCTCTTGGTGTAGCAGGAAGAATAGTCCCTTTTTACCATTTGTTCCCGACTTTGTGGCAATCCATCTCTATGTGCTTGGTCCTCTCATGAAACACAGAATTGGAGGCAATATGAATAGCTGCCTTGTTGTCACAGTGTGCATGGTGATCGGGCTTCTTGATGTCTATGCCAAGATCCCAAAGGAGATTCTTCAACCACATAAGCTCTTGAGTAAGCTTCCTCATGGCTCTGTATTCAGATTCTGCACTTGAACATGACACGATCTTCTCGCTTCTTGGTCTTCCAAGTAACTAGGTTCCCTCCAATGAAGGTGCGTATCCCCGTAGTGGATCTCCTATCATCTACATCTCCAGCATAGTCGCATCACAATAGCCTACCACTTCGTGTTCTGATTTCTTCCCATCCAAATGCCTTGGCTTGATGTTCCTTTGAGATACTTGAGTATCCTTTGCACCATGTTCCAGTTGATGAATCTTTGGCCTTTGCATGTGTTGGCTAACCTGGTTCACAAGCAAAACATATGTCGGTCTAGTTATGGTCAAGTAGATAAACTTACCCACAATACGCCTATAGAGCTTCTGGTCTTTGAAAGGTTGGTCTTCAAGCTCCCCTCTCTTATGACTTTGTAGCCATCCTCCAAGGGTGTTCTTGCAGCCTTGCCATCTTTATGACCTGTTTCATTAAGAAGATCCATAACATATTTTCTTTGGGAGAGAAATAGCCCTTCTTTGGATCGGCTAATCTCAATACCAAGAAAATATCTCATTATCCCCAAGTCCTTAATATCAAACACATATTTTAAGTATTCTTTGGTTTCAGATATGCCTACCTTGTTATCCCCAGAAATGACTATGTCATCCACGTAGATGAGGATAACAACTATACCTTCTTTGCTTTGCAATGTGAAGAGAGTATGTTCAGCTTGGCTCATCTTGAAGCCTCTTGATGTGAGAGTTGAGCTTAACTTGTGATACCAAGCCCTTGGAGATTGTTTCAGTCCATAGATAGCCTTTCTAAGTCTTAATACCTTTCCTGGTGTTATCGAATCTTCTAGGCCTGGTGGTGGAGTCATATACACTTCTTCCTCTAACTCTCCTTGGAGGAATGCGTTTTTGACATCCATCTGCCATAGATCCCAATCCAGGTTTACGGCTAAGGATAAGATCACCCTAACTGTGTGAAGTTTAGCCACAGGAGCAAAAGTGTCTAGGTAATCCTCTCCATAGGTCCGTGTAAAACCCCTTGCTACAAGTCTAGCCTTGTGCCTCTCAATTTCACCATTGCTCAAGTACTTGATAGTAAACACATATCTTGAACTTACAGCTTTCTTTCCCTTGGGTAACTCAGCTTCATCCCATGTATGGTTGCGTTCCATTGCTTTGTTCTCAGCCCTTCACAAGCATTACTCCATACCTCATGCTCAATAGCCTCTTCATAAGTTCTTGGAATCCAATGTTGATCCATCTTGGTAATGAATGCTTGATGTTCTGGAGGAAATGAAGCAAGAGAGCACTTGGCTTGAATGGGATGTGCTTCAGCATTGCTGTTGAAGTAGACTCGGTATTTTTCCAGTTTGAAGCTGGGTTCTTAGTCCAGGTACTCCTTTCTTAGAGTAATAGGAGCAGGAGCAGCTTGATCATGTATCTCTTGATGAACTTCTTCCCGGGGAACCACTTCTGGAGCTTGAGTATCTTCTGGTTCTCCTTGATGCTCTTCTTGAGTTTCAGGTTCATCCCTTTGATCCCCATTTGTTTCCTGGTTCCCTTGTGTATCATCATTGTTCCCCCTTCATGATCAAGTTGGGAGTCTTGGTGAGAAGTTTCTGTATTGGTTTCTTCACTTATGTCCATTCCCAAGTTTCTCATCAAGTTTCTGAGACTTGTAGCTTTGTCCATGGTAGTTTCAGGTAGGTCTTTGACATCTTCCCATGTGCTTCCTTCATAGTAGCTCTTTCCCTCAATGAACTTGACCTCTCTTGAGATGAGTACTCTTCTAGTTTCAGGGACATAGCACTTGTATCCCTTTTGTGTTGTTGAGTAGCCGATGAACATTGCTCTTGTGCTCTTTGCATCAAGTTTATTTCTCTGTTCTCCTGGCACAAACACAAAACACAAACAACCAAACACCCTTAGATGATTGATAAAGGGTTTTGCTTTGTTCAATACCCGATATGGAGATTGATTCTCCAAAATTTGTGTTGGAGTTCTGTTTATGAGGTAACAAGCTGTTGAAACAAAGACCAGCCCAAAACTTCTTGGGTACATTCATGTGGAACATCATGGCTCTTGTTACTTCCATCAAGTGTCTATTCTTCCTCTCTGCCACACCATTTTGTTGAGGAGTATATGGACAGCTTTGTCCGATGTAGTATTCCATGTTTTGCTATGTGTTCTTTGAATGCATTACTTGTATATTCTCCTCCATTATCTGATCTGAAACATTTAATCCTTGCATTGTATTGGTTAGTGATGTAGTTTTGAAAATTTTTAAACGCATCTAGCACCCTATCTTTAGATGGTAAAAGAGTTAACCAAGTATACTTTGATTTTTCATCTATAAAGGTGACAAAGTAAGCTTGGTTTTCTCTAGACTTGCAAGGGGATGACCAAACATCGAATGAACAAGATCAAAACAATTTTCATAAAGGGTTTTAGAGTTTGAGAAAACAGATTTGTGATGCTTGCCTAAAATGCAAGGTTCACAAGTAGCATGATCAAAGAAAACATTTGGCAAAAGAGTTTTTAAAGCTTTAACATGAGGATGCCCAAGTCTATAGTGCCAAAGCACATTATTTGCCTCGGCTAAAACAGAACTAAAACAGAGTGATGATGAGAGCTTGACACTTCCTTGTCAAGTACGTATAGATCTCCTCTTGTCACACCTTTCCCAATAATCTCTTTACTTTCAATATCCCGAAAAATCACTTCATTAGGACTAAATATGACATTGCAATTTAGATCACAAGCAACTGTTTTACAGAAATAAGATTAGAAGTAAAATTTGGCATATACAAGGCTTGAGATTCTCTATTGAACGCCTAAGATTTCCTAACCCTTTAACCGGAATTCTACTACCATTTGCAATGATCACATTTCCAAGGGCTGGTTTTATATTGCTAATCAGATTTTCATTACTAATCATGTGATGTGAAGCTCCCGAATCAATGATAATAGGTTTTTCAATCATTTTAGCACTAAGAGAGTAAAGAGATTCAATACCGGAGCCCTTAAGGGCTTTGATGAGTGCGTCCAAGTCGATTTCCTCACGTATTCATCATGGTATGGGACAATGGCCGTGGCATCCTCCTCCTTCTCCTTGCCGCTCAAACTTGTGGTACTAGAGCTAGCTCCACTTGCAGAGTCATCATTGGAGAAGTGCGCCTTTGCATCTTTGAATTTTGCCGGTTTGAGTTGGGGGTTGAGTATCCAGCATCTCTCCTTGGAATGTCCCTTCTTCTTGCAATGATCACACATGAGAGATTTTCGCTCTTCATATATCTTTGTAGTCGGCTTGAAGGTGACTTTGTTGGCAGATACTAGTTCTTTCTTCCCACCAAAGAGCTCTATAGATCCTTGCTCCTTTTGAAGTTGGGCGCATACTTCCTCAAGATTTGGAAGAGTATCCGAGCGGAGTAAATGTTTGATGAGATCTTTGTAGCCACCATTTAGAGACAATAACAGGGCAAAGACCTTGTCTTGTTCTCTCCTTTCCATGAGAATCTTTGGATCAACGGTGCTTGGCCTCAACATCTCAAACTCGCCCACAAGGATCTAAATTTGCCGAAATGCTTGGTGAATTCAGTATCTTCTTGAGTGAGAGTACTAATCGCCTTCTTGACTTCAAATACACGGCTAAGATTTGAGATATTCCCATAGACCACTTGGAGAGTGTCCCACAAGGATTTGGCGGTTTCACAATAAGAGTATGCTTCAAGGATGGGTGGATCTAACGAACCTTGAATGATGCTTAGTACCTTTTGGTCCTCTTGGAACCAAATACCTTCCGTGGATGTCACGTCGCTCTCTTCAAGAGTCTTCTCGGTGGCATCCTGGGTTTTGATGATGTGGCTCCATAAACCGCGACCACAAAGAGCGATTTTGACCGTCCTAGCCCAAAGGAGATAGTTAATCCCCTTTAGAACCATCGGGCAAATCACCTTTTTGCTTCCTTCTTTGTCTTCCATTAGAAAAGATAAAACTTTGTGAAAGATTTGGTAAGGAAAGAGATAAAAAGAGGGGACTTTATGATAGATCTAGGCTAAAACACAAGAAAGCTTGGATCTTGAATAAAGTTTAGAGTTTTAGAAAGGAGTTTCTTCACAAAACAGAGACAAAGGCAAGGCTTTTTGAAGAAAGCTTGTTGCTTTACCAAAGAAACTTTTAGATCTAGAGAAAAGATGAAAACTTTTCGAAAAACAGAAACCTTTGAAGAAAGCTTGTTGTTTTACCAACGAAACCTTTAGATCTAGAGAAAAGATGAAGACTTTTCGAGAAAAACAAAACGAAAACTTTTCCGGTCAAGAACACGAAGAACACACAGATTTGACGAAGATTTGTAAGAGATTTGTAAGAAATTTAGAGTAGCGGAAGTGGAGAACGGTTTCAAGAGCAAGATTGCTCTGATACCATGTTAGAATTTGAACGTGTTAAGATGTGATTAGGGAAGAATGTTTCGGTGTTCTTGAGAGAAAAAGAGAGAAAAGAGATAAAGGACTTTCATTGATTTTGATTTCGAAAAGCTGAATAATTCGAGTACACAAGGAGATTACATATATCAAAAATAAGCCCAATAAGCCCATTAACGAAATCTCCAACGACTCTATTTTCAACCGCTTCGACATATAGTTTTGTGACATAGTCGACTATATGAATCACCTACAACGTGATGCATATAGTTTTGTGACATAGTCGACTATATGAATCACCTACAACGTGATGGTCACTTCAATAGTCTTCACACTTATAAGCACTCAAGTTGCATGAAACTTGGTTTAGAGTCCTAGAAACGCGTTGTTAGATGTTTCATCAGTTCGTCAAACTTGTACAAAGCTCATTGAGACACTTATAAGAACTCATGTTGCATGAAACTTGGTTTAGAGTCCTAGAAACCGCGTTGTTAGATGTTTCATAAGTTCGTCAATCTAGTACAAAGCTCATTGAGCCACTTATAAGCACTCATGTTGCATGAAACTTGGTTTAGATTCCTAGCAACCACGTTGTTAGATGTTTCATAAGTTCGTCAAACTAGTACAAAGCTCATTGAGACACTTATAAGCACTCAAGTTGCATGAAACTTGGTTTAGAGTCCTAGAAACGCGTTGTTAGATGTTTCATCAGTTCGTCAAACTTGTACAAAGCTCATTGAGACACTTATAAGAACTCATGTTGCATGAAACTTGGTTTAGAGTCCTAGAAACCGCGTTGTTAGATGTTTCATAAGTTCGCCAATCTAGTACAAAGCTCATTGAGACACTTATAAGCACTCATGTTGCAAAAACTTGGTTTAGAGTCCTAGGAACGTGTTGTTAGATGTTTCATAAGTTCGTCAATCTAGTACAAAGCTCATTGAGCCCCTTATAAGCACTCAGTTTGCATGAAACTTGGTTTATAGTCCTAGAAACGCGTTGTTAGTTGTTTCATAAGTTCGTCAATCTTGTACAAAGCTCATTGAGACACTTATAAGCACTCATGTTGCGTGAAACTTGGTTTAGAGTCCTAGAAATCACGTTGTTAGATGTTTCATAAGTTCGTCAAGCTAGTACTAAACTCATTGAGACACTTATAAGCACTCATGTTGCATGAAACTTGGTTTAGAGTCCTAGAAACCGAGTTGTTAGATGTTTCATAAGTTTATCAATCTAGTGCAAAGCTCATTGAGACACTTATAAGCACTCATGTTGCATGAAACTTGGTTTAGAGTCCTAGAAACCACGTTGTTAGATGTTTCATAAGTTTGTCAAACTAGTATAAAGCTCATTGAGCCACTTATAAGCATTCATGTTGCATGAAACTTGGTTTAGAGTCATAGAAACGTGTTGTTAGATGTTTCATAAGTTCGTCAAGCTACTACTAAACTCATTGAGACACTTATAAGCACTCATGTTGCATGAAACTTGGTTTAGAGTCCTAGCAATCACGTTGTTAGATGTTTCATAAGTTCGTCAAGCTAGTACTAAACTCATTGAGACACTTATAAGCACTCATGTTCCATGAAACTTGGTTTAGAGTCCTAGAAACCGAGTTGTTAGATGTTTCATAAGTTCATCAATCTAGTGCAAAGCTCATTGAGACACTTATAAGCACTCATGTTGCATGAAACTTGGTTTAGATTCCTAGCAACCACGTTGTTAGATGTTTCATAAGTTCGTCAAACTAGTACAAAGCTCATTGAGCCACTTATAAGCACTCATGTTGCATGAAACTTGGTTTAGAGTCCTAGAAACGCGTTATTAGATGTTTCATAAGTTCGTCAAACTAGTACAAAGCTCATTGAGACACTTATAAGCACTCATGTTGCATGAAACTTGGTTTAGAGTCCTAGAAACCGCGTTGTTAGATAATTCATAAGTTCGTCAATCTAGTACAAAGCTCATTGAGACACTTATAAGCACTCATGTTGCAAAAACTTGGTTTAGAGTCCTAGAAACGCGTTGTTAGATGTTTCATAAGTTCTTCAATCTAGTACAAAGCTCATTGAGCCACTTATAAGCACTCATGTTGCATGAAACTTGGTTTATAGTCCTAGAAACGCGTTGTTAGTTGTTTCATAAGTTCGCCAATCTTGTACAAAGCTCATTGAGACCCTTATAAGCACTCATGTTGCGTGAAACTTGGTTTAGAGTCCTAGAAACCACGATGTTAGATGTTTCATAAGTTCGTCAATCTAGTACAAAGTTCATTGAGCCACTTATAAGCACTCATGTTGCATGAAACTTGGTTTAGAGTCATAGAAACGCGTTGTTAGATGTTTCATAAGTTCGTCAAACTTGTACAAAGCTCATTGAGACACTTATAAGCACTCATGTTGCATGAAACTTGGTTAAGAGTCCTAGAAACGCGTTGTTAGATGTTTCATAAGTTTGTCAAACTTGTAAAAATCTCATTGAGACACTTATAAGCACTCATGTTGCATGAAACTTGGTTTAGAGTCCTAGAAACCGCGTTGTTAGATGTTTCATAAGTTCGTCAATCTAGTACAAAGCTCATTGAGACACTTATAAGCACTCATGTTGCGTGAAACTTGGTTTAGAGTCCTAGAAACCATGATGTTAGATGTTTAATAAGTTCGTCAATCAAGTACAAAGCTCATTGAGCCACTTATAAGCACTCATGTTGCATGAAACTTGGTTTAGAGTCCTAGAAACGCGTTGTTAGATGTTTCATAAGTTCGTCAAACTAGTACAAAGCTCATTGAGCCACTTATAAGCACTCATGTTGCATGAAACTTGGTTTGGAGTCCTAGAAACGCGTTGTTAGATGTTTCATAAGTTTGTCAAACTTGTACAAAGCTCATTGAGACACTTATAAGCACTCATGTTGCGTGAAACTTGGTTTAGAGTCCTAGAAACCACGATGTTAGATGTTTCATAAGTTCGTCAATCTAGTACAAAGCTCATTGAGCCACTTATAAGTACTCATGTTGCATGAAACTTGGTTTAGAGTCCTAGAAACGCGTTGTTAGATGTTTCATAAGTTCGTCAAACTAGTACAAAGCTCATTGAGCCACTTATAAGCACTCATGTTGCATGAAACTTGGTTTAGAGTCCTAGAAACGCGTTATTAGATGTTTCATAACTTCGTCAAAATAGTACAAAGCTCATTGAGACACTTATAAGCACTCATGTTGCATGAAACTTGGTTTAGAGTCCTAGAAACCGCGTTGTTAGATGTTTCATAAGTTCGTCAATCTAGTACAAAGCTCATTGAGACACTTATAAGCACTCATGTTGCAAAAACTTGGTTTAGAGTCCTAGAAACGCGTTGTTAGATGTTTCATAAGTTCGTCAATCTAGTACAAAGCTCATTGAGCCACTTATAAGCACTCATGTTGCATGAAACTTGGTTTAGATTCCTAGCAACCACGTTGTTAGATGTTTCATAAGTTCGTCAAACTAGTACAAAGCTCATTGAGACACTTATAAGCACTCATGTTGCGTGAAACTTGGTTTAGAGTCCTAGAAACCACGATGTTAGATGTTTAATAAGTTCGTCAATGTAGTACAAAGCTCATTGAGCCACTTATAAGCACTCATGTTGCATGAAACTTGGTTTAGAGTCCTAGAAACGCGTTGTTAGATGTTTCATAAGTTCGTCAAACTAGTACAAAGCTCATTGAGCCACTTATAAGCACTCATGTTGCATGAAACTTGGTTTGGAGTCCTAGAAACGCGTTGTTAGATGTTTCATAAGTTTGTCAAACTTGTACAAAGCTCATTGAGACACTTATAAGCACTCATGTTGCATGTGAAACTTGGTTTAGAGTCCTAGAAACCACGATGTTAGATGTTTCATAAGTTCGTCAATCTAGTATAAAGCTCATTGAGCCACTTATAAGCACTCATGTTGCATGAAACTTGGTTTAGAGTCCTAGAAACGCGTTGTTAGATGTTTCATAAGTTCGTCAAACTAGTACAAAGCTCATTGAGCCACTTATAAGTACTCATGTTGCATGAAACTTGGTTTAGAGTCCTAGAAACGCGTTGTTAGATGTTTCATAAGTTCGTCAAACTTGTACAAAGCTCATTGAGACACTTATAAGCACTCATGTTGCATGAAACTTGGTTTAGATTCCTAGAAACCACGTTGTTAGATGTTTCATAAGTTCGTCAAACTAGTACAAAGCTCATTGAGACACTTATAAGCACTCATGTTGCGTGAAACTTGGTTTAGAGTCCTAGAAACCACGATGTTAGATGTTTAATAAGTTCGCCAATCTAGTACAAAGCTCATTGAGCCACTTATAAGCACTCATGTTGCATGAAACTTGGTTTAGAGTCCTAGAAACGCGTTGTTAGATGTTTCATAAGTTCGTCAAACTAGTACAAAGCTCATTGAGCCACTTATAAGCACTCATGTTGCATGAAACTTGGTTTAGAGTCCTAGAAACGCGTTGTTAGATGTTTCATAAGTTCGTCAAACTAGTACAAAGCTCATTGAGACACTTATAAGCACTCATGTTGCATGAAACTTGGTTTAGAGTCCTAGAAACCGCGTTGTTAGATGTTTCATAAGTTCTTCAATCTAGTACAAAGCTCATTGAGACACTTATAAGCACTCATGTTGCAAAAACTTGGTTTAGAGTCCTAGAAACGCGTTGTTAGATGTTTCATAAGTTCGTCAATCTAGTACAAAGCTCATTGAGACACTTATAAGCACTCATGTTGCATGAAACTTGGTTTAGAGTCCTAGCAACCACGTTGTTAGATGTTTCATAAGTTCGTCAAACTAGTACAAAGCTCATTGAGCCACTTATAAGCACTCATGTTGCATGAAACTTGGTTTAGAGTCCTAGAAACGCGTTATTAGATGTTTCATAACTTCGTCAAAATAGTACAAAGCTCATTGAGACACTTATAAGCACTCATGTTGCATGAAACTTGGTTTAGAGTCCTAGAAACCGCGTTGTTAGATGTTTCATAAGTTCGTCAATCTAGTACAAAGCTCATTGAGACACTTATAAGCACTCATGTTGCAAAAACTTGGTTTAGAGTCCTAGAAACGCGTTGTTAGATGTTTCATAAGTTCGTCAATCTAGTACAAAGCTCATTGAGCCACTTATAAGCACTCATGTTGCATGAAACTTGGTTTAGATTCCTAGCAACCACGTTGTTAGATGTTTCATAAGTTCGTCAAACTAGTACAAAGCTCATTGAGACACTTATAAGCACTCATGTTGCGTGAAACTTGGTTTAGAGTCCTAGAAACCACGATGTTAGATGTTTAATAAGTTCGTCAATGTAGTACAAAGCTCATTGAGCCACTTATAAGCACTCATGTTGCATGAAACTTGGTTTAGAGTCCTAGAAACGCGTTGTTAGATGTTTCATAAGTTCGTCAAACTAGTACAAAGCTCATTGAGCCACTTATAAGCACTCATGTTGCATGAAACTTGGTTTGGAGTCCTAGAAACGCGTTGTTAGATGTTTCATAAGTTTGTCAAACTTGTACAAAGCTCATTGAGACACTTATAAGCACTCATGTTGCGTGAAACTTGGTTTAGAGTCCTAGAAACCACGATGTTAGATGTTTCATAAGTTCGTCAATCTAGTATAAAGCTCATTGAGCCACTTATAAGCACTCATGTTGCATGAAACTTGGTTTAGAGTCCTAGAAACGCGTTGTTAGATGTTTCATAAGTTCGTCAAACTAGTACAAAGCTCATTGAGCCACTTATAAGTACTCATGTTGCATGAAACTTGGTTTAGAGTCCTAGAAACGCGTTGTTAGATGTTTCATAAGTTCGTCAAACTTGTACAAAGCTCATTGAGACACTTATAAGCACTCATGTTGCATGAAACTTGGTTTAGATTCCTAGAAACCACGTTGTTAGATGTTTCATAAGTTCGTCAAACTAGTACAAAGCTCATTGAGACACTTATAAGCACTCATGTTGCGTGAAACTTGGTTTAGAGTCCTAGAAACCACGATGTTAGATGTTTAATAAGTTCGCCAATCTAGTACAAAGCTCATTGAGCCACTTATAAGCACTCATGTTGCATGAAACTTGGTTTAGAGTCCTAGAAACGCGTTGTTAGATGTTTCATAAGTTCGTCAATCTAGTACAAAGCTCATTGAGCCACTTATAAGCACTCATGTTGCATGAAACTTGGTTTAGATTCCTAGCAACCACGTTGTTAGATGTTTCATAAGTTCGTCAAACTAGTACAAAGCTCATTGAGACACTTATAAGCACTCATGTTGCGTGAAACTTGGTTTAGAGTCCTAGAAACCACGATGTTAGATGTTTAATAAGTTCGTCAATCTAGTACAAAGCTCATTGAGCCACTTATAAGCACTCATGTTGCATGAAACTTGGTTTAGAGTCCTAGAAACGCGTTGTTAGATGTTTCATAAGTTCGTCAAACTAGTACAAAGCTCATTGAGCCACTTATAAGCACTCATGTTGCATGAAACTTGGTTTGGAGTCCTAGAAACGCGTTGTTAGATGTTTCATAAGTTTGTCAAACTTGTACAAAGCTCATTGAGACACTTATAAGCACTCATGTTGCATGAAACTTGGTTTAGATTCCTAGAAACCACGTTGTTAGATGTTTCATAAGTTCGTCAAACTAGTACAAAGCTTATTGAGACACTTATAAGCACTCATGTTGCGTGAAACTTGGTTTAGAGTCCTAGAAACCACGTTGTTAGATGTTTCATAAGTTCGTCAAACTAGTACAAAGCTCATTGAGACACTTATAAGCACTCATGTTGCGTGAAACTTGGTTTAGAGTCCTAGAAACCACGATGTTAGATGTTTAATAAGTTCGCCAATCTAGTACAAAGCTCATTGAGCCACTTATAAGCACTCATGTTGCATGAAACTTGGTTTAGAGTCCTAGAAACGCGTTGTTAGATGTTTCATAAGTTCGTCAAACTAGTACAAAGCTCATTGAGCCACTTATAAGCACTCATGTTGCATGAAACTTGGTTTAGAGTCCTAGAAACGCGTTGTTAGATGTTTCATAAGTTCGTCAAACTAGTACAAAGCTCATTGAGACACTTATAAGCACTCATGTTGCATGAAACTTGGTTTAGAGTCCTAGAAACCGCGTTGTTAGATGTTTCATAAGTTCGTCTATCTAGTACAAAGCTCATTGAGACACTTATAAGCACTCATGTTGCAAAAACTTGGTTTAGAGTCCTAGAAACGCGTTGTTAGATGTTTCATAAGTTCGTCAATCTAGTACAAAGCTCATTGAGACACTTATAAGCACTCATGTTGCATGAAACTTGGTTTAGAGTCCTAGCAACCACGTTGTTAGATGTTTCATAAGTTCGTCAAACTAGTACAAAGCTCATTGAGCCACTTATAAGCACTCATGTTGCATGAAACTTGGTTTAGAGTCCTAGAAACGCGTTATTAGATGTTTCATAACTTCGTCAAAATAGTACAAAGCTCATTGAGACACTTATAAGCACTCATGTTGCATGAAACTTGGTTTAGAGTCCTAGAAACCGCGTTGTTATATGTTTCATAAGTTCGTCAATCTAGTACAAAGCTCATTGAGACACTTATAAGCACTCATGTTGCAAAAACTTGGTTTAGAGTCCTAGAAACGCGTTGTTAGATGTTTCATAAGTTCGTCAATCTAGTACAAAGCTCATTGAGCCACTTATAAGCACTCATGTTGCATGAAACTTGGTTTAGATTCCTAGCAACCACGTTGTTAGATGTTTCATAAGTTCGTCAAACTAGTACAAAGCTCATTGAGACACTTATAAGCACTCATGTTGCGTGAAACTTGGTTTAGAGTCCTAGAAACCACGATGTTAGATGTTTAATAAGTTTGTCAATCTAGTACAAAGCTCATTGAGCCACTTATAAGCACTCATGTTGCATGAAACTTGGTTTAGAGTCCTAGAAACGCGTTGTTAGATGTTTCATAAGTTCGTCAAACTAGTACAAAGCTCATTGAGCCACTTATAAGCACTCATGTTGCATGAAACTTGGTTTGGAGTCCTAGAAACGCGTTGTTAGATGTTTCATAAGTTTGTCAAATTTGTACAAAGCTCATTGAGACACTTATAAGCACTCATGTTGCATGAAACTTGGTTTAGATTCCTAGAAACCACGTTGTTAGATGTTTCATAAGTTCGTCAAACTAGTACAAAGCTCATTGAGACACTTATAAGCACTCATGTTGCGTGAAACTTGGTTTAGAGTCCTAGAAACCACGATGTTAGATGTTTAATAAGTTCGCCAATCTAGTACAAAGCTCATTGAACCACTTATAAGCACTCATGTTGCATGAAACTTGGTTTAGAGTCCTAGAAACGCGTTGTTAGATGTTTCATAAGTTCGTCAAACTAGTACACAGCTCATTGAGCCACTTATAAGCACTCATGTTGCATGAAACTTCGTTTAGAGTCCTAGAAACGCGTTGTTAGATGTTTCATAAGTTCGTCAAACTTGTACAAAGCTCATTGAGACACTTATAAGCACCCATGTTGCGTGAAACTTGGTTTAGAGTCCTAGAAACCACGATGTTAGATGTTTCATAAGTTCGTCAATCTAGTACAAACCTCATTGAGCCACTTATAAGCACTCATGTTGCATGAAACTTGGTTTAGAGTCCTAGAAACGCGTTGTTAGATGTTTCATAAGTTCGTCAAACTAGTACAAAGCTCATTGAGCCACTTATAAGCACTCATGTTGCATGACACTTGGTTTAGAGTCCTAGAAACGCGTTGTTAGATGTTTCATAAGTTCGTCAAACTTGTACAAAGCTCATTGAGAGACTTATAAGCACTCATGTTGCAAAAACTTGGTTTAGAGTCCTAGGAACGCGTTGTTAGATGTTTCATAAGTTCGTCAATCTAGTACAAAGCTCATTGAGCCACTTATAATCACTCATGTTGCATGAAACTTGGTTTAGAGTCCTAGAAACGCGTTGTTAGTTGTTTCATAAGTTTGTCAAACTAGTACAAAGCTCATTGAGAAACTTATAAGCACTCATGTTGCGTGAAACTTGGTTTAGAGTCCTAGAAACCGCGTTGTTAGATGTTTCATAAGTTCGTCAATCTAGTACAAAGCTCATTGAGACACTTATAAGGACTCATGTTGCAAAAACTTGGTTTAGAGTCCTAGGAACGCGTTGTTAGATGTTTCATAAGTTCGTCAATCTAGTGCAAAGCTCATTGAGCCACTTATAAGCACTCATGTTGCATGAAACTTGGTTTATAGTCCTAGAAACGCGTTGTTAGTTGTTTCATAAGTTCGTCAATCTTGTACAAAGCTCATTGAGACCCTTATAAGCACTCATGTTGCGTGAAACTTGGTTTAGAGTCCTAGAAACCACGATGTTAGATGTTTCATAAGTTCGTCAATCTAGTACAAAGTTCATTGAGCCACTTATAAGCACTCATGTGGCATGAAACTTGGTTAAGAGTCCTAGAAACGCGTTGTTAGATGTTTCATAAGTTTGTCAAGCTTGTAAAAATCTCATTGAGACACTTATAAGCACTCATGTTGCATGAAACTTGGTTTAGAGTCCTAGAAACCGCGTTGTTAGATGTTTCATAAGTTCGTCAATCTAGTACAAAGCTCATTGAGACACTTATAAGCACTCATGTTGCAAAAACTTGGTTTAGAGTCCTAGAAACACGTTGTTAGATGTTTCATAAGTTCGTCAAACTAGTACAAAGCTCATTGAGCCACTTATAAGCACTCATGTTGCATGAAACTTGGTTTAGAGTCCTAGCAATCACGTTGTTAGATGTTTCATAAGTTCGTCAAGCTAGTACTAAACTCATTGAGACACTTATAAGCACTCATGTTGCATGAAACTTGGTTTAGAGTCCTAGAAACCGAGTTGTTAAATGTTTCATAAGTTCGTCAATCTAGTACAAAGCTCATTGAGACACTTATAAGCACTCATGTTTCATGAAACTTGGTTTAGAGTCCTAGCAACCACGTTGTTAGATGTTTCATAAGTTCGTCAAACTAGTACAAAGCTCATTAAGCCACTTATAAGCACTCATGTTACATGAAACTTGGTTTAGAGTCATGGAAACGTGTTATTAGATGTTTCATAAGTTCGTCAAACTAGTACAAAGCTCATTGAGACACTTATAAGAAATCATGTTGCATGAAACTTGGTTTAGAGACCTAGAAACCGCGTTGTTAGATGTTTCATAAGTTCGTCAATCTTGTACAAAGCTCATTGAGACACTTATAAGCACTCATGTTGCAAAAACTTGGCTTAGAGTCCTAGAAACGCGTTGTTAGATGTTTCATAAGTTCGTCAATCTAGTACAAAACTCATTGAGCCACTTATAAGCACTCATGTTGCATGAAACTTGGTTTAGATTCCTAGCAACCACGTTGTTAGATGTTTCATAAGTTCGTCAAACTAGTACAAAGCTCATTGAGACACTTATAAGCACTCATGTTGCGTGAAACTTGGTTTAGAGTCCTAGAAACCACGATGTTAGATGTTTCATAAGTTCGTCAATCTAGTACAAAGCTCATTGAGCCACTTATAAGCACTCATGTTGCATGAAACTTGGTTTAGAGTCCTAGAAACGCGTTGTTAGATGTTTCATAAGTTCGTCAAACTAGTACAAAGCTCATTGAGCCACTTATAAGCACTCATGTTGCATGAAACTTGGTTTAGAGTCCTAGAAACGCGTTGTTAGATGTTTCATAAGTTCGTCAAACTTGTACAAAGCTCATTGAGACACTTATAAGCACTCATGTTGCATGAAACTTGTTTTAGAGTCCTAGAAACCGCGTTGTTAGATGTTTCATAAGTTCGTCAATCTAGTACAAAGATCATTGAGCCACTTATAAGCACTCATGTTGCATGAAACTTGGTTTATAGTCCTAGAAACGCGTTGTTAGTTGTTTCATAAGTTCGTCAATCTTGTACAAAGCTCATTGAGACACTTATAAGCACTCATGTTGCGTGAAACTTGGTTTAGAGTCCTAGAAACCACGATATTAGACGTTTCATAAGTTCGTCAATCTAGTACAAAGCTCATTGAGCCACTTATAAGCACTCATGTTGCATGAAACTTGGTTTAGAGTCATAGAAACGCGTTGTTAGATGTTTCATAAGTTCGTCAAACTTGTACAAAGCTCATTGAGACACTTATAAGCACTCATGTTGCATGAAACTTGGTTAAGAGTCCTAGAAACGCGTTGTTAGATGTTTCATAAGTTTGTCAAACTTGTAAAAAGCTCATTGAGACACTTATAAGCACTCATGTTGCATGAAACTTGGTTTAGAGTCCTAGAAACGCGTTGTTAGATTTTTCATAAGTTCGTCAAACTTGTACAAAGCTCATTGAGACACTTATAAGCACTCATGTTGCATGAAACTTGGTTTAGAGTCCTAGAAACCGCGTTGTTAAATGTTTCATAAGTTCGTCAAGCTAGTACTAAACTCATTGAGACACTTGTAAGCATTCATGTTGCATGAAACTTGGTTTAGAGTCCTAGAAACCGAGTTGTTAGATGTTTCATAAGTTCATCAATCTAGTACAAAGCTCATTGAGACACTTATAAGCACTCATGTTGCATGAAACTTGGTTTAGAGTCCTAGCAACCACGTTGTTAGATGTTTCATAAGTTCTTCAAACTAGTACAAAGCTCATTGAGCCACTTATAAGCACTCATGTTGCATGAAACTTGGTTTAGAGTCCTAGAAACGCGTTATTGGATGTTTCATAAGTTCGTCAAACTAGTACAAAGCTCATTGAGACACTTATAAGCACTCATGTTGCATGAAACTTGGTTTAGAGTCCTAGAAACCGCGTTGTTAGATGTTTCATAAGTTCGTCAATCTAGTACAAAGCTCATTGAGACACTTATAAGCACTCATGTTGCAAAAACTTGGTTTAGAGTCCTAGAAACGCGTTGTTAGATGTTTCATAAGTTCGTCAATCTAGTACAAAGCTCATTGAGACACTTATAAGCACTCATGTTGCATGAAACTTGGTTTAGAGTCCTAGCAACCACGTTGTTAGATGTTTCATAAGTTCGTAAAACTAGTACAAATCTCATTGAGACACTTATAAGCACTCATGTTGCATGAAACTTGGTTTAGAGTCCTAGAAACCGCGTTGTTAGATGTTTCATAAGTTCGTCAATGTAGTACAAAGCTCATTGAGACACTTATAAGCACTCATGTTGCATGAAGCTTGGTTTAGAGTCCTAGAAACCGCGTTGTTAGATGTTTCATAAGTTCGTCAATGTAGTACAAAGCTCATTGAGCCACTTATAAGCACTCATGTTGCATGAAACTTGGTTTAGATTCCTAGCAACCACGTTGTTAGATGTTTCATAAGTTCGTCAATCTAGTACAAAGCTCATTGAGACACGTATAAGCACTCATGTTGCAAAAACTTGGTTTAGAGTCCTAGGAACGCGTTGTTAGATGTTTCATAAGGTCGTCAATCTAGTACAAAGCTCATTGAGCAACTTATAAGCACTCATGTTGCATGAAACTTGGTTTAGAGTCCTAGAAACGCGTTGTTAGATGTTTCATAAGTTCGTCAAACCAGTACAAAGCTCATTGAGCCACTTATAAGCACTCAAGTTGCATGAAACTTGGTTTAGAGTCCTAGAAACGCGTTGTTAGATGTTTCATCGAGTTCGTCAAACTTGTACAAAGCTCATTGAGACACTTATAAGCACTCATGTTGCATGAAACTTGGTTTAGAGTCCTAGAAACCGCGTTGTTAGATGTTTCATAAGTTCGTCAATCTAGTACAAAACTCATTGAGACACTTATAAGCACTCATGTTGCAAAAACTTGGTTTAGAGTCCTAGAAACGCGTTGTTAGATTTTTCATAAGTTCGTCAAACTTGTACAAAGCTCATTGAGACACTTATAAGCACTCATGTTGCATGAAACTTGGTTTAGAGTTATAGAAACGCGTTGTTAGATTTTTCATAAGTTCGTCAAACTTGTACAAAGCTCATTGAGACACTTATAAGCACTCATGTTGCATGAAACTTGGTTTAGAGTCCTAGAAACCGCGTTGTTAAATGTTTCATAAGTTCGTCAAGCTAGTACTAAACTCATTGAGACACTTGTAAGCATTCATGTTGCATGAAACTTGGTTTAGAGTCCTAGAAACCGAGTTGTTAGATGTTTCATAAGTTCATCAATCTAGTACAAAGCTCATTGAGACACTTATAAGCACTCATGTTGCATGAAACTTGGTTTAGAGTCCTAGCAACCACGTTGTTAGATGTTTCATAAGTTCTTCAAACTAGTACAAAGCTCATTGAGCCACTTATAAGCACTCATGTTGCATGAAACTTGGTTTAGAGTCCTAGAAACGCGTTATTGGATGTTTCATAAGTTCGTCAAACTAGTACAAAGCTCATTGAGACACTTATAAGCACTCATGTTGCATGAAACTTGGTTTAGAGTCCTAGAAACCGCGTTGTTAGATGTTTCATAAGTTCGTCACTCTAGTACAAAGCTCATTGAGACACTTATAAGCACTCATGTTGCAAAAACTTGGTTTAGAGTCCTAGAAACGCGTTGTTAGATGTTTCATAAGTTCGTCAATCTAGTACAAAGCTCATTGAGACACTTATAAGCACTCATGTTGCATGAAACTTGGTTTAGAGTCCTAGCAACCACGTTGTTAGATGTTTCATAAGTTCGTAAAACTAGTACAAATCTCATTGAGACACTTATAAGCACTCATGTTGCATGAAACTTGGTTTAGAGTCCTAGAAACCGCGTTGTTAGATGTTTCATAAGTTCGTCAATCTAGTACAAAGCTCATTGAGCCACTTATAAGCACTCATGTTGCATGAAACTTGGTTTAGATTCCTAGCAACCACGTTGTTAGATGTTTCATAAGTCCGTCAAACTAGTACAAAGCTCATTGAGACACTTATAAGCACTCATGTTGCGTGAAACTTGGTTTAGAGTCCTAGAAACCACGATGTTAGATGTTTAATAAGTTCGTCAATCTAGTACAAAACTCATTGAGCCACTTATAAGCACTCATGTTGCATGAAACTTGGTTTAGAGTCCTAGAAACGCGTTGTTAGATGTTTCATAAGTTCGTCAAACTAGTACAAAGCTCATTGAGCCACTTATAAGCACTCATGTTGCATGAAACTTGGTTTGGAGTCCTAGAAACGCGTTGTTAGATGTTTCATAAGTTTGTCAAACTTGTACAAAGCTCATTGAGACACTTATAAGCACTCATGTTGCGTGAAACTTGGTTTAGAGTCCTAGAAACCACGATGTTAGATGTTTCATAAGTTCGTCAATCTAGTACAAAGCTCATTGAGCCACTTATAAGCACTCATGTTGCAAAAACTTGGTTTAGAGTCCTAGAAACGCGTTGTTAGATGTTTCATATGTTCGTCAATCTAGTACAAAGCTCATTGAGCCACTTATAAGCACTCATGTTGCATGAAACTTGGTTTAGATTCCTAGCAACCACGTTGTTAGATGTTTCATAAGTTCGTCAAACTAGTACAAAGCTCATTGAGACACTTATAAGCACTCATGTTGCGTGAAACTTGGTTTAGAGTCCTAGAAACCACGATGTTAGATGTTTAATAAGTTCGTCAATCTAGTACAAAGCTCATTGAGCCACTTATAAGCACTCATGTTGCATGAAACTTGGTTTAGAGTCCTAGAAACGCGTTGTTAGATGTTTCATAAGTTCGTCAAACTAGTACAAAGCTCATTGAGCCACTTATAAGCACTCATGTTGCATGAAACTTGGTTTGGAGTCCTAGAAACGCGTTGTTAGATGTTTCATAAGTTTGTCAAACTTGTACAAAGCACATTGAGACACTTATAAGCACTCATGTTGCGTGAAACTTGGTTTAGAGTCCTAGAAACCACGATGTTAGATGTTTCATAAGTTCGTCAATCTAGTACAAAGCTCATTGAGCCACTTATAAGCACTCATGTTGCATGAAACTTGGTTTAGAGTCCTAGAAACGCGTTGTTGGATGTTTCATAAGTTCGTCAAACTAGTACAAAGCTCTTTGAGCCACTTATAAGCACTCATGTTGCATGAAACTTGGTTTAGAGTCCTAGAAACGCGTTGTTAGATGTTTCATAAGTTCGTCAAACTTGTACAAAGCTCATTGAGACACTTATAAGCACTCATGTTGCATGAAACTTATTTTAGAGTCCTAGAAACCACGTTGTTAGATGTTTCATAGGTTCGTAAATCTAGTACAAAGCTCATTGAGACACTTATAAGCACTCATGTTGCAAAAACTTGGTTTAGAGTCCTAGGAACGCGTTGTTAGATGTTTCATAAGTTCGTCAATCTAGTACAAAGCTTATTGAGCCACTTATAAGCACTCATGTTGCATGAAACTTGGTTTAGAGTCCTAGAAACGCATTGTTAGATGTTTCATAAGTTCGTCAAACTTATACAAAGCTCATTGAGACAATTATAAGCACTCATGTTGCATGAAACTTGGTTTAGAGTCCTAGAAACCGCGTTGTTAGATGTTTCATAAGTTCGTCAATCTAGTACAAAGCTCATTGAGACACGTATAAGCACTCATGTTGCAAAAACTTGGTTTAGAGTCCTAGGAACGCGTTGTTAGATGTTTCATAAGGTCGTCAATCTAGTACAAAGCTCATTGAGCAACTTATAAGCACTCATGTTGCATGAAACTTGGTTTAGAGTCCTAGAAACGCGTTGTTAGATGTTTCATAAGTTCGTCAAACCAGTACAAAGCTCATTGAGCCACTTATAAGCACTCAAGTTGCATGAAACTTGATTTAGAGTCCTAGAAACGCGTTGTTAGATGTTTCATCAGTTCGTCAAACTTGTACAAAGCTCATTGAGACACTTATAAGCACTCATGTTGCATGAAACTTGGTTTAGAGTCCTAGAAACCGCGTTGTTAGATGTTTCATAAGTTCGTCAATCTAGTACAAAACTCATTGAGACACTTATAAGCACTCATGTTGCAAAAACTTGGTTTAGAGTCCTAGGAACGCGTTGTTAAATGTTTCATAAGTTCGTCAATCTAGTACAAAGATCATTGAGCCACTTATAAGCACTCATGTTGCATGAAACTTGGTTTATAGTCCTAGAAACGCGTTGTTAGTTGTTTCATAAGTTCGTCAATCTTGTACAAAGCTCATTGAGACACGTATAAGCACTCATGTTGCGTGAAACTTGGTTTAGAGTCCTAGAAACCACGATAATAGATGTTTCATAAGTTCGTCAATCTAGTACAAAGCTCATTGAGCCACTTATAAGCACTCATGTTGCATGAAACTTGGTTTAGAGTCATAGAAACGCGTTGTTAGATGTTTCATAAGTTCGTCAAACTTGTACAAAGCTCATTGAGACACTTATAAGCACTCATGTTGCATGAAACTTGGTTAAGAGTCCTAGAAACGCGTTGTTAGATGTTTCATAAGTTTTTCAAACTTGTAAAAAGCTCATTGAGACACTTATAATCACTCATGTTGCATGAAACTTGGTTTAGAGTCCTAGAAACGCGTTGTTAGATTTTTCATAAGTTCGTCAAACTTGTACAAAGCTCATTGAGACACTTATAAGCACTCATGTTGCATGAAACTTGGTTTAGAGTCCTAGAAACCGCGTTGTTAAATGTTTCATAAGTTCGTCAAGCTAGTACTAAACTCATTGAGACACTTATAAGCACTCATGTTGCATGAAACTTGGTTTAGAGTCCTAGAAACCGAGTTGTTAGATGTTTCATAAGTTCATCAATCTAGTACAAAGCTCATTGAGACACTTATAAGCACTCATGTTGCATGAAACTTGGTTTAGAGTCCTAGCAACCACGTTGTTAGATGTTTCATAAGTTCTTCAAACTAGTACAAAGCTCATTGAGCCACTTATAAGCACTCATGTTGCATGAAACTTGGTTTAGAGTCCTAGAAACGCGTTATTGGATGTTTCATAAGTTCGTCAAACTAGTACAAAGCTCATTGAGACACTTATAAGCACTCATGTTGCATGAAACTTTGTTTAGATTCCTAGCAACCACGTTGTTAGATGTTTCATAAGTTCGTCAACCTAGTACAAAGCTCATTGACACACTTATAAGCACTCATGTTGCGTGAAACTTGGTTTAGAGTCCTAGAAACCACGATGTTAGATGTTTCATAAGTTCGTCAATCTAGTACAAAGCTCATTGAGCCACTTATAAGCACTCATGTTGCATGAAACTTAGTTTAGAGTCCTAGAAACGCGTTGTTAGATGTTTCATAAGTTCGTCAAACTAGTACAAAGCTCATTGAGCCACTTATAAGCACTCATGTTGCATGAAACTTGGTTTAGAGTCCAAGAAACGCGTTGTTAGATGTTTCATAAGTTCGTCAAACTTGTACAAAGCTCATTGAGACACTTATAAGCACTCATGTTGCATGAAACTTGGTTTGGAGTCCTAGAAACGCGTTGTTAGATGTTTCATAAGTTTGTCAAACTTGTACAAAGCTCATTGAGACACTTATAAGCACTCATGTTGCGTGAAACTTGGTTTAGAGTCCTAGAAACCACGATGTTAGATGTTTCATAAGTTCGTCAATCTAGTACAAAGCTCATTGAGCCACTTATAAGCACTCATGTTGCATGAAACTTGGTTTAGATTCCTAGCAACCACGTTGTTAGATGTTTCATAAGTTCGTCAAACTAGTACAAAGCTCATTGAGACACTTATAAGCACTCATGTTGCGTGAAACTTGGTTTAGAGTCCTAGAAACCACGATGTTAGATGTTTAATAAGTTTGTCAATCTAGTACAAAGCTCATTGAGCCACTTATAAGCACTCATGTTGCATGAAACTTGGTTTAGAGTCCTAGAAACGCGTTGTTAGATGTTTCATAAGTTCGTCAAACTAGTACAAAGCTCATTGAGCCACTTATAAGCACTCATGTTGCATGAAACTTGGTTTGGAGTCCTAGAAACGCGTTGTTAGATGTTTCATAAGTTTGTCAAACTTGTACAAAGCTCATTGAGACACTTATAAGCACTCATGTTGCGTGAAACTTGGTTTAGAGTCCTAGAAACCACGATGTTAGATGTTTCATAAGTTCGTCAATCTAGTACAAAGCTCATTGAGCCACTTATAAGCACTCATGTTGCATGAAACTTGGTTTAGAGTCCTAGAAACGCGTTGTTAGATGTTTCATAAGTTCGTCAAACTAGTACAAAGCTCATTGAGCCACTTATAAGCACTCATGTTGCATGAAACTTGGTTTAGAGTCCTAGAAACGCGTTGTTAGATGTTTCATAAGTTCGTCAAACTTGTACAAAGCTCATTGAGACACTTATAAGCACTCATGTTGCATGAAACTTATTTTAGAGTCCTAGAAACCACGTTGTTAGATGTTTCATAGGTTCGTAAATCTAGTACAAAGCTCATTGAGACACTTATAAGCACTCATGTTGCAAAAACTTGGTTTAGAGTCCTAGGAACGCGTTGTTAGATGTTTCATAAGTTCGTCAATCTAGTACAAAGCTTATTGAGCCACTTATAAGCACTCATGTTGCATGAAACTTGGTTTAGAGTCCTAGAAACGCATTGTTAGATGTTTCATAAGTTCGTCAAACTTATACAAAGCTCATTGAGACAATTATAAGCACTCATGTTGCATGAAACTTGGTTTAGAGTCCTAGAAACCGCGTTGTTAGATGTTTCATAAGTTCGTCAATCTAGTACAAAGCTCATTGAGACACGTATAAGCACTCATGTTGCAAAAACTTGGTTTAGAGTCCTAGGAACGCGTTGTTAGATGTTTCATAAGGTCGTCAATCTAGTACAAAGCTCATTGAGCAACTTATAAGCACTCATGTTGCATGAAACTTGGTTTAGAGTCCTAGAAACACGTTGTTAGATGTTTCATAAGTTCGTCAAACCAGTACAAAGCTCATTGAGCCACTTATAAGCACTCAAGTTGCATGAAACTTGGTTTAGAGTCCTAGAAACGCGTTGTTAGATGTTTCATCAGTTCGTCAAACTTGTACAAAGCTCATTGAGACACTTATAAGAACTCATGTTGCATGAAACTTGGTTTAGAGTCCTAGAAACCGCGTTGTTAGATGTTTCATAAGTTCGTCAATCTAGTACAAAACTCATTGAGACACTTATAAGCACTCATGTTGCAAAAACTTGGTTTAGAGTCCTAGGAATGCGTTGTTAAATGTTTCATAAGTTCGTCAATCTAGTACAAAGATCATTGAGCCACTTATAAGCACTCATGTTGCATGAAACTTGGTTTATAGTCCTAGAAACGCGTTGTTAGTTGTTTCATAAGTTCGTCAATCTTGTACAAAGCTCATTGAGACACTTATAAGCACTCATGTTGCGTGAAACTTGGTTTAGAGTCCTAGAAACCACGATAATAGATGTTTCATAAGTTCGTCAATCTAGTACAAAGCTCATTGAGCCACTTATAAGCACTCATGTTGCATGAAACTTGGTTTAGAGTCATAGAAACGCGTTGTTAGATGTTTCATAAGTTCGTCAAACTTGTACAAAGCTCATTGAGACACTTATAAGCACTCATGTTGCATGAAACTTGGTTAAGAGTCCTAGAAACGCGTTGTTAGATGTTTCATAAGTTTTTCAAA
Organism: Cochlearia excelsa; assembly: GCA_963556525.1. Taxonomy (NCBI): domain Eukaryota; kingdom Viridiplantae; phylum Streptophyta; class Magnoliopsida; order Brassicales; family Brassicaceae; genus Cochlearia; species Cochlearia excelsa. Next base: position 1,157,057 of record CAUVZT010000019.1, read on the forward strand.
CTTGTAAAAAGCTCATTGAGACACTTATAATCACTCATGTTGCATGAAACTTGGTTTAGAGTCCTAGAAACGCGTTGTTAGATTTTTCATAAGTTCGTCAAACTTGTACAAAGCTCATTGAGACACTTATAAGCACTCATGTTGCATGAAACTTGGTTTAGAGTCCTAGAAACCGCGTTGTTAAATGTTTCATAAGTTCGTCAAGCTAGTACTAAACTCATTGAGACACTTATAAGCACTCATGTTGCATGAAACTTGGTTTAGAGTCCTAGAAACCGAGTTGTTAGATGTTTCATAAGTTCATCAATCTAGTACAAAGCTCATTGAGACACTTATAAGCACTCATGTTGCATGAAACTTGGTTTAGAGTCCTAGCAACCACGTTGTTAGATGTTTCATAAGTTCTTCAAACTAGTACAAAGCTCATTGAGCCACTTATAAGCACTCATGTTGCATGAAACTTGGTTTAGAGTCCTAGAAACGCGTTATTGGATGTTTCATAAGTTCGTCAAACTAGTACAAAGCTCATTGAGACACTTATAAGCACTCATGTTGCATGAAACTTTGTTTAGATTCCTAGCAACCACGTTGTTAGATGTTTCATAAGTTCGTCAACCTAGTACAAAGCTCATTGACACACTTATAAGCACTCATGTTGCGTGAAACTTGGTTTAGAGTCCTAGAAACCACGATGTTAGATGTTTCATAAGTTCGTCAATCTAGTACAAAGCTCATTGAGCCACTTATAAGCACTCATGTTGCATGAAACTTAGTTTAGAGTCCTAGAAACGCGTTGTTAGATGTTTCATAAGTTCGTCAAACTAGTACAAAGCTCATTGAGCCACTTATAAGCACTCATGTTGCATGAAACTTGGTTTAGAGTCCTAGAAACGCGTTGTTAGATGTTTCATAAGTTCGTCAAACTTGTACAAAGCTCATTGAGACACTTATAAGCACTCATGTTGCATGAAACTTGGTTTGGAGTCCTAGAAACGCGTTGTTAGATGTTTCATAAGTTTGTCAAACTTGTACAAAGCTCATTGAGCCACTTATAAGCACTCATGTTGCATGAAACTTGGTTTATAGTCCTAGAAACGCGTTGTTAGTTGTTTCATAAGTTCGTCAATCTTGTACAAAGCTCATTGAGACACTTATAAGCACTCATGTTGCGTGAAACTTGGTTTAGAGTCCTAGAAACCACGATAATAGATGTTTCATAAGTTCGTCAATCTAGTACAAAGCTCATTGAGCCACTTATAAGCACTCATGTTGCATGAAACTTGGTTTAGAGTCATAGAAACGCGTTGTTAGATGTTTCATAAGTTCGTCAAACTTGTACAAAGCTCATTGAGACACTTATAAGCACTCATGTTGCATGAAACTTGGTTAAGAGTCCTAGAAACGCGTTGTTAGATGTTTCATAAGTTTTTCAAACTTGTAAAAAGCTCATTGAGACACTTATAATCACTCATGTTGCATGAAACTTGGTTTAGAGTCCTAGAAACGCGTTGTTAGATTTTTCATAAGTTCGTCAAACTTGTACAAAGCTCATTGAGACACTTATAAGCACTCATGTTGCATGAAACTTGGTTTAGAGTCCTAGAAACCGCGTTGTTAAATGTTTCATAAGTTCGTCAAGCTAGTACTAAACTCATTGAGACACTTATAAGCACTCATGTTGCATGAAACTTGGTTTAGAGTCCTAGAAACCGAGTTGTTAGATGTTTCATAAGTTCATCAATCTAGTACAAAGCTCATTGAGACACTTATAAGCACTCATGTTGCATGAAACTTGGTTTAGAGTCCTAGCAACCACGTTGTTAGATGTTTCATAAGTTCTTCAAACTAGTACAAAGCTCATTGAGCCACTTATAAGCACTCATGTTGCATGAAACTTGGTTTAGAGTCCTAGAAACGCGTTATTGGATGTTTCATAAGTTCGTCAAACTAGTACAAAGCTCATTGAGACACTTATAAGCACTCATGTTGCATGAAACTTTGTTTAGATTCCTAGCAACCACGTTGTTAGATGTTTCATAAGTTCGTCAACCTAGTACAAAGCTCATTGACACACTTATAAGCACTCATGTTGCGTGAAACTTGGTTTAGAGTCCTAGAAACCACGATGTTAGATGTTTCATAAGTTCGTCAATCTAGTACAAAGCTCATTGAGCCACTTATAAGCACTCATGTTGCATGAAACTTAGTTTAGAGTCCTAGAAACGCGTTGTTAGATGTTTCATAAGTTCGTCAAACTAGTACAAAGCTCATTGAGCCACTTATAAGCACTCATGTTGCATGAAACTTGGTTTAGAGTCCTAGAAACGCGTTGTTAGATGTTTCATAAGTTCGTCAAACTTGTACAAAGCTCATTGAGACACTTATAAGCACTCATGTTGCATGAAACTTGGTTTAGAGTCCTAGAAACGCGTTATTGGATGTTTCATAAGTTCGTCAAACTAGTACAAAGCTCATTGAGACACTTATAAGCACTCATGTTGCATGAAACTTTGTTTAGATTCCTAGCAACCACGTTGTTAGATGTTTCATAAGTTCGTCAACCTAGTACAAAGCTCATTGACACACTTATAAGCACTCATGTTGCGTGAAACTTGGTTTAGAGTCCTAGAAACCACGATGTTAGATGTTTCATAAGTTCGTCAATCTAGTACAAAGCTCATTGAGCCACTTATAAGCACTCATGTTGCATGAAACTTAGTTTAGAGTCCTAGAAACGCGTTGTTAGATGTTTCATAAGTTTGTCAAACTAGTACAAAGCTCATTGAGCCACTTATAAGCACTCATGTTGCATGAAACTTGGTTTAGAGTCCTAGAAACGCGTTGTTAGATGTTTCATAAGTTCGTCAAACTTGTACAAAGCTCATTGAGACACTTATAAGCACTCATGTTGCATGAGACTTATTTTAGAGTCCTAGAAACCGCGTTGTTAGATGTTTCATAGGTTCGTAAATCTAGTACAAAGCTCATTGAGACACTTATAAGCACTCATGTTGCAAAAACTTGGTTTAGAGTCCTAGGAACGCGTTGTTAGATGTTTCATAAGTTCGTAAATCTAGTACAAAGCTTATTGAGCCACTTATAAGCACTCATGTTGCATGAAACTTGGTTTAGAGTCCTAGAAACGCATTGTTAGATGTTTCCTAAGTTCGTCAAACTAGTACAAAGCTCATTGAGACAATTATAAGCACTCATGTTGCATGAAACTTGGTTTAGAGTCCTAGAAACCGCGTTGTTAGATGTTTCATAAGTTCGTCAATCTAGTACAAAGCTCATTGAGACACGTATAAGCACTCATGTTGCAAAAACTTGGTTTAGAGTCCTAGGAACGCGTTGTTAGATGTTTCATAAGTTCGTCAATCTAGTACAAAGCTCATTGAGCAACTTATAAGCACTCATGTTGCATGAAACTTGGTTTAGAGTCCTAGAAACGCGTTGTTAGATGTTTCATAAGTTCGTCAAACCAGTACATAGCTCATTGAGCCACTTATAAGCACTCAAGTTGCATGAAACTTGGTTTAGAGTCCTAGAAACGCGTTGTTAGATGTTTCATCAGTTCGTCAAACTTGTACAAAGCTAATTGAGACACTTATAAGCACTCATGTTGCATGAAACTTGGTTTAGAGTCCTTGAAACCGCGTTGTTAGATGTTTCATAAGTTCGTCAATCTAGTACAAAGCTCATTGAGACACTTATAAGCACTCATGTTGCAAAAACTTGGTTTAGAGTCCTAGGAACGTGTTGTTAGATGTTTCATAAGTTCGTCAATCTAGTACAAAGCTCATTGAGCCACTTATAAACACTCATTTTGCATGAAACTTGGTTTATAGTCCTAGAAACGCGTTGTTAGTTGTTTCATAAGTTCGTCAATCTTGTACAAAGCTCATTGAGACACTTATAAGCACTCATGTTGCGTGAAACTTGGTTTAGAGTCCTAGAAACCACGATGTTAGATGTTTCATAAGTTCGTCAATCTAGTACAAAACTCATTGAGCCACTTATAAGCACTCATGTTGCATGAAACTTGGTTTAGAGTCATAGAAACGCGTTGTTAGATTTTTCATAAGTTTGTCAAACTTGTACAAAGCTCATTGAGACACTTATAAGCACTCATGTTTCATGAAACTTGGTTAAGAGTCCTAGAAACGCGTTGTTAGATGTTTCATAAGTTTGTCAAACTTGTAAAAAGCTCATTGAGACACTTAATAAGCACTCATGTTGCATGAAACTTGGTTTAGAGTCCTAGAAACGCGTTGTTAGATGTTTCATAAGTTCGTCAAACTAGTACAAAGCTCATTGAGACACTTATAAGCACTCAAGTTGCATGAAACTTGGTTTAGAGTCCTAGAAACCGCGTTGTTAGATGTTTCATAAGTTCGTCAATCTAGTACAAAGCTCATTGAGACACTTATACGCACTCATGTTGCAAAAACTTGGTTTAGAGTCTTAGAAACGCGTTGTTAGATGTTTCATAAGTTCGTCAATCTAGTACAAAGCTCATTGAGACACTTATAAGCACTCATGTTGCATGAAACTTGGTTTAGAGTCCTAGCAACCACGTTGTTAGATGTTTCATAAGTTCGTCAAACTAGTACAAAGCTCATTGAGCCACTTATAAGCACTCATGTTGCATGAAACTTGGTTTAGAGTCCTAGAAACGCGTTATTAGATGTTTCATAAGTTCGTCAAACTAGTACAAAGCTCATTGAGACACTTATAAGCACTCATGTTGCATGAAACTTGGTTTAGAATCCTAGAAACCGCGTTGTTAGATGTTTCATAAGTTCGTCAATCTAGTACAAAGCTCATTGAGACACTTATAAGCACTCATGTTGCAAAAACTTGGTTTAGATTCCTAGAAACGCGTTGTTAGATGTTTCATAAGTTCGTCAATCTAGTACAAAGCTCATTTAGCCACTTATAAGCACTCATGTTGCATGAAACTTTGTTTAGATTCCTAGCAACCACGTTGTTAGATGTTTCATAAGTTCGTCAACCTAGTACAAAGCTCATTGAGACACTTATAAGCACTCATGTTGCGTGAAACTTGGTTTAGAGTCCTAGAAACCACGATGTTAGATGTTTCATAAGTTCGTCAATCTAGTACAAAGCTCATTGAGCCACTTATAAGCACTCATGTTGCATGAAACTTTGTTTAGAGTCCTAGAAACGCGTTGTTAGATGTTTCATAAGTTCGTCAAACTAGTACAAAGCTCATTGAGCCACTTATAAGCACTCATGTTGCATGAAACTTGGTTTAGAGTCCTAGAAACGCGTTGTTAGATGTTTCATAAGTTCGTCAAACTTGTACAAAGCTCATTGAGACAATTATAAGCACTCATGTTGCATGAAACTTGGTTTAGAGTCCTAGAAACCGCGTTGTTAGATGTTTCATAAGTTCGTCAATCTAGTACAAAGCTCATTGAGACATTTATAAGCACTCATGTTGCAAAAACTTGGTTTAGAGTCCTAGGAACGCGTTGTTAGATGTTTCATAAGTTCGTCAATCTAGTACAAAGCTCATTGAGCCACTTATAAGCACTCATGTTGCATGAAACTTGGTTTAGATTCCTAGAAACCACGTTGTTAGATGTTTCATAAGTTCGTCAAACTAGTACAAAGCTCATTGAGACACTTATAAGCACTCATGTTGCGTGAAACTTGGTTTAGAGTCCTAGAAACCACGATGTTAGATGTTTCATAAGTTCGTCAATCTAGTACAAAGCTCATTGAGCCACTTATAAGCACTCATGTTGCATGAAACTTAGTTTAGAGTCCTAGAAACGCGTTGTTAGATGTTTCATAAGTTCGTCAAACTAGTACAAAGCTCATTGAGCCACTTATAAGCACTCATGTTGCATGAAACTTGGTTTAGAGTCCTAGAAACGCGTTGTTAGATGTTTCATAAGTTCGTCAAACTTGTACAAAGCTCATTGAGACAATTATAAGCACTCATGTTGCGTGAAACTTGGTTTAGAGTCCTAGAAACCGCGTTGTTAGATGTTTCATAAGTTCGTCAATCTAGTACAAAGCTCATTGAGACATTTAATTATAAGCACTCATGTTGCAAAAACTTGGTTTAGAGTCCTAGGAACGCGTTGTTAGATGTTTCATAAGTTCGTCAATCTAGTACAAAGCTCATTGAGCCACTTATAAGCACTCATGTTGCATGAAACTTGGTTTAGATTCCTAGAAACCACGTTGTTAGATGTTTCATAAGTTCGTCAAACTAGTACAAAGCTCATTGAGACACTTATAAGCACTCATGTTGCGTGAAACTTGGTTTAGAGTCCTAGAAACCACGATGTTAGATGTTTCATAAGTTCGTCAATCTAGTACAAAGCTCATTGAGCCACTTATAAGCACTCATGTTGCATGAAACTTGGTTTAGAGTCCTAGAAACGCGTTGTTAGATGTTTCATAAGTTCGTCAAACTAGTACAAAGCTCATTGAGACACTTATAAGCACTCATGTTGCATGAAACTTGGTTTGGAGTCCTAGAAACGCGTTGTTAGATGTTTCATAAGTTTGTCAAACTTGTACAAAGCTCATTGAGACACTTATAAGCACTCATGTTGCGTGAAACTTGGTTTAGAGTCCTAGAAACCACGATGTTAGATGTTTCATAAGTTCGTCAATCTAGTACAAAGCTCATTGAGCCACTTATAAGCACTCATGTTGCATGAAACTTGGTTTAGAGTCCTAGAAACGCGTTTGTTAGATGTTTCATAAGTTTGTCAAACTAGTACAAAGCTCATTGAGCCACTTATAAGCACTCATGTTGCATGAAACTTGGTTTAGAGTCCTAGAAACGCGTTGTTAGATGTTTCATAAGTTCGTCAAACTTGTACAAAGCTCATTGAGACACTTATAAGCACTCATGTTGCATGAGACTTATTTTAGAGTCCTAGAAACCGCGTTGTTAGATGTTTCATAGGTTCGTAAATCTAGTACAAAGCTCATTGAGACACTTATAAGCACTCATGTTGCAAAAACTTGGTTTAGAGTCCTAAGAACGCGTTGTTAGATGTTTCATAAGTTCGTAAATCTAGTACAAAGCTTATTGAGCCACTTATAAGCACTCATGTTGCATGAAACTTGGTTTAGAGTCCTAGAAACGCATTGTTAGATGTTTCATAAGTTCGTCAAACTAGTACAAAGCTCATTGAGACAATTATAAGCACTCATGTTGCATGAAACTTGGTTTAGAGTCCTAGAAACCTCGTTGTTAGATGTTTCATAAGTTCGTCAATCTAGTACAAAGCTCATTGAGACACGTATAAGCACTCATGTTGCAAAAACTTGGTTTAGAGTCCTAGGAACGCGTTGTTAGATGTTTCATAAGTTCGTCAATCTAGTACAAAGCTCATTGAGCAACTTATAAGCACTCATGTTGCATGAAACTTGGTTTAGAGTCCTAGAAACGCGTTGTTAGATGTTTCATAAGTTCGTCAAACCAGTACATAGCTCATTGAGCCACTTATAAGCACTCAAGTTGCATGAAACTTGGTTTAGAGTCCTAGAAACGCGTTGTTAGATGTTTCATCAGTTCGTCAAACTTGTACAAAGCTCATTGAGCCACTTATAAACACTCATTTTGCATGAAACTTGGTTTATAGTCCTAGAAACGCGTTGTTAGTTGTTTCATAAGTTCGTCAATCTTGTACAAAGCTCATTGAGACACTTATAAGCACTCATGTTGCGTGAAACTTGGTTTAGAGTCCTAGAAACCACGATGTTAGATGTTTCATAAGTTCGTCAATCTAGTACAAAACTCATTGAGCCACTTATAAGCACTCATGTTGCATGAAACTTGGTTTAGAGTCATAGAAACGCGTTGTTAGATGTTTCATAAGTTTGTCAAACTTGTACAAAGCTCATTGAGACACTTATAAGCACTCATGTTTCATGAAACTTGGTTAAGAGTCCTAGAAACGCGTTGTTAGATGTTTCATAAGTTTGTCAAACTTGTAAAAAGCTCATTGTGACACTTAATAAGCACTCATGTTGCATGAAACTTGGTTTAGAGTCCTAGAAACGCGTTGTTAGATGTTTCATAATTTCGTCAAACTAGTACAAAGCTCATTGAGACACTTATAAGCACTCAAGTTGCATGAAACTTGGTTTAGAGTCCTAGAAACCGCGTTGTTAGATGTTTCATAAGTTCGTCAATCTAGTACAAAGCTCATAGAGACACTTATACGCACTCATGTTGCAAAAACTTGGTTTAGAGTCTTAGAAACGCGTTGTTAGATGTTTCATAAGTTCGTCAATCTAGTACAAAGCTCATTGAGACACTTATAAGCACTCATGTTGCATGAAACTTGGTTTAGAGTCCTAGCAACCACGTTGTTAGATGTTTCATAAGTTCGTCAAACTAGTACAAAGCTCATTGAGCCACTTATAAGCACTCATGTTGCATGAAACTTGGTTTAGAGTCCTAGAAACGCGTTATTAGATGTTTCATAAGTTCGTCAAACTAGTACAAAGCTCATTGAGACACTTATAAGCACTCATGTTGCATGAAACTTGGTTTAGAATCCTAGAAACCGGTTTGTTAGATGTTTCATAAGTTCGTCAATCTAGTACAAAGCTCATTGAGACACTTATAAGCACTCATGTTGCAAAAACTTGGTTTAGAGTCCTAGAAACGCGTTGTTAGATGTTTCATAAGTTCGTCAATCTAGTACAAAGCTCATTGAGCCACTTATAAGCACTCATGTTGCATGAAACTTGGTTTAGATTCCTAGAAACCACGTTGTTAGATGTTTCATAAGTTCGTCAAACTAGTACAAAGCTCATTGAGACACTTATAAGCACTCATGTTGCGTGAAACTTGGTTTAGAGTCCTAGAAACCACGATGTTAGATGTTTCATAAGTTCGTCAATCTAGTACAAAGCTCATTGAGCCACTTATAAGCACTCATGTTGCATGAAACTTTGTTTATAGTCCTAGAAACGCGTTGTTAGATGTTTCATAAGTTCGTCAAACTAGTACAAAGCTCATTGAGCCACTTATAAGCACTCATGTTGCATGAAACTTGGATTAGAGTCCTAGAAACGCGTTGTTAGATGTTTCATAAGTTCGTCAAACTTGTACAAAGCTCATTGAGACACTTATAAGCACTCATGTTGCATGAAACTTGGTTTAGAGTCCTAGAAACCGCGTTGTTAGGTGTTTCATAAGTTCGTCAATCTAGTACAAAGCTCATTGAGACACTTATAAGCACTCATGTTGCAAAAACTTGGTTTAGATTCCTAGAAACGCGTTGTTAGATGTTTCATAAGTTCGTCAATCTAGTACAAAGCTCATTTAGCCACTTATAAGCACTCATGTTGCATGAAACTTTGTTTAGATTCCTAGCAACCACGTTGTTAGATGTTTCATAAGTTCGTCAACCTAGTACAAAGCTCATTGAGACACTTATAAGCACTCATGTTGCGTGAAACTTGGTTTAGAGTCCTAGAAACCACGATGTTAGATGTTTCATAAGTTCGTCAATCTAGTACAAAGCTCATTGAGCCACTTATAAGCACTCATGTTGCATGAAACTTAGTTTAGAGTCCTAGAAACGCGTTGTTAGATGTTTCATAAGTTCGTCAAACTAGTACAAAGCTCATTGAGCCACTTATAAGCACTCATGTTGCATGAAACTTGGTTTAGAGTCCTAGAAACGCGTTGTTAGATGTTTCATAAGTTCGTCAAACTTGTACAAAGCTCATTGAGACAATTATAAGCACTCATGTTGCATGAAACTTGGTTTAGAGTCCTAGAAACCGCGTTGTTAGATGTTTCATAAGTTCGTCAATCTAGTACAAAGCTCATTGAGATATTTATAAGCACTCATGTTGCAAAAACTTGGTTTAGAGTCCTAGGAACGCGTTGTTAGATGTTTCATAAGTTCGTCAATCTAGTACAAAGCTCATTGAGCCACTTATAAGCACTCATGTTGCATGAAACTTGGTTTAGATTCCTAGAAACCACGTTGTTAGATGTTTCATAAGTTCGTCAAACTAGTACAAAGCTCATTGAGACACTTATAAGCACTCATGTTGCGTGAAACTGTTAGAATTTAAGAGATTGAGAGTAATTTAGATTTAGAGGAGATTTGGTTTCACATGTTCTTCATGTTCTTGAAGAACATAAAGAGACATTAGAGAGAGAGTATGGAGAATAGATTTTCATTTCATAAGATGTGTTAAAGGATCTACAACAATAGGAGGATACATATATAACATAAGGGAAAGAGAGAGAGGAGAAGCTTCGGCGCTCCAACGGCTATAATTCAAAAGGGAGTGACCGCATTGTCCGTTGGTCCATAGCCGGCGCTTGTACGGCCGCGTGGTCTCCAAGCGCTAACGGCTCTTTTCTCCAACGACTCTTCAACGACTCTCCAACGACTCTCAATCGACTCTCAATCGACTCTCCAACGACTCTCAATCGACTCTCCAACGACTCCTCCTTTGTCTTCTATGCAATGGTAACAAGAGAGCATGGGACTTCTACTTGGGTCACATGCTAGGCCATTGCCTTGGTGGACAATACTTGTCCGGGAAATGCCTTGGTCTCTTTTACACTCCCCCGCCGCAAGCTTAGCCTCATGCAATGGCTAAGCTTGGAACCCGCATACCCTTGCCTCATTAAAAACCTTGGTGAGAAAACCCATTGGGACAAAACTCACCTAAGGGAAAAAGAGTACAAGTTTGTGCGGTTGGAGACTTAGGCTTTGGTAGCCCTTGTGAGTCCAAGTCTAGGTAGGATGGACTCACAAACTTTCAAACTTGCGGATTTGGTGAAGATGTCCGCGAGTTGATCTTGGCTCTTGGTGTAACACGGTAGAATGGTGCCTTTGGTCATTTGCTCTCTAACCTTGTGACAATCGATCTCGATGTGCTTGGTCCTCTCATGGAAAACCGAGTTAGAGGCTATATGAATCGCGGCTTCGTTGTCACAATGCATGATCATTGGCGCCTTGACCTCAATACCCAAGTCTTGGAGTAAGTTCTTTAACCACATAAGTTCTTGAGTGAGTTTTCTCATTGCTCGGTATTCGGCTTCGGCGGTTGAACACGACACTATCTTTTGCTTCTTCATCTTCCATGTGACAAGGTTGCCCCCAATGAAGGTACAATAGCCGGTTGTTGATCTTCTATCTTTTAGATCCCCGGCATAGTCCGCGTCACAATACCCAACTACCTCGGTATTTTTGTTGCATCCCATCCAAATTCCCAAGTCACAAGTTCCTTTGAGATATCTCAAGATTCTCTCAAGCATGCTCCAATGGTGTTGCTTTGGCGATTGCATGTGTTGAGCTACTTGATTCACGGCGAAGCATAGGTCCGGTCTAGTGATAGTTAGGTAGATGAGTTTCCCAACCATCTTTCTATAGAGCTTTGGATCCTTGTATGGCTGGTCCTCTTCTCCGCCTTCTTCAATGATCTTGTATCCATCTTCAAGAGGTGTCTTGGCCGCCTTAGTACCTAGCATACCTACATCACTCAAAAGGTCATGAGTATATTTTCTTTGAGAGAGAAGGAGACCCTCTTCGGACCTACACATCTCAATTCCAAGAAAGTATTTGAGTTTACCAAGATCCTTAATGTCAAATTTAGATTTAAGATAGTCTTTAGCGTTTTGAACACCTACCTTGTTATCCCCGGAGATGATAATATCATCCACGTAGACGAGGATAACCACTATACCTTCTTGGCTTTGCCGGGTAAAGAGGGTGTGTTCGGATTGACTTCTCTTGAAACCTCTTGCCATCAAGGTTGAACTAAGCTTGTGGTACCAAGCCCTTGGTGATTGTTTGAGACCATAGATTGCTTTTCTCAATCTCAAAACTTTTCCGGGAGTGATTGTGTCTTCTAAGCCGGGAGGGGGAGTCATGTATACTTCCTCTTCAAGTTCTCCTTGTAAGAAGGCATTCTTGACATCCATTTGATATAGATCCCACGAGAGATTCACGGCTAAAGACAGCACCACTCTAACCGTATGAAGCTTGGCCACCGGGGCAAATGTATCAAGGTAATCTTCCCCATAGGTTTGAGTAAATCCCCTTGCCACAAGCCTTGCCTTGTGCCTTTCAATTTCACCATTGCTATGGTACTTGATAGTAAAGACGTATCTTGAGCTCACGGTCCTCTTCCCCTTAGGTAGATCCGTTTCATAGTACGTTTCATTATCCTCCATTGCTTTGTTCTCGTTCTTAACCGCATTGACCCAAACTTCATGCTTCATTGCCTCTTCATAGGTCCTTGGTATCTCATGTTGATCTATAGATGTGGTGAAGGCTTGGTGTTCTTCGGGTATTTGAGCAAGCGAACACACGGCTTGAGTTGGATGAGCTACCACATTGTTGTTGTAGTAGACTCTTGTGTTGATCCAATTAGACGGATGATTCTTGATTCTAGAGCTCCTTCTTGGACCACTAGGTGCAACCGTTTCTTCTTGAGACACTCCTTGATCATGACCCTCTTGATCATGACTTTGATCCCTTGTCTCGGTGGAGGCTTGATGTTCTTCTTGAACATTTGAGTCTCCCCCGGATTCATTTACTTCTTGAAAGTTAGGCCCGGAACCGGCTTGCTCATTGTTGTTGTTCCCCCCTTCATGATCAAGGTGGGTTTCCTCTTGAGTTGGTTCTTCTTGGGTTTCTTCTTCAAGGTTCATACCAAGATTCCTCATCAAATTCCTTAGACTAGTCGCCCTATCCGGAACTACCTCGGGTAATCCTTTTAGACTTTCCCAATTCTTATCTTCATAGTAGCTTTTGCCTTCTAGGAATTTGACGTCTCTTGATACCAATACCCTTCTTGCTTCGGGTACGTAGCACTTATAACCTTTTTGTGTATTAGAGTAGCCGATGAACATGGCCTTGGTGCTTTTCGCCTCAAGTTTGTTCCTTTGTTCACTAGGCACAAATACAAAGCACACACAACCGAAAACTCTTAGATGATTGACAAAGGGTTTGGTTTTGTTCAATACCTCAAAGGGAGATTGGTTCTTGAGAACTTGAGTAGGGGTCCTATTGATAAGATAGCATGCGGTTAAGACTCCATCCGACCAATGACGCTTAGGGACGTTCATGTGGAACATCATTGATCTTGTAACCTCCATGAGATGCCGATTCTTCCTTTCGGCTACTCCATTTTGTTGTGGAGTGTATGGACATGATGTTTGATGAATGATTCCGTGTTTGGCTATATACTCTTTGAATGCTCGGCTCGTGTATTCACCCCCATTATCCGACCTAAAAGTTTTGATCTTGGCATTGTATTGATTAGTCACATGATTTTGAAAGTTTTGAAAAGCCTCTAACACCCTATCTTTTGATTGTAATAGAGTTACCCAAGTATACTTCGAACTTTCATCAATAAAGGTGACAAAATACGAATGGTTATCTCTAGATTTACAAGGCGATGACCACACATCCGAGTGAACAAGATCAAAAGGTTTATAAAGCATTGTGGATTTTGGGAAAACGGTTCTACAATGTTTGCCTAAAATACACGATTCACAAGTCTCATGATTAAAACTAACATTAGGCAAGAGAGTTTTTAAAGCATTCAAATGAGGATGGCCGAGCCTATAATGCCAAATGACATTATTGGCTTCGGCTAAAACGGAATTAAAAGCATGACAAAGATAAGAGCTAGATGAATTCTTTTCAAGGAAATAGAGATCGCCTCTTGTGATCCCCTTTCCAATGACCTCCTTACTCTCAATATCCTGAAAAATCACCTCATTAGGACTAAAGATTACATTGCAATTCAAGTCACAAGATATACGTTTCACGGATATAAGGTTCGATGTAAAGCTAGGCATGTAAAGAGCTTGGGATTCTTTATTAAAAAGTTTAAGGTTCCCTAATCCTTCTATAGGAATCTTACTCCCATTTGCAATAATGACATTTCCTATGGCCGGTTTAACATTATTGATCAAGTCTAGGTTACTAATCATGTGATGAGAAGCACCCGAATCAACTATAATAGGCTTAATAGGTTCTTTGTCTAATGTATGAGCACTTAGAGAGTAATAAGGAGAAATACCCGAGCCCTTAAGGGCTTTGATGAGGGCCTCCAAGTCGGATTTCCTTACAAACTCATCCGTGTATGGGACGATGGCCGAGGACTCTTCTCCCTTGGCTTGGTTTGATCCGCTTGTGCTTGGTAGGCTAGCCACGTCTTCGTTGGTGAAATGAGCTTTGGCATCTTTGAACTTAGCCGGCTTGAGATGTGGGTGCAATATCCAACATCTATCCTTAGTGTGGCCCTTCTTCTTGCAATGATCGCATGTCAAGGCTCTCCTTTCTTCATAGGTCTTTGTTGAGGGCTTGAATGCGACTTTGTTAGCGGTGACCAGCTCTTTCTTGCTATCAAAGAGCTCGATAGAGCCTTGTTCCTTTTGAAGTTGGGCGCAAACCTCATCAAGATGTGGAAGAGTCTCGGCTCTAAGGAGATGCTTGATGAGGTCTTTGTAGCTTGGATTGAGAGTGAGCAAGAGTCCAAAGACTATGTCTTCTTCTCTTCTCTTGTTAAGGATCTTAGCATCCACCGTGAATGGCCTTAGCATTTCTAGCTCGGCCCAAAGAGATCTAAAGGCTCCAAAGTGTTTAGTGAACTCGGTATCTTCTTGATAGAGTTCATTGATGGCCTTCTTGACTTCAAAGACACGGCTTAAGTTTGAGACATTGCCGTATACGGTTTGGAGAGTATCCCATAGGTCTTTGGCACTCTCGCAATACGAGTAAGCTTCAAGGATAGAGGGCTCAAGGGAGGATTGTATTACCCCGAGAACCTTTTGGTCTTCTTGAAAGCGCTTCATGAGGTTGGAGTCAACATCCTCCCCTTCTAAATCAACATCGGTTGGGAGCTCTTGCTTCTTGAGGATATGACCGAATAGGCCTTTTCCACATAGAGCCGTCTTCATGGTCCTAGCCCATAGCAAGTAGTTTATCCCTTTTAGAGTAACCGGACATCGGATCTTCATATATTCCTTGTCTTCCATGGTTAAGACTTGAGATTTGTAGTGAAAAGATTTAGTCTTTGAGAGTTAGCTTTGAAGAGCTTAGATCTTTAGTAAAGACCGAGTATTTGAGAAGATGAAAGCTTGGATCTTGGAAAAGGAATCGGCTTTAATCTTCTTTAGAAACCAAGTATCAAGTTACCGGGAACCGAGAGTCGAGTGTAGCCGAGAGTCGAGAATCACCGAGTATCGAGTGTTGCCGAGTATCGAGAATCACCGAGTATCGAGTGTTGCCGAGTATCGAGAATCACCGAGTGTCGAGTGTTGCCGAGTATCGAGAATCACCGAGTATCGAATCCGAATGAAATGAGAAACTTTTGAAAGAGATTAAGTATAAGAGCGGAAGAGATTTAAGGTTTCAAGAGCTTATTGCTCTGATACCATGTTAGAATTTAAGAGATTGAGAGTAATTTAGATTTAGAGGAGATTTGGTTTCACATGTTCTTCATGTTCTTGAAGAACATAAAGAGACATTAGAGAGAGAGTATGGAGAATAGATTTTCATTTCATAAGATGTGTTAAAGGATCTACAACAATAGGAGGATACATATATAACATAAGGGAAAGAGAGAGAGGAGAAGCTTCGGCGCTCCAACGGCTATAATTCAAAAGGGAGTGACCGCATTGTCCGTTGGTCCATAGCCGGCGCTTGTACGGCCGCGTGGTCTCCAAGCGCTAACGGCTCTTTTCTCCAACGACTCTTCAACGACTCTCCAACGACTCTCAATCGACTCTCAATCGACTCTCCAACGACTCTCAATCGACTCTCCAACGACTCCTCCTTTGTCTTCTATGCAATGGTAACAAGAGAGCATGGGACTTCTACTTGGGTCACATGCTAGGCCATTGCCTTGGTGGACAATACTTGTCCGGGCAATGCCTTGGTCTCTTTTACAGAAACTTGTTTTAGAGTCCTAGAAACCACGATGTTAGATGTTTCATAAGTTGGTCAATCTAGTACAAAGCTCATTGAGCCACTTATAAGCACTCATGTTGCATGAAACTTGGTTTAGAGTCCTAGAAACGCGTTGTTAGATGTTTCATAAGTTCGTCAAACTAGTACAAAGCTCATTGAGACACTTATAAGCACTCATGTTGCATGAAACTTGGTTTGGAGTCCTAGAAACGCGTTGTTAGATGTTTCATAAGTTTGTCAAACTTGTACAAAGCTCATTGAGACACTTATAAGCACTCATGTTGCGTGAAACTTGGTTTAGAGTCCTAGAAACCACGATGTTAGATGTTTCATAAGTTCGTCAATCTAGTACAAAGCTCATTGAGCCACTTATAAGCACTCATGTTGCATGAAACTTGGTTTAGAGTCCTAGAAACGCGTTTGTTAGATGTTTCATAAGTTTGTCAAACTAGTACAAAGCTCATTGAGCCACTTATAAGCACTCATGTTGCATGAAACTTGGTTTAGAGTCCTAGAAACGCGTTGTTAGATGTTTCATAAGTTCGTCAAACTTGTACAAAGCTCATTGAGACACTTATAAGCACTCATGTTGCATGAGACTTATTATAGAGTCCTAGAAACCGCGTTGTTAGATGTTTCATAGGTTCGTAAATCTAGTACAAAGCTCATTGAGACACTTATAAGCACTCATGTTGCAAAAACTTGGTTTAGAGTCCTAGGAACGCGTTGTTAGATGTTTCATAAGTTCGTAAATCTAGTACAAAGCTTATTGAGCCACTTATAAGCACTCATGTTGCATGAAACTTGGTTTAGAGTCCTAGAAACGCATTGTTAGATGTTTCATAAGTTCGTCAAACAAGTACAAAGCTCATTGAGACAATTATAAGCACTCATGTTGCATGAAACTTGGTTTAGAGTCCTAGAAACCTCGTTGTTAGATGTTTCATAAGTTCGTCAATCTAGTACAAAGCTCATTGAGACACGTATAAGCACTCATGTTGCAAAAACTTGGTTTAGAGTCCTAGGAACGCGTTGTTAGATGTTTCATAAGTTCGTCAATCTAGTACAAAGCTCATTGAGCAACTTATAAGCACTCATGTTGCATGAAACTTGGTTTAGAGTCCTAGAAACGCGTTGTTAGATGTTTCATAAGTTCGTCAAACCAGTACATAGCTCATTGAGCCACTTATAAGCACTCAAGTTGCATGAAACTTGGTTTAGAGTCCTAGAAACGCGTTGTTAGATGTTTCATCAGTTCGTCAAACTTGTACAAAGCTCATTGAGACACTTATAAGCACTCATGTTGCATGAAACTTGGTTTAGAGTCCTTGAAACCGCGTTGTTAGATGTTTCATAAGTTCGTCAATCTAGTACAAAGCTCATTGAGACACTTATAAGCACTCATGTTGCAAAAACTTGGTTTAGAGTCCTAGGAACGTGTTGTTAGATGTTTCATAAGTTCGTCAATCTAGTACAAAGCTCATTGAGCCACTTATAAACACTCATTTTGCATGAAACTTGGTTTATAGTCCTAGAAACGCGTTGTTAGTTGTTTCATAAGTTCGTCAATCTTGTACAAAGCTCATTGAGACACTTATAAGCACTCATGTTGCGTGAAACTTGGTTTAGAGTCCTAGAAACCACGATGTTAGATGTTTCATAAGTTCGTCAATCTAGTACAAAACTCATTGAGCCACTTATAAGCACTCATGTTGCATGAAACTTGGTTTAGAGTCATAGAAACGCGTTGTTAGATGTTTCATAAGTTTGTCAAATTAAACTTGTACAAAGCTCATTGAGACACTTATAAGCACTCATGTTTCATGAAACTTGGTTAAGAGTCCTAGAAACGCGTTGTTAGATGTTTCATAAGTTTGTCAAACTTGTAAAAAGCTCATTGAGACACTTAATAAGCACTCATGTTGCATGAAACTTGGTTTAGAGTCCTAGAAACGCATTGTTAGATGTTTCATAAGTTCGTCAAACTAGTACAAAGCTCATTGAGACACTTATAAGCACTCAAGTTGCATGAAACTTGGTTTAGAGTCCTAGAAACCGCGTTGTTAGATGTTTCATAAGTTCGTCAATCTAGTACAAAGCTCATTGAGACACTTATACGCACTCATGTTGCAAAAACTTGGTTTAGAGTCTTAGAAACGCGTTGTTAGATGTTTCATAAGTTCGTCAATCTAGTACAAAGCTCATTGAGACACTTATAAGCACTCATGTTGCATGAAACTTGGTTTAGAGTCCTAGCAACCACGTTGTTAGATGTTTCATAAGTTCGTCAAACTAGTACAAAGCTCATTGAGCCACTTATAAGCACTCATGTTGCATGAAACTTGGTTTAGAGTCCTAGAAACGCGTTATTAGATGTTTCATAAGTTCGTCAAACTAGTACAAAGCTCATTGAGACACTTATAAGCACTCATGTTGCATGAAACTTGGTTTAGAATCCTAGAAACCGCGTTGTTAGATGTTTCATAAGTTCGTCAATCTAGTACAAAGCTCATTGAGACACTTATAAGCACTCATGTTGCAAAAACTTGGTTTAGAGTCCTAGAAACGCGTTGTTAGATGTTTCATAAGTTCGTCAATCTAGTACAAAGCTCATTGAGCCACTTATAAGCACTCATGTTGCATGAAACTTGGTTTAGATTCCTAGAAACCACGTTGTTAGATGTTTCATAAGTTCGTCAAACTAGTACAAAGCTCATTGAGACACTTATAAGCACTCATGTTGCGTGAAACTTGGTTTAGAGTCCTAGAAACCACGATGTTAGATGTTTCATAAGTTCGTCAATCTAGTACAAAGCTCATTGAGCCACTTATAAGCACTCATGTTGCATGAAACTTTGTTTATAGTCCTAGAAAAGCGTTGTTAGATGTTTCATAAGTTCGTCAAACTAGTACAAAGCTCATTGAGCCACTTATAAGCACTCATGTTGCATGAAACTTGGATTAGAGTCCTAGAAACGCGTTGTTAGATGTTTCATAAGTTCGTCAAACTTGTACAAAGCTCATTGAGACACTTATAAGCACTCATGTTGCATGAAACTTGGTTTAGAGTCCTAGAAACCGCGTTGTTAGGTGTTTCATAAGTTCGTCAATCTAGTACAAAGCTCATTGAGACACTTATAAGCACTCATGTTGCAAAAACTTGGTTTAGATTCCTAGAAACGCGTTGTTAGATGTTTCATAAGTTCGTCAATCTAGTACAAAGCTCATTTAGCCACTTATAAGCACTCATGTTGCATGAAACTTTGTTTAGATTCCTAGCAACCACGTTGTTAGATGTTTCATAAGTTCGTCAACCTAGTACAAAGCTCATTGAGACACTTATAGGCACTCATGTTGCGTGAAACTTGGTTTAGAGTCCTAGAAACCACGATGTTAGATGTTTCATAAGTTCGTCAATCTAGTACAAAGCTCATTGAGCCACTTATAAGCACTCATGTTACATGAAACTTAGTTTAGAGTCCTAGAAACGCGTTGTTAGATGTTTCATAAGTTCGTCAAACTAGTACAAAGCTCATTGAGCCACTTATAAGCACTCATGTTGCATGAAACTTGGTTTAGAGTCCTAGAAACGCGTTGTTAGATGTTTCATAAGTTCGTCAAACTTGTACAAAGCTCATTGAGACACTTATAAGCACTCATGTTGCGTGAAACTTGGTTTAGAGTCCTAGAAACCACGATGTTAGATGTTTCATAAGTTCGTCAATCTAGTACAAAGCTCGTTGAGCCACTTATAAGCACTCATGTTGCATGAAAC
Organism: Cochlearia excelsa; assembly: GCA_963556525.1. Lineage (NCBI taxonomy): Eukaryota > Viridiplantae > Streptophyta > Magnoliopsida > Brassicales > Brassicaceae > Cochlearia > Cochlearia excelsa. The sequence continues at coordinate 1,176,794 of CAUVZT010000019.1, forward strand.
TTTGTTTATAGTCCTAGAAACGCGTTGTTAGATGTTTCATAAGTTCGTCAAACTAGTACAAAGCTCATTGAGCCACTTATAAGCACTCATGTTGCATGAAACTTGGATTAGAGTCCTAGAAACGCGTTGTTAGATGTTTCATAAGTTCGTCAAACTTGTACAAAGCTCATTGAGACACTTATAAGCACTCATGTTGCATGAAACTTGGTTTAGAGTCCTAGAAACCGCGTTGTTAGGTGTTTCATAAGTTCGTCAATCTAGTACAAAGCTCATTGAGACACTTATAAGCACTCATGTTGCAAAAACTTGGTTTAGATTCCTAGAAACGCGTTGTTAGATGTTTCATAAGTTCGTCAATCTAGTACAAAGCTCATTTAGCCACTTATAAGCACTCATGTTGCATGAAACTTTGTTTAGATTCCTAGCAACCACGTTGTTAGATGTTTCATAAGTTCGTCAACCTAGTACAAAGCTCATTGAGACACTTATAAGCACTCATGTTGCGTGAAACTTGGTTTAGAGTCCTAGAAACCACGATGTTAGATGTTTCATAAGTTCGTCAATCTAGTACAAAGCTCATTGAGCCACTTATAAGCACTCATGTTGCATGAAACTTAGTTTAGAGTCCTAGAAACGCGTTGTTAGATGTTTCATAAGTTCGTCAAACTAGTACAAAGCTCATTGAGCCACTTATAAGCACTCATGTTGCATGAAACTTGGTTTAGAGTCCTAGAAACGCGTTGTTAGATGTTTCATAAGTTCGTCAAACTTGTACAAAGCTCATTGAGACAATTATAAGCACTCATGTTGCATGAAACTTGGTTTAGAGTCCTAGAAACCGCGTTGTTAGATGTTTCATAAGTTCGTCAATCTAGTACAAAGCTCATTGAGACATTTATAAGCACTCATGTTGCAAAAACTTGGTTTAGAGTCCTAGGAACGCGTTGTTAGATGTTTCATAAGTTCGTCAATCTAGTACAAAGCTCATTGAGCCACTTATAAGCACTCATGTTGCATGAAACTTGGTTTAGAGTCCTAGAAACGCGTTGTTAGATGTTTCATAAGTTCGTCAAACTAGTACAAAGCTCATTGAGCCACTTATAAGCACTCATGTTGCGTGAAACTTATTTTAGAGTCCTAGAAACCACGATGTTAGATGTTCCATAAGTTCGTCAATCTAGTACAAAGCTCATTGAGCCACTTATAAGCACTCATGTTGCATGAAACTTGGTTTAGAGTCCTAGAAACCGCGTTGTTAGATATTTCATGATGCGATCGTGATCGAGTCATCGGACGAGGAAGCCGAGTACAACAAGTTGTCGAGCACCCGACCATCCGATGACAAGATGCCGAGCACCCGACCACTCGATACCGAGGAGACACCGAGCATCCGACCACCAAATGCCGAGAAGATGTCGAGCATTACCGAGGGAAGAATTACACGAGCTAAAGCAAGGGAGTTAGCAGGAGAAATCAAGACGATGCTCAACAAAGAAGCACCAGGAGGAGCCGCAGCTCAAGACGTCTGCAACCCCTTCCAAACAACCAAAGAAGGCAAAGTAACATACTAAAGTACTAAGTGATTAATTCTGTACTCTTTTGTCCTTAGTTGAGAAGGTTTTGTCCCACCTTGGGTTTTCCTATCACTAAGGTTTTAACGAGGCAAGTTAATCACTTACATCAAGTACTTTAGTAGATATCTTGACCTTAGTGTTTGGCGAGGCACTTAACCACTCGCCAATCTATCCTTGTTTCTTTAGTACTTTTGCAAGTTTCCATTTTTGTTGCAATTTCCTTTTTGGCACTATGTTTTGTGATTTCCTTTTTGTGAACGATTTCCTTTTTGTTATTGGCGAAAACCCTAAAAGAAGCAAGCGATGTGTGCTTGTTCTTTATAGGGGTTGCGCCCCCCTTTCTTTTCCCTTTAGCAAAGATTTTAATAAAGAACGTGAAGAGCTTTGTCTCCTTTGGCTTTGAGAAGAAGTCGCCCCTCGATTCCGAGAAGGAATCTTATCACCACCGCAAGCTTAGCTTCGCCGGAGATCTTCTACCCTCTAGTTAGCCATCCATAGCTTGCTAGAGTTATCGCCACCACCTCCTCCTTCTCCCCATTCATCTCCACGGTTTCTAGTCCTGTTCTTGATGCGGAAAAGACCAAGGAAGGGATCTCTAAGGTGGTTGAAGGGATAATCCTCGACTTTGATGAACTCGCGAAGCACAAACCTAAGGTATATTAAACCTTAGACCCAATACTCTCTTAAAACGCTTCAACAAAACAAGGCGGTGGACCTTAGTTCGAAGAACTTGGTAAGTACAAACCTTAGGTATATTAAACCTAAGACCCAATACTCTCAACAAGAAACAACTAACTTTGGTAATGAAAGGCGCCACAAACGGGGATGAAGAACTGTTTGATAAGCCGGTTGATCACTCGGAATCACACCGAAGATCGAAAAGTTCACAAGGAACTAAATGAGAATCACTCTCACAAAAAGATAGAAAAAATATATTTGTTTAAAAAGTTGGATGTCTTTCTCCAATGGAGATTACATGTATTTAAAGGGAAATAAAACTTGTAGAGAAAGAAAGAAGTTCAAAGGATGTAGTAAACATAATTAAAGATAGAATTAAAAGATGTGTTGAATGACTCTTGAACTCCAAATATGACTCTTGATCTTTCATTTTCGTCACTCTTTATTGACCAAATTATAAGTGCTTCATTTTGGGCTTTCTTGGGCCTCAATCATGTTTAGAAGTGGTTGGACTTGATGTACATCATACCCAATGGTCTTGTGAATGTTCTCCTTGTCAATAAGCTCTTGAATCAGCCCGTTAAGTACCTCCTTGACCTTCTTTGCTCTTGCTCTTGTCATTGGTCCAATGGGTACTTGCAAAGCATCCTCATGATCATCCTTGCTGCTTTGGATGTCCTCATCATTCCCCGTAGGCTTCTTCATGCTCTCTTTGTCCAAAATGTCTTGAAACAGCTCATCAAATCCGTCTTTGATCTTCTTGTCTTGCGATATTGTAAATGGTTCAATGGCTAGCCGAGGTGTTTTCACATCCCTTTGTTTGTTGCTCCTTAGAATCGTATCATACTCGTCCACTTGAAAATGATTTGTCCTCAAATCATGCTTGTCCCCTACATCAAATGGAAACAATGGATGTTTTGAACCAAAGTAAACTCTAACTTGCCTCGACACCTTTACTTCACCACCATTATTCAAACGTTGCAGCTTGTAAAATCGCTTCTTTTTTGTCACACCTCGTCCACTTTTTACCTTATCAACCAAAGGATCAAGTTTTTGAGCTCCTTTTCGAGTACGAAATGTTTTTGCAACTCCATTCTCTCCAAACAACTGGAACTCAATGTGGCCTTTTCTTTTGCATAGAAAGTTCATTCCTTTTGCTTGCTTATAGTTCACAACTCTCTCATTCGGACTAAGGCTCAAAATCTGAAGTAAAACAGACCTAGTCTTGTTCTTTGCTTGCCAAAATGTTGAATCTCGAAAGACAAAATCAACATCTTCGGGTTTCTCCTTGTAAGATAGCGAATTGAAAATCGAATCAAGGTCCACGAACTTCAAGCTCTCACCTAACCACGTGTGCCTTTGATTCGCCGCACAAATCTCAAAATCCCCTAACTTGATACACTCGAGATGTGATCCTTGAAATTCGTCTTGTAATGCACATAGCTCCCTCTTATCCCAAAAATCTATCTTTTCCAACAATTCAAAGGATAGAATATATGGATCAGGATCAAGAAACAGAGGATACCTTCTTGAAAGTGCACAAACTTCACTTTCAGCCTTTCATTGAATTATGCTTTGAGGTTGAAATATCATCTCATGTTGCACTTCCACCATAGGATCAAAATGTGAAAAAACCTTATGCACATCTTCAAAATCAGATTCTTCGACAACCTCTTCAACTTCTTCTTCATACCTTCCAATGGAAAATGGAACCAGAACTTGACTTGTCACCTTCACTTCTCCACTATCATTTAACCATTGCAACCTGTAAGGTTTTGAATGCATTGTGGTTTTCAAACTCAGTTTCTCCACAAGAGTAGTACTTGCCATGTTTGTACAACTCCCACCATCAATAATCAAGCTACACACCTTGTTCTGAATGTGACACCTTGTGTGAAATAGATTCTCACGTTGTACCTCTTGTTCTTCTTTAGCTTGCACACTCAATGATCTCCTTGTAACCAATAAGTCTCCCTTGGCAGCAACCTCTTCACTATCTTCTATTAATGATGGCATAGAATCAGAATCCCCTTCTTCTTCTTCAGTTTCTACATCACCATTATCTCTAATCACCATTGTCCTTTTGTTTGGACACTCATTAGCATAATGACCTCTGCCATGACACTTAAAGCATTGCACATCGCGGTTATGCGTATTAGAAGACTCCGTTCTTCCTTTGATTTCATGGCTGGTAGTGGATGGCTTTGTTTCGACCTTTGGTTTTGGGGTTGTCTTCTCTTCATAACAGAAATTATGATGATACTTTAACTTGTAAGAAGAAGTATCATGCCTTGTAGATGATGGTGTATCTTCTTTGTTTCTTTCTCTCGGTTGAATACTTTCTCTTCTAAAAATATGAGAAACACGTTGTTGTTTCCTTTCTTGTGTTCTCTCTTGAATTTGATCCAACCTTTTGTTTAAAACTTGCACTTCACCTCTCAATAACTTTTGAAACTCTTCCATCAAATCTTTAATTTGAAGTTTTGAGAAACTCGGTTGATGATTCTTCTTCATTATCCCCATAGTAATCAAATAGAAGATACCAAAGAAATCGAAAATCTCAAAGGGAGTATGGGCAATGGGAATAAGAGAAGGTTATAAATGTTATAATAGTTATAAGGGTTATAAGGGTTATAAGAGTTATAAGGGTTATAAGGGTTATAAGGATTATAAGGATTATAACAAAAGAAAAATGAAAGAAATTTAAGAACAAAGAAAGAGTAATCCAGAACTTTTATGATCTTTTTTTTTCTTTTTTTTTTGATTTTCTTTTTTTTTTTTTTTTTTTTTTTTTTCAAATCTTGATTTTCAGAAAATTAATAAAACAAAAACAGAAAAATAGAAGATGATAGAAAGAAGATGAAAAGATTTGAAAATGATAGAAAGAAGATGAATGATAAAAAGATAAACCAAGCTTAGAGATGGCTCTGATACCAAATGATGCGGAAAAGACCAAGGAAGGGATCTCTAAGGTGGTTGAAGGGATAATCCTCGACTTTGATGAACTCGCGAAGCACAAACCTAAGGTATATTAAACCTTAGACCCAATACTCTCTTAAAACGCTTCAACAAAACAAGGCGGTGGACCTTAGTTCGAAGAACTTGGTAAGTACAAACCTTAGGTATATTAAACCTAAGACCCAATACTCTCAACAAGAAACAACTAACTTTGGTAATGAAAGGCGCCACAAACAGGGATGAAGAACTGTTTGATAAGCCCGGTTGATCACTCGGAATCACACCGAAGATCGAAAAGTTCACAAGGAACTAAATGAGAATCACTCTCACAAAAAGATAGAAAAAATATATTTGTTTAAAAAGTTGGATGTCTTTCTCCAATGGAGATTACATGTATTTAAAGGGAAATAAAACTTGTAGAGAAAGAAAGAAGTTCAAAGGATGTAGTAAACATAATTAAAGATAGAATTAAAAGATGTGTTGAATGACTCTTGAACTCCAAATATGACTCTTGATCTTTCATTTTCGTCACTCTTTATTGACCAAATTATAAGTGCTTCATTTTGGGCTTTCTTGGGCATCAATCATGTTTAGAAGTGGTTGGACTTGATGTACATCATACCCAATGGTCTTGTGAATGTTCTCCTTGTCAATAAGCTCTTGAATCAGCCCGTTAAGTACCTCCTTGACCTTCTTTGCTCTTGCTCTTGTCATTGGTCCAATGGGTACTTGCAAAGCATCCTCATGATCATCCTTGCTGCTTTGGATGTCCTCATCATTCCCCGTAGGCTTCTTCATGCTCTCTTTGTCCAAAATGTCTTGAAACAGCTCATCAAATCCGTCTTTGATCTTCTTGTCTTGCGATATTGTAAATGGTTCAATGGCTAGCTGAGGTGTTTTCACATCCCTTTGTTTGTTGCTCCTTAGAATCGTATCATACTCGTCCACTTGAAAATGATTTGTCCTCAAATCATGCTTGTCCCCTACATCAAATGGAAACAATGGATGTTTTGAACCAAAGTAAACTCTAACTTGCCTCGACACCTTTACTTCACCACCATTATTCAAACGTTGCAGCTTGTAAAATCGCTTCTTTTTTGTCACACCTCGTCCACTTTTTACCTTATCAACCAAAGGATCAAGTTTTTGAGCTCCTTTTCGAGTACGAAATGTTTTTGCAACTCCATTCTCTCCAAACAGCTGGAACTCAATGTGGCCTTTTCTTTTGCATAGAAAGTTCATTCCTTTTGCTTGCTTATAGTTCACAACTCTCTCATTCGGACTAAGGCTCAAAATCTGAAGTAAAACAGACAGACTAGTCTTGTTCTTTGCTTGCCAAAATGTTGAATCTCGAAAGACAAAATCAACATCTTCGGGTTTCTCCTTGTAAGATAGCGAATTGAAAATCGAATCAAGGTCCACGAACTTCAAGCTCTCACCTAACCACGTGTGCCTTTGATTCGCCGCACAAATCTCAAAATCCCCTAACTTGATACCCTCGAGATGTGATCCTTGAAATTCGTCTTGTAATGCACATAGCTCCCTCTTATCCCAAAAATCTATCTTTTCCAACAATTCAAAGGATAGAATATATGGATCGGGATCAAGAAACAGAGGATACCTTCTTGAAAGTGCACAAACTTCACTTTCAGCCTTTCATTGAATTATGCTTTGAGGTTGAAATATCATCTCATGTTGCACTTCCACCATAGGATCAAAATGTGAAAAAACCTTATGCACATCTTCAAAATCAGATTCTTCGACAACCTCTTCAACTTCTTCTTCATACCTTCCAATGGAAAATGGAACCAGAACTTGACTTGTCACCTTCACTTCTCCACTATCATTTAACCATTGCAACCTGTAAGGTTTTGAATGCATTGTGGTTTTCAAACTCAGTTTCTCCACAAGAGTAGTACTTGCCATGTTTGTACAACTCCCACCATCAATAATCAAGCTACACACCTTGTTCTGAATGTGACACCTTGTGTGAAATAGATTCTCACGTTGTACCTCTTGTTCTTCTTTAGCTTGCACACTCAATGATCTCCTTGTAACCAATAAGTCTCCCTTGGCAGCAACCTCTTCACTATCTTCTATTAATGATGGCATAGAATCGAATCCCCTTCTTCTTCTTCAGTTTCTACATCACCATTATCTCTAATCACCATTGTCCTTTTGTTTGGACACTCATTAGCATAATGACCTCTGCCATGACACTTAAAGCATTGCACATCGCGGTTATGCGTATTAGAAGACTCCGTTCTTCCTTTGATTTCATGGCTGGTAGTGGATGGCTTTGTTTCGACCTTTGGTTTTGGGGTTGTCTTCTCTTCATAACAGAAATTATGATGATACTTTAACTTGTAAGAAGAAGTATCATGCCTTGTAGATGATGGTGTATCTTCTTTGTTTCTTTCTCTCGGTTGAATACTTTCTCTTCTAAAAATATGAGAAACACGTTGTTGTTTCCTTTCTTGTGTTCTCTCTTGAATTTGATCCAACCTTTTGTTTAAAACTTGCACTTCACCTCTCAATAACTTTTGAAACTCTTCCATCAAATCTTTAATTTGAAGTTTTGAGAAACTCGGTTGATGATTCTTCTTCATTATCCCCATAGTAATCAAATAAAAGATACCAAAGAAATCGAAAATCTCAAAGGGAGTATGGGCAATGGGAATAAGAGAAGGTTATAAATGTTATAATAGTTATAAGGGTTATAAGGGTTATAAGAGTTATAAGGGTTATAAGGGTTATAAGGATTATAAGGATTATAACAAAAGAAAAATGAAAGAAATTTAAGAACAAAGAAAGAGTAATCCAGAACTTTTATGATCTTTTTTTTTCTTTTTTTTTTGATTTTCTTTTTTTTCTTTTTTTTTTTTTTCAAATCTGGATTTTCGAGAAAATTAATAAAACAAAAAACAGAAATAGAAGATGATAGAAAGAAGATGAAAATATTTGAAAATGATAGAAAGAAGATGAATGATAAAAAGATAAAACCAAGCTTAGAGATGGCTCTGATACCAAATGATGCGGAAAAGACCAAGGAAGGGATCTCTAAGGTGGTTGAAGGGATAATCCTCGACTTTGATGAACTCGCGAAGCACAAACCTAAGGTATATTAAACCTTAGACCCAATACTCTCTTAAAACGCTTCAACAAAACAAGGCGGTGGACCTTAGTTCGAAGAACTTGGTAAGTACAAACCTTAGGTATATTAAACCTAAGACCCAATACTCTCAACAAGAAACAACTAACTTTTTGGTAATGAAAGGCGCCACAAACAGGGATGAAGAACTGTTTGATAAGCCGGTTGATCACTCGGAATCACACCGAAGATCGAAAAGTTCACAAGGAACTAAATGAGAATCACTCTCACAAAAAGATAGAAAAAATATATTTGTTTAAAAAGTTGGATGTCTTTCTCCAATGGAGATTACATGTATTTAAAGGGAAATAAAACTTGTAGAGAAAGAAAGAAGTTCAAAGGATGTAGTAAACATAATTAAAGATAGAATTAAAAGATGTGTTGAATGACTCTTGAACTCCAAATATGACTCTTGATCTTTCATTTTCGTCACTCTTTATTGACCAAATTATAAGTGCTTCATTTTGGGCTTTCTTGGGCATCAATCATGTTTAGAAGTGGTTGGACTTGATGTACATCATACCCAATGGTCTTGTGAATGTTCTCCTTGTCAATAAGCTCTTGAATCAGCCCGTTAAGTACCTCCTTGACCTTCTTTGCTCTTGCTCTTGTCATTGGTCCAATGGGTACTTGCAAAGCATCCTCATGATCATCCTTGCTGCTTTGGATGTCCTCATCATTCCCCGTAGGCTTCTTCATGCTCTCTTTGTCCAAAATGTCTTGAAACAGCTCATCAAATCCGTCTTTGATCTTCTTGTCTTGCGATATTGTAAAGGGTTCAATGGCTAGCTGAGGTGTTTTCACATCCCTTTGTTTGTTGCTCCTTAGAATCGTATCAGTTCTTACCTTCCCCACCATTCCGCAGCCACCTTTACCATCTCTCACCATCAATTCCCCGAGATCCATCCATCTCTCACGCTTCCACCATTCACACCATCATCAAGCCATCAAGCAAGCCTCCATCTCTTGCTTGAGACGACCATAATCCATCTACACACCTTCTCCATCATCCTTTGCCTCTGTTCTAGCTTCTAAACCGCCGTCCCATCCACCTACACTCACCAAGTCACCGCAGCTCCAAGCTCGGCCTCGTCTAGAGTTAAGATCGCTAGGGGAGGATCGTATCATGTGGTATCAGAGCCAACTCTGAACCAAGGCTGAGTTTTTCTTACCCTTTTGCTCTTTAGTTTCTGATACGTGTTTGATTAGAACTCACTCACCCTGATTTAATTGCTTATGAACACGATTCAAACCGAACTATTTTCATAAGAACAATATCGCTTGTTTAAAATATGTTTCGTTTGTCTCTTGATTTCAGCTCGTGTTATTGTCATAAGAAGATTGTTAGGTTGTTAAGTAACTCGAAATCTACTTGCTAAGTGGTGTTCTTGAGCTGAATTGATTCATAATCTGTTTGAACTAGATAAAGACGCTTATAGTTCGTTTTCTTTAAAGTTGCTCTTGAATCTGTTTTGATTACTTGAGTTATAACCTGAGTTGCTTGTTCATCATTGAATCATCTTGTTCTTACCTCCCTTGCTTTAGCTCGTGTAATTCTTCCCTCGGTAATGCTCGACATCTTCTCGGCATTTGGTGGTCGGATGCTCGGTGTCTCCTCGGTATCGAGTGGTCGGGTGCTCGGCATCTTGTCATCGGATGGTCGGGTGCTCGACAACTTGTTGTACTCGGCTTCCCTCGTCCGATGACTCGATCACGATCGCATCATCCGTTTTTGCTTATTGTTATTAGCATATTTTCCTTTTTTCGGTTGATAAGAGTTTTCCTTTTTGTTTTCAAGTTTACAAAACCTTTAAAAACGTGTTTCTTCTTTTCCTTTTTGTTTAATCTGATTGATATTGTCTTTTTGAACTTGTTTTTGTCTCATGAGTTGTCAAACCGTTGCTTCCTTAAATAGAACTTGTTGATTACGTAATAAGCTTGTGTCATAATCTGTTTTGAATCCTTTGCTTGAAGCTTTACTAATCTTTTTTTGTTCTTGTAAGTTATTTGTGTTTATCATCCTTAGAACTTCTTACTGCGAGTTATCTTTGTTTGAAACAGTACAATGGAGGTTTCTCGAGGATCTCATAGAAACCGAAGGATGTATCGCTATGAAGAACTACATAGGAGTACTCCACCGTTTCACGGAAGCGACGATCCTTCTGAGTATGTTGATTGGGAGGTTGGAATGAGCTACGCCGCTAAGTGCGAGTGCTTCACCGAGCATGAGCTACTAAGAGCCGCTGTTTCAAGCTTTCATGACGATGCTCTTACTTGGTGGGAAGCGATTGAGTGGAGACGATGGCCTAAGCAACCTATCACCACATGGACATAACTCAAATCCCTAATGAGAAGAAAATATGCTCCACACATCAAGCTAAGGCCAACAACTCGATCCGTACATACGCCTCAAGATAAGTCTTCTAACTTTTCAAGTCCCAAAACATCATATGGTCATAATGAGGGAAGAAAAGTTGTAGAACCTAAACTAGATAAGAAAAGAGAGAACTCACAACACAACAATTGCTAGAAGAACAAATTAAAAGAGCTCTTATTAATGCTTTTGAGAATTTCAATTCTAGTATAATGCACTTGTCTTTGCCAAAGGTCACAAGGAGATAAAGATCACAAGGATCAAGAAGAGGACATGGAACAGAATGTGGAGCAATCTAATGACAAAGTTGCTTACAAGCAAGACCATGAAGCAGTGGAGCGTATTGAGTGTTGCACGTTTAAAGAACAAGAAGTGCATCAAGGGCTTGTACGATCTTATTTCAATCAAGGGGAGTCACTCGATTCTCTTGATTTTAAATCTGACCTTAATAGCTCCATGACTGTGTTAACACACTTGTCTAATGTCAAAAGTCTTGAGAATGTTTCAGGTGCTAAGGAGATGATCACAACCGAAGAAGAAGCTTCTACAAAGCCTATGGTGATCTATGAGCAAAATCTACATCTTGAAGCCTATGATGTCGTATTCTCAACTCATGACGGAGTCCTTACAGCCATGAAAGAGCCTCACACTTGTTTAGGCCTGACCAGAACAGAATCTCCAACTCAGAAGAGCAACTACTCGCCAAGTCCAGAATTTGACAGATTGATAGGTGCGACTTGTGAAGCTCAAATGAGGACAAATATCAAACACCGAGTTTCAGAGGAGAGTCCCATCATATGCTACACTCAAATAGGAATCTTTCAAGCTATAGCTCGCCCCCAAGATTATGCCGGAGATGACCACAATTGATGTTCAAAGTTCAGCTACTCGCAGCCTTCTATTCTTGAAGCTTAGTACTTATGGTCCACTTCAAACCTTCATATGGCGACCTGGAGATACTACACAGCCTACACCAGACCCTCTTAGAGACGTTTTGCATGTTTATAAACCCATGATCCATATCAAGACGTTGATTCCAAGTCTGTGCCATGAAGAGCAACATGCTACTATGCTTATCAAGCAACCACTTAGCCAAAGTTCTGTTGTTTGTGAGCGATTCTGTGGGAAAACACATGGATGTGAGATTATAGTCTATCTCTATAGCACCAAGCCTCTCAAGAAGATTGCTTATCACTTTTACATACCTCACAAGAAGAAAGACATCGAGGAAGAGACTACGCCAAAGAAGAGACATAAGAGGGACATTGTTCATCCCTTGGATCTTCAAACTCAAGTGAAGCACAAGACAGCAAGACCAGCAGCTGCACCACCTTGGAGCATCACGGCCAACCTCTCCAGCATCTCAATCAAGCGGCACCAACGAGCTGGATCAACCATATTTCTAAACCAAAAAACTTTCTATCTCATTTACAAATAGTTCTTTGGTGTGTGAACTAATTATTCTTTGTGTGTGCCAGATCTTTATATGGAGGCTCTGGAGAACGTCTACGACATCGAGGACCGCGTCCAATCCTCAAGCACTTCAAAGACCATTCTCGTCCACTTAATCGTCAAGGTAAGTTTGTTTCAGATTCTTATGATTCTAATCATGTTTCTTTCCTTGTAGGTAAAGCAGATTTGAGTTCAAATCCTTTTCAAGTTGGGGAGGATGATGCGATCGTGATCGAGTCATCGGACGAGGAAGCCGAGTACAACAAGTTGTTGAGCACCCGACCATCCGATGACAAGATGCCGAGCACCCGACCACTCGAAACCGAGGAGACACCGAGCATCCGACCACCAAATGCCGAGAAGATGTCGAGCATTACCGAGGGAAGAATTACACGAGCTAAAGCAAGGGAGTTAGCAGGAGAAATCAAGACGATGCTCAACAAAGAAGCGCCAGGAGGAGCCGCAGCTCAAGACGTCTGCAACCCCTTCCAAACAACCAAAGAAGGCAAGGTAACATACTAAAGTACTAAGTGATTAATTCTGTACTCTTTTGTCCTTAGTTGAGAAGGTTTTGTCCCACCTTGGGTTTTCCTATCACTAAGGTTTTAACGAGGCAAGTTAATCACTTACATCAAGTACTTTAGTAGATATCTTGACCTTAGTGTTTGGCGAGGCACTTAACCACTCGCCAATCTATCCTTGTTTCTTTAGTACTTTTGCAAGTTTCCATTTTTGTTGCAAACTTGTACAAAGCTCATTGAGACACTTATAAGTTCGTCAATCTAGTACAAAGCTCATTGAGACACTTATAAGCACTCATGTTGCAAAAACTTGGTTTAGAGTCCTAGGAACGTGTTGTTAGATGTTTCATAAGTTCGTCAATCTAGTACAAACCTCATTGAGCCACTTATAAGCACTCATGTTGCATGAAACTTGGTTTATAGTCCTAGAAACGCGTTGTTAGTTGTTTCATAAGTTCGTCAATCTTGTACAAAGCTCATTGAGACACTTATAAGCACTCATGTTGCGTGAAACTTGGTTTAGAGTCCTAGAAACCACGATGTTAGATTTTTCATAAGTTCGTCAATCTAGTACAAAGCTCATTGAGCCACTTATAAGCACTCATGTTGCATGAAACTTGGTTTAGAGTCATAGAAACGCGTTGTTAGATGTTTCATAAGTTCGTCAAACTTGTACAAAGCTCATTGAGACACTTATAAGCACTCATGTTGCATGAAACTTGGTTAAGAGTCCTAGAAACGCGTTGTTAGAGGTTTCATAAGTTTGTCAAACTTGTAAAAAGCTCATTGAGACACTTAATAAGCACTCATGTTACATGAAACTTGGTTTAGAGTCCAAGAAACGCGTTGTTAGATTTTTCATAAGTTCGTCAAACTTGTACAAAGCTCATTGAGACACTTATAAGCACTCATGTTGCATGAAACTTGCTTTAGAGTCCTAGAAACCGCGTTGTTAGATGTTTCATACGTTCGTCAATCTAGTACAAAGCTCATTGAGACACTTATAAGCACTCATGTTGCAAAAACTTGGTTTAGAGTCCTAGAAACGCGTTGTTAGATGTTTCATAAGTTCGTCAAACTAGTACAAAGCTAATTGAGCCACTTATAAGCACTCATGTTGCATGAAACTTGGTTTAGAGTCCTAGCAATCACGTTGTTAGATGTTTCATAAGTTCGTCAAACTTGTACAAAGCTCATTGAGACAATTATAAGCACTCATGTTGCATGAAACTTGGTTTAGAGTCCTAGAAACCGCGTTGTTAGATGTTTCATAAGTTCGTCAAACTTGTACAAAGCTCATTGAGACACTTATAATTAAGCACTCATGTTGCATGAAACTTGGTTTAGATCCTAGAAACGCGTTGTTAGATGTTTCAAGTTCGTAAAACTTGTACAAAACTCATTGAGAAACTTATAAGCACTTATGTTGCATGAAACTTGTTTTAGGGTCCTAGAAACGAGTTGTTAGATGTTTCATAAGTTAGTCAAACATGTCCAAAGCTCATTGAGACACTTATAAGCACTCATGTTGCATGAAACTTGGATTAGAGTCCTAGAAACCGCGTTGTTAGATGTTTCATAAGTTCGTCAAACTTGTACAAAGCTCATTGAGACACTTATAAGCACTCATGTTGCATGAAACTTGGTTTAGAGTCCTAGAAACCGCGTTGTTAGATGTTTCATAAGTTCGTCAATCTAGTACAAAGCTCATTGAGACAGTTATAAGCACTCATGTTGCAAAAACTTGGTTTAGAGTCCTAGGAACGTGTTGTTAGATGTTTCATAAGTTCGTCAATCTAGTACAAAGCTCATTGAGCCACTTATAAGCACTCATGTTGCATGAAACTTGGTTTATAGTCCTAGAAACGCGTTGTTAGTTGTTTCATAAGTTCGTCAATCTTGTACAAAGCTCATTGAGACACTTATAAGCACTCATGTTGCGTGAAACTTGGTTTAGAGTCCTAGAAACCACGATGTTAGATGTTTCATAATTTCGTCAATCTAGTACAAAGCTCATTGAGCCACTTATAAGCACTCATGTTGCATGAAACTTGGTTTAGAGTCATAGAAACGCGTTGTTAGATGTTTCATAAATTCGTCAAACTTGTACAAAGCTCATTGAGACACTTATAAGCACTCATGTTGCATGAAACTTGGTTAAGAGTCCTAGAAACGCGTTGTTAGATGTTTCATAAGATTGTCAAACTTGTACAAAGCTCATTGAAACACTTATAAACACTCATGTTGCATGAAACTTGGTTTAGAGTCCTAGAAACCGCGTTGTTAGATGTTTCATAAGTTCGTCAATCTAGTACAAAGCTCATTGAGACACTTATAAGCACTCATGTTGCAAAAACTTGGTTTAGAGTCCTAGGAACGTGTTGTTAGATGTTTCATAAGTTCGTCAATCTAGTACAAACCTCATTGAGCCACTTATAAGCACTCATGTTGCATGAAACTTGGTTTATAGTCCTAGAAACGCGTTGTTAGTTGTTTCATAAGTTCGTCAATCTTGTACAAAGCTCATTGAGACACTTATAAGCACTCATGTTGCGTGAAACTTGGTTTAGAGTCCTAGAAACCACGATGTTAGATTTTTCATAAGTTCGTCAATCTAGTACAAAGCTCATTGAGCCACTTATAAGCACTCATGTTGCATGAAACTTGGTTTAGAGTCATAGAAACGCGTTGTTAGATGTTTCATAAGTTCGTCAAACTTGTACAAAGCTCATTGAGACACTTATAAGCACTCATGTTGCATGAAACTTGGTTAAGAGTCCTAGAAACGCGTTGTTAGAGGTTTCATAAGTTTGTCAAACTTGTAAAAAGCTCATTGAGACACTTAATAAGCACTCATGTTGCATGAAACTTGGTTTAGAGTCCAAGAAACGCGTTGTTAGATTTTTCATAAGTTCGTCAAACTTGTACAAAGCTCATTGAGACACTTATAAGCACTCATGTTGCATGAAACTTGGTTTAGAGTCCTAGAAACCGCGTTGTTAGATGTTTCATACGTTCGTCAATCTAGTACAAAGCTCATTGAGACACTTATAAGCACTCATGTTGCAAAAACTTGGTTTAGAGTCCTAGAAACGCGTTGTTAGATGTTTCATAAGTTCGTCAAACTAGTACAAAGCTCATTGAGCCACTTATAAGCACTCATGTTGCATGAAACTTGGTTTAGAGTCCTAGCAATCACGTTGTTAGATGTTTCATAAGTTCGTCAAACTTGTACAAAGCTCATTGAGACAATTATAAGCACTCATGTTGCATGAAACTTGGTTTAGAGTCCTAGAAACCACGTTGTTAGATGTTTCATAAGTTCGTCAAACTTGTACAAAGCTCATTGAGACACTTATAAGCACTCATGTTGCATGAAACTTAGTTTAGAGTCCTAGAAACCGCGTTGTTAGATGTTTCATAAGTTCGTCAATCTAGTACAAAGCTCATTGAGACACTTATAAGCACTCATGTTGCAAAAACTTGGTTTAGAGTCCTAGGAACGTGTTGTTAGATGTTTCATAAGTTCGTCAATCTAGTACAAAGCTCATTGAGCCACTTATAACCACTCATGTTGCATGAAACTTGGTTTATAGTCCTAGAAACGCGTTGTTAGTTGTTTCATAAGTTCGTCAAACTTGTACAAAGCTCATTGAGACAATTATAAGCACTCATGTTGCGTGAAACTTGGTTTAGAGTCCTAGAAACCACGATGTTAGATGTTTCATAAGTTCATCAATCTAGTACAAAGCTCATTGAGCCACTTATAAGCACTCATGTTGCATGAAACTTGGTTTAGAGTCCTAGAAACGCGTTGTTAGATGTTTCATAAGTTCGTCAAACTAGTACAAAGCTCATTGAGCCACTTATAAGCACTCATGTTGCATGAAACTTGGTTTAGAGTCCTAGAAACGCGTTGTTAGATGTTTCATAAGTTCGTCAAACTTGTACAAAGCTCATTGAAACACTTATAAACACTCATGTTGCATGAAACTTGGTTTAGAGTCCTAGAAACCGCGTTGTTAGATGTTTCATAAGTTCGTCAATCTAGTACAAAGCTCATTGAGACACTTATAAGCACTCATGTTGCAAAAACTTGGTTTAGAGTCCTAGGAACGTGTTGTTAGATGTTTCATAAGTTCGTCAATCTAGTACAAAGCTCATTGAGCCACTTATAAGCACTCATGTTGCATGAAACTTGGTTTATAGTCCTAGAAACGCGTTGTTAGTTGTTTCATAAGTTTGTCAATCTTGTACAAAGCTCATTGAGACACTTATAAGCACTCATGTTGCGTGAAACTTGGTTTAGAGTCCTAGAAACCACGATGTTAGATGTTTCATAAGTTCGTCAATCTAGTACAAAGCTCATTGAGCCACTTATAAGCACTCATGTTGCATGAAACTTGGTTTAGAGTCCTAGAAACGCGTTGTTAGATGTTTCATAAGTTCGTCAAACTTGTACAAAGCTCATTGAGACACTTATAAGCACTCATGTTGCATGAAACTTGGTTTAGAGTCCTAGAAACCGCGTTGTTAGATGTTTCATAAGTTCGTCAATCTAGTACAAAGCTCATTGAGACACTTATAAGCACTCATGTTGCAAAAACTTGGTTTAGAGTCCTAGGAACGTGTTGTTAGATGTTTCATAAGTTCGTCAATCTAGTACAAAGCTCATTGAGCCACTTATAAGCACTCATGTTGCATGAAACTTGGTTTATAGTCCTAGAAACGCGTTGTTAGTTGTTTCATAAGTTCGTCAATCTTGTACAAAGCTCATTGAGACAGTTATAAGCACTCATGTTGCGTGAAACTTGGTTTAGAGTCCTAGAAACCACGATGTTAGATGTTTCATAATTTCGTCAATCTAGTACAAAGCTCATTGAGCCACTTATAAGCACTCATGGTGCATGAAACTTGGTTTAGAGTCATAGAAACGCGTTGTTAGATGTTTCATAAGTTCGTCAAACTTGTACAAAGCTCATTGAGACACTTATAAGCACTCATGTTGCATGAAACTTGGTTAAGAGTCCTAGAAACGCGTTGTTAGATGTTTCATAAGTTTGTCAAACTTGTACAAAGCTCATTGAAACACTTATAAACACTCATGTTGCATGAAACTTGGTTTAGAGTCCTAGAAACCGCGTTGTTAGATGTTTCATAAGTTCGTCAATCTAGTACAAAGCTCATTGAGACACTTATAAGCACTCATGTTGCAAAAACTTGGTTTAGAGTCCTAGGAACGTGTTGTTAGATGTTTCATAAGTTCGTCAATCTAGTACAAAGCTCATTGAGCCACTTATAAGCACTCATGTTGCATGAAACTTGGTTTATAGTCCTAGAAACGCGTTGTTAGTTGTTTCATAAGTTCGTCAATCTTGTACAAAGCTCATTGAGACACTTATAAGCACTCATGTTGCGTGAAACTTGGTTTAGAGTCCTAGAAACCACGATGTTAGATGTTTCATAAGTTCGTCAATCTAGTACAAAGCTCATTGAGCCACTTATAAGCACTCATGTTGCATGAAACTTCGTTTAGAGTCCTAGAAACGCGTTGTTAGATGTTTCATAAGTTCGTCAAACTTGTACAAAGCTCATTGAGACACTTATAAGCACTCATGTTGCATGAAACTTGGTTTAGAGTCCTAGAAACCGCGTTGTTAGATGTTTCATAAGTTCGTCAATCTAGTACAAAGCTCATTGAGACACTTATAAGCACTCATGTTGCAAAAACTTGGTTTAGAGTCCTAGGAACGTGTTGTTAGATGTTTCATAAGTTCGTCAATCTAGTACAAAGCTCATTGAGCCACTAATAAGCACTCATGTTGCATGAAACTTGGTTGATAGTGCTAGAAACGCGTTGTTAGTTGTTTCATAAGTTCGTCAAACTAGTATAAAGTTCATTGAGACACTTATAAGCACTCATGTTGCGTGAAACTTGGTTTAGAGTCCTAGAAACCACGATGTTAGATGTTTCATAAGTTCGTCAATCTAGTACAAAGCTAATTGAGCCACTTATAAGCATTCATGTTGCATGAAACTTGGTTTACAGTCATAGAAACGCGTTGTTAGATGTTTCATAAGTTCGTCAAACTTGTACAAAGGTCATTGAGACACTTATAAGCACTCATGTTGCATGAAACTTGGTTAAGAGTCCTAGAAACGCGTTGTTAGAGGTTTCATAAGTTTGTCAAACTTGTAAAAAGCTCATTGAGACACTTAATAAGCACTCATGTTGCATGAAACTTGGTTTAGAGTCCTAGAAACGCGTTGTTAGATTTTTCATAAGTTCGTCAAACTTGTACAAAGCTCATTTAGACATTTATAAGCACTCATGTTGCATGAAACTTGGTTTAGAGTCCTAGAAACCGCGTTGTTAGATGTTTCATAAGTTCGACAATCTAGTACAAAGCTCATTGAGACACTTATATGCACTCATGTTGCAAAAACTTGGTTTAGAGTCCTAGAAACGCGTTGTTAGATGTTTCATAAGTTCGTAAACCTAGTACAATGCTCATTGAGCCACTTATAAGCACTCATGTTGCATGAAACTTGGTTTAGAGTCCTAGCAATCACGTTGTTAGATGTTTCATAAGTTCGTCAAGCTAGTACTAAGCTCATTGAGACACTTATAAGCACTCATGTTGCATGAAACTTGGTTTAGAGTCCTAGAAACCGAGTTGTTAGATGTTTCATAAGTTCGTCAATCTAGTACAAAGCTCATTGAGACACTTATAAGCACTCATGTTGCATGAAACTTGGTTTAGAGTCCTAGCAACCACGTTGTTAGATGTTTCATAAGTTCGTCAAACTAGTACAAAGCTCATTGAGCCACTTATAAGCACTCATGTTGCATGAAACTTGGTTTAGAGTCCTAGAAACGCGTTGTTAGATGTTTCATAAGTTCGTCAATCTAGTACAAAGCTCATTGAGCAACTTATAAGCACTCATGTTGCATGAAACTTGGTTTAGAGTCCTAGAAACGCGTTGTTAGATGTTTCATAAGTTCGTCAAACTAGTACAAAGCTCATTGAGCCACTTATAAGCACTCAAGTTTCATGAAACTTGGTTTAGAGTCCTAGAAACGCGTTGTTAGATGTTTCATCAGTTCGTCAAACTTGTACAAAGCTCATTGAGACACTTATAAGCACTCATGTTGCATGAAACTTGGTTTAGAGTCCTAGAAACCGCGTTGTTAGATGTTTCATAAGTTCGTCAATCTAGTACAAAGCTCATTGAGACACTTATAAGCACTCATGTTGCAAAAACTTGGTTTAGAGTCCTAGGAACGTGTTGTTAGATGTTTCATAAGTTCGTCAATCTAGTACAAAGCTCATTGAGCCATTTATAAGCACTCATGTTGCATGAAACTTGGTTTATAGTCCTAGAAACGCGTTGTTAGTTGTTTCATAAGTTCGTCAATCTTGTACAAAGCTCATTGAGACACTTATAAGCACTCATGTTGCGTGAAACTTGGTTTAGAGTCCTAGAAACCACGATGTTAGATGTTTCATAATTTCGTCAATCTAGTACAAAGCTCATTGAGCCACTTATAAGCACTCATGTTGCATGAAACTTGGTTTAGAGTCATAGAAACGCGTTGTTAGATGTTTCATAAGTTCGTCAAACTTGTACAAAGCTCATTGAGACACTTATAAGCACTCATGTTGCATGAAACTTGGTTAAGAGTCCTAGAAACGCGTTGTTAGATGTTTCATAAGTTTGTCAAACTTGTAAAAAGCTCATTGAGACACTTATAAGCACTCATGTGGCATGAAACTTGGTTTAGAGTCCTAGAAACGCGTTGTTAGATTTTTCATAAGTTCGTCAAACTTGTACAAAGCTCATTGAGACACTTATAAGCACTCATGTTGCATGAAACTTGGTTTAGAGTCCTAGAAACCGCGTTGTTAGATGTTTCATAAGTTCGTCAATCTAGTACAAAGCTCATTGAGACACTTATAAGCACTCATGTTGCAAAAACTTGGTTTAGAGTCCTAGAAACGCGTTGTTAGATGTTTCATAAGTTCGTCAAACAAGTACAAAGCTCATTGAGCCACTTATAAGCACTCATGTTGCATGAAACTTGGTTTAGAGTCCTAGCAATCACGTTGTTAGATGTTTCATAAGTTCGTCAAGCTAGTACTAAGCTCATTGAGACACTTATAAGCACTCATGTTGCATGAAACTTGGTTTAGAGTCCTAGAAACCGAGTTGTTAGATGTTTCATAAGTTCGTCAATCTAGTACAAAGCTCATTGAGACACTTATAAGCACTCATGTTGCATGAAACTTGGTTTAGAGTCCTAGCAACCACGTTGTTAGATGTTTCATAAGTTCGTCAAACTAGTACAAAGCTCATTGAGCCACTTATAAGCACTCATGTTGCATGAAACTTGGTTTAGAGTCCTAGAAACGCGTTGTTAGATGTTTCATAAGTTCGTCAATCTAGTACAAAGCTCATTGAGCAACTTATAAGCACTCATGTTGCATGAAACTTGGTTTAGAGTCCTAGAAACGCGTTGTTAGATGTTTCATAAGTTCGTCAAACTAGTACAAAGCTCATTGAGCCACTTATAAGCACTCAAATTTCATGAAACTTGGTTTAGAGTCCTAGAAACGCGTTGTTAGATGTTTCATCAGTTCGTCAAACTTGTACAAAGCTCATTGAGACACTTATAAGCACTCATGTTGCATGAAACTTGGTTTATAGTCCTAGAAACCGCGTTGTTAGATGTTTCATAAGTTCGTCAATCTTGTACAAAGCTCATTGAGACACTTATAAGCACTCATGTTGCGTGAAACTTGGTTTAGAGTCCTAGAAACCACGATGTTAGATGTTTCATAAGTTCGTCAATCTAGTACAAAGCTCATTGAGCCACTTATAAGCACTCATGTTGCATGAAACTTGGTTTAGAGTCCTAGAAACGCGTTGTTAGATGTTTCATAAGTTCGTCAAACTTGTACAAAGCTCATTGAGACACTTATAAGCACTCATGTTGCATGAAACTTGGTTTAGAGTCCTAGAAACCGCGTTGTTAGATGTTTCATAAGTTCGTCAATCTAGTACAAAGCTCATTGAGACACTTATAAGCACTCATGTTGCAAAAACTTGGTTTAGAGTCCTAGGAACGTGTTGTTA
The DNA here is from genome assembly GCA_963556525.1 of Cochlearia excelsa. Taxonomy (NCBI): domain Eukaryota; kingdom Viridiplantae; phylum Streptophyta; class Magnoliopsida; order Brassicales; family Brassicaceae; genus Cochlearia; species Cochlearia excelsa. The sequence goes on from CAUVZT010000019.1 coordinate 1,198,640, forward strand.
GATGTTTCATAAGTTCGTCAATCTAGTACAAAGCTCATTGAGCCACTTATAAGCACTCATGTTGCATGAAACTTGGTTTATAGTGCTAGAAACGCGTTGTTAGTTGTTTCATAAGTTCGTCAAACTAGTATAAAGCTCATTGAGACACTTATAAGCACTCATGTTGCGTGAAACTTGGTTTAGAGTCCTAGAAACCACGATGTTAGATGTTTCATAAGTTCGTCAATCTAGTACAAAGCTAATTGAGCCACTTATAAGCATTCATGTTGCATGAAACTTGGTTTACGGTCATAGAAACGCGTTGTTAGATGTTTCATAAGTTCGTCAAACTTGTACAAAGCTCATTGAGACACTTATAAGCACTCATGTTGCATGAAACTTGGTTAAGAGTCCTAGAAACGCGTTGTTAGAGGTTTCATAAGTTTGTCAAACTTGTAAAAAGCTCATTGAGACACTTAATAAGCACTCATGTTGCATGAAACTTGGTTTAGAGTCCTAGAAACGCGTTGTTAGATTTTTCATAAGTTCGTCAAACTTGTACAAAGCTCATTTAGACACTTATAAGCACTCATGTTGCATGAAACTTGGTTTAGAGTCCTAGAAACCGCGTTGTTAGATGTTTCATAAGTTCGTCAATCTAGTACAAAGCTCTTTGAGACACTTTATATGCACTCATGTTGCAAAAACTTGGTTTAGAGTCCTAGAAACGCGTTGTTAGATGTTTCATAAGTTCGTAAAACTAGTACAAAGCTCATTGAGCCACTTATAAGCACTCATGTTGCATGAAACTTGGTTTAGAGTCCTAGCAATCACGTTGTTAGATGTTTCATAAGTTCGTCAAGCTAGTACTAAGCTCATTGAGACACTTATAAGCACTCATGTTGCATGAAACTTGGTTTAGAGTCCTAGAAACCGAGTTGTTAGATGTTTCATAAGTTCGTCAATCTAGTACAAAGCTCATTGAGACACTTATAAGCACTCATGTTGCATGAAACTTGGTTTAGAGTCCTAGCAACCACGTTGTTAGATGTTTCATAAGTTCGTCAAACTAGTACAAAGCTCATTGAGCCACTTATAAGCACTCATGTTGCATGAAACTTGGTTTAGAGTCCTAGAAACGCGTTGTTAGATGTTTCATAAGTTCGTCAATCTAGTACAAAGCTCATTGAGCAACTTATAAGCACTCATGTTGCATGAAACTTGGTTTAGAGTCCTAGAAACGCGTTGTTAGATGTTTCATAAGTTCGTCAAACTAGTACAAAGCTCATTGAGCCACTTATAAGCACTCAAGTTTCATGAAACTTGGTTTAGAGTCCTAGAAACGCGTTGTTAGATGTTTCATCAGTTCGTCAAACTTGTACAAAGCTCATTGAGACACTTATAAGCACTCATGTTGCATGAAACTTGGTTTAGAGTCCTAGAAACCGCGTTGTTAGATGTTTAATAAGTTCGTCAATCTAGTACAAAGCTCATTGAGACACTTATAAGCACTCATGTTGCAAAAACTTGGTTTAGAGTCCTAGGAACGTGTTGTTAGATGTTTCATAAGTTCGTCAATCTAGTACAAAGCTCATTGAGCCACTTATAAGCACTCATGTTGCATGAAACTTGGTTTATAGTCCTAGAAACGCGTTGTTAGTTGTTTCATAAGTTCGTCAATCTTGTACAAAGCTCATTGAGACACTTATAAGCACTCATGTTGCGTGAAACTTGGTTTAGAGTCCTAGAAACCACGATGTTAGATGTTTCATAATTTCGTCAATCTAGTACAAAGCTCATTGAGCCACTTATAAGCACTCATGTTGCATGAAACTTGGTTTAGAGTCATAGAAACGCGTTGTTAGATGTTTCATAAGTTTGTCAAACTTGTACAAAGCTCATTGAGACACTTATAAGCACTCATGTTGCATGAAACTTGGTTAAGAGTCCTAGAAACGCGTTGTTAGATGTTTCATAAGTTTGTCAAACTTGTAAAAAGCTCATTGAGACACTTAATAAGCACTCATGTTGCATGAAACTTGGTTTAGAGTCCTAGAAACGCGTTGTTAGATTTTTCATAAGTTCGTCAAACTTGTACAAAGCTCATTGAGACACTTATAAGCACTCATGTTGCATGAAACTTGGTTTAGAGTCCTAGAAACCGCATTGTTAGATGTTTCATAAGTTCGTCAATCTAGTACAAACCTCATTGAGACACTTATAAGCACTCATGTTGCAAAAACTTGGTTTAGAGTCCTAGAAACGCGTTGTTAGATGTTTCATAAGTTCGTCAAACAAGTACAAAGCTCATTGAGCCACTTATAAGCACTCATGTTGCATGAAACTTGGTTTAGAGTCCTAGCAATCACGTTGTTAGATGTTTCATAAGTTCGTCAAGCTAGTACTAAGCTCATTGAGACACTTATAAGCACTCATGTTGCATGAAACTTGGTTTAGAGTCCTAGAAACCGAGTTGTTAGATGTTTCATAAGTTCGTCAATCTAGTACAAAGCTCATTGAGACACTTATAACCACTCATGTTGCATGAAACTTGGTTTAGAGTCCTAGCAACCACGTTGTTAGATGTTTCATAAGTTCGTCAAACTAGTACAAAGCTCATTGAGCCACTTATAAGCACTCATGTTGCATGAAACTTGGTTTAGAGTCCTAGAAACGCGTTATTAGATGTTTCATAAGATCGTCAAACTAGTACAAACATCATTGAGACACTTATAAGCACTCATTTTGCATGAAACTTGGTTTAGAGTCCTAGAAACCGCGTTGTTAGATGTTTCATAAGTTCGTCAATCTAGTACAAAGCTCATTGAGACACTTATAAGCACTCATGTTGCAAAAACTTGGTTTAGAGTCCTAGAAACGCGTTGTTAGATGTTTCATAAGTTCGTCAATCTAGTACAAAGCTCATTGAGACACTTATAAGCACTCATGTTGCATGAAACTTGGTTTAGATTCCTAGCAACCACGTTGTTAGATGTTTCATAAGTTCGTCAAACTAGTACAAAGCTCATTGAGCCACTTATAAGCACTCATGTTGCATGAAACTTGGTTTAGAGTCCTAGAAACGCGTTATTAGATGTTTCATAAGTTCGTCAAACTAGTACAAAGCTCATTGAGACACTTATAAGCACTCATGTTGCATGAAACTTGGTTTAGAGTCCTAGAAACCGCGTTGTTAGATGTTTCATAAGTTCGTCAATCTAGTACAAAGCTCATTGAGACACTTATAAGCACTCATGTTGCAAAAACTTGGTTTAGAGTCCTAGAAACGCGTTGTTAGATGTTTCATAAGTTCGTCAATCTAGTACAAAGCTCATTGAGACACTTATAAGCACTCATGTTGCAAAAACTTGGTTTAGATTTCTAGAAATGCGTTGTTAGATGTTTCATAAGTTCGTCAATCTAGTACAAAGCTCATTGAGACACTTATAAGCACTCATGTTGCATGAAACTTGGTTTAGATTCCTAGCAACCACGTTGTTAGATGTTTCATAAGTTCGTCAAACTAGTACAAAGCTCATTGAGCCACTTATAAGCACTCATGTTGCATGAAACTTGGTTTAGAGTCCTAGAAACGCGTTATTAGATGTTTCATAAGTTCGTCAAACTAGTACAAAGCTCATTGAGACACTTATAAGCACTCATGTTGCATGAAACTTGGTTTAGAGTCCTAGAAACCGCGTTGTTAGATGTTTCATAAGTTCGTCAATCTAGTACAAAGCTCATTGAGACACTTATAAGCACTCATGTTGCAAAAACTTGGTTTAGAGTCCTAGAAACGCGTTGTTAGATGTTTCATAAGTTCGTCAATCTAGTACAAAGCTCATTGAGACACTTATAAGCACTCATGTTGCAAAAACTTGGTTAAGAGTCCTAGAAACGCGTTGTTAGATGTTTCATAAGTTTGTCAAACTTGTAAAAAGCTCATTGAGACACTTAATAAGCACTCATGTTGCATGAAACTTGGTTTAGAGTCCTAGAAACGCGTTGTTAGATTTTTCATAAGTTCGTCAAACTTGTACAAAGCTCATTGAGACACTTATAAGCACTCATGTTGCATGAAACTTGGTTTAGAGTCCTAGAAACCGCGTTGTTAGATGTTTCATAAGTTCGTCAATCTAGTACAAAACTCATTGAGACACTTATAAGCACTCATGTTGCAAAAACTTGGTTTAGAGTCCTAGAAACGCGTTGTTAGATGTTTCATAAGTTCGTAAAACTAGTACAAAGCTCATTGAGCCACTTATAAGCACTCATATTGCATGAAACTTGGTTTAGAGTCCTAGCAATCACGTTGTTAGATGTTTCATAAGTTCGTCAAGCTAGTACTAAGCTCAATGAGACACTTATAAGCACTCATGTTGCATGAAACTTGGTTTAGAGTCCTAGAAACCGAGTTGTTAGATGTTTCATAAGTTCGTCAATCTAGTACAAAGCTCATTGAGACACTTATAAGCACTCATGTTGTATGAAACTTGGTTTAGAGTCCTAGCAACCACGTTGTTAGATGTTTCATAAGTTCGTCAAACTAGTACAAAGCTCATTGAGCCACTTATAAGCACTCATGTTGCATGAAACTTGGTTTAGAGTCCTAGAAACGCGTTGTTAGATGTTTCATAAGTTCGTCAATCTAGTACAAAGCTCATTGAGCAACTTATAAGCACTCATGTTGCATGAAACTTGGTTTAGAGTCCTAGAAACGCGTTGTTAGATGTTTCATAAGTTCGTCAAACTAGTACAAAGCTCATTGAGCCACTTATAAGCACTCAAGTTTCATGAAACTTGGTTTAGAGTCCTAGAAACGCGTTGGTAGATGTTTCATCAGTTCGTCAAACTTGTACAAAGCTCATTGAGACACTTATAAGCACTCATGTTGCATGAAACTTGGTTTAGAGTCCTAGAAACCGCGTTGTTAGATGTTTCATAAGTTCGTCAATCTAGTACAAAGCTCATTGAGACACTTATAAGCACTCATGTTGCAAAAACTTGGTTTAGAGTCCTAGGAACGTGTTGTTAGATGTTTCATAAGTTCGTCAATCTAGTACAAAGCTCATTGAGCCACTTATAAGCACTCATGTTGCATGAAACTTGGTTTATAGTCCTAGAAACGCGTTGTTAGTTGTTTCATAAATTCGGCAATCTTGTACAAAGCTCATTGAGACACTTATAAGCACTCATGTTGCGTGAAACTTGGTTTAGAGTCCTAGAAACCACGATGTTAGATGTTTCATAATTTCGTCAATCTAGTACAAAGCTCATTGAGCCACTTATAAGCACTCATGTTGCATGAAACTTGGTTTAGAGTCATAGAAACGCGTTGTTAGATGTTTCATAAGTTCGTCAAACTTGTACAAAGCTCATTGAGACACTTATAAGCACTCATGTTGCATAAAACTTGGTTAAGAGTCCTAGAAACGCGTTGTTAGATGTTTCATAAGTTTGTCAAACTTGTAAAAAGCTCATTGAGACACTTAATAAGCACTCATGTTGCATGAAACTTGGTTTAGAGTCCTAGAAACGCGTTGTTAGATGTTTCATAAGTTCGTCAAACTTGTACAAAGCTCATTGAGACACTTATAAGCACTCATGTTGCATGAAACTTGGTTTAGAGTCCTAGAAACCGCGTTGTTAGATGTTTCATAAGTTCGTCAATCTAGTACAAAGCTCATTGAGACACTTATAAGCACTCATGTTGCAAAAACTTGGTTTAGAGTCCTAGAAACGCGTTGTTAGATGTTTCATAAGTTCGTCAAACTAGTACAAAGCTCATTGAGCCACTTATAAGCACTCATGTTGCATGAAACTTGGTTTAGAGTCCTAGAAACGCGTTGTTAGATGTTTCATAAGTTCGTCAAACTTGTACAAAGCTCATTGAGACACTTATAAGCACTCATGTTGCATGAAACTTGTTTTAGAGTCCTAGAAACCGCGTTGTTAGATGTTTCATAAGTTCGTCAATCTAGTACAAAGCTCATTGAGACACTTATAAGCACTCATGTTGCAAAAACTTGGTTTAGAGTCCTAGGAACGCGTTGTTAGATGTTTCATAAGTTCGTCAATCTAGTACAAACCTCATTGAGCCACTTATAAGCACTCATGTTGCATGAAACTTGGTTTGGAGTCCTAGAAACGCGTTGTTAGATGTTTCATAAGTTCGTCAAACTTGTACAAAGCTCATTGAGACACTTATAATCACTCATGTTGCATGAAACTTGTTTTAGAGTCCTAGAAACCGCGTTGTTAGATGTTTCATAAGTTCGTCAATCTAGTACAAAGCTCATTGAGACACTTATAAGCACTCATGTTGCAAAAACTTGGTTTAGAGTCCTAGGAACGCGTTGTTAGATGTTTCATAAGTTCGTCAATCTAGTACAAAGCTCATTGAGCCACTTATAAGCACTCATGTTGCATGAAACTTGGTTTAGAGTCCTAGCAATCACGTTGTTAGATGTTTCATAAGTTCGTCAAGCTAGTACTAAGCTCATTGAGACACTTATAAGCACTCATGTTGCATGAAACTTGGTTTAGAGTCCTAGAAACCGAGTTGTTAGATGTTTCATAAGTTCGTCAATCTAGTACAAAGCTCATTGAGACACTTATAAGCACTCATGTTGCAAAAACTTGGTTTAGAGTCCTAGGAACGCGTTGTTAGATGTTTCATAAGTTCGTCAATCTAGTACAAAGCTCATTGAGCCACTTATAAGCACTCATGTTGCATGAAACTTGGTTTAGAGTCCTAGGAACGCGTTGTTAGATGTTTCATAAGTTCGTCAATCTAGTACAAAGCTCATTGAGCCACTTATAAGCACTCATGTTGCATGAAACTTGGTTTGGAGTCCTAGAAACGCGTTGTTAGATGTTTCATAAGTTCGTCAAACTTGTACAAAGCTCATTGAGACACTTATAAGCACTCATGTTGCATGAAACTTGTTTTAGAGTCCTAGAAACCGCGTTGTTAGATGTTTCATAAGTTCGTCAATCTAGTACAAAGCTCATTGAGACACTTATAAGCACTCATGTTGCAAAAACTTGGTTTAGAGTCCTAGGAACGCGTTGGTAGATGTTTCATAAGTTCGTCAATCTAGTACTAAGCTCATTGAGACACTTATAAGCACTCATGTTGCAAAAACTTGGTTTAGAGTCCTAGGAACGCGTTGTTAGATGTTTCATAAGTTCGTCAAGCTAGTACTAAGCTCATTGAGACACTTATAAGCACTCATGTTGCATGAAACTTGGTTTAGAGTCCTAGAAACCGAGTTGTTAGATGTTTCATAAGTTCGTCAATCTAGTACAAAGCTCATTGAGACACTTATAAGCACTCATGTTGCAAAAACTTGGTTTAGAGTCCTAGGAACGCGTTGTTAGATGTTTCATAAGTTCGTCAATCTAGTACAAAGCTCATTGAGCCACTTATAAGCACTCATGTTGCATGAAACTTGGTTTAGAGTCCTAGAAACGCGTTGTTAGATGTTTCATAAGTTCGTCAAACTAGTACAAAGCTCATTGAGCCACTTATAAGCACTCATGTTGCATGAAACTTGGTTTAGTGTCCTAGAAACGCGTTGTTAGATGTTTCATAAGTTCGTCAAACTTGTACAAAGCTCATTGAGACACTTATAAGCACTCATGTTGCATGAAACTTGGTTTAGAGTCCTAGAAACCACGTTGTTAGATGTTTCATAAGTTCGTCAATCTAGTACAAAGCTCATTGAGACACTTATAAGCACTCATGTTGCAAAAACTTGGTTTAGAGTCCTAGGAACGTGTTGTTAGATGTTTCATAAGTCCGTCAATCTAGTACAAAGCTCATTGAGCCACTTATAAGCACTCATGTTGCATGAAACTTGGTTTATAGTCCTAGAAACGCGTTGTTAGTTGTTTCATAAGTTCGTCAATCTTCTACAAAGCTCATTGAGACACTTATAAGCACTCATGTTGCGTGAAACTTGGTTTAGAGTCCTATAAACCACGATATTAGATGTTTCATAAGTTCGTCAATCTAGTACAAAGCTCATTGAGCCACTTATAAGCACTCATATTGCATGAAACTTGGTTTAGAGTCCTAGAAGATGTTTCATAAGTTCGTCAATCTAGTACAAAGCTCATTGAGACACTTATAAGCACTCATGTTGCAAAAACTTGGTTTAGAGTCCTAGGAACGCGTTGTTAGATGTTTCATAAGTTCGTCAATCTAGTACAAAGCTCATTGAGCCACTTATAAGCACTCATGTTGCATGAAACTTGGTTTAGAGTCCTAGAAACGCGTTGTTAGATGTTTCATAAGTTCGTCAAACTAGTACAAAGCTCATTGAGCCACTTATAAGCACTCATGTTGCATGAAACTTGGTTTAGTGTCCTAGAAACGCGTTGTTAGATGTTTCATAAGTTCGTCAAACTTGTACAAAGCTCATTGAGACACTTATAAGCACTCATGTTGCATGAAACTTGGTTTAGAGTCCTAGAAACCACGTTGTTAGATGTTTCATAAGTTCGTCAATCTAGTACAAAGCTCATTGAGACACTTATAAGCACTCATGTTGCAAAAACTTGGTTTAGAGTCCTAGGAACGTGTTGTTAGATGTTTCATAAGTCCGTCAATCTAGTACAAAGCTCATTGAGCACTCATTGAGCACTTATAAGCACTCATGTTGCGTGAAACTTGGTTTAGAGTGTTAGTTTTAAGAAGATTAGATGAGTTTAGAGATTTGTGTTCTTGAGTTCCATGAAGAACATCAAGAACAAGAGAGAGAGAGAGAATAGAGAGAGAGTTTAATCGGAAAAGATTATATGAGATTAATGTTTTTGTGTCGTTACAACAAAGGATAATATACAAGGAATAGGATCAAAATAGCATCATGTGAAGATGCCAAAAACGTCCACATCTATCTCGTTTCAATGCGCAAAACGTCGCTTTCACTCGTTTAGCCGCGCCTCCTTAAGGCGACCCGTGACTGTACGGCCGAGTGAGCTACACGCTCTCTAACGGCTCTTTTGAAAGCGCATCTTCCCTTCTAGATCCTTCTTTGGTCTTCCTTGTAACTCCAACGGTAACATCCCAACGGTAACTAAAGAGAGCTTGTATCTTGCCTTTGATCACAAGCTAGGTCTTTGCCTTGGTGAACAAGTGTGTCCGGGCAAAGCCTTGGTCTCTTTTTAACACTCCCCCGCAAGCTTAGCCTAATGCAATGGCTAAGCTTGGAACCCGCATAACCTTGCCTCGTTAAAACCTTGGTGAGAAAACCACTTGGGATAAAACTCACCTAAGGGAAAAGAGTGCAAGCTTATGCGGTTGGAGACTTAGGCTTTGGTAGCCCGTGTGAGTCCTAGTCTTGGTAGGATGGACTCACAAACCTTCAAGCTTGCTGATTTGGTGAAGATGTCCGCAAGTTGGTCTTCACTTTTGGTGTAGCACGGTAAGATGGTTCCTTTGACCATTTTCTCTCTAACCTTGTGACAATCCACCTCTATGTGCTTGGTCCGTTCATGGAAGACCGAGTTGGTTGCTATGTGGATGGCCGCTTGATTATCACAATGCATGGTCATTGGTGCTTCAATCTTGAAACCCAAATCCCCTAGCAAGTTCTTTAGCCACATGAGTTCTTGAGTTAGTTTCCTCATGGCTCTATACTCGGCTTCGGCGGTTGAGCAAGACACTATCTTTTGCTTCTTTGTCTTCCATGTGACAAGGTTGCCTCCAATGAAAGTACAATACCCGGTGGTTGACCGCCTGTCCTCTAGGTTTCCGGCATAGTCCGCGTCACAATACCCAACAACCTCCGTGCTTTTGTTGCAACCCATCCATATATCCAAGCTTGAAGTTCCCTTAAGGTATCCCAAGATCCTCATGATCATGTTCCAATGATGTTGCTTCGGTCTTTGCATATGTTGGGAGACTTGATTCACGGCAAAGCATAGATCCGGTCTAGTGATGGTAAGGTAGATGAGCTTTCCCACTAGCCGTCTATATAGCATCGGGTCTTTGTATGATTGATCGTCTTCACTACCCTCTTGAATGGTCTTGTAGCCGTCTTCAAGGGGTGTCTTGGCCACCTTGGTACCTGCCATATTGACAACACTTAAAACATCATGGGTGTACTTCCTTTGAGAGAGAAATAGACCTTCCTTTGATCTACAAACTTCAATCCCAAGGAAGTACTTAAGCAAACCGAGATCTTTGATATCAAATTTAGACTTAAGAAAAGACTTGGTTTCTAGAATACCTCCCTTGTTGTTTCCGGAGATGATGATGTCATCTACGTATACAAGTACTACTACTATACCTTCTTGGTTTTGTAGTGTGAAGAGTGTGTGCTCGGCTTGTGATCTCTTGAATCCTCTTGCCATCAATGTTGAGCTAAGCTTGTGGTACCAAGCTCTTGGTGATTGCTTGAGACCGTAGATAGCCTTTCTCAATCTTAGGACCTTCCGGGGTAATCTCTACTCCGGGCGGTGGAGTCATGTATACCTCTTCCTCAAGTTCTCCTTGTAGAAAGGCGTTCTTCACATCCATTTGAAAGAGATCCCAAGACAAATTAGTAGCCAAGGATAGAATGACCCTAACCGTGTGAAGTTTAGCCACCGGTGCAAAGGTATCCAAGTAATCCTCTCCATAGGTTTGGGTAAAGCCTCTTGCCACAAGTCTTGCCTTATGCCTTTCAATATCCCCATTGCTCAAGTACTTGATGGTGAACACGTATCTGGAGCTTACGGTCTTCTTGCCCTTGGGAAGATCAGTTTCATAGAAGGTTTCATTGTCCTCCATTGCCTTGTTCTCGGCTCTAACCGCATTGATCCACACTTCTTCCTTCATTGCTTCTTCATATGTCCTTGGTATCACATGTTGATCCATGGCGGTAAGGAAGGCTCGGTGTTCCTTAGGTAGTCTTGCCAGAGAACATACGGCTTGAGTTGGATGAGACACCGCTTTACTATTGAAGTATACCCTTGTGTTTACCCAATTGGATGGATCCTTCCTCACTCTAGTACTTCTTCTTAGAACCGGCTCCGGTGGTTCACTAGCTTCTTGACCCACTTCTTGATCATGATCCTCTTGAGCATGTCCGTGGTTTTCTTGTGATGGATTTTGTTGTTGAGCATTTGGTTCTCCCCCGGACTCATTAGACTCTTGAGGTTCGGAGTTGGCTTGCTCATTTTTGTTCTCCCCCTCATGATCAAGGTGAGTGGGTTGTTGATTTGGTATGTCTTGGCTTGGCTCTTCTTCAAAGTTCATGCCAAGATTCTTCATTAGGTTCCTTAGGCTTGTGGCTCTATCCGTGACTTTCTCGGGTAAGTCCTTCACACTATCCCAATTCTTGTCTTCATAGAAGCTTTTGCCTTCAAGGAACTTGACGTCTCTTGAGACTATGACCCTTCTTGTCTCGGGTACATAACATTTGTATCCTTTTTGTATGTTGGAGTAGCCTATGAACATGGCCTTGATGCTCTTTGCTTCAAGTTTGTTCCTTTGTTCACTAGGCACAAAGACAAAACACACACAACCAAAAACTCTTAGATGGTTAAGAATAGGCTTACTTTTATTCAAAACTTGAAAGGGAGATTGGTTGTTTAAGATTTGAGTAGGGGTTCGGTTGATGAGATAACACGCGGTTAAAACACCATCCGACCAAAACCGTTTTGGGATGTTCATGTGGAACATCATTGACCGTGTGACCTCCATGAGATGCCTATTCTTCCTCTCGGCCACACCGTTTTGTTGCGGTGTATATGGGCAAGTGGTTTGGTGGAGAATCCCATGGTTGGCTATGTGTTCTTTGAATGCTCGGCTTGTGTACTCCCCCCCATTATCCGACCTAAAGGTTTTAATCTTAGCATTGTAGTGGTTAGTCACATAGTTTTGAAAGTTTTTAAAAGCCTCTAATACCCTATCTTTAGTTTGTAAAAGTGTAACCCAAGTGTATTTAGAGCTTTCATCTATAAATGTGACAAAATAAGCTTGATTATCCCTAGATTTGCAAGGGGAGGACCAAACGTCCGAATGGATCAATTCAAAAGGTTTGTAACACATTTTGGATTTTGAAAATACGGTTCTACAATGTTTGCCTAAAATGCAAGCCTCACAAGTTTGATGATCAAAAACAACATGAGGGAAAATAGTTTTTAAAGCATTCAAATGGGGATGACCAAGTCTAAAGTGCCAAATAACATTGTTAACTTCGGATATAACCGATTTAAAAGCATGACAAAGAGAAGTAGAAGTAGAGATAGAGTTTTTGAAATCAAATTCTTCAAGGACATAGAGGTCCCCTCTTGTGACCCCTTTTCCAATGACCTTCTCACTCTTAATATCCTGAAAAATCACATCATTAGGACTGAAAATAACCTTGCAATTCAAATCACAAGCAATGCGTTTAACGGATATAAGATTGGATGTTAAACTAGGCATGTAAAGAGCTTGGGAATCACTATCAAACAACTTAAGATTTCCTAACCCTTCTATAGGAATTTCACTCCCATTTGCAATAATGACATTACCTAAAGCCGGTTTAACATTACTAATCAAATCCAAGTTACTAATCATATGATGAGAAGCACCCGAATCAACAATAATAGGCTTATATGGTTTAATGTCTATGTTTTGAGCACTAAGAGAGTAATAGGGTGAAATACCGGAGCCCTTAAGGGCTTTGATGAGTGCGTCAAGGTCCGACTTCCTCACGAACTCGTCCATGTATGGGACAATGGCCGAAGACTCCTCTTCCTTGCCATGGCTTTGTCCGCTTGTACTTGGTATGCTAGCCGAGTCATCGTGAGAGTAATTGGCCTTGGCGTCCTTGAACTTTGCCGGCTTGAGGTTAGGGTGTAGGATCCAACACTTCTCCTTGTTGTGGCCTCTCTTCTTGCAATGCTCACATGTCAAGGATCTCCTTTCTTCATATGTCTTGGAAGACGGTTTAAACGCCACCTTGTTTGCGGTCACTAGCTCTTTCTTGCCATCAAATAGTTCAATGGAGCCTTGCTCCCTTTGGAGTTGCGCACACACTTCTTCAAGGTTTGGTAGAGTATCGGCTCGGAGAAGATGTTTGGTGATCTCCTTGTAGCTGCCGTTGAGGGTGAGAAGCAAGCCAAAGACTTTGTCTTGCTCTCTTCGTTCGTTTAACACTTTAGGATCCACGGTGCTTGGGCGAAGCATTTCTAACTCGCCCAAAGTGACCTAAACTTCCCAAAGTGTTTAGTGAACTCGGTGTCTTCTTGGTTTAGGTCACTAATGGCCTTCTTGACTTCATAAACTCGGCTAAGGTTTGAGATATTGCCGTAGACGGTTTGGAGAGTGTCCCATAGCTCCTTGGCGTTTTCGCAATAGGAGTAAGCCTCCAAGATGGACGGCTCAAGGGATCCTTGGATGATTCCAAGTACCTTTTGGTCTAGTTGGAACCACTTCTCATCGTCGTTTGTGAGTTCGTTGTTGAACTCAACGGGAGCGTCTTGCCGAGTGAGTATATGGTTCCAATAGCCGCGGCCACAAAAGGCTATCTTCATGGTTCTTGCCCATAGAAGGTAGTTGATGCCTTTGAGAGTAACCGGACAAAGTGCCCTCTTGGATTCTTTGTCTTCCATGGTTGAGTTTTGAAAACCTTGGTTTTTGAGATTTCGGATCTAGAAATCGAGATCTAGAAATTTGAACCGAAGGAGCCGAGAAATCGTTACTGAGAGTCGAGGATGCTCGGTGTCAAGGAAAAACTTTGTCGAGAGTGGTCGAGAAAAGTGGCCGGGAAAACGAAACTCTTGCCGAGAAAACTTTGTCGAGAAAACTTTGTCGAGGTTTGTCGAGAGTTTGTCGAGAGTTTGTCGAGGTTTGAGAGTTTGTCGAGGTTTGTCGAGAGTGCACAGTAACCGTATCGAGAGTGCACAGTAACCGTATCGAGGTTTGTCGAGAGCACCGAGAATCGTCGGTACCGAGAGTAACCGAGAGTAACCGAGAGAGATTTAGCGGAAGCAGATTAGGTTTCAGAGCAAGGTTGCTCTGATACCATGTTAGTTTTAAGAAGATTAGATGAGTTTAGAGATTTGTGTTCTTGAGTTCCATGAAGAACATCAAGAACAAGAGAGAGAGAGAGAATAGAGAGAGAGTTTAATCGGAAAAGATTATATGAGATTAATGTTTTTGTGTCGTTACAACAAAGGATAATATACAAGGAATAGGATCAAAATAGCATCATGTGAAGATGCCAAAAACGTCCACATCTATCTCGGTTCAATGCGCAAAACGTCGCTTTCACTCGTTTAGCCGCGCCTCCTTAAGGCGACCCGTGACTGTACGGCCGAGTGAGCTACACGCTCTCTAACGGCTCTTTTGAAAGCGCATCTTCCCTTCTAGATCCTTCTTTGGTGTTCCTTGTAACTCCAACGGTAACATCCCAACGGTAACTAAAGAGAGCTTGTATCTTGCCTTTGATCACAAGCTAGGTCTTTGCCTTGGTGAACAAGTGTGTCCGGGCAAAGCCTTGGTCTCTTTTTAACATAGAGTCCTATAAACCACGATATTAGATGTTTCATAAGTTCGTCAATCTAGTACAAAGCTCATTGAGCCACTAATAAGCACTCATGTTGCATGAAACTTGGTTTAGAGTCCTAGAAACCGCGTTGTTAGATGTTTCATAAGTTCGCCAAACCAGTACAATGCTCATTGAGACACTTATTAGCACTCATGTTGCATGAAACTTCGTTTAGAGTCCTAGAAACCGCGTTGTTAGATGTTTCATAAATTCGTCAAACTAGTACAAATCTCATTGAGCCACTTATAAGCACTCATGTTGCATGAAACTTGGTTTAGAGTCCTAGCAATCACGTTGTTAGATGTTTCATAAGTTCGTCAAGCTAGTACTAAACTCATTGAGACACTTATAAGCACTCATGTTGCATGAAACTTGGTTTAGAGTCCTAGAAACCGAGTTGTTAGATGTTTCATAAGTTCGTCAATCTAGTACAAAGCTCATTGAGACACTTATAAGCACTCATGTTGCATGAAACTTGGTTTAGAGTCCTAGAAACCGCGTTGTTAGATGTTTCATAAGTTCGTCAATCTAGTACAAAGCTCATTGAGACACTTATAAGCACTCATGTTGCAAAAACTTGGTTTAGAGTCCTAGAAACGCGTTGTTAGATGTTTCATAAGTTCGTCAATCTAGTACAAAGCTCATTGAGCCACTTATAAGCACTCATGTTGCATGAAACTTGGTTTAGAGTCTTAGAAACCGCGTTGTTAGATGTTTCATAAGTTCGCCAAACCAGTACAATGCTCATTGAGACACTTATAAGCACTCATGTTGCATGAAACTTCCTTTAGAGTCCTAGAAACCGCGTTGTTAGATGTTTCATAAATTCGTCAAACTAGTACAAAGCTCATTGAGCCACTTATAAGCACTCATGTTGCATGAAATTTGGTTTAGAGTCCTAGCAATCACGTTGTTAGATGTTTCATAAGTTCGTCAAGCTAGTACTAAACTCATTGAGACACTTATAAGCACTCATGTTGCATGAAACTTGGTTTAGAGTCCTAGAAACCGAGTTGTTAGATGTTTCATAAGTTCGTCAATCTAGTACAAAGCTCATTGAGACACTTATAAGCACTCATGTTGCATGAAACTTGGTTTAGAGTCCTAGAAACCGCGTTGTTAGATGTTTCATAAGTTCGTCAATCTAGTACAAAGCTCATTGAGACACTTATAAGCACTCATGTTGCAAAAACTTGGTTTAGAGTCCTAGAAACGCGTTGTTAGATGTTTCATAAGTTCGTCAATCTAGTACAAAGCTCATTGAGACACTTATAAGCACTCATGTTGCATGAAACTTGGTTTAGAGTCCTAGCAACCACGTTGTTAGATGTTTCATAAGTTTGTCAAACTAGTACAAAGCTCATTGAGCCACTTATAAGCACTCATGTTGCATGAAACTTGGTTTAGAGTCCTAGAAACGCGTTATTAGATGTTTCATAAGTTCGTCAAACTAGTACAAAGCTCATTGAGACACTTATAAGCACTCATGTTTCATGAAACTTGGTTTAGAGTCCTAGAAACCGCGTTGTTAGATGTTTCATAAGTTCGTCAATCTAGTACAAAGCTCATTGAGACACTTATAAGCACTCATGTTGCAAAAACTTGGTTTAGAGTCCTAGGAACGTGTTGTTAGATGTTTCATAAGTTCGTCAATCTAGTACAAAGGTCATTGAGCCACTTATAAGCACTCATGTTGCATGAAACTTGGTTTATAGTCCTAGAAACGCGTTGTTAGTTGTTTCATAAGTTCGTCAATCTAGTACAAAGCTCATTGAGACACTTATAAGCACTCATGTTGCAAAAACTTGGTTTAGAGTCCTAGAAACCACGATGTTAGATGTTTCATAAGTTCGTCAATCTAGTACAAAGCTCATTGATCCACTTATAAGCACTCATGTTGCATGAAACTTGGTTTAGAGTCATAGAAACGCGTTGTTAGATGTTTCATAAGTTCGTCAAACTTGTACAAAGCTCATTGAGACACTTATAAGCACTCATGTTGCATGAAACTTGGTTAAGAGTCCTAGAAACGCGTTGTTAGAGGTTTCATAAGTTTGTCAAACTTGTAAAAAGCTCATTGAGACACTTAATAAGCACTAATGTTGCATGAAACTTGGTTTAGAGTCCTAGAAACGCGTTGTTAGATTTTTCATAAGTTCGTCAAACTTGTACAAAGCTCATTGAGACACTTATAAGCACTCATGTTGCATGAAACTTGGTTTAGAGTCCTAGAAACCGCGTTGTTAGATGTTTCATAAGTTCGTCAATCTAGTACAAAGCTCATTGAGACACTTATAAGTACTCATGTTGCAAAAACTTGGTTTAGAGTCCTAGAAACGCGTTGTTAGATGTTTCATAAGTTCGTCAAACTAGTACAAAGCTCATTGAGCCACTTATAAGCACTCATGTTGCATGAAACTTGGTTTAGAGTCCTAGCAATCACGTTGTTAGATGTTTCATAAGTTCGTCAAGCTAGTACTAAGCTCACTGAGACACTTATAAGCACTCATGTTGCATGAAACTTGGTTTAGAGTCCTAGAAACCGAGTTGTTAGATGTTTCATAAGTTCGTCAATCTAGTACAAAGCTCATTGAGACACTTATAAGCACTCATGTTTCATGAAACTTGGTTTAGAGTCCTAGCAACCACGTTGTAAGATGTTTCATAAGTTCGTCAAACTAGTACAAAGCTCATTGAGCCACTTATAAGCACTCATGTTGCATGAAACTTGGTTTAGAGTCCTAGAAACGCGTTATTAGATGTTTCATAAGTTCGTCAAACTAGTACAAAGCTTATTGAGACACTTATAAGCACTCATGTTGCATGAAACTTGGTTTAGAGTCCTAGAAATCGCGTTGTTAGATGTTTCATAAGTTCGTCAATCTAGTACAAAGCTCATTGAGACACTTATAAGCACTCATGTTGCAAAAACTTGGTTTAGAGTCCTAGAAACGCGTTGTCAGATGTTTCATAAGTTCGTCAAACTAGTACAAAGCTCATTGAGCCACTTATAAGCACTCATGTTGCATGAAACTTGGTTTAGAGTCCTAGCAATCATGTTGTTAGATGTTTCATAAGTTCGTCAAGCTAGTACTAAGCTCATTGAGACACTTATAAGCACTCATGTTGCATGAAACTTGGTTTAGAGTCCTAGAAACCGAGTTGTTAGATGTTTCATAAGTTCGTCAATCTAGTACAAAGCTCATTGAGACACTTATAAGCACTCATGTTGCATGAAACTTGGTTAAGAGTCCTTGCAACCACGTTGTTAGATGTTTCATAAGTTCGTCAATCTAGTACAAAGCTCATTGAGCCACTTATAAGCACTCATGTTGCATGAAACTTGGTTTAGATTCCTAGAAACACGTTATTAGATGTTTGATAAGTTCGTCAAACTAGTACAAAGCTCATTGAGACACTTATAAGCCCTCATGTTGCATGAAACTTGGTTTAGAGTCCTAGAAACCGCGTTGTTAGATGTTTCATAAGTTCGTCAATCTAGTACAAAGCTCATTGAGACACTTATAAGCACTCCTGTTGCAAAAACTTGGTTTAGAGTCCTAGAAACGCGTTGTTAGATGTTTCATAAGTTCGTCAAACTAGTACAAAGCTCATTGAGCCACTTATAAGCACTCATGTTGCATGAAACTTGGTTTAGAGTCCTAGCAATCACGTTGTTAGATGTTTCATAAGTTCGTCAAGCTAGTACTAAACTCATTGAGACACTTATAAGAACTCATGTTGCATGAAACTTGGTTTAGAGTCCTAGAAACCGAGTTGTTAGAGGTTTCATAAGTTCGTCAAGCTAGTACTAAGCTCATTGAGACACTTATAAGCACTCATGTTGCATGAAACTTGGTTTAGAGTCCTAGAAACCGAGTTGTTAGATGTTTCATAAGTTCGTCAATCTAGTACAAAGCTTATTGAGACACTTATAAGCACTCATGTTGCATGAAACTTGGTTTAGAGTCCTAGCAACCACGTTGTTAGATGTTTCATAAGTTCGTCAAACTAGTACAAAGCTCATTGAGCCACTTATAAGCACTCATGTTGCATGAAACATGGTTTAGAGTCCTAGATGTTAATTTTAGTGAGATTAAAGTGGAGTTTAGAAGATTGTGTTCTTGAGTTCCATGAAGAACATCAAGAACAATAGAGAGAGAATAAAGAGAGAATAGAGAGAGAATAGGTTTAATCCCGAAAAGAGTATGTGAGATTAATTGTTTGTGTCGTTACAATAGGATAGATATACAAAGGAATAGCATCAAAAATAGCATCATGTGAAGATGCTAAAACCGTCCACATCTTTCTCGGTTCAATGCGCCAAACGTCGCTTTCTCCTCGGTTAGACGCGCGTCCTTAGAGCCACCCGTGACGGTACGGACGG
Source organism: Cochlearia excelsa (assembly GCA_963556525.1). Classification (NCBI taxonomy): domain Eukaryota; kingdom Viridiplantae; phylum Streptophyta; class Magnoliopsida; order Brassicales; family Brassicaceae; genus Cochlearia; species Cochlearia excelsa. The sequence goes on from CAUVZT010000019.1 coordinate 1,217,537, forward strand.
CGTGAACTCCACACGCCCAACGGCTCTTTTGTGTAACGTTTCTTTGGCTTCTAGATCCTTCCTTTGTTTCTTTTGTCCTCTTGTAATGGTAACTAAAGAGAGAGCTTGTGTCATTGCCTTTGATCACAAGCTAGGTCTTTGCCTTGGTGGAAAAGTGTGTCCGGGCAAAGCCTTGGTATCTTTTCAACACTCCCCCGCAAGCACTACAAGAAAACAGGGATTTTCCGACTACATGCAGCGACTAAAGACGTAGTCGTTAAATGTTGCGACTGATTACCTACAAATATGTGACTATTTTACGTCTACTTAGCAAGAGTCTTATATTAGTCGTTAATTTACGACTACTAGGTGTAATCGGTAAGGTAGTCGTAAAATAACGACTAATTTATGACTAACCTCCGGAAAAAAAAACTAAATAGTTAAATAGTCGGTAATTAATGGCTAATGTGCGACTGTTTCGGCGAGTCGTAAAGTAGTCGTAAAGTTAACGACAAATTGGCGACCGTTCGGCGGGTCGTTAAGTAGTCGTAAACTAGTCGTATAATTTAGGTGCAAGAAACACGTGTTTTTGGTAGGTGTACCTGTTTTTTGCGACTACGTAATATCAGTCGCTAAGTAGTCGGTAAAAGCTGTCTACATAATGAACGCTCAATCACTTCTTCTCTTCATTCTACAACCAACATTCTTACAAAATATATTTTTCTAAAACTCTAATATATAGTTATATAATCGAGTAATGTCGGGTCATTATAATTATAATAATTCTCGTGAATGGATGTATCGGCGGATCGATGAAGAGACGGGTAATTTTTCAGAAGAGTTTACAACGGGAGTGGAGCGAGTTCATGACCTTTGCAAATAGTCGGCCTCTAACACAAGATAACGGGGGTAAGTTTTTCTGCCCTTGTAATGTTTGCAAAAACGAAAAATTTCTCCCCGGGACAAGAATTTGGAATCATCTTTATAGTAGAGGGTTTATGCCAAATTATTTTGTTTGGTACAAGCATGGGGAAGAAATCAATATGGATTTAGGAACTAGTTACGTTGATCCTACATATATAAGCGGGAGCCATGTAGTTGAAGATAGATATGTGGATATGGTTAATGATGCATTTCGTGAAAACGTGGGGTTTAATGAAAATGATCATCAAGAAGGTAGTTATGTAAATGTAGAAGAACCAGTACTTAACCATTCAAAGAAATTTTACAACTTGTTAGAGGGTGCAAAAGATCCACTATATGATGGTTGTCGTGAAGGTCACTCGCAGTTATCCTTAGCTGCTCGAGTCATGCAAAATAAGGCTGAATATAATATGAGTGAGAAGTTAGTAGATTCGGTATGCGATATACTGACAGATTATTTACCACAAGGAAACAAGTCTACCAGTTCACATTACGAAACTGAGAAGTTGATGCGCAATTTAGGTCTTCCATATCATACAATTGATGTTTGTATTAACAATTGTATGATATTCGGAAAGAAGACGAAAAAGAAGAAAAATGTCTTTTTTGTGGGGCACAAAGATGGAAACCTAAGGACGACGGACGTAGAACGAAAGTTCCATATAGTCGTATGTGGTATCTACCGATTGGTGATAGATTGAAGAGAATGTATCGAGCCACAAGACAGCAGCGGCAATGAGATGGCACGCCGAGCACGAAGCAAATGAGGGAGTAATGAGCCATCCTTCCGATGCGGCGGTTTGGAGATATTTTCAAAATCAACATCCTCGGTTTCTTGAAGAACCACGAAATGTTTACCTTGGATTGTGCACCGATGGGTTTAATCCATTTGGCATGTCTCGTAATCATTCATTGTGGCTGTGATCTTGACACCATATAATCTACCCCCTGGTATGTGCATGAATGAAGAGTACTTGTTTCTTACTATTCGAATTCCGGGCCTAATCATCCGCGAGCTAGTCTTGATGTCTTTCTCCAACCACTTATTTCGGAGTTAAAAGATTTGTGGTCTAGTGGAGTCGATGCGTACGATGTGTCGATGAATCAAAATTTTAATCTAAAAGCGGTGCTTATGTGGACAATAAGCGACTTTCCGGCATATGGCATGTTATCGGGATGGACAACCCATGGTAAATTGTCATGTCCGGTTTGCATGGAAGATACAAAGTCTTTCTATCTTCCTAATGGAAAGAAGACATGTTGGTTTGATTGTCATCGGAGATTTCTTCCTTATGGACATCCACTAAGAAGGAATAAAAAAGAGTTTTTTGAAAGGAAAAGACGCATCAAGAGAGTACCCACCTCAGTCTTTGACCGGTGAACAAGTTTACTTGTGAGCGGGTAGAAGGTGTAAATCCTCCGAAACTAAGATCGTGGGTGGAAATGGTCACGACAAAAAGATACATGGCTATGGGAAGGAACATAATTGGCACAAAGAAAAGTATATTTTGGGAGTTGCCGTATTGGAGGGACCTTAATCTCCGACATAATATTGATGTGATGCATACAGAGAAGAATTTTTTTGATAACATCATGAATACTCTAATGAGTGTGAAGGGTAAAACAAAAGACAACATCATGTCAAGATTGGATATTGAACGATTCTGTACTCGACCACACTTACACATTGATAGTGAGGGCAAGGCTCCTTTTCCACCTTATACATTGACAGAAGTTGCAAGAACAAGTTTACTCGAATGTTTGAAACATTCGGTTAAATTTCCAGATGGTTATGCGTCAGACTTGGCTAATTGTGTTGATATAGAGAATGGAAAGCTTTCAGGCATGAAGAGCCATGACTGTCATGTGTTTATGGAGAGACTATTACCATTTATCTTTTCAGAACTCTTACACCGCAATGTCCACCAAGCGATATCAGGTACGAATATGAAGATGCAACATCGTTTACGTTCTACTATATTCATTTTGTAATAATTATTATGATTCAATTAAACTAATTATATATTGTAGGGATTGGAGCATTTTTTCGGGATTTATGTTCGAGAACTCTGCACACAACTCGAGTTCAAATTCTAAAGCATAATATAATTATAATCCTATGCAATTTGGAGAAGATATTCCCGCCATCATTTTTTGATGTGATGGAACACCTGCCTATACATCTCCCATACGAAGCTGAATTGGGAGGTCCTGTCCAATATAGGTGGATGTATCCTTTTGAAAGGTTTTTCAAAAAGTTGAAAGCCAAAGCGAAGAACAAAAGATATGCAGCAGGATCAATTGTTCAATCATATATCAATGACGAGATTGCATATTTTTCAGAACAATACTTTGCCGCTAATATTCAAACCAAATCAAGGTAAATGAACAATATATATACTTTCGCGGAATATAATAATGTGAATTACTTAGAAGTTCTTTATTGTGTAGGTTAACTAGATTTGATGAAGGTGATGCCCCTGAATATCATGTCCCTGGAGTGCCTTCAATATTCACTCAACTGGTCGTCCAAGTGGAGAAATGCGGGAATTGTGGCTTTCGAGAGAGGGACTATCAATGCGCCCATTCATATGTGTTGAGAAATTGTGATTATTTTCAGCCTATTGAGCGGTATGCAAAATTACTTATTTTACTCTTATATATATATGTAAAATTATTTATATCAATGCGCCCAATCATATTTATATTGTTGTTGTACATATAGCATGTTTGAGGATTTTATCACGGAAAAATACAAAGTACTCACCGAAAAAGAACTCTCTATGAAAAGAGCCGACGAATATCATTTATGGGTTAAAGATTATGTAAGTACATATTATTGTCATATATATGTACGTTCATATTATATGCGACTATTCTAAACATGTTTCATATATATATGCGGGTTAATTATTGGAACACCACAAATCCATTTCCTGCATGGGTCCAAGACCTAGTTCATGGTCCTTTAAACAAAGTTAAAACATGGCCAATGTATTTTACAAGAGGCTATTTGTTTCATACTCAAAATCACGGCTGGACGAAGGACATGTAACTACGGGGTCGGTGTTATAGGTGAAAATTACACGGATGCATCGATGAAGCGGATTTCTATGGGAATTTAGCGATATCATAGAACTTGAATATGAGGGGACGGTCAATTTAAGAATCACATTATTCAAGTGTCTATGGTATGATCCTGTTATTGGGCGAGGAACTCGTAGGAGCAGCGGTGGCGTTGTAGACGTTCTTTCATCAAGAAAATACAATAAGTACGAACCATTTATTCTAGGTATGTATACTTAATTATACTCATTAATTAATATCATTATTATATATATCATATATGAGTTAGATTGTAACTTTGAACATGTTGTTATTGAAAACAGCCTCTCAAGCGCATCAAGTTTGTTATATTCCGTATCCATACATAAGAAAACCAAAAAAGTCGTGGTTGAATGTTGTAAAAGTAAATCCGAGGAGAAACATTGACGTACAATATGTGAACAACGCACCGACACTTTTGCAAACAGAAACTGATGATGGTGTATTGTTGACTACAATAGAAGATCTCGAACTCGACAATTTCGAAGAAGGAGTAAACAGAATAAATCTTGATTACAATGTCGGAGATGCGGAACCGGAAGACGAATTTCGATGTAATTTGTCTTCTTCGGATGATGAAAACGAAGAAGAATAATTTCTTTATATATGTATTTTTAAAATTGTAAAATTTTAAATAATGTATTTGTAAAATTGTAAAATTTTAAATAATGTATTTGTACAATTGTAAAATTTTAAATAATGTAAAATTTTACAATTGTAAAATTTTAAATAATGTATTTGTACAATTGTAAAATTTTAAATTAACATGGACATATTTGTACAATATACGACTAATCTTATTTAGCGACTAAAAAACGACTAACAAGCGACTACCTGTTTTCCCCAATTCATTAAACCTAATCGCCGTCTCCTTTGTCATTATTCTCGATTTTCGCCGTATCCTCTCTACTTCAATATCGCCGTCGCCGTTGTTCTTCAAGCTTGCCGTCGCCGTTCTTCTTCAATCCTCGTCGTCTCGTTTGTCGCCTTCATTCTCCATCACGCGATGAATCAACAGAAACGAGGAAGAAAGAGGAAGACAACGATGAATGTGGCGATGAACCCGGCGGTGCAAAAGCGCAACACCCTTCCGACTCGGTACACCTTCACGCCGGCGGCAATCGTTAATCCACCTACCCAATCTAGTGAAGAACAAGTCGGAGGAGTAGCCGGACCTTCAAGGCCACCACCGCCCGGAATCCGTGACTATCCACCTCCAATCGCGTTGTTTCGAACTCCACTCCCGAGCAACGACAACAGAGTGAAGAACCGGAGAACACCGGTACTCCTCATCACTCTCAAACTCGGAGTCGTCCTTCTTCGAAGGCAACAACTTCGACGTTGCTGCGGTTTCGTTGCCGGAGCTTCGGGGAAGATACGCCGGCGACTTTAAACTCGCTGTTGCGATGCGAGGACGTGAGAACTTTGTCACGCTTCTCTCTCCCTCACCGATGCCAAACTCTACTTGGTATATGTATTCTCTCTTGATTCATGATTCTCTCTTAATTTGCTGATTTGATCAACTTTGAGTTTTATAAATTATTCAACTTTGAGTTTGATCAATATTGATGAGACTACTTACTTGTTGATTGATTTACATATGTCTTCATATATTTGTGTTATTACTTACTGTCTTTTGTGTTATTGGATTATCTAACTTTCTGTTTTATGAATTCTTGCTTGCTTTATTCATTGATTTTCTGTTTTTCATTTGCTTCTTTAATTTTGCAGGTTCACTCGCGACAAGGGATCTAAACTTGTCCGCAAGATTAATAAAATATTTACAAACAAGTTTGATGGCCCCTTCTATAGCTGGACTTGTGTTCCTCGGGATAGACAAGAACGATACTTTCTCGAGTTCGCGGTAATATTCTCTTAGCTTTCATAATATCCTCTTAGTTTAATTTTATACGAACCATCATTGTACTCTCTTTATTTTGTAGAAAACCCACACGTGGGATCCCTTGATCACAGGGACAGTTCAAGAACATTTTGAGAACATTTGTCAACGGCGCATGAAGGACATGGTTTCATCTGCGAGGACTTCTCGAGAGCGTCCCACATGGATCAGCGAAACACTATGGAAGGAAATGACCACCTATTGGGATACCGAGGAAGCAAAAGAAAAGAGTCTCATTTACTCCGGTGCTCGTATGTCCGACCGTGGTGGTCTAGGTCCTCACATCCATTTATCGGGACCGACTTCTTATCAACAAATCCAATATGGACTGGTTAGTATAGATTTATATATATGTTCTCTAAGTTGATGTGTACTCATATTTTGTTTTGTAACATTGTAGGAAGAGAAATTGGGTAGACCGGTGTCTATCGGAGAGGTTTTCATTAAGACACATACTAAGCCGAGATGGTACATATGTCGATAAGAAGGCGAGAGAAGATTGCTTCGGATTATGAGAAGAACTTGCAACAGAAATTGGCTCGGCTTAATGAAGAGAATTCAGATATTTCAGATGGTGCTTCACGCCTTCGAGAACTCACAACGAGATGAGTATACGAGAATATTTCTAGAGGTAAACTAGCTATAACATTTTTCATAAATTAGTTATAACATTTCGAAAAACATTTAAGAACAACCCTTCAATATGTTATGTTTTCTTTCTTCTTTTTATGTTCTTTCAATTCGCAGTCCACTCAAAAAGATTCACGAGGCAATATTTATGGACTTGGAAGCCTCAAGGGAAGTCTTGGGAATGTTGTCACAGGACATGGCAACATAGAAGGAGGCTCTTCATCGTTTGTGTCAATACAAGAGCAACTGAGTCAAGCACAAAAAAAAATCGAAGAACAAGAGGCTTATAATAAAAAGCTTGAAGAAGAGCATTCACAAGCTTTGGCTGCACAAGAGACCAAGCTCACACACTTGTCCTTGGTGGAAAAGTATTTGCGCCAAACTGACCCAGCCTTTCTCGATTTCATGGAGACTCAAGAAGCTCAAAACACCACCACACCTTTCTCAACTTCGGGTGCTTCTTAAGTTACTTGTCTCTTTCTCATGAACTTGTCAATTTTCTGGTTTTGTATGTTAAGTTAACTTTTTGGTTATGAAACATCATGTATTTGTTTGTTTGTTAAGTTAATTTCATGGATTGTAGTTTATATTCGGTTATATAAGTTTCTTATTGATTACAACAGATTTTCTTTCTTCTATTTCGTGAATACAATCAAATGGCAATAAGAAACAAAACAATAACCAAACGTGCTATTTGTTATGAAAAATAGTCACCATATAGTCGCAACACGGTCGTTATGTAGACGGAAAACGGTCGCAAAATAGTCGTTAAATATTTACGACTATTTCCCTACTACTTTAGAGATACAGTTGTTAACGTATACGAATCATTAAATAGTCGTAGAAAAGTCACTAATATTACCACTATTATACGACTACTGGAAAATCTTTTAATCATGTATATTAATCGTAAACAAGTCGTAACATAGTCGTAATATATGGTGACTCATTTACGACTAACTTACGACTCTACAATTTTGTCGTAATGTAGTCGTAATTTTACGACTACATTACGACTATTAGAATTAACGACTAAGGATTACCGACTACAAACAGAGGTCGTATTGTAGTCGTAACTGTTGCTTTAACGACTACTTGGCGATTAATTAAGCAGTCGGAAAACCTCTGTTTTCTTGTAGTGAAGCTTAGCCTAATGCAATGGCTAAGCTTGGAACCCGCATAACCTTGCCTCGTTAAAACCTTGGTGAGAAAACCTCTTGGGATAAAACTCACCTAAGGGAAAAGAGTGCAAGCTTATGCGGTTGGAGACTTAGGCTTTGGTAGCCCGTGTGAGTCCTAGTCTTGGTAGGATGGACTCACAAACCTTCAAGCTTGCTGATTTGGTGAAGATGTCCGCGAGTTGGTCTTCACTTTTTGTGTAGCACGGTAAGATGGTCCCTTTGACCATTTGCTCTCTAAGCTTGTGACAATCCACCTCTATGTGCTTGTTCCGTTCATGGAAGACCGAGTTGGTTGCTATGTGGATGGCCGCTTGGTTATCACAATGCATGGTCATTGGTGCTTCAATCTTGAAACCCAAATCCCCTAGTAAGTTCTTTAGCCACATGAGTTCTTGAGTTAGCTTCCTCATGGCTCTATACTCGGCTTCGGCGGTTGAGCAAGACACTATCTTTTGCTTCTTTGTCTTCCATGTGACAAGGTTACCTCCAATGAAAGTACAATATCCGGTGGTTAACCGCCTGTCTTCTAGGTTCCCGGCATTGTCCGCGTCACAATACCCAACAACCTCCGTGCTTTTGTTGCAACCCATCCATATACCCAAGCTTGAAGTTCCCTTAAGGTATCCCAAGATCCTCATGATCATGTTCCAATGATGTTGCTTCGGCCTTTGCATGTGTTGGGAGACTTGATTCACGGCAAAGCATAGATCCGGTCTAGTGATGGTAAGGTAAATGAGCTTTCCCACTAGCCGTCTATATTGCATAGGGTCTTTGTATGGTTGATCGTCTTCACTACCCTCTTGAATGGTCTTGTAGCCGTCTTCAAGAGGTTTCTTGGCCACCTTGGTACCTGCCATATTGACAACACTTAAAACATCATGGGTGTACTTCTTTTGGGAGAGAAATAGACCTTCCTTTGATCTACATACTTCAATCCCAAGGAAGTACTTAAGAAAACCGAGATCTTTAATATCAAATTTGGACTTAAGAAAAGACTTGGTTTCTTGAATACCTCCCTTGTTGTTTCCGGAGATGATGATGTCATCTACGTATACAAGTACTACTACTATACCTTCTTGGTTTTGTAGTGTGAAGAGTGTGTGTTCGGCTTGTGATCTCTTGAATCCTCTTGCCATCAATGTTGAGCTAAGCTTGTGGTACCAAGCTCTTGGTGATTGTTTGAGACCGTAGATAGCCTTTCTTAACCTTAAGACTTTCCCGGGGGTAATCTCTACTCCGGGTGGTGGATTCATGTATACCTCTTCCTCAAGTTCTCCTTGTAGAAAGGCGTTCTTCACATCGATTTGAAAGAGATCCCAAGTTAAATTAGTAGCCAAGGATAGAATGACCCTAACCGTGTGAAGTTTGGCCACCGGTGCAAAGGTATCCAAGTAATCCTCTCCATAGGTTTGAGTGAAGCCTCTTGCCACAAGTCTTGCCTTATGTCTTTCAATATCTCCATTGCTTAGGTACTTGATGGTGAACACGTATCTAGAGCTTACGGTCTACTTGCCCTTGGGAAGGTCAGTTTCATAGAAGGTTTCATTGTATTCCATTGCCTTGTTCTCGGCTCTAACCGCATTGATCCACACTTCTTCCTTCATTGCTTCTTCATATGTCCTTGGTATCACATGTTGATCCATGGCGGTAAGGAAGGCTCGGTGTTCCTTGGGAATTCTTGCAAGAGAACATGTTGCTTGAGTAGGATGGGCCACCGCCTTGCTATTGTAGTAGACCCTTGTGTTTACCCAATTAGATGGATGCTTCTTTACCCTAGTGCTTCTCCTTATAGTCGGCTCCGGTTGTACAATAGTCGGCTCCGGTGATACACTTCCTCCTTGACCCACGTCTTGATCCTGATCCTCTTGAGCATGTCATTGGTCTTCTTGTTGATGAGCATTTGATTCTCCCCCGGACTCATTAGACTCTCGAGGTTCGGAGTTGGCTTGCTCATTGATGTTCTCCCCCTCATGATTAAGATGAGTGGGTTGTTGATTTGGTATGTCTTGGCTTGGCTCTTCTTCAAAGTCCATGCCAAGGTTCTTCATTAGGTTCCTTAGGCTTGTGGCTCTATCCGTGACCTTCTCGGGTAAGTCCTTCACACTATCCCAATTCTTGTCTTCATAGAAGCTCTTGCCTTCAAGGAACTTGACATCTCTTGAGACTATGAACCTTCTTGTCTCGGGTACATAGCATTTGTATCCTTTTTGTGTGTTGGAGTAGCCTATGAACATGGCCTTGATGCTCTTTGCTTCAAGTTTGTTCCTTTGTTCACTAGGCACAAAGACAAAACACACACAACCAAAAACTCTTAGATGGTTAAGAATAGGCTTACTCTTATTCAAAACTTGAAAGGGAGATTGGTTGTTTAAGATTTGAGTAGGGGTTCGGTTGATGATATAACACGCAGTTAAAACACCATCCGACCAAAACCGTTTTGGGATGTTCATGTGGAACATCATTGACCGTGTGACCTCCATGAGATGCCTATTCTTCCTCTCGGCCACACCGTTTTGTTGCGGTGTATATGGGCATGTGGTTTGGTGAAGAATCCCATGGTTGGCTATGTGTTCTTAGAATGCTCGGCTTGTGTACTCTCCCCCATTATCCGACCTAAAGGTTTTAATCTTAGCATTGTAATGGTTAGTCACATAGTTTTGAAAGTTTTTAAAAGCCTCTAATACCCTATCTTTAGTTTGTAAAAGTGTAACCCAAGTGTATTTAGAGCTTTCATCTATAAATGTGACAAAATAAGCTTGATTATCCCTAGATTTGCAAGGAGAGGACCAAACGTCCGAGTGGACCAATTCAAAAGGTTTGTAACACATTTTGGATTTTGAAAATACGGTTCTACAATGTTTGCCTAAAATGCAAGCCTCACAAGTTTGATGATCAAAAACAACATTAGGGAAAATAGTTTTTAAAGCATTCAAATGAGGATGACCAAGTCTAAAATGACAAATAACATTGTTAACTTCGGCTATAACCGATTTAAAAGCATGACAAAGAGAAGTAGAAGTAGAAATAGAGTTTTTGAAATCAAATTCTTCAAGAACATAGAGGTCCCCTCTTGTGACCCCTTTTTCAATGACCTTCTCACTCTTAATATCCTGAAAAATCACATCATTAGGACTGAAAATAACCTTGCAATTCAAATCACAAGCAATGCGTTTAACGGATATAAGATTGGAAGTGAAACTAGGCATATAAAGAGCTTGAGAATAACTATCAAACAACTTAAGATTTCCTAACCCTTCTATAGGAATTTCACTCCCATTTGCAATAATGACATTACCTAAAGCCGGTTTAACATCTATATTAGTATTTTTGAAGTACTAATTTGAAATTTTCCAAAAAATCACACTAAATTACACATTATGCCATTGGGCATAAAAGGAAATATTTTTGAACATTTAATTACGAAAAATCAAATAAGGAAATATTATAATTCTCTCCAAAAATAAATAAAAAATATTAAAGAAATTATGTAAAAAATATTTGAAAAAAATAAACATATGTAATTCACATAAATACATTATTACATAGTTTTTTTTATAAAAACTACCATTAAAATCAAAACAAACAGGTTTAATTAATATTCTTAAGAATTTAAAAACGATTTGAAATTTTTTTTTGTTAAAAATATCAAACAATAAAAAACAAAATAGTTTGTTAACGAGTTTGATTTCCGGTTCGATTATAAACAAAAAAGAAGAAATTGCAATTCTACTAAAATTTAAATCTTATATTACATATTTAGAATATATTTACAACAATTATTTATATATATATAATCAAAATAATTATAATTTTAAATAAATTTGGGTAAATCGCATAATATGATTTGTGTATTTTGATTCGGTTTGTATTTTGAATTCGGGTATTTTCGAATCCTAAATATAATAAATAATAAATTATTGGTCTAATCAACTTATAAATTATATTAAATTTTTGCTATACGAAATATATAATAAACATATATATATATATATATATATATATATTATTTTTGAAGTACTTTTTTGAACTTTTCCAAAAAAACTAACTTAACTACATATTATGTCATTGGTTTTAAACTCACTTAAAGAGTTATAAGAAACTTACACACAAACATATCTCATTCTATATATATACTTTTTTAAAATTGACTTAAATATCAACAAAAACAATAAAACCGATTTTAACATAAAATCAACCACTAATTTCATATTTATGATATTTTTGATATAATCTTTTTATTTTTCTTACGGAGGTCTATAAAAAATTTCAGAATATATATATTTTTTAAAAAGTATATAGTTTAGTTTTTATATATAATCATTGTCCATATTATAATTTTCTATTTATATTAATATTTTAGATGTTAATAAACATCTATATCACTACTAAAAAAAAGTCATATAGCCACGACCGTATCGGTGGCTATAGAAAAAATCCGTGGCTATTTAGCCACGGTTTGCCACGAAAATTTTTAGTCACGAGCATATAGCCACGGATTTAACGCTATAGCCACGGATACGGCCGTGGCTATATGAATTTTTTTTAGTAGTGTATTGAACATAGATAAAGTTTGTTTAAATCAATTAACACTAGCATAACAATTATTTATTAACGGGTTCAGTTTCTAGAAAAATTCTAGATAAATGACAAGAAATTTGAAAATAATGATTAAACTTTATCATAAACAAATTTCGGGTAATTCGGGTTCAAATCTAGAAATTTGTTTTGGCTTCGGGTTTTCAGGTAGTAAATTTCTCAATTCGTTCGGGTTATTTATTTTTGGAACGGTTTCAGTTCTTTAATTTCGGTTTGGTTCCAATTATGTACTTCAAATATAATTATTATTATTTTAAATAATTTTTGGGTAGTTAGAGTAGTTTAGTTTAGTTCTACAAAATTGAGTTTGGTTCAGATTCGATTTTGGGTATTATGGTAGTAAATTTCCCTATACATTCGAGTTATTTGTTTTTAGAATCGGTATTGATTTGGGGATTTCGGTTTGGTTTGGGTTCGGTATTTCGGATCCGGAAGTTTTGCCCATCCCTAATTTTTATAGTTTATAATAGTTTGGAATAAACACACTTACAAATTATATTAAGATTTTGCTATATAAAATATAATTCTCATTATATATTTATGGGAGAATCACAAAACTACACCATTTGAATTACATTTCACAAAACTACACCATTTCAAAAATATTTCACAAAACTACACCTAAACACTCAAAATTAAATTCAAATAAACTCTATCCACACAATCATACCCCTTAATACTATTTATAAACACTAATTAGCGAACACAAATGAAAATATTTTAATTTTGGTAATTTTGAAAAGGGTAAATCAAGCTTTTAAAATTTTGAAAGGGTGTAAATTTGTGAAAATATTGAATTAGGAGTAGTTTTGTGAAGGAATGATTGAAAGGGTGTAGTTTTGTGAATTTCTCTATATTTATTTGCATAAACAATAAAAGAACAAAATACTCTTTAGAAATTCTGAATATTTTTATTTATTTTACAAAATCAGAAAAAATATTATAAACTTCTAAATTAACTGTATATATATAAAATTATTTATAAAAAACATAAACCCGTGGTGTACCACGGGTTAAATCCTAGTTACTAATTAAATCCAAGTTACTAATCATATGATGAGAAGCACCCGAATCAACAATAATAGGCTTATATGGTTTAATGTCTATGTTTTGAGCACTAAGAGAGTAATAGGGTGAAATACCGGAGCCCTTAAGGGCTTTGATGAGTGCGTCAAGGTCCGACTTCCTCACGAACTCGTCCATGTATGGGACAATGGCCGAAGACTCATCTTCCTTGCCATGGCTTGGTCCGCTTGTACTTGGTATGCTAGCCGAGTCATCGTGAGAGTAATTTGCCTTGGCGTCCTTGAACTTGGCCGGCTTGAGGCTAGGGTGTAGGATCCAACACTTCTCCTTGTTGTGGCCTTTCTTCTTGCAATGCTCACATGTCAAGGCTCTCCTTTCTTCATATGTCTTGGAAGACGGTTTAAACGCCACCTTGTTTGCGGTCACAAGCTCTTTCTTGCCATCAAATAGTTCAATGGAGCCTTGTTCCCTTTGGAGTTGTGCACACACTTCTTCAAGGTTTGGTAGAGCGTCGGCTCGGAGTAGGTGCTTGGTAATCTCCTTGTAGCTGCCGTTGAGGGTAAGAAGCAAGCCAAAGACCTTGTCTTGCTCTCTTCGTTCGTTTAATACCTTAGGATCCACGGTGAATGGACGAAGCATCTCTAGTTCTGCCCAAAGTGACCTAAACCTCCCAAAGTGCTTGGTGAACTCGGTGTCTTCTTGGTTTAGGTCATTGATGGCCTTTTTGACTTCATAAACCCGGCTAAGGTTTGAGATGTTGCCGTAGACGGTTTGGAGAGTGTCCCATAACTCTTTGGCGTTTTCACAATAGGAGTAAGCCTCCAAAATGGACGGCTCAAGGGATCCTTGGATGATTCCGAGGACCTTTTGGTCTAGTTGGAACCACTTCTCATCGTCGTTTGTAAGTTCGTTGTTGAACTCAATGGGAGCATATTGCCGAGTAAGTATATGGTTCCAATAGCCGCGGCCACAAAGGGCTATCTTCATGGTTCTTGCCCATAGAAGATAGTTGATGCCTTTGAGAGTAACCGGACAAAGTGCCCTCTTGGATTCTTTGTCTTCCATGGTTGAGTTTTGAGATGACTTGGTTTGAAATTTCAGATCTGGAAATTTGAACCAAAGAAATCGTTACCGAGAGAAATTATCGAGGATGCCCGAGAGTTTTGTTACCGGGCGCCGGAAAAGCCCGATGATTTGGTTTACCGGATGCTGAAAAACACCGAGCAACGAGGATGCCCGGTAAACAAAATACCGAGCAACGAGGATGCTCGAGCGCCGAAGAGAATGGTAGCGGAAGCGAGATTTAGGTTCCGAGCAAGGTTGCTCGATACCATGTTAATTTTAGTGAGATTAAAGTGGAGTTTAGAAGATTGTGTTCTTGAGTTCCATGAAGAACATCAGGAACAATAAAGAGAGAATAAAGAGAGAATAGAGAGAGAATAGGTTTAATCCGAAAAGAGTATTTGAGATTAATTGTTTGTGTCGTTACAATAGGATAGATATACAAAGGAATAACATCAAAAATAGCATCATGTGAAGATGCTAAAACCGTCTACATCTTTCTCGGTTCAATGCGCCAAACGTCGCTTTCTCCTCGGTTAGACGCGCGTCCTTAGAGCCACCCGTGAAGGTACGGACGGCGTGAACTCCACACGCCCAACGGCTCTTTTGTGTAACGTTTCTTTGGCTTCTAGATCCTTCCTTTGTTTCTTTTGTCCTCTTGTAACGGTAACTAAAGAGAGAGCTTGTGTCTTTGCCTTTGATCACAAGCTAGGTCTTTGCCTTGGTGGACAAGTGTGTCCGGGCAAAGCATTGGTCTCTTTTCAACACTAGAAACGCGTTATTAGATGTTTCATAAGTTCGTCAAACTAGTACAAAGCTCATTGAGACACTTATAAGCACTCATGTTGCATGAAACTTGGTTTAGAGTCCTAGAAACCGCGTTGTTAGATGTTTCATAAGTTCGTCAATCTAGTACAAAGCTCATTGAGACACTTATAAGCACTCATGTTGCAAAAACTTGGTTTAGAGTCCTAGAAACGCGTTGTTAGATGTTTCATAAGTTCGTCAATCTAGTACAAAGCTCATTGAGCCACTTATAAGCACTCATGTTGCATGAAACTTGGTTTAGAGTCCTAGCAAACCACATAGTGTTAGAAGTTTCTCATTGAGACACTTATAAGTCACTCAACTGTTGCGTGAAACACTCATGTTGCGTGAAACTTGGTTTAGAGTCCTAGAAACCACGATGTTAGATGTTTCATAAGTTCGTCAATCTAGTACAAAGCTCATTGAGCCACTTATAAGCACTCATGTTGCATGAAACTTGGTTTAGAGTCATAGAAACGCGTTGTTAGATGTTTCATAAGTTCGTCAAACTTGTACAAAGCTCATTGAGACACTTATAAGCACTCATGTTGCATGAAACTTGGTTTAGAGTCCTAGAAACCGCGTTGTTAGATGTTTCATAAGTTCGTCAATCTAGTACAAAGCTCATTGAGACACTTATAAGCACTCATGTTGCAAAAACTTGGTTTAGAGTCCTAGAAACGCATTGTTAGATGTTTCATAAGTTCGTCAATCTAGTACAAAGCTCATTGAGCCACTTATAAGCACTCATGTTGCATGAAACTTGGTTTAGAGTCCTAGAAACGCGTTATCACTACAAGAAAACAGCGAATTGCCGACTACATATAACGACTAAACAATTAGTCGCCAACTTTGATGACTATTTAACGACTATTATACGACTGTATAACGACTACATAGATATAGTCATATATCAGTCGTTATTTAACGACTACAAACAGTAATCGGTAATGTAGTCGTAATTTAACGACTGATATATGACTATTATCTTTATGAGAAAAATATTTTTGAATGAAGTCGGTAATTAGTCGCTAATTTGTGACTAATTCGAAAAGTCGTAAAATAGTCGGTTTTTTAGCGACTATATAACTACTCTTCCGGCGGGTCATTATATAGTCGGAAATCGATCGTCTTTGTTAGGTGCAAAAAACACGTGTTCTGTTGGTAGGTATACTTGGTTTTTGGCGACTACATAGTTTTAGTCGCTATGTAGTCGCTTAGTAGTTTCTATATAAAGAAAGCTCAACCACTTCTCTTCCTCAACAACCCACAAACATCTCTTTCTCCAACATAAAAAAAAACGTTTCTTATCATATTTTGATATCTCAAATTCTCTTTTTCATATGATTGTATAATGTCGAGTCATTATAACAATTCTCGGGAGTGGATGTATCGGCGGATCGATGAAGATACCGGAAATTTTTCGAAGAGTTCAGATTAGGAGTGGAGCGAGTTCATGACGTTTGCAAATAGTCGGTCTCTAACACAAGATAACGGGGGTAAGTTTTTCTGCCCTTGTAGTGTTTGCAAAAACGAAAAATTTCTCCCGGGACAAGAATTTGGAACCATCTTTATAGTAGAGGGTTTATGCCAGATTATTTTGTTTGGTATAAGCATGGGGAAGAAATCAATATCGATTTAGGAACTAGCTACATTGATCCTACATATATAAGTGGGAGCCATGTAGTTGAAGATAGGTATGTGGATATGGTTAATGATGCATTTCGTGAAAACATGGGTTTTGATGAAAATTATCATCAAGAAGGTAGTTATGCAAATGTAGAAGAACCAATATTTAACCATTCAAAGAAATTTTACAACTTGTTAGAAGGTGCAAAAGATCCACTATATGATGGTTGTCGTGAAGGTCACTCGCAGTTATCCTTAGCTGCTCGAGTCATGCAAAATAAGGCTGAATATAATATGAGTGAAAAGTTAGTAGATTCGGTTTGCGATTTACTGACAGATTATTTACCAGAAGGAAATAAGTCTACCGGTTCTCATTACGAAGCGAGAAGTTGATGCGTAATTTAGGTCTTCCGTATCATACAATTGATGTTTGTCTTAACAATTGTATGATATTCGGAAAGAATACGAAAACGAAGAAAAATGTGTTTTTTGTGGTGCACAAAGATGGAAACCTAAGAACGACGGACGTAGAACGAAAGTTCCATATAGTCGTATGTGGTATTTACCAGATTGCGACAGATTGAAGAGAATGTATCGAGCCACAAGGCTGCAGCGGCAATGAGATGGCATGCCGAGCACGAAGCAAATGAGGGAGTAATGAGTCATCCTTCCGATGCGGCGGAATGGAAATATTTTCAAAATCGGCATCCTCGGTTCTTCTTTGAACCACGAAATGTTTACCTTGGATTGTGTACAGATGGGTTTAATCCATTTGGCATGTCTCGTAATCATTCATTGTGGCCTGTGATCTTGACACCATATAATCTACCCCTGGTATGTGCATGAATGAAGAGTACTTGTTTCTTACTATTCGAATTCGGGCCTAATCATCCGCGAGCTAGTCTTGATGTCTTTCTCCAACCTCTTATTGCTGAGTTAAAAGAGTTGTAGTCTACTGGAGTCGATGCATACGATGTGTCGTTAAATCAAAATTTTAATCTAAAAGCGGTGCTTATGTGGACGATAAGCGACTTTCCAGCATATGGCATGTTATCAGGATGGACAACCCATGGTAAATTGTCTTGTCCGGTTTGCATGGAAGATACAAAGTCTTTTTATCTACCAAATGGAAAGAAGACATGTTGGTTTGATTGTCATCGAAGATTTCTTCCTTATGGACATCCACTAAGAAGGAATAAAAAGACTTTTTGAAAGGAAAAGACGCATCAAGAGAGTACCCACCTCGGTCTTTGACCGGGTGAGCAAGTTTACTTGTGAGCGGATAGAAGGTGTAAATCCTCCGAGAACTAAGATCGTGGGTGGAAATGGTCACGAAAAAAAGATACGTGGCTATGGGAAGGAACATAATTGGCACAAGGAAAGTATATTTTGGGAGTTGCCGTATTGGAGGGACCTTAATCTTCGACATAATATTGATGTGATGCATACAGAAAAGAATTTTTTTGATAACATCATGAATACTCTTATGAGTGTGAAGGGCAAAACAAAAGACAACATCATGTCAAGATGGGATATTGAACGATTTTGTGCTCGACCATACTTACACATTGATAGTGAAGGCAGGGCTCCTTTTCCACCCTATACATTGACGAAGTTGCGAGAACAAGTTTACTCGAATGTTTGAAACATTCGGTTAAATTTCCGGATGGTTATGCTTCAGACTTGGCTAATTGTGTTGATATAGAGAATGGAAAGCTTTCGAGGCATGAAGAGCCATGATTGTCATGTGTTTATGGAGCGACTACTTCCATTTATCTTTGCAGAACTCTTGCACCGCAATGTCCACCAAGCGATAGCAGGTACGAATATGAATATGCAACTTCTTTACGTTCTAATATATTAATTATGTAATAATTAACACAACGATGCAATTAAACTATATGTATATTGCGGGGATTGGAGCTTTTTTCGGGATTTATGTTCGAGAACTTTGCACACAACTCGCGTTCAAATTCTAAAACAGAACATAATTATAATCCTATGCAATTTGGAGAAGATCTTTCCGCCATCGTTTTTCGATGTGATGGAACACCTGCCTATACATCTCCCATACGAAGCTGAATTGGGAGGTCCTGTCCAGTATAGGTGGATGTATCCTTTCGAAAGGTTTTTCAAAAAGTTGAAAGGCAAAGCGAAGAACAAAAGGTATGCAACAGGATCAATTGTTCAATCTTATATCAACGACGAGATTGCATATTTTTCGAACAATACTTTGCCGCGAATATACAAACAAAGTCAAGGTAAATGAACAATATACACTTTCGCGTAACTTATTAATTAATGTGAATTACTTAAAAGTGTTTTATTATGCAGGTTAACTAGATTTGATGAAGGTGATGTCCCTGTATATAATGTTCCTGGAGTGCCTTTGATATTTACTCAACCAGGTCGCCCAAGTGGTGAAATGCATGAACTTTGGCTTTCAGAGAGAGACTATCAATGCGCACACTCATATGTGCTGAGAAATTGCGATTACTTTCAGCCAATTGAGCGGTACATAAACTTATTTACCTTTTCATGTAAATAATTATAAAATTTCGCAACATATATTTATATACTTGTTGAATATATATAGCATGTTCGAGGATTTTATCACGGACAAATATACAGGACTTACCGAAAAAGAACTCTCCGTAAAAAGAGCCGAGGAATATCATTTATGGGTCAAAGATTATGTAAGTACAAAATATAGTCATATATATGTATAGTAAATTTAGTTTTACACATGTTTTTCTGACTATTTTTTATATATATATATATGCAGGTTACTTATTGGAATGCCACAAATCCTTTTCCTGCATGGGTTCAAGACCTAGTTCATGGACCTTTGAACAAGGTAAAAACATGGCCAATGTATTTTACAAGAGGCTATTTGTTTCATACGGAAAATCACGGCGCTGGACGAAGGACATGTAACTACGGGGTCAGTGTTAAAGGTGAAAATTACACAGATGCATCTGATGTAGCGGATTTCTATGGAACTCTAACTGATATAATGGAACTTGAGTACGAGGGGATGGTCAATTTAAGAATCACACTATTTAAGTGTCAGTGGTATGATCCTGTTATTGGTAGAGGCACTCGTAGGAGCAATGGTGGTGTTGTAGACGTTCTTTCATCGAGAAAATACAATAAGTATGAACCATTTATTTTAGGTACGTATACATATATATATATATACACGTTAAATAATATTATTATCATATATATCTTATATGTAACTTAAACTTTTTAATCTTGCAAAAAGCCTCTCAAGCGCATCAGGTTTGTTATATTCCGTACCCGTACGTAAAGAAGCCGAAAAAAGCGTGGTTGAATGTTGTAAATGTCAATCCGAGGAAAAACATAGAGGTGCAATATGTGAACAACGAACCAACACTTTTGCAAACGAGAAAATGACGATGGTGTACTTGTTGACTACAATTGAAGATCTCGAACTCGACAATTTTGAAGAAGGAGTTAACCGAATAAATCTTGATTACAATGTCGGAGATGCGGAACCGGAAGATGAGTTTCAATGTAATTTATCTTCTTCTGATGATGAAACAGAAGACGAAGATTAATTTGTCATATAATGTATTTGTAAAATTCGAAATAATGTATTATTAATGTATTTGTAAAATTCGAAATAATGTATTATTATTAATGTATTAAAATAAAATTGAAATAAATATTAGAAGAAGAAGAATAATTTGTCGTATAATGTACTTGTAAAATTCAAAATAATGTATTATTAATAAAAT
Source organism: Cochlearia excelsa (assembly GCA_963556525.1). Lineage (NCBI taxonomy): Eukaryota > Viridiplantae > Streptophyta > Magnoliopsida > Brassicales > Brassicaceae > Cochlearia > Cochlearia excelsa. Next base: position 1,238,140 of record CAUVZT010000019.1, read on the forward strand.
TTTACTAAGGTATTATGTTTTGGGCTAAAAAATAAAGGACCTATGTTTTACGACTGTTTCCCGACTATTTAGCGACTACGATGTTTCGTGACTATTTAGCGACTACAATTTTTAGCGACTATTTAGTGACTACAATGTTTAACGACTATTTAGCGACTATTAGGCGACTACTAAGTTTTCCCCAATTCATAACCTAATCTTCTTTCCCCCAAATCGATACATTTCTTTCCTTCTCCGCCGATTCTCTCCTTCTCCGCCGATAATCATCCTCGCCGCCGATTCTCTCCTTCTCCGCCGCATCTCTCCTTCTCCGCCGCTGCTCTTCTCTCCTCTCCGCCGCTGCTCTTCTCTCCTCTCCGCCGCTGCTCTTCTCTCCTCTCCGCCGCCGCATCTCTCCTCTCCGCTGATTCTCTCCCTCTCCGCCACTTCTCTCCTCTCCGCATCTCTCTCCTCTCCGCGGCTTCTCTTCTCTCCTCTCCGCCGCTGCTCTTCTCTCCTCTCCACCGCTGCTCTTCTCTCCTCTTCGCACCATGAATCAACAAAAGAAAGGACGAAAGCGAAAGACGACACACAACGTTTCTATGACCGCGGTGCAGAAGCGACCAATTCTTCCCACGCGGTATAATTTCACACCGGCGACGAGTTACCTTCACCGCAAGAACAAGTCACGAACTTGGCCGGACCTTCAAAGCCACCACCACCGGGAGTTAGGGATTATCCACCCCCAAGGGCTCTGTTCCAGAACTCGGCGCCTCCTCCTCATAATCAAACCGAGATAATTGAAGATTTGGCGAACTCTCAAGCCCATAGTCGTCCGTCTTCGAAGGAAACAACTTCGGAGATCCGGAGGAAGGTTTGCCGGAGCTTCAAGAGGACACATTGACAACATTAAATGCTTTGTTGGTGATGCCGGGACGTGAGCAGTTTGTAACCGTTCTCTCACCCACACCGACGCCAAACACTACTTGGTATGCTTCTCACTTCTTCGATGATTGTTGATAATAGATGGGTAATAAGCATTTCGATTAAACCATGTACGCAATGGGTAATAAGCATTTTGACTTGTGTTGTGTGTGACAATGTTGGTTAAAAAAAGACAATTTTATTCGTATGTGCTGATTTATTGAACCATGAACCATGATTGTTTGACTTTTGCTTTGTTTCTCTTCTTCTTTTGGGTTCTGTTTTTGCTTTGTCCATTGATTAGTTCATTGATGTTTGCGAGGTTTACTCGCGACAAGGGATCTAAGCTTGTTCGTAAAATTACAAAAATTTTTACGTACAAGTTTGATGGTCCCTATTATAGCTGGACTTGTGTGCCTCGGGATAGACAAGAAAGATACTTTCTCGAGTTCGCGGTAAGTTTATAATTCTCATTGCTATCTTTGTTTGTTTTTACCAAGATTTAAGTATTATCTCTCTTTGTTTTGTAGAAAACCCATACTTGGGATCCATTGATAACGAGAACCGTTCAACAACACTTCGAGAGCATCTGTCAACGCCGTATGAAGGACATGGTTTCAGCCGTGAGGACTTCTCGAGAACGACCAACATGGATCGGTGAAACTCTGTGGAAAGAAATGACTGCCTATTGGGATACAAATGAAGCTAAAGAAAAGACCATCATTTATTCTCATGCGCGCATGTCTGAACGTGGTGGTCTCGGTCCTCACATCCACTTATCGGGTCCGACGTCGTATCAACAAATCCAATACGGAATGGTTAGTAAATATAACAATTTTTCTATAATTTTCCTACTCATACTTTAACTTCGTTTTGTAACATTGCGGGAAGAGGAATTGGGGAGACCCGTGTCTATTGGTGAGGTTTTCATTAAGACACACACCAAACCGGATGGAACGTATGTGGATAAGAAGGCGGAGAAGATTGCTGAAATTTATGAAAAGAATTTGCAACATAAAATGTCTCAGCTTGAGCATGAAAGCTCTGCCATTTCAGACGGTGCTTCGCGACCTCGCGAGCTCACAAGAGAAGAATATACTGCCATCTTTCTCGAGGTACTAAGAAACTTTTTTCATAATCCACATTTATAGATTTTATGTTTATGTTTTGTGGTTATTGTTTTGGTTTTCTATTCGATCAACTCAAAAGGATTCAAGAGGCAATATTTATGGAGCCGGAAGCCTCAAGGAGACTCTTGAGAATGTGGGCAGTAGTAAGAGCAACACACAAGGAGAGTATTCTTCATTTGTATCCATTCAAGAGCGGTTGAAGGTCGCACAACAGAAAATCGAAGAACAAGCTGCTGCTAGTAAAATGCGTGAAGAACAGCATCGCAAAGCTTTGGCGGACCAACAAGTCAAGGTCGCAAAGTTATCCTTGGTGGAGAAGTACTTACGCAAAACTGATCCGGCCTTTCTCGACTTCATGGAGACTGAAGAAGCTGAAGAAACCACCGAACAACCTCTCTCAACTTCTCCTCCTTCTTAGGTTACTAAAACTATCCCATGAACTAAACACTTTTCATTTTGAATGTAAATGTTATATATTTTGGTTTTGAATTGATGTTTATGTATGTTTCTATGGATAATTTGATGAATTTATGTTTATATTCGATTGTATGATGTTTATTTAGAATATATCATATTATGTTTGCGGGATTTTTCGAGAATTATATAAAATGGAAAAAGATACAAAACAATTACCAAATGAACAGCAGTTTATTAATAGTAGTCGCCAAGTAGACACAAAATAGTCGTCAAGTAGTCGCATCGTAGTCGCAAGGTAGTCGCGAAAAAAACGACTACTTTAAGACTGAATACAATAATTTGTTTTCTGTGATTTAGTCGTTATATAGTCGTAAATTAGTCACTATATTGTTACGACTATTTACCGACTACTCTAAAGTTACACATGCTCATATCAAATAATCGTAAAATAGTCTCTAAATAGTCACTAAATAATACGACTACCTTACGACTATTGTAAAGCTTTTCTTATTCAAGTTTAGTAATCGTAGTTTAGTCATGAAACGGTCGTCACATACACCGACTATTAAACGACTATATTACGACTACGCTCGTTGTCGTAATGTAGTCGTTATTTAGCGACTAAATTGACGACTATTGAGTTTAGCGACTAAGGATTGCCGACTACATGGTTTAGTCGTGTAATAGTCGTAACTGGTCTTTCAGCGACTATTATGCGACTGATTTTACAGTCGGAAAATATTTTAATTTTGGTAATTTTGAAAAGGGTAAATCAAGCTTTTAAAATTTTGAAAGGGTGTAAATTTGTGAAAATATTGAATTAGGAGTAGTTTTGTGAAGGAATGATTGAAAGGGTGTAGTTTTGTGAATTTCTCTATATTTATTTACATAAACAATAAAAGAACAAAATACTCTTTAGAAATTCTGAATATTTTTATTTATTTTACAAAATCAGAAAAAATATTATAAACTTCTAAATTAACTGTATATATATAAAATTATTTATAAAAAACATAAACCCGTGGTGTACCACGGGTTAAATCCTAGTTACTAATTAAATCCAAGTTACTAATCATATGATGAGAAGCACCCGAATCAACAATAATAGGCTTATATGGTTTAATGTCTATGTTTTGAGCACTAAGAGAGTAATAGGGTGAAATACCGGAGCCCTTAAGGGCTTTGATGAGTGCGTCAAGGTCCGACTTCCTCACGAACTCGTCCATGTATGGGACAATGGCCGAAGACTCATCTTCCTTGCCATGGCTTGGTCCGCTTGTACTTGGTATGCTAGCCGAGTCATCGTGAGAGTAATTTGCCTTGGCGTCCTTGAACTTGGCCGGCTTGAGGCTAGGGTGTAGGATCCAACACTTCTCCTTGTTGTGGCCTTTCTTCTTGCAATGCTCACATGTCAAGGCTCTCCTTTCTTCATATGTCTTGGAAGACGGTTTAAACGCCACCTTGTTTGCGGTCACAAGCTCTTTCTTGCCATCAAATAGTTCAATGGAGCCTTGTTCCCTTTGGAGTTGTGCACACACTTCTTCAAGGTTTGGTAGAGCGTCGGCTCGGAGTAGGTGCTTGGTAATCTCCTTGTAGCTGCCGTTGAGGGTAAGAAGCAAGCCAAAGACCTTGTCTTGCTCTCTTCGTTCGTTTAATACCTTAGGATCCACGGTGAATGGACGAAGCATCTCTAGTTCTGCCCAAAGTGACCTAAACCTCCCAAAGTGCTTGGTGAACTCGGTGTCTTCTTGGTTTAGGTCATTGATGGCCTTTTTGACTTCATAAACCCGGCTAAGGTTTGAGATGTTGCCGTAGACGGTTTGGAGAGTGTCCCATAACTCTTTGGCGTTTTCACAATAGGAGTAAGCCTCCAAAATGGACGGCTCAAGGGATCCTTGGATGATTCCGAGGACCTTTTGGTCTAGTTGGAACCACTTCTCATCGTCGTTTGTAAGTTCGTTGTTGAACTCAATGGGAGCATCTTGCCGAGTGAGTATATGGTTCCAATAGCCGCGGCCACAAAGGGCTATCTTCATGGTTCTTGCCCATAGAAGATAGTTGATGCCTTTGAGAGTAACCGGACAAAGTGCCCTCTTGGATTCTTTGTCTTCCATGGTTGAGTTTTGAGATGACTTGGTTTGAAATTTCAGATCTGGAAATTTGAACCAAAGAAATCGTTACCGAGAGAAATTATCGAGGATGCCCGAGAGTTTTGTTACCGGGCGCCGGAAAAGCCCGATGATTTGGTTTACCGGATGCTGAAAAACACCGAGCAACGAGGATGCCCGGTAAACAAAATACCGAGCAACGAGGATGCTCGAGCGCCGAAGAGAATGGTAGCGGAAGCGAGATTTAGGTTCCAGAGCAAGGTTGCTCTGATACCATGTTAATTTTAGTGAGATTAAAGTGGAGTTTAGAAGATTGTGTTCTTGAGTTCCATGAAGAACATCAAGAACAATAAAGAGAGAATAAAGAGAGAATAGAGAGAGAATAGGTTTAATCCGAAAAGAGTATTTGAGATTAATTGTTTGTGTCGTTACAATAGGATAGATATACAAAGGAATAACATCAAAAATAGCATCATGTGAAGATGCTAAAACCGTCTACATCTTTCTCGGTTCAATGCGCCAAACGTCGCTTTCTCCTCGGTTAGACGCGCGTCCTTAGAGCCACCGTGAAGGTACGGACGGCGTGAACTCCACACGCCCAACGGCTCTTTTGTGTAACGTTTCTTTGGCTTCTAGATCCTTCCTTTGTTTCTTTTGTCCTCTTGTAACGGTAACTAAAGAGAGAGCTTGTGTCTTTGCCTTTGATCACAAGCTAGGTCTTTGCCTTGGTGGACAAGTGTGTCCGGGCAAAGCATTGGTCTCTTTTCAACACTAGAAACGCGTTATTAGATGTTTCATAAGTTCGTCAAACTAGTACAAAGCTCATTGAGACACTTATAAGCACTCATGTTGCATGAAACTTGGTTTAGAGTCCTAGAAACCGCGTTGTTAGATGTTTCATAAGTTCGTCAATCTAGTACAAAGCTCATTGAGACACTTATAAGCACTCATGTTGCAAAAACTTGGTTTAGAGTCCTAGAAACGCGTTGTTAGATGTTTCATAAGTTCGTCAATCTAGTACAAAGCTCATTGAGCCACTTATAAGCACTCATGTTGCATGAAACTTGGTTTAGAGTCCTAGCAACCACATTGTTAGATGTTTCATAAGTTCGTCAAACTAGTACAAAGCTCATTGAGACACTTATAAGCACTCATGTTGCGTGAAACTTGGTTTAGAGTCCTAGAAACCACGATGTTAGATGTTTCATAAGTTCGTCAATCTAGTACAAAGCTCATTGAGCCACTTATAAGCACTCATGTTGCATGAAACTTGGTTTAGAGTCATAGAAACGCGTTGTTAGATGTTTCATAAGTTCGTCAAACTTGTACAAAGCTCATTGAGACACTTATAAGCACTCATGTTGCATGAAACTTGGTTTAGAGTCCTAGAAACCGCGTTGTTAGATGTTTCATAAGTTCGTCAATCTAGTACAAAGCTCATTGAGACACTTATAAGCACTCATGTTGCAAAAACTTGGTTTAGAGTCCTAGAAACGCATTGTTAGATGTTTCATAAGTTCGTCAATCTAGTACAAAGCTCATTGAGCCACTTATAAGCACTCATGTTGCATGAAACTTGGTTTAGAGTCCTAGAAACGCGTTATTAGATGTTTCATAAGTTCGTCAAACTAGTACAAAGCTCATTGAGACACTTATAAGCACTCATGTTGCATGAAACTTGGTTTAGAGTCCTAGAAACCGCGTTGTTAGATGTTTCATAAGTTCGTCAATCTAGTACAAAGCTCATTGAGACACTTATAAGCACTCATGTTGCAAAAACTTGGTTTAGAGTCCTAGAAACGCGTTGTTAGATGTTTCATAAGTTCGTCAAACTAGTACAAAGCTCATTGAGCCACTTATAAGCACTCATGTTGCATGAAACTTGGTTTAGAGTCCTAGAAATCACGTTGTTAGATGTTTCATAAGTTCGTCAATTTAGTACAAAGCTCATTGAGACACTTATAAGCACTCATGTTGCATGAAACTAGGTTTAGAGTCCTAGAAACCGAGTTGCTAGATGTTTCATAAGTTCGTCAATCTAGTACAAAGCTCATTGAGACACTTATAAGCACTCATGTTGCATGATACTTGGTTTAGATTCCTAGCAACCACGTTGTTAGATGTTTCATAAGTTTGTCAAACTAGTACAAAGCTCATTGAGCCACTTATAAGCACTCATGTTGCATGAAACTTGGTTTAGAGTCCTAGAAACGCGTTATTAGATGTTTCATAAGTTCGTCAAACTAGTACAAAGCTCATTGATACGCTTATAAGCACTTATGTTGCATGAAACTTGGTTTAGAGTCCTAGAAACCGCGTTGTTAGATGTTTCATAAGTTCGTCAATCTAGTACAAAGCTCATTGAGACACTTATAAGCACTCATGTTGCAAAAACTTGGTTTAGAGTCCTAGAAACGCGTTGTTAGATGTTTCATAAGTTCGTCAATCTAGTACAAAGCTCATTGAGACACTTATAAGCACTCATGTTGCAAAAACTTGGTTTAGAGTCCAAGAAACGCGTTGTTAGATGTTTCATAAGTTCGTCAAACTAGTACAAACCTCATTGAGCCACTTATAAGCACTCATTTTGCTTGAACTTGGTTTAGTGTCCTAGAAAACACGATGTTAGATGTTTCATAAGTTCGTCAATCTAGTACAAAGGTCATTGAGCCACTGATAAGCACTCATGTTGCATGAAACTTGGTTTAGAGTCCTAGCAACCTCGTTGTTAGATGTTTCATAAGTTTGTCAAACTAGTATAAAGCTCATTGAGCCACTTATAAGCACTCATGTTGCATGAAACTTGGTTTAGAGTCCTAGAAACGCGTTATTAGATGTTTCATAAGTTCGTCAAACTAGTACAAAGCTCATTGAGACACTTATAAGCACTCATGTTGCATGAAACTTGGTTTAGAGTCCTAGAAACCGCGTTGTTAGATGTTTCATAAGTTCGTCAATCTAGTACAAAGCTCATTGAGACACTTATAAGCACTCATGTTGCAAAAACTTGGTTTAGAGTCCTAGAAACGCGTTGTTAGATGTTTCATAATTTCGTCAATCTAGTACAAAGCTCATTGAGCCACTTATAAGCACACATGTTGCATAAAACTTGGTTTAGAGTCCTAGCAACCACGTTGTTAGATGTTTCATAAGTTCGTCAAACTAGTACAAAGCTCATTGAGGAACTTATAAGCAATCATGTAGCATGAAACTTGGTTTAGAGTTCTAGGAATCACGTTGTTAGATGTTTCATAAGTTCGTCAATCTAGTACAAAGCTCATTGAGACACTTATAAGCACTCATGTTGCATGAAACTTGGTTTAGAGTCATAGAAACGCGTTGTTAGATGTTTCATAAGTTCGTCAAACTTGTACAAAGCTCATTGAAACACTTATAAGCACTCATGTTGCATGAAACTTGGTTTAGAGTCCTAGCAACCACGTTGTTAGATGTTTCATAAGTTCGTCAAACTAGTACAAAGCTCATTGAGCCACTTATAAGCACTCATGTTGCATGAAACTTGGTTTAGAGTCCTAGAAACGCGTTATTAGATGTTTCATAAGTTCGTCAAACTAGTACAAAGCTCATTGAGACACTTATAAGCACTCATGTTGCATGAACCTTGGTTTAGAGTCCAAGAAACCGCGTTGTTAGATGTTTCATAAGTTCGTCAATCTAGTACAAAGCTCATTGAGACACTTATAAGCACTCATGTTGCAAAAACTTGGTTTAGAGTCCTAGAAACGCGTTGTTAGATGTTTCATAAGTTCGTCAAACTAGTACAAAGCTCATTGAGCCACTTATAAGCACTCATGTTGCATGAAACTTGGTTTAGAGTCCTAGGAATCACGTTGTTAGATGTTTCATAAGTTCGTCAATCTAGTACAAAGCTCATTGAGACACTTATAAGCACTCATGTTGCATGAAACTTGCTTTAGAGTCCTAGAAACCGAGTTGTTAGATGTTTCATAAGTTCGTCAATCTAGTACAAAGCTCATTGAGACACTTATAAGCACTCATGTTGCATGAAACTTGGTTTAGAGTCCTAGCAACCACGTTGTTAGATGTTTCATAAGTTCGTCAAACTAGTACAAAGCTCATTGAGCCACTTATAAGCACTCATGTTGCATGAAACTTGGTTTAGAGTCCTAGAAACGCGTTATTAGATGTTTCATAAGTTCGTCAAACTAGTACAAAGCTCATTGATACACTTATAAGCACTCATGTTGCATGAAACTTGGTTTAGAGTCCTAGAAACCGCGTTGTTAGATGTTTCATAAGTTCGTCAATCTAGTACAAAGCTCATTGAGACACTTATAAGCACTCATGTTGCAAAAACTTGGTTTAGAGTCTTAGAAACGCGTTGTTAGATGTTTCATAAGTTCGTCAATCTAGTACAAAGCTCATTGAGACACTTATAAGCACTCATGTTGCAAAAACTTGGTTTAGAGTACTAGAAACACGTTGTTAGATGTTTCATAAGTTCGTCAAACTAGTACAAAGCTCATTGAGCCACTTATAAGCACTCATGTTGCGTGAAACTTGGTTTAGAGTCCTAGAAACCAAGATGTTAGATGTTTCATAAGTTCGTCAATCTAGTACAAAGCTCATTGAGCCACTTATAAGCACTCATGTTGCATGAAACTTGGTTTAGAGTCATAGAAACGTGTTGTTAGATGTTTCATAAGTTCGTCAAACTTGTACAAAGCTCATTGAGACACTTATAAGCACTCATGTTGCATGAAACTTGGTTTAGAGTCCTAACAACCACGTTGTTAGATGTTTCATAAGTTCGTCAATCTAGTACAAAGCTCATTGAGACGCTTATAAGCACTCATGTTGCATGAAACTTGGTTTAGAGTCCTAGCAACCACGTTGTTAGATGTTTGTGATGTGAATCTCCCAAGGATTCGACACTCTAAGAAGGGAAGGGGATAATCCTTGATTTCTAAAGTAACTAAACTTGGTTTAGAGTCCTAGCAACCACGTTGTTAGATGTTTCATAAGTTCGTCAAACTAGTACAAAGCTCATTGAGACACTTATAAGCACTCATGTTGCATGAAACTTGGTTTAGAGTCCTAGAAACCGCGTTGTTAGATGTTTCATAAGTTCGTCAATCTAGTACAAAGCTCATTGAGACACTTATAAGCACTCATGTTGCAAAAACTTGGTTTAGAGTCCTAGAAATGCGTTGTTAGATGTTTCATAAGTTCGTCAAACTAGTACAAAGCTCATTGAGCCACTTATAAGCACTCATGTTGCATTAAACTTGGTTTAGAGTCCTAGCAATCACGCTGTTAGATGTTTAATAAGTTCGTCAAGCTAGTACTAAGCTCAAACTAGTACAAAGCTCATTGAGCCACTTATAAGCACTCATGTTGCATGAAACTTGGTTTAGAGTCCTAGCAACCGAGTTGTTAGATGTTTCATAAGTTCGTCAATCTAGTACAAAGCTCATTGAGCCACTTATAAACACTCATGTTGCATGAAACTTGGTTTAGAGTCCTAGCAATCACGTTGTTAGATGTTTCATAAGTTCGTCAAGCTAGTACTAAGCTCATTGAGACACTTATAAGCACTCATGTTGCATGAAACTTGGTTTAAAGTCCTAGAAACCGAGTTGTTAGATGTTTCATAAGTTCGTCAATCTAGTACAAAGCTCATTGAGCCACTTATAAGCACTCATGTTGCATGAAACTTGGTTTAAAGTCCTAGCAACCACGTTGTTAGATGTTTCATAAGTTTGTCAAACTAGTACAAAGCTCATTGAGACACTTATAAGCACTCATGTTGCGTGAAACTTGGTTTAGAGTCCTAGAAACCACGATGTTAGATGTTTCATAAGTTCGTCAATTTAGTACAAATCTCATTGAGCCACTTATAAGCACTCATGTTGCATGAAACTTGGTTTAGAGTCCTAGAAACGCGTTGTTAGATGTTTCATAAGTTCGTCAAACTAGTACAAAGTTCATTGAGCCACTTATAAGCACTCATGTTGCATGAAACTTGGTTTAGAGTCATAGAAACGCGTTGTTAGATGTTTCATAAGTTCGTCAAACTTGTACAAAGCTCATTGAGACACTTATAAGAACTCATGTTGCATGAAACTTGGTTTAGAGTCCTAGCAACCACGTTGTTAGATGTTTCATAAGTTCGTCAAACTAGTACAAAGCTCATTGAGCCACTTATAAGCACTCATGTTGCATGAAACTTGGTTTAGAGTCCTACAAACGCGTTATTAGATGTTTCATAAGTTCGTCAAACTAGTACAAAGCTCATTGAGACACTTATAAGCACTCATGTTGCATGAAACTTGGTTTAGTCCTATAAACCGCGTTGTTAGATGTTTCATAAGTTCGTCAATCTAGTACAAAGCTCATTGAGACACTTATAAGCACTCATGTTGCAAAAACTTGGGTTAGAGTCCTAGAAATGCGTTGTTAGATGTTTCATAAGTTCGTCAAACTAGAACAAAGCTCATAGAGCCACTTATAAGCACTCATGTTGCATGAAACTTGGTTTAGAGTCCTAGCAATCACGTTGTTAGATGTTTCATTAGTTCGTCAAGTTAGTACTAAGCTCATTGAGACACTTATAAGCACTCATGTTCCATGAAACTTTGTTTAGAGTCCTAGAAACCGAGTTGTTAGATGTTTCATAAGTTTGTCAATCTAGTACAAAGCTCATTGAGACACTTATAAGCACTCATGTTGCATGAAACTTGGTTTAGAGTCCTAGCAACCACGTTGTTAGATGTTTCATAAGTTCGTCAAACTAGTACAAAGCTCATTGAGCCACTTATAAGCACTCATGTTGCATGAAACTTGGTTTAGAGTCCTAGAAACGTGTTATTAAATGTTTCATAAGTTCGTCAAACTAGTACAAAGCTCATTGAGACACTTATAAGCACTCATGTTACATGAAACTTGGTTTAGAGTCCTAGAAACGCGTTGTTAGATGTTTCATAAGTTCTTCAATCTAGTACAAAGCTCATTGAGACACTTATAAGCACTCATGTTGCATGAAACTTGGTTTAGAGTCCTAGCAACCACGTTGTTAGATGTTTCATAAGTTCGTCAAACTAGTACAAAGCTCATTGAGCCACTTATAAGCACTCATGTTGCATGAAACTTGGTTTAGAATCCTAGAAACGCGTTATTAAATGTTTCATAAGTTCGTCAAACTAGTACAAAGCTCATTGAGACACTTATAAGCACTCATGTTACATGAAACTTAGTTTAGAGTCCTAGAAACGCGTTGTTAGATGTTTCATAAGTTCGTCAATCTAGTACAAAGCTCATTGAGACACTTATAAGAACTCATGTTGTAAAAACTTGGTTTAGAGTCGTAGAAACGCGTTGTTAGATGTTTCATAAGTTCGTCAAACTAGTACAAAGCTCATTGAGCCACTTATAAGCACTCATGTTGCATGAAACTTGGTTTAGAGTCCTAGCAATCACGTTGTTAGATGTTTCATAAGTTCGTCAAGCTAGTACTAAGCTCATTGAGACACTTATAAGCACTCATGTTGCATGAAACTTGGTTTAGAGTCCTAGAAACGCGTTATTAGATGTTTCATAAGTTCGTCAAACTAGTACAAAGCTCATTGAGACACTTATAAGCACTGATGTTGCATGAAACTTGGTTTAGAGTCCTAGAAACCGCGTTGTTAGATGTTTCATAAGTTCTTCAATCTAGTACAAAGCTCATTGAGACACTTATAAGCACTCATGTTGCAAAAACTTGGTTTAGAGTCCTAGAAACGCGTTGTTAGATGTTTCATAAGTTAGTCAATCTAGTACAAAGCTCATTGAGCCACTTATAAGCACTCATGTTGCATGAAACTTGGTTTAGAGTCCTAGCAACCACGTTGTTAGATGTTTCATAAGTTCGTCAAACTAGTACAAAGCTCATTGAGACACTTATAAGAACTCATGTTGCGTGAAACTTGGTTTAGAGTCCTAGAAACCACGATGTTAGATGTTTCATCAGTTCGTCAATCAAGTACAAAGCTCATTGAGCCACTTATAAGCACTCATGTTGCATGAAACTTGGTTTAGAGTCCTAGAAACGCGTTGTTAGATGTTTCATAAGTTCGTCAAACTAGTACAAAGCTCATTGAGACACTTATAAGCACTCATGTTGCATAAAACTTGGTTTAGAGTCCTAGAAACGCGTTGTTAGATGTTTCATAAGTTCGTCAAACTTGTACAAAGCTCATTGAGACACTTATAAGCACTCATGTTGCATGAAACTTGGTTTAGAGTCCTAGAAACGCGTTGTTAGATGTTTCATAAGTTCGTCAATCTAGTAAAAAGCTCATTGAGACACTTATAAGCACTCATGTTGCAAAAACTTGGTTTAGAGTCCTAGAAACGCGTTGTTAGATGTTTCATTAGTTCGTCAAACTAGTACAAAGCTCATTGAGCCACTTATAAGCACTCATGTTGCGTGAAACTTGGTTTAGAGTCATAGAAACCACGATGTTAGATGTTCCATAAGTTCGTCAATCTAGTACAAAGCTCATTGAGCCACTTATAAGCACTCATGTTGAATGAAACTTGGTTTAGAGTCATAGAAACGCGTTGTTAGATGTTTCATAAGTTCGTCAAACTTGTACAAAGCTCATTGAGACACTTGTAAGCACTCATGTTGCATGAAACTTGGTTTAGAGTCCTAGCAACCACGTTGATAGATGTTTCATAACTTCGTCAAACTAGTTCAAAGCTCATTGAGCCAATTATAAGCACTCATGTTGCATGAAACTTGGTTTAGAGTACTAGAAACGCGTTATTAGATGTTTCATAAGTTCGTCAAACTAGTACAAAGCTCATTGAGACACTTATAAGCACTCATGTTGCATGAAACTTGGTTTAGAGTCCTAGAAACCGCGTTGTTAGATGTTTCATAAGTTCGTCAATCTAGTACAAAGCTCATTGAGATACTTATAAGCACTCATGTTGCAAAAACATGGTTTAGAGTCCTAGAAACGCGTTGTTAGATGTTTCATAAGTTCGTCAAACTAGTACAAAGCTCATTGAGCCACTTATAAGCACTCATATATGTTGCATGAAACTTGGTTTAGAGTCCTAGCAATCAGGTTGTTAGATGTTTCATAAGTTCGTCAAGCTAGTACTAAGCTCATTGAGACACTTATAAGCACTCATGTTGCATGAAACTTGGTTTAGAGTCCTAGAAACCGTGTTGTTAGATGTTTCATAAGTTCGTCAATCTAGTACTAAGCTCATTGAGACACTTATAAGCACTCATGTTGCATGAAACTTGGTTTAGAGTCCTAGCAACCACGTTGTTAGATGTTTCATAAGTTCGTCCAACTAGTACAAAGCTCATTGAGCCACTTATAAGCACTCATGTTGCATGAAACTTGGTTTAGAGTCCTAGAAACGCGTTATTAGATGTTTCATAAGTTCGTCAAACTAGTACAAAGCTCATTGAGACACTTATAAGCACTCATGTTGCGTGAAACTTGGTTTAGAGTCCTAGAAACCACGATGTTAGATGTTTCATAAGTTCGTCAATCTAGTACAAAGCTCATTGAGCCACTTATAAGCACTCATGTTGCATGAAACTTGGTTTAGAGTCCTAGCAACCACGTTGTTAGATGTTTCATAAGTTTGTCAAACTAGTACAAAGCTCATTGAGACACTTATAAGCACTCATGTTGCGTGAAACTTGGTTTAGAGTCCTAGAAACCACGATGGTAGATGTTTCATAAGTTCGTCAATCTAGTACAAATCTCATTGAGCCACTTATAAGCACTCATGTTGCATGAAACTTGGTTTAGAGTCCTAGAAACGCGTTGTTAGATGTTTCATAAGTTCGTCAAACTAGTACAAGTGTTAAAAAGAGACCAAGGCTTTGCCCGGACACGCTTGTTCACCAAGGCAAAGACCTAGCTTGTGGTCAAAGGCAAAGGACACAAGCTATCTCTTATTACCGTTACAAAGAAGACAAAGAAACAAGAGAAACATCTAGAAGGAAAAGAGCCGTTGCACAAAGAGCCGTTGGGCAAGTGCATCACACGCCGTCCGTACAAGTCACATGTTGACTTAAGGAGCGTGTAGTCCACACCGTCCGTACCATCATGGGTCGCCTTAAGGAGGCGCGGCTCCAAGGGTGAGAGCGACGTTTGGCGCGGCTAACCAAGGAAGATATGGACGTTTTTAGCATATTCTTTAGATGCTATTTTAGGCGATATCTCTTGTATTTATATTGTCTTGTAACAACACAAAATTATCTAATCTAATACACTTATTTCCGATTAAACACTCTCTCTCTATTCTCTCTCTATCTTGTTCTTGATGTTCTTCATGGAACTCAAGAACACAAGTCTCTAAACTCACCTTTAATCTTCTTAAAACCAACATGGTATCAGAGCAAGCTTGCTCTGGAACCTAATCTGCTTCCGCTAAATCTCTCTCGGTCACTCTCGGTCATTTTCTTCGGTTATAAAATTCTCGTTACCGGGCATCCGTTTCGCCGAGCATTCTCGATACCGAGCATTCTCGACACCGGGCATGCTCGACACCGGACATCCTCGACACCGGGCATCCTCGACTCTCGATAACGATTCCTCGGTTCCTTCGGTTCAAATTTCTAGATCTGAAATCTCAAAACCAAGTTATCTCAAAACTCATCTTTTACAACCATGGAAGACAAAGAATCCAAGAGGGCACTTTGTCCGGTTACTCTCAAAGGCATCAACTACCTTCTATGGGCAAGAACCATGAAGATAGCCCTTTGTGGCCGCGGCTATTGGAATCATATACTCACTCGGCAAGATGCTCCCATCGAGTTCAACAATGAACTCACAAACGACGATGAGAAGTGGTTCCAACTAGACCAAAAGGTCCTTGGAATCATCCAAGGATCCCTTGAGCCGTCCATTTTGGAGGCTTACTCCTATAGCAAAAACGCCAAGGAGTTATGGGACACTCTCCAAACCGTCTACGGCAACATCTCAAACCTTAGCCGAGTTTATGAAGTCAAGAAGGCCATTAGTGACCTCAACCAAGAAGACACCGAGTTCACCAAACACTTTGGGAAGTTTAGGTCACTTTGGGCGGAGTTAGAGATGCTTCGCCCAAGCACCGTGGATCCTAAAGTGTTAAACGAACGAAGAGAGCAAGACAAAGTCTTTGGCTTGCTTCTTACCCTCAACGGCAGCTACAAGGAGATCACCAAGCATCTTCTCCGAGCCGATACTCTACCAAACTTTGAAGAAGTGTGTGGACAACTCCAAAGAGAACAAGGTTCCATTGAGCTCTTTGATGGCAAGAAGGAGCTTGTGACCGCAAACAAGGTGGCTTTTAAACCGTCTTCCAAGACATATGAAGAAAGGAGAGCCTTGACATGTGAGCATTGCAAGAAGAAAGGCCACAACAAGGAGAAGTGTTGGATCCTACACCCTAGTCTCAAGCCGGCCAAGGCAAATTACTCTCACGATGACTCGGCTAGCATACCAAGTACAAGCGGACAAAGCCATGGAAAGGAAGAGGAGTCTTCGGCCATTGTTCCATACATGGACGAGTTCGTGAGGAAGTCGGACCTTGACGCACTCATCAAAGCCCTTAAGGGCTCCGGTATTTCACCCTTTTACTCTCTTAGTGCTCAAAACATAGACATTAAACCGTATAAGCCTATTATTGTTGATTCGGGTGCTTCTCATCATATGATTAGTAACTTGGATTTAATTAGTAATGTTAAACCGGCTTTAGGTAATGTCATTATTGCAAATGGGAGTGAAATTCCTATAGAAGGGTTAGGAAACCTTAAGTTGTTTAATAGTGATTCTCAAGCCCTTTATATGCCTAGTTTCACTTCCAATCTTATATCCGTTAAACGCATTGCTTGTGATTTGAATTGCAAGGTTATTTTCAGTCCTAATGATGTGATTTTTCAGGATATTAAGAGTGAGAAGGTCATTGGAAAAGGGGTCACAAGAGGGGACCTCTATGTTCTTGAAGAATCTACTTTTAAAAACTCTATTTCTACTTCTACTCTTTGTCATGCTTTTAAATCGGTTTTAGCCGAGGTTAACAATGTTATTTGACATTTTAGACTTGGTCATCCTCACTTGAATGCTTTAAAAACTATTTTCCCTAATGTTGTTTTTGATCATCAAACTTGTGAGGCTTGTATTTTGGGCAAACATTGTAGAACCGTATTTTCAAAATCAAAAATGTGTTACAAACCTTTTGAATTGGTCCACTCGGACGTTTGGTCCTCTCCTTGCAAATCTAGGGATAATCAAGCTTATTTTGTCACATTTATAGATGAAAGCTCTAAATACACTTGGGTTACACTTTTACAAACTAAATATAGGGTATTAGAGGCTTTTAAAAACTTTCAAAACTATGTGACTAACCATTACAATGCTAAGATTAAAACCTTTAGGTCGGATAATGGGGGAGAGTACACAAGCCGAGCATTCAAAGAACACATAGCCAACCATGGGATTCTTCATCAAACCACATGCCCATATACACCCGCAACAAAACGGTGTAGCCGAGAGGAAGAATAGGCATCTCATGGAGGTCACACGTTCAATGATGTTCCACATGAACATCGCAAAACGGTTTTGGTCGGATGGTGTTTTAACCGCGTGTTATCTCATCAACCGAACCCCTACTCAAATCTTAAACAACCAATCTCCCTTTCAAGTTTTGAATAAGAGTAAGCCTATTCTTAACCATCTAAGAGTTTTCGGTTGTGTGTGTTTTGTTTTTGTACCTAGTGAACAAAGGAACAAACTTGAAGCAAAGAGCATCAAGGCCATGTTCATAGGCTACTCCAACACACAAAAAGGATACAAATGTTATGTACCCGAGACAAGAAGGGTCATAGTCTCAAGAGATGTCAAGTTCCTTGAAGGCAAAAGCTTTTATGAAGACAAGAATTGGGATAGTGTGAAGGACTTACCCGAGAAGGTCACGGATAGATCCACAAGCCTAAGGAACCTAATGAAGAATCTTGGCATGAACTTTGAAGAAGAGCCAAGCCAAGACATACCAAATCAACAACCCACTCCTCTTGATCATGAGGGGGAGAACATCAATGAGCAAGCCAACTCCGAACCTCAAGAGTCTAATGAGTCCGGGGGAGAATCAAGTGCTCACCAACAAACTACATCACAAGAAGACCAAGGACATGCTCAAGAGGATCATGATCAAGAAGTGGGTCAAGGAGGAAGTGTACCACCGTAGCCGACTAGTATTCAACCGGAGCCGACTCTAAGGAGAAGCACTAGGGTAAAGAAGCATCCATCTAATTGGGTAAACACAAGGGTCTACTACAATAGCAAGGCGGTGGCCCATCCTACTCAAGCAACATGCTCTCTTGCTAGAATTCCCAAGGAACACCGAGCCTTCCTTACCGCCATGGATCAACATGTGATACCAAGGACATATGAAGAAGCAATGAAGGAAGAAGTGTGGATCAATGCGGTTAGAGCCGAGAACAAGGCAATGGAAGACAATGAAACCTTCTATGAAACTGATCTTCCCAAGGGCAAGAAGACCGTAAGCTCTAGATACGTGTTCACCATCAAGTACCTAAGCAATGGGGATATTGAAAGGGGATACAAGGCAAGACTTGTGGCAAGACTTGTGGCAAGAGGCTTCACCCAAACCTATGGAGAGGATTACTTGGATACCTTTGCACCGGTGGCCAAACTTCACACGGTTAGGGTCATTCTATCCTTGGCTACTAATTTGTCTTGGGATCTCTTTCAAATGGATGTGAAGAACGCCTTTCTACAAGGAGAACTTGAGGAAGAGGTATACATGACTCCACCACCCGGAGTAGAGATTACCCCCGGGAAAGTCTTAAGATTAAGAAAGGCTATCTACGGTCTCAAGCAATCACCAAGAGCTTGGTACCACAAGCTTAGCTCAACATTGATGGCAAGAGGATTCAAGAGATCACAAGCCGAACACACATTCTTTACACTACAAAACCAAGAAGGTATAGTAGTAGTACTTGTATACGTAGACGACATCATCATCTCCGGAAACAACAAGGGAGGTATTCAAGAAACCAAGTCTTTTCTTAAGTCTAAATTTGATATTAAAGATCTCGGTTTGCTTAAGTACTTCCTTGGGATTGAAGTATGTAGATCAAAGGAAGGTCTATTTCTCTCCCAAAGGAAGTACACCCATGATGTTTTAAGTGTTGTCAATATGACAGGTACCAAAGTGGCCAAGACACCCCTTGAAGACGGCTACAAGACCATTCAAGAGGGTAGTGAAGACGATCAACCATACAAAGACCCTATGCTATATAGACGGCTAGTGGGAAAGCTCATTTACCTTACCATCACTAGACCGGATCTATGCTTTGCCGTGAATCAAGTCTCCCAACACATGCAAAGGCCGAAGCAACATCATTGGAACATGATCATGAGGATATTGGGATACCTCAAGGGAACTTCAAGCTTGGGTATATGGATGGGTTGCAACAAAAGCACGGAGGTTATTGGGTATTGTGACGCGGACTATGCCGGGAACCTAGAAGACAGGCGGTCAACCACCGGGTATTGTACTTTCATTGGAGGCAACCTTGTCACATGGAAGACAAAGAAGCAAAAGATAGTGTCTTGCTCAACCGCCGAAGCCGAGTATAGAGCCATGAGGAAGCTAACTCAAGAACTCATGTGGCTAAAGAACTTGCTAGGGGATTTGGGTTTCAAGATTGAAGCACCAATGACCATGCATTGTGATAACCAAGCGGCCATCCACATAGCAACAAACTCGGTCTTCCATGAACGGACCAAGCACATAGAAGTGGATTGTCACAAGGTTAGAGAACAAATGGTCAAAGGGACCATCTTACCGTGCTACACCAAGAGTGAAGACCAACTCGCGGACATCTTCACCAAATCAGCAAGCTTGAAGGTTTGTGAGTCCATCCTACCAAGACTAGGACTCACACGGGCTACCAAAGCCTAAGTCTCCAACCGCATAGGCTTGCACTCTTTTCCCTTAGGTGAGTTTTATCCCAAGTGGTTTTCTCACCAAGGTTTTAACGAGGCAAGGTTATGCGGGTTCCAAGCTTAGCCATTGCATTAGGCTAAGCTTGCGGGGGAGTGTTAAAAAGAGACCAAGGCTTTGCCCGGACACGCTTGTTCACCAAGGCAAAGACCTAGCTTGTGGTCAAAGGCAAAGGACACAAGCTATCTCTTATTACCGTTACAAAGAAGACAAAGAAACATCTAGAAGGAAAAGAGCCGTTGCACAAAGAGCCGTTGGGCAAGTGCATCACACGCCGTCCGTACAAGTCACATGTTGACTTAAGGAGCGTGTAGTCCACACCGTCCGTACCATCACGGGTCGCCTTAAGGAGGCGCGGCTCCAAGGGTGAGAGCGACGTTTGGCGCGGCTAACCAAGGAAGATGTGGACGTTTTTAGCATATTCTTTAGATGCTATTTTAGGCGATATCTCTTGTATTTATATTGTCTTGTAACAACACAAAATTATCTAATCTAATACACTTATTTCCGATTAAACACTCTCTCTCTATTCTCTCTCTATCTTGTCCTTGATGTTCTTCATGGAACTCAAGAACATAAGTCTCTAAACTCACCTTTAATCTTCTTAAAACCAACACAAAGCTCATTGAGCCACTTATAAGCACCCATGTTGCATGAAACTTGGTTTAGAGTCCTAGAAACGCGTTATTAGATGTTTCATAAGTTCGTCAAACTAGTACAAAGCTCATTGAGACACTTATAAGCACTCATGTTACATGAAACTTGGTTTAGAGTCCTAGAAACGCGTTGTTAGATGTTTCATAAGTTCGTCAATCTAGTACAAAGCTCATTGAGACACTTATAAGCACTCATGTTGCAAAAACTTGGTTTAGAGTCGTAGAAACGCGTTGTTAGATGTTTCATAAGTTCGTCAAACTAGTACAAAGTTCATTGAGCCACTTATAAGCACTCATGTTGCATGAAACTTGGTTTAGAGTCCTAGCAATCACGTTGTTAGATGTTTCATAAGTTCGTCAAGCTAGTACTAAGCTCATTGAGACACTTATAAGCACTCATGTTGCATGAAACTTGGTTTAGAGTCCTAGAAACGCGTTATTAGATGTTTCATAAGTTCGTCAAACTAGTACAAAGCTCATTGAGACACTTATAAGCACGATGTTGCATGAAACTTGGTTTAGAGTCCTAGAAACCGCGTTGTTAGATGTTTCATAAGTTCGTCAATCTAGTACAAAGCTCATTGAGACACTTATAAGCACTCATGTTGCAAAAACTTGGTTTAGAGTCCTAGAAACGCGTTGTTAGATGTTTCATAAGTTCGTCAATCTAGTACAAAGCTCATTGAGCCACTTATAAGCACTCATGTTGCATGAAACTTGGTTTAGAGTCCTAGCAACCACGTTCTTAGATGTTTCATAAGTTCGTCAAACTAGTACAAAGCTCATTGAGACACTTATAAGCACTCATGTTGCGTGAAACTTGGTTTAGAGTCCTAGAAACCACGACGTTAGATGTTTCATAAGTTCGTCAATCAAGTACAAAGCTCATTGAGCCACTTATAAGCACTCATGTTACATGAAACTTGGTTTAGAGTCCTAGAAACGCGTTGTTAGATGTTTCATAAGTTCGTCAAACTAGTACAAAGCTCATTGAGCCACTTATAAGCACTCATGTTGCATGAAACTTGGTTTAGAGTCCTAGAAACGCGTTGTTAGATGTTTCATAAGTTCGTCAATCTAGTACAAAGCTCATTGAGACACTTATAAGCACTCATGTTGCAAAAACTTGGTTTAGAGTCCTAGAAACGCGTTGTTAGATGTTTCATAAGTTCGTCAATCTAGTACAAAGCTCATTGAGCCACTTATAAGCACTCATTTTGCATGAAACTTGGTTTAGAGTCCTAGCAACCACGTTGTTAGATGTTTCATAAGTTCGTCAAACTAGTACAAAGCTCATTGAGACACTTATAAGCACTCATGTTGCGTGAAACTTGGTTTATAGTCCTAGAAACCACGATGTTAGATGTTTCATAAGTTCGTCAATCAGGTACAAAGCTCATTGAGCTACTTATAAGCACTCATGTTGCATGAAACTTGGTTTAGAGTCCTAGAAACGCGTTGTTAGATGTTTCATAAGTTCGTCAAACTAGTACAAAGCTCATTGAGCCACTTATAAGCACTCATGTTGCATGAAACTTGGTTTAGAGTCCTAGAAACGCGTTGTTAGATGTTTTATAAGTTCGTCAAACTTGTACAAAGCTCATTGAGACACTTATAAGCACTCATGTTGCATGAAACTTTGTTTAGAGTCCTAGAAACGCGTTGTTAGATGTTTCATAAGTTCGTCAATCTAGTACAAAGCTCATTGAGACACTTATAAGCACTCATGTTGCAAAAACTTGGTTTAGAGTCCTAGAAACGCGTTGTTAGATGTTTCATAAGTTCGTCAAACTAGTACAAAGCTCATTGAGCCACTTATAAGCACTCATGTTGCGTGAAACATGGTTTAGAGTCATAGAAACCACGATGTTAGATGTTCCATAAGTTCGTCAATCTAGTACAAAGCTCATTGAGCCACTTATAAGCACTCATGTTGCATGAAACATGGTTTAGAGTCATAGAAACGCGTTGTTAGATGTTTCATAAGTTCGTCAAACTTGTACAAAGCTCATTGAGACACTTGTAAGCACTCATGTTGCATGAAACTTGGTTTAGAGTCCTAGCAACCACGTTGATAGATGTTTCATAAGTTCGTCAAACTAGTTCAAAGCTCATTGAGCCAATTATAAGCACTCATGTTGCATGAAACTTGGTTTAGAGTACTAGAAACGCGTTTTTAGATGTTTCATAAGTTCGTCAAACTAGTACAAAGCTCATTGAGACACTTATAAGCACTCATGTTGCATGAAACTTGGTTTAGAGTCCTAGAAACGCGTTATTAGATGTTTCATAAGTTCGTCAAACTAGTACAAAGCTCATTGAGACACTTATAAGCACTCATGTTGCATGAAACTTGGTTTAAAGTCCTAGAAACCGCGTTGTTAGATGTTTCATAAGTTCGTCAATCTAGTACAAAGCTCATTGAGACACTTATAAGCACTCATGTTGCAAAAACTTGGTTTAGAGTCCTAGAAACGCGTTGTTAGATGTTTCATAAGTTCGTCAAACTAGTACAAAGCTCTTTGAGCCACTTTTAAGCACTCATGTTGCATGAAATTTGGTTTAGAGTCCTAGCAACCGAGTTGTTAGATGTATCATAAGTTCGTCAATCTAGTACAAAGCTCATTGAGCCACTTATAAACACTCATGTTGCATGAAACTTGGTTTAGAGTCCTAGCAATCACGTTGTTAGATGTTTCATAAGTTCGTCAATCTAGTACAAAGCTCATTGAGCCACTTATAAGCACTCATGTTGCATGAAACTTGGTTTAGAGTCCTAGCAACCACGTTGTTTGATGTTTCATAAGTTTGTCAAACTAGTACAAAGCTCATTGAGACACTTATAAGCACTCATGTTGCGTGAAACTTGGTTTAGAGTCCTAAAAACCACGATGTTAGATGTTTCATAAGTTCGTCAATCTAGTACAAATCTCATTGAGCCACTTATAAGCACTCGTGTTGCATGAAACATGGTTTAGAGTCCTAGAAACGCGTTGTTAGTTGTTTCATAAGTTCGTCAAACTAGTACAAAGCTCATTGAGCCACTTATAACCACTCATGTTGCATGAAACTTGGTTTAGAGTCATAGAAACGCATTGTTAGATGTTTCATAAGTTCGTCAAACTTGTACAAAGCTCATTGAGACACTTATAAGCACTCATGTTGCATGAAACTTGGTTTAGAGTCCTAGCAACCACGTTGTTAGATGTTTCATAAGTTCGTCAAACTAGTACAAAGCTCATTGAGCCACTTATAAGCACTCATGTTGCATGAAACTTGGTTTAGAGTCCTACAAACGCGTTATTAGATGTTTCATAAGTTCGTCAAACTAGTACAAAGCTCATTGAGACACTTATAAGCACTCATGTTGCATGAAACTTGGTTTAGAGTCATAGAAACGCGTTGTTAGATGTTTCATAAGTTCGTCAAACTTATACAAAGCTCATTGAGACACTTATAAGCACTCATGTTGTATGAAACTTGGTTTAGAGTCCTAGTTACCATGTTGTTAGATGTTTCATAAGTTCGTCAAACTAGTACAAAGCTCATTGAGCCACTTATAACCACTCATGTTGCATGAAACTTGGTTTAGAGTCCTAGAAACGCGTTGTTAGATGTTTTATAAGATCGTCAAACTAGTACAAAGCTCATTGAGCCACTTATAAGCACTCAGGTTGAATGAAACTTGGTTTAGAGTCCTAGAAACCGAGTTGTTAGATGTTTCATAAGTTCATCAATCTAGTACAAAGCTCATTGAGATACTTATAAGCACTCATGTTGCATGAAACTTGGTTTAGAGTACTAGCAACCATGTTGTTAGATGTTTCATAAGTTCGTCAAACTAGTAAAAAGCTCATTGAGCCACTTATAAGCACTCATGTTGCATGAAACTTGGTTTAGAGTCCTAGAAACGCGTTATTAGATGTTTCATAAGTTCGTCAAACTAGTACAAAGCTCATTGAGACACTTATAAGCACTCATGTTGCATGAAACTTGGTTTAGAGTCCTAGCAATCACGTTGTTAGATGTTTCATAAGTTCGTCAAGCTAGTACTAAGCTCATTGAGACACTTATAAGCACTCATGTTGCATGAAACTTTGTTTAGAGTCCTAGAAACCGAGTTGTTAGATGTTTCATAAGTTCGTCAATCTAGTACAAAGCTCATTGAGCCACTTATAAGCACTCATGTTGCATGAAATTGGTTTAGAGTCCTAGCAACCACGTTGTTAGATGTTTCATAAGTTCGTCAAACTAGAACAAAGCTCATTGAGATACTTATAAGCACTCATGTTGCGTGAAACTTGGTTTAGAGTCCTAGAAACCACGATGTTAGATGTTTCATAAGTTCGCCAATCAAGTACAAAGCTCATTGAGCCACTTATAAGCACTCATGTTGCATGAAACTTGGTTTAGAGTCCTAGCAACCACGTTGTTAGATGTTTCATAAGTTCATCAAACTAGTACAAAGCTCATTGAGCCACTTATAACCACTCATGTTGCATGAAACTTGGTTTAGAGTCCTAGAAACGCGTTGTTAGATGTTTCATAAGTTCGTCAAACTAGTACAAAGCTCATTGAGCCACTTATAAGCACTCATGTTGCATGAAACTTGGTTTAGAGTCCTAGCAATCACGTTGTTAGATGTTTCATCAGTTCGTCAAGCTAGTACTAAGCTCATTGAGACACTCATAAGCACTCATGTTGCATGAAACTTGGTTTAGAGTCCTAGAAACCGAGTTGTTAGATGTTTCATAAGTTCGTCAATCTAGTACAA
Source organism: Cochlearia excelsa (assembly GCA_963556525.1). NCBI lineage: Eukaryota > Viridiplantae > Streptophyta > Magnoliopsida > Brassicales > Brassicaceae > Cochlearia > Cochlearia excelsa. The sequence continues at coordinate 1,263,140 of CAUVZT010000019.1, forward strand.
AGCTCATTGAGACACTTATAAGCACTCATGTTGCATGAAACTTGGTTTAGAGTCCTAGCAACCACGTTGTTAGATGTTTCATAAGTTCGTCAAACTAGTAAAAAGCTCATTGAGCCACTTATAAGCACTCATGTTGCATGAAACTTGGTTTAGAGTCCTAGCAACCACGTTATTAGATGTTTCATAAGTTCGTCAAACTAGTACAAAGCTCATTGAGACACTTATAAGCACTCATGTTGCATGAAACATGGTTTAGAGTCCTAGCAATCACGTTGTTAGATGTTTCATAAGTTCGTCAAGCTAGTACTAAGCTCATCTAGACACTTATAAACACTCATGTTGCATGAAACTTGGTTTAGAGTCCTAGAAACCGAGTTGTTAGATGTTTCATAAGTTCGTCAATCTAGTACAAAGCTCATTGAGCCACTTATAAGCACTCATGTTGCATGAAACTTGGTTTAGAGTCCTAGCAACCACGTTGTTAGATGTTTCATAAGTTCGTCAAACTAGTACAAAGCTCATTGAGACACTTATAAGCACTCATGTTGCGTGAAACTTGGTTTAGAGTCCTAGAAACCACGATGTTAGATGTTTCAAAAGTTCGTCAATCAAGTACAAAGCTCATTGAGCCACTTATAAGCACTCATGTTGCATGAAACTTGGTTTAGAGTCCTAGCAACCACGTTGCTAGATGTTTCATAAGTTCGTCAAACTAGTACAAAGCTCATTGAGCCACTTATAACCACTCATGTTGCATGAAACTTGGTTTAGAGTCCTAGAAACGCGTTGTTAGATGTTTCATAAGTTCGTCAAACTAGTACAAAGCTCATTGAGCCACTTATAAGCACTCATGTTGCATGAAACTTGGTTTAGAGTCCTAGCAATCACGTTGTTAGATGTTTCATAAGTTCGTCAAGCTAGTACTAAGCTCATTGAGACACTTATAAGCACTCATGTTGCATGAAACTTGGTTTAGAGTCCTAAAAACCGAGTTGTTAGTGTTTCATAAGTTCGTCAATCTAGTACAAAGCTCATTGAGACACTTATAAGCACTCATGTTGCATGAAACTTGGTTTAGAGTCCTAGCAACCACGTTGTTAGATGTTTCATAAGTTCGTCAAACTAGTAAAAAGCTCATTGAGCCACTTATAAGCACTCATGTTGCATGAAACTTGGTTTAGAGTCCTAGCAACCACGTTATTAGATGTTTCATAAGTTCGTCAAACTAGTACAAAGCTCATTGAGACACTTATAAGCACTCATGTTGCATGAAACATGGTTTAGAGTCCTAGCAATCACGTTGTTAGATGTTTCATAAGTTCGTCAAGCTAGTACTAAGCTCATCGAGACACTTATAAACACTCATGTTGCATGAAACTTGGTTTAGAGTCCTAGAAACCGAGTTGTTAGATGATTCATAAGTTCGTCAATCTAGTACAAAGCTCATTGAGCCACTTATAAGCACTCATGTTGCATGAAACTTGGTTTAGAGTCCTAGCAACCACGTTGTTAGATGTTTCATAAGTTCGTCAAACTAGTACAAAGCTCATTGAGACACTTATAAGCACTCATGTTGCGTGAAACTTGGTTTAGAGTCCTAGAAACCACGATGTTAGATGTTTCATAAGTTCGTCAATCAAGTACAAAGCTCATTGAGCCACTTATAAGCACTCATGTTGCATGAAACTTGGTTTAGAGTACTAGCAACCACGTTGCTAGATGTTTCATAAGTTCGTCAAACTAGTACAAAGCTCATTGAGCCACTTATAACCACTCATGTTGCATGAAACTTGGTTTAGAGTCCTAGAAACGCGTTGTTAGATGTTTCATAAGTTCGTCAAACTAGTACAAAGCTCATTGAGCCACTTATAAGCACTCATGTTGCATGAAACTTGGTTTAGAGTCCTAGCAATCACGTTGTTAGATGTTTCATAAGTTCGTCAAGCTAGTACTAAGCTCATTGAGACACTTATAAGCACTCATGTTGCATGAAACTTGGTTTAGAGTCCTAGAAACCGAGTTGTTAGATGTTTCATAAGTTCGTCAATCTAGTACAAAGCTCATTGAGACACTTATAAGCACTCATGTTGCGTGAAACTTGGTTTAGAGTCCTAGAAACCACGATGTTAGATGTTTCATAAGTTCGTCAATCAAGTACAAAGCTCATTGAGCCACTTATAAGCACTCATGTTGCATGAAACTTGGTTTAGAGTCCTAGCAACCACGTTGTTAGATGTTTCATAAGTTCGTCAAACTAGTAAAAAGCTCATTGAGCCACTTATAAGCACTCATGTTGCATGAAACTTGGTTTAGAGTCCTAGAAACGCGTTATTAGATGTTTCATAAGTTCGTCAAACTAGTACAAAGCTCATTGAGACACGTATAAGCACTCATGTTGCGTGAAACTTGGTTTAGAGTCCTAAAAACCACGATGTTAGATGTTTCATAAGTTCGTCAATCTAGTACAAATCTCATTGAGCCACTTATAAGCACTCATGTTGCATGAAACATGGTTTAGAGTCCTAGAAACGCGTTGTTAGATGTTTCATAAGTTCGTCAAACTAGTACAAAGCTCATTGAGCCACTTATAACCACTCATGTTGCATGAAACTTGGTTTAGAGTCATAGAAACGCATTGTTAGATGTTTCATAAGTTCGTCAAACTTGTACAAAGCTCATTGAGACACTTATAAGCACTCATGTTGCATGAAACTTGGTTTAGAGTCCTAGCAACCACGTTGTTAGATGTTTCATAAGTTCGTCAAACTAGTACAAAGCTCATTGAGCCACTTATAAGCACTCATGTTGCATGAAACTTGGTTTAGAGTCCTACAAACGCGTTATTAGATGTTTCATAAGTTCGTCAAACTAGTACAAAGCTCATTGAGACACTTATAAGCACTCATGTTGCATGAAACTTGGTTTAGAGTCATAGAAACGCGTTGTTAGATGTTTCATAAGTTCGTCAAACTTATACAAAGCTCATTGAGACACTTATAAGCACTCATGTTGTATGAAACTTGGTTTAGAATCCTAGTTACCACGTTGTTAGATGTTTCATAAGTTCGTCAAACTAGTACAAAGCTCATTGAGCCACTTATAACCACTCATGTTGCATGAAACTTGGTTTAGAGTCCTAGAAACGCGTTGTTAGATGTTTTATAAGATCGTCAAACTAGTACAAAGCTCATTGAGCCACTTATAAGCACTCATGTTGAATGAAACTTGGTTTAGAGTCCTAGAAACCGAGTTGTTAGATGTTTCATAAGTTCGTCAATCTAGTACAAAGCTCATTGAGATACTTATAAGCACTCATGTTGCATGAAACTTGGTTTAGAGTACTAGCAACCATGTTGTTAGATGTTTCATAAGTTCGTCAAACTAGTAAAAAGCTCATTGAGCCACTTATAAGCACTCATGTTGCATGAAACTTGGTTTAGAGTCCTAGAAACGCGTTATTAGATGTTTCATAAGTTCGTCAAACTAGTACAAAGCTCATTGAGACACTTATAAGCACTCATGTTGCATGAAACTTGGTTTAGAGTCCTAGCAATCACGTTGTTAGATGTTTCATAAGTTCGTCAAGCTAGTGCTAAGCTCATTGAGACACTTATAAGCACTCATGTTGCATGAAACTTTGTTTAGAGTCCTAGAAACCGAGTTGTTAGATGTTTCATAAGTTCGTCAATCTAGTACAAAGCTCATTGAGCCACTTATAAGCACTCATGTTGCATGAAACTTGGTTTAGAGTCCTAGCAACCACGTTGTTAGATGTTTCATAAGTTCGTCAAACTAGAACAAAGCTCATTGAGACACTTATAAGCACTCATGTTGCGTGAAACTTGGTTTAGAGTCCTAGAAACCACGATGTTAGATGTTTCATAAGTTCGCCAATCAAGTACAAAGCTCATTGAGCCACTTATAAGCACTCATGTTGCATGAAACTTGGTTTAGAGTCCTAGCAACCACGTTGTTAGATGTTTCATAAGTTCGTCAAACTAGTACAAAGCTCATTGAGCCACTTATAACCACTCATGTTGCATGAAACTTGGTTTAGAGTCCTAGAAACGCGTTGTTAGATGTTTCATAAGTTCGTCAAACTAGTACAAAGCTCATTGAGCCACTTATAAGCACTCATGTTGCATGAAACTTGGTTTAGAGTCCTAGCAATCACGTTGTTAGATGTTTCATCAGTTCGTCAAGCTAGTACTAAGCTCATTGAGACACTTATAAGCACTCATGTTGCATAAAACTTGGTTTAGAGTCCTAGAAACCGAGTTGTTAGATGTTTCATAAGTTCGTCAATCTAGTACAAAGCTCATTGAGACACTTATAAGCACTCATGTTGCATGAAACTTGGTTTAGAGTCCTAGAAACCACGTTGTTAGATGTTTCATAAGTTCGTCAAACTAGTAAAAAGCTCATTGAGCCACTTATAAGCACTCATGTTGCATGAAACTTGGTTTAGAGTCCTAGCAACCACGTTATTAGATGTTTCATAAGTTCGTCAAACTAGTACAAAGCTCATTGAGACACTTATAAGCACTCATGTTGCATGAAACATGGTGTAGAGTCCTAGCAATCACGTTGTTAGATGTTTCATAAGTTCGTCAAGCTAGTACTAAGCTCATCTAGACACTTATAAACACTCATGTTGCATGAAACTTGGTTTAGAGTCCTAAAAACCGAGTTGTTAGATGTTTCATAAGTTCGTCAATCTAGTACAAAGCTCATTGAGCCACTTATAAGCACTCATGTTACATGAAACTTGGTTTAGAGTCCTAGCAACCACGTTGTTAGATGTTTCATAAGTTCGTCAAACTAGTACAAAGCTCATTGAGACACTTATAAGCACTCATGTTGCGTGAAACTTGGTTTAGAGTCCTAGAAACCACGATGTTAGATGTTTCAAAAGTTCGTCAATCAAGTACAAAGCTCATTGAGCCACTTATAAGCACTCATGTTGCATGAAACTTGGTTTAGAGTCCTAGCAACCACGTTGCTAGATGTTTCATAAGTTCGTCAAACTAGTACAAAGCTCATTGAGCCACTTATAACCACTCATGTTGCATGAAACTTGGTTTAGAGTCCTAGAAACGCGTTGTTAGATGTTTCATAAGTTCGTCAAACTAGTACAAAGCTCATTGAGCCACTTATAAGCACTCATGTTGCATAAAACTTGGTTTAGAGTCCTAGCAATCACGTTGTTAGATGTTTCATAAGTTCGTCAAGCTAGTACTAAGCTCATTGAGACACTTATAAGCACTCATGTTGCATGAAACTTGGTTTAGAGTCCTAAAAACCGAGTTGTTAGTGTTTCATAAGTTCGTCAATCTAGTACAAAGCTCATTGAGACACTTATAAGCACTCATATTGCATGAAACTTGGTTTAGAGTCCTAGCAACCACGTTGTTAGATGTTTCATAAGTTCGTGAAACTAGTAAAAAGCTCATTGAGCCACTTATAAGCACTCATGTTGCATGAAACTTGGTTTAGAGTCCTAGCAACCACGTTATTAGATGTTTCATAAGTTCGTCAAACTAGTACAAAGCTCATTGAGACACTTATAAGCACTCATGTTGCATGAAACATGGTTTAGAGTCCTAGCAATCACGTTGTTAGATGTTTCATAAGTTCGTCAAGCTAGTACTAAGCTCATCGAGACACTTATAAACACTCATGTTGCATGAAACTTGGTTTAGAGTCCTAGAAACCGAGTTGTTAGATGTTTCATAAGTTCGTCAATCTAGTACAAAGCTCATTGAGCCACTTATAAGCACTCATGTTGCATGAAACTTGGTTTAGAGTCCTAGCAACCACGTTGTTAGATGTTTCATACGTTCGTCAAACTAGTACAAAGCTCATTGAGACACTTATAAGCACTCATGTTGCGTGAAACTTGGTTTAGAGTCCTAGAAACCACGATGTTAGATGTTTCATAAGTTCGTCAATCAAGTACAAAGCTCATTGAGCCACTTATAAGCACTCATGTTGCATGAAACTTGGTTTAGAGTCCTAGCAACCACGTTGCTAGATGTTTCATAAGTTCGTCAAACTAGTACAAAGCTCATTGAGCCACTTATAACCACTCATGTTGCATGAAACTTGGTTTAGAGTCCTAGAAACGCGTTGTTAGATGTTTCATAAGTTCGTCAAACTAGTACAAAGCTCATTGAGCCACTTATAAGCACTCATGTTGCATGAAACTTGGTTTAGAGTCCTAGCAATCACGTTGTTAGATGTTTCATAAGTTCGTCAAGCTAGTACTAAGCTCATTGAGACACTTATAAGCACTCATGTTGCATGAAACTTGGTTTAGAGTCCTAGAAACCGAGTTGTTAGATGTTTCATAAGTTCGTCAATCTAGTACAAAGCTCATTGAGACACTTATAAGCACTCATGTTGCGTGAAACTTGGTTTAGAGTCCTAGAAACCACGATGTTAGATGTTTCATAAGTTCGTCAATCAAGTACAAAGCTCATTTAGCCACTTATAAGCACTCATGTTGCATGAAACTTGGTTTAGAGTCCTAGCAACCACGTTGTTAGATGTTTCATAAGTTCGTCAAACTAGTAAAAAGCTCATTGAGCCACTTATAAGCACTCATGTTGCATGAAACTTGGTTTAGAGTCCTAGAAACGCGTTATTAGATGTTTCATAAGTTCGTCAAACTAGTACAAAGCTCATTGAGACACTTATAAGCACTCATGTTGCATGAAACTTGGTTTAGAGTCCTAGCAATCACGTTGTTAGATGTTTCATAAGTTCGTCAAGCTAGTACTAAGCTCATTGAGACACTTATAAGCACTCATGTTGCATGAAACTTGGTTTAGAGTCCTAGAAACCGAGTTGTTAGATGTTTCATAAGTTCGTCAATCTAGTACAAAGCTCATTGAGCCACTTATAAGCACTCATGTTGCATGAAACTTGGTTTAGAGTCCTAGCAACCACGTTGTTAGATGTTTCATAAGTTCGTCAAACTAGTACAAAGCTCATTGAGACACTTATAAGCACTCATGTTGCGTGAAACTTGGTTTAGAGTCCTAGAAACCACGATGTTAGATGTTTCATAAGTTCGTCAATCAAGTACAAAGCTCATTGAGCCACTTATAAGCACTCATGTTGCATGAAACTTGGTTTAGAGTCCTAGCAACCACGTTGTTAGATGTTTCATAAGTTCGTCAAACTAGTACAAAGCTCATTGAGACACTTATAAGCACTCATGTTGCGTGAAACTTGGTTTAGAGTCCTAGAAACCACGATGTTAGATGTTTCATAAGTTCGTCAATCAAGTACAAAGCTCATTGAGCCACTTATACGCACTCATGTTGCATGAAACTTGGTTTAGAGTCCTAGCAACCACGTTGTTAGATGTTTCATAAGTTCGTCAAACTAGTACAAAGCTCATTGAGCCACTTATAACCACTCATGTTGCATGAAACTTGGTTTAGAGTCCTAGAAACGCGTTGTTAGATGTTTCATAAGTTCGTCAAACTAGTACAAAGCTCATTGAGCCACTTATAAGCACTCATGTTGCATGAAACTTGGTTTAGAGTCCTAGCAATCACGTTGTTAGATGTTTCATATGTTCGTCAAGCTAGTACTAAGCTCATTGAGACACTTATAAGCACTCATGTTGCATGAAACTTGGTTTAGAGTCCTAGAAACCGAGTTGTTAGATGTTCGTTAAGTTCGTCAATCTAGTACAAAGCTCATTGAGACACTTATAAGCACTCATGTTGCATGAAACTTGGTTTAGAGTCCTAGCAATCACGTTGTTAGATGTTTCATAAGTTCGTCTAGCTAGTACTAAGCTCATTGAGACACTTATAAGCACTCATGTTGCATGAAACTTGGTTTAGAGTCCTAGAAACCGAGTTGTTAGATGTTTCATAAGTTCGTCAATCTAGTACAAAGCTCATTGAGACACTTATAAGCACTCATGTTGCATGAAACTTGGTTTAGAGTCCTAGAAACGCGTTATTAGATGTTTCATAAGTTCGTCAAACTAGTACAAAGCTCATTGAGACACTTATAAGCACTCATGTTGCATGAAACTTGGTTTAGAGTCCTAGCAATCACGTTGTTAAATGTTTCATAAGTTCGTCAAGCTAGTACTAAGCTCATTGAGACACTTATAAGCACTCATGTTGCATGAAACTTGGTTTAGAGTCCTAGAAACCGAGTTGTTAGATGTTTCATAAGTTTGTCAATCTAGTACAAAGCTCATTGAGCCACTTATAAGCACTCATGTTGCATGAAACTTGGTTTAGAGTCCTAGCAACCACGTTGTTAGATGTTTCATAAGTTCGTCAAACTAGTACAAAGCTCATTGAGACACTTATAAGCACTCATGTTGCGTGAAACTTGGTTTAGAGACCTAGAAACCACGATGTTAGATGTTTCATAAGTTCGTCAATCAAGTACAAAGCTCATTGAGCCACTTATAAGCACTCATGTTGCAGGAAACTTGGTTTAGAGTCCTAGCAACCACGTTGTTAGATGTTTCATAAGTTCGTCAAACTAGTACAAAGCTCATTGAGACACTTATAAGCACTCATGTTGCGTGAAACTTGGTTTAGAGTCCTAGAAACCACGATGTTAGATGTTTCATAAGTTCGCCAATCAAGTACAAAGCTCATTGAGCCACTTATAAGCACTCATGTTGCATGAAACTTGGTTTAGAGTCCTAGCAACCACGTTGTTAGATGTTTCATAAGTTCGTCAAACTAGTACAAAGCTCATTGAGCCACTTATAACCACTCATGTTGCATGAAACTTGGTTTAGAGTCCTAGAAACGCGTTGTTAGATGTTTCATAAGTTCGTCAAACTAGTACAAAGCTCATTGAGCCACTTATAAGCACTCATGTTGCATGAAACTTGGTTTAGAGTCCTAGCAATCACGTTGTTAGATGTTTCATCAGTTCGTCAAGCTAGTACTAAGCTCATTGAGACACTTATAAGCACTCATGTTGCATAAAACTTGGTTTAGAGTCCTAGAAACTGAGTTGTTAGATGTTTCATAAGTTCGTCAATCTAGTACAAAGCTCATTGAGACACTTATAAGCACTCATGTTGCATGAAACTTGGTTTAGAGTCCTAGAAACCACGTTGTTAGATGTTTCATAAGTTCGTCAAACTAGTAAAAAGCTCATTGAGCCACTTATAAGCACTCATGTTGCATGAAACTTGGTTTAGAGTCCTAGCAACCACGTTATTAGATGTTTCATAAGTTCGTCAAACTAGTACAAAGCTCATTGAGACACTTATAAGCACTCATGTTGCATGAAACATGGTTTAGAGTCCTAGCAATCACGTTGTTAGATGTTTCATAAGTTCGTCAAGCTAGTACTAAGCTCATCTAGACACTTATAAACACTCATGTTGCATGAAACTTGGTTTAGAGTCCTAGAAACCGAGTTGTTAGATGTTTCATAAGTTCGTCAATCTAGTACAAAGCTCATTGAGCCACTTATAAGCACTCATGTTGCATGAAACTTGGTTTAGAGTCCTAGCAACCACGTTGTTAGATGTTTCATAAGTTCGGCAAACTAGTACAAAGCTCATTGAGACACTTATAAGCACTCATGTTGCGTGAAACTTGGTTTAGAGTCCTAGAAACCACGATGTTAGATGTTTCAAAAGTTCGTCAATCAAGTACAAAGCTCATTGAGCCACTTATAAGCACTCATGTTGCATGAAACTTGGTTTAGAGTCCTAGCAACCACGTTGCTAGATGTTTCATAAGTTCGTCAAACTAGTACAAAGCTCATTGCGCCACTTATAACCACTCATGTTGCATGAAACTTGGTTTAGAGTCCTAGAAACGCGTTGTTAGATGTTTCATAAGTTCGTCAAACTAGTACAAAGCTCATTGAGCCACTTATAAGCACTCATGTTGCATGAAACTTGGTTTAGAGTCCTAGCAATCACGTTGTTAGATGTTTCATAAGTTCGTCAAGCTAGTACTAAGCTCATTGAGACACTTATAAGCACTCATGTTGCATGAAACTTGGTTTAGAGTCCTAAAAACCGAGTTGTTAGTGTTTCATAAGTTCGTCAATCTAGTACAAAGCTCATTGAGACACTTATAAGCACTCATGTTGCATGAAACTTGGTTTAGAGTCCTAGCAACCACGTTGTTAGATGTTTCATAAGTTCGTGAAACTAGTAAAAAGCTCATTGAGCCACTTATAAGCACTCATGTTGCATGAAACTTGGTTTAGAGTCCTAGCAACCACGTTATTAGATGTTTCATAAGTTCGTCAAACTAGTACAAAGCTCATTGAGACACTTATAAGCACTCATGTTGCATGAAACATGGTTTAGAGTCCTAGCAATCACGTTGTTAGATGTTTCATAAGTTCGTCAAGCTAGTACTAAGCTCATCGAGACACTTATAAACACTCATGTTGCATGAAACTTGGTTTAGAGTCCTAGAAACCGAGTTGTTAGATGTTTCATAAGTTCGTCAATCTAGTACAAAGCTCATTGAGCCACTTATAAGCACTCATGTTGCATGAAACTTGGTTTAGAGTCCTAGCAACCACGTTGTTAGATGTTTCATAAGTTCGTCAAACTAGTACAAAGCTCATTGAGACACTTATAAGCACTCATGTTGCGTGAAACTTGGTTTAGAGTCCTAGAAACCACGATGTTAGATGTTTCATAAGTTCGTCAATCAAGTACAAAGCTCATTGAGCCACTTATAAGCACTCATGTTGCATGAAACTTGGTTTAGAGTCCTAGCAACCACGTTGCTAGATGTTTCATAAGTTCGTCAAACTAGTACAAAGCTCATTGAGCCACTTATAACCACTCATGTTGCATGAAACTTGGTTTAGAGTCCTAGAAACGCGTTGTTAGATGTTTCATAAGTTCGTCAAACTAGTACAAAGCTCATTGAGCCACTTATAAGCACTCATGTTGCATGAAACTTGGTTTAGAGTCCTAGCAATCACGTTGTTAGATGTTTCATAAGTTCGTCAAGCTAGTACTAAGCTCATTGAGACACTTATAAGCACTCATGTTGCATGAAACTTGGTTTAGAGTCCTAGAAACCGAGTTGTTAGATGTTTCATAAGTTCGTCAATCTAGTACAAAGCTCATTGAGACACTTATAAGCACTCATGTTGCGTGAAACTTGGTTTAGAGTCCTAGAAACCACGATGTTAGATGTTTCATAAGTTCGTCAATCAAGTACAAAGCTCATTGAGCCACTTATAAGCACTCATGTTGCATGAAACTTGGTTTAGAGTCCTAGCAACCACGTTGTTAGATGTTTCATAAGTTCGTCAAACTAGTAAAAAGCTCATTGAGCCACTTATAAGCACTCATGTTGCATGAAACTTGGTTTAGAGTCCTAGAAACGCGTTATTAGATGTTTCATAAGTTCGTCAAACTAGTACAAAGCTCATTGAGACACTTATAAGCACTCATGTTGCATGAAACTTGGTTTAGAGTCCTAGCAATCACGTTGTTAGATGTTTCATAAGTTCGTCAAGCTAGTACTAAGCTCATTGAGACACTTATAAGCACTCATGTTGCATGAAACTTGGTTTAGAGTCCTAGAAACCGAGTTGTTAGATGTTTCATAAGTTCATCAATCTAGTACAAAGCTCATTGAGCCACTTATAAGCACTCATGTTGCATGAAACTTGGTTTAGAGTCCTAGCAACCACGTTGTTAGATGTTTCATAAGTTCGTCAAACTAGTACAAAGCTCATTGAGACACTTATAAGCACTCATGTTGCGTGAAACTTGGTTTAGAGTCCTAGAAACCACGATGTTAGATGTTTCATAAGTTCGTCAATCAAGTACAAAGCTCATTGAGCCACTTATAAGCACTCATGTTGCATGAAACTTGGTTTAGAGTCCTAGCAACCACGTTGTTAGATGTTTCATAAGTTCGTCAAACTAGTACAAAGCTCATTGAGACACTTATAAGCACTCATGTTGCGTGAAACTTGGTTTAGAGTCCTAGAAACCACGATGTTAGATGTTTCATAAGTTCGTCAATCAAGTACAAAGCTCATTGAGCCACTTATACGCACTCATGTTGCATGAAACTTGGTTTAGAGTCCTAGCAACCACGTTGTTAGATGTTTCATAAGTTCGTCAAACTAGTACAAAGCTCATTGAGCCACTTATAACCACTCATGTTGCATGAAACTTGGTTTAGAGTCCTAGAAACGCGTTGTTAGATGTTTCATAAGTTCGTCAAACTAGTACAAAGCTCATTGAGCCACTTATAAGCACTCATGTTGCATGAAACTTGGTTTAGAGTCCTAGCAATCACGTTGTTAGATGTTTCATATGTTCGTCAAGCTAGTACTAAGCTCATTGAGACACTTATAAGCACTCATGTTGCATGAAACTTGGTTTAGAGTCCTAGAAACCGAGTTGTTAGATGTTCGTTAAGTTCGTCAATCTAGTACAAAGCTCATTGAGACACTTATAAGCACTCATGTTGCATGAAACTTGGTTTAGAGTCCTAGCAATCACGTTGTTAGATGTTTCATAAGTTCGTCTAGCTAGTACTAAGCTCATTGAGACACTTATAAGCACTCATGTTGCATGAAACTTGGTTTAGAGTCCTAGAAACCGAGTTGTTAGATGTTTCATAAGTTCGTCAATCTAGTACAAAGCTCATTGAGACACTTATAAGCACTCATGTTGCATGAAACTTGGTTTAGAGTCCTAGAAACGCGTTATTAGATGTTTCATAAGTTCGTCAAACTAGTACAAAGCTCATTGAGACACTTATAAGCACTCATGTTGCATGAAACTTGGTTTAGAGTCCTAGCAATCACGTTGTTAAATGTTTCATAAGTTCGTCAAGCTAGTACTAAGCTCATTGAGACACTTATAAGCACTCATGTTGCATGAAACTTGGTTTAGAGTCCTAGAAACCGAGTTGTTAGATGTTTCATAAGTTTGTCAATCTAGTACAAAGCTCATTGAGCCACTTATAAGCACTCATGTTGCATGAAACTTGGTTTAGAGTCCTAGCAACCACGTTGTTAGATGTTTCATAAGTTCGTCAAACTAGTACAAAGCTCATTGAGACACTTATAAGCACTCATGTTGCGTGAAACTTGGTTCTAGAGACCTAGAAACCACGATGTTAGATGTTTCATAAGTTCGTCAATCAAGTACAAAGCTCATTGAGCCACTTATAAGCACTCATGTTGCAGGAAACTTGGTTTAGAGTCCTAGCAACCACGTTGTTAGATGTTTCATAAGTTCGTCAAACTAGTACAAAGCTCATTGAGACACTTATAAGCACTCATGTTGCGTGAAACTTGGTTTAGAGTCCTAGAAACCACGATGTTAGATGTTTCATAAGTTCGTCAATCAAGTACAAAGCTCATTGAGCCACTTATAAGCACTCATGTTGCATGAAACTTGGTTTAGAGTCCTAGCAACCACGTTGTTAGATGTTTCATAAGTTCGTCAAACTAGTACAAAGCTCATTGAGCCACTTATAACCACACATGTTGCATGAAACTTGGTTTAGAGTCCTAGAAACGCGTTGTTAGATGTTTCATAAGTTCGTCAAACTAGTACAAAGCTCATTGAGCCACTTATAAGCACTCATGTTGCATGAAACTTGGTTTAGAGTCCTAGCAATCACGTTGTTAGATGTTTCATAAGTTCGTCAAGCTAGTCCTAAGCTCATTGAGACACTTATAAGCACTCATGTTGCATGAAACTTGGTTTAGAGTCCTAGAAACCGATTTGTTAGATGTTTCATAAGTTCGTCAATCTAGTACAAAGCTCATTGAGACACTTATAAGCACTCATGTTGCATGAAACTTGGTTTAGAGTCCTAGCAACCACGTTGTTAGATGTTTCATAAGTTCGTCAAACTAGTAAAAAGCTCATTGAGCCACTTATAAGCACTCATGTTGCATGAAACTTGGTTTAGAGTCCTAGAAACGCGTTATTAGATGTTTCATAAGTTCGTCAAACTAGTACAAAGCTCATTGAGACACTTATAAGCACTCATGTTGCATGAAACTTGGTTTAGAGTCCTAGCAATCACGTTGTTAGATGTTTCATAAGTTCGTCAAGCTAGTACTAAGCTCATTGAGACACTTAAAAGCACTCATGTTGCATGAAACTTGGTTTAGAGTCCTAGAAACCGAGTTGTTAGATGTTTCATAAGTTCGTCAATCTAGTACAAAGCTGATTGAGCCACTTATAAGCACTCATGTTGCATGAAACTTGGTTTAGAGTCCTAGCAACCACGTTGTTAGATGTTTCATAAGTTCGTCAAACTAGTACAAAGCTCATTGAGACACTTATTGACATGATCCTCCCTAGCGATCTTGACTCTGCACGAGGCTGAGCTTGGAGCTGCGGATTGCGGGCGATGTGAGGTGGTTCTAAAGGTCAAATACAGAGCGGGTGGTGGTGTATGGAGGTGGAAGAAGATAGATATGGGTGTTGGACGTTTCAAGCAGAAGGTGATGAATCTATTTGATGGTTTGTTGATGGTGGTGTGATGATATTGTGACTAGGTGATTGATAGTGTTGGCGGCGATGAAAAGGACACAAGAACAGAGAGATGTGAGGGTGGTGGAAGCTTGAAGATGGTGTGGACGACTCAAACAATCTGTGGAGATGATTGTTTGATGGTTAGAAGAAACTCTTTGAAGAAGATGAATCTTGTAAGAGTCTCAGATTCAATCTCTGAACCGGGTTGAGCTCAAAGCTCTGATTCAATCTCTGAATCGTGAAAGGTGAGGCTAAGCTCAAAGGTTTTCTTTATCAAAATACTTGTCTGTCTATTATTGAAAGGAGGCACGAAAATATATAGGAGAGAGGCACAACTCGCCCTCTTCCTTAGGGTTTCTAAGTGACATGTCCCAAATAAGGAAAGAATGAAAACAGCACAACGTTTTAACTTAAAACAGAAAAACAACAAGTTGTTTTGGGTAGAACAACGAGTAGTGTGTATAGTGCCTCGTCTCTTACACTCCTCAAACTATAATCACTAAGTAACCGACGTAGTGTTCTTCTTGGCCTCGTTAAAACCCTTGCACAGCAAACCCAATGGGATAAATCTATGCAAAGGGAAAGAGTACCAAGCGAGACACTTAGTCACTTAGTGGCTCATAGCTTGGTCTTCTTTCTTGGCATGAATGGAGACACTGTCGATGATCCTTGATTCTACTCCTCCTCAAGATCCTTGGTTCCTCATCTACAAGCATTGCTTGAACTCCTCTAGGTAGTTCCTTAGCTCTTGATTGGGTGATATCTCTTTGGATCAACTCCGCTTTATCAAGCTGTTTGATCAGCTTCTCCTCATCATGCTTTGAGCTTGGCAAGATCATATCATCCTCTCCAACTTGAAAAAGATTTGTCCTCAAATCTGAATCCATTTTCGTCACATAGATGAGACTAAAGATGTATCATGGTTCCCAAATGAACACCTGAAACAAACACAAATAGTTTAAACCGAAGATAAGGTAATAATTATTATAAGAGCTCAAATGTGTTCGGTTTAGAAGTATGGCATATGCAGCTTGTTTAAGGTCGTTTATGAGCTGCTCATGAATATCTCCTATGTGGCTTAAATGTTCCCCTGATCTCCATATGAAATCCTGATACACACAAAGATAAGTTAGTTCAAACACAAATGAGTTATCCATAAATGAGATTAAGAGTGCAAGGTTTAGGATTATTGATGATCTAGTGGGTTGAGGCTTGATATTGATGCTTGAATGGTTGGTACTGATTATCCAAGGTGGTGCAGCTGCTGGTCTTGACGCCTTAAGCTTCTCCTGAGCTTGAAGATACAATAGATATGTCATGATCCTCCTAAGTCTCAGCTTTGGCTTAGTCTTTCCCTTGATGTCTTTCTTCTTGTGAGGTAAGTAAAAGTGATAGATGAGCTTCTTGAGACTCCTAGTGGTATCCACATATCTTATAAGCCCTCCTCCCTGTGATTCCCTACACAATTGCTCACAAACAACAAAACTAGACAAGCACAAGTTATCATAACACAAGTATAAATCTCTCCTATGGTAATGATTATTAACATACTTTCCACAAGCTTTATATGATTTTCCAAACTCATTACCACTACCATATAGTTCCTTATAAACTCTAGAGCTAACATCATTGGTGCTAATGTTAAAGAGTAGAAAATACCTCCTTGACAATGTGTTGGACACACCATTGTCCTTACCTTTCTTAGGCTGAACGGAGTGAGAAAATACCTCATCGAAGTACACACTTCTAGCATGTTCCTGGTCAATTTCTTGTGGTAATTTAGCATCGATAACAACCTCACTATTCTCCATTTGTTTGGCTCGGCTTAGACATGAGAGATCTTGAGTGTTTGGTAGCTCTTTGTGTTTGGTAGATTCATACTCATGTGGAGGATAAGTTGTCTCGATCTCACCAGTTTGGTCAATGAGGTTGGAGATTTTGGACTTAGACTCTTCTTGACTTTGATCCATACACAGCTGGTCTTTAGAGCAACTAGGATCTCTGGTCTTGAACTTAGATGCATGAAAAGAATCACCATACATAATAGACTTTCGGCTGAGTGGTTGCTTGATAAGCATGGTAGCGTGTTGCTCTTGATGGCACATGCTTGGAATCAACGTCTTGATATGGACCAAGGGGTTATGAACATGTAGAACGTCTCCAAGAGGACCTGGTGTGTTCTGTGGAATAGCTCCAGGTCGCCATATGAAGGTTTGAAGTGGACCACACGTACTCATCTTCATAAATAGCAAGCTGCCGTTAGCTGAACTTTGAACATCGATTGTGGTCAGCTCCGACATGATCTTGTGACGAGCTATAGCTTGAAAGATTCCTCTTTGAGTTTAGAATATTGTAGGAATCTCCGTTTTACCCCAGTAGCTGATATTGGTCCTATTTTGAGCTGCACAAGCCGCACCTATCAATCTGTCAATTTCTGGACTTGGCACGTAGTTGTTGCTTTGAGTTGGAGAGTCTGTTCTGGTCAAGGCTGCACTCTTCTTGAGGTTTAACATGGCTATAAGGGATCCTTTTGGGGTGAATAGTATGGAATCATCGGCTTCAAGATGTAGGTTTTGCTCATAGATCACCATAGGCTTTGTAGAAGCTTCTTCTTCGGTTGTGATCATCTCTTTAGCACTTGAAACATTCTCAAGACTTTTGACACTAGACAAGTGTGTTAACACAGTCATGGAGCTATCAAAATCAGATTTAGAATCAAGAGAAACAAGTAACTCCCCTTGATTAGAAACAGATCGTAGAAGCTCTTGATCCTCTTCTTGTTCTTTAACCGTACAACACTCAATAGGCTCCAATTCTTCATGTTCTTTCTTGTACGTCACTTTTTCATTAGCTTGCTCCACGTTCTGTTCCACGTCATCTTCTTGATCATTTTGATCTTTATCTACAAGAGAAGCCTTTGGCAAAAACAAGTGCATTATACTAGAATTAAAATTCTCAAAAGCTTTGTCAAGAGATCTTTTAATATTTTCCTCTGATACGCCCTTGGTTCGGACCGAAACTCCGTGCGAAGATGAGTACTACGTTGGGGATAGATTTTGGCGGATGCGGAGGGAAACAACGAATAACGCCGGGTTAGGATGGGGAGATGGAGCGGTGGAGTCGATGGGTGGAAGGGGAACGTCTCAAGGAGGCTATGGAGCAACCGCCCCGATGGATAGAAGAGACGCTTGGAAGCAAGTATGCTTGTAAGCGGCTCAAGTTCGCAAAGGAACCGAGAGGAGTCGACTATAAGAAGTTTTAGGTAAAAAGTTGACTGAAGAAGAAGAAGGTGCGGCGCAACCCTTATATAGAGGAGGCACAAGTCGCAACTCTCTTTTAGGGTTGTGCGTTTAAACAAAAAGGAAATCCGAGAAAAGGAAATCCGCACAAAAATGGAAAAACGCAAAGAGAAAAGGAAATCGCCAAAACAACACGGCGTTCCTTAAAGAAAAGATAGAACAACGAGTAGTGTGAAAATGCCTCGTCTCTTACATTCTTCAAGCCATGATTACTAATGGACGACGTGGTGTTCTTCTTGACCTCATTAAAACCCGGTGGGAAAAAGAGTATCATGCGAGACACCTAGTCCGCTTAGCTTTCATAGCTTGGTCTTCTTACGTGGTGGCGGTGAATATGTTGAAGTAGCTCCTAGGTGATACTTCCTTGTCCATGGTACTTGATAAAGCTATCTTGGCTAACTCCTTAGCTTTGGACCGTGTGATCACGCCTTCCCGTCCTTCGGTGATTGGTGCACGTGCGCCTTGTTGATCGGCATCGATGTCGAGTGGTCGATGTTGGTCGATGCCGAGTGGTCGATGTTGATCGGCATCGGTATCGAGTGGTCGATGTTGGTCGATGCCGAGTGGTCGATGTTGGTCGATGCCGAGTGGTCGATGTTGATCGGCATCGGTATCGAGTGGTCGATGTTGGTCGATGCCGAGTGGTCGATGTTGATCGGCATCGGTATCCGATTCTAGTTCCACGCTCATATCATCCCCTCCTTCTTGAAAAGGATTTGTCCTCAAATCGCATCATAAATAAAGGGAGACAAATCAGAAACATTGAAGGAATCCGATATCGTGTACTTACCTTGGAGGTCGATCTTGTAGGCGTTGTCGTTGATCCGCCGGGCCACCTTGAAAGGTCCGTCTACTCGGGGCATGAGTTTGGACTTCCTCTCGGCTGGGAACCGTTCTTTCCTCAAATGGATCCACACCAAGTCGCCTTCTTGAAACACCATTTTTCTCCGGCCCTTGTTGGCATGCTTGGCGTATTGCTCGGTTCTCCTCTCAATGTTCTCCTTGGCCTTCTCATGCATTTTCCTAACCTGTTCAGCTTTTTTCTTGCCATCAACACTAGACATTTCACTCAAAGGTAAGGCAATTAAATCTAAGGGAGACATGGGATTAAATCCGTATACTAGTTCAAAAGGAGAGTAGAGAGTCGAAGAATGCTTAGCGTGGTTATAGGCAAACTCAACATGGGGTAGACACTCTTCCCATGCCTTGATGTTGCTCTTCACCAGGGTTCTCAAGAGCGTGGATAACGACCTATTCACCACCTCGGTTTGGCCGTCCGTTTGCGGATGACATGTGGTGGAAAAGGACAGTTTGGTTCCTAGCTTGGCCCACAACGTACGCCAAAAATGGCTCAGGAACTTGGTGTCACGGTCAGAGACAATGACTTGAGGCATGCCGTGTAGCCTTACCACTTCCCGGAAAAACAGATTAGCTACACCTACGGCGTCATCCGTCTTGTGGCAAGCAATGAAATGGGCCATTTTGCCGAACTTGTCTACAACCACAAAGATGGAATCTCTACCATTTCGGTTCGAGGTAAGCCAACTACAAAGTCCATAGATATATGAGTCCAAGGGTGAGAAGGAATGGGTAATGGGGTATACAAACCGTGTGGCTGAACCTTACTCTTGGCTTGCTTACAAGTGACACACCTAAGACATATTCTTTCCACATCTCTTCTCATATGCGGCCAATAGAAGTGGGCTTGAAGACTTGCCAAGGTCTTGGCCACCCCGAAGTGTCCGGCTAGTCCTCCACCGTGGGCTTCTCGGACAAGTAGTTCCCTAACCGAGCCGGTAGGTATGCACAGCCGATGGTGGAAGAACAGGTAGCCGTCCTGTCTATAGTAATTCTCACAAGCAAACTTAGCACACTTCAAGTAATAAGAACTAAACTCAGAATCAGATTCATACAACGTTTTAAGCACTTCAAATCCTATGAGTCTAGATGTCAATTCTGAGATTAGAGTGTACCTCCGAGACAATGCGTCGGCTACGACATTGTCTTTACCTTTCTTATACTTGATGACATAGGGAAACGTCTCGATGAACTCAATCCGGCGGCCATGCCTCTTGTTCGGCTTCGTTGTCCCTTCAAATGCTTGAGCGACTCATGGTCCGTGTGGATTACAAACTCCTTCGGCCAAAGATAATGTTGCCAGGTTTGCAAAGCCCTCACCAATGCATATAACTCCTTGTCATAGGTAGGATAGTTCAGCGTCGCTCCCCCTAATTTCTCACTGAAGTAGGCAATTGGCTTCTTATCCTGCATAAGAACCGCACCAATACCTACACCAGAAGCATCACACTCAATCTCGAATGTTTTAAGAAAATCAGGCAGCATAAGTAAAGGGGAATTGATAAGCTTCTCTTTAAGGCTTTGGAAAGCCTGGTCCTGGGCTTCCTCCCACTTGAAACCGACGTCTTTCTTGATGACTTCCGTAAGTGGTGCTGCAAGGGTGCTGAAATCCTTGACAAAGCGCCGATAGAAGCCGGCTAGACCATGGAAACTTCGGACTTCTCCTACGGTGGTAGGTCTCGGCCAATCCCTGATGGCCTTTATCTTCTCGTCATCAACCTGTACTCCTTCTGCACTCACAACAAAACCTAAGAAAACAACCCGCTTAGTACGAAAGTGCATTTATCAATGTTGGCGAATAAGTTTTCCCTCCGTAGGACTTCAAGGACGGCTCGTATGTGGTCAATGTGCTCGGCCAAGTTCTTGCTAAAGATGAGGATATCGTCGAAGTACACCACCACGAACACACCTATAAAAGATCTCAACACATGGTTCATTAGTCTCATGAAAGTACTAGGTGCGTTAGTTAGGCCGAACGGCATTACAAGCCACTCATACAAGCCTTGCTTAGTTTTGAAGGTTGTTTTCCATTCGTCACCCTCCTTCATCCTAATCTGATGATAGCCACTCTTAAGATCTATCTTAGAGAAAAGTTTAGAACCACACAATTCATCAAGCATATCATCAAGCCTAGGAATAGGGTGGCGATACTTCACCGTGATGTTATTGATGGCTCGACAATCAACACACATGCGCCATGATCCATCCTTCTTGGGCACAAGCAACACCGGTACAACACATGGACTCATGCTCTCTCTGATGTGCCCCTTCCGCATTAGCTCCTCCACCTGTTTCTGAAGCTCCTTGGTCTCCACCGGGTTGGTTCGGTAGGCGGGTCTATTGGGAAGTGCGGAACCTGGCCTAAAGTCAATCTGGTGCTCAATGTCGCGTATAGGAGGCAAGCCTGGTGGGGTTTCCTGGGGAAAAACGTCACTATAATCCTGCAAGAGCTTAACCATTTCACTAGGAAGCTCCTGTGAGGGGTTAGTACTAACAAGGCTTTCCTTGTACACAAACAATAACATAGAGCAATTGGAATTCATAAGTTCAGAAACTTCTCTTTGGTTAATGTAGAGGTTGGCGTGTGGGCCAGGTGTCTTCTCCTTCTCTTCCTTGAGTTTGAGATAGAGCTGGTCTTGGTACACTTCACTTGGAGTAAGAGGAACCAGAGTGATCTTGCGGCCATTGAACTCAAACGTGTGCTTGTTGGTGTAGCCGTCATGGAGTACCTTCCGGTCAGATTGCCACGGTCGGCCAAGCGGCACATGGCTGGATCCCATGGGTATGACATCACAAAGGACCTCATCTTCATACTTGCCTATGGACAGAGTGAAACGGACTGTTCTGTTGTGTGACGGTGAGAGCACCACTATCGTTGAGCCACCTGCAGCTTGTATGGCCGGGGATGGGTGATGGGTTCTAGGCTTAGTTTCTGGACCATTAGCTCACCGGCGGCATTGGTGCAGCTACCCCCATCTATGATCAGGCCGCATACCTTTCCTTTGACCAGGCGGCGTGTGTGGAAGAGGTGGTTTCTCTGCACTAGCTCCTCCGGCTGGTTCTGGACACTCAACGCCCCCCCGACTACCAGCATCTCTCCAACAACTGCGGCTTCCTCCTCCTCCTCTCCATCTTCCGGATCGACTCGAGAATCTTGTGGAACTACCTCTCCGTTGTCCGGAATCATGAAGACTTTCTTGTTGGGGCAATCTCTCGAGTAGTGTCCCATCCCTTGGCATCTAAAACACCTAACATTGCTGGAGGAGGTGTTGGTTCGGCCTTTGGGATCAAACTTGACCTCTTCTTTCGTCGTGGAAGAAGGCTTGGCATCCTTGGAGAAAGGTGGCCGAGAAGGTAGGAATTCCTTGGGTTTGTTGGTCGTGGAGGAGAAGCTCGGCTTGGCGTATCTTCTTTTGTTCTGACTCTCCACTAGTTCTGCCTTGTGCACGAGTTCCTCAAGATCCATATAAGTTTGGAGCTCCACCTTGTCCTGGATGTCCCGGCCGAGTCCACCAATGAACCGCGCCATGGTTACTTCCTCATCTTCCTCTAGTCCGGCTCGGATGAGAAGGGTTTCCATCTCTTGGAAGTAGTCTCGGACCGTGGTGGACCCTTGGGTGAGCTTCCTCGGCTTGTTGAGAACTTCCCGGTGGTAATGGTTCGGCACAAACCTCTTTCTCAAGTGGGTGGTGAGTTGGTGCCAAGTGGTGATGGGCTGCTCATTATGGCGGTTCCGTGTGGTGCAAAGCTGATCCCACCACAAAAGTGCGTACTCACCGAATTCGAGACGGCTATCTTTACCTTGTTTGAGGCATACGTATCATGGCACAAGAAGCCGGACTCCATCTTCCTTTCCCGGTCAAGATAGGCTTCCGGATCATTCTTGCCGAGGAATGGTGGGAACTTGGCCTTGATATGCTTTAGCTGCTGGCTCTCCGAGTCTCTCGGGTCGTCCCTGTCCCGTCTCTCACGTCTCCGGCTTCGCCTACTACGGTCCAAGACGTTGACGCCGTAATACTCGTCGCTAGAGCCGATGTAGACGCGTTGCCCGGCTATGGTCTGTGTAGGCCGGCGTGGAGCAGCGTGTGGCCTACGCCCGGGAGCTCGTCCTCTCGGCTCGCTCAGCTCAGCCTGCACCCGTTGCCGTGGTACCCTCTCGCTCGTTTGCGTTGGTTGGGCGGAGGTTGCGGACCGCTTGGAACCTAGATGTACCGGCAACGCCCTTACCTTTGCAAATCCGCATGGCATCGGATGGAGTTGGAGTTGACCCACCCTCGAGTCCGAGGTTCCCTTTGCGGTTTCCTTGGTTTGCCTCTCACGTTCCGGAATAAGTTGCTGGGCAATTTGTTGAGGAAGCAATTGGGCCATTGCTTCAGCCACTGCGTTGCTATGAGTTTTTTGAGGTCGTCAATCGCTTCCGGTGATAGGGACATGGTACCTGTTGCACGGAAACGCAGCTCGCAGTAAGTAGTTCACAGATAACGTAAGTAAACAACTTCACAACACAGGAAGACAACGCTTGATAGGCAAGCAAGGAAAAAGGAAATCCGGTTGGATGGTTTTAAAAAAAGGAAATCGGGGTTTTAATGAAACGCGCGTTTTTTAGGAAAAGGAAATCGGCAATTCAAAACAAAAGGAAATCTGAAAAGGGTTTTCGCCTTGTCTAGCTTGCCGCCGCTTAGACAAAGCTTGTTCAAGCAAAACAGCGACGAACTTTCAAGACTACACACGAGATCTTAAGCAAGCGGAAGTAAAGGTGAGGCTCTAGATGCGATCTTATCAAGTTTCAACCAAATCGAACAAGTTTTCAAACAACATTCAAGCAGATTTAACTCAGACAAGTTCACACCGCAAATAACAACACAAATATCCGATGAATCTATCAATCCTAACAAGCGCTACTAGATCTAATCGAAACGAGATTAAAGCGATGATAGTTTTAGAGATAACTCAGCCTTTTAGTACAGAGGATGGCTCTGATACCACGTGATACGCCCTTGGTTCGGACCGAAACTCCGTGCGAAGATGAGTACTACGTTGGGGATAGATTTTGGCGGATGCGGAGGGAAACAACGAATAACGCCGGGTTAGGATGGGGAGATGGAGCGGTGGAGTCGATGGGTGGAAGGGGAACGTCTCAAGGAGGCTATGGAGCAACCGCCTTGATGGATAGAAGAGACGCTTGGAAGCAAGTATGCTTGTAAGCGGCTCAAGTTCGCAAAGGAACCGAGAGGAGTCGACTATAAGAAGTTTTAGGTAAAAAGTTGACTGAAGAAGAAGAAGGTGCGGCGCAACCCTTATATAGAGGAGGCACAAGTCGCAACTCTCTTTTAGGGTTGTGCGTTTAAACAAAAAGGAAATCCGAGAAAAGGAAATCCGCACAAAAATGGAAAAACGCAAAGAGAAAAGGAAATCGCCAAAACAACACGGCGTTCCTTAAAGAAAAGATAGAACAACGAGTAGTGTGAAAATGCCTCGTCTCTTACATTCTTCAAGCCATGATTACTAATGGACGACGTGGTGTTCTTCTTGACCTCATTAAAACCCGGTGGGAAAAAGAGTATCAAGCGAGACACCTAGTCCGCTTAGCTTTCATAGCTTGGTCTTCTTACGTGGTGGCGGTGAATATGTTGAAGTAGCTCCTAGGTGATACTTCCTTGTCCATGGTACTTGATAAAGCTATCTTGGCTAACTCCTTAGATTTGGACCGTGTGATCACGCCTTCCCGTCCTTCGGTGATTGGTGCACGTGCGCCTTGTTGATCGGCATCGATGTCGAGTGGTCGATGTTGGTCGATGCCGAGTGGTCGATGTTGATCGGCATCGGTATCGAGTGGTCGATGTTGGTCGATGCCGAGTGGTCGATGTTGGTCGATGCCGAGTGGTCGATGTTGATCGGCATCGGTATCGAGTGGTCGATGTTGGTCGATGCCGAGTGGTCGATGTTGATCGGCATCGGTATCCGATTCTAGTTCCACGCTCATATCATCCTCTAGCATATGTTGTAAGTTCCCTCTTTTCTTATCTAGTTTAGGTTCAACAACTTTTCTTCCCTCATTATAATCATATGATGTTTTGGGACTTGAAAAGTTAGAAGACTCATCTTGATGCTTATGGGCAGATCGAGTGGTTGACTTTAGCTTAAGGTGTGGAGCGTACTTCCTTCTCATGAGTGCTTTGAGTTCTGTCCAAGTGGTGATAGGTTGCATAGGCCATCTTCTCCACTCAGTCTTTTCCCACCAAGTAAGAGCATCGCCACGAAAGCTTGAGACAGCAGCTCTTAGTAGCTCATTCTCGGTAAAGTAATGGCACTTGGAGGCGTAATACATGCAAATCTCCCATTCTACATATTCAGTCGAATCCTCGCTTCCATGAAACGGTGGTGTGCTCCTATGTAGCTCGGCACATCGATACATCCTTCGGTTTCTATGGGTTCCTCGTGATTCCTCCATAGTACCTGTTTCAATCAATTAAAACTCACAGTAAGTAGTTCTAAGAGATCAAATAAGCATATAAGATAGAAGAATGAAACAGATTTTAAGCAAGATACACAACAGAAACTAATTTACGTCTTAGGCAAATTCTTTGAGGTGCTTAGCAAGTTATAAACGTGTTCAACAAGGGTTTAAATCAAAGATGCAATCTTAATAACCAGTTTAAACAAAAAGGAAAAGAGAAACACGTTTTCAAAAGGATTTGTCAAGTTGCGAAAAAAATGGAAAACTCTTTAAAACCGAAAAAAAGGAAAACTCTTTAAAACAGAAAAAAGGAAAACTATCTTCACAACTTGCTAGGCAAGTTCTAACAATGGAACACGAAATTCTCCTTATAAGAACAATTCTAAACTTGCTAGGAGTCTTAACAAACAGAGTTATCCAATGAAACACGAACAAATTCGATGCATATTCAAAACAGATGATGTATGCGGTAAACAAGCTTTAATCGAACAACGATTGATGTAGACTGAAGAACACAACTTAGCAAGCAAATTTCGAGTTTAATAGCAACCTAAAAATCTGTTAGTGACAATCAAAACGAATTAAGATCAATCACACAATCAAAAACAGATTCAACAAGCGATTGATTGTGTCCTTATGAAAACAGATCAATCAAAGCAACGATGCACAAGAAACACAAGTCACAATTAGATTCAGATCTCTAATAACCTATTAATCAAGAACTTCAAGCAATCAATTCACTCTTAAAACAGAAAAGATTTAACAGATTCGAAACAAGCGATGAAAGTGAATGAGATCTAATGAGTTCTTATGCAAGCAAAGCAACTTAAAAACGTTCTAATTCAGCACATATCTAATATAAAAGAGTAAAGGGGATAGAAAGACTCAGCCTTGGTTCAGAGTTGGCTCTGATACCACATGACACGATCCTCCCTAGCGATCTTGACTCTGCACGAGGCTGAGCTTGGAGCTACGGATTGCGGGCGATGTGAGGTGGTTCTAAAGGTCAAATACAGAGCGGGTGGTGGTGTATGAAGGTGGAAGAAGATAGATATGGGTGTTGGACGTTTCAAGCAGAAGGTGATGAATCTATTTGATGGTTTGTTGATGGTGGTGTGATGATATTGTGACTAGGTGATTGATAGTGTTGGCGACGATGAAAAGGACACAAGAACAGAGAGATGTGAGGGTGGTGGAAGCTTGAAGATGGTGTGGACGACTCAAACAATCTGTGGAGATGATTGTTTGATGGTTAGAAGAAACTCTTTGAAGAAGATGAATCTTGTAAGAGTCTCAGATTCAATCTCTGAACCGGGTTGAGCTCAAAGCTCTGATTCAATCTCTGAATCGTGAAAGGTGAGGCTAAGCTCAAAGGTTTTCTTTATCAAAATACTTGTCTGTCTATTATTGAAAGGAGGCACGAAAATATATAGGAGAGAGGCACACCTCGCCCTCTTCCTTAGGGTTTCTAAGTGACATGTCCCAAATAAGGAAAGAATGAAAACAGCACAACGTTTTAACTTAAAACAGAAAAACAACAAGTTGTTTTGGGTAGAACGACGAGTAGTGTGTATAGTGCCTCGTCTCTTACACTCCTCAAACTATAATCACTAAGTAACCGACGTAGTGTTCTTCTTGGCCTCGTTAAAACCCTTGCACAACAAACCCAATGGGATAAATCTATGCAAAGGGAAAGAGTACCAAGCGAGACACTTAGTCACTTAGTGGCTCATAGCTTGGTCTTCTTTCTTGGCATGAATGGAGACACTGTCGATGATCCTTGATTCTACTCCTCCTCAAGATCCTTGGTTCCTCATCTACAAGCATTGCTTGAACTCCTCTAGGTAGCTCCTTAACTCTTGATTGGGTGATATCTCTTTGGATCAACTCCGCAATATCAAGCTGTTTGATCAGCTTCTCCTCATCATGCTTTGAGCTTGGCAAGATCATATCACTTATAGCACTCATGTTGCGTGAAACTTGGTTTAGAGTCCTAGAAACCACGATGTTAGATGTTTCATAAGTTCGTCAATCAAGTACAAAGCTCATTGAGCCACTTATAAGCACTCATGTTGCATGAAACTTGGTTTAGAGTCCTAGCAACCACGTTGTTAGATGTTTCATAAGTTCGTCAAACTAGTACAAAGCTCATTGAGACACTTATAAGCACTCATGTTGCGTGAAACTTGGTTTAGAGTCCTAGAAACCACGATGTTAGATGTTTCATAAGTTCGTCAATCAAGTACAAAGCTCATTGAGCCACTTATAAGCACTCATGTTGCATGAAACTTGGTGTAGATTCCTAGAAACGCGTTGTTAGATGTTTCATAAGTTCGTCAAACTAGTACAAAGCTCATTGAGCCACTTATAAGCACTCATGTTGCATGAAACTTGGTTTAGAGTCCTAGCAATCACGTTGTTAGATGTTTCATAAGTTCGTCAAGCTAGTACTAAGCTCATTGAGACACTTATAAGCACTCATGTTGCATGAAACTTGGTTTAGAGTCCTAGAAATCGAGTTGTTAGATGTTTCATAAGTTCGTCAATCTAGTACAAAGCTCATTGAGACACTTATAAGCACTCATGTTGCATGAAACTTGGTTTAGAGTCCTAGCAACCACGTTGTTAGATGGTTCATAAGTTCGTCAAACTAGTAAAAAGCTCATTGAGCCACTTATAAGCACTCATGTTGCATGAAACTTGGTTTAGAGTCCTAGAAACGCGTTATTAGATGTTTCATAAGTTCGTCAAACTAGTACAAATCTCATTGAGACACTTATAAGCACTCATGTTGCATGAAACTTGGTTTAGAGTCCTAGCAATCACGTTGTTAGATGTTTCATAAGTTCGTCAAGCTAGTACTAAGCTCATTGAGACACTTATAAGCACTCATGTTGCATGAAACTTGGTTTAGAGTCCTAGAAACCGAGTTGTTAGATGTTTCATAAGTTCGTCAATCTAGTACAAAGCTCATTGAGCCACTTATAAGCACTCATGTTGCATGAAACTTGGTTTAGAGTCCTAGCAACCACGTTGTTAGATGTTTCATAAGTTCGTCAAACTAGTACAAAGCTCATTGAGACACTTATAAGCACTCATGTTGCGTGAAACTTGGTTTAGAGTCCTAGAAACCACGATGTTAGATGTTTCATAAGTTCGTCAATCAAGTACAAATCTCATTGAGCCACTTATAAGCACTCATGTTGCATGAAACTTGGTTTAGATTCCTAGAAACGCGTTGTTAGATGTTTCATAAGTTCGTCAAACTAGTACAAAGCTCATTGAGCCACTTATAAGCACTCATGTTGCATGAAACTTGGTTTAGAGTCCTAGAAACGTGTTGTTAGATGTTTCATAAGTTCGTCAAACTAGTACAAAGCTCATTGAGCCACTTATAAGCACTCATGTTGCATGAAACTTGGTTTAGAGTCCTAGCAACCGAGTTGTTAGATGTTTCATAAGTTCGTCAATCTAGTACAAAGCTCATTGAGCCACTTATAAACACTCATGTTGCATGAAACTTGGTTTAGAGTCCTAGCAATCACGTTGTTAGATGTTTCATAAGTTCGTCAAGCTAGTACTAAGCTCATTGAGACACTTATAAGCACTCATGTTGCAAGAAACTTGGTTTAGAGTCCTAGAAACCGAGTTGTTAGATGTTTCATAAGTTCGTCAATCTAGTACAAAGCTCATTGAGACACTTATAAGCACTCATGTTGCATGAAACTTGGTTTAGAGTCCTAGCAACCACGTTGTTAGATGTTTCATAAGTTCGTCAAACTAGTAAAAAGCTCATTGAGCCACTTATAAGCACTCATGTTGCATGAAACTTTGTTTAGAGTCCTAGAAACGCGTTATTAGATGTTTCATAAGTTCGTCAAACTAGTACAAAGCTCATTGAGACACTTATAAGCACTCATGTTGCATGAAACTTGGTTTAGAGTCCTAGCAATCACGTTGTTAGATGTTTCATAAGTTCGTCAAGCTAGTACTAAGCTCATTGAGACACTTATAAGCACTCATGTTGCATGAAACTTGGTTTAGAGTCCTAGAAACCGAGTTGTTAGATGTTTCATAAGTTTTTCAATCTAGTACAAAGCTCATTGAGCCACTTATAAGCACTCATGTTGCATGAAACTTGGTTTAGAGTCCTAGCAACCACGTTGTTAGATGTTTCATAAGTTCGTCAAACTAGTACAAAGCTCATTGAGACACTTATAAGCACTCATGTTGCGTGAAACTTGGTTTAGAGTCCTAGAAACCACGATGTTAGATGTTTCATAAGTTCGTCAATCAAGTACAAAGCTCATTGAGCCACTTATAAGCACTCATGTTGCATGAAACTTGGTTTAGAGTCCTACCAACCACGTTGTTAGATGTTTCATAAGTTCGTCAAACTAGTACAAAGCTCATTGAGACACTTATAAGCACTCATGTTGCGTGAAACTTGGTTTAGAGTCCTAGAAACCACGATGTTAGATGTTTCATAAGTTCGTCAATCAAGTACAAAGCTCATTGAGCCACTTATAAGCACTCATGTTGCATGAAACTTGGTGTAGATTCCTAGAAACGCGTTGTTAGATGTTTCATAAGTTCGTCAAACTAGTACAAAGCTCATTGAGCCACTTATAAGCACTCATGTTGCATGAAACTTGGTTTAGAGTCCTAGAAACGTGTTGTTAGATGTTTCATAAGTTCGTCAAACTAGTACAAAGCTCATTGAGCCACTTATAAGCACTCATGTTGCATGAAACTTGGTTTAGAGTCTTAGCAACCGAGTTGTTAGATGTTTCATAAGTTTGTCAATCTAGTACAAAGCTCATTGAGCCACTTATAAACACTCATGTTGCATGAAACTTGGTTTAGAGTCCTAGCAATCACGTTGTTAGATGTTTCATAAGTTCGTCAAGCTAGTACTAAGTTCATTGAGACACTTATAAGCACTCATGTTGCATGAAACTTGGTTTAGAGTCCTAGAAACCGAGTTGTTAGATGTTTCATAAGTTCGTCAATCTAGTACAAAGCTCATTGAGCCACTTATAAGCACTCATGTTGCATGAAACTTGGTTTAGAGTCCTAGCAACCACGTTGTTAGATGTTTCATAAGTTTGTCAAACTAGTACAAAGTTCATTGAGACACTTATAAGCACTCATGTTGCGTGAAACTTGGTTTAGAGTCCTAGAAACCACGATGTTAGATGTTTCATAAGTTCGTCAATCTAGTACAAATCTCATTGAGCCACTTATAAGCACTCATGTTGCATGAAACTTGGTTTAGAGTCCTAGAAACGCGTTGTCGGATGTTTCATAAGTTCGTCAAACTAGTACAAAGCTCATTGAGCCACTTATAAGCACTCATGTTGCATGAAACTTGGTTTAGAGTCATAGAAACGCGTTGTTAGATGTTTCATAAGTTCGTCAAACTTGTACAAAGCTCATTGAGACACTTATAAGCACTCATGTTGCATGAAACTTGGTTTAGAGTCCTAGCAACCACGTTGTTAGATGTTTCATAAGTTCGTCAAACTAGTACAAAGCTCATTGAGCCACTTATAAGCACTCATGTTGCATGAAACTTGGTTTAGAGTCCTACAAACGCGTTATTAGATGTTTCATAAGTTCGTCAAACTAGTACAAAGCTCATTGAGACACTTATAAGCACTCATGTTGCATGAAACTTGGTTTAGAGTCATAGAAACGCGTTGTTAGATGTTTCATAAGTTCGTCAAACTTGTACAAAGCTCATTGAGACACTTATAAGCACTCATGTAGTATGAAACTTGGTTTAGAGTCCTAGCAACTACGTTGTTAGATGTTTCATAAGTTCGTCAAACTAGTAAAAAGCTCATTGAGCCACTTATAACCACTCATGTTGCATGAAACTTGGTTTAGAGTCCTAGAAACGCGTTGTTAGATGTTTCATAAGTTCGTCAAACTAGTACAAAGCTCATTGAGCCACTTATAAGCACTCATGTTGCATGAAACTTGGTTTAGAGTCCTAGCAATCACGTTGTTAGATGTTTCATAAGTTCGTCAAGCTAGTACTAAGCTCATTGAGACACTTATAAGCACTCATGTTGCATGAAACTTGGTTTAGAGTCCTAGAAACCGAGTTGTTAGATGTTTCATAAGTTCGTCAATCTAGTACAAAGCTCATTGAGACACTTATAAGCACTCATGTTGCATGAAACTTGGTTTAGAGTCCTAGCAACCACGTTGTTAGATGTTTCATAAGTTCGTCAAACTAGTAAAAAGCTCATTGAGCCACTTATAAGCACTCATGTTGCATGAAACTTGGTTTAGAGTTTTAGAAACGCGTTATTAGATGTTTCATAAGTTCGTCAAACTAGTACAAAGCTCATTGAGACATTTATAAGCACTCATGTTGTATGAAACTTGGTTTAGAGTCCTAGCAATCACGTTGTTAGATGTTTCATAAGTTCGTCAAGCTAGTACTAAGCTCATTGAGACACTTATAAGCACTCATGTTGCATGAAACTTGGTTTAGAGTCCTAGAAACCGAGTTGTTAGATGTTTCATAAGTTCGTCAATCTAGTACAAAGCTCATTGAGCCACTTATAAGCACTCATGTTGCATGAAACTTGGTTTAGAGTCCTAGCAACCACGTTGTTAGATGTTTCATAAGTTCATCAAACTAGTACAAAGCTCATTCAGACACTTATAAGCACTCATGTTGCGTGAAACTTGGTTTAGAGTCCTAGAAACCACGATGTTAGATGTTTCATAAGTTCGTCAATCAAGTACAAACCTCATTGAGCCACTTATAAGCACTCATGTTGCATGAAACTTGGTTTAGAGTCCTAGAAACGCGTTGTTAGATGTTTCATAAGTTCGTCAAATTAGTACAAAGCTCATTGAGCCACTTATAAGCACTCATGTTGCATGAAACTTGGTTTAGAGTCCTAGAAACGTGTTGTTAGATGTTTCATAAGTTCGTCAAACTTGTACAAAGCTCATTGAGACACTTATAAGCACTCATGTTGCATGAAACTTGGTTTAGAGTCCTAGAAACGCGTTGTTAGATGTTTCATAAGTTCGTCAATCTAGTACAAACCTCATTGAGACACTTATAAGCACTCATGTTGCAAAAACTTGGTTTAGAGTCCTAGAAACGCGTTGTTAGATGTTTCATAAGTTCGTCAAACTAGTACAAAGCTCATTGAGCCACTTATAAGCACTCATGTTGCGTGAAACTTGTTTTAGAGTCCTAGAAACCACGATGTTAGATGTTCCATAAGTTCGTCAATCTAGTACAAAGCTCATTGAGCCACTTATAAGCACTCATGTTGCATGAAACTTGGTTTAGAGTCATAGAAACGCGTTGTTAGATGTTTCGTAAGTTCGTCAAACTTGTACAAAGCTCATTGAGACACTTATAAGCACTCATGTTGCATGAAACTTGGTTTAAATTCCTAGCAACCACGTTGTTAGATGTTTCATAAGTTCGTCAAACTAGTACAAAGCTCATTGAGCCACTTATAAGCACTCATGTTGCATGAAACTTGGTTTAGAGTCATAGAAACGCGTTGTTAGATGTTTCATAAGTTCGTCAAACTTGTACAAAGCTCATTGAGACACTTATAAGCACTCATGTTGCGTGAAACTTGGTTTAGAGTCCTAGAAACCACGATGTTAGATGTTCCAAAAGTTCGTCAATCTAGTACAAAGCTCATTGAGCCACTTATAAGCACTCATGTTGCATGAAACTTGGTTTAGAGTCATAGAAACGCGTTGTTAGATGTTTCGTAAGTTCGTCAAACTTGTACAAAGCTCATTGAGACACTTATAAGCACTCATGTTGCATGAAACTTGGTTTAGAGTCCTAGCAACCACGTTGTTAGATGTTTCATAAGTTCGTCAAACTAGTACAAAGCTCATTGAGCCACTTATAAGCACTCATGTTGCATGAAACTTGGTTTAGAGTCATAGAAACGTGTTGTTAGATATTTCATAAGTTCGGCAAACTTGTACAAAGCTCATTGAGACACTTATAAGCACTCATGTTGCATGAAACTTGGTTTAGAGTCCTAGCAACCACGTTGTTAGAGGTTTCATAAGTTCGTCAAACTAGTACAAAGCTCATTGAGACACTTATAACCATTCATGTTGCATGAAACTTGGTTTAGAGTCCTAGAAACGCGTTGTTAGATGTTTCATAAGTTCGTCAAACTAGTACAAAGCTCATTGAGCCACTTATAAGCACTCAGGTTGCATGAAACTTGGTTTAGAGTCCTAGCAATCACGTTGTTAGATGTTTCATAACTTCGTCAAGCTAGTACTAAGCTCATTGAGACACTTATAAGCACTCATGTTGCGTGAAACTTGGTTTAGAGTCCTAGAAACCACGATGTTAGATGTTTCATAAGTTCGTCAATCTAGTACAAATCTCATTGAGCCACTTATAAGCACTCATGTTGCATGAAACTTGGTTTAGAGTCCTAGAAACTTGGTTTAGAGTCCTAGAAACCGAGTTGTTAGATGTTTCATAAGTTCGTCAATCTAGTACAAAGCTCATTGAGACACTTATAAGCACTCATGTTGCATGAAACTTGGTTTAGAGTCCTAGCAACCACGTTGTTAGATGTTTCATAAGTTCATCAAACTAGTACAAAGCTCATTGAGCCACTTATAAGCACTCATGTTGCATGAAACTTGGTTTAGAGTCATAGAAACGCGTTGTTAGATATTTCATAAGTTCGTCAAACTTGTACAAATCTCATTGAGACACTTATAAGCACTCATGTTGCATGAAATTTGGTTTAGAGTCCTAGCAACCACGTTGTTAGATGTTTCATAAGTTCGTCAAACTAGTACAAAGCTCATTGAGACACTTATAAGCACTCATGTTGCGTGAAACTTGGTTTAGAGTCCTAGAAACCACGATGTTAGATGTTTCATAAGTTCGTCAATCTAGTACAAAGCTCATTGAGCCACTTATAAGCACTCATGTTGCATGAAACTTGGTTTAGAGTCATAGAAACGCGTTGTTAGATGTTTCGTAAGTTCGTCAAACTTGTACAAAGGTCATTGAGTCACTTATAAGCACTCATGTTGCATGAAACTTGGTTTAGAGTCCTAGCAACCACGTTGTTAGATGTTTCGTAAGTTCGTCAAACTAGTACAAAGATCATTGAGCCACTTATAAGCACTCATGTTGCATGAAACTTGGTTTAGAGTCTTAGAAACGCGTTGTTAGATGTTTCATAAGTTCGTCAAACTTGTACAAAGCTCATTGAGACACTTATAAGCACTCATGTTGCGTGAAACTTGGTTTAGAGTCCTAGAAACCACGATGTTAGATGTTCCAAAAGTTCGTCAATCTAGTACAAAGCTCATTGAGCCACTTATAAGCACTCATGTTGCATGAAACTTGGTTTAGAGTCATAGAAACGCGTTGTTAGATGTTTCGTAAGTTCGTCAAACTTGTACAAAGCTCATTGAGACACTTATAAGCACTCATGTTGCATGAAACTTGGTTTAGAGTCCTAGCAACCACGTTGTTAGATGTTTCATAAGTTCGTCAAACTAGTACAAAGCTCATTGAGCCACTTATAAGCACTCATGTTGCATGAAACTTGGTTTAGAGTTATAGAAATGCGTTGTTAGATATTTCATAAGTTCGTCAAAATTGTACAAAGCTCATTGAGACACTTATAAGCACTCATGTTGCATGAAACTTGGTTTAGAGTCCTAGCAACCACGTTGTTAGAGGTTTCATAAGTTCGTCAAACTAGTACAAAGCTCATTGAGCCACTTATAAGCACTAATGTTTCATGAAACTTGGTTTAGAGTCCTAGCAATCACGTTGTTAGATGTTTCATAAGTTCGTCAAACTAGTACAAAGCTCATTGAGCCACTTATAACCACTCATGTTGCATGAAACTTGGTTTAGAGTCCTAGAAACGCGTTGTTAGATGTTTCATAAGTTCGTCAAACTAGTACAAAGCTCATTGAGCCACTTATAAGCACTCATGTTGCATGAAACTTGGTTTAGAGTCCTAGCAATCACGTTGTTAGATGTTTCATAAGTTCGTCAAGCTAGTACTAAGCTCATTGAGACACTTATAAGCACTCATGTTGCATGAAACTTGGTTTAGAGTCCTAGAAACGCGTTATTAGATGTTTCATAAGTTCGTCAAACTAGTACAAGGCTCATTGAGACACTTATAAGCACTCATGTTGCATGAAACTTGGTTTAGAGTCCTAGCAATCACGTTGTTAGATGTTTCATAAGTTCGTCAAGCTAGTACTAAGCTCATTGAGACACTTATAAGCACTCATGTTGCATGAAACTTGGTTTAGAGTCCTAGAAACCGAGTTGTTAGATGTTTCATAAGTTCGTCAATCTAGTACAAAGCTCATTGAGCCACTTATAAGCACTCATGTTGCATGAAAATTGGTTTAGAGTCCTAGCAACCACGTTGTTAGATGTTTCATAAGTTCGTCAAACTAGTACAAAGCTCATTGAGCCAATTATAAGCACTCATGTTGCATGAAACTTGGTTTAGAGTACTAGAAACGCGTTATTAGATGTTTCATAAGTTCGTCAAACTAGTACAAAGCTCATTGAGACACTTATAAGCACTCATGTTGCATGAAACTTGGTTTAGAGTCCTAGAAACGCGTTGTTAGATGTTTCATAAGTTCGTCAATCTAGTACAAAGCTCATTGAGACACTTATAAACACTCATGTTGCAAAAACTTGGTTTAGAGTCCTAGAAACGCGTTGTTAGATGTTTCATAAGTTCGTCAAACTAGTACAAAGCTCATTGAGCCACTTATAAGCACTCATGTTGCATGAAACTTGGTTTAGAGTCCTAGCAATCACTTTGTTAGATGTTTCATAAGTTCGTCAAGCTAGTACTAAGCTCATTGAGACACTTATAAGCACTCATGTTGCATGAAACTTGGTTTAGAGTCCTAGAAACCAAGTTGTTAGATGTTTCATAAGTTCGTCAATCTAGTACAAAGCTCATTGAGACACTTATAAGCACTCATGTTGCATGAAACTTGGTTTAGAGTCCTAGCAACCACGTTGTTAGATGTTTCATAAGTTCGTCAAACTAGTACAAAGCTCATTGAGCCACTTATAAGCACTCATGTTGCAAAAACTTGGTTTAGAGTCCTAGAAACGCGTTGTTAGATGTTTCATAAGTTCGTCAAACTTGTACAAAGCTCATTGAGACACTTATAAGCACTCATGTTGTATGAAACTTGGTTTAGAGTCCTACCAACCACGTTGTTAGATGTTTCATAAGTTCGTCAAACTAGTACAAAGCTCATTGAGCCACTTATAACCACTCATGTTGCATGAAACTTGGTTTAGAGTCCTAGAAACATGTTGTTAGATGTTTCATAAGTTCGTCAAACTAGTACAAAGCTCATTGAGCCACTTATAAGCACTCATGTTGCATGAAACTTGGTTTAGAGTCCTAGCAATCACGTTGTTAGATGTTTCATAAGTTCGTCAAGCTAGTACTAAGCTCATTGAGACACTTATAAGCACTCATGTTGCATGAAACTTGGTTTAGAGTCCTAGAAACCGAGTTGTTAGATGTTTCATAAGTTCGTCAATCTAGTACAAAGCTCATTAGGCCACTTATAAGCACTCATGTTGCATGAAACTTGGTTTAGAGTCCTAGCAATCACGTTGTTAGATGTTTCATAAGTTCGTCAAGCTAGTACTAAGCTCATTGAGACACTTATAAGCACTCATGTTGCATGAAACTTGGTTTAGAGTCCTAGAAAAAGAGTTGTTAGATGTTTCATAAGTTCGTCAAACTAGTACAAAGCTCATTGAGCCACTTATAACCACTCATGTTGCATGAAACTTGGTTTAGTGTCCTAGAAACGCGTTGTTAGATGTTTCATAAGTTCGTCAAACTAGTACAAAGCTCATTGAGCCACTTATAAGCACTCATGTTGCATGAAACTTGGTTTAGAGTCCTAGCAATCACGTTGTTAGATGTTTCATAAGTTCGTCAAGCTAGTACTAAGCTCATTGAGACACTTATAAGCACTCATGTTGCATGAAACTTGGTTTAGAGTCCTAGAAACCGAGTTGTTAGATGTTTCATAAGTTCGTCAATCTAGTACAAAGCTCATTGAGCCACTTATAAGCACTCATGTTGCATGAAACTTGGTTTAGAGTCCTAGAAGATGTTTCATAAGTTCGTCAATCTAGTACCAAGCTCATTGAGACACTTATAAGCACTCATGTTGCAAAAACTTGGTTTAGAGTCCTAGGAACGCGTTGTTAGATGTTTCATAAGTTCGTCAATCTAGTACAAAGCTCATTGAGCCACTTATAAGCACTCATGTTGCATGAAACTTGGTTTAGAGTCCTAGCAACCCCGTTGTTAGATGTTTCATAAGTTCGTCAAACTAGTACAAAGCTCATTGAGCCACTTATAAGCACTCATGTTGCATGAAACTTTGATTAGAGTCCTAGAAACGCGTTATTAGATGTTTCATAAGTTCGTCAAACTAGTACAAAGCTCATTGAGACACTTATAAGCACTCATGTTGCATGAAACTTGGTTTAGAGTCCTAGAAACCGCATTGTTAGATGTTTCATAAGTTCCTCAATCTAGTACAAAGCTCATTGAGACACTTATAAGCACTCATGTTGCAAAAACATGGTTTAGAGTCCTAGAAACCGCGTTGTTAGATGTTTCATAAGTTCGTCAATCTAGTACAAAGCTCATTGAGACACTTATAAGCACTCATGTTGCAAAAACTTGGTTTAGAGTCCTAGAAACGCGTTGTTAGATGTTTCATAAGTTCGTCAAACTAGTACAAAGCTCATTGAGCCACTTATAAGCACTCATGTTGCATGAAACTTGGTTTAGAGTCCTAGCAATCACGTTGTTAGATGTTTCATAAGTTCGTCAAGCTAGTACTAAGCTCATTGAGACACTTATAAGCACTCATGTTGCATGAAACTTGGTTTAGAGTCCTAGAAACCGAGTTATTAGATGTTTCATAAGTTCGTCAATCTAGTACAAAGCTCATTGAGACACTTATAAGGACTCATGTTGCATGAAACTTGGTTTAGAGTCCTAGCAACCACGTTGTTAGATGTTTCATAAGTTCGTCAAACTAGTACAAAGCTCATTGAGCCACTTATAAGCACTCATGTTGCATGAAACTTGGTTTAGAGTCCTAGAAACGCGTTATTAGATGTTTCATAAGTTCGTCAAACTAGTACAAAGCTCATTGAGACACTTATAAGCACTCATCTTGCATGAAACTTGGTTTAGAGTCCTAGAAACGCGTTGTTAGATGTTTCATAAGTTCGTCAATCTAGTACAAAGCTCATTGAGACACTTATAAGCACTCATGTCGCAAAAACTTGGTTTAGAGTCCTAGAAACGCGTTGTTAGATGTTTCATAAGTTCGTCAAACTAGTACAAGGCTCATTGAGCCACTTATAAGCACTCATGTTGCGTGAAACTTGGTTTAGAGTCCTAGAAACCACGATGTTAGATGTTCCATAAGTTCGTCAATCTAGTACAAAGCTCATTGAGCCACTTATAAGCACTCATGTTGCATGAAACTTGGTTTAGAGTCATAGAAACGCGTTGTTAGATGTTTCATAAGTTCGTCAAACTTGTACAAAGCTCATTGAGACACTTATAAGCACTCTT
Organism: Cochlearia excelsa; assembly: GCA_963556525.1. NCBI lineage: Eukaryota > Viridiplantae > Streptophyta > Magnoliopsida > Brassicales > Brassicaceae > Cochlearia > Cochlearia excelsa. Next base: position 1,301,927 of record CAUVZT010000019.1, read on the forward strand.
GTTGCATGAAACTTGGTTTAGAGTCCTAGCAACCACGTTGTTAGATGTTTCATAAGTTCGTCAAACTAGTACAAAGCTCATTGAGCCACTTATAAGCACTCATGTTGCATGAAACTTGGTTTAGAGTCCTAGAAACGCGTTATTAGATGTTTCATAAGTTCGTCAAACTAGTACAAAGCTCATTGAGACACTTATAAGCACTCATGTTGCATGAAACTTGGTTTAGAGTCCTAGCAACCACGTTGTTAGATGTTTCATAAGTTCGTCAAACTATTACAAAGCTCATTGAGACACTTATAAGCACTCATGTTGCGTGAAACTTGGTTTAGAGTCCTAGAAACCGAGTTGTTAGATGTTTCATAAGTTCGTCAATCTAGTACAAAGCTCATTGAGACACTGATAAGCACTCATGTTGCATGAAACTTGGTTTAGAGTCCTAGCAACGACGTTGTTAGATGTTTCATAAGTTCGTCAAACTAGTACAAAGCTCATTGAGCCACTTATAAGCACTCATGTTGCATGAAACTTGGTTTAGAGTCCTAGAAACCGAGTTGTTAGATGTTTCATAAGTTCGTCAAACTATTACAAAGCTCATTGAGACACTTATAAGCACTCATGTTGCATGAAGCTTGGTTTAGAGTCCTAGCAACCACGTTGTTAGATGTTTCATAAGTTCGTCAAACTAGTACAAAGCTCATTGAGCCACTTATAAGTACTCATGTTGCATGAAACTTGGTTTAGAGTCCTAGAAACGCGTTATTAGATGTTTCATAAGTTCGTCAAACTAGTACAAAGCTCATTGAGACACTTATAAGCACTCATGTTGCATGAAACTTGGTTTAGAGTCCTAGAAACCGAGTTGTTAGATGTTTCATAAGTTCGTCAATCTAGTACAAAGCTCATTGAGACACTTATAAGCACTCATGTTGCAAAAACTTGGTTTAGAGTCCTAGAAACGCGTTGTTAGATGTTTCATATGTTCGTCAATCTAGTAAAAAGCTCATTGAGCCACTTATAAGCACTCATGTTGCATGAAACTTGGTTTAGAGTCCTAGCAACCACGTTGTTATATGTTTCATAAGTTCGTCAAACTAGTACAAAGCTCATTGAGCCAATTATAAGCACTCATGTTGCATGAAACTTGGTTTAGAGTACTAGAAACGCGTTATTAGATGTTTCATAAGTTCGTCAAACTAGTACAAAGCTCATTGAGACACTTATAAGCACTCATGTTGCGTGAAACTTGGTTTAGAGTCCTAGAAACCACGATGTTATATGTTTCATAAGTTCGTCAAACTAGTACAAAGCTCATTGAGCCAATTATAAGCACTCATGTTGCATGAAACTTGGTTTAGAGTACTAGAAACGCGTTATTAGATGTTTCATAAGTTCGTCAAACTAGTACAAAGCTCATTGAGACACTTATAAGCACTCATGTTGCGTGAAACTTGGTTTAGAGTCCTAGAAACCACGATGTTAGATGTTTCATAAGTTCGTCAATCTAGTACAAAGCTCATTGAGCCACTTATAAGCACTCATGTTGCATGAAACTTGGTTTAGAGTCCTAGAAACCGCGTTGTTAGATGTTTCATAAGTTCGTTAATCTAGTACAAAGCTCATTGAGACACTTATAAGCACTCATGTTGCAAAAACTTGGTTTAGAGTCCTAGAAACCGCGTTGTTAGATGTTTCATAAGTTCGTCAATCTAGTACAAAGCTCATTGAGACACTTATAAGCACTCATGTTGCAAAAAAACTTGGTTTAGAGTCCTAGAAACGCGTTGTTAGATGTTTCATATGTTCGTCAATCTAGTACAAAGCTCATTGAGCCACTTATAAGCACTCATGTTGCATGAAACTTGGTTTAGAGTCCTAGCAATCACGTTGTTAGATGTTTCATAAGTTCGTCAAGCTAGTACTAAGCTCATTGAGACACTTATAAGCACTCATGTTGCATGAAACTTGGTTTAGAGTCCTAGAAACCGAGTTGTTAGATGTTTCATAAGTTCGTCAATCTAGTACAAAGCTCATTGAGACACTTATAAGCACTCATGTTGCATGAAACTTGGTTTAGAGTCCTAGCAACCACGTTGTTAGATGTTTCATAAGTTCGTCAAACTATTACAAAGCTCATTGAGACACTTATAAGCACTCATGTTGCGTGAAACTTGGTTTAGAGTCCTAGAAACCGAGTTGTTAGATGTTTCATAAGTTCGTCAATCTAGTACAAAGCTCATTGAGACACTGATAAGCACTCATGTTGCATGAAACTTGGTTTAGAGTCCTAGCAACCACGTTGTTAGATGTTTCATAACTTCGTCAAACTAGTACAAAGCTCATTGAGCCACTTATAAGCACTCATGTTGCATGAAACTTGGTTTAGAGTCCTAGAAACCGAGTTGTTAGATGTTTCATAAGTTCGTCAATCTAGTACAAAGCTCATTGAGACACTTATAAGCACTCATGTTGCATGAAACTTGGTTTAGAGTCCTAGCAACCACGTTGTTAGATGTTTCATAAGTTCGTCAAACTAGTACAAAGCTCATTGAGCCACTTATAAGCACTCATGTTGCATGAAACTTGGTTTAGAGTCCTAGAAACGCGTTATTAGAAGTTTCATAAGTTCGTCAAACTAGTAAAAAGCTCATTGAGACACTTATAAGCACTCATGTTGCATGAAACTTGGTTTAGAGTCCTCGAAACCGAGTTGTTAGATGTTTCATAAGTTCGTCAATCTAGTACAAAGCTTATTGAGACACTTATAAGCACTCATGTTGCAAAAACTTGGTTTAGAGTTCTAGAAACGCGTTGTTAGATGTTTCATATGTTCGTCAATCTAGTACAAAGCTCATTGAGCCAGTTATAAGCACTCATGTTGCATGAAACTTGGTTTAGAGTCCTAGCAACCACGTTGTTAGATGTTTCATAAGTTCGTCAAACTAGTACAAAGCTCATTGAGACACTTATAAGCACTCATGTTGCGTGAAACTTGGTTTAGAGTCCTAGAAACCACGATGTTAGATGTTTCATAAGTTCGTCAATCTAGTACAAAGCTCATTGAGCCACTTATAAGCACTCATGTTGCATGAAACTTGGTTTAGAGTCCTAGAAACGCGTTGTTAGATGTTTCATAAGTTCGTCAAACTAGTACAAAGCTCATTGAGCCATTTATAAGCACTCATGTTGCATGAAACTTGGTTTATAGTCCTAGAAACGCGTTGTCAGATGTTTCATAAGTTCGTCAAACTTGTACAAAGCTCATTGAGACACTTATAAGCACCCATGTTGCATGAAACTTGGTTTAGAGTCCTAGAAACGCGTTATTAGATGTTTCATAAGTTCGTCAATCTAGTACAAAGCTCATTGAGACACTTATAAGCACTCATGTTGCAAAAACTTGGTTTAGAGTCCTAGAAACGCGTTGTTAGATGTTTCATAAGTTCGTCAAACTAGTACAAAGCTCATTGAGCCACTTATAAGCACTCATGTTGCGTGAAACTTGGTTTAGTCCTGGAAACCACGATGTTAGATGTTTCATAAGTTCATCAGTCTAGTACAAAGCTCATTGAGCCACTTATAAGCACTTATGTTGCATGAAACTTGGTTTAGAGTCATAGAAACGCGTTGTTAGATGTTTCATAAGTTCGTCAAACTTGTACAAAGCTCATTGAGACACTTATAAGCACTCATGTTGCATGAAACTTGGTTTAGAGTCCTAGCAACCACGTTGTTAGATGTTTCATAAGTTCGTCAAACTAGTACAAAGCTCATTGAGCCAATTATAAGCACTCATGTTGCATGAAACTTGGTTTAGAGTACTAGAAACGCGTTATTAGATGTTTCATAAGTTCGTCAAACTAGTACAAAGCTCATTGAGACACTTATAAGCACTCATGTTGCATGAAACTTGGTTTAGAGTCCTAGAAACGCGTTGTTAGATGTTTCATAAGTTCGTCAATCTAGTACAAAGCTCATTGAGACACTTATAAGCACTCATGTTGCAAAAACTTGGTTTAGAGTCCTAGAAACGCGTTGTTAGATGTTTCATAAGTTCGTCAAACTAGTACAAAGCTCATTGAGCCACTTATAAGCACTCATGTTGCATGAAACTTGGTTAAGAGTCCTAGCAATCACGTTGTTAGATGTTTCATAAGTTCGTCAAGCTAGTACTAAGCTCATTGAGACACTTATAAGCACTCATGTTGCATGAAACTTGGTTTAGAGGCCTAGAAACCGAGTTGTTAGATGTTTCATAAGTTCGTCAATCTAGTACAAAGTTCATTGAGACACTTATAAGCACTCATGTTGCATGAAACTTGGTTTAGAGTCCTAGCAACCACGTTGTTAGATGTTTCATAAGTTCGTCAAACTAGTACAAAGCTCATTGAGCCACGTATAAGCACTCATGTTGCATGAAACTTGGTTTAGAGTCCTAGAAACGCGTTATTAGATGTTTCATAAGTTCGTCAAACTAGTACAAAGGTCATTGAGACACTTATAAGCACTCATGTTGCATGAAACTTGGTTTAGTCCTATAAACCGCGTTGTTAGATGTTTCATAAGTTCGTCAATCTAGTACAAAGCTCATTGAGACACTTATAAGCACTCATGTTGCAAAAACTTGGTTTAGAGTCCTAGAAACGCGTTGTTAGATGTTTCATAAGTTCGTCAAACTAGTACAAAGCTCATTGAGCCACTTATAAGCACTCATGTTGCATGAAACTTGGGTTAGATTCCTAGCAATCACGTTGTTAGATGTTTCATAAGTTCCTCAAGCTAGTACTAAGCTCATTGAGACACTTATAAGCACTCATGTTGCATGAAACTTGGTTTAGAGTCCTAGAAACCGAGTTGTTAGATGTTTCATAAGTTCGTCAATCTAGTACAAAGCTCATTGAGACACTTATAAGCACTCATGTTGCATGAAACTTGGTTTAGAGTCCTAGCAACCACGTTGTTAGATGTTTCATAAGTTTGTCAAACTAGTACAAAGCTCATTGAGCCACTTATAAGCACTCATGTTGCATGAAACTTGGTTTAGAGTCCTAGAAACGCGTTATTAGATGTTTCATAAGTTCGTCAAACTAGTACAAAGCTCATTGAGACACTTATAAGCACTCATGTTGCATGAAACTTGGTTTAGAGTCCTAGAAACGCGTTGTTAGATGTTTCATAAGTTCGTCAATCTAGTACAAAGCTCATTGAGACACTTATAAGCACTCATGTGGCAAAAACTTGGTTTAGAGTCCTAGAAACGCGTTGTTAGATGTTTCATAAGTTCGTCAAACTAGTACAAAGCTCATTGAGCCACTTATAAGCACTCATGTTGCATGAAACTTGGTTTAGAGTCCTAGAAACGCGTTGTTAGATGTTTCATAAGTTCGTCAATCTAGTACAAAGCTCATTGAGACACTTATAACACTACAAGAAAAACGGCAAATAGCAACGCCATATTTTTGTCGCTATACGCTCGTCGCTATTCAAAATTCGTCGCTAAATCATCGCCATTTTAGAATCGTCGCTATTTCGTCGCCAATGTAGCGACGCCGCATAATCGTCGCTAATGATATTTCGTCGCTAATTCGTCGCTAATTCGTTGCTAATTTAGCGACGAATTAGCAACGATGTGTTAAAAAGTCGTAAAATATTAGCGACGAATTAGCGACGATATATAAAAAATAAATTTCCAATTTAAAGATTTTGCGAAAACAATCCTTCCTAATTCGTTGCTAATTTAGCGATGAATTAGCAACGATGTGTTAAAAAGTCGTTGCTAATTCGTCGCTAAATTAGCAACGAATTAGCAAGGATGGCTTGACAAGTCCTTGCTAATTCGTCGCTAATTTAGCGACGAATTAGCAACGATTTAAAAAAAAAATTTAAAAAAAAACAAATTTAAAAAAAAACAATTATAAAAAAATAAAAAAAAACAATTATAAAAATATTAAAAAAATACAAAATATTTTAAAAATACAATAAATTAAAACTAAACAGCGGGATCGGCGGGATCATCTGGATCGACGACGTAATCATCAATCCCGATATCACGTCCAAGGTCTTGAGCTGCCGCTGCCGCTGCCGCTACATCTGGAGGGATCACTGGTGGCTGAGTTGGTTGGACTCCCCGCTGCTGCATCAACCTCGCGAGGTTTGGACTTTCCATCGCGATGATGGAGAAGAAGTCCGTGATGTTCTGATAGCGGACTTCTTGTGCCGCGAGCTGCTCCCTCAACCGAACATTCTCTTCGGCGTGATCATGGGCGGTGGGACGAGGCTGCGAAGAAGAAGCGGCGGGAACCGTCTCAATCGAACCGACTCCAAAAGTGCGGTTCTTCTTCGTCTTCGGGGCCACCTATATAGACAATTTAAAATCGTTAGATATTAATATAATAAATATTATTTTGAATTAAATTAAATTATTTTAAATTATTACCTCATAGTAGATCCGGTCGCACTCGGTGACCGACAGCGTCCCGAGGAGTTGACCGAACTACCATCGGTCGACGTCGAACCCTGACTAACCCGCTCGGCGACTCTAGCCTCATATGCGTTCACGATCTTTTCAGATCGTGAACTCACATAGGTCCCGTCCTTCCTCTTCTGGACCTTCTTCAAAACTTCTACAATGGGCGGAAGCTCGCCCATCTCCTCGCGCTATTGAAAATTATAATTAAATTATATATTTTTAAATTTTATATTATTTGAAAAAGTATTTAAATTTTAAATATATATTAATTATAATACCATCCGTATACGCCGTCCGGCGTAAGAAGTCGGTCCCGAGGTGTGGACATATGGACTGTCTCGTCGATCGGTGTGAGTCGGGACTTGGAGCAGCTACTACCGCAACTTGAACCGAATGCGGGTTCGTCGAATAGTCGCAAAGGCCCTTCCACACCGCCCCATCCATTGCTATGGGTTTCGCCTCGTCTCCCTTCTTCAGCCACTTAGTCTTCCATTTGTTGATAATCCCAGTGAGGCGATGCATGGCTTTCTCCTCGAAACCCTTGCGGACTTTAAACATGTCTTCCTCTCGCCAATGCCATTTTTGCTATTTGAGTTTTTTAAAATATTAAAATAAATTTTAAATAATAAAAAAATAAATTTTGTAATAATTATTACATTTTATATAATATATATGTTATTTTATTACAATAAATATTTATATTAACTTTTTATAATGTTTAATTTTTAAAATTTAAATAATTAAAAATTTTACTTACCGCAAAAGATTCGAACCGAGATGTCCTTGATATAAGGAGGCGCACTGCGACCGGTTGACGTGCGGCTCCACGAAATACGTCTTCATCACATCCGAGACACTCCTACTAACCTTGTTATCGCAAAACCTACGAAAAATAAATTTATCGTTAGCAATTATTATATTTGAAAATCAATTAATTAAATAATATAAAAATCAATTAATTAAAATAAATCTATTAATTAAATAATATAAAAATCAATTAATTATAAAAATCAATTAAATAATTACCAAAATGTCCCTTACGGCCGGAATGGAGCAACGGTAGGTACCGGTGGCTCTCCCGCCGAAGAAAGTCGAGGATCCGCTGCATGTGCGGTCCAAGATGCGAGGTGGTGGTAAATCGACGGGGGGATCAGCTGGAGCATCGGGAATAGGCTCTTGACTTGGGTTTTGTTGGGGTGGGTCTTGTTGGGGTGGGTTTTGTTGGGGTGGGTTTTGTTGGGATGGGTTTTGTTGGGATGGGTTTGAAGTAGAGGTGGAACCGGATCGGTTCCTTATGAAATTATAGTAATGAGGGTGTTGGTTATTTTGAGACATGTTTTTGAAGTTGGGTTTTGGAGTTGGGTTTTTTTAGAGAGATAAAATATTTTAGAGAGAGAGAGAATGAGATTGTGGGAAAAAAAGAGAAGTGTCGTCGGGTATATAATTTAGCGACGAATTAGCGACGATTCGTCGCCATTTCGTCGCCTCTTTCGGTTCAAACCTTTTGGTTTCCCACCCGCGGCAAACGAAAAAAAGGCGACGATTTAGCGACGATACAATATAGCGACGATTTAGCAACGATTCGTTTCTAAATCGTCGCTATATGGTAACGTGACACGAAGCGACTTACATCGTATTTAATAAGTACATGCATGTCGAATTCGTTGCTATTTCGTCGCTATATATATTTAGCGACGATTTAGCAACGAATCGTTGCCAATTCGTTGCTAATTCGTAGCTATATGTTACCATGACACGAAACGACATTCATCGTATTTCCAAGTACGAGAATGTAAGGAGGTTTAAAATTAGCGACGAAATAGCAACGATTCGTTGCTAAATCGTCGCTAAATGTCAATAGCGACGAAATAGCAACGATTTGTTGCTAAATCGTCGCTAATGCTAAACCCTTATTTTAGGGTTTGGAACCCTAAATTCGGTTTGTATCGTTTTTTTACCACTTTTTCGTCAAAACGAGTTTATAACATTGATCATATGAAGTCACAAACTCAATATATGACAAAAAACTTGTAAACTAGTTTATTATGAACTTTATAATATAAACTCTTATAAGTTATGGTTTACTTAGCTTAAATGTGTTAAGTATAATTTTGTAATCTATAATTTTTATTGTTTTATACAAATATATTACTAGTTTTGTACACTTTTTTAGTTAAGCAAAACTCGTATAAATCGATATTAAGTGGTGTTTTAGGGGTTTAAAGTTCGAAGGCTTGCAACGACTTAGCAACGAATTGGCAAGGAATCATGGTTAGCAACGAAATGGCGACGATTTGGCAACGATATGTCATTAAGTTTAGCGACGATTTAGCAACGATATTGAACCCCTAAATCTGTAATCCATCGAAAATTAGATTTTTTAATAAATCGTTGCCAATTCGTCGCTAATATAGCGACGAATTGGCAACGAAAGTAGGTTAGCGTTGCTATATCGTTGCTAATTAGCGACGATTTAGCAACGGAAATTACAAATCCTGGCTATTTCGTTGCTAAATTAAATATTATTTTAAAAAAAAATAATTACAAAAACACACACAATTATTACAAAAATACACAAAGATTACAAAAACACACACAAATATTACAACTAACACATGTACACAATTATATTACAAAAACACAAAGAAAATTATTCATTATTATCGGAATCAACAAATTCGACTTCGCTACTTTCATCGAATTCATCTGCACCTCCGTCGTCTTCATCATCCACAATATCTTCAACAACTTGATTATCGGGGTCGACAAGAAATACATCTTCCGTCGATTGATTTGTTGGAATGATTGTCCCACCAATGACATCTTGTTGCATAGGAACTTCATCGTTACCCATAATTAAACCTCTTGGAACGATTCGGACTACTGCACTCCATGCTATACCGCTAGTCTTAACCCGAGGATAAGGTATGAAAGTAACTTGTTCAGCTTGCGATCCAAGGATAAAAGGTTCAAACTTCCGATATCGTCGTGACTGGTTGATGTCAATCACACCAAATTTGACATCTGAAGTGACCCATTTGAATAACGCGTTTTTTGCTTCAGGTTACAATCTGTAGATTGGGACCGGAGCCTTACCATCGTTCGTGATATGCAACTCACTTCTAAAACATATTTCGGGCAAATCTAGTCTTGTCTTCAAATTGTCTTTAGTTCTCCCCTGTACATTCAACAATGTGTTTATAATATTATCAAAAAAGTTTTTTTCAATGTGCATAACGTCGAGGTTATGTCTCAACAAGTGATTTTTCCAGTACGGGAGTTCCCAAAAAATGCTTTTCTTGTGCCAGTTATCGCTTTCTCCGTATCCATCGGGTAAATTAGAAACATGCCAATTACCACCCCGTCTACATGTTTTTTGCGCCCCATAATTATCCAACTCCTCCAATAACTCTGCCCCCGTCGGATAAAGTAGGGGTGGATGTTTAACGACTCGATTCTTCTTAAATAACCTTCTGTTCTTTCGATATGGATGATTGATTGGAAGGAAACGTCGGTGACAATCAAACCAACTTGTTTTCCTTCCATGTGGGAGTTGAAACGCATCAGTCCGATGACGACAATATGGACAAGACAATCGTCCATGCGTTGTCCAACCCTGCTAACATGCCATAAGCAGGAAAGTCACTAATAGTCCACATGAGCACCGCACGCATCGTAAAATTTTTCTTGCGTGAGATATCATACGTACGAACCCCAGTGGACCATAGCTCTTTTAACTCATGTATCAAAGGTTGCGAGAAAAACATCAAGAGCTCTCTTTGGGTGCTTCGGACCTGGTACTAAAATGCTTAAGAAAAAAGAAATTCTCTTTGCATGCACATATTGGGAGGTAGATTATACGGAGTTAGTATAACTGGCCACAAAGAGTACTTGTCTACCGGACATACCGAATGGACTAAATCCGTCGGTGCATAAACCAAGGTATACATTACGAACCTCTCTCGCGAAATCGAGTATACCGTGTTGAAGTGCTTCCAAGCCTTTGCATCTGACGGATGAGTGACTTCCCCATCTTCAACTGAGTGTTCTGCATGCCATCTCATCGAATCAGATGTCCTCTCTGATTGATACAATCTTTTTAGTCTGTCTGTGATGGGTAAGTACCACATCCGTTGATACGGGACTTTACTCCCCTTCCCTTGGACCTTATATCTCGGTTGACGACAAAAACGACATTCAAGCAATTCATCATCATCTTTCCAATAAATCATACAATTGTTAACACAAATATCAATCATTTCAGAAGGCAATCCAAGACTAAAAACCAACTTTTGTATTTCGTAATACGACTCGGCGACTACATTACCCCTCGGGCAGATATTCTTTCAGTAACTCCGCCCATGAGTCCATGCAAAACTCACTCAAATTATTATCAGATTTTATATTCATCATCCTAGATGCTAATGATAGTTTTGACAATCCAACTTTACATCCCTCGTAAATTGGTTTATTCGCAGCGTCTAACATATCATAAAATCGTTTAGCATCTAGGTTAGGTTCCTCAACTACATTTTCGGATAAATACTCCCTCGTATCATGAAATGCATCAGCAACCATTTCATGATATCTATTATCATCTACATGCACAAAACCACCGCCCTGATCATGATCATAGTTACTATCAAAATGAGGCGGTAAATTAGCAGGTTCGTTACTAACATGATCACTAACAGGAAACGTATAACTACTATCTCCAACTTCAGTATTATAATTAGAGTTATACCCTTCCCCATGTTGAAACCAAACAAAATACTGCGGCATAAAACCTCTATTAAAAAGATGTTTCCATACGGTTTCAACAAACACGTATTTAGTGTTAACGCACTTCTTACATGGACAATACATTTTACCGGTATCTTGCGTATTCGCATGTTTCCGGCTGCTGCATGAATGCTTGAAGTCCCTCCGTAAATTCGTCGTAACTACCCCGATCGATCTTTATGCTGATACATCCAAGACCGTAACTCGTATATATTGTTATTACCGTGAGACATATTGAAATTTTTAGAGTGTTTATATTTTTATAGAGTTATTGATTTTGTATTGTGTTGTGGTGTGATTTTTTGAAGAGTGTAGATGGGTTTATATAGATGGAAAATTAGCAACGAATTAGCAAGGAAATCAAATTAGCAACGATTTAGCAACGTTTTTGAAAACGTGCTTACCTACTTAGCGACCCTCCTCGCTAATTCGTCGCTAATTAGCAAGGATATATATTCGTCGCTAAAAATCGTCGCTAAATCGTAGCCAATTAGCAAGGATATATATTCGTCGCTAAATCGTCCCTACTTAGCGACGATTTAGCGACGCGGCTCTAATTCGTCGCCAAAATCGTCGCTAAATCGTAGCCAATTTAGCGAGGAAAACATACCTCACTAAATAGCGACGATTTAGCGACGACATTATTCTCCGTTGCTATTTCGTCGTCAATTCGTTGCTATTTCGTTGCTATATTTATTCGTCGCTATTTCCTTGCTAAATTTCGTTGCTAAAAGCCCAGTTTCTTGTAGTGTAAGCACTCATGTTGCAAAAACTTGGTTTAGAGTCCTAGAAACGCGTTGTTAGATGTTTCATAAGTTCGTCAAACTAGTACAAAGCTCATTGAGCCACTTATAAGCACTCATGTTGCGTGAAACTTGGTTTAGAGTCCTAGAAACCACGATGTTAGATGTTCCATAAGTTCGTCAATTTAGTACAAAGCTCATTGAGCCACTTATAAGCACTCATGTTGCATGAAACTTGGTTTAGAGTCATAGAAACGCGTTGTTAGATGTTTCATAAGTTCGTCAAACTTGTACAAAGCTCATTGAGACACTTATAAGCACTCATGTTGCATGAAACTTGGTTTAAAGTCCTAGAAACCACGTTGATAGATGTTTCATAAGTTCGTCAAACTAGTACAAAGCTCATTGAGCCAATTATAAGCACTCATGTTGCATGAAACTTGGTTTAGAGTACTAGAAACGCGTTATTAGATGTTTCATAAGTTCGTCAAACTAGTACAAAGCTTATTGAGACACTTATAAGCACTCATGTTGCATGAAACTTGGTTTAGAGTCCTAGAAACCGCGTTGTTAGATGTTTCATAAGTTCGTCAATCTAGTACAAAGCTCATTGAGACACTTATAAGCACTCATGTTGCATGAAACTTGGTTTAGAGTCCTAGAAACGCGTTGTTAGATGTTTCATAAGTTCGTCAATCTAGTACAAAGCTCATTGAGACACTTATAAGCACTCATGTCGCAAAAAATTGGTTTAGAGTCCTAGAAACGCGTTGTTAGATGTTTCATAAGTTCGTCAAACTAGTACAAAGCTCATTGAGACACTTATAAGCACTCATGTTGCATGAAACTTGGTTTAGAGTCCTAGCAACCACGTTGTTAGATGTTTCATAAGTTCGTCAAACTAGTACAAAGCTCATTGAGACACTTATAAGCACTCATGTTGCGTGAAACTTGGTTTAGAGTCCTAGAAACCACGATGTTAGATGTTTCATAAGTTCGTCAATCTAGTACAAATCTCATTGAGCCACTTATAAGCACTCATGTTGCATGAAACTTGGTTTAGAGTCCTAGAAACGCGTTGTTAGATGTTTCATAAGTTCGTCAAACTAGTACAAATCTCATTGAGCCACTTATAAGCACTCATGTTGCATGAAACTTGGTTTAGAGTCATAGAAACGCGTTGTCAGATGTTTCATAAGTTCGTCAAACTTGTACAAAGCTCATTGAGACACTTATAAGCACTCATGTTGCATGAAACTTGGTTTAGAGTCCTAGCAACCACGTTGTTAGATGTTTCATAAGTTCGTCAAACTAGTACAAAGATCATTGAGCCACTTATAAGCACTCATGTTGCATGAAACTTGGTTTAGAGTCCTACAAACGCGTTATTAGATGTTTCATAAGTTCGTCAAACTAGTACAAAGCTCATTGAGACACTTATAAGCACTCATGTTGTATGAAACTTGGTTTAGAATCCTAGAAACCACGATGTTAGATGTTTCATAAGTTCGTCAATCTAGTACAAAGCTCATTGAGCCACTTATAAGCACTCATGTTGCATGAAACTTGGTTTAGAGTCATAGAAACGCGTTGTTAGATGTTTCATAAGTTCGTCAAACTTGTACAAAGCTCATTGAGACACTTATAAGCACTCATGTTGCATGAAACTTGGTTTAGAGTCCTAGCAACCACGTTGTTAGATGTTTCATAAGTTCGTCAAACTAGTACAAAGCTCATTGAGCCAATTATAAGCACTCATGTTGCATGAAACTTGGTTTAGAGTACTAGAAACGCGTTATTAGATGTTTCATAAGTTCGTCAAACTAGTACAAAGCTCATTGAGACACTTATAAGCACTCATGTTGCATGAAACTTGGTTTAGAGTCCTAGAAACGCGTTGTTAGATGTTTCATAAGTTCGTCAATCTAGTACAAAGCTCATTGAGACACTTATAAGCACTCATGTTGCAAAAACTTGGTTTAGAGTCCTCGAAACGCGTTGTTAGATGTTTCATAAGTTCGTCAAACTAGTACAAAGCTCATTGAGCCACTTATAAGCACTCATGTTGCATGAAACTTGGTTTAGAGTCCTAGCAATCACGTTGTTAGATGTTTCATAAGTTCGTCAAGCTAGTACTAAGCTCATTGAGACACTTATAAGCACTCATGTTGCATGAGACTTGGTTTAGAGTCCTAGAAACCGAGTTGTTAGATGTTTCATAAGTTCGTCAATCTAGTACAAAGCTGATTGAGACACTTATAAGCATTCACGTTGCATGAAACTTGGTTTAGAGTCCTAGAAACCACGATGTTAGATGTTTCATAAGTTCGTCAAACTAGTACAAAGCTCATTGAGCCACTTATAAGCACTCATGTTGCATGAAACTTGGTTTAGAGTCCTAGAAACGCGTTATTAGATGTTTCATAAGTTCGTCAAACTAGTACAAAGCTCATTGAGACACTTATAAGCACCCATGTTGCATGAAACTTGGTTTAGTCCTATAAACCGCGTTGTTAGATGTTTCATAAGTTTGTCAATCTAGTACAAAGCTCATTGAGACACTTATAAGCACTCATGTTGCAAAAACTTGGTTTAGAGTCCTAGAAACGCGTTGTTAGATGTTTCATAAGTTCGTCAAACTAGTACAAAGCTCATTGAGCCACTTATAAGCACTCATGTTGCATGAAACTTGGTTTAGAGTCTTAGCAATCACGTTGTTAGATGTTTCATAAGTTCGTCAAGCTAGTACTAAGCTCATTGAGACACTTATAAGCACTCATGTTGCATGAAACTTGGTTTAGAGTCCTAGAAACCGAGTTGTTAGATGTTTCATAAGTTCGTCAATCTAGTACAAAGCTCATTGAGACACTTATAAGCACTCATGTTGCATGAAACTTGGTTTAGAGTCCTAGCAACCACCTTGTTAGATGTTTCATAAGTTCGTCAAACTAGTACAAAGCTCATTGAGGCACTTATAAGCACTCATGTTGCATGAAACTTGGTTTAGAGTCCTAGAAACGCGTTATTAGATGTTTCATAAGTTCGTCAAACTAGTACAAAGCTCATTGAGACACTTATAAGCACTCATGTTGCATGAAACTTGGTTTAGAGTCCTAGAAACCGCGTTGTTAGATGTTTCATAAGTTCGTCAAACTAGTACAAAGCTCATTGAGCCACTTATAAGTACTCATGTAGCATGAAACTTGGTTTAGAGTCCTAGCAATCACGTTGTTAGATGTTTCATAAGTTCGTCAAGCTAGTACTAAGCTCATTGAGACACTTATAAGCACTCATGTTGCATGAAACTTGGTTTAGAGTCCTAGGAACCGTGTTGTTAGATGTTTCATAAGTTCGTCAATCTAGTACAAAGCTCATTGAGACACTTATAAGCACTCATGTTGCATGAAACTTGGTTTAGAGTCCTAGCAACCACGTTGTTAGATGTTTCATAAGTTCGTCAAACTAGTACAAAGCTCATTGAGCCACTTATAAGCACTCATGTTGCATTAAACTTGGTTTAGAGTCCTAGAAACGCGTTATTAGATGTTTCATAAGTTCGTCAAACTAGTACAAAACCCATTGAGACACTTATAAGCACTCATGTTGCATGAAACTTGGTTTAGAGTCCTAGAAACCGCGTTGTTAGATGTTTCATAAGTTCGTCAAACTAGTACAAAGCTCATTGAGCCACTTATAAGTACTCATGTAGCATGAAACTTGGTTTAGAGTCCTAGCAATCACGTTGTTAGATGTTTCATAAGTTCGTCAAGCTAGTACTAAGCTCATTGAGACACTTATAAGCACTCATGTTGCATGAAACTTGGTTTAGAGGCCTAGAAACCGTGTTGTTAGATGTTTCATAAGTTCGTCAATCTAGTACAAAGCTCATTGAGACACTTATAAGCACTCATGTTGCATGAAACTTGGTTTAGAGTCCTAGCAACCACGTTGTTAGATGTTTCATAAGTTCGTCAAACTAGTACAAAGCTCATTGAGCCACTTATAAGCACTCATGTTGCATGAAACTTGGTTTAGAGTCCTAGAAACGCGTTATTAGATGTTTCATAAGTTCGTCAAACTAGTACAAAGCTCATTGAGACACTTATAAGCACTCATGTTGCATGAAACTTGGTTTAAAGTCCTAGAAACCGCGTTGTTAGATGTTTCATAAGTTCGTCAATCTAGTACAAAGCTCATTGAGACACTTATAAGCACTCATGTTGCAAAAACTTGGTTTAGAGTCCTAGAAACGCGTTGTTAGATGTTTCATAAGTTCGTCAATCTAGTACAAAGCTCATTGAGACACTTATAAGCACTCATGTTGCATGAAACTTGGTTTAGAGTCCTAGCAACCACGTTGTTAGATGTTTCATAAGTTCGTCAAACTAGTACAAAGCTCATTGAGCCACTTATAAGCACTCATGTTGCATGAAACTTGGTTTAGAGTCCTAGAAACGCGTTATTAGATGTTTCATAAGTTCGTCAAACTAGTACAAAGCTCATTGAGCCACTTATAAGCACTCATGTTGCATGAAACTTTGTTTAGAGTCCTAGAAACGCGTTGTTAGATGTTTCATAAGTTCGTCAAACTTGTACAAAGCTCATTGAGACACTTATAAGCACTCATGTTGCATGAAACTTGGTTTAGAGTCCTAGAAACGCGTTGTTAGATGTTTCATAAGTTCGTCAATCTAGTACAAAGCTCATTGAGACACTTATAAGCACTCATGTTGCAAAAACTTGGTTTAGAGTCCTAGAAACGCGTTGTTAGATGTTTCATAAGTTCGTCAAACTAGTACAAAGCTCATTGAGCCACTTATAAGCACTCATGTTGCGTGAAACTTGGTTTAGAGTCCTAGAAAGCACGATGTTAGATGTTCCCTAAGTTCGTCAATCTAGTACAAAGCTCATTGAGCCACTTATAAGCACTCATGTTTCATGAAACTTGGTTTAGAGTCATAGAAACGCATTGTTAGATGTTTCATAAGTTCGTCAAACTTGTACAAAGCTCATTGAGACACTTATAAGCACTCATGTTGCATGAAACTTGGTTTAGAGTCCTAGAAACCACGTTGATAGATGTTTCATAAGTTCGTCAAACTAGTACAAAGCTCATTGAGCCAATTATAAGCACTCATGTTGCATGAAACTTGGTTTAGAGTACTAGAAACGCGTTATTAGATGTTTCATAAGTTCGTCAAACTAGTACAAAGCTCATTGAGCCACTTATAAGCACTCATGTTGCGTGAAACTTGGTTTAGAGTCCTAGAAAGCACGATGTTAGATGTTCCATAAGTTCGTCAATCTAGTACAAAGCTCATTGAGCCACTTATAAGCACTCATGTTGCATGAAACTTGGTTTAGAGTCATAGAAACGCATTGTTAGATGTTTCATAAGTTCGTCAAACTTGTACAAAGCTCATTGAGACACTTATAAGCACTCATGTTGCATGAAACTTGGTTTAGAGTCCTAGAAACCACGTTGATAGATGTTTCATAAGTTCGTCAAACTAGTACAAAGCTCATTGAGCCACTTATAAGCACTCATGTTGCATGAAACTTGGTTTAGAGTCCTAGAAACGCGTTATTAGATGTTTCATAAGTTCGTCAAACTAGTACAAAGCTCATTGAGACACTTATAAGCACTCATGTTGCATGAAACTTGGTTTAGAGTCCTAGAAACCGCGTTGTTAGATGTTTCATAAGTTCGTCAATCTAGTACAAAGCTCATTGAGACACTTATAAGCACTCATGTTGAAAAAACTTGGTTTAGAGTCCTAGAAACCACGATGTTAGATGTTTCATAAGTTCGTCAATCAAGTACAAAGCTCATTGAGCCACTTATAAGCACTCATGTTTCATGAAACTTGGTTTAGAGTCCTAGAAACGCGTTGTTAGATGTTTCATAAGTTCGTCAAACTAGTACAAAGCTCATTGAGCCACTTATAAGCACTCATGTTGCATGAAACTTGGTTTAGAGTCCTAGAAACGCGTTGTTAGATGTTTCATAAGTTCGTCAAACTTGTACAAAGCTCATTGAGACACTTATAAGCACTCATGTTGCATGAAACTTGGTTTAGAGTCCTAGAAACGCGTTGTTAGATGTTTCATAAGTTCGTCAATCTAGTACAAAGCTCATTGAGACACTTATAAGCACTCATGTTGCAAAAACTTGGTTTAGAGTCCTAGAAACGCGTTGTTAGATGTTTCATAAGTTCGTCAAACTAGTACAAAGCTCATTGAGCCACTTATAAGCACTCATGTTGCGTGAAACTTGGTTTAGAGTCCTAGAAAGCACGATGTTAGATGTTCCATAAGTTCGTCAATCTAGTACAAAGCTCATTGAGCCACTTATAAGCACTCATGTTGCATGAAACTTGGTTTAGAGTCATAGAAACGCATTGTTAGATGTTTCATAAGTTCGTCAAACTTGTACAAAGCTCATTGAGACACTTATAAGCACTCATGTTGCATGAAACTTGGTTTAGAGTCCTAGAAACCACGTTGATAGATGTTTCATAAGTTCGTCAAACTAGTACAAAGCTCATTGAGCCACTTATAAGCACTCATGTTGCATGAAACTTGGTTTAGAGTCCTAGAAACGCGTTATTAGATGTTTCATAAGTTCGTCAAACTAGTACAAAGCTCATTGAGACACTTATAAGCACTCATGTTGCATGAAACTTGGTTTAGAGTCCTAGAAACCGCGTTGTTAGATGTTTCATAAGTTCGTCAATCTAGTACAAAGCTCATTGAGACACTTATAAGCACTCATGTTGAAAAAACTTGGTTTAGAGTCCTAGAAACCACGATGTTAGATGTTTCATAAGTTCGTCAATCAAGTACAAAGCTCATTGAGCCACTTATAAGCACTCATGTTTCATGAAACTTGGTTTAGAGTCCTAGAAACGCGTTGTTAGATGTTTCATAAGTTCGTCAAACTAGTACAAAGCTCATTGAGCCACTTATAAGCACTCATGTTGCATGAAACTTGGTTTAGAGTCCTAGAAACGCGTTGTTAGATGTTTCATAAGTTCGTCAAACTTGTACAAAGCTCATTGAGACACTTATAAGCACTCATGTTGCATGAAACTTGGTTTAGAGTCCTAGAAACCACGTTGATAGATGTTTCATAAGTTCGTCAAACTAGTACAAAGCTCATTGAGCCAATTATAAGCACTCATGTTGCATGAAACTTGGTTTAGAGTACTAGAAACGCGTTATTAGATGTTTCATAAGTTCGTCAAACTAGTACAAAGCTCATTGAGACACTTATAAGCACTCATGTTGCATGAAACTTGGTTTAGAGTCCTAGAAACCGCGTTGTTAGATGTATCATAAGTTCGTCAATCTAGTACAAATCTCATTGAGACACTTATAAGCACTCATGTTGCAAAAACTTGGTTTAGAGTCCTAGAAACGCGTTGTTAGATGTTTCATAAGTTCGTCAAACTAGTACAAAGCTCATTGAGCCACTTATAAGCACTCATGTTGCATGAAACTTGGTTTAGAGTCCTAGCAATCACGTTGTTAGATGTTTCATAATTTGTCAAGCTAGTACTAAGCTCATTGAGACACTTATAAGCACTCATGTTGCATGAAACTTGGTTTAGAGTCCTAGGAACCGTGTTGTTAGATGTTTCATAAGTTCGTCAATCTAGTACAAAGCTCATTGAGACACTTATAAGCACTCATGTTGCATGAAACTTGGTTTAGAGTCCTAGCAACCACGTTGTTAGATGTTTCATAAGTTCGTCAAACTAGTACAAAGCTCATTGAGCCACTTATAAGCACTCATGTTGCATGAAACTTGGTTTAGAGTCCTAGAAACGCGTTATTAGATGTTTCATAAGTTCGTCAAACTAGTACAAAGCTCATTGAGACACTTATAAGCACTCATGTTGCATGAAACTTGGTTTAGAGTCCTAGAAACCGCGTTGTTAGATGTTTCATAAGTTCGTCAAACTAGTACAAAGCTCATTGAGCCACTTATAAGCACTCATGTTGCATTAAACTTGGTTTAGAGTCCTAGAAACGCGTTATTAGATGTTTCATAAGTTCGTCAAGCTAGTACTAAGCTCATTGAGACACTTATAAGCACTCATGTTGCATGAAACTTGGTTTAGAGGCCTAGGAACCGTGTTGTTAGATGTTTCATAAGTTCTACAATCTAGTACAAAGCTCATTGAGACACTTATAAGCACTCATGTTGCATGAAACTTGGTTTAGAGTCCTAGCAACCACGTTGTTAGATGTTTCATAAGTTCGTCAAACTAGTACAAAGCTCATTGAGCCACTTATAAGCACTCATGTTGCATGAAACTTGGTTTAGAGTCCTAGAAACGCGTTATTAGATGTTTCATAAGTTCGTCAAACTAGTACAAAGCTCATTGAGACACTTATAAGCACTCATGTTGCATGAAACTTGGTTTAAAGTCCTAGAAACCGCGTTGTTAGATGTTTCATAAGTTCGTCAATCTAGTACAAAGCTCATTGAGACACTTATAAGCACTCATGTTGCAAAAACTTGGTTTAGAGTCCTAGAAACGCGTTGTTAAATGTTTCATAAGTTCGTCAATCTAGTACAAAGCTCATTGAGACACTTATAAGCACTCATGTTGCATGAAACTTGGTTTAGAGTCCTAGCAACCACGTTGTTAGATGTTTCATAAGTTCGTCAAACTAGTACAAAGCTCATTGAGCCACTTATAAGCACTCATGTTGCATGAAACTTGGTTTAGAGTCCTAGAAACGCGTTATTAGATGTTTCATAAGTTCGTCAAACTAGTACAAAGCTCATTGAGACACTTATAAGCACTCATGTTGCATGAAACTTGGTTTAGAGTCCTAGAAACCGCGTTGTTAGATGTTTCATAAGTTCGTCAATCTAGTACAAAGCTCATTGAGACACTTATAAGCACTCATGTTGCAAAAACTTGGTTTAGAGTCTTAGAAACGCGTTGTTAGATGTTTCATAAGTTCGTCAATCTAGTAAAAAGCTCATTGAGCCACTTATAAGCACTCATGTTGCATGAAACTTGGTTTAGAGTCCTAGCAACCACGTTGTTAGATGTTTTATAAGTTTGTCAAACTAGTACAAAGCTCATTGAGACACTTATAAGCACTCATGTTGCGTGAAACTTGGTTTAGAGTCCTAGAAACCACGATGTTAGATGTTTCATAAGTTCGTCAATCTAGTACAAAGCTCATTAAGCCACTTATAAGCACTCATGTTGCATGAAACTTGGTTTAGAGTCCTAGAAACGCGTTGTTAGATGTTTCATAAGTTCGCCAAACTTGTACAAAGCTCATTGAGACACTTATAAGCACTCATGTTGCATGAAACTTGGTTTAGAGTCCTAGAAACGCTTTGTTAGATGTTTCATAAGTTCGTCAATCTAGTACAGAGCTCATTGAGACACTTATAAGCACTCATGTTGCAAAAACTTGGTTTAGAGTCCTAGAAACGCGTTGTTAGATGTTTCATAAGTTCGTCAAACTAGCACAAAGCTCATTGAGCCACTTATAAGCACTCATGTTGCGTGAAACTTGGTTTAGAGTCCTAGAAACCACGATGTTAGATGTTTCATAAGTTCATCAATCTAGTACAAAGCTCATTGAGCCACTTATAAGCACTCATGTTGCATGAAACTTGGTTTAGAGTCCTAGCAATCACGTTGTTAGATGCTTCATAAGTTCGTCAAGCTAGTACTAAGCTCATTGAGACACTTATAAGCACTCATGTTGCATGAAACTTGGTTTAGAGTCCTAGAAACCGAGTTGTTAGATGTTTCATAAGTTCGTCAATCTAGTACAAAGCTCATTGAGACACTTATAAGCACTCATGTTGCGTGAAACTTGGTTTAGAGTCCTAGAAACCACGATGTTAGATGTTTCATAAATTCGTCAATCTAGTACAAAGCTCATTGAGCCACTTATAAGCACTCATGTTGCATGAAACTTGGTTTAGAGTCCTAGCAATCACGTTGTTAGATGTTTCATAAGTTCGTCAAGCTAGTACTAAGCTCATTGAGACACTTATAAGCACTCATGTTGCATGAAACTTGGTTTAGAGTCCTAGAAACCGAGTTGTTAGATGTTTCATAAGTTCGTCAATCTAGTACAAAGCTCATTGAGCCACTTATAAGCACTCATGTTGCATGAAAATTGGTTTAGAGTCCTAGCAACCACGTTGTTAGATGTTTCATAAGTTCGTCAAACTAGTACAAAGCTCATTGAGACACTTATAAGCACTCATGTTGCGTGAAACTTGGTTAAGAGTCCTAGAAACCACGATGTTAGATGTTTCATAAGTTCGTCAATCAAGTACAA
Source organism: Cochlearia excelsa (assembly GCA_963556525.1). Lineage (NCBI taxonomy): Eukaryota > Viridiplantae > Streptophyta > Magnoliopsida > Brassicales > Brassicaceae > Cochlearia > Cochlearia excelsa. The sequence goes on from CAUVZT010000019.1 coordinate 1,324,250, forward strand.
AGCTCATTGAGCCACTTATAAGCACTCATGTTGCATGAAACTTGGTTTAGAGTCCTAGAAACGCGTTGTTAGATGTTTCATAAGTTCGTCAAACTAGTACAAAGCTCATTGAGACACTTATAAGCACTCATGTTGCAAAAACTTGGTTTAGAGTCCTAGAAACGCGTTGTTAGATGTTTCATAAGTTCGTCAAACTAGTACAAAGCTCATTGAGCCACTTATAAGAACTCATGTTGCATGAAACTTGGTTTAGAGTCCTAACAATCACGTTGTTAGATGTTTCATAAGTTCGTCAAGCTAGTACTAAGCATATTGACACACTTATAAGCACTCATGTTGCATGAAACTTGGTTTAGAGTCCTAGAAACCGAGTTGTTAGATGTTTCATAAGTTCGTTAATCTAGTACAAAGCTCATTGAGACACTTATAAGCACTCATGTTGCGTGAAACTTGGTTTAGAGTCCTAGAAACCACGATGTTAGATGTTTCATAAGTTCGTCAATCTAGTACAAAGCTCATTGAGCCACTTATAAGCACTCATGTTGCATGAAACTTGGTTTAGAGTCCTAGCAATCACGTTGTTAGATGTTTCATAAGTTCGTCAATCAAGTGAAAAGATCATTGAGCCACTTATAAGCACTCATGTTGCATGAAACTTGGTTTAGAGTCCTAGAAACGCGTTGTTAGATGTTTCATAAGTTCGTCAAACTAGTACAAAGCTCATTGAGCCACTTATAAGCACTCATGTTGCATGAAACTTGGTTTAGAGTCCTAGAAACGCGTTGTTAGATGTTTCATAAGTTCGTCAAACTTGTACAAAGCTCATTGAGACACTTATAAGCACTAATGTTGCATGAAACTTGGTTTAAAGTCCTAGAAACGCGTTGTTAGATGTTTCATAAGTTCGTCAATCTAGTACAAAGCTCATTGAGACACTTATAAGCACTCATGTTGCAAAAACTTGGTTTAGAGTCCTAGAAACGCGTTGTTAGATGTTTCATAAGTTCGTCAAACTAGCACAAAGCTCATTAAGCCACTTATAAGCACTCATGTTGCGTGAAACTTGGTTTAGAGTCCTAGAAACCACGATGTTAGATGTTCCATAAGTTCGTCAATCTAGTACAAAACTCATTGAGCCACTTATAAGCACTCATGTTGCATGAAACTTGGTTTAGAGTCATAGAAACGCGTTGTTAGATGTTTCATAAGTTCGTCAAACATGTACAAAGCTCATTGAGACACTTATAAGCACTCATGTTGCATGAAACTTGGTTTAGAGTCCTAGCAACCACGTTGTTAGATGTTTCATAAGTTCGTCAAACTAGTACAAAGCTCATTGAGCCAATTATAAGCACTCATGTTGCATGAAACTTGGTTTAGAGTACTAGAAACGCGTTATTAGATGTTTCATAAGTTCGTCAAGCTAGTACAAAGCTCATTGAGACACTTATAAGCACTCATGTTGCATGAAACTTGGTTTAGAGTCCTAGAAACCGCGTTGTTAGATGTTTCATAAGTTCGTCAATCTAGTACAAAGCTCATTGAGACACTTATAAGCACTCATGTTGCAAAAACTTGGTTTAGAGTCCTAGAAACGCGTTGTTAGATGTTTCATAAGTTCGTCAAACTAGTACAAAGCTCATTGAGCCACTTATAAGCACTCATGTTGCATGAAACTTGGTTTAGAGTCCTAGCAATCACGTTGTTAGATGTTTCATAAGTTCGTCAAGCTAGTACTAAGCTCATTGAGACACTTATAAGCACTCATGTTGCATGAAACTTGGTTTAGAGTCCTAGAAACCGAGTTGTTAGATGTTTCATAAGTTCGTAAATCTAGTACAAAGCTCATTGAGACACTTATAAGCACTCATGTTGCATGAAACTTGGTTTAGAGTCCTAGCAACCACGTTGTTAGATGTTTCATAAGTTCGTCAAACTAGTACAAAGCTCATTGAGCCACTTATAAGCACTCATGTTGCATGAAACTTGATTTAGAGTCCTAGAAACGCGTTATTAGATGTTTCATAAGTTCGTCAAACTAGTACAAAGCTCATTGAGACACTTATAAGCACTCATGTTGCATGAAACTTGGTTTAGATTCCTAGAAACCGCGTTGTTAGATGTTTCATAAGTTCGTCAATCTAGTACAAAGCTCATTGAGACACTTATAAGCACTCATGTTGCAAAAACTTGGTTTAGAGTCCTAGAAACGCGTTGTTAGATGTTTCATAAGTTCGTCAATCTAGTACAAAGCTCATTGAGCCACTTATAAGCAATCATGTTGTATGAAACTTGGTTTAGAGTCCTAGCAACCACGTTGTTAGATGTTTCAAAAGTTCGTCAAACTAGTACAAAGCCCATTGAGACACTTATAAGCACTCATGTTGCGTGAAACTTGGTTTAGAGTCCTAGAAACCACGATGTTAGATGTTTCATAAGTTCGTCAATCTAGTACAAAGCTCATTGAGCCACTTATAAGCACTCATGTTGCATGAAACTTGGTTTAGAGTCCTAGAAACGCGTTGTTAGATGTTTCATAAGTTCGTCAAACTAGTACAAAGCTCATTGAGCCACTTATATATTAAGACTAATGATAACCTACAAAGTCATAATTAGATCAAGATACATCAAAGAAGGGAAAAGTATAGTTGAGGCGTGTAGTCGACTACATCACAATGTAGTGAATACATATAGACGACTACATCACAATGTAGTGAATACATATAGACGACTACATCACAATGTAGTTGAGTAATGTAGTCGACCAATGAAGTTGAGTCATGTAGTCGACTACATCGCAAGACTAAAGAGCCGTTAGAGCTATGGACCAATGGACAAAGGACTGTTCCCATTTTGAATTCTAGTCGTTGGAGACTTCCCTTGTTGCATCTTTTCTTTATATAATTGTGATAAACTCTTGTAAAACCTTCAAGGAGTTGGTTACTCTTTCACTATACTAAAAGACACTTTTCCTCACATACTCTCTCTTTCTAAACACAATATACTCTCTCCATACACTCAAGAACCAAGCAACCTTGCTTCGCTTCTATACACTCAAGATCCGAGCCTAACCAACTCGGATCTATACACTATTCTCTCCAAAATCCAACATGGTATCAGAGCATAAGCTCTTGATGACCTAGGTAAGTTGCTTCCGCTAATCTTCAACCTCTTTCTTCTTATTTCTTGCTTATAAACACAAGGATCTAGAGGAGAAGAAGAATGGCCAAGATCCGCTTGTTAAAAGCATTAAAGGTCTTGGTGAATCAATTCTCCTCTTAGGAAGTGAACCATGATCTCTTTGTCTCTTAATGAGTAAAAGAGACATGTTGAATCCAAGTTCCTTTCAAGAACAATTCAATCAAAACCGAATCATAGTGAGCATAGATCAATGGATCTAGCTACATGATGTTTTTGGTTGACTTGTTCTTTAAGATCCTTGTTAGGCCGAAAGTTGTGGATGAGAACCATTGTTTCCTCACTCTTATGAGTTTAAAAGGAACCTTGATGAATCTAAAATCCATCTAACTTAGGCATTAGGCAATGACCAAGTATTCAAAGCATAAAGCTTGAAACTTGTGAGCTAAAGAGTGAGAGAACCATGTTCATTGATTCTTTAAGAACAATGCCTTGTTGAATCCGAAACTCTATGCTTTTCTTAAGATACAAAGATAAAAGGATGAGACCCATGATTCGCCATGAGCGATAAACGTGTTGCATCCAAATCCGAAGGTAATTACTTCATCTTTGTAATGCCGAAAGCAAGAGGATGAGAACCATGGTCTCCCCACTCTTATGAGTCCAAGGGAACCTTGATGAATCCAAATCCGAATATGCTAAGGCATTAAGCAATGAACAAGAACCTCAAAGCTCAAAGCTTGAGACTTGTGAGCTAAAGGTATGTGAACCTTTCTTGTGTATCTTATGAGAATACAAGATAGTTGAATCCATAACCTCCTGTTTATTTTAAAAGTTCATGAGCATGTAATTTCCAATGTTTTAGTATGTGCTCATGCGTGTCCGAATTTAAATCTCCAAGACTTAGATGTCATATAGTCATGTGACATAGTCGACTACATGTATCAACTACATTAGTCGACTATACGTCTAAGTCTTGTGTTTTGTTTCTTGTTTCTTGTTTAAGTCTTAAATCACTAATCTTGTTTAGTAAAGTGGTTTAAGTCCTTGAAAGATCTAGGATCTTTGTCTAAGACCAAATCACTAGTCCTTGTTTGGTGAAGTGGTTTGAATCTTGGTGAAAGACTAAGTGATTTTAAAACCTTGGTTAATCCAAAAGATCTTCGGTTTAATCAAAAGGGTAAGGTACTAAGACCCGCTTGTGATAAAGCTCTTAAGGTCTTATGGTATCCAAAACTCTCTTAGAGGGAAGAGAACCAAGCATCCATAAGTGTTGATAAAACACCGAGAGCTTGATGAATCATTCATAACCTCGGCTAACATGAATCCAAAAGTGAATCCATGACTACTTAAAAGGTGATACTTTGAGAGGTCATGATGAATTCAATTTTGGACTTATGGGGAAATGATTCACTACATTAACATCTATTTAAGGTGAAGATGGAATGATGATCTATGTTTGTTGTCATAAACCGCCTATGTGCACTTAAGTTTATGATACAAGATGAGTAACTAAGCTATGAAAGCTATCAAGTTACAATGAATCTTATTTGTGTGTGTTAAGATCATGGTCCGCCATTGTGCACTAAAGACCATGGTCCCTTTCAAAGTCTTTATGGCAAGAAGCCATAAGCTAAAGACTCTTGTTGCTAACTTGAATCTATGTGTAGGTAAAGAAGCAAACAAGAAAATTTCTCATAAAGAGAAGTCATGAATCCGATCTTAGACTAACCATTGAGGTGCTCTAAAAGGATAAATGACTTCTCCCAATGACCATCTTCCCAAAGGAATACCATAAAAAGGCCATTTCTAACCTCTTTACTCCCATATTTATATTATTAGATACTTGTCTAAGTGTTCATGTGTACTTGAAATTGTCATATCCCTTAGATCACTTAGAAATTTGTTTGTCAATTTTAAAAACTATAAGACCAAAACTTGAACTTGTTGAGGTGCATACTATTCTCGGGTTTATTCAAAAGACATAGGGAACATATTGAACTATTGTCTTAAACTCTCTCTTGCATTCTTTCTTGTACTTGTGAATGGTTAATCAATAGTTTGTGAATTGTTAAAAGTTATTATCTTGTGCCGGCTAGTCATGAAACTCAAATCAATTTTTGTCTTTGGTATGATGTAGGATCATCATGTCTAAGGATTGAAAGAGATCATCATGAAAACCCCTAAGCATAAAGAAGTAACAAAGAAGTGCTAAAGAGAAAAGAAGTAAAGAGAAGAATGAAAGAAGCCATGAATGATGTCCAAAGGAAAAGATGAGAAACCTTTCTCATGAAGCTTGTGAAGAAAAAAGCCGAGAAAGGAGAAGAGTTCATGGTATTTCCATCTTAATCATGAAGGGGGGGAGAAGAAGTGTTAAATCACACAACTCATCATGATAAAATGGAAGCCTCAATCACCGCGGCTAAAATCATCTACCACCAAACTTAGGCAAAGCATCTCAACCAAGAATGCAAAAGCCTCCTCAATTCATCATCACTCGGCCAAACTCGTCAAAGGGAAAGGTCAAACCATCTACCACCAAACCATCTACCACCAAACTTAGGCAAAGCATCTCAACCATGAATGCAAAAGCCTCCTCATTCACTCTCGGCCAAATCTTCTACAAGAGCAAGCCGATCCATCTTATCATCAACATTTGGTCAATATCTAGCAAGTCAAAGACCTCCACTCAACCACCAACTAACTCGGCCAAAGTATCAAGAAGGACTAAGCCGCCACTACCACAAATCTGGCTAAGTATTGACTAAAGTACCAAGAATGACGAAGTCAATACAAAGCTCTCACTCTCGGCTAAAGTACCAAGAAGGACGAAGCCTCCACAATCAACCAATCCATCTCGGCTTAAGTACCAACAAGATACAAGGCCAAAGTCTCATTGAAGCAAAGAAGAACCACAACTAGCTAAAGACACTTGAAGGAAGATCATAACTTGCTCAAGGAGTCTAAGAGCCTTCATCAATCACTCGGTCAAGCCTCTACAAAGAAGCAAGACAAATCCGTCCATACCATCAACACTAGCAACGACAAAACCGAGCCATCCATGTTCTAGAAAGAGACCGATAATCAACATGATCAATCGGCTCTCACCATTCTCGGCCTAGCAACTATCAAGTGCAAAGCCAAATACTTGTTACTCGGCCTAAGAATCTACCAAGAGCTAAACCAAAAGACTCCAAACCAACCTTGTTCCAATTGCACAAAGGACAAAGCCGCAAGACCTCATGAAGAAGTCAAAGGGCTCAAGCCAAATGCAACTACAAGGGATCATCAATCTATCATACCCCTACGAACTAAAGGCTGTCCCTAAACCCTCTCTTTAACATACTTAATAGGAATCATTAGACTAGAACTAAATCTCATTATCTTGTTTAAGTCTATGGTCAATCACTTGCTAAAAGGAATTGCTTAAATCAATGCTCTAAATTGACTTTAGATTAAAGCTTATCCTTTATATATCCAATTGTTTTTACTAAGTCTAAATTTCCTTGGATCTTTGAAGGTTCAAAGGAGTGATAGACCAAAGGCAAGAAGGAAGTCTCAAAGAAGAAACAAAGAGAAGGAAAGGGAGTCATCATGTTCGGCTCAAGTCTCACATTGAAGCTTGTGAAGAACAAGTCGTGAGGACCAAGTCAGAGAAATGAAGACCAAGAAGGTCTCATGTCAACAAGGGAGAAGCGTTACTTCCCAAATCAAAGAACGCATCCAAGATCCTAACAACAAGCCGAGAAGATCAAAGAAGCTTGTTGAAAGGAGATCCAAAGAACCCTCATTGAAGAACACAACAAAGTCAAGAAGATCAAACCGGTTCTATCTTAAGGGGGAGTTTCGGCCAAGTCAATAAGATAAAGGTCAAGATTAAGAAGACCCCTATTGCAAAGACTTACACTCTTTTTCCCTTAGTAATGCTTTTATCCCAAGTGGTTTTGCTTACTAAGGGTTTTAATGAGGTTTGTTTAGCAATGTCCAATCTTAGCCATTTCATTGGTCTAAGCTTGAGGGGGAGTATTAAGACTAATGATAACCTACAAAGGCATTAGATCAAGATACATCAAAGAAGGGAAAAGTATAGTTGAGGCGTGTAGTCGACTACATCACAATGTAGTGAATACATATAGACGACTACATCACAATGTAGTTGAGTAATGTAGTCGACCAATGAAGTTGAGTCATGTAGTCGACTACATCGCAAGACTAAAGAGCCGTTAGAGCTATGGACCAATGGACAAAGGACTGTTCCCATTTTGAATTCTAGCCGTTGGAGACTTCCCTTGTTGCATCTTTTCTTTATATAATTGTGATAAACTCTTGTAAAACCTTCAAGGAGTTGGTTACTCTTTCACTATACTAATGATACGATCGGCCTTGAGGGATCTACTCTCCAAACGAGGCTGAACTGTCTCGGCGATGGAAAAGGATGGACGGGAGGTGAAGGTAGTGGAATGATGCGGTGGAACGTCGATGTAGGATGGGAGGGGAAGTGTAAGTAATGGCGGAAACTTGTTAAACGTTGAGGAGGTTTAACAAGTGATAGAAGTTCTCTCCAACGGCGGTTGCGCAAGGAGAAGAACGGATCTCTTCACAAGATCAAAGGGAGCCGATCTCTTCACAAGATCAAGAAGGCGACAAAGACCTTAGGTTAAGTTTTTTTCTTTCTAAGTTGTTCGATTATGACAAAGGATGCGGCGCACTCCTTTTATAGGACAAGCACATGTCGCTTGTTACCTTAGGGTTTTGCGCAAAAACAGAAAAAGGAAATTGTTCGAGAAATGGAAATCGCAACATAAGCGAAAAAAGGAAATCCTAGGAAAAATGGAAATTGCGCGGATAAATAAGCAAGTAGCGAAAGTGCCTTGCTTAACACACTCTTCAAGCTATGGTGGCTAATGGACGACGTAGTGGTCTTCTTGGCCTCGTTAAAACCCGGTGGGAAAGAGTACCAAGCGAGTCACTTAGTCCGCTTAGCTACCATAGCTTGGTCTTCCTCAAGTAGCCGTGGTGAAGATGTTGAAGTAGCTTCCCGTGTCGGCTTCTCCAATCTTCTCTTCCTTGATCATCGTGTGAGCTTTCCTTGCTAGCTCCTTAGCTCTGGCCCGGGTGATAACTCCTTCTTGTACACTCGACATTTCCTCGGCATTCGATGTTCGGGTACTCGGCAACTCCTCGGCATCGGTTGGTCGAGTGGTCGACATCGGCATTTCGTCGGTGTCGAGTGGTCGAGTGGTCGATATCGGCTCGTTCGCGGTTTCCTCGTCCGATGGCTCGGTTACGATCGCATCATCCTCCCCCACTTGAAAAGGATTTGACCTCAAATCAGAATCTGCAATAAAACGAGCTAAGTCAGAAACATTAAACGAATCAGAGATTGTGTACTTCCCTTGAAGATCAATTTTGTAGGCGTTGTCGTTGATCCGCTTCAGGACTTTGAACGGGCCATCTACTCTTGGCATCAGCTTGGATTTTCTCTCGGCTGGGAACCTCTCCTTCCTTAGGTGAACCCACACCAGGTCGCCTTCTTTAAAGATAACCTCCTTGCGACCCTTGTTGGCTTTCTTTGCGTATAGCCGCGTCTTGTGCTCGATGTTGATCCTAGCCTTCTCGTGGATTTTCCTTACTTGTTCCGCCTTCTTCTTACCGTCTAAACTGCCACGTTCACTCAAAGGCAAAGAGATTAAATCTAGGGGTGAAGACGGGTTAAACCCATAAACAATTTCAAAAGGAGAGAACAAAGTAGAGGAGTGTTGAGAATGATTGTAAGCAAACTCAACGTGGGGTAGACAATCCTCCCACGACTTGAGATTGCTTCTTACCATCGTCCTTAGCAAGGTGCTTAAGGACCGGTTGACTACCTCCGTCTGACCATCAGTCTGTGGGTGGCAAGTGGTGGAAAAGGTCAGCTTGGTTCCTAGCTTTGCCCACAAGGTTCTCCAAAAATGGCTAAGAAACTTCGTATCCCTGTCAGACACAATAACAAGAGGCATACCATGCAACCTAACAACTTCTCTAAAGAACAGGTTAGCGACATTAACAGCATCATCGGTCTTATGACAAGCAATAAAGTGAGCCATCTTAGAAAACCTATCAACAACCACAAAGATCGAGTCTCTACCAGTTTTAGTCCTAGGCAATCCTATCACAAAGTCCATCGATATATCTGTCCAAGGATGCTCAGGGATAGGTAAAGGGAGATACAAACCGTGCGGCTGGACTTTACTCTTAGCCTGTTTGCATGTAGCACACCTAGCACAGACTTTCTCCACGTCCTTCCTCATGCCCGGCCAATAGAAGTGTTGTTGTAGGCTGTGAAGAGTCTTAGTAACTCCAAAGTGCCCGGCAAGTCCACCCCCATGGGATTCCCTGACTAACAACTCTCTAACAGAAACATTAGGCACACACAACTTATGGTTATAAAAGAGATATCCATCGTGCCTATAGTAACCATCACAAGAGAATTTTGAACACTTCCTATACGCCTCACTAAACTCATTGTCTATCTCATATAGTTCTTTCAATCTCTCAAATCCAATGAGTTTAGATGTCAAAGTACTAAGAAGAGTGTACCTCGGGACAATGCATCGGCGACTACATTGTCCTTACCTTTCTTGTACTTAATGACATATGGGAAGGTCTCGATGAATTCTATCCAACGTCCATGCCTCCGGTTCAGCTTCGTTGCCCCTTTAGATGTTTCAAGGATTCATGGTCCGTGTGTATGACGAACTCCTTGGGCCACGTATAGTGCTGCCATGTTTGTAGAGCTCTCACCAGCGCGTATAGCTCCTTGTCATATGTTGGATAGTTGACCGTTGAGCCTCCTAACTTTTCGCTGAAATAAGCAATGGGTCTTTTGTCCTGCATTAGAACGGCTCCAATGCCTACACCGGACGCATCACACTCAATTTCAAAAGTTTTCATAAAATCGGTAAAGCAAGTAGAGGGGAATTGATAAGCTTCTCTTTAAGAGCCTGAAAGGCTTGCTCTTGGGCGGCTTCCCACTTGAACCCTACTTCCTTCTTGATGACTTCGGTGAGTGGTGCGGCTACGGTGCTGAAGTCTTTGACGAACCGGCGGTAGAAGCCGGGCTAGGCGTGAAAACTCCTAACTTCTCCGACGTTCTTAGGGCTCGGCCGTCTCGGATGGCCTTTATCTTGTCCTCGTCAACCTGTACGCCGTCCGCACTCACAACAAAACCTAAGAAAATAACTCGGTTAGTGCAAAAGGTACACTTGCCGAGGTTAGCAAACAAGCGCTCCTTCCGAAGTACTTCTAGCACCATCTGGATGTGAGTGAGATGGGCCTCCATATCCCTCGCTATAAATCAGTATATCGTCAAAGTAAACAACTACAAAGACACCTATAAAGGACCTCAACACATGATTCATTAAACGCATAAAGGTACTAGGAGCATTAGTTAAACCGAAGGGCATTACAAGCCATTCGTACAATCCTTGCTTAGTCTTAAAGGCGGTCTTCCATTCGTCACCTTCCTTCATCCTAATCGATGATAACCACTCTTAAGATCGATCTTAGAGAACACGTTAGAACCACACAATTCATCTAACATATCATCAAGTCTAGGGATAGGGTGGCGATACTTAACCGTGATGTTGTTGATGGCTCGGCAATCAACACACATGCGCCACGTTCCATCTTTCTTTGGCACCGTAGGACCGGGACGGCACATGGACTCATACTCTCACGGATGTGACCCTTCTTCATCAACTCCTCCACTTGGTTTTGGAGTTCTTTGGTTTCAGCTGGGTTGGTGCGGTAAGCTGGCCGGTTCGGCAAAGCAGCTCCGGGCACCAAGTCTATCTGGTGCTCAATCCCTCGGATAGGTGGCAGTCCTGGCGGGGCATCCTCCGGGAACACATCCCTAAAATCCTGCAAAAGCCGAGACATACCACTAGGAAGACCCCGTGCAAACTCGGTTAAACTAGCAAGCGTTTCTCTATATATAAGCATTAAGATAGGTAGTTCCGAGTTTAAGTCTTTGAAAACTTCACTAGAGTGGATGAGAAGGTTGGTATTAGGCGGTATCTCCTTATCCTTCTCGTTCTTTAGTTTGATGTAGAGCTGGTCTTGGTAGACTTCGCTAGGTGTGAGAGGGAGAAGGATGATTTTGCGCCCCTTGAACTCAAAGGAGTGCTTGTTGGTGTATCCATCATGCAGAACCTTGCGGTCCGATTGCCACGGTCTACCCAGCAGGAGGTGGCTCGAGCCCATGGGCAAGACATCACAGAGTACGTCATCCTCATACTTTCCTATGGCAAAGGCTACCTTGACTTGGTGAGTAACCGTCGGGGCTCCTCCTTCATTCGGCCATTGCGGCTTATATGGCCTCGGATGTGGGGTGGTTTGGAGGTGAAGTTTCTCGACCATATGCTCACTTGCAGCGTTGGTGCAACTCCCTCCATCTATGATTAGGCTACACACCCTTTCCTTGACGATGCACGGGTGTGGAACAAGTTGTCCCGTTGTTGTAGCTCCTCGGCCGATTCCGGACACTTAATGCTCGGTGGGCTACAAGCATCTCTCCAACCGCGGCGGACTCTTCTTCCTCTTCTTCATGAGGGTCGATTCGAGTCCGTATCCGGTGGAAGGATGTCTCCGTTATCAAGCAGCATGTAGACCTTCTTGTTGACACAATCCCTAGCGTAATGACCCATGCCTTGACACTTGTAACACCTGACATGGCTCAAGGATGCTCCATTCCTATCCTTGAAGGCTGTCTTGGGCTCTTCTTTCACGCCGCTAGGTGGTGGTTTGAACTCTCGGCGGTATTCTGGTTTGGTTGGCTGGACATCCCGCGGCTTGGTTGCATTGGATGGGTAGCTTGGCCTAGTATACGGCGCTTGTTCGGCTCTCAATCAACTCGGCCTTGTGCACTAACTCCTCAAGATCTTCATAAGATTGGAGTTCCAGCTTGTCTTGAATGTCCCGAGCAAGTCCTCCAATGAACCGGGCCATGGCGACCTCGTCGTCTTCTTCTAGGCCGGCTCGGACCAGCAGGGTTTCCATCTCTTGGTAGTAGTCTCGACGGAGCTTGACCCCGGGTGAGTTTCCCCGAGTTTGTGGAGAGTCTCACGGTGGTAATGGTTGGGAACAAAACGCTTCCTCATGTGCGTGGTAAGTTGTGCCCAAGTGGTGATAGCCGGCTCGTTGTGTCGGCTTCGGTGGTGCATAGCATAGCTGATCCCACCACAGGAGAGCATAGTCACCGAATTCGGACACGGCAATTTTTACCTTGTTGACCGGGTAAGTGTCATGGTAGATGAAGCTAGACTCCATCTTCCTTTCCCAATCTAGGTAGACCTCGGGATCGTTCTTACCTTGGAAGGGAGGGAACTTAGCTTTGATGTGTCTAAGTTGTTGCCTAACGGGATCCCTGGCCTCCCCGTCCCGCCTACGGCTTCTATGGCTGCGATCCGATGCGCCTAGCTCATAGTAATCTTCGTCGGAGTGAATGTGGATCCTATGGTCCCCAACGGTTTCTGTCCGACGACCGTGGTCGAAGTGTGGAGCGCGTCTAGGAGCGAAAGGTGCCGGTCTAAAAGGATCGGCTCTATCTCTAGGTAACCGGGTCTCCTTCTCGGTATTGTCTCGGGGAAAGACGTGTCGGACGGCCTGCACCCCGGAACTACCGGTGGGCCTTTTCCTTTGGCAAGGCGGATAGCTTCGGATGGTGTTGGTGTGTGACCACTCTCGGACTCCGAGGAAACTTCCTTGGCTTCCCCGGCTTGCTTCTCACGTTCCAAGGTGAGCTGCCGGGAGATTTGTTGCGGTAGGAGCCGAGCCATGGCCTCGGCAACTTGGGTAGCGATGAGCTTCGGAGGTCGTCTAACGCCTCGGTGAGAGCGCCATGGTGCCTGGTACACGCAAAAATAACCCAAAGTAAGGTGTTCACGATAATGCCAAACAAATCACGCTAACAAAAGGAAAACACTCGGTTTCAATGAAAAGGAAATCGTCTCACGCGGTTTTGTCAAAAGAATGGAAATCGGCCACGCGGTTTTGAAAAAAAGGAAATCGTCTCGCTTAAATGAAACGCACGTTTTATGAAAAAAAGGAAATCACGAACACAAGTTTCGAAAGATGCGATTAGGTTTTGAAAGATCAAAGTTTTTTTTTTTTTTTTTTTAAAATACCGCCGCCAAACAAGAACACGACGAACAAATAAGAACAACCTATCAATGATTCAACAAGTTACTAGTAGTACCCAAGCAAGCAACGAAATCAACAACAAGTTACGGACAATCACTCGTGCAAGCAAGCAAGTTGAAACATACGGTATAGATCTAAAGTTAAGCATAAACGATAAAGAAGAGAAGTAAGAGATAGAAGCGACTCAGCCTTGGTTCAGAGGCGGCTCTGATACCACATGATACGATCGGCCTTGAGGGATCTACTCTCCAAACGAGGCTGAACTGTCTCGGCGATGGAAAAGGATGGACGGGAGGTGAAGGTAGTGGAATGATGCGGTGGAACGTCGATGTAGGATGGGAGGGGAAGTGTAAGTAATGGCGGAAACTTGTTAAACGTTGAGGAGGTTTAACAAGTGATAGAAGTTCTCTCCAACGGCGGTTGCGCAAGGAGAAGAACGGATCTCTTCACAAGATCAAAGGGAGCCGATCTCTTCACAAGATCAAGAAGGCGACAAAGACCTTAGGTTAAGTTTTTTTCTTTCTAAGTTGTTCGATTATGACAAAGGATGCGGCGCACTCCTTTTATAGGACAAGCACATGTCGCTTGTTACCTTAGGGTTTTGCGCAAAAACAGAAAAAGGAAATTGTTCGAGAAATGGAAATCGCAACATAAGCGAAAAAAGGAAATCCTAGGAAAAATGGAAATTGCGCGGATAAATAAGCAAGTAGCGAAAGTGCCTTGCTTAACACACTCTTCAAGCTATGGTGGCTAATGGACGACGTAGTGGTCTTCTTGGCCTCGTTAAAACCCGGTGGGAAAGAGTACCAAGCGAGTCACTTAGTCCGCTTAGCTACCATAGCTTGGTCTTCCTCAAGTAGCCGTGGTGAAGATGTTGAAGTAGCTTCCCGTGTCGGCTTCTCCAATCTTCTCTTCCTTGATCATCGTGTGAGCTTTCCTTGCTAGCTCCTTAGCTCTGGCCCGGGTGATAACTCCTTAGTGTACACTCGACATTTCCTCGGCATTCGATGTTCGGGTACTCGGCAACTCCTCGGCATCGGTTGGTCGAGTGGTCGACATCGGCATTTCGTCGGTGTCGAGTGGTCGAGTGGTCGATATCGGCTCGTTCGCGGTTTCCTCGTCCGATGGCTCGGTTACGATCGCATCAACTAAAAGACACTTTTCCTCACATACTCTCTCTTTCTAAACACAATACACTCTCTCCATACACTCAAGAACCAAGCAACCTTGCTTCTCTTCTATACACTCAAGATCCGAGCCTAACCAACAAGGATCTATACTTTATTCTCTCCAAAATCTGACATTATAAGCACTCATGTTGCATGAAACTTGGTTTAGAGTCATAGAAACGCGTTGTTAGATGTTTCATAAGTTCGTAAAACTTGTACAAAGCTCATTGAGACACTTATAAGCACTCATGTTGCATGAAACTTGGTTTAGAGTCCTAGCAACCACGTTGTTAGATGTTTCATAAGTTCGTCAAACTAGTACAAAGCTCATTGAGCCACTTATAAGCACTCATGTTGCATGAAACTTGGTTTAGAGTCCTAGAAACGCGTTATTAGATGTTTCATAAGTTCGTCAAACTAGTACAAAGCTCATTGAGACACTTATAAGCACTCATGTTGCATGAAACTTGGTTTAGTCCTATAAACCGCGTTGTTAGATGTTTCATAAGTTCGTCAATCTAGTACAAAGCTCATTGAGACACTTATAAGCACTCAAGTTGCAAAAACTTGGTTTAGAGTCCTAGAAACGCGTTGTTAGATGTTTCATAAGTTCGTCAAACTAGTACAAAGCTCATTGAGCCACTTATAAGCACTCATGTTGCATGAAACTTGGTTTAGAGTCCTAGCAATCACGTTGTTAGATGTTTCATAAGTTCGTCAAACTAGTACAAAGCTCATTGAGACACTTATAAGCACTCATGTTGCATGAAACTTGGTTTAGAGTCCTAGAAACCGCGTTGTTAGATGTTTCATAAGTTCGTCAATTTAGTACAAAGCTCATTGAGACACTTATAAGCACTCATGTTGCAAAAACTTGGTTTAGAGTCCTAGAAACGCGTTGTTAGATGTTTCATAAGTTCGTCAAACTAGTACAAAGCTCATTGAGCCACTTATAAGCACTCATGTTGCATGAAACTTGGTTTAGAGTCCTAGAAACCACGATGTTAGATGTTTCATAAGTTCGTCAATCTAGTACAAAGCTCATTGAGCCACTTATAAGCACTCATGTTGCATGAAACTTGGTTTAGAGTCATAGAAACGCGTTGTTAGATGTTTCATAAGTTCGTCAAACTTGTACAAAACTCATTGAGACACTTATAAGCACTCATGTTGCATGAAACTTGGTTTAGATTCCTAGCAACCACGTTGTTAGATGTTTCATAAGTTCGTCAAACTAGTACAAAGCTCATTGAGCCAATTATAAGCACTCATGTTGCATGAAACTTGGTTTAGAGTCCTAGAAACGTGTTATTAGATGTTTCATAAGTTCGTCAAACTAGTACAAAGCTCATTGAGACACTTATAAGCACTCATGTTGCATGAAACTTGGTTTAGATTCCTAGCAACCACGTTGTTAGATTTTTCATAAGTTCGTCAAACTAGTACAAAGCTCATTGAGCCAATTATAAGCACTCATGTTGCATGAAACTTGGTTTAGAGTCCTAGAAACCGCGTTGTTAGATGTTTCATAAGTTCGTCAAACTTGAACAAAGCTCATTGAGACACTTATAAGCACTCATGTTGCATGAAACTTGGTTTAGATTCCTAGCAACCACGTTGTTAGATTTTTCATAAGTTCGTCAAACTAGTACAAAGCTCATTGAGCCAATTATAAGCACTCATGTTGCATGAAACTTGGTTTAGAGTCCTAGAAACCGCGTTGTTAGATGTTTCATAAGTTCGTCAATCTAGTACAAAGCTCATTGAGACACTTATAAGCACTCATGTTGCAAAAACTTGGTTTAGAGTCCTAGAAACGCGTTGTTATATGTTTCATAAGTTCGTCAAACTAGTACAAAGCTCATTGAGCCACTTATAAACACTCATGTTGCATGAAACTTGGTTTAGAGTCCTAGCAATCACGTTGTTAGATGTTTCATAAGTTCGTCAAGCTAGTACTAAGCTCATTGAGACACTTATAAGCACTCATGTTGCATGAAACTTGGTTTAGAGTCCTAGAAACCGAGTTGTTAGATGTTTCATAAGTTCGTCAATCTAGTACAAACCTCATTGAGACACTTATAAGCACTCATGTTGCATGAAACTTGGTTTAGAGTCCTAGCAACCACGTTGTTAGATGTTTCATAAGTTCGTTAAACTAGTACAAAGCTCATTGAGCCACTTATAAGCACTCATGTTGCATGAAACTTGGTTTAGAGTCCTAGAAACGCGTTATTAGATGTTTCATAAGTTCGTCAAACTAGTACAAAGCTCATTGAGACACTTATAAGCACTCATGTTGCATGAAACTTGGTTTAGAGTCCTAGAAAACGCGTTGTTAGATGTTTCATAAGTTCGTCAATCTAGTACAAAGCTCATTGAGACACTTATAAGCACTCATGTTGCAAAAACTTGGTTTAGAGTCCTAGAAACGCGTTGTTAGATGTTTCATAAGTTCGTCAATCTAGTACAAAGCTCATTGAGCCACTTATAAGCACTCATGTTGCATGAAACTTGGTTTAGAGTCCTAGAAACCACGATGTTAGATGTTTCATAAGTTCGTCAATCTAGTACAAAGCTCATTGAGCCACTTATAAGCACTCATGTTGCATGAAACTTGGTTTAGAGTCATAGAAACGCGTTGTTAGATGTTTCATAAGTTCGTCAAACTTGTACAAAGCTCATTGAGACACTTATAAGCACTCATGTTGCATGAAACTTGGTTTAGATTCCTAGCAACCACGTTGTTAGATGTTTCATAAGTTCGTCAAACTAGTACAAAGCTCATTGAGCCAATTATAAGCACTCATGTTGCATGAAACTTGGTTTAGAGTCCTAGAAACGTGTTATTAGATGTTTCATAAGTTCGTCAAACTAGTACAAAGCTCATTGAGACACTTATAAGCACTCATGTTGCATGAAACTTGGTTTAGAGTCCTAGAAACCGCGATCCAAAGAACCCTCATTGAAGAACACGGCAAAGTCAAGAAGATCAAACCGGTTCTATCTTAAGGGGGAGTTTCGGCCATGTCAATAAGATAAAGGTCAAGATTAAGAAGACCCCTATTGCAAAGACTTACACTCTTTTTCCCTTAGTAATGCTTTTGTCACAAGTGGTTTTGCTTACTAAGGGTTTTAATGAGGTTTGTTTAGCAATGTCCAATCTTAACCATTTCATAGGGCTAAGCTTGAGGGGGAGTATTAAGACTAATGATAACCTACAAAGGCATTAGATCAAGATACATCAAAGAAGGGAAAAGTATAGTTGAGGCGTGTAGTCGACTACATCACAATTTAGTGAATACATATAGACGACTACATCACAATGTAGTTGAGTAATGTAGTCGACCAATGAAGTTGAGTCATGTAGTCGACTACATCGCAAGACTAAAGAGTCGTTAGAGCTATGGACCAATGGACAAAGGACTGTTCCCATTTTGTATTCTAGCCGTTGGAGACTTCCCTTGTTGCATCTTTTCTTTATATAATTGTGATAAACTCTTGTAAAACCTTCAAGGAGTTGGTTACTCTTTCACTATACTAAAAGACACTTTTCCTCACATACTCTCTCTTTCTAAACACAATACACTCTCTCCATACACTCAAGAACCAAGCAACCTTGCTTCTCTTCTATACACTCAAGATCCGAGCCTAACCAACTCGGATCTATACACTATTCTCTCCAAAATCTAACATTATAAGCACTCATGTTGCATGAAACTTGGTTTAGAGTCATAGAAACGCGTTGTTAGGTGTTTCATAAGTTCGTCAAACTTGTACAAAGCTCATTGAGACACTTATAAGCACTCATGTTGCATGAAACTTGGTTTAGAGTCCTAGCAACCAAGTTGTTAGATGTTTCATAAGTTCGTCAAACTAGTACAAAGCTCATTGAGCCACTTATAAGCACTCATGTTGCATGAAACTTGGTTTAGAGTCCTAGAAACGCGTTATTAGATGTTTCATAAGTTCGTCAAACTAGTACAAAGCTCATTGAGACACTTATAAGCACTCATGTTGCATGAAACTTGGTTTAGTCCTATAAACCGCGTTGTTAGATGTTTCATAAGTTCGTCAATCTAGTACAAAGCTCATTGAGACACTTATAAGCACTCAAGTTGCAAAAACTTGGTTTAGAGTCCTAGAAACGCGTTGTTAGATGTTTCATAATTTCGTCAAACTAGTACAAAGCTCATTGAGCCACTTATAAGCACTCATGTTGCATGAAACTTGGTTTAGAGTCCTAGCAATCACGTTGTTAGATGTTTCATAAGTTCGTCAAACTAGTACAAAGCTCATTGAGACACTTATAAGCACTCATGTTGCATGAAACTTGGTTTAGAGTCCTAGAAACCGCGTTGTTAGATGTTTCATAAGTTCTTCAATCTAGTACAAAGCTCATTGAGACACTTATAAGCACTCATGTTGCAAAAACTTGGTTTAGAGTCCTAGAAACGCGTTGTTAGATGTTTCATAAGTTCGTCAAACTAGTACAAAGCTCATTGAGCCACTTATAAGCACTCATGTTGCATGAAACTTGGTTTAGAGTCCTAGCAATCACGTTGTTAGATTTTTCATAAGTTCGTCAAGCTAGTACTAAGCTCATTGAGACACTTATAAGCACTCATGTTGCATGAAACTTGGTTTAGAGTCCTAGAAACCGAGTTGTTAGATGTTTCATCAATATAGTACAAAGCTCATCGAGACACTTATAAGCACTCATGTTGCATGAAACTTGGTTTAGAGTCCTATCAACCACGTTGTTAGATGTTTCATAAGTTCGTCAAACTAGTACAAAGCTCATTGAGCCACTTATAAGCACTCATGTTGCATGAAACTTGGTTTAAAGTCCTAGAAACGCGTTATAAGATGTTTCATAAGTTCGTCAAACTAGTACAAAGCTCATTGAGACACTTATAAGCACTCATGTTGCATGAAATTTGGTTTAGATTCCTAGCAACCAGATTGTTAGATGTTTCATAAGTTCTTCAATCTAGTACAAAGCTTATTGAGACACTTATAAGGACTCATGTTTCATGAAACTTGGTTTAGAGTCCTAGAAACGCGTTGTTAGTTGTTTCATAGGTTCGTCAAACTAGTACAAAGTGTAATGAAATACTTTAGACAATAAATAGTATAATCTGTTTACATAACGTGATATATAAAAGAGTTTTTTAAAAATTAACTAGCTTAATAGATATATAGTCAGAATTATTCAACTTTTCTTCGTGCATGTATAAAGATGGCCAAACAAGAAAAAAAATCTATTGCAAATTGATATAAGTATAACAATTAACAAAAAAAAAACAACAAACTTGACGAACTTATGAAAAATCTAACATCGCGTTTCTAGGACTCTAAACAAAGTTTCATGCAACATGAGTGCTTATAAGTGTCTCAATCAGCTTTGTATTAGTTTGACGAACTTATGAAACATCTAACAACGTGTTTCTAGGACTCTAAACCAAGTTTCATTCAACATGAGTGCTTATAAGTGTCTCAATGAGCTTTGTACAAGTTTTACGAACTTATGAAACATCTAACAACGCGTTTCTAGGACTTTAAACCAAGTTTCATGCAACATTAGTGCTTATTAGTGTTTCAATGAGCTTTGTCCTAGTTTGACGAATTTTTGAAACATCTAACAACGCGTTTCTAGGACTCTAAACCAAGTTTCATGAAACATGAGTGCTTATAAGTGTCTCAATGAGCTTTGTACTAGTTGACGAACTTATGAAACATCTAACAACGCGTTTCTAGGACTCTAAACCAAGTTTCATGCAACATGAGTGCTTATAATTGTCTCAGTGAGATTTTTACTAGTTTGACGAACTTATAAAAATCTAACAACGCGTTTCTAGGAGTCTTAACCAAGTTTCATGCAACATTAGTGCATATAAGTGTCTCAATGAGCTTTGTACAAGTTTTACGAACTTATGAAACATCTAACAACGCGTTTCTAGGACTTTAAACCAAGTTTCATGCAACATGAGTGCTTATAAGTGTCTCAATGAGCTTTGTCCTAGTTTGACGAATTTATGAAACATCTAACAACGCGTTTCGAGGACTCTAAACCAAGTTTCATGCAACATGAGTGCTTATAAGTGTCTCAATGAGCTTTGTACTAGTTTGACGAACTTATGAAACATCTAACAACGCGTTTCTAGGACTCTAAATCAAGTTTCATGCAACATGTGTGCTTATAAGTGTCTCAATGAGCTTTGTACTAGTTTGACGAACTTATGAAACATCTAACAACGCGTTTCTAGGAGTCTTAACCAAGTTTCATGCAACATCAGTGCATATAAGTGTCTCAATGAGCTTTGTACAAGTTTGACGAACTTATGAAACATCTAACAACGCGTTTCTAGGACTCTAAACAAAGTTTCATGCAACATGAGTGCTTATAAGTGTCTCAATGAGCTTTCTACTAGTTTGACGAACTTATGAAACATCTAACAACGCATTTCTAGGACTCTAAACCAAGTTTCATGCAACATGAGTGCTTATAATTGTCTCAGTGAGCTTTGTACTAGTTTGACGAACTTATGAAACATCTAACTACGCGTTTCTAGGACGTTAAACCAAGTTTCATGCAACATGAGTGCTTATAAGTGTCTCAATGAGCTTTGTACTAGTTTGACGAACTTATGAAACATCTAACAACGCGTTTCTAGGAGTCTTAACCAAGTTTCATGCAACATCAGTGCATATAAGTGTCTCAATGAGCTTTGTACAAGTTTGACGAACTTATGAAACATCTAACAACGCGTTTCTAGGACTCTAAACAAAGTTTCATGCAACATGAGTGCTTATAAGTGTCTCAATGAGCTTTGTACTAGTTTGACGAACTTATGAAACATCTAACAACGCGTTTCTAGGACTCTAAACCAAGTTTCATGCAACATGAGTGCTTATAATTGTCTCAGTGAGCTTTGTACTAGTTTCACAACTTATGAAACATCTAACAACGCGTTTCTAGGAGTCTTAACCAAGTTTCATGCAACATCAGTGCATATAAGTGTCTCAATGAGCTGTGTACAAGTTTGACGAACTTATGAAACATCTAACAAAGCGTTTCTAGGACTCTAAACCAAGTTTCATGCAACATGAGTGCTTATAAGTTTCTCAATGAGCTTTGTACAAGTTTAACGATCTTATGAAACATCTTACAACGCGTTTCTAGGACTCTAAACCAAGTTTCATGCAACATGAGTGCTTATAAGTGTCTCAATGAGCTTTGTACTAGTTTCATGAACTTATGAAACATCTAACAACGCGGTTTATAGGACTCTAAACCAACTTTCATGCAACATGAGTGCTTATAAGTGTCTCAATGAGCTTTGTACTAGTTTGACGAACTTATGAAACATCTAAAAACGCGTTTCTAGGAGTCTTAACCAAGTTTCATGCAACATCAGTGCATATAAATGTCTCAATGAGCTTTCTACAAGTTTGACGAACTTATGAAACATCTAACAACGCGTTTCTAGGACTCTAAACAAAGTTTCATGCAACATGAGTGCTTATAAGTGTCTCAATGAGCTTTGTATACTAGTTTGACGAACTTATGAAACATCTAACAACGCGTTTCTAGGACTCTAAACCAAGTTTCATGCAACATGAGTGCTTATAATTGTCTCAGTGAGCTTTGTACTAGTTTGACGAACTTATGAAACATCTAACAACGCGTTTCTAGGAGTCTTAACCAAGTTTCATGCAACATCAGTGCATATAAGTGTCTCAATGAGCTGTGTACAAGTTTGACGAACTTATGAAACATCTAAAAAAGCGTATCTAGGACTCTAAACCAAGTTACATGCAACATGAGTGCTTATAAGTTTCTCAATGAGCTTTGTACAAGTTTAACGATCTTATGAAACATCTAACAACGCGTTTCTAGGACTCTAAACCAAGTTTCATGCAACATGAGTGCTTATAGGTGTCTCAATGAGCTTTGTACTAGTTTGATGAATTTATGAAACATCTAACAATGCGGTTTCTAGGACTCTAAACCAACTTTCATGCAACATGAGTGCTTATAAGTGTCTCAATGAGCTTTGTACTAGTTTGACGAACTTATGAAACATATAACAACGCGTTTCTAGGACTCTAAACCAAGTTTCATGCAACATGAGTGCTTATAAGTGTCTCAATGAGCTTTGTACAAATTTGACGAACTTATGAAACATCTAAAAACATGGTTGCTAGGACTCTCAACCAAGTTTCATGCAACATGAGTGTTTATAATTGTCTCAATGAGCTTTGTACTAGTTTGACGAACTTATGAAACATCTAACAACGCGTTTCTAGGAGTCTTAACCAAGTTTCATGCAACATCAGTGCATATAAGTGTCTCAAGGAGCTTTGTACAAGTATGACGAACTTTTGAAACATCTAACAACATATTTCTAGGACTCTAAACCAAGTTTCATGCAAAATGAGTTCTTATAAGTGTCTCAATGAGCTTTGTACTTGTTTGACGAACTTATGAAACATCTAACAACGCGTTTCTAGGACTCTAAACCAAGTTTCCTGCAACATGAGTGCTTATAAGTGGCTCAATGAGCTTTGTACTAGTTTTACGAACTTATGAAATATCTAACAACGCGGTTTCTAGGACTCTAAACCAAGTTTCATGCAACATGAGTGCTTATAAGTGTCTCAATGAGCTTTGTACTAGTTTGACGAACTTATGAAACATCTAACAACGCGTTTCTAGGACTCTAAACCAACTTTCATGCAACATGAGTGCTTATAAGTGTCTAAATGAGCTTTTTACTAGTTTGACGAACTTATGAAACATCTAACAACGTGGTTGCTAGGACTCTAAACCAAGTTTCATGCAACATGAGTTCTTATAAGTGTCTCAATGAGATTTGTAAAAGTTTGACGAACTTTTGAAACATCTAACAACACGTTTCTAGGTCTCTAAACCAATTTTCATGCAACATGAGTACTTATAAGTGTCTCAATGAGCTTTGTACTTGTTTGACGAACTTATGAAACATCTAACAACGCGTTTCTAGGACTCTAAACCAAGTTTCATGCAACATGAGTGCTTGTAAGTGGCTCAATGAGCTTTGCACTAGTTTGACGAACTTATGAAAAATCTAACATCGCGTTTCTAGGACTCTAAACAAAGTTTCATGAAACATGAGTGCTTATAAGTGTCTCAATGAGCTTTGTATTAGTTTGACGAACTTATGAAACATCTAACAACGTGTTTCTAGGACTCTAAACCAAGTTTCATTCAACATGAGTAAGCCTTATAAGTGTCTCAGTGAGCTTTGTACTTGTTTGACGAACTTATGAAACATCTAACAACGTGGTTTCTAGGAATCTAAACCAAGTTTCATGCAACATGAGTTCTTATAAGTGTCTCAATGAGCTTTGTACTAGTTTGACGAACTTATGAAACATCTAACAACGCGTTTCTAGGAATCTTAACAAAGTTGCATTCAACATGAGTGCATATAAGTGTCTCAATGAGTTTTGTACAAGTTTAACGAACTTATGAAACATCTAACAACTTGTTTCTTAGCCTCTAAACCAAGTTTCATGCAACATGAGTGCTTATAAGTGTCTCAATGAGCTTTGTACTTGTTTGACGAACTTATGAAACATCTAACAACGCGTTTCTAGGACTCTAAACCAATTTTCATGCAACATGAGTGCTTATAAGTGGCTCAATGAGCTTTGTACTAGTTTGATGAACTTATGGAACATCTAACAACGCGGTTTATAGTACTGTAACCCAATTTTCATGCAACATTAGTGCTTATAAGTGTCTCAATGAGCTTTGTACTAGTTTGACGAACTTATGAAACATCTAAGAACGCGTATCTAGGAGTCTTAACAAAGTTGCATTCAACATGAGTGCATATAAGTGTCTCAATGAGCTTTGTACTAGTTTGACGAACTTATGAAACATCTAACAACGCGTTTCTAGGAGTCTTAACAAAGTTGCGTTCAACATGAGTGCATATAAGTGTCTCAATGAGCTTTGTACAAGTTTAACGAACTTATGAAACATCTAACAACGCGTTTCTAGGATTCAAAACCAAGTTTCATGCAACATGAGTGCTTATAAGTGTCTCAATGAGCTTTGTACTTGTCGACGAACTTATGAAACATCTAACAACGCGTTTCTAGGACTCTAAACCAAATTTCATTCAACATGAGTGCTTATAAGTGGCTCAATGAACTTTGTATTAGTTTCACGAACTTATGAAACATCTAACAACGCGGTTTCTAGAACTCTAAACCAAGTTACATGCAACATGAGTGCTTATAAATGTTTCAATGAGCTTTGTACTAGTTTGACGAACTTATGAAAAATCTAACAACGCGTTTCTAGGACTCTAAACCAAGTTTCATGCAACATGAATGCTTATAAGTGTCTCAATGAGCTTTGTACTAGTTTGACGAACTTATGAAACATCTAACAACGCGTTTCTAGGACTCTAAACAAAGTTTCATGCAACATGAGTGCTTATAAGTGTCTAAATGAGCTTTTTACTAGTTTGACGAACTTATGAAACATCTAATAACGCCTTTCTAGGACTCTAAACCAAGTTTCATGCAACATGAGTGCTTATAAGTGTCTCAATGAGCTTTGTACTAGTTTGACGAACTTATGAAACATCTCATAACGCGTTTCTAGGACTCTAAACCAAGTTTCATGCAACATGAGTGGTTATAATTGTTTCAATGAGCTGTGTACTTGTCTGACGAACTTATGAAACATCTAACAACGCGTTTCTAGGACTCTAAACCAAGTTTCATGCAACATGAGTGCTTATAAGTGTCTCAATGAGCTTTGCACTAGTTTGACGAACTTATGAAAAATCTAACAACGCGTTTCTAGGACTCTAAACCAAGTTTCATGCAACATGAATGCTTATAAGTGTCTCAATGAGCTTTGTACTAGTTTGACGAACTTATGAAAAATCTAACAACGCGTTTCTAGGACTCTAAACCAAGTTTCATGCAACATGAGTAAGCCTTATAAGTGTCTCAGTGAGCTTTGTACTTGTTTGACGAACTTATGAAACATCTAACAACGCGGTTTCCAGGACTCTAAACCAAGTTTCATGCAACATGAGTTCTTATAATTGTCTCAATGAGCTTTGTACTAGTTTGACGAACTTATGAAACATCTAACAATGCGTTTCTAGGAGTCTTAACAAAGTTGCATTCAACATGAGTACATATAAGTGTCTCAATGAGTTTTGTACAAGTTTGACGAACTTATGAAACATCTAACAACGTGTTTCTAGGACTCTAAACCAAATTTCATGCAACATGAGTGCTTATAAGTGTCTCAATGAGCTTTGTACTTGTTTGACGAAGTTATGAAACATCTAACAACCTGTTTCTAGGACTCTAAACCAAGTTTCATGCAACATGAGTGCTTATAAGTGGCTCAATGAGCTTTGTACTAGTTTTACGAACTTATGAAACATCTAACAACGCGGTTTCTAGGACTCTAAACCAAGTTTCATGAAACATGAGTGCTTATAAGTGTCTCAATGAGCTTTGTACTAGTTTTACGAACTTATGAAACATCTAAAAACGCGTTTCTAGGACTCTAAACCAAGTTTCATGCAACATGAGTGCTTATAAGTGTCTCAATGAGCTTTGTACTAGTTTGACGAACTTATGATACATCTAACAACGCGTTTCTAGGAGTCTTAACAAAGTTGCATTCAACATGAGTGCATATAAGTGTCTCAATGAGTTTTGTACAAGTTTAACGAACTTATGAAACATCTAACAACGTGTTTCTTAGACTCTAAACCAAGTTTCATGCAACATGAGTGCTTATAAGTGTCTCAATGAGCTTTGTACTAGTTTGACGAACTTATGACACATCTAACAACGCGTTTCTAGGAGTCTTAACAAAGTTGCATTCAACATGAGTGCATATAAGTGTCTCAATGAGCTTTGTACAAGTTTAACGAACTTATGAAACATCTAACAACGCGTTTCTAGGATTCAAAACCAAGTTTCATGCAACATGAGTGCTTATAAGTGTCTCAATGAGCTTTGTACTTGTCGACGAACTTATGAAACATCTAACAACGCGTTTCTAGGACTCTAAACCAAGTTTCATTCAACATGAGTGCTTATAAGTGGCTCAATGAACTTTGTACTAGTTTCACGAACTTATGAAACATCTAACAACGCGGTTTCTAGAACTCTAAACCAAGTTACATGCAACATGAGTGCTTATAAATGTTTCAATGAGCTTTGTACTAGTTTGACGAACTTATGAAAAATCTAACAACGCGTTTCTAGGACTCTAAACCAAGTTTCATGCAACATGAATGCTTATAAGTGTCTCAATGAGCTTTGTACTAGTTTGACGAACTTATGAAACATCTAACAACGCGTTTCTAGGACTCTAAACCAAGTTTCATGCAACATGAGTGCTTATAAGTGTCTAAATGAGCTTTTTACTAGTTTGACGAACTTATGAAACATCTAATAACGCCTTTCTAGGACTCTAAACCAAGTTTCATGCAACATGACTGCTTATAAGTGTCTCAATGAGTTTTGCACTTGTTTGACGAACTTATGAAACATCTAACAACGCGTTTCTAGGACTCTAAACCAAGTTTCATGCAACATGAGTGCTTATAAGTGGCTCAATGAGCTTTGTCCTAGTTTATCGAAGTTATGAAACATCTAACAACGCGATTTCTAAGACTCTAAACCAAGTTTCATGCAACATGAGTGCTTATAAGTGTCTCAATGAGCTTTGCACTAGTTTGACGAACTTATGAAAAATCTAACAACGCGTTTCTAGGACTCTAAACCAAGTTTCATGCAACATGAATGCTTATAAGTGTCTCAATGAGCTTTGTACTAGTTTGACGAACTTATGAAACATCTCATAACGCGTTTCTAGGACTCTAAACCAGGTTTCATGCAACATGAGTGGTTATAATTGTTTCAATGAGCTTTGTACTAGTTTGACGAACTTATGAAACATCTAACAACGCGTTTCTAGGACTCTAAACCAAGTTTCATGCAACATGAGTGCTTATAAGTGTCTCAATGAGCTTTGCACTAGTTTGACGAACTTATGAAAAATCTAACAACGCGTTTCTAGGACTCTAAACCAAGTTTCATGCAACATGAATGCTTATAAGTGTCTCAATGAGCTTTGTACTAGTTTGACGAACTTATGAAAAATCTAACAACGCGTTTCTAGGACTCAAAACCAAGTTTCATGCAACATGAGTAAGCCTTATAAGTGTCTCAGTGAGCTTTGTACTTGTTTGACGAACTTTTGAAACATCTAACAACGCGGTTTCTACGACTCTAAACCAAGTTTCATGCAACATGAGTTCTTATAAGTGACTCAATGAGCTTTGTACTAGTTTGACGAACTTATGAAACATCTAACAATGCGTTTCTAGGAGTCTTAACAAAGTTACATTCAACATGAGTGCATATAAGTGTCTCAATGAGTTTTGTACAAGTTTGACGAACTTATGAAACATCTAACAACGTGTTTCTAGGACTCTAAACCAAATTTCATGCAACATGACTGCTTATAAGTGTCTCAATGAGCTTTGTACTTGTTTGACGAACTTATGAAACATCTAACAACCTGTTTCTAGGACTATAAACCAAGTTTCATGCAACATGAGTGCTTATAAGTGGCTCAATGAGCTTTGTACTAGTTTTACGAAATTATGAAACATCTAACAATGCGGTTTCTAGGACTCTAAACCAAGTTTCATGCAATATGAGTGCTTATAAGTGTCTCAATGAGCTTTGTACTAGTTTTACGAACTTATGAAACATCTAAAAACGCGTTTCTAAGACTCGAAACCAAGTTTCATGCAACATGAGTGCTTATAAGTGTCTCAATGAGCTTTGTACTAGTTTGACGAACTTATGAAACATCTAACAACGCGTTTCTAGGAGTCTTAACAAAGTTGCATTCAACATGAGTGCATATAAGTGTCTCAATGAGTTTTGTACAAGTTTAACGAACTTATGAAACATCTAACAACGTGTTTCTTAGACTCTAAACCAAGTTTCATGCAACATGAGCGCTTATAAGTGTCTCAATGAGCTTTGTACTTGTTTGACGAACATATGAAACATCTAACAACGCGTTTCTAGGACTCTAAACCAAGTTTCATGCAACATGAGTGCTTATAAGTGGCTCAATGAGCTTTGTACTAGTTTGATGAACTTATGGAACATCTAACAACGCGTTTTATAGTACTGTAAACCAATTTTCATGCAACATTAGTGCTTATAAGTGTCTCAATGAGTTTTGTACTAGTTTGACGAACTTATGAAACATCAAACAACGCGTTTATAGGACTCTAAACCAAGTTTCATGCAACATGAGTGCTTATAAGTGTCTCAATGAGCTTTGTACTAGTTTGACGAACTTATGAAACATCTAACAACGCGTTTCTAGGAGTCTTAACAAAGTTGCATTCAACATGAGTGCATATAAGTGTCTCAATGAGTTTTGTACAAGTTTAACGAACTTATGAAACATCTAACAACGTGTTTCTTAGACTCTAAACCAAGTTTCATGCAACATGAGCGCTTATAAGTGTCTCAATGAGCTTTGTACTTGTTTGACGAACATATGAAACATCTAACAACGCGTTTCTAGGACTCTAAACCAAGTTTCATGCAACATGAGTGCTTATAAGTGGCTCAATGAGCTTTGTACTAGTTTGATGAACTTATGGAACATCTAACAACGCGTTTTATAGTACTGTAAACCAATTTTCATGCAACATTAGTGCTTATAAGTGTCTCAATGAGTTTTGTACTAGTTTGACGAACTTATGAAACATCAAACAACGCGTTTCTAGGATTCAAAACCAAGTTTCATGCAACATGAGTGCTTATAAGTGTCTCAATGAGTTGTGTACTTGTCTGACGAACTTATGAAACATCTAACAACGCGTTTCTAGGACTCTAAACCAAGTTTCATTCAACATGAGTGCTTATAAGTGGCTCAATGAACTTTGTACTAGTTTCACGAACTTATGAAACATCTAACAACGCGGTTTCTAGAACTCTAAACCAAGTTACATGCAACATGAGTGCTTATAAATGTTTCAATGAGCTTTATACTAGTTTGACGAACTTATGAAAAATCTAACAACGCGTTTCTAGGACTCTAAACCAAGTTTCATGCAACATGAATGCTTATAAGTGTCTCAATGAGCTTTGTACTAGTTTGACGAACTTATGAAACATCTAACAACGCGTTTCTAGGAGTCTTAACCAAGTTTCATTTCAACATGAGTGCATATAAGTGTCTCAATGAGCTTTGTACAAGTTTGACGAACTTATGAAACATCTAACAACGCGTTTCTAGGATTCAAAACCAAGTTTCATGCAACATGACTGCTTATAAGTGTCTCAATGAGTTTTGCACTTGTTTGACGAACTTATGAAACATCTAACAACGCGTTTCTAGGACTCTAAACCAAGTTTCATGCAACATGAGTGCTTATAAGTGGCTCAATGAGCTTTGTCCTAGTTTATCGAAGTTATGAAACATCTAACAACGCGATTTCTAAGACTCTAAACCAAGTTTCATGACCAATGAGTGCTTATAAGTGTCTCAATGAGCTTTGTACTAGTTTGGCGAATTTATGAAACATCTAATAATGCCTTTCTAGGACTCTAAACCAAGTTTCATGCAACATGAGTGTTTATAAGTGTCTCAATGAGCTTTGTACAAGTTTGAAGAACGTATGAAACATCTAACAACTCGTTTCTAGGACTCTACACCAAGTTTCATGCAACATGAGTGCTTATAAGTGTCTCAATGAGCTTTGTACTAGTTTGATGAACTTATGAAATATCTAACAACGCGTTTCTAGGAATTTAAACCAAGTTTCATGCAACATGAGTGCTTATAAGTGTCTCAATGAGCTTTGTACAAGTTTGAAGAAATTATGAAACATCTAACAACATGGTTGCTAGGACTCTAAACTAAGTTTCATGCAACATGATTGCTTATAAGTGTCTCAATGAGATTTGTACAAGTTTAACGAACTTATGAAACATCTAACAACGCGTTTCTAGGACTCTAAACCAAGTTTCATGCAACATGAGTGCTTATAAGTGTCTCAATGAGCTTTGTACTAGTTTGAAGAACTTATGAAACATCTAACAACGGGTTTCTAGGACTTTAAACCAAGTTTCATGCAACATGAGTGTTTATAAGTGTCTCAATGAGCTTTGTTCTAGTTTGACGAACTTATGAAACATCTAACAACGCGTTTCTAGGACTCTAAACCAAGTTTCATGCATCATGAGTGCTTATAAGTGTCTCAATGAGCTTTGTACTAGTTTGACGAAATTATGAAACATCTAACAACGGGTTTCTAGGAGTCTTAACCAAGTTTCATGCAACATCAGTGCATATAAGTGTCTCAATGAGCTTTGTACAAGTTTGACGAACTTATTAAACATCTAACAAGGCGTTTCTAGGACGACTCTAAACAAAGTTTCATGCAACATGAGTGCTTATAAGTGTCTCAATGAGCTTTGTACTAGTTTGACGAACTTATGAAACATCTAACAACGCGTTTCTAGGACTCTAAACCAAGTTTCATGCAACATGAGTGCTTATAATTGTTTCAGTGAGCTTTGTACTAGTTTGACAACTTATGAAACATCTAACAACGCGTTTCTAGGAGTCTTAACCAAGTTTCATGCAACATCAGTGCATATAAGTGTCTCAATGAGCTGTGTACAAGTTTGACGAACTTATGAAACATCTAACAAAGCGTTTCTAGGACTCTAAACCAAGTTTCATGCAACATGAGTGCTTATAAGTTTCTCAATGAGCTTTGTACAAGTTTAACGATATTATGAAACATCTAACAACGCGTTTCTAGGACTCTAAACCAAGTTTCATGCAACATGAGTGCTTATAAGTGTCTCAATGAGCTTTGTACTAGTTTCATGAACTTATGAAACATCTAACAACGCGGTTTCTAGGACTCTAAACCAACTTTCATGCAACATGAGTGCTTATAAGTGTCTCAATGAGCTTTGTACTAGTTTGACGAACTTATGAAACATCTAACAACGCGTTTCTAGGAGTCTTAACCAAGTTTCATGCAACATCAGTGCATATAAATGTCTCAATGAGCTTTCTACAAGTTTGACGAACTTATGAAACATCTAACAACGCGTTTCTAGGACTCTAAACAAAGTTTCATGCAACATGAGTGCTTATAAGTGTCTCAATGAGCTTTGTACTAGTTTGACGAACTTATGAAACATCTAACAACGCGTTTCTAGGACTCTAAACCAAGTTTCATACAACATGAGTGCTTATAATTGTCTCAGTGAGCTTTGTACTAGTTTGACGAACTTATGAAACATCTAAAAAACCCGTTTCTAGGAGTCTTAACCAAGTTTCATGCAACATCAGTGCATATAAGTGTCTCAATGAGCTGTGTACAAGTTTGACGAACTTATGAAACATCTAAAAAAGCGTATCTAGGACTATAAACCAAGTTTCATGCCACATGAGTGCTTATAAGTTTCTCAATGAGCTTTGTACAAGTTTAACGATCTTATGAAACATCTAACAACGCGTTTCTAGGACTCTAAACCAAGTTTCATGCAACATGAGTGCTTATAAGTGTCTCAATGAGCTTTGTACTAGTTTGATGAACTTATGAAACATCTAACAATGCGGTTTCTAGGACTCTAAACCAACTTTCATGCAACATGAGCGCTTATAAGTGTCTCAATGAGCTTTGTACTAGTTTGACGAACTTATGAAACATATAACAACGCGTTTCTAGGACTCTAAACCAAGTTTCATGCAACATGAGTGCTTATAAGTGTCTCAATGAGCTTTGTACAAATTTGACGAACTTATGAAACATCTAAAAACATGGTTGCTAGGACTCTCAACCAAGTTTCATGCAACATGAGTGCTTATAATTTTCTCAATGAGCTTTGTACTAGTTTGACGAACTTATGACACATCTAACAACGCGTTTCTAGGAGTCTTAACCAAGTTTCATGCAACATCACTGCATATAAGTGTCTCAAGGAGCTTTGTACAAGTTTGACAAACTTTTGAAACATCTAACAACATATTTCTAGGAGTCTAAACCAAGTTTCATGAAACATGAGTTCTTATAAGTTTCTCAATGAGCTTTGTACTTGTTTGACGAACTTATGAAACATCTAACAACGCGTTTCTAGGACTCTAAACCAAGTTTCCTGCAACATGAGTGCTTATAAGTGGCTCAATGAGCTTTGTACTAGTTTTACGAACTTATGAAACATCTAACAACGCGGTTTCTAGGACTCTAAACCAAGTTTCATGCAACATGAGTGCTTATAAGTGTCTCAATGAGCTTTGTACTAGTTTGACGAACTTATGAAACATCTAACAACGCGTTTCTAGGACTCTAAACCAACTTTCATGCAACATGAGTGCTTAGAAGTGTCTAAATGAGCTTTTTACTAGTTTGACGAACTTATGAAACATCTAACAACGTGGTTGCTAGGACTCTAAACCAAGTTTCATGCAATATGAGTGCTTATAAGTGTCTCAATGAGATTTGTAAAAGTTTGACGAACTTATGAAACATCTAACAACACGTTTCTAGGACTCTAAACCAATTTTCATGCAACATGAGTACTTATAAGTGTCTCAATGAGCTTTGTACTTGTTTGACGAACTTATGAAACATCTAACAACGCGTTTCTAGGACTCTAAACCAAGTTTCATGCAACATGAGTGCTTGTAAGTGGCTCAATGAGCTTTGCACTAGTTTGACGAACTTATGAAAAATCTAACATCGCGTTCCTAGGTCTCTAAACAAAGTTTCATGAAACATGAGTGCTTATAAGTGTCTCAATGAGCTTTGTATTAGTTTGACGAACTTATGAAACATCTAACAACGCGTTTCTAGGAATCTAAACCAAGTTTCATGCAACATGAGTTCTTATAAGTGTCTCAATGAGCTTTGTACTAGTTTGACGAACTTATGAAACATCTAACAACGCGTTTCTAGGAGTCTTAACAAAGTTGCATTCAACATGAGTGCATATAAGTGTCTCAATGAGTTTTGTACAAGTTTAACGAACTTATGAAACATCTAACAACATGTTTCTTAGACTCTAAACCAAGTTTCATGCAACATGAGTGCTTATAAGTGTCTCAATGAGCTTTGTACTTGTTTGACGAACTTATGAAACATCTAACAACGCGTTTCTAGGACTCTAAACCAAGTTTCATGCAACATGAGTGCTTATAAGTGGCTCAATGAGCTTTGTACTAGTTTGATGAACTTATGGAACATCTAACAACGCGGTTTATAGTACTGTAAACCAATTTTCATGCAACATTAGTGCTTATAAGTGTCTCAATGAGTTTTGTACTAGTTTGACGAACTTATGAAACATCTAACAACGCGTTTATAGGACTCTAAACCAAGTTTCATGCAACATGAGTGCTTATAAGTGTCTCAATGAGCTTTGTACTAGTTTGACGAACTTATGAAACATCTAACAACGCGTTTCTAGGAGTCTTAACAAAGTTGCATTCAACATAAGTGCATATAAGTGTCTCAATGAGCTTTGTACAAGTTTAACGAACTTATGAAACATCTAACAACGCGTTTCTAGGATTCAAAACCAAGTTTCATGCAACATGAATACTTATAAGTGTCTCAATGAGCTTTGTACTTGTCTGACGAACTTATGAAACATCTAACAACGCGTTTCTAGGACTCTAAACCAAGTTTCATTCAACATGAGTGCTTATAAGTGGCTCAATGAACTTTGTACTAGTTTCACGAACTTATGAAACATCTAACAACGCGGTTTCTAGAACTCTAAACCAAGTTACATGCAACATGAGTGCTTATAAATGTTTCAATGAGCTTTGTACTAGTTTGACGAACTTATGAAAAATCTAACAACGCGTTTCTAGGACTCTAAACCAAGTTTCATGCAACATGAATGCTTATAAGTGTCTCAATGAGCTTTGTACTAGTTTGACGAACTTATGAAACATCTAACAACGCGTTTCTAGGACTCTAAACCAAGTTTCATGCAACATGAGTGCTTATAAGTGTCTAAATGAGCTTTTTACTAGTTTGACGAACTTATGAAACATCTAATAACGCCTTTCTAGGACTCTAAACCAAGTTTCATGCAACATGAGTGCTTATAAGTGTCTCAATGAGCTTTGTACTAGTTTGACGAACTTATGAAACATCTCATAACGCGTTTCTAGGACTCTAAACCAAGTTTCATGCAACATGAGTGGTTATAATTGTTTCAATGAGCTTTGTACTAGTTTGACGAACTTATGAAACATCTAACAACGCGTTTCTAGGACTCTAAACCAAGTTTCATGCAACATGAGTGCTTATAAGTGTCTCAATGAGCTTTGCACTAGTTTGACGAACTTATGAAAAATCTAACAACGCGTTTCTAGGACTCTAAACCAAGTTTCATGCAACATGAATGCTTATAAGTGTCTCAATGAGCTTTGTACTAGTTTGACGAACTTATGAAAAATCTAACAACGCGTTTCTAGGACTCTAAACCAAGTTTCATGCAACATGAGTAAGCCTTATAAGTGTCTCAGTGAGCTTTGTACTTGTTTGACGAACTTATGAACGTCTAACAACGCGGTTTCTAGGACTCTAAACCAAGTTTCATGCAACATGAGTTCTTATAAGTGTCTCAATGAGCTTTGTACTTGTGTGACGAACTTATGAAACATCTAACAACGCGTTTCTAGGACTCTAAATCAAGTTTCATTCAACATGAGTGCTTATAAGTGGCTCAATGAACTTTGTACTAGTTTCACGAACTTATGAAACATCTAACAACGCGGTTTCTAGAACTCTAAACCAAGTTAGATGCAACATGAGTGCTTATAAATGTTTCAATGAGCTTTGTACTAGTTTGACGAACTTATGAAAAATCTAACAACGCGTTTCTAGGACTCTAAACCAAGTTTCATGCAACATGAATGCTTATAAGTGTCTCAATGAGCTTTGTACTAGTTTGACGAACTTATGAAACATCTAACAACGCGTTTCTAGGACTCTAAACCTAGTTTCATGCAACATGAGTGCTTATAAGTGTCTAAATGAGCTTTTTACTAGTTTGACGAACTTATGAAACATCTAATAACGCCTTTCTAGGACTCTAAACCAAGTTTCATGCAACATGAGTGCTTATAAGTGTCTCAATGAGCTTTGTACTAGTTTGACGAACTTATGAAACATCTCATAACGCGTTTCTAGGACTCTAAACCAAGTTTCATGCAACATGAGTGGTTATAATTGTTTCAATGAGCTTTGTACTAGTTTGACGAACTTATGAAACATCTAACAACGCGTTTCTAGGACTCTAAACCAAGTTTCATGCAACATGAGTGCTTATAAGTGTCTCAATGAGCTTTGCACTAGTTTGACGAACTTATGAAAAATCTAACAACGCGTTTCTAGGACTCTAAACCAAGTTTCATGCAACATGAATGATTATAAGTGTCTCAATGAGCTTTGTACTAGTTTGACGAACTTATGAAAAATCTAACAACGCGTTTCTAGGACTCTAAACCAAGTTTCATGCAACATGAGTAAGCCTTATAAGTGTCTCAGTGAGCTTTGTACTTGTTTGACGAACTTATGAAACATCTAACAACGCGGTTTCTAGGACTCTAAACCAAGTTTCATGCAACATGAGTTCTTATAAGTGTCTCAATGAGCTTTGACTAGTTCTTATAAACATCTAACAATGTGTCTCAATGAGCTTTGTACTAAAGTTGCATTCAACGAACTGAGTATGAAACATCTGTCTCAA